>OU342602.1:10035000-11326490 GCA_910589645.1 Tinea semifulvella
TAGACGAGTTCTAGAGTGGAGACCACGTACGGGAAGACGCAGAGTGGGTCGACCCCCCGCTACATGGACGGCTGACCTGAGGAAGGTCGCTGGTGGGGGTTGGATGAGGGTGGCAGGAGATCGTGTGAAGTGGCGAGCCTTGGGGGAAGCCTATATCCAGCAGTGGAGAGACACAGGCTGATGATGATGATGATATATTTCATTACAGCCCTTAAAACACAGCGTCCTAGACTAGTTGGAGATAGACCTTCCAGAATATAATATCTGGAGAATTTGGCCTACACTCGCCACACTTTTAATGACAATTTATCACAGGCTTGTTTATTTGGGCTTGTTTCATTCTTTTTGGTTTTTATTTTTAATACGTGGTAGGCGGACTGATGGTGGTAATATGCCCAGTCTGCCGGGTCGGGGAAGTATCCACCGTTCGTGCCGATTAACCCAGTAAATCGTATCCATACGTTTCGGGATCAGGCTCGAATTGCAGTCATGCCAGTCAAGCCGGCATAGTATTAGGGACTGAAGTCAGTCATGAGTGTCTGATTCCAGTTGCTAACATTCATAGACCTTGCGCCTTACCATCAGATGGGCGCAAATCTTATCAGTTTTTAATTCAAGTTTTTTTTTTTCGAAGTTGGATTTTTTTATGTTTAAAATTATTGGTACTGCATAAGATATTTATTCGATTTTATTTCACAAAATAAAAAATATTAATTCCAAACTACATAAATTTAAACTGAACCTAATAAAAAAAACTAACTATAAATAAAAAATGTCCTCAAGTGATGACCCATCAGAGATAGTCCCAAGAAGAATGTCCCCTCAGTATAGCGAGCCTAATACCTACGTTGGCAGAAATAATTGCCAGCCTTTTTTGGCTAGACGCTTGGCTGAGTGTCCCCGTGGTCCCATCGTCTCGACCCCAAACGGCGCAAACTCGTAACCTGTACCGAGGTTGGCGTATTTGCAAAGCTTGAGGTTATCAGCAGAACGTCGCACTCCCCGTGCTGGAAGATGTTGTATTATACCATTCTTTGATTAGGACGGTTTAATTTTATTTCCTAAAAAGTTAATAGACTACAATTATGAAAAGTATTTTCAATAGTTTTTTATAATTTTAACGGGCCTTTACGCGATTTACCTTAGAGACATATTTCTCCCGACGTTTCAGCCAAGTTGCATTGGCGTCAAACGTCAAAAAGTTTAAGTATTTTCAAATACTTAAAAAATATTGAATTGTGCGAGCGATTGGGGACACAATAATTTATTTAATTTATTTGTGATATTTGTCGAGTTTGGTACGCTAGAGACATCTACGGGCTTGGCATGACAGGCCTATAGTAAAGTTGGCTAAATGTGAATCCGCATCTCTAAAAAGCATGCTTTCTGACCACCTCGGAAGGGATACGGAAGTGACGATATTTTTAATTTATGTCACCTTCTCGACCAGGGAATCGAACTTGCTGAACAAAACACCAACTTAGGAAGCAGTGGAGAATTGATGGTAAAATATGGTAATTGGGTAAAATTAGGTCAGATAAATTTGGGATACGAGGTCGAGGGTTAGAAATATGTTTTTCCCCATTTCCCAAAGTACAGCAATATTAGTAACAAATGATCCCATTTTATCATTGTTACAGCTCTTGCTGCCGAGGCGCTATAATCGGCCGTATATTATTATCCAAATGCATGTAATAAAGAAAATAATTTGTAGAGTTTTTTTAAGTGTTCTCAGTTAAAATGAAATATAGTGTTTAAGTGATTTATATCTCATTAATATTAATACTTTGTTTTTTTTTTATTATATTTAAATTATTTTTATCATTTTAATTTTATTTCTGTAAATACATTTTTATATAATATCTTAGTTTTAAGTACTTTTAAATTGTAGTTTTAATTATTGCATGCACTAAAATAATTATCTGATGGAAATGTCATATGTATATGTTTAGGATCACATTCAGTCTGTCGCCTGAGAACTTTCTTCCTTGTATCATGTTTTAATGTGCATCTGTTGTATACATTGAATAAATAAATAAATAAATAAACTACCATATACTTTCTTCTTAAACAACCAGAACAATATATTTTAACTCCACAAATTTCTACTTCCTGATAATATATTCAAACAAATCAAATCAAAATAATTTTTTTCCGTATGGTTAGCATGTAACACTTGGATATTGTCAATACATACAAGCCAATAAATAAAAAAATAAAAAAAAAAACAAATAAAAAATATTACCATTGACCATGGCTGGACCGAACCTAACATCAATACAATAATTATAACTAAAACATTGTTGCCATAAACGAGGAATTTGTTTTTACTTACAGCTAGATACTTAATATTAAATTCGTGGCTGTAAAGAGGCCATGTCAGCTTACAATCTAATAATAATTATGTCCATAAATATAAATATAAATTCGTGGCTGTAAAAAGGCCATGCCAGCTTACAATCTAAAAATATTTATGTCCATAAATATTAATTCGTGGCTGTAAAAGGGCCGAGTCAGCTTACAATCTAACAATAATAATAAATATTAAATCTTAATACTAGTTCGTGGCTGTATACGGGCCGTGTCATCTTACAATGTAAATAATAATAATATGTCAATTAAACATATATTAGAACATGAATTAATTTTTTTTTTTTTTTAAGCCAAGTACTTCTATGCTATAGTATCTTTCATTGCATCTTTAAGCTCATAATAACTTTTTTTTATTAAAATGCCTTGAAGCAAAGTTTTAAATTTCTCAAAATCTAAATTTGTTATATCTGATGATAATTTATTATATTATTATCCTCATATATGTATATCTTCTATAATACTTATATATTGATGAGTTTTTATGTAGTTTATTGGTTAGAATTGCACCCCACATATTTATACTGTCTCATTCTCCCAAAGGTTAGCTGGTAGAAAAAGCCGAAATGGATTTAAGTTTGCCTTTGTACATACTTTTAAGTAAAGTGCAATAAAGTATTTAATAAATAAATAAATAAATGTTTTATTAGAATAACTTTGAAAAGAAAAGTTATGTTTAACTATTACGCCATTCCATACCAATTTGCGTAGGTAACGCCTCTAGGTTTCAGTAAGGTGATTAAATGTATTTTTTTGTTTTAAATGTAATAAGTTTATAATTTCTTCTTCTTTTTTAATTGGTGAATAACATTTAATTGGTACAACTCGTATATTAGATAAGTTTAAATAGGCTTTTTAATTAAAATTTATATAGGCTTTTTTTTTTTTTTTTTTTTACATTTTTATTTTAAGTAATTATTTTCATAATGTTTAGTTTGTTATAACTTTGTACATTCTATAATTATATATCCTATCTGTGGATAACGGTGTTAATTGTATAATTACCTGTACTATGTTATCTATATTTATATTGTATCCTTATTGTACAATTGTTTGTTATTCCAAATAAATAAAATAAAAATAAAGTTATAATTATACTATAATATGTGTGTGATAATGTGTGTAAAAGTAAAAGTATCATCACGACCGTTTCTCTTTCGGGGTGGTCAGAAACCACGCTTATAAATCATGACAAGTGGCAAGCTCGTCGATGTCTCCAGCGTACTAAACTCGAGAAATATCATATACATAGTTATTTATATTTATATAATCCAGATTATAATTTTAAAACATTTGCTCTCTAATAAATTCCGCGCAGTATGAATACAATTTTAAACTTTATAACTTTGTGGCATTTGGGGTTGAAACAATGGGGGCATATTCTCTTGATAGCCACAATTCGTAAAAGAGCTGGGTAAACGAATTTTTAAAGAATGTGGCGACCCCAAATGCCATAACTACCTAAAACAGAATATTTCCATTATAATTCAACGAGGAAATGCGGCGAGCGTTTTAGGTACCCTCCCTGGTGATAAGCCCTTAGTTTATTTTGTAGAATAGTTTTAATTTTTTAATGTATTTTATTTTAATATTTTTGTATCTACTTCGAAAAAATACAATTAGTTTAAATAATGAATGAATCCACTCATGCGTACTGTATTGGAGATATACATCATCATTGTAATTAATATCCCTTTTTAATTAATTGATGTTTAATAGATAACTTATTAAGTAGCAGATGTATTATTCTTGTTGAGGAGTTTGGGAATGGCTTTCTTGTGCCAGAACAAAATAAAACAAACATCTGTGGTCAGGCCATTTATTATTATCGACCGCCTCCGTGGTCTAGTGGTAACAAGCGTTGCCGTGAACTCGGGAGGTCGTGGGTTCGATTCCCACCGGGGGCAAGTTGTCCATTGTATAATTTGTCTCGGTCTGGGTGTTTACGAGGGGCGTTCAAAATATTCTCGGTATTGATACGTTACAACCTCTTTTATATATATATTTGTTACTGGCCGCTAAGATTCATCCATTGACATTAAAAAAAAGTAAAATTGGAACCGAGATGTTCTTTTGTTTTTCTGCAATTGCCGAACAAACATGAACACCATGAGCGAATTAACAATTTTAACGAAATTAGAGCACCGATCCGTCATAAAATTCTTGACAAAACAGGGTAAAAATCAAAAAACCATAAAAGAGGAAATGGATTGTGTTTACCGTGAGTCTGCTCCTTCTTTATCTACTATTCAAAAATGGTCAAGCGAATTTAAGCGTAATTTAAGAAGGCTAATTCGGTAAAAAGTTAATCTCTTAAGTTATTGTAGAAGCCGTCGCCACCCAGTCTAATGCCTATTGTGTAACGATTACAAAACTTTAATAAATTCATTGCTTTACGGAAAATAACATGTCCATTGACTTAGATGTAACCGGGCATTGAAATCTATACTAATGTAATAATAATAAAATTATTTATTGTCACAAAAAGCATACAGCTACAACAACTAAGTCATCTCAGATACATCTTCCGGGTAAGACGGGAATCTGTACCGAGCTTTTGGCCTCCTAACAAAGCAGCATTCGCTGCACGTAATATCGAACATAGCGTGTTGTACCTTTATTTTAGGTTAATTCGTTCAGTGATTCCATCCGCATATCACGTAGGATGACATCGTTTGTCACATAACGCGTTGCGTCGACTATGTTGCGTAGCGCGAGGTTTTTTACGCTTGCAGTAGACCTCTAAGGGCCTATTGGTGCTAAGGCTAATGTGGATATAAAAACCGGACAAAGTTTGGATCAGGCTAAACGTGTATTATAGAAGACTGTGAGTCCTAGGTACTTGACCTTCTGGGCTCTTTGCTATTTGAAGCATGATCGCTTGAGTTTTCGCAAAAGCCTACAGATGTAAAATTGGCTTTTTTATACTAACACGTAAGCGGCGCGCAAGATTAGCAACTGGGATGAGACACTTGTGACTGACATCAGTCCCCAACACTATGCGGGCTTCACTAGATGCTTTTTCACACTTCGCTTTAAAGATTACAGGTTATAGGAAAGTAGAAACACATTGTCTGGAAGAGCATTCCACATCTACATCGTGCGATAGATGTATGTGTCCACAAATTTTTACTTACGCGTAGGGATGTTGACTACGATATGTGGATGCATATTCTGACCTTTGCGTATGGTTCAGTTGCGGAATGGACATTGGGATTAGGTTATAGAGCTCTTCAGAGCACTCACCATAGTATAGCCGGTAGAACACGCACAGAGAAGTCACATTTTGGCGAAGCTGCAGGGATTCGAGAGTTCCAGATGTAACTGTTATATACATATGTGTATATTGGACACATCTGCTGCAGAACTAGTTCTACCAAGATTACCCAAAGTATGTCGCTGTTGGTGGCTGAATGAGGGTGGCAATAGACCATAGATCCAATAGGCCTAACTAACATACACAGATTATGAACGTTTGTTTAGTCTTCAACGCTATATTACTGTGCCGCTTTTGATAAAATTTTGAAAGAAAGAAAGAAAAATATTTTATTTGCCACATATTAGAATTAGATTAGAATAGTTTTATATTTTCAAGTTTATGTATGCCTATGTGTATGTGTGTGTGTATATATGTATGTTTAATTCTGTTGTAGTTATTCTGTTATTGATGTAATGCCTATTCCTTCGTAATTCTCGTACTATTGTATTCATCTTTATTTTTAAATTTATTATCATTGTTTTCTTTGCTTACTTTTATTGTGTCTGTCATTATTGGCTTTATCGTATTACTATTTTCTCCTATATATATATAAATTAGCTGTAAGATTTCCTAAATAAATAAATAAATATCAATAAACACAACATAAACAAATAAAGCCTGGTAGTATGCACAAGATGTGTGGTGACAAATAGGGAATCTGCTCAGCATGGGGATGCAACTCTGGGCTACAGCGCTGATTTAGAAGAAACCCAGGAATAGGTATGGTTATATGACTTTACCATCTGAGCACGAAGGTTTGTTTTTTGCTGACCACTATTTACATGTGCAAGGACGGGGCGAACAGCTTGTTATGTATAAGTCTTTTCTTACCTACAAAGTAGTTGTGTAGGAGTATTGGAACCCATAAATTAATTGTTTATAGTTTATCTACTTCATAAAATAAGATATTCAACCTATTGTTGACTGTTGGGTAACTTAGTAGCATGGATTTTATAATATAAGATATATAGCTATACTCTTAGCGTCTTCAGGAATTATACAACCATATTTTTGATATTATTTGTTTTTTTTTTTTTTTTTTTTCTCGATGGAATTGTTTGTTTTTGTTTAATAGTTCTACTAGTTTAGTCTTTAATTGTTCTCTTAATTGTATTGGTGGTGGATTTGTATTTGAATTGTATTATTTTAACACGTTTTGTCTGCTGTGTTTACTACTAACTTAATGCTATCAGTGAAAATTTGTAAGGCTTTAAGTTACTATATTTCTATTGTATTATTGTAGAGGCTGAAAATTTTCCTAAAAATAAATAATAAAAAAAAAAAAACCTATATATATTACTAGCTGACCAGGAAAACGTTGTTTTGCCATATAAATTAATTCTAGTGTGGAAAAAACTAACTCATTGTAAGTGTGTAAGGATGTGGTATATGAGTGAAAGAGGCATGGAGCGCTGTGAGCGATGAGCGAATATAAAAATAACAAAACACCAAACATTTTTCACTTTATTTATCATATTAATTCCTTAAAATTATATATATCGTGAGAGAAACAGGAGACCGGCTTCGGTCTCATCCCTACTCCGTGCTGTTTACTGGGAAGTGACACCGGTATAGTCTGGCAAATGAGTGTTGACCCAGAAAAAGTGCGGAAAATTTAAAAAATCTAGCACTGGTAACACTAATTATAGCAGGAATAAACTGCCTTGATACTAATGTTACCATGTAATAAGTTTCAATTAAATGTTAGGCTCAACTGGCGGGGATAACTTGCCAAGAGATAATTGATCAGTTATTGAGTTATTGGAAAATGATTAAATTACTAAAATGACTATTAAAAATAGGGGTTGGTGATAGAAGGGTGAAAATTTAGGTTTGTATGTATTTTTTAATGGCACATTATAAAAAAGTTAAAAAATAAAATTTTGTTCAAAAAATAAAAATAAAATGTTAGGGGTGGACAACCCTTATCACTTAGGGGTATGAAAAATAGATAGTAGCCGATTCTCAGACCTACTGAATATGCATATAAAATTTGATAAAAATCGGTCAAGCCGTTTCGGAGGAGTATGGTAACTAACATTGTGACACGAGAATTTTATATATAAGATTACACATCCATTTGTATGTCAATTTAACAAACATTATATTAATTTATATTAACATTAATGTCTTACTTTATATATATTTAACAATATGTGTAATTTAGTTTATAAATTAACGTAATTTCAACTCTTTTTACCCGACTGCGTAAAGAATGTGTTTATTGGTCTATGTATGTATGTATGTTTGTTTCTTTGTTGCACACTGAAGACCAAACGCGTATGCCAATTTAGATGATTCTCAGGTTAATAGATTCGTCTTGATCACGCGGGTGTCATTTTAATATGACAACAATCAAATTTCGTTAAGGTATTTATTTTATAATTGTGTATGTCTTAGTTTGTAATATGACAATGCCTATTTACAGCAGCTATAATTTTAGGATTATTAATTATGTATGTTTATTATACTTATATAGGTATATTACATATGTAGGTCTTTATTATTTCTTAGAATTAATATAGTAAATAATGTAAATTTTTCAATCATTATTATTTTTTATATTTTGTGCACATACTCCTGTCACTTAAAACTCTCTTATTGTCCTTAAGGTTAACAGGCAGAGAATGTATCATTTTTTTAATAAACAAATAAATATGTAAATGTGTGTGTAATATAATATACCTATTTACAGAAATAAGCGAATTAAAAATTTGTATAAGCTAAGTAAGATAGGCCGTGGTGGCTCGGTTCAAATCCACCCGGTATGTACCAATGAGAAATACACTCTTCTTACGTACATTTGTTATAGATTTACAACACCACCGTTCCCGTGCCTCGGAGAGCACGTTAAGCCGTCGGTCCCGGTTCCACTAATACCAACTTGTGGAATCGTTAATAAATTGTCATTAAAAATTGACATCATATCCTCGCCAAGCCGTCTGGCCATCGTGGCGAGTGTAGGCTAAATTCTCCAGATATATGTTCTGGAAGGCCCATCTCCAGCAGTGGAGGTCTAGGACGCTGTGTTCTAGGGGCTGTAATAAATGAAAAAAAAAAAAAAAAAAAAAACAATAAGATAAGTACCCTAATACACCTATCTACTTAAAAGGGTAATCAAATTTTCAATATATACTCCTTTAGAACTTGAAAGTGGAATCACGTCGCTTAAGAGGAGCTTAACCGTGGTTTATGTACCCCATAACAGTTTAAAGTCCTGCTTGCGACATAATCGAACCTCGCACATTCTCTGATGGTAGTATTATATTTTTATTACCACAATTACCACTACATTGGTGTATTTTTTCTTAAAAATCATTTCGATTATGCTACCTGCATCTCGATTCGATAATTTCGATTGTGCAAGCTTAAGTTTGGAGTCAAAACAACAAAATATATATGTATATATATATATATATATATTTGCCGCTAGGCATTCTATGACAGTCAAACCAACGAGACAACAAAAGCAATTAAACAATGAAAGGTAGGTGCAATTACAGGCCTAATTAGACAATATAATGACATATATAAATTAATACATACTTACATATACATACAAATAATATTTACATATCTACATACTAATACTACATGCAAATACATACATATAAACTACACATATACGAGGGGCGTTCAAAATATTCTCGGTATTGATACGTTACAACCTCTTTTATATATATATTTGTTACTGGCCGCTAAGATTCATCCATTGACATTAAAAAAAAGTAAAATTGGAACCGAGATGTTCTTTTGTTTTTCTGCAATTGCCGAACAAACATGAACACCATGAGCGAATTAACAATTTTAACGAAATTAGAGCACCGATCCGTCATAAAATTCTTGACAAAACAGGGTAAAAATCAAAAAACCATAAAAGAGGAAATGGATTGTGTTTACCGTGAGTCTGCTCCTTCTTTATCTACTATTCAAAAATGGTCAAGCGAATTTAAGCGTGGAAGGGAGAGTATTGAAGATGACCCTAGACCTGGCCGGCCTGTAGTGGCTACCTCACAAGAAAATATTGATAAAGTGGAAAAACTTATATTGGAAGACGGCCGAGTGAAGGTAAAATCTATAGCTCAAGTAACCAATCTCTCTATTGGTACCGTACATGACATTATACATGACCATCTTAATATGTCAAAAGTAAGTGCAAGATGGGTTCCGCGAATGCTGACGCTTCTTCAAAAGGATATGCGTGTGGCTTGCTGTTCAGATTTTATCGACCTGTGTGGTGAAAATCCCGATGAGGTGCTGCAAAAAATAGTTACTGGAGATGAAACCTGGGTTCATCATTATGACCCAGAGAGCAAACAGGAGTCCATGCAGTGGCACATTAAGGGTTCAGCTCATCCCAAGAAGTTCAAGGTAATCCCGTCAGCTGGCAAGGTCATGGCCACAATATTTTGGGATTGTGAAGGAGTTTTGCTTATCGATTATAAAGAAAAAGGTGTAAATATCACAGGGCAGTACTACGCTAACGTTATACGTCAATTAAGAGATGCGATCAAAGAAAAGAGGCGAGGAAAGTTAACCAAAGGTGTTCTGCTTCTGCATGACAACGCCCCTGTCCATACTGCTCATATTGCCAAGGCAGCTATTGTTGAATGTGGGTTTGAAACTGTTACTCATCCACCCTATAGTCCGGACTTAGCCCCAAGCGACTTCTTTTTGTTTCCCAATCTTAAAAAGGATCTGCGTGGAAATAAATTTTCTGACGATGAAGTGTTGAAGACGGCCGTGGAGGAGCATTTTTACACCAAAGATAAAAAATATTTTTATGAGGGATTAAAAAAAATAATTGATCGATCTTATAAGTGTATGAACATAGGGGGGGAGTATATTGAAAAATAAAAATATCAAACTTTTCGTACTTGTTTGTTTTTATCCACATACCGAGAATATTTTGAACGCCCCTCGTATATGTATAATATGTATATATTTACAAAAAAAAAAAGTATAATATGTAGTTTATCAACGCTGTGTGACCTGTCTGGAAATATTTATATTTATTTATATTTTTATTTACTGCATAAACCATCTACTACTACTCTCATGCACAAACATAAACCTGTCTTTTCTGTGTCATCTGGGAGATCACGGGTGCAGCTCCTGCAGCAGGCAAGCCCTACCCCAGGTGGGCCCAAACTGGCCTGCCGGAACCCCACCAACACCAGTCCATAAAACTTCACCGTGAGAGCTCCACCACCGAACTGGGCCTAGCCTTAGCTCCAGCCAAATGCCCTGGTAGTAGACGCTCCTCACCAAAGCTCAGCAACAATATACCGCTACGTTTCTCCACAAATTACGAAGCGATAATCAATCCAAATAAATATAACCAACAAAATCAGCTGGTCCGTCCCGCGCTGCCATACGTCAAAAGTCTCTTTTTTTATTCGGCCGAGGCCAAAGCGACAATAACCAAAATAAAAACAAACTCTAAACATAAAACTAAATCTAATTCTTAACAATTATAGTTATTTTATTATTATTGTAGCGATAGCTACGCAAAAGAAAATAAAACTTCAAAATTCAAAATTATGACGGGTGTCAAATTGGTTTTGACAATTATTGATATTAGGATTCTTTGTTAAAGTTATGTTATTATTTTATTAAAAAACATTTAATTTACTAATATCCGCAGTATTATTTATTTAAAAGCTAAGACGCTTCATCATTATTATTAAAATACTTTATTGCACTTCAACCTAAAAGTATGTACAAAGGCGAATTTAAAGCCATTTCGGCTTTTTCTACAACCTTTGGGAGAGTGAGACAGTATAATATGTGGGGTGCAGTTTTAACCTTATTTTAAATTTGAATAAACTATATAAATAGTATGTATACATAGACTACTTAAATACTTATTAATATATAATAATATAATATAATATTATTAAGAAGAAATATTTAAATTTAAAGGAGGGCAGCTTGTTGTAAAAATCCTACCGCTCTATCATAATATATTTGACCTTGTTGGGATTAAAAAGCAATCGTGGGTTTGCTAAATAAAAATAACATTGTTTTAAGACAAATCTGATTCGAATGACGACAAAGGAAGAAGCTAGGTAAATATATCGAGCGTAGGGGACTAAAACAGCACCCTCCGTAAAACTGCGACTGGATTGTTTCCAACATTCTGCCGGAATAAGAGAATGGTTCTCGACTAATACCCATTTTACCCTTCCTTCCCCTTTCGCTATAAAATACCTTCGGGTGGTGATTTCCGGATTCTCGAATTGTACGCCTCAATGCGAGGGATTCTAACAAAGTATAAACCTAATACAATAAAAACTGCGTAAAAAAACTAACTTTAATAAACAATCTGAAAGAAATAAATTCAAAATTAATAAACCAAATTGGTTAAAACTGGTATTACCGCTTATTTTTTTTAAGTGAAATTTGTATGTAGGTATGTAAGTATTGGTGATTAATGGTAATCTACCAATACAATATTGACATTAAGTATTTATGGATTAATTCATATATGCGATGCCTATTATGCGATTGTATGTCATCATCATCATCATCGTCAGCCTATGTGTCTCCACTGCTGGATGTAGGCCTCGCCATTTCGCACGATCTTTTGCCACCCTCATCCAGCCCCCACCAGCGACCTTTTTCAGGTCATCCGTCCATCTGGCGTGGAGCCTTTCCACTCTGCGTTTTCCTGTACGTGGTCTCCACTCTAGAACTCGTCTACTCCATCGGGCATCGGTTCTGCGACAGACGTGTCCGGCCCATTGCCACTTCAACTTACTAATTTTGAAGGCTATGTCGGTAACTTTGGTTTTCTGGCGGATGTCTACGTTTCGGACTCTATCCATCAGAGAAATACCGAGCATAGCTCTCTCCATAGCTAGCTGAGCGACCTTAAACTTGTGGACCAGACCCACTGTCAGTGTCCACGTTTCTGCTTCGTACGACAATACTGGAAGAACGCATTGGTTGAAAACTTTCGTTTTCAAACACTGTGGTATGTTTGATAACAGGATGTGGTGTAACTTCCCGAATGCAGCCCATCCTAGATAGATTGTATGTACTGTAAGATAATATTGAGAATTGTACAAAAGTCATGCAAAACTTGTGTCAATGTGTTTACATTAGAACTAAGATAAAAACGCCAACCTCAGTACAGGTTACGAATTTGCGCCGTTTGGGGTCGAGACCGTGAGCCCATGGGGACACTCAGCCAAGCGTCTGGCCAAGGAGTTGTCCAAATGACTAACGGAAAAGTCTAGAGACAGGAAAGCTGGCAATTATTTCTGCCAACGCATTAGCTTAGCTATACTGAAAAAACAAAAACTATTACTGAAGGGTGGCCTCTAGAGGACATTTTTTACTTATAGTTAATTTTTTATTATGTTTAGTTTATATTAATTTATTTTTTTACTATAAAGTAGTTTTAATTATTTATACTGTTTGGAAATTAAATTCTAAATATATAATAGAGAACTAAGAAGTACTTGGCCATTTGGCCTAGTGTGGCCACCAAGGAACAATTAATACATAAGGCTGATAAACACATAACCCTTTTTAGCGTCGCCATTCGGGTAATAATGGGTACAAAAAAATTAACTTATAACATAATCATGCATTTTATAAAGGGAATAAATTAAAAGGTTAGCAAAATATGCATATCTTTGAAAGCAGATATATATTATATATTTTTTTTATATATTGTATAGATATAGACAGACACATTAACTCTATCTCACATCCAGTCAACCTCGTCAAGCGCGGGGAGGGCGGCAATTTTTGATGAGAACCTCAAGCTGCGCAAATATGCTAACCTCATAGTTACGAGTTTGCGCCGTTTGGGGTCGAGACATTTGGACCATTGGGGACCCTCAGCCAAGCCCCTGGCTAAGGTGTGGTCCAAACGGCTGACGGAGAAATCTAGAGACAAGAAGGCTGGTAATTACTTCTGCCTTAAGCCAGCCTTGTTGGGACTATCTCTAATGCGACACGTGGTTACAGGATTTTTTTAATTTTTAAACCTTTAAATAAATTAAATAAAAATTTAAATAAAAATTTTTTAACCTTATTTTTAATCTCAGACGTCTTTTATCTTTATCTTTTATGTAAGTACTATAAGTCTCGAATACTATAAAATATTGCTAGGATTAAATACTACCGCCGTTGGTCGTTTGTCACGGTAAGTCGTGAGTGACAGAAGTAGACCGACCAATTAGTGCCCGTCGGCCTTCACTACGGACGTCCGACTTCGATTCCAGACACCATTAGCCACAAATTTGTCTGATGTGTTAAAAGCTATTTCAATTTCTTGACAAAGAAACTCTCATTGATTATTACAGCCCCTTGAACATAGCCTTCCAGAACAATATCTGGAGAATTTGGCCTACACTCGCCACGCTGGCCAGACGGGTTGGCGAGGATATGATGTCATTTTTTTATGACAATTTATTAACGATTCGACAAGTTGGTATTAGTGGAACCGGGACTGACGGCTTAACGTGCTCTTCGAGGCACGGGAACGGTGGTTTTGTAAATCTATGACAAATGTACGTAAGTGTATTTCTCATTGGTACATGGGGGGTTTGAACCAACCTTTGTAGGATTTAGGGAAGGTGTTCTTACAGCCGAGCCACTACTCTCATTATTGCTTATTAATCGTCTACTCGTGGTCTAGCGGTTAAGACCGTAGATTTAGACGGTTCGATTTCTGGTCGTGACACAATAATTTATTTCTCTAGTAGCAAGGAACATCGAGTAGCTTGCCGCTTGTCATGATAGGCCTATAGTAAAGTTGGCTAAATGTGTATATGCTTCTTGACGGAAGGGATACGGTCGTGAGAATACCGCTGCCTACCTACACTGCTATAACAGATATCCAGCTATTATAATGCCACAAAGTGCCAATTGATATATCAATTCTGCGGACCATTGGCTATTATTTATTTTTGAACTTGTGCGGAATTACAAAATTTGTAGCGACTAATATCATAACAATAAACAAACTATTTACACTCTATTTTATCAAAAGAAGAAGACAAATTTCTTAGCATTCCATGGATTCACCGTGCGGGTGCCGGGTCTATCGTGTATGGTAAAGAGATTTAGCATAGGACGATACTCTCAGTATAGGACGATGCCACTATATCTGGAACTCTCGAATCCCTGCAGCTTCGCCGAGATGTGGCTTCTCTGAGCGTGTTCTACCGGCTATACTATGGTAAATGCTCCGAGGAAATCTATAACCTAATCCCTGCCTCTCCATTCTGCAACCGAACCACACGCACAGGTCAGAATATGCACCCACATACCGTAGTCACCATCCCTTCGCGTACGTATAAATTTGGGGACTCATACATCTGTCGCACAATAAAGCTGTGGAATGCTCTTCCAGCCTCTGCGTTTCCACTTTCCTATAACCTGGAGTCCTTCAAGCGAAGTGTGAAAAGGCATCTAGTCAAGCCGGCATAGCGTTAGAGACTGATGTCAGTCATGACTTCAGTTCCTAACATTCATGGGTTTTTATAATTTTAACGGGTCTTTACGCGATTTACCTTAGAGACATATCACCTTTTAAAAGTGATAAGTGGGTAGGTTTACATCTGCCGCCCAGTATGTACGAGACTACACCGCATAGCTTCAGTCGACCCGTGACCACGGCCAATGCAACTTGGCTGAAACGTCGGGAGAAATATGTCTCTAAGGTAAATCGCGTAAAGACCCGTTAAAATTATAAAAATCTATTATGAATTCGAAAGTTTAAAAAGTTTAATTCATGGGTTTTATTTATAGGTATTCTGCTATTCGGGACGGAGACAAATCCAACAAATCAAAAACCGTGAAAATCTGTCCAGCCGTTCTCGAGTTATAAGTGTTCTAACAAACCCGACTTTGTTTTATTAAGATTTACTTATTATGCAATCTAATATGTCAGAAACCTTCACCGATGTTCACACAACATATTCCCAAAGTTTCATCCCGATCGGTCAAGTAGTTTTGCAATGCATAGGGCACACACATAGACATTCACCTTTATATATATATTTATTTATTTATTATAAACTTTATTGCACAAAGTACAAAGGCGGACCTAATGCCGCTAGACATTCTTTACTGGTCAAACCTTTGGGACAACTAAAGCAGTTACGACGAGATAAGGCAGGTGCTATCAAAACTAATAGAAAAATATTAGACTTCAATATATACTAGTGAATAAATACTTATTTACATACTGATACATACACAAATACATACATATATAGATTAACACTTATTATTGTGACAAATAAAAACATCCACAACTCTCTTACATCCTGCAAAAATAAATCTAAAACCGAATTTATTTCAACAATACGCACTAGACATAACTACAATCGCTACGTAAAAAGCATTAACAGAATCTATGAGACTTGATTGTAATAGTTATGGTCTTGTTTATACCAACAGAGCCATTTCACTATCCTTGAAACCTTCTTTAGGAACGCTTCCGAAACCCGAGGTTACACTTTTTTTTTTATTTAGCACAACATTAACCTTGCCCCCACCTGATGGTAAGAGGCGCGCGAGGTCTATGAATGTTAGAAACTGGAATCAGACATTTATGACTAACACTAAAATTCAAATATTTTATTGATCAAAAAGAAGCCTAATACAAAATAGCTTAAAAATAGTTCTAGTTACATAAAATAACAAATAAAAACAAAATACAACACTACTTTATAATAAAAATGAAGTAATGTAGGGGGCAGGCTGGTGCTTTAACTAATAATGAGCCCTGGGCTCCAAAACATGGGATCTGTGCTATGGAGACCCAGTGCTTTCCCATCTTTAATAGTGATGTTTATTTTATTAAATTTTTCATCTATTTTAATTTTATATGCATAAAAGCTTGTGCAAGAGGGAAAGGAGAAGTATGGGAAGAAGGAGAAGGGTTTATATAATAATACTATAATACATACATACACATAATACATAAACAGGCACTATTACTTGACTAGGCATGACGGCAATTCGATCCCGAAACGTGTGGACACTTTACTGGGTTTATCGGCACAAACGATGGATACTGGATCGATACAGCACACTGGGCAAATTAAATTAATACTATAATATAATTATACATAAATACCACCTATTTGTTGTTCTCGTTGAAAGTTTGTACATAATAATCATTTGCAATGATTTCAAATACTAGTTTTTACTTTCAAGGACAACTAATATTGTAAGTTTTCCATGTTGATATATAAAAATAACACCAAATGTGTGACCAGGCGAGGTATAACCACTATATGTGTTATTTATCGTTTACAAGTAATTACATTAAGTAACAATAGGTGGTCTCGTTTAATTTTTTCTCTCGTATATCAATAATAAATATTAATAAATAATAATGTTGATGTCGCATGGTTTAGAAGTGTACTCAAAGGAAATATATATTTTTTCCTATATTTCTTCCACCTTTGTTCACACGACACTTGTATTATGGTAATTTATTTTTGTTTTTTTTTTGCAAAATGCTTTATAGAAAAATACGTAGGTTATATTTCCTACCCATCCCTAGTTCCTACTTATTTATTTGAGTTTTTTTCTTTCTTCTGCTATCCATACTAATATAATAAATGACAGGTCTAGACTGAGTTTAGGAGTCAGTTGAAGTAAATTAATATACATTAAACATAAAAATAAATAATAAAATTAAAAATAAACCAAACAATAAAAAAAAAAGTCCTCTAGAGACGTCCCATCGAAGATAGACCCAAGGAGACTGGGGAACATTTTTTCTCTGTATAGCGAGGCTAATACGTTGGCAGAAATAATTGCCAGCCTTCCAAGCGGTCAAAGGTCCCCATGGGCCCATCGTCTTGACCCCAAACAGCTCAAATTCGTAACCGGTACCAAGGTTGGCGTATGCAATGTGAGATGGAGCTAATGTATCTACACACGTCGCATCCCACACCAGAGACCTGCCAAGTTTCCACGGCCCAGCAGTCATTCCGTCGGGTCTCTTGCTTAAAAAAATACTTGCAAATATCTAATATCGATAATACGTATTTATTTATAAACTCTTTTTGGAACGAGCTTCCAAGACGGCATCATAATCATACAGTATTTGGTTGGGAAGGGAGAGAAGTAGAATGGTGGATGGTGAGCTTATTATTAGCAATAGAAAAAAAAAGCAGGACTCCTTTTCTTTAACTAGCCTATTGTCGGTCGCAAACCCGAGATACCATTCTTCTCATCTCTTACCCACACACGATGGACCCGGCACCCGCACGGTGAATCCATGGAATGCTTAGAAATTTGTCTTCTGCACAAAATAACTTTAAAAGTATTGTACAAGGGCGAACTTAATGCCTTCCGGCATTTTATAACAGCTGACCTTTGGGAGTGTGGCAGAGGATTGCGGGTGCATTAAGATAAATATAATTCATTATTATCATCCTTACATTTAGACTCGGAGGTACCGGGTTCGATTCCTGGTCGGGACACAAAAATATTTATTATATAAATACATTTAATTAATATTTAATTTATTTGTGATATTTCTCGAGTTTGGTACGCTGGAGACATCGACGAGCTTGCCACTTGTCATGATTGGCCTATAGTAAAGTTCGCTAAATGTGAATCCGCTTATTTGTAAGCGTGGTTTCTGACCACCCCGAAAGGGAAATGGTCGTGATGATACTTTACTTTATGTATCATCCTTATAGCCCCTAGAACACAGCGTCCCAGACTGCTGGAGATGGGCCTTCCAGAACATAAATCTGGAGAATTTAGCCTATACTCACACCTAGACGGCTTGGCGAGGATATGATGTCAATTTTTAATGACAATTTATTAACGATTCCACAAGTTAGTTTTAGTGGAACCGGGACCGACGGCTTAACGTGCTCTTCGAGGCACGGGAACGGTGGTTTTGTATATCTATGACAAATGTACGTAAGAAAAGTGTATTTCTCATTGGTACATGCCAGAGGGGATAGGATTTAAAGAACGCGTTCTTACAACTGAGCCACCACCGCGCCGTAATATAATTCCTTAAGAATAATTAAATACTATTACATAACTGCCTCCGTGAGTCCTAGCTAGTCGATTTCTTATACTCGATTCCCAGTCGCAATATAAATCAATAAGAGAAGGATTTTCCTATTTAAGATTGATGGAGAAATTGTTTGAGGATATTTGGGTACGCCTACACTAATACAATTTAAAGTTAGGTTTCGCACATGAGCCTGCGTCGGTTGTCATGGCAACGCCCTTCTGCATTAGTAGTAGGACTACGGACTAGACAAATTCTGTTTCTTCATGCGGATAATTTATATAAAAAATATCTTTAACGAACCGAAACGGTTCAATTTAATGTTCTTAAATTAACAGAGGGTTTTGCGTTTTAACAGCTTTCGGGTTGCACATGCAGTAGTCTTAATTCTGACGTGAAATGAAATAATTTATTTGTCAGAAACATGGTAGGTACAGGGATGTAAATTATTATATGTAATTATATCATATGATTCGCTATTTCTAGCATACAAATATTTATTTAGTCACATGACTTTGTCGAGCTTAGTGTCTAGGTATTCTTTTGTCGAATAAAAACATTTATTAACCAGCATTGGTTTGACTCTTAATTTGAACAGTTTTAGTGGCAGCTCCCTTATAGTAACTGGAAGCTTATTAAATATCTTTGTTGCCATTGCATAACAATTTCGGCTATATTGAGTTCTTTTATGAGCTGGAATAATTATTCTACTAGGATAACGCGTTTTAAAATTGCAATTATCCCCAAGAGTTTTAAAAAGTTCCGGGTGGCATTTTACAAATAAACAGCATTCAAGTATATAGATAGAAGAAACAGTCAGTAATTTTAGTTTTATAAATAAAGGACGACAGGAAGTTATAGGAGGTGTGTTACAAATAGCACGAATGCATTGTTTTTGTCCATTAAAGATTCTATTTATTTCCACTGCATTGCCCCACAATAATATGCCGTACCTTATATTTGACGCAACATATCCATGGTATGCCTGAAGGGCGGTTTTTTCGTTAGCTACTTTAGTTAATCGCCACAAAGCGTAGACAAATCTATTTATTTTAGTTATACTACTTATATGTTGTGTCCAAGAGCAACATTGGTCAATCGTTATGCCTAAAAATTTCATTTCATTGGATTGATTTATTTGGTCGCCATTTATTTTTATATTAATATGTTTCTTGTTAACGTTGTGTCTGTTTATAAATTGAATGTATGTCGTTTTATTAATATTAATTTTTAGATTGTTAGCATTAGCATAGCTTGCCGTGTTACAGTCATTTTTTTTTTCACTTCCTACTTATTAATTATAGATTTATTTAAGAAGTAATATAGAAACAGTATAAACGAATATTAAATAATTTAAAAGAAAACCTAATATTAAATAAACTTGAAAATGGCGCGCGACATAATGACAAAAAACTGACACCGCTCAGAGGGATCTACCTCGATATCGTGAGCAGTCTAAGCGCAAGGAATAATGTCATTTGTGACGTCACATAGCTTTGGCAAAACAGTTTTTACACGTCTCGGAACACCTTTAAGCGTGCTTAGGTTACTATATCGTGTCTCGTAATACTATACCTATGACTGCTCTAATATAATTCTGAATTAATATTTTAACTGTGTATATTACGAATTGCATGTTAAAAATTGTGTTTACAGAACTAAAGCAAACATTCAAATATTTGCAAAAGCGAGAATTCACATTTCTTTCTGATAGTCCAAATATATCACCAAGGGCAATAAAAAAAGTATCAAACGGAAAAATCGGAGGGTACGTGCGTAGACATATAAAAAATATGGACAAGCCCACAATTATTTTTTGCTACCATGTTAACAAAATACTACTTTTTTGAACTACAATAGCCTTTTAAACATGCATAGTGCATACCTACGGTAAAGTAGAAATGTATTTGTTATATAATAGGTGGAACAAATTACTAACAAATGACATCCTTATATATTTACGAGGCATGTAATTTAGTTAAAGAACACCCTTATTATTATAAAATAAAAGAAAATACACATCCTCCCTTACATACCAATAAAAACGGCATTTTTTTGTAATAGTGTATATAATATGGCTGCTACATTGTTTAATAAGCTACCGGATGACCTTAAAAACAACAAAACATCAATATTCAAAACAAAATTGTATGACCTTTTGGCAAAAAGGGCTTATTATAATCTTGATGAGTGCTTAGAAGATGCAATAAATTGACTTTTTCTTTTCTTTATTTTTGTTTGTTTCTTGTTACCTCATTTTGTTTTCTTATTTTATATTTTTATATTTAATAATAATTAACTTTAAAAAATTGTTAATATTTATATACCTATCTCTTAGGTCGACTTTTGTAGCTCACAACCACCTGTTAGAACAAGCTTCCGCTAACCATCCGACAAGCTCCTTCCATTCACATCTTTAAAAAACTACTTAACACTTTCTTTTTAAACAAACGGAATATTGTAACATCACAAATTTCTACTTCCTAATAATATCTTCATATATGTAAATCTACTATAATAAGTATATATTGATGAGTATTTAACTTTGTCTATGTATTCATATTATGTAATTTATTGGTTAGAGTTGCACGCCACATATTTATACTGTCTCACTCTCACAAACGTTAGCTGGTAGAAAAAGCCGAAATGGCTTAAAGTTCGCCTTTATACTTACTTTTAAGTAAAGTGCCATAAAGTGTTTAATAATAATAATATACAGCTTAACCACTATAAACACGGTTTTGTCTCGACAACCCTCTTTGCAGTAATGTTTTGACTATGGCCTATATAAAACGAGAGGAAAATGGCACGACTAGCACAGGAAATGTCATTCGACCGATAACATCACAGAGGCTAGGACGTTTTCCGCAGTACTCGTATGTCTGACAAAAACCAAATTAAACTTTTTAAAACTTTCTAGCACGATCATAATAGTTTTAGTTTTTTTTTAATTAATCGATGTAACGCAGCGTCGTCGACAATGACATTGATGTGTTGATTATACTAGTACTTTATGGGATAATACATTGCGATTGGCGCGCGAGGTCCGTGGATGTAGCAACTGGAATCAGACACTCATGGCTGACATCAGTCCCTAACACTATGCTTGACTGGGAAAGACGGCAATTCGAGCCTGATCCCGAAACGTGTAGATACACTTTACTGGGTTTATATTCACGAACGGTGGATACTTCCCCGCCCCAGCAGACTGGGATAATTACCGCCTATTTGTTGTTCTCGTTGAAAATATGTGCCATGTGTGTGTACCGTGTGCATGTACTAGCACGGCAGTAACGTCGACCTGTTTATGCCAGCCCGAAATAACGTGACGGTAACAGCCTTAGGAAGATGTCCTAAAATAAAAACAACACTAGAAAAAATATCATTTGTCCATGAAAGTCGGATTTCGATCCAAAGAAGAGAAAAGAAATGACGGTCCATGCCGTAGACAGAGATATGATACTTGTTTTATGCTCCATGCGCTAAATATACTGTATGTCTATGGCATATAAAACTGCAAAGAGAAATACAGTACCCTGTCAAATATGTACATAGGAAACTATATCTTACAGCAGTTGAAATAGAGTACAACATTTTCGTGTATTACCAGCCGTTGACTTATATGTAGGGTTCGGGCTTTGATTTAATTCAAATATTTATTTCATTATCAGCCCATATCTCTCCACTGCTGGCTGTAGGCCTCCCCCAAAGCTCTCGTACGTGGTCTCCACTCTAGAACCCGTCTGCCCCATCGTTCGTCGGTTCTGCGGCAGATGTGTCCAGCTCACTGTTACTTTAGTTTGCTAATTTTAAAGCTATGTCAGTAACTTTTGTTCTCTGACGAATATCAACGTTTAGAACAAAATTCTATTCATCAGAGAATTACCAAGCATACCTCTTTCCATAGCGCGCTGAGCGATCTTGAATTTATGAACCAAACTCACTGTCAGTGTCCACGTCTCTGCTCCGTACGACATTACCGGGAGGACGCACTGGTTAAGGTCTTTAAACATTGTGGTATGGACGATGAGAAGATGTGTCGGAGTTTCCCGAATGCTGCCTATCCTAGCTGAATGCGTCTGTCGGCTTCTTTGCAGAAGTTTATTTATTTATATAAGTTGTGTTAAGAATTAATTTAAAAGTATTTTATAAACAAATATTTTTAGAATAATGTAAGCTAAGCCTGTAGTAGTTTAAAAAAAAAGACTTAATAATATATTGTGGTAACTGCGCAATACTTTCTTTTCACTATTTTATCCATAAAACCCAAAAGCTTTACCAACAAACTTTTTAAACTTTCGCAAACAATCATAATAGTTTTTTTTTATAATTTAAGAGGGTTTAACGCATTTGCAGCCCTCTCGCTCGCACAATCAAATGCTTTCAAATATTTTTTAAATCTGAGTACACTTTTTAGAAAAGTACTCTATCAACTTTCGAGGAAATAAAACTATGGACATTACACAAAACAATGGGGTGACTTTGTATGGTATTACTTTCCTAAAGAAACGATATGTCGACAATGACATTTTTTTTGACTTCAAAACATATAACAAATAATAATTATAATACATACTTAATTAAATTAAATTCTTTCACCACGCATCCATGCCCCCATACGACCTCAAAAACAATGGCCATTGGTGACACTCTAAATACTTGTATGTGTAGCGATTTGTACAACGCAAATGCCTGTACAGCATTTTTACACATTCTGAGTTATAAATTTAATCCAGCGCTTAACAAAAGCGCTATCAAAGCGTGACGATATCGTCCTGAGAATGCCGTTGTCACTGCCTCTCACTCTCTGCAGTATCGACGCTGGCTTTTTGCGGATTATGGCCGGACATCCACAAGCACCTCCGCAAAAATGCCCGATGCACTGCTGCGTAGAGGCAGTCCCATCAGCATTCTGAAGATATTATTGTATTGGCCCGACCAGAGTATCTCACCCACAGCTGTTAGTGTAGAAGGCGTAGTTATACATAAGTCAATGTTACTCGGACTATCTGGAAATCCACCCTCTTTATTTACAACCTGGATTTTGCGATTTTGTTTGGTATTCTCGGTAAAACCAGACAGGCTGGTTGATGCACTTTGCACATTCTACTAAAGTGAAAAACATGTGGAAAAATTTCAAAACTACCCGTTTTATGAGTACAGTTCACTAGCACAAGTTATGAGCGATTAAAGTCAAAATAAATAATCATATATTTTTACAAGCATTTGTGTTATCATAGTAATTGATGCTCTAACTAACTTATATCCCGTACTTTACGCGCTGTACACCAATGATATCCCAACCCTCTCTGAAGTCCTGGAGAAGGACGGGGAGGACAGGGAGAAGGATGTCATGCTTGCCCTGTTTGCGGACGACAGTGCCTACTTCAGCTCTGCAGGATCTCCTGGATCTTCACCCTGCGTGGTTGGACAAGTGGCGTATTGCCGACATTGATGACATCCAGATGCCGCCTGCCTCCACCATCGCAGCTTCGGGGGCAAAACATTGAGTAGACTCCGACCGTCAACTACCTGGGCTGTATCATTAACAGGATGTTAACAATGGCCTACCACGCCGTCAATCAGGCGAAGACGGTACGAGCCATGTTACGTCCTGTTATGAACTCCAGCTTGCCGCTCAGGTTAAAGGTCCGAATCTACAAGATGTTCATCCGCTCCCGTCTGACCTATACTGCGCCAGCCTGGGACCACCTTTTGGCAAAGACCAACAGGGACAAGATATAAAGTCAGCAGAAGAAATCGCTCAGAGTGATCGCCGTGGTTCGTTCGTAATTCCGTCATAGCTCGAGATCTGGATGTCATCTATTGAGAAGTTCGTCGTCGGCCTGACTAGACGTATGTTATCGGGCCGACAACGGAAACTTCAAGCATCTCCAGAATATCGCTTCGTCTTGCGCTAAGCCCCCCAACGGGAGACCACTTTCCAGAGAGGTTCTCCTGGAGGAGAGCTGAAGTTATTGAGCCTAGGCGACCCCACTGTCTGTCTGATGCTCTGTGGTCTAAAATAAAATACCTTATCTACTTTAATCTTCTTCTCTTGTCGAAGAAGAACGTGTTATACACTTTCGAAGTATGCATATCGGAACATTTCTTAGACAAAAAAAAAAAAAATACGTCGATCACGACCATAACCGGCAATGCCTGTCATACTTGTAGACTAATTCTGACTCGATTGTCCTATCTTTAATTCTCATACCGTTTGGCTTCTTACCTCATCTTGTTTTAATTTATTTTATATTTTTTCAAAATAAAACAGTGATATCAGGTAAACAAATATTCGTACATATTTTGTATTTGTATTCGGAAAAAACTGTAACAATGTCAAAGAAATACGGCCATAGAAAATTGAACAAAGTAGTCGGAACTTTTTCCGTTCACTACAAAAGATAATTGTTCTATCCCAATACGAACTCGGGGATTTTCTCCTTTTTCGATAGTAGACATACACTTGTACTAGCTGTTTTTAAATTGTCTAATATAGTGGTCAGCAAACTTACAGTTGGCCGTAGGCTCACAAATCATATATTATATTTTGTTTCATGTCGTGTTCTCTTCGTTGCTCTAGGTCTTCTCCCGATGAATGATGAATGAAGGGAATGATAGGGAAGGCAAAGGGTCTAGCACATACAGCCACTTGGCTAATACGTCATAATATATCTTTCTTTTTTTATGAGATAATGAGGTTATCATCAAATTCCAGAGTTGCAGTAATTAATGCTTTTCTTGGGGTCACTCTCGGCATTATTGCCCAAACACGTAGGGATATATTAAAAAAATAACTGCAACTTGTGCCCCATATTTAAAGTCAACAAATTAACACCACTTTTGACTAATCATATCCACAGTAAATTAATTTACAAAACAAAAACTTGCACTTGATATGTCCGCGCAAAATGGCGCGATGCACTCACACATTGACGCCATGTCCAACCCTGAGTTCAAGGAAAACCTCTGTCGAAGGATCCATTTTGTGTTGGACCAAAAGATGTACCGCAAATACTTTGATTTATGATTATTGATTTATTATAGAAAAAAAAAAAAACAATGTATCATCACATCCCATCCTGGGGTGGTCACAAACCACTCTTTTTTTTATAAAGAAGCGGATTTAGCCAACTTTACTATAGGCATCATGACAAGTGGCAAGCTCGTCGATGTCTTTAACGTACCAAACTCGAAAAAAAAAAACTAAAATAATTATTGTAAAGCAAAGGAATCGAACCCGGTACCTTTGAGTCTAAATTTTAACCTCTAGACTACGGAGGCGAATACATAAAAGTCAAAATTGGTATTTTTAACACATTTCTAGATATAAAAAAAAACTATTTTTACATTGGCAACACAAATACTCTTGTTGCGTTTCAAAATTAGATGTAGAATACACTACGTTTCGATCGATTGCCCGTGGTCACGGGTCGATTGGAACTGCGCGGTGTAGCCTTTGTACATAATGGGCGGTAGATATAAACCTACCCCCTTATCACTTAAAAAGTTTTTGGAAATTGTGACACACAACACTCACAATATCCTCGGCTGCACCGGACGATTTATCTCGGCGTCCAAACCGATTAATTACTTGATTCCACGATAAAGATAGTCTATAACCCCCCTCGCGATTGATATTTTTGTGTTTCTATATTGCGATCGCTTCACGTACTATTCTAGAGTAGGGAGAGGGGGGCATAGTGGGATACTTTACACTTAAACACACCTACAAAATGAAATAATATGATTAAACCAGAAATTTTAACTTAATATCATGCTTTGACTTATTATAAACGACTATATATATATATATTTGCATGGTAAGGTAGCAACTGCAATTAGACACTCATGACTGACATCGGTCCCTAACACTATGTCGGCTTGACTGGGCATGACGACAATTTGAGCCTGATCCCGAAACGTGTGGATACATTTAACTGGGTTTATCGGAACGAACGGTGAATACTTCCCCGCCCGGCAAACTGGGCAAATTACCACCACCAGTCCACCTTTTTAATTATTATTATTTCTCAACAACGACAAAAAAAGATATATGAATACAAACATGAAAAATGGCATTTGCCCCGCTATGCCCTGTATATAGAGGTAGTAGTGGGGTAGTTATAATTTAAAAAGAATAATAGCTTTTAATAGTAATATGTTTTATTATCAACAATCTTAGATTATCAATTTTAAAGTAATCGAATCATCTTTATCGTCTAAAACCTTAATAACCACAATACATGAACAGGTTAGAAAAACAACTGCTGTTAAAATTACGCGTGTATTTTAATACTTTTGTTTATACTCGTCGAAATGCCGTGGATCACTCATGACGGGCACGCGCCCTCTGTTGACCAATCAAAGCGAGCCATTTGACATATTGCACGGCATTTTCTACGAGCCGCAAGAGGCATACCCTGCTATGCCCCGCTACCCCACTATGCCCATAATAGTGATTATCAGTGAATTGTGTTTTTTTTTTTAAGTAAGAGGTGCGCGAGGGACAAGAATGGGAGCAACTGACGCCAGCCTCAGACGACCGACATCAGTCCCTACCACTATGCCGGCCTATAAAGATGCTTCTTCACACTTCGTTTGAAGGACACCAGGTTATAGGAATGGGGAACCACACTGGCTGGTAGAGCATTCCACATCTTCAGCGTGCGACAGATGTAAGAGTCTCCAAATTTGTATGTACGCGTATTTTGGTCTGTGCGAGTGGTTCGGTTGCGGAATAGAGAATGGATAAGGTTGTGGAATAGAGAATGGATAAGGTTGTGGAGCTCTTCAGAACATTCACCGTAGTATAGCTTGTAGAACACGCTCAGATTAGTATCTTCAGGTCAAACCAATGGTGTGCCACTATCTATTACGTGTTCTGTTATTGCTGACTTGTTTGTTTGACATATTTTTACTGTCATAAATGTTATAAACCTTTAAAATATAAGAATAACGAAATAAAATCGGTCCCTATAAACATTTCTATGTAAACAATTGTTGCGAAAAATAGAGTCTTCGAAATCCTAAGCTTACCGGGTGGCCCCGTCGATCGCAGCGCCCCCTCCGGCCTGATCGATGTCTCAAATCCACACAAAGTATCCTATTTTCATTCCGAATAAATACGACAATTTTATTCACTATAGTATTAGCTGGTAGATAATACTTTCATGGTATTATGCTCGCCTATGTACAACACTTTATATTGTATATCTTGTGTGCAATAAAGATTTTTATTATTATTATTATTATTTCAGTGTTTTATATTATTTGACTGCCTCCATGGTCTAGCGGTTAAGGCCGTAGATTTGGACCCTAGATGTAATATCAGCCCTTTCTGTTTCTTAGTCGCAAACGTTTTTAATGGATTTCGTTATTTACATCAGAGCATGCGTCATAATTACAAAATATTATTTAATTCTCAACTCTATAACCGCTCGACCTTGACAGCGCAATTATTAACTTTAATAGCGTGATATATACACACATCAAAAGTGTCTAGGGATCAACATATATTTTTGCAATAACTTTTCTCCTGATTGATATTCATTAAAATTTTCTTTAAGGATTGATCAAATAAAATGTTTTCGTTTGTCTACAGTAACGATAAACCAAGTCACCTTTGCATTAGTAAAAAAAATTGCCATTTTCCTAATAAAGGGATTTTTGACATTTGAACCACTAACATTAAAGTTCGAAAAAAAGACTGAAATAACAGTTTTTTTTTTAATTTTATTGGGTAACTTAAACAATTAATAATCCGTGTTTCTACCGCGAACACTAACAACACAAGAACATCGGTTTGGCATACTCAAAATGAGTTCATCCAAATCACGCTGTGGAATGGCCGCCCATGTTCGTTGCAACAACAAAAAAAGGTCTTCTTGCGACTGGATACCCTCCATATTCGGCAGAGCTCTTCTCTGAAGAATATCCCATGCATGCTCAATCGGGTTCAAGTCTGGCGACTGAGCAGGCCAGGGCAGGACATTGATGTTAGCTGCGGCGAGAGTCTGTCTTACAACTCTTGCAGTGTGCGGTCGTGCATTATCATGCATTAACTGAAATAAGGGACCGATATGCACTTGTAGAGGAACGATGACGTCTGATACAACCGTCTCAGCATAAATTTGAGCGTTGAGGTTGCCTCTGATCCAAATCAACTCAGTTCTTCCGCCGATCGAAATACCCGCCCATACCATGATGGTTCCACCACTATAAGGATGGACTTCCTGGCAGGATTTTAATCGCTGTTGGCGTCCAGGGGTTCTCCAGTGTCGTATACGTCTTGTATCCGGCCTCATACCAAAACGAGACTCATCAGAAAAGCACACGAAACGCCATTGTTCTTCTGTCCAATTTCTGTGTTCAAGAGCCCATTGATATCGAGTCCTACGATTGTGCATTGCTATAGGTGGTACCCGTAGCGGTCTTCGGGAATGAAGGTTCACTTCATGCAAGCGGTTTCTGACTGTTTGGTCGCTAATTAAGTTCCCTGAAGAGCGATGAAGGCTCACGGCTAACATCATGGCGGTTATTGTTGGAGTTCTTCGAGCTGTGATTTGAATGTATCGGTCTTGTCTCCGTGTGGTGCAGCGATACCGTCCTCCATGGCGCTCAGCCACGGTACCAGTGGTTCGGTAACGTGTCCAAAGTCGACTGATAACACTCTGACTTGTATTCAGAGCTAAAGCCACAGTACGTTGCCGGGAACCAGCTTCTATCATTCCCACGGCTCTGATCATTTCTTCCCTGCTTAAATGACGTCGCCGCTCCATAATAACGTTGGTTTTAATCAGTAGTAGGGAAACAGTAGCACTAATAATGTCTTCAATGCGTCTTATGTTTTTATAGGGAAAATATTGACAGCTGATTTTCATCTTTTACTCGAATTTGATTGACTTCCTGTTTTAAATTATGAAATGCACCAAAAAGGATCCATATAAATTTATAAAATCATAAATTTATTACAAAGCCACATCTCAATCACAAGAAATCCGCATAAACATGCTTGATCCCTAGACTTTTTTGATGTGTGTATGTATATAGTTAACGGATTCCATTATATAACGTTTGCGCTTGAGTAACAGAATAGGGCTACTGGTTCGATTCCTTGTCGGGACACAAAGTCAAAATAAAATATTGTATTTCACGTAAACCTATTACAGGCATTTATAAAACTTTATTAGTTAAATTGTTTTGATTGATTCTACTCCTGCTAGTAGAAGACAGAGCATCAAAGTGGTCCAAAGAATAATCTGTTAGCAGAAGACTAGCAGCTTAACAGACACAATAATATGTATTAATTTAAATTGATAAATTTAATTAATAATTAATTTATTTGTGATATTTCTCGAGTTTGGTATGTCTCTACATCGACGAGTTTGTCACAATTGGCCTATTAGCATCTTTCATTATAAATATAGAAGAACAATCCAATTTAATTTTGCCATCGTTCAAACATAAAACTCGATCCGTCATTTCAGGTAGCTCCGCTTATTCTACAAAATGAAAATGTAAGAATTTTGCAGCGGAAATAATTTCCTTTAAAAGGCTTTCAGCGAATATCCCAACGGATCTTTTTTGTCACGCTAAGTGTTCAAGCAATGGCGGATATTTCCCCAGAGGTGAAATTATTTAGATTCTCGCTTAAACAAATTTCCCAATTTCAATTTTTATTTAAACGTTTACAATTAGTATGATGAGTGGAGAGAGATTGACGAACCAGATATATAATGCGAAAGTTCTGGGTAAAAGAAGCCCTGGCAGACCAAGACTCACATATTACGATCAAATAAATAAAACAAACAGCTTTACGCAGTGGAAGTTGGTGCAAGAGGAATTCCAGCAAAATCTTTCCATCACTTACTGAAAGAATTGGGCCTAAGCAGGTCTGCAGGAGATACATTTATGGAACGTGCTTCCAAGACGGCATTAACGGAATCATACAGTATTTGGTTGGGTAGGGAGAGAAGTAGAATGGTGGATGGTGAGCGTATTATCGCGCAATAGAAAAAAAAAGGACAGCCTCCTTTTCTTAAACCAGCCTATTGTCGGTCGCAAGCCCGAGACATCATCCTTCTCATCTCTTACCCACACACGATGGACCCGGCACCCGCACGGTGAATCCATGGAATGCTTAGAAATTTGTCTTCTGAAGGTGCATTAAAAAGCCATCGAAACAAAAGGGCATGTATAAAGAGGTTGAAGAATGTCAAAGAAGCGAAAGAGGTTTTTTTATACTAGCATGACATGTGACCATGCGCCCACCTGATCGTAAGTGGCACGCATGGTCCATGAATGTTAGCAACTGGAATCAGACACTTATGTCCGACATCAGTCCCTAACACTATGCCGGCTTGACTAGATGCCTTTTCACACTTCGCTTGAAGGACTCCAGGTTATAGGAAAGTGGAAACACAGAGGCTGGAAGAGCATTCCACATCTTTATTGTGCGACAGATGTAAGAGTCACCAAATTTATGGGTACGCGAAGGGATGGTGACTACGGTATGTGGGAGCATATTCTGACCTGGCGTGTGGTTCAGTTGCGGAATGGAGAGGAAGGGATTAGGTTATAGAGCTCTTCAGAGCACTGACCATGGTATAGCCGGTAGAACACGCTCAGAGAAGCTACATCTCGGCGAAGCTGCAGGGATTCGAGAGTTCCAGATATAGTGGCATCGTCCACAATTCGAATAGCTCGCCTCTGTAGGACATTGAGGGCATCTGTGAGGTACTTGGCGGAACCATGCCAAAGGTGTGAACAGTATTCCATACATGATCTGATCTGTGCTTTGTACAGTAACAGGTCAGACAGGTATGTACTGACCGTGACAAGTGGCGCTCAATTGTCTCTGCCTACCCCGCAAGGGATTTGGCGTGAAGATATGTATTTATGTATGTAATTAGTATGGTTTGTAGAACAATCACTATCCTCGCCAACTCGTCTGGCCAGCGTGGCGAGTGTAGGCCAAATTCTCCAGATATATGTTGTGGAAGGCCCATCTCCAACAGTGAAGGCCTAGGACGCTGTGTTCTAGGGGCTGTAATGATGATGATTATTATTATTAAAATACTTTATTGCACTTTAACTTAAAAGTATGTACAAAGGCGAACTTAAAGCCATTTGCAATAGTTTTTGAGTTTATCGCGAACAGACAGACGGACGCAGCGGAGGACTTGGTTTTATAGTACGTAGTGATATTTTCTGTGCAATATTTTTTATTATTATTTGGTTGAGCTTCTAGGAGTGGACTGTATATTTTTAATTAAGAATAATTATAATAGTTCGGTGGTTTTATAGCATCTAATTCTGTGTTGCTTACATTTAGGGCTATCCCTGATTCACATCTAAGCTAGGAGATGAACATGCTGAAATAAGTGGACAGAGGCATACGATTTGGGGGAAAAAAAATAGGTACTCACAGATCTCGAAGCACACTATTTCCATTATTATTATTATTATCTAGTCTTTTGGTTGGATTCACGTATTTTCGCCATGCAAGCTCGGGCATGCGGAACGGCAGTTTATCAAAGCAAGACACGACTAGCTCGCATCGCGGTCGCGCAGATACAACAGTGACGTTAGTAGATGACACTTTTTGGTGTAGGGAAAGAATAAGCAACTTGGGGAATACTAGGATACCAAGCCGTAACATTATTATTCACTAACATAGCTTAACTTTCCACCAGTACTGCATAATAATAATGGATTACGAAAATAATTTGGCCAAAGAGGCGTTTTATTAAAATTGTAGCGTTCAACTTTGTTGGAAGTTGTAAAATTTTCTTGTCAGACGCTGAGTGACGAGTGGAGGGAATTAATCATATTGTCAGAAAGCGCGGGAAAGAAAAAGAACTTTCGACAAAAGTATAGGTTGTAATATATGTAAGAGCGATGTCTAAAATATATTTATTCAAATAAAATAAAAAACTTTATTCACGTAAACCTATTACCATGTGATCCGCTTACAACCGGCGCCGTACTGCGTCCGGGGCATGCGGTGTGAAATTGGTTACCGGCCATGGCAATGTAGGAAACCAGGCATCCCATGGAAATTGGACTAAAAGATTCTTCCGATGAGATGGACTGACCAGGTAAAGCAGCAATGGATCACCATCATGAGTGCTCCAGGAAGGCTGCAGTTCGAGACGAATGGCGACGGCTTGTTAAGCGTGCCACTGACACTCAAGTGACGACCACGGCCACTCTGCCAAGAGTGTAGCGACTAAGAAGAAGAATTACAGGCATTTGTGACACGTCATAATTAAAATGATTTAGAATGATTCCACTGCTGTTAGTGGAAGACTAAGCAGCGAAGTGTTCCAAGAAGTAAGCTGTTAGCAGAAGACTAATAGCTTAGCAAATTCCAGTTACCTGTTAATGTTTAATCTGACTGAGAAAGGAATCTGCAAGGAAAACTCAGCTATAGCAGATTTAATAATATAATATAGTATTTTAATATTTCCAGACAGGTCACACAGCGCCATCTAGTTTTCCGTGGTAAGCTGCGAAGCTTGTGTTACGGAAACTAGATGGTTGATAAACTACATATTATACTTTTTTTTTTGTAAATATATACATATTATACATATAAACACCCAGACCGAGACAAATTATACAATGTACAACTTGCCCCCGGTGGAAATCGAACCCACGACCTCCCGAGTTCACGGCAACGTTTGTTACCACTAGACCTCGGAGGCGGTCGGTTTACCAATGAAACAAATACAGATTTCAGAATTACACAACAACAATAAATTACGTACATTTGTAATAGATATACAACACCACCGTTTTCGTGCCTATTTTAAATTTGAAAGTTTGTATAGAGCCAAATTTTTTGTCACTTCCGACATATGGTTTCTAACATATGGTTATGGAAAAGTTGTTTGTTCCCATCAATAGAATAACATTTTAGGCTGGAGTAAGGGCATACCAAATCACGCGGTATAATCATTATTTGACTATGTTGGAATTTCACTAATAATTAGTTTATTGACATTTTTACGACGTTGTAATTTAAATCTCATTTAGCACAAAAGTAATAAACGATGTTAAAACAAATTAAAAAACAAATAAACAAATTTATTAAAGACCTCATAGCAACAAAATATGAAGATTACACGTGGTAGGTATATTACGTGACGTCATCCGGCAGCCATTTGCAATTGCAGCTTTTTCGAGCGAAAATTAAAACACGATATAGGTATAAAAGTAGATTTCAGGCGTTTATTTATTTTTTGCCTCTGTGGTATAGCGGTTAAGTTCGTGGATTTAGACTCGCAAGTCCTCCTTGCGTCGTTTTCCTTAATGCTGAGGGTCGTGACCCACTCCTCAGATCACTTTGTCCTCCACGATGCTGCGCCATCCGGGTCTACTCTCGGTGGCGTGCAGGGCCTCGTGGACTTGGGTGTGAAGTTTGGTGCGGATCTGGTCTGACCAGCGTGTCGGGCTCCGGCCACGGGGTCTCTTGCCTTCAATTATTCCCGTGATTACTAGCCTTTCCAGATTGCCAGAGCTTTTACGGGCTATATGACCAAAATACTCAAGGACTCGTTGCCTGCAGATGGAAGAGAGCCTGGTAGTGGCTTTGAGCTCCTTGGGTATTGATAAGTTTGTTCTCCACGGGATGCGCAGCATACGCCTCCAGCACCACATTTCGAAGGCGTCGACGCGGCTTCGGTCATTGGCTCTAAGAGTCCAGGTTCGACTCGGAGGTACCGGGTTCGATTCCTGGTCGGGACAAAATGTAAATAAATACATTAATTAAAATTTATATGTGATATGTATCGAGTTTGGTACGCTGGAGACATTGACGAGCTTGCCACTTGTCATGATTGGCCTATAGTAAAGTTAGCTAAATGTGAATCCGCTTATTTAAAAAGCATGGTTTATACTTCTAATTTTTTTTTAAAACTTTATTGCACATAAGTCAAAGGGCTAATATAATGTTGTTAGTCATTCTCTGCATGTTAACCTTAAGGACAATAAGAGAGTTTTAAGTGACAGGAGTAGATGCACAAATATAAAAAAATAAGTGAAAAATGTACATTATTTACTATCTTAATTCTAAGAAATAATATAGACCTACATATGTAAAGGAGCAATGTCAACTTATTCTCAGAATAACAATGTCAACTAACATTAATTTAAATTTAAATTGGTGGCTGTAAAGGGGCCGTGTCAATTTACTTTCTAAATAATAATACAGCAAATGTTAAATAACAATAAATTAAATTTAAATTCAAAGCTATGTCAAATTATGTCAAAAAATAAATAAATACCATATAATTCAGATCGTGGCTGTAAGGACGCGCCGTGTCAAGTTATTATCTAAAAAGTAAAAGTAAAGTATCATCACGACCGTTTCCCTTTCGGGGTGGTCAGAAACCACGCTTATGAATAAGCGGATTCACATTTAGCCAACTTTACTATAGGCCAATCATGACAAGTGGCAAGCTCGTCGATGTCTCCAGCGTACCAAACTCGAGAAATATCATATATAAATTTAATTTTACTTAAATTGTTTTTATTTACATTATTAAATATTTTTGTGTCCCGACCAGGAATCGAACCCGGTACCTCCATGTCTAAATCCACGGACTTAACCGCTATGTGTCAATAATATTATAAATTAAATTAAACTTAAATTCGTGGCTGTAGTACACATATGACACATACTATATATATCTATATGTACGTAGTACGTATATTATCGGAGCTAAGGTTATCATATAGGTTTATAGACTTATATCTAATGAGATGGTACTTCTTACAACAAAATTGTTCCACAACGTTCTTTTTTTTTTTTTTTTTTTTTTTTTTTTTTTTTTTTTTTTTTATACTAGCACGACATGTGACCCTGCGCCCACCTGATGGTAAGTGGCGCGCAGGGTCCATGAATGTTAGCAACTGGAATCAGACCCTTATATCCGACATCAGTCCCTAACACTATGCCGGCTTGACTAGATGCCTTTACACACTTCGCTTGAAGGACTCCAGGTTATAGGAAAGTGGAAACACAGAGGCTGGAAGAGCATTCCACAACTTTATTGTGCGACAGATGTATGAGTCACCAAATTTATAGGTACGCGAAGGGATAGTGACTACGGTATGTGGGTGCATATTCTGACCTGTGCGTGTGGTTCGGTTGCGGAATGGAGAGGAAGGAATTAGGTTATAGAGCTCTTCAGAGCACTCACCATAGTATAGCCGGTAGAACACGCTCAGAGAAGCTACATCTCGGCGAAGCTGCAGGGATTCGAGAGTTCCAGATATAGTGGCATCGTCCACAATTCGAACAGCTTGTAGGACTCTATGTGACATAAGCTTGTCGAAAATGACATTATTCATTTGTTAAAATAATAATAAATATAAAAATAGTAGGTTTAATACTTTTATTATATGACCGCCTCCGTGGTCTAGTGGTAACAAACGTTGCCGTGAACTCGGGAGGTCGTGGGTTCGATTCCCACCGGGGGCAAGTTGTACATTGTATAATTTGTCTCGGTCTGGGTGTTTATATGTATATATTTACAAAAAAAAATTTTTTTTTTTTTTTTTTTTATTTATTTTATTTATTAATACAACATTACATGGCTTAACAGTAAAGCCCAATTTACCATGCAGTCAATCTTATAATTAATACATACATTTTAATTATAAATGGATTGTCAATATACCTTTTTAATTTTTATTTTTTATTTGTATTTCCCTTTTGTAAACTATTATTGGTAATTTGACTGCATGGTCCCATAGTTGGTCAGGCATGAAAATGCCTTGTGTGGGTCCACTACTAATCAGATTGATAATTTGTTGCAGTATACTTACTATTTGATAAATATTTGTTTGGAATAAGTGTAGATTGTATTTTGTAGGTATATTGGTAAATAAACATATTATTATTATTATTATTACCTATAATCTTTTAAATTTAATATACAAATATTAATATTAATGAAGCTTTAAAATTAACAATAGTTATATTAATTAATATAAAAAGGTATAAAATTAATATAAAAGAAAGAAAAGACAAATAAATAATAGTAATAAAATAAATCAAAATTCAACACTAATAAAATCAATGAAATAATAATAAAGTTAATACAAGACAATAAAATTAGAATAAAAAGTGAGTAAGTAGGTATATAAATAAATCAATCAATTCTACATCATGATAAATTAATACAAGAATAACAATAATAAATAAGTCCAAATATTTTAACTTATAAATAATTAATTAATTATTAATATGTAGTTCATCAACCATCTAGTTTCCGTAACACAAGCCGTAGCTTACCGCGGAAACTAGATGGCGCTGTGTGACCTGTCTGGAAATATATATTTATTTATTTATTTATAAGACTAATGTATTTACGAGTAGGTAATGTAACGGGTACATGTAGGTTACAGAGTATTATTTGCATTTTAAGAAAGAATAGTATTGTCAATATACGACAATGACAGGGTTGATGGGTTTTTGTTTTAAACAAGAAAAAAAAGGAAGATCGGGGGAGCTCGGACCGAGAGGTCGACAGAGCGAGTATTTTTATAAATGTTAACGGTGCCCTGGGGTCACTAATGGCCAGCCGAAATGTCAGTGACAAAGCTCGACTCGCCATACACAATGCCATGCTGGTACCAACACTTATGTATGGAAGCGAAACGTGGATATGTCAGAATACGCATGAGAGTAGAGTTAATGCAGTAGAAATGAGGTCTTTGCGTCGGATATGCGGCGTCACTTTGACGGACCGCATACGTAATGACGAAATACGCAAAAGGGTAGGTATTAAAGAAAGCATAGGGACAAAAATAAGGAAAGGTATGCTTCGATGGTTCGGACATGTTGAAAGAATGAGTGAAGAGAGATTGACGAACCAGATATATAATGCGAAAGTTGTGGGTAAAAGAGGCCCTGGCAGACCAAGACTTACCTATCACGATCAAAAACAATAGCTGAAGGTGCATTAAAAAGCCACCAAAATAAAAGGGCATGTATGAAGAGGTTGATGAATGTCGAAGAAGCGAAAGAGGTATGTCGTGATCGTGTCAAGTGGCACTCAATTGTCTCTGCCTACCCCGCAAGGGATTTGGCGTGAAGATATGTATGTATGTATGTATTAAGATTAAAATAATAATTAGTTGAAGTCTACCGCGTAATAGTGTCCCACGTAGATAAGTGTTTAGTTTTCTACATATGTAATTATTTCTAAAATATTAAGTATAAAAAAAAGTTTTATGCGTTTTTGATCAAAAAAAGGAGTTCCGTAGAATCCTCTCCGTAACAATTAAAAGCAACTACATCCAACCGCAGGCGTTGGATAATCTTGTAACTGCAAAGGGCAGGTTACAGTACCTACTAGTTGTCGTTCGGCGATACGAAATTATTTTTCTGCGCATTATTTTGATTTTGCTATATATTCTAAAGTATTAATTTAATTTGCATGGTGTAAATGAAAAAAATAATCTTCATGAAATGCTTAATCCAACTAATGTATTTAAAATAATAAGGATTAATACCGTATTTGTGTAAATAACATTCCAATTACCGCTTTATAATTGCCCATTTTTTAAAGTATTAAAATGGATATAGTATGTTATCCTTAAGAGATAGACTTTTCCATTATGGACTTTCCTGTAGATCTATATAAGGTACATAATTCCACCATACGTTATTTTGTTATATCTCAAAGGGTTTAGGCAGTGTTTTAGTTGAAAGCTTCCAGACGGCTTATTTTATTCCGACACCTCCAACACATATCGTTAATGTATACAAAAACTTAATTATTTATATACTAAAACCTTCATCGAGAACCACTCTATTCATTGGTGAAAATAGCATGAAAATCGGTGCAGTAGTTTTTGAGTTTATCGCGAACAGACAGACAGGCGCGTCGGACGACTATATTTTATAACATGTAGTGATAGTAATTACTGTGCAATTACGAGTGAGTTATTTAGATTTTCTACTTAAATTATAGTCTTGTTAATATAATTTATCCAAAAATGCATATACTCGTATAACCGTGAATGCAATTTAGCCCAAATCGCCATACAAGATGAATCATGACTTTTCGACCTTTGCCGCTTGCCACATTTCATCTACCTCAAAAAGGCCGGTTTTGCTGCTCATACAGCCGAATCTAAAAAGCACATTGAATTAAAAAGCTGACAGAAAGGTCTGGAGACAGAAAAGCTGGCAATTATTTCTGCCAACGTATTAGTCTCGCTATACAGAGGGGAAATGTTGCCAGTCTCCTTGGGACTATCTCGGATGGGACGTCTCTAGAGGACATTTTTTATTTAATGTTTAGTTTATTTTTAATTTTATTATTTAGGTAGCTTTTTATATTTAATGTACATATATTAATTAACTTGAATGAACATTATTAAAAATAAAACATTTTAAAAAAAGCACATAAAATATAATAGCATTAAAATAAGCTTAGAAATAATATTAAGAAATATAAATAAATATCTTGTACTTACCATGTTACATTAGGTCAATGTTGTCAGTTAGTCGCAGCTTGTCTATTGCAGAGCAAGCAACCTCATTACAAAACAAAAACAATTATATATCAATTAGTGAATTCGCAAATATTATGAAGATATTAGTTTTGTTCTTGCTTTTGTGTGCAGCGGGTGGATTTAGTGTCGACATGATTGTGGGCGATAAAGTTCATAGAAAAATGGTGTTTCATCAAAGAGTCAAAACCATAGCTATACCGTTCAAGAAAAGGATTTCCTGGTTGACTTATACTGATCCGGATAAAAGACTTATTCAGGTATAGTATTTTTACTAGAGATGAAACGGATATTCGGTATCTATCCGATATCCGGCCTTATTTTTACTATCCGGCCGGATACCGGATAGTAACTCAGTATCCGGTCGGATGCCGGATAGTTATATTCAAACCATTCTCATTATTTTATACGAGAAAATATGATACCACACTACGTTATGGACACAATTTATTTTAATAATCACTCAACAATTTTTTTATTAATTAGCGTTAAAAGCTAAAATTACCCTAGCCCAAAGCCTTCTCCTTCCCCTTCTCGACTATGGTGACGTGTGTAGTGTCGATATATCAGAGGTGTTGCTCAATAAGATGGACAGGTTACTCAACTCCTGTATCAGGTTTATCTTCGGCCTTCGCAAATACGACCACATCTCTGAGTATCGAACAAAATTAAAGTGGCTACCAATTCGCTGTCGCAGGAATCTCCGAATTCTGTTTACTATTTTCTATACTCAACGAGCCTCAAGAGTAAATTTGCCTATCTCTCTTCATTCCATGATAAGTCTCTTCGCTCTTCTCATAACTCTGTTCTCTCCATTGCCTCTCACCATACTGGATTTATAGCCAACTCATTTGCTGTTGTCGCCGCAAATCTGTGGAATGAAGTAGAAATCCGACAAGCATCCAACTGAAAAATGATTTAAAAAATGGTGTCATCGTATTATTTAAATGGTTCATAAGTTATTTAATGATATCATATGTATTATTAGTATTTAATATATCATAGTTATTAGTATGTATTTAGTAATATCATTGTATTTTTATGTATATAGATTTATTTATTATTATTATATATAAATATTTGCACCTACCTTACATTTGACATGGTCCCCATTGTCCCTAAAGTTGACTGTCAGATAATGTCTAGCGGCATTAAGTCCGCCCCTTGTATAACGTGCAATAAAGTTTTAAATAAATAAATAATACTCAAAATTAACGTGACAAATTATGGTGAAAAATACCAAATTTTCTGCATTTGTTGGTAATAATAATTTCAAATCAAACTAGTCGCTTCATGTAACGCGATAAAGGGGAGAATATTCAGTTGCCGGATATCCGGCGCTCCGGCCTCATAGCTTGCCGAATATTCGGTAACCGGTATCCGGCCAAACCATCCGATTTTGATGATTCTCACGTTAATCGATTCGTTTTAATCATGCGTCACTTCGATTCAATTCAAGAATTCTTTATTGCACTAAAAAAAATGTACATGATGCCTAAGCATTTTCTAACAACCAACCTTTGGGAGTGTGGAGAGGTAACATCGAAGAGTTCAATTTATTATAATAGACTTACATACTAATATTACATATACTGAATAAATATATACATAAATACCTACCTATATATATATATATATATTATTTTATTTATTATAAAATTTATTGCACAAAGTACAAAGGCGGACCTAATGCTGCTAGATTTACTGGTCAAACCTTTAAAAGTATCATCACGACAGTACCTCTTTAGGAGTGGTCAGAAACCACTTCCTTTTTTTTGCTCAAGAAGCTGGATAACATTTAGCCAACTTTACTATAGGCCCGGCCATTCTTGACAAGTGGCAAGCACGTCGATGTCTCTAGTGTACAAAACAAGAGATTTATCACAAAACTGCCTCCGTGGTCTAGCGGTTAAGTCCGTGGACTCGGAGGTAAATTTTTTTTTTTTTTTATACTGGACTCGACATGTGACATCGCGCCCACCTGATGGTAAGCAGTACGCGAGGTCATTTACAATACAATTAATTAATATTTAATTTATTTGTGATATTTCTCGAGTTTGGTACGCTGGAGACATCGACGAGCTTGCCACTTGTCATGATTGGCCTATAGTAAAGTTGACTAAATTTGAATCCGCGTATTTATAAGCGTGGTTTCTGACCACCCCGAAAGGGAAACGGTCGTGATGATACTTTAACTCTTCTATCAAAAATAAATTATTGTGTCCCGACCAGAAATCGAACACGGTACTTTCATTATTGATAAGTAACATCATTGCTCAAATGTATATAATTATTTTTATAAAAAAAAAAATATGTAGGATTTTATAAATCCTTAACTAAAAGTTACAAAAATTGAATTCTACCGGATTTGGTTCATTTTTTTAAAACTATATAACTTTTATAGTATTTTGTTTTAACTAACTAATTATATATAATGAGTAACTGAACAGCTGTTTTATTTTAGTTATGTTATTATTTCCAGGGTATATCAGTTCTGGATAACAACTATTCCCACGCCAGCGCCAACATTACAGAAGGCGGCATTGGGTTCAACCACGTCACCATCAGGATGAAGAGCCAAAGGAGTCATCCCATCAACTACGAGGTGGAAGTCTACGTGTGAGGGCTATCAAAGCCAAAACTAATAAATCTTCAACAGAGAATAAAATAAATAATTACAAAAACCTTGATGAACTTCCTGTACATATATTCTTAAGCTATTGCATAGCTTTTATCGCGGGCTTTGAGCGCGGCGACCGATTCAAGAAATTCCGTAACGAAAATTTTTTTTTTTTTTTTTAATTTTAATTTATTTAGGCAACAGTCAACATACGCAAACAATATCACAGATAAACAAAATTGTCACTCTGCAAGATACTAAAATTGAAAACTAATAAATAATATGAACCACTAAGGGGCCCCTTTAAAGGCTTTGCCGGCACGTGACAAGTTTGAACATCTGTGTAATAAATTAATAACAATAAGAAGACATTGAGAGCCAAAAATATTTTATACATAATAGAAGTTAAACACAAATACTATGGAAAGGACAGAAAAAAAAACTGGATATAAAAATAAAAACAAGGATAGAGTAATAACGCAAACATGATTTAAAAGATACTTAAATTAACAGATGCTATAATAGTACTTTATAACTACATACTTATAATACTAATTACGGATACAACAAACTACCAACCATCAACAGCAACCCTTGTATAAACTTGAATTAAAAATAAGTGATTTTACTATTCATCAACAATGAGATTGTAGTAGGATAATATTATCTAGCCAACTGAAATATGCAATGATGAATGCATAAATGAAAATAAACCTAACACCCCCCACTCCGACCGGCACAGCGGTGCGGCCTTGAAAGCCGTGCATCGTCTAACGTCGTTTCAGTTCGGCAGACTTCGGCACGGTGTTTGTGTGCGTGCGACTAGACGTATGCGTGCAGACTAGCTGCTAACTGCTCATAACTGATTCTATCTCTTTTAAACACAATGCTAGGTGAGACAGCGTGCTTTTTGGCCGAGTCCACGAGTGAGTTCGAGCCCGCGACTAGTTAAACCTTAACGTGTATTAATATCAAAGAAAAAAAAATACTGCATAAATAAATAATTATAATTGCATAAGTTGATAAAAAATGCTATGCAATAGCTTTACCGCGGCAGTCCCCGAGTTCCACACGTATTTTTTTTTTAGTAGAAAGAAAATTTCTTCAAAAAATCAATTTATGGGAATCACTTTTTTGTTTCTATGATATTAGATATTTTCTGAATAGTTACGTTTTTGTAATTATAATTTTATACGTTTAATAAATAAATATGCAATTAAAAATAACTATTATCGCATCTACCGTTCGCGATAGAAGCTTCAAACGATATGATTATATTGTGATGAATGATATTGACCAAATTTTACTTGGCAACATTTTTTTATGACTTACCGACTGAAATAGCGATCTGTCGATACTACCGGCCCTGGTCTTTACGCGATTTATATCAGCTTGATTTTGTCAGTAAGTGCGGAATAAGACCATCGCGGCTTATAAAACCAGAAATCAGCCAAAACAAAACAGGCGACCGTGCGTACATCATGTAGTCGTACCAAAGACTAGTACATAGAAGTCTTTGAGTCGTACATGTGAAAGAGCTATCCGTTTAGACGGCAACCGTATGCATAAGAAAGGGCCCAAACGGTATGAGAATCAGATTTACAACAACCGTCTCACAATGCGGTGTATCAGGCAAAGCTTTTTGTAGATGTCGCTAGCGGCAATGGTACCTTGTTTTACACCTATATGGCATCATTTTAAAATGTATTAGTAGTTTTTTTTATTTTTATTACAGAAAAAAATATTTTAAATTAACGTTACCTACCTTAAAAGACGAATTAAGTTAGCGCACACCGTCTTTAAAAAGAAAAAAGGTTTTTTAATAGAACGGCAATTTTTAGTTCACTATAACTTTGATTTCGCTTAGAAATCTCGATTTGTACACTTAAAAGCTGCTCACTTCGGCATAATATCCAGAAAGTAATAATTTTCGTAATAAAAGTTTTCTATGCAACTGACAGTTGCATAGAATAAAAGATTACTATCTATCATGCACCATCTATCGTGATAAAAAGTTAGTGATACACTCCATTAGTTAGTTAGTCTATGACAGTTCATTGCAGGTTATGTCAGGTTCTACGAGCACTATTAAATTGTTTTTTTTTTTGTTAATTTGTACCTATTTATTAAATTTATTTAGGAAATATTTGAAGGTTTTATTTTTTACCTACTTGGAGCCTGGATTTTATATAAAGCCGGTGATAAATGACGGGTGCAGATGATACTTGGCAACACGCGACAAGTCTGCAGCGAGCAGACTGACAACCTGACAGCCGTGAAATTAAACCAGCACCGGCTTTACCAAAGACATATAAATACAGACTGGCCAAACAAACTGCGAAATCATCTCAGACCTCCCCCTTCCGTGTTAGCCTCTGTGTGGTTACGTGCAGCGAATGCTACCTTTATTTAGACTGGCGTGCAGTGGATTTCTCAAGAGTGGGAAATGTGACTTGTCCAAACATTTTTAAACGACGCATTTACTAAAAATAAAAACGTAATTTCGCACACATTATATAGGTAATGGTAACAGTTTAAAATTGGTGTGGTTCGTGATCTGGGGCCTAATTCTGGCGCTTTTGACTTGCGTGTCGGTTCGAAATATTCGAATGAAAAGTGACAGATCCCCATAGAAAACTGTCAGTTTCATTCGAGCGGCTCTGGGCGCTTACTTTGACATCAAGATATTGTTTGACTCACATGTGGAGCATATCTGAACGAAGGCTTATCAGATATCCGGTTTCGTATTTCGCGCATCAAAAGCATTAAAAAATGTATCCACATGCAGGATCCTCTATTGTTGCAGGTCGCAGCTGGACTATGCATCCTCTGTGTGGAACCCATATATCAATTCAAACAAAGAAAAAAAATAGATGGTGCAAATGAAATTCCTGATCGCAAATACGGAAACGGATATCTGTCCTACGACAAACTTTGTACACATTACAGACTGACGACTCTCAAATCGTAGAATTACAACTGACAATACACATACACTACTGTACAATATTTGTATTTGTCGATGCATACTTAGTGGTCCAAGCCTGACAGAAGGTATTTATTATAATGCTTTTTCGAGACAGACTCGCTCTTGCGATCTCTTCCATGTCTCCTGCGATCGTACAATATCTGGCCGTTTTTTTTATTTGTTTTTTCTTTGATTTACGCAAACTCTATGATTTATTGACCAAAATTGCCAAGATAGCAATCGCTTTCAAATGTACAGACTGCTGCCTTAACAGTGAGAACAGTATGTTATGTGTTTATTAGTCTATGTATGTTTGTTTGATGGAGTATTTGGGACACATCATGCCCAATAAAAAGTATAGCTTGCTGCAGCTCGTCATGCAAGGCAAGATACAAGGCTCCAGAAGACCGGGGAGAAGACGCACTTCCTGGCTCAAGAACCTCAGGGAGTCGTTCGGGATGAGCACCAGATCCTTGTTCCGGACAGCGGCCAACAAAATTAAAATCGCCTTAATTAATGATAGTCGACCTCCGATAGCAGATGGCACCGTACGAAGAAGAAGATGTTTTTTCCTTTGTGGTACACTGGAGATCAAACGCGTGGGCCTATTTTATTGGTTCTCAATTAAGTGTCACTTAAGATATAACAATCAAATTCCAGTATGAAATGTGGAAAAAAATGAAAAAAATCTACGAGCGATATTAAGTTGGGTATCATCGAATAGGTATTTGAAAATCATGTTAAGGTTTCTTTTATTATAAAATCAAAATATTGTTGGACCAGTATTTTTATTATATGTCTTTGAACTATACTGAAATTCTGTGCAGGAAAATCCTACTTCATTGTACGAGTGATAAATAAGTACAAAAGTTAAATCACAACAAGGGTTTTAATTAAACGATTACAACATCATTATTTATAGAGGTTGAGACCATGGGTTAAGACACGAATGTAACGGGATCGATTCCTGATCATGAATACAAGTTATTTGTACATACATACATATCTTCACGCCAGGTCCCTTGCGGGGTAGGCAGAGACAATTGAGCGCCATTTGACACGATCACGACATACCTCTTTCGCTTCGTCGACGTTCATTAACCTCTGTCCTTTTGTTACGAAGGCTTTTTAATTCACCTTAGTCAGTGTTTTATTTATTTGATCAGTCTCGGTCTGCCAGGGCCTCTTCACCCACAACTTTCGCATTATATATCTGGTTCGTCAATCTTTCTTCGTTCATCCTTTCAACATGCCCGAACCATCGTAGCATGCCTTTCCTTATTTTTATCCCTATACAAGGTATTTGTGACTACAAATTATTTATTACAACTTTATTGTTAATTACAAAAGGCGTATGTGGCGACAATTGGCTTTGAATGTTCATGTCATAAACCTTCGGGACAAGAAATCAAAATTTAGTAATGGCGAGATAAAATATCATAAATAAATTTAAAAAACACTTATTCTTCTTCTTAGTTACTACACTCTTGGCAGAGTCGTCGTGGTCGCCATTTGAGTGCTAGTGGCACGCTTAACAAGCCGTCGCCACTCCACTTGGACCCCGGCTTTCCTAGTGCACTCATGTAGGGGTGATCCATTGCAACCTTCACCTGATAGGTCCATCTCATCGGAGACCTACCACGCATCCTCTTGCCATCGACTTTCCCCTGGACTACCAAGCGCTGGATTGATGATTCTCCACGCCGTGACACGTGTCCGAAGAAAGTGAGAATGCGTAATGATACAGTCGAGGAAAGGCGTTTGAGGAAAACACTTATAGTAGTACTTATATTTTAATAAATTAAATAATAATAATATATAAATAATTATATAATAATAATAAATTGTTTATTATCAGGCAACAGATGGCCCATAGATAAATACCTTACAACTAAAATACATATAAAAATATCATTAACCTAAGAATTATATTTATTTATTTATTTTTATACACTTTACATGGTATTACAGTATATACTCCAATACACCATGCAAGGAGGAGTCAGAAACACTTAATATTATTTACAAACATTCACAAAAATTAAAAAACTAACACTAACGGAATCATACAGTATTTGGTTGGGTAGGGAGAGAAGTAGAATGGTGGATGGTGAGCGTATTATCGCGAAATAGAAAAAAAAGGAGGCCTCCTTTTCTTAAACCAGCCAATTGTCGGTCGCAAGCCCGAGACACCATTCTTCTCATCTCTTACCCACACGCGATGGACCCGGCACCCGCACGGTGAATCCATGGAATGCTTAGAAATTTGTCTTCTCTTCAAAATTATAGATAGTCTATGGTTTAATATATTTTAGTTCCAAGAAGTACAAAATTTGCTAAATACTAACAAAGAGTCACTTAGTAAGGGAATGCGTTCTAACAATGTTTTTGGCAAAGTCCGAGGAAATGCCATAAATCACGACACAATGTTAGTGGTTAATAAGCCCTGGCGTCCACTAACCAAACCTTATTATTTTTTTATTTAGGAAACCAACAAAAAACTATCGGGTATGGTAGTACTGGGTTCGATTCCTGGTCGGGTCACAATAATATTTAATAATTTAAATAAATAAAAAATAATAATATTTAGTTAATTTGTGATATTCTCAATTTTGACACGCTAGACATCGACGAGCTTGCCACCTGTCATGATTGGCCTATAGTAAAGTTGGCTAAATGTGAATCCGCTTTTTTATAAGCGTGTTATCTGACCACCCTGGAAGGAACACGGTCGTGATGATACTTTACTTTTATACTAAATGTGGAGACAACGTCGGGGCACTCGGCCACCACGGCCTTTCCTGCAGCAAGAGCACAGGTCGCATCCCAAGGCACGCCTGCCTCAATGACGTCATTCGTCGGGCCCTTGTGTCTGTGGGTTCGCCAGCCATATTAGAACCCAGTGGCATGGCCCGCGACGATGGCAAGCGGCCTGATGGAATGACTATGGTTCCATGGAGTATAGGTTTGCCTTTAGTGTGGGATGCCACCTGTGTGGACACCCTGGCGCCTTCCCACTTGTCCTTGATCTCTAAGGACCCAGGCGCTGCTGCATTACAAGCAGAAAACCTCAAGCGGCGGAAATACACTCAGCTTATTGGGAGATGTGTTTTTGCGCCGTTTGGAGTTGAAACTCTCGGGCCGTGGTGACCAAGTGCACATGAAATTTTCAAGGCGTTGTCAAAACAGCTCGTCAACACCTCGGGAGACAAAAGGGCTAGGCAATATTTGGGCCAAAGGATCAGCATTGCTATTCAACGTGGCAATGCTGCCAGTATCCTTGGCACTTTGCCCATTGGCAGCGATTTGAAGCATTTTTTTATTTATAATAATTTTTATTTTGTTTTTTTTTCATTTTAGTTTTTTAGTTGTATTTTTATTTATTAATTAGTTTTATTTTGATTAGTCATTTATGTTTTAAAATGTAAGCTTTTAGTTTAATTAATATATATATATTTTTTAAATAATTAAACCTTATTTCAATCGAATAAATTATACTAAAAAATATATATTTTCTTGGTAATTTTTAAATAAAATAAAATGTTGTCCTTGTTGTAAGAAAGTGTAGTTCAGAAGTATATTAAACTTTCTATTCTTGAGTTATTTATTTAATAATTACATTATAGTAATTAATTACAGAATGATTAACGACTAAAAATCCTGCTTCGAATTCCTTTGTGTGTATTAACACTTCGCTCCTCTTACAACAACCAACTTAAGATTCCTTCCCATTCCTTAACCAGATACACTGATTCCTTTATTGTATCTGCGGGTCACCAGTAGAATAAGCTACCCTTGGCCGTTAGACGTACGCCGTCTTTAAACTTTTGATAACCAGATTGTTCCTGGAGAAGCAAAAGAGAAAGGACAAATTTCTAAGCATTTCAAAGATTCACCATGATGTTGTCGGGTCCAAAGTGTGTGAAAAAAAGAGATGAGAAGAATGGTGTCTCGGGCCAACACCATCTACCATTCTCAGTATCCAAATACTGTATGATTTCGTTAATGCTGTCTTGAAAGCTCGTTCCATAAATGTATTGACGGCAGACCTGCAATTATTTCAGTAAGTGGTTCAAAGAGCGTACCAACTTCCATGGCATAAGGCCGAGTCTTGAATCCGTTCCAATTATTAGGAACCTCTTAAGTAAATCGGGTAAAAACCTTTTTTTTTGTTAAAAGTTGTTTAGTGGGAGCTGAGCCTAACATCGGCGGAATCTCTTTGCGCTAAGCCCTGTGGCACAAACAAAAACAAAAGGGTTTTTGCGGCTCTGCCTTATTAATGTAATAACTGACACTTTGCTTTATGCGAGTTCTTACTTTGGTGGTTAGTGGTTCCGGGCCCTGCTGCGATAACATCCGGTTACGGGTTAAGGGACTAGTAGTAGCCAAATTATGTGGATTTATTTATTTATTTATAATAGGGTAGCCAACAGTGCTAACATCACACACTTATTTGTACTTAACACTAAATCAGAAGTTAGATGTTGCACCTATTATAGGCGACCACCACATTACCACAGTAGCCTTTAAGAAATAACAAAATTATAAAATTTTACAAAAACTAAATGTTATTCGAAAAACTAAATCTGAAACAATTTTTAAAAATATATATATACAATTCCTTTTAGAAATAATAAAAAAGTAACGAAAATAACTAAAATATTACCTACTTCAAGTAATAAAGTAAAATAAAATTAAAATAAAAAATAATAATAATAAAAACATACATAAAATTGACTTATAAATTTTGGGCAAGTTGTTTTAGCAGTTTATGTTTAAATACTCTATGTGAGTAAGTAACTTACAGTACAAGATTACAGTACGTCTAAATCAAATCTGCGCCGTTTCTCACCGTTGAATCGAATGATCAGGCAGTACAACTTCCTACACAGGTTTCATGATTTTGACGTTTTTTCATCAAGAGAACTAAACTATAAAAGGTGCTTAAAACAAATAGAGGTCAGCAGTTTTGGTCAATAATTACTATTTTAATTAATAATTGTTAGCGTATTTTATTGTGTAATTATTAATTGTTAGCGTATTTTATTGTGTAATTATTAATTGTTAGCGTATTTTATTGTGTAATTATTAATTGTTAGCGTATTTTATTGAGTAATTGTATTTTAATTTAAAATTATATTTTTAATTATAGTTTAAGGTATTATTATGTTTATATAAATTATCACTCTATAAAATTTTATTTTATTAAAACAGCACTATTTTATGGCATTACTTTTAATTTTTAACTTATACATGTTAAAGGAAACAGCTTTTAAAGATTTAATTTTGGGAAGCAATTATGTATATACATTTTTTACATTATAACTTACAATGTAGCTTTGTTTTTATAGTATCAATATTTCCACATAATTATCAGGGTGACCTGTAAAATACACGGGGCATCTGGTTTTTGACGCAGTGTAACAATATAAATAATTGTAATAACATACACACATCCTGGATGCTGTTTTAATACATAGATTTTTTTAACAATTGAATTTAATCTAATTTATATGAAAATTGTTCCTATTACTCTAATTTGAATGCTGTAATCTCCTATAATTAAGATGGCACTTAGCCCCATATTATTATTATTATGTTGTAATGAATTGGTGTACATCTTGTTGGAGATCTAATAAATAAATAAATAAATAAAGATCTTACCTTTAGCGATCTTATGTTATTTTAGGTTATCCAAATGAAATCCACTTAGGTAAGGCAATAGTGCGTAATTTTAGTCTGGATAAAACACCCGGATGACTTGGTATTTAAGTTCCTGAGGGAATTTGGAAACTTTTTTGTATAGTAGGTACCCCATAAGCCCAAATGAATGTAATCGGACAAAAAGGGTGGGAATATTTAAAAATAAACTAAAATCAATACTCATTGCTTCTCAGCGAGCATGCTGGCTGCATGCCGGAATTCACTTTGCTCACCTTACTATGCAATGCAATCCACGGACTTAACCGCTACACCACGGAGGCAGTTTAAGATTTTAAAGAAAGCATTCTTACAACCGAGTCATCACCGTTTTTGTATATAATGTATGGGAATAGATAATAATAAATATTCTACACTACCACACAATTTTAAACTTCAATAAAAACGCTCAGACACATTAATTCCCAAGCTAATATCAGAAACATGAAATGCCAAATATATACCTAACAGCGAACGCCAACAAGTTTTCACGTCGGGACCATGGACGTAATATAATAGAGAAGACAAAATTCTAAGCATTCTAAGGATTCACCGTGCGGGTGCCGGATCCATCGTGTGTGGGTAAGAGATGAAAATAATGGTGTCTCGGGCATGCGGCCGACAATAGGCTGGGTTGAAAAGGAGTCCTCCTTTTTTACTTTATAGCGCAACAAGACGTCCACCATTCTACTCCTCTCCCTACCCAACCAAATACTGTATGATTCCGTTAATGCCGTCTTGGAAGAATATAAATATTTTTTCAGGGAAGAAAAAAGTAGTCATCACTTACGAGTATACACAAAAAAAGGCAAAACAGAAAGAAATAATATAAAAAAAGTAATATATATATTTTTATGCGAAATGTAACCCTATGTCTACCAGCTGGTAAGTGGCACGCAAGGTCCAGGAACTGGAATACGACTCGTATGACTGACATCAGTCCCTAAACTTTTTGAACTTTCGCGCTCATTCATAATAGTTTTTATATACCCGTGACCACGGATAATTCAACTTGGCTGAAACGTCAGGAGAAATATGTCTCTAAGGTAAATCGCGTAAAGACCCGTTAACATTTTAAAAACTATCAGTCCCTAACACTGTGCCGGCTTCACTAGATGTTTTTTCACACTTCTCGTAAATATAGATAAATTCTTTATTGCTGTTCGGTACCTAGGTTTAGTTTATATTTATAATATATTTTGATAGGGAATTAGAAATTATATACTGGCTGGTAAAATCCTTGTTCCCTACATTTCCATTGAATTCCTAACGTGGTGCCATCTAGTGGCTTACTTCAGAACAATGGCTGAGGTTAAAACACTCTAGAGGCAGCGAGTCGTCATCGATCAGCCGTCGCGTATGGTCATGATTTCTCAACCAAAATAAGTAGTTCATCGTACTACTATCAGACCGCGTCGTGTCTACGTTTTCCGTCGGTGATCATCATCAGAACGTCCACGACCGCTGGTTTCCGAGTGTGCGCTAGCTAGCCGACTCAACCCAAAACTATAAACTTTCGTGAAAGTGCTGTGCTAATAAAAACCCTATGTGAAACGATACAGTCCACACATATCTGCTGGATTCGATCTGGAGGCTTCCAGGAGGAAGACAGGTGACAGCCGGACCCACGTGAGTAACCTTTCTTTTCCTTTCCCTAAACTGTCTCCATCAGCCAGTAGGTATTTTCCCCTACATAAGTATTTACATAAGTAAGTAAGAAAATAATAAATTTTACTGTACATAGGCAAGCTTATTGTCTAAAAGCATTATCTAATAGCTAACCTTTAGAAGAAGTGAGCAGGGATTGTGGGTGGATGACCACTAATGTTTGACAATGAATTTTATTGAGAAACCTATTTATAACTGAAAAATAAAATAATAATAAAGCTATGATACTTATCTACCGATATATATACATAAATAACACATATTTATACTTACTATTATTAACACATATTTACACTCCATAGGTGACTAAGCGACCATGAACTTGTACACCAGATCCACTTTCAGTGTTCACGTCTCTTCTTTATTCGACACTACTTGTACACGTATGTTCGATTTTTTTACATATATATTGAATATATTTACTTGTATTATACAGAGTGTTCGACGAATAGACTGTTAACATTTTTTGGGATACTGGTGGGTCCATCTGCTACCGTTGGCTTGGACTGGGTCACGGTTATAGAAATGTTTTTTTGTAATAATCATTTTTTTTGTAATAACCGTGACCGCTTTAGGACCCAGTGGCTAATGATTTTATTAAAATATAAACTTACATATTAAACTATATATTAATTAAATGTATTTAAAAAACCTAATTTAAATATAAATCGAATCCGCGCGGCATGGTGGCAAGAACGCTGGCCGCATTTCCTCGCTGAATCGCTATGCTGATTCTCTGGGCGAGGAAAGAACCAGCCCTCTTGTTCCCAGAGCAGACAATTAGACGAAGGGTGATGTTTTTTTAAAAATGTTTGTTTTCGCTTGGACCCCACGGGCCTAAAGTATCTACAGCAAACGGCACACACACGTAGTCTTTGATTATAGATACGTATTTCCGCTGTTTGCCAGACTCTACGCTTTCGGCTGCGGCTCCCGCATGTCCAATGTAACGGTAGAATGTTAGCCCAAAAAATTTCGGTGCATCCTGTAAATGTACGTGTTTGGTAGAGCCGCGCCGTGCCCGCCTCAATCGCAGTCGGCACGCGACGTCTATTGAACGAATCTACTATGCGAACGTTTAGGAATTTCCAATAAGACTTTCCTTGGATATAAAGCCGTGGACACAGCGGATGCCAAATGTTGACGCGCGCCAGCAGACGTGTACGCCACGCAAGCGGTGTGATGTCTGTCATAAACGTCTGCTGTGATCGGACGCAGTGATGCGATTCAGTAATGCATGTAGTTCAGTAAAGATACAAAACAATTTTTAAGAACCATCCGTTGATTTGAAGAACACAACAATTTATTTATATTTCTTATGCTTTTTTACTTAGATTTTAATTTTTATTTGTATTTTCCTTTTTGTGAACTATTATTGGTAATTCGACTGCATGTTCCCATAGTGGGTCAGGCATGAAAGTGCCTTGTGTGGGTCCACTACTAATCACATTGATAATTTGTTGCAGTATACTTACTATTTGATAAATATTTGTTTGGAATAAGTGTAGATTGTATTTTGTAGGTATATTGGTAATTAAACATATTATTATTATTATTATCTTTTGAGTAATTATTTATTTATTTAGTTACAGATTCAACAGCGCTTAAAATTAAACCTAGTCTACAAAATTATTAACTAAAGCCAATTAATAAATCAATAATAATAATAATATATAGTGAACGATACACAAAAATAAAATAAAATAGTTAAACAAAAAACCCTAACCTGTTCTTCTGTGAGCTAAGGCATTAGTATTGGTGTGTGTGTGTGTTAAATGTGTGTGAAAGTGTAGATGTGAATGTAATTTAAAATTTGGGTGCGAATCTAAAATCCGCTGAACTTTTAGTTATTTCTGTTTTAAAAGATTTTAAAGGTAAAAAAAAATATGTCAATAGGAAAGAAATGTTCATTGTAAGTCCTTGCCAATTTATTTTATTTTATTTATTTTTAAATTCTTTATTGCACCAAAACTTAAAATTAGGTACATAGGCGAGTTTAATGCCTGTTAGGCATTCTCTGACAACTAACCTTTGGGATGGTGAGAGATTATGGGCAGGGTGCAACAATCTAATAATATTAGTCTAATTTATAAATACACTACAAACCAAGCAATTACATAAACTACATGCAAGTATTATGAACATATTATATATATATTTATATACAAATAAACATACATAAACATATTGCGTGCCAAATACTCAATGTGTACTAGATGCAGTGTGCTCCTGCTTATCAAGAAACAAGTTAGTGACTAATTGTTTAAAAACATTGACAGATGGTGCCCGTCTAATGGCCAGTGGTAGTTTGTTCCACTGGCGGGCTGCAGACACAGTGAAGGACTCTGAATATCTGCTAGAGGAGTGGGATGGGATTTTGAGTTGATTGTTGAAAGCAGAACGAAGAGGGAGTTTGTGCGTATCGCACAAGAACTCAAATCGAGTTTTGAGGTAATGTCGTAATTAAAGAATTTTGGGCATAACTAGTGCGCACTAGAGGTATATTAAAGGTATTTTTTACTGTATTTAGTACTGCATAATTAGCTTTCTAAATAATTAATAATAATTAAAAGTATCCATGAGCTTTGATTAAAGTAAAAGAAGAAGCGGCATGCGCAATATTGTTCACAAAATGCAAAGTCTATATCACGCATCATTTTGCATCTCTCGTTGTTCTCGATATGCAATCTAATATGTCAGAAACCTTCCCCGATGTTCACACAACATATTCTCAAAGTTTGATCCCGATCGGTCGAGTAGTTTTGCAATGCATAGGGAACACACACACAGACATTGACCTTTATATATATAGACAAATAGATTGACTTGGCATTGGACTTATTGTTCTTAAATTAGTAAAGGTTTTTGCGTTTTGTCTACTTTCGGGTTGCATTAAAAGTAGATAGTTTTTTTCGCTAGGTAACGATCAATCTGAGCAAACTAGCTCATGTCATAATTATCACTAGGTGAATTATATTTATTGCGCGCGACAGTCAGTGCTCTGTGGTTCGTGCGCAACAACGTCCTCCACGACGACCATCAAGCAGTTTGTGGCCAGGCTCTCGAAATCCATGTTCGATCGAGCCGACCACAGCCGCTTCGAACATCTTCGGGGAATCGCACCGCTGCACGCACGGCCACCGGAGGGCCGTCGCCTGCCCCGTGAGATCCTGGGGGCAGAAGCTTAACCAGCAGTTACTAACAACATAAGTGCCCATAGTTGCCACAGATCCTACAGTGGCCCTTCCCCGGCAGCTCAAGTCGCCGAGGTAAAACCAGCGGGCCGTCGCCCACCGAGATTAACACACGCTTAATGGATTGCAACATTACGTTGTTTGTCTCATTTCCTACACGTTGCCCAAGACACCTTTGCGTGCTACCTCTTCTAGGTACGATCTTGTGAGCCTGCTCGATCGAACGTGTATCCACCACCTTGAATCCCTGCCTGGCCTCTGTTAGGATCCATCACGTTGGTCAAGACACCTTGCCGCCTGCCTCCTCTAGGCACAGTCGCGTGAGCCTACGCGCCTGGACGTGAATACCATCTTGCCCATTCCCTCGCTGTCTTAGGATATTACACCGGCAGCGAGATTCCTATCTTTACACTACCACTATAATTTATATGATGTTAGGCTTATATATTTCGCTCAGAGCTTGGACTTAGGTGTTAGGCCCTCTGCATTTAGCGTCCACGCTTTGACATGGTGGATAACCCCGGAGCGTTCCGCCCCAAGGGCGAAGATGAAGACTACTACCTATTGGTTTCGTCAAGCTTTAAAAACGACTTGGCAAATAATTAATTGATTCAATATCCATTTTTTAGGTGTACATTTCAAAAAGGATCTATAGTACGCATCATGTGCTCACACCCTAAGATTTTCCTTGGCTATAAAGGTGAAATCTAAAAAGTTTCCAATGGCGCATTGAAAACTCTGTCTTTATTCTGCGATAAGATTCTGTTCCGAATGGCTTTTTCTACGTTGCTATTCTATTAAAGCACTATCAGAATAGAAACGCTGGCTTATCTCTACAAGATAGGTATGCTATTAAATTAAATACACAAATCCTTCGTCATCATCATCCACCAGCACGGCACCTAGAAAGCAGAGTCTAAAACCTCCATTGCTGATCTGCTTTTGTCATAATTAGTAAGCTACTCGCTAACTTGCCAGTAATGTTGGAATCAGCGACATAGACAACATAGTACGAATTGACCAATCAGGTTCCACTATGAACTGTCTCCGTGGTCTAGCAGTTAAGTCCGTGGATTTATACTCCAAGGTCCGGGTGCGATTCCTTACGGACGCAATGATATAAATTTTAAAAACTCGGTACGCTAGAGACATTAACGAGCTTGCCCTTTGTCCTGATTGGCCTATATTAAAGTTGGCTAAATGTGAATCTGCTTCTTTACAAGCGTGGTTTCTGAGCAAGGCATACGGTCATGATGATACTTTACTTTTTTACTTTACAGATACATTTAACATATTTATTCGAAGTAATATACAAACAATATAAAAGAATTAAATTATGAAATAAAAATTAAAACTAAATTAGAAAACTAATTCTAAATAAAAATACTCACCCATGATTTGTTCCTGTGGCAGTTTGGCAACTTCTTTGCACTTGGCCCCCACGGACCCATTGTCTCAAGACCAAAAGGCACAAACACGTAGTCGTTGCTAATCGACTCGTATTTGCGACTTTTGGCCTTTTCAGCCAAGTCCGCTGCAGCCCCGGCCCTGGCAGAGGTGCCCTGGAGATGAGACCTAGCAAGGGTGTCGACGCAAGTAGCGTCCCACACCAATGCTCGTCCCATCGACCAAGGCACCAAGGTCAATCCATTTACCGTCACTGCGAGAGATCCCAGACGGTTCGAGAACAGTAGTAACTAAAGCCCGATTGATCACATTGTTAACAGATACATTTATTATAACAAGAAGGGGCATAAAGCTAAACGGTATGACAATTAAAGCTAGGACAATAGTCTGAGAATACACAGTAAATTGCCTGTTATGGTTTGCTTTGACGTGGACTTTCAAATTGATTATCTTCTAATTTTACGGACAATATGCCGACCGAATATGCAAGTTCACATACGTTTTCATTGACAAGAGAAATTCGTGTCCAAATATATTTTCTTAAATGTTGATAAACTAATATTTTTAAAGTTTTTATTTGATATACATTCTAGAAGTTAACTTCCCGACAGGAGCCTACTTGCTAGAGGAGTGCTCCTGCAGGAGAGCTGAAGCTGTGGCTCACAAACCTACCCCCCTGGGTTCGTTAGCCACTAGTAACAGCTGTCAGCACTAAAAGTGCATGAATTACTGGTGGGTTGCTCGCTGAAATCCTGCCGGGAAAAACGGCCAATTAACCATCAAGGCCAGGACGACCTCGCTGTCTGTCTAGTCCTAAAATCACTAATCATAAGGTTGACTATGGCTCCATCTATCATATCAATCACATATCAAAAACTCCGATATTTAGCTATCGATGTCTATTAGCAAACTATACTATAGGCGCATTATGACAAGGGGCAAGGTCGTAGATGAGTACGCTAGAGACAACCCGAGAAATATTACAAATTCAATTAATAAATTATTGTGTCCCAACTCCTGCTCCTGCCTGTGTGGTTTAGCGGCTAAATCCGTGACTCAATCCGTAAAGTTAGAAGCCGAGGTGCGGTTCCTGATCGGGGCAAAAATAATTTATTTAATTTATTTGTTATATTTCCTGAGTTTGGTACGTTACACATCGAAGTGCTTGCCACTTGTCATGATGGGCCTATAGTAAAGTTAGCTAAATGTGAAATCCGCAAATAAAAAAAATCCATAGATTCACCGTGCGGGTGCCGGGTCAATCGTGTGTGGGTAAGAGATGAGAATAATGGTGTCTCGGGCTTGCTACCGACAATAGACTGGTTTAAAAAAGGAGGCCTCCCTTTTTATTTTATTGCTAGATAATGCGCTTACTATCTACCATTCTACACATCTCCCTACCCAACAAAATACTGTACGATTCCGATAATGCCGTCTTGGAATAAATGTATTGACGGCAGACTTGCTTAGGCCCAATTCTTTCAGTAAGAGGTGCAAAGATTTTGCTGGAACTCCTCTCGCACCAACTTCCACTGCGTAAAGCTGAATCTTGAACCCGTTCCTGATCATTTATTATTGTTCATAATATTTCGTCATGATCGTAGAACAGTGACGAATCTGCTATATTTAAAATTTTCATGGCGGCCATTCAACTGTCATTTCGACTGTTTTTTTGTCACTTTTTAAGTCTCATAATAAGTGCAAACCTTCTAGATTTCATTTTGGAACCCTTTCTAATATTTGCACTATAAATTACAGACCACAAACAATATAAAACTATATATAAATATATATGCAAAATTATGGGTATTTTTTTAAATCCGACAGTGTTCTACGATCATGACGATTTATTCGACTTCATGTTGTGGTTTTTTGGAATATTTAATTCACACAGAACTGTAAGTTCAATAAGAATAACTTTTTTTCAAGTTCCGAGAAAAGACGTCTGGCCTATAGGCTGATACATGGAAATATGTCTTAAGTGTCAGTAAAATTATTCCCTAGAAAGTTAATAGACTATATTTCTAAAAAGTACACTAAGACTTGAATAATCTTTAAAAATGCTGTAATATGCGAGTGAGAGGGAAGCGTTAACGTTTTTTATAACGTAAAAAAAAATAGCTTTAGATTCCCGCCTTTTCGTATTAGTCAATGTTTTTGGCTTCGAAGCGCTCACCTTTCTTTCTTTTGTGAAAAGAAATAGGCCACATACGAAGGGTTCATTCTACCGACAAGGCGGTCATTAACTTGCTTCTTATGAGTACCTGAAGGTAGTGCCTTGTCATCACCAAATGAATCGAGTATAACTTATTCATGAGGTAAATTAAAGACGTATTTGATATATAAGTCCTTTTCTTTTCCTTTTTCATTGTTGTCAATTTTCCTATTGCCATCCATTCACTCTATACAGTCCACATTTTTTTGTTAAAATAAGCATCTAACCTATCGAAATAAAACAGGCATTCATCGTAAAAAAAAATGTATTCGCGCAATTTTTGGTGTTTTATATATATATATATTTGTATTACCCACCTGATGGTAAGTGGCGCGCAAGGTCTATGAATGATAGCAACTGGAATCAGACACTCATGACTGACATCAGTAGCCGGCTTGACTGGGCATGACGGCAATTCCAGCCTAATCCCAAAATGTGTGGATAAACTTTACTGGGTTTATCAGCGTGAACAGTGGATACTTCCCTGGGCAAATTACCACCACAGTCCTCCTACCACCCATTTGTTATGATGTCAAATGCCAATTTTGACTTTCAAGAAGAACTAATATTGTAAGCTTGCCATGATGATATTTATATAAAAATAAACACTGCTTGAAACAAGAGTTACTGAAAGCCTCTCTTCGCACGGACATGTCCAGTGCAAGTTTTTGTTTTGTAAATTACTTTACTGCGGTGTTGATTTGTTTAATAATGTGCTACAATGTAAATAATTATGAAAAACGATAAATTGGACTTTAAATATAGAGCACAAGTCTCAGTTTATTTTTTGCAGTTTTCCCGCGCTGTGAACTCCCATATTATACCGGACATCTTCGGGCGATAATGCAGCGAGTGACTACAAGAAAATCATTCTGTAATATCTGGAAGTTGATGATAACCTTATTAACTCAATAAAAGCAAGAAAATTAGATTATACAATATCACGTCACTTGGCTGTATGGGCTAGATCCCTTTGCCTTCCCTGTCAACACAAATAAAAAAATCACAAAGTTTATATTTTAAACATTAGGTTTTAGCATTAAGCTTCAATAAGCTCTAAAACATTAGCATAAGCCAATGGTTTTGCGGCAGACGGCATTGTGACAGGCAGGTTTGCGAGAGATTTTGTTCGCAGAGCTAATTACGTAAGTCGACGGGTAGTCTCCGCCATCCATCAATCAGGATATGTCCAGAAGCTACCAACCGCTAATTTGGCCGTTTGTTCTCGACTAAGCTTTAACAGGGCTTTGCGATAGTCGAACTTCTTAGGGCGTGTACATGCTTTTAAAACAAACGTGCGGTGTAACATGGAACTATTCGCGTTTCAAAATATGCAAAACAATCACGATAAAAATATGGAAAAAACCGCAACTAAATTCCTGCAACTTGTGTTCCCATGTTTAGTTTCCAATTTATCGTTTGAAGTGAGATACAGAAATATTAAAATTAAAAGATATGAAACTAACTAAACAAAAATACCTATGAAATTAAAACGATGCTACAAAATAAACTAAGAGCTTACCATCTGGGAGGGTTTCTTCGATGAAAAATAATGAAAATATGTATTTTGTTTTAAGGTTTTATGGCAATTGGGGTCGCCACAATCTTGATAATTTCGTTTTCCAGCTCTTTTACGAATCTGTGGGTATGATGTGAACCACAGATGCCACAAAGTTATAACTTGTATTTAATATAAATTATGTGCTTTTTAGATACGGCGGTATGAGTATCCGAACTGGCCTTTTTAATTTATCGTTTTACATAACTATCTACACTTTCTAAATAGCTCCCAACAATGTTAATAAATGTATAAATGTATATTTTTGTGTATGTATTAGTACTTATATTAATATAATGTCTACGGGCATTAAGTCCGCCTTTGTACTTTGTGCAATAAAGTTTTTAAATAGCACATTATAAAACAAAACAACACAAATTTTTGACTAACAATATCCACAGTAATTTACGAAACAACAACTTGCACTTGACATGTTTGTGCAAAATGGCGCTAAGGACTCATAAACTTTTTTTATTATTTTGATTGTACGCAAAGTTGTATTTTAAATATTATAAATAAAATTATTCTGAACTAAATAGAATCTTAAAGAAAAATAAAATAATAATAAGAACAACGATCTAACACAATGTGTACACAGCCTTATTTATTCAGAACAGAAATTACCCATTGTAATCTAAACCTTACGATCCAAATAACAATGGTATAATTTGGGTAAAACACTGAGCAGTACCACCGTTCGTGATGGATATTTGATTGGACCATCGCCGCGGAGGATTATTCAAATTTTAAATAAATGTTTTTGCACCCAGGCACTGTCATTTGTGTACATCTGGTGTATTATTTTCTACTTATGGTCTACTAGGTAGATTTAGACGCGTAGGTACCGTGTTTGATTCCTGGTCTAAATAACAAAAACTATAAAGTTTAATTTATCTGGTGTATTGTTTTCTATAATATAAAGGTCTCTATGGACTAACCCAAAAACTGGTAAAAGTGTAAATTATCTGGTGTATTGTTTTCTACTTCAACAATGTGAAGGCATCTATGGTTTAGGTAAATTTTGACGCGGAGGTACCACGTTCGATTCCTGGTCTTAACCCAAAAACTGGAAAAAGTGTAAATTATCTGGTGTATTGTTTTGTACTTCAACAATGTGAAGGCATCTATGGTTTAGGTAGATTTAGACGCGGAGGTACCGGGTTCGATTCCTGGTCTAAATCACAAAAACTGGAAAAAGTTTAATTTTTCGAGTATGGTAGGTACACTAGAAACATCGATCAGTTTACCTTATCATTCATTACAGCCCCTAGAACACAACGTCCTAGACCTCCACTGCTGGAGATGGGCCTTTTAGAATTGGAGAATTTGGCCTACACTCGCCACGCTGGCCAGACGGCTTTTTATAGTAAAATAGGATTAAAAAAGCATGGTTTCTGACCGCCCTACTTGACATATTTCGAAAGTGTTTTATGGTAAAACAGTTTTATTGTTAACATATAACATAACATTATTAAACGTAAATAACTAATTTTATTTACACAGCAACAACAAAAAACATATCCAGTGTGCACGCCTTAAATATGTATCAAGAAATAATATAGAAATTTAAAATAAATATTTTTTTTATAAATAAATGCAATAATTTAATCATCGCCAAAACATCGATGTAGCCAAAAAGGAAACGCCGGAGGTGTCATCGCATCTATAAATTATGTAATTCTAAATTCAAATTGTATTAAGAAATAAATACAAAACTTTATGAACAAAATCACGTGATGTCGAAGTTATACCTACGAAAACTCACAAACATTCCCGAAGTAAAGTAGTAATTATGTAATTCTTTATTCAAATTTTGTTAGAACAAAAATAGAAAACTTTATGAACAAAATGACACGTGATGCCGAAGTCCTACGAAAACTCACGAACATTCCCGGTAGTTAAGTATTGCCAGACTACACTGTAGGTACAACCTTTTACAGGTTTACTTACACGTTTATAAATATAGCTACTGTTTTATTGCAGTATATAAAAGCTGCATAGTCATAGACATATACATAAAGACTGGCATTATTTTAAGTCAACGATGTCAAATATAAAATAGAGCCCCACACTAATCCGAGTCTTATTAATAAGCTTCAGGTGATCCAGAGGAAGTTCCTGCGCCAGGCGGCGGACGCCCCCTGGTTCGTGCGGAACGTCAACCTCCATCACGACCTCAGCATCGAGCCCATCTCCAAGTGGCTGCGGAAAGCGGCTCTACGCTACTTCTCCAAAGCGAGTACCCATTCTAACCCTGTCATAGTAAAGGCTTGCTCTTACGACCTCAAATCCTTCTGGAAGAGGCGTCGCCCCAGAAGTGTCCTGACGACAACGATGACCCGCTCACGACGAGGCTCAATCTACTTAATGCGAATGCGTTCTTACAACCGAGCCATCACCAAAATAATATATATATATCATGTAAGTACTTATGTAATAATATTTAATTATTTTTAAGTAATTGTATTTATCTTCTCTCTGCCACACTATCAAAGGTTAGTTGTTATAAAATGCCGGAAGACATTAAGTTCGCCCTTGTACATTACTTTTTAGGTTATTTTGTTCAATAAAGATTTTATAAATAAATAATTAGTACTAGTATATTTTATATGGGTATGTCCTTAAAACCTTATGTCTATTCCCGTAGTACACTAGTCAAACTATTTTACGACGGCCGATCCCTTCAGTGTGGTTTCCTTCTCGGATCAGGGGATTTCCCTGCAGGCCACTAAACTATGCTTTGTCTCAAACTCATTCGCCCAATACCTACGGGTATTACATATTTAAAATAGGTATCTAATTAAAATTATAATGTTACTAGGTACCTGTTTGACCCGTGTCAAATTTCGCTTGAGATTATTTATTATTTGAATACCTAACTACCCCGTTGTGTTGTATGATTGTATGAATATAATTAGTAAAAAGTATCATCACGACCGTTTCCCTTTCGGGGTGGTCAGAAACCACGCTTATAAATGCGGGTTCACATTAAGCCAACTTTACTATAGGCCAATCATGACAAGTGGCATGCTCGTCGATGGCTCCAGCGTACCAAACTCGAGAGATATCACAAATAAATTCAATATTATTTCAATGTATTTATTTACATTAATAAATATTTTTGTGTCCCGACCAGGAATCGAACCCGGTACCTCTGAGTCTTAATCCACGGACTTGACCTCTAGACCACGGAGGCAGTGATGAAATTATAGATGAGTGTATTATTTTTTTTACTGCGGCATAAACATCAATGGAGAATTCATCTCACACCTCCGATTTGCGGATGACATAGTCATTATGGCCAGTTCACTCAAGGATCTTAGCGGAATGCTGAACGGCTTAAACGTAGCATCCCAGCGGGTTGGTCTCGAAATGAACTTAGACAAGACGAAAGTCATGTTCAATGATCATGTCAAGCCGAGGCCAATCTGCATAGGAAACGACACTCTCGAAGTTGTGCAAAATTACGTATACCTCGGGCAGACTATCCAATTAGGAGCAGCCAACTTCAGCAAAGAAGCCGACAGACGCATTCAGCTAGGATGGGCGGCATTCGGGAAACTCCGGCACATCCTCTCATCGTCTATACCACAATGTTTAAAGACTAAGGTCTTTAACCAGTGCGTCCTTCCGGTAATGTCGTACGGAGCAGAGACGTGGACACTAACAGTGGGTCTGGTCCATAAATTCAAGGTCGCTCAGCGAGCCATGGAGAGAGCTATGCTTGGTGTATCTCTGATGGATAGAATTCGAAACGTTGATATTCGTCAGAGAACGAAAGTTACAGACATAGCTTTTAAAATTAGCAAGCTGAAGTGGCAATGGGCCGGACACATCTGCCGCAGAACCGACGATCGATGGGGCAAACGGGTTCTAGAGTGGAGACCACGTACGGGAAGACGCAGAGTGGGACGACCCCCCGCCAGATGGACAGATGACCTAAAGAAGGTCGCTGGTGGGGGTTGGATGAGGGTAGCGAAAGATCGCGTTAAGTGGCGAGCCTTAGGGGAGGCCTACATCCAGCAGTGGAGAGATACAGGCTGATGATGATGATGATGATGTATTATTTCCTAACCTAAAGACGTACCTAAAGACAGAGGAGAACAGGGAGACTTCTTGACAGTTGCGCATGCATTACTCGCATTAAACTGAACTAGGTTTTTCGGCATTCCACACAGATATTTTCCAGTCCAGTTCCAAAACATTTTGTACCCGCATTTTAGTAAATAAAGGATTTAACAAAAGCGGTTGTGGTTAAAGAACAAACTTAACAGACATGGCCAGAGTAAAAAATAAATATAAAAAACAATTTTTAAAAGCATGTCTTAGCAAAGAGCTTTGAGACAAGCGAAGCGAAAATTTAATAACTGCTTCGTCTATCTTAATAAATGGAAATATCGATTACTTTTAGCTAACATGATGTAGGACAACCACGTATTACGTGGTACGCTATTTTTATTTTATTTATTAGGGTCGCCAACAGTGTGAGCAACAATAATAATAAAAAAAAAAAAATCCAGACAGGTCACACAGCGCCATCTAATTTCCGTGGTAAGCGGTAAGCTTATGTTACTGAAACTAGATGGTTGATAAACTACATAATATACTTTTTTTTTTTTTTGTAAATATATACATATTATACATATAAACACCCAGACCGAGACAAATTATACAATGTACAACTAGTCCCCGGTGGGAATCGAACCCACGACCTCCCGAGTTCACGGCAACGTTTGTTACCACTAGACCACGGAGGCGCATGGATAGGTAAATGGATTTTCACTTACGACTAAGACAGAAACCAGATGCTGCACCAATTACAGGCAACTTTAATTACAGTTGTTTTCTTTTATACCTGGCCAAGGTGATATTTTAGGAATTTGATATACTATACTTTAGACTTTACTTTTTATAGGCCGGCATAGTGGTAGGGACTGATGTCGGTCGTCTGAGGCTGGCGTCAGTGGCTTCCATTCTTGGACCTCGCGTACCGCTTACCATCAGGTAGACGCGGTATCACATGTCGTGCTCAAAATTTTAAAAAAAAAAAAACACCCGTGGACGTAAATCAGGAATCTTTCATAATATTTTATCGTAATACTCATATATCTTAGATCACAAAAAGGTGCGGATTTTGCTGAAGATGCATACGTAAGAGGGGTGCTAATATACCGCCAGATAATTCTTCAGTTGCTGAATGTATAGATGTATCGTGCTAAAACGGCACCGCTGAAATGTGTGCGTGCACAAAAATCATTCAACCGGCCGCCCTATCCTGTTACACCGCAAATTAAAATAACGGAATCTGTCAGTGTAAAACGCCATTAAAGTAGATATTCTCGTATAAAAGTATCCACTACAGTTCAATTCAATTTATTTATTCTGCAAGTAATATATTGATTATGCGCTTTTAAAATCCAAACCATTTTATTCAAATTCGTTTATTTAGCAAATAGGCATACAATTAGCACTTTAACACGTCAAATTATTGTAAAGTAAAGTATCAACACGAGTTTCCCTTTTGGGGTGGTCAGAAACCACGCTTATAAATAAGCGAATTCACATTTAGCCAACTTTACTATAGACTCAATCATGGCAAGTGGCCAGCTCGTCGATGCTCCAGCGTACCAAACTCGAAGAATATCACAAATAAATTAAATATTCATTAAATGTATTTATTTACATTATTACATATTATTTATTCATAACATACTCAAATTAGCAATTACAATAAACAATAAAACAAGACACAGCAACGAAACTGATCAATCTAATATTATATAATAATAATAATAACGTTTATTGAGTTTTCTTATTGTTACCTATATACAAAGTTGAGTAAACAGTATATAAAATATTCCTTGAATTTTACATTATAAGCAAAATCGAATTACCGTCATGCCCAGTCAAGACTATTGAAATTGGAATTAAATACGAGGGACTTCTTCTTGTAATATGTTTTATTGACAAGTAAACAAGTATCCTAGTTACATGAATAGACACGTCATACAAAATAAAATTTTCTACAGAGACTAAATTTATTAGTCTCAACAAAGACGACATAGTGTTACGGACTGATGACATTCTTGAGTTGCTAAATTTCATGCTCCTTGCGCGGCACTTACCATCAGCAAGGTCACATGCCGTGCTAGTAAAAAAACACAATGCCACTTTAGAACGCAATGTGCATGCTTACTTTGAACGTAAAAACTTCCTTCCGTCCGAACCAAACATAAATCATTGTAACGACCGGTCACCATTTCTCTTGCGGTTTTACTTTCGATGTTTCACACGTTTCCTTAACTTTTTGTTGGATAGGTTTTTTTTAAAGCCTCTATTCTCTGCACAGAGTATCGCCGAGGAATCTTAGCACATGTCCCACCGATTTTTTCAATCGAGAGCGGTAGGGCTACTGGGAGCTGTATTGTGGTTGGGCAAGCCATTGGGGAGTAAGGATAATGATCATACAACCTCTAGAACACAGATTATATAATAATGATAAAAACTTGATTAATTAAAAAATATACATACATATAATCCGTCGGGTTAGAGCGAAAAGTAACTAACTCATAGTTTTTAGTAAATTCACTTTTTTACACCAGTCGTTTAAAAGCTTTTTAATTTATATAAATGCACTTAAAGTTCATAAAATTTGCTACACAACTTGATCAACCTGATCTTACATGTCTAAATGTGACAAATATGTTAGAAAAGACCAAACTTTCAAAAGATGGATTTCTCTCTATCCCGGCGACATAAGTGTCAGCGAAACAACACAAAATACAACATGACACATCAGTAATAAGTATGTAGGTATTTACCGGGCTTTGGCACATTATTATTATTATTATTAAAATTGCACTTTACTTAAAAGTATGTACAAAGGCGAACTTAAAGCCATTTCGGCTTTTTCTACCAGCTAACCTTTGGGAGAGTGAGACAGTAAAAATATGTGGGGTGCAGTCCTAACCAATAAACTACATAAATAGTATACTACATATACTACATAAATACTCATCAATATATACTTATTATAATAGATTTACATATATGAAGATAATATATTATTAGGAAGTAGAAATTTGCGAATAGAAAATAAATAAATTTGATATGGCAATATTTGTATATTGTATCCGACACTATGGCCAAGCAATCTAATATCATATCAAGATAATAAGTTATAATAGCATAGGAATAACTAAATAAAATATACTACCTACATAAATAATTAACGTTAAAAAAATGTTAAGAATCGTCCACTTTTTTATCATGCGTTCCAATGTGATACTAATATAGCTAGTTCTCCGTTATTATTTATTGGTTTTGCCAAATATTAAATACATCTTGTAACACACAAATTAGAGCACTATTTAGCCAAGTTTAGTTAAATTATTTTATTTGAAAGTAGATGAAATAAAATATTTTCTCCTTACCCGACTCTACGTTACCTACTTTAATTTTTAATAGCACGCTTTTATTTTTAAATTATAGGAGCACAGGGCGTTATAAATTAGAGGCATAAATTAAATCGTCTGACATTTCTTGACAGTCTTTTTGCTCTTGACAGAGATATTAAATCGTTTCAATTTTCTCACCTCATAACAAATTACGTAACGTGTTTTTTTTTCTGTATAAATAAAGTAGTTTATTGCTTGTAAAGTTGCTTGTTTACAACTTTTAATTAAAATGTTGTTTTTTTATTTATTTATGTAGGTAGTGACAGATATACGCGGTGGTGGCTCGGTTGTAAGAACGCGTTCCTTAAATCCTACAAAGGTCGGTTCAAACCCACCCGGCATGTACCAATGACAAATACACTTTTCTTACGTACATTTGTCATACATTTACAACACCACCGTTCCCGTGCCTCGGAGAGCACGTTACGCCGTCGGTTCCGGTTTCACTAATACCAACTTGTGGAATCGTTAATAAATTGTCATAATAAATTGACATCATATCCTCGCCGAGTCTGGCCAGCGTGGCGAGTGTAGGCCAAATTCTCCAGATATATGTTCTGGAAGGTCCATCTCCAGCAGTGGAGGTCTAGGCCAAGTCAAGTGCAAGTTTTTGTTTTGTAAATTATATAAGTGTGGATATTATTGGTCAAAAGTGTTGTTGTTTTGATTAATAATGTGCTACTAGTAATAATGTGTAGTATAAATATAGTATAAAAGTATGATGTGTAGTTTATCAACCATCTAGTACAACTTGCCCCCTGTGGGAATCGAACCCACGACCTCCCGAGTTTACGGCAACGTTTGTTACCACTAGACCACGGAGGCGGTCAAATATTAAATATTTTTATATAAACTTAACCCTTAATTACCTACCTGGAGTCTTTCAGACTCCACCAAGGTTATTTTTGTTTATAACTTTACGCTTGTGCGTCTCTGTCCTTCGCGAGTCCGTATACCTTCACCCCACTACCTGCAGTACCGCGCCTGCGCTCGTCGAGTTTGCACGCGCGCGCGTTGCACTTTGGTAAGTGAACAACTTTTAACCCCTTAAGATGTGTTAGAATACGACTTTAATATCTTTTTCTTTCTTTCGAAATGTTGTATTGTACGAGCGAGACGACAGACCCTCTTAAAACCATGCTGTTAGTTCTAGTAATATTATAAATACAATTGCACCTTTTGTATAAATAAATAAGTCTGGATAACTTTTCAAAGAACAAAATTTTAAATACTATTAGTTTTCCGTACACGTGCATCGCAATATTAAAGTCCAATTTTAGAAAATAAAACACACAGAGAAACGGCTACTTGGAGAATCAATCGCAATGGTGCTCGAAATCACCTAGTTTGGTGCCCGAGGAAAATGGTGTAAAACGTAGACAACTATATAAAAATAATAGACACGTCCAAAATTAAGATTATGTCGGTAAATATAGGTACTGCTTAAAATACATGGTATTTTATTTAATACGTAATAGGCGGAATGATGGTTTTCCCAGTCTGCCGGGGCGGGGAAGTATCCCCCGTTCGTGCCGATAAACCCAGTAAAGTGTATCCACACGTATCCACGTTTCGGGATCAACCTCGAATTGCCGTCATGCCCAGTCAAGCCGGCATAGTGTTAGTTACTGATTCCTGTTGCTAACGTTCGTGGATCTCGCGCGCCATTTACCATAAGGCGTAACTTCACTCTTGGATATATTGTTTACTAGATATATAAATTGTGAATCCATTTATGGTTTTATGTATTGTATAATGTTTCATAATATTGTATTTTATTTTTATTTATTTATTATTTAAGGTCATGACCGTTGGGCCGTGGAAACTTGGCAGATCCCTGGTGTGGAATGCCACATGTTTAGACACATTAGCCCCATGACACATCCAGGAGACCACGTAAAGCGTGGGAAGTGCAGCGGTTTCTGCTAAGAACCTCAAGCTGCGCAAATACGCTAACCTCGGTACAGGTTATGAATTTGCGCCGTTTGGGATCGAGACGATGGGCCTATGGGGACCCCAGCCAAGTGCCTAGGCAAGGAGTTGTCCAAACGCCTGACGTAGAAAGCTGGAGACAGAAAGATTGGCATTTTTTTCTGCCAACTTATTAGCATCGCTATACAGACGTGAAATGTTGCCAGCCTTCCTTTTCTTAGACATTCAGCTTGCCTATGTACTATAAAATGTTTTATTTTCTGTGCAATAAAGAATTTATCTATCTATCTATCTTCTTGGGACTATAATATCTACTTGGGTGGTCGGTAAAATAAATATATATATATATACTTGTATATATTGACACCAATTGTAATATCATAATATATAGAGATTACAAAACTAGGAATATTCACAATTTATTTATAACACGCTAGGACAAGCTAGTAAGTGCACTGGTTTCTGCACTAGATGATTTAATTCGGCCAACAGAAACCAGATGCAGGAAAGGTGTAGTTTCTTGATCCTAGATTTGCAACACTGTATTTAAATATACGTCTATGGTATGAAGTTACAGTTTGATTCAGTCCTGACGTGCAGGCAGCAGGGGCCGTAGTTTTATGACCTCAAGCGACGCCCTCCAGTTGTTAGTGCTGGCTGATTCCTTACCCGTATAGTATAACGTGGTCAAACACATAAAATCAAACACAGGAACTTAAATGGATCTGTAGCCGAATTCTGTTTCATGAAAAGCAAACTTTTATTATTATTATATATGATATACCTTAAAGACAAGTATTTGTTATTATATATTATTATTATAGTATATACTAAGTATACTGGTATAGACTAAGGTCTTTAACCAGTGCGTCCTCCCGGTAATGTCGTACGAAGCAGAGACGTGGACACTAACAGTGGATCTGGTCCATAAATTCAAGGTCGCTCAGCGAGCCATGGAAAGAGCTATGCTTGGTATATCTCTAATGGATAGAATTCGAAACGTTGATATTCGTCAAAGAACGAAAGTTACTGACATAGCTTTTAAAATTAGCAAGCTGAAGATGGCAATGGGCCGGACACATCTGCCGCAGAACCGACGATCGATGGGGCAAACGGGTTCTAGAGTGGAGACCAAAGACGCAGAGTGGGATGACCCCCCGCCAGATGGACAGATGACCTAAAGAAGGTCGCTGGTGGGATTGGATGAGGGTAGCGAAAGATCGCGTTAAGTGCCGAGCCTTAGGGGAGGCCTACATCCAGCAGTGGAGAGATACAGGCTGATGATGCTGACTGATATAATAAATATTTTATATATACCACCGCTCTTTTATATATATGAGTATATATATATATATATATATACACTCGTATATATAAAAGAGCGGTGGTATATATAAAATATTTATTATATCAGTCATCATCATCAGCCTGTATCTCTCCACTGCTAGATGTAGGCCTCCCCTATATATATATATATATATATATATAAAAGAGCGGTGGTAGCTCGCTTGTAAGAACGCTTTTCTTAAAATCTCACAAAAACTTTTCTTACGTACATTTGTTGTAGATTTACAACACCACCGTTCCCGTGCCTCGGAGAGCATGCCAAGCTGCGGATCCACTAATACCAAATTGTCATTAATAATTGACGTCAGACTCTCACTAACCAAAATGTAGGCCAAATTCTCTAGAAGTTCCTGGAAGGATCTCCAACAGTAGAGTGGTCTGTGTGCTTCATCGATGTGTTTATTAACAGTGGTTACGCCTTGGTCCCCAGGATCTCACAGGGCAGGGCCTCAGGCGGCCGTGCGTACAGATGTACGATGCCCCGAAGATGGTCGATCGAACATGGATTATTAGATCCTGGCCACAAATCATCATCGTCAAGGATAGCGTTGCGCACAAACCACGGATTGTCGACTCTCGCGCGCTAGGCAATATTTTGCTGAGCTCGTTTCCCAATCTATTCCCGACTCCAAGCTATTGATAGTGCAACGCTGAGCTGGCAGCATAGCTGAGGCGCGACGGAAGAACGTCTTATAGATGTTTAGTTTCACCTGGTGTGGTAACGATGAATGCAGCAGCGGCCTGAGTTGGGCTCGTGTGGCATGCCATAAGGCCCTTATGGAGGCCGCGGTTAATCACGCACCCCAGGTAGATGACAGTATTCGTCCAGCTCACAACTACGGAACAGCAGCGGGTCTGGCAGGCGCGCCGCCGGTGATACGTCAGGATGGTTTTATCCATGTTCGCCGACAACCGCCATCTGTCCAGCATCGGACGCAGCAGATCTAGCCGTCTGCATTATCTACATTTTACACACACTCATAGTTGCAGTATGCAGCACACTATAATACATGTTATAACTATGTATAAATATATATTTTTGACAATATATCACTTAATGAGTTTTATTTTTAAGCGATGCAAGTTTATTGTGTGTTTTAACGTTTACTATGGTCAATAAGAATGCACGACCGTCTTGAGACGTAGGGTTTCTCCCCGAGAGTGTCGGTGCAATTTTACGACCAGGCGCCCTACCGACACGAATATGGAGACTACCCTGTACTACTCAAATACGAACATTGGCTAAAAAAAAACAAAACCGGTCTAAAAGCTAATTTATTAATAGCGTTGCTCCAGTGATAAGATCTAAACCAATCGGTACAGAATGAATTAGTGTATGACAGATATTACCGGTTATGGTCGTGTTCGAAGCTTCATTATTTTGTGGTTTCCCGGACAATATGCTGACTTGCGTGCTATGGAAGTAAAAACTTATTTTTCGAGAAGAAAACCACGTGTCAGTTTATTTTGGTTAGTAAATGTCTGCTAACATTCATGGACTTCTCTGAGCTTCTCTGAGCGTGTTCTACCGGAATGGTGAGTGCTCTGAAGAGCTCTATAACCTAATTCCTTCCTCTCCATTCCGCAACCGAACCACACGCACAGGTCAGAATATGCACCCACATACCGTAGTCACTATCCCTTCGCGTACCTATAAATTTGGTGACTCATACATCTGTCGCCCAATAAAGATATGGAATGCTCTTCCAGCCTCTGTGTTTCCACTTTCCTATAACCTGGAGTCCTTCAAGCGAAGTGTGAAAAGGCATCTAGTCAAGCCGGAATAGTGTGTGACTGATGTCGGACATAAGGGTCTGGTTCCAGTTGCTAACATTCATGGACACTGCGCGCCACTTACCATCAGGTGGGCGCAGGGACACATGTCGTGCTAGTATAAAAAAAAAAAAAAAACCTCGCGCGCCTCTTTTTAACAGGTGGGTGCAAGGTCACATAACATGAAAGTAATAAAAATAAAAATGACCCCATAAAAAATCTAAAGTATTTTTCCAGGAATCCGTAAGTTTATATGAACCATTTAAAACACATTTTAAAAAGTAAAAATAGCCTATTCTACTCTATCTTTTCAGGATTTGAAACGTCCCTCTTCTTATATATCTTCGTGAATTCAGAGTAGACACCCAAGCCCTGCATTACCCCCGGCAAGCCTCTTCTGCCCCCTGCTAACCCCGCACGCAAGCCTGAAGGTATCATGTTTGAAAAGTTTACGTAACCACAAAAATTTTTTGGTTCTAATACAATTTATTTCGAATTTCCAACTTCATTATCAGCCTGTGTCTCTCCACTAATGGATATAGGCCTCCTCCAAAGCTCGCCACTGCACGCGGTATTTTGCATCCAACCCCCACCAGGGACCTTCCTTAGGTCAATCGTTCATCTGGTGGGGGGTCGTCTTGTCCCAGTCTGCGTTATCCCGTACGTGGTCTCCACTCTAGAACCCGTTTGCCCCATCGGTCGTCGGTTCTGCGGCAGATGTGTCCGGCCCATTGCCACTTCAGCTTGCAAATTTTTAGAAAATTTGAAAGGAAATGTTGAGTAGTTGAAAAAACGTTTACTATACGGGTTTTAGTTGTAAACTCTCCAAGCCTCGAAAGGTTTTAAAAAAATATATATTATTTTATCTGGCAACATTAAAGATATAACAAGAAATACAAGTTTAAATTAAATTTCTTTAAAGGACAATATATATACTTGTATATATATAGAATAAATCAGTCTTATACAAGTAGTATTCACAATATTTCATCAGGGGGTGGAAACCTAATACAAGCAATTGATAAATTTCGGTTCACATAGAAAGTGGCGCCATCTAGTAGACAGTAGGTGGTACTAAAATTAATGTTCATTCATTCATTCATTCATTCATCAAAATAGGTACGTATGGCACTTTAAGTATCCTACCATCCACCAGGCGGCGCTAGTGTTTTTTTTGTGAGTAGCCATTTTTTTTCCCAATTAGTTACTACACTCTTTGTTGGGGATTTCCAAGAAGTTCCAAGTGCTGTAGAATTTGATGCTTTTCATGACGTACTTGGCGTCAATTTCACCAAAACATCTTCGGGTATATGGGAGTTCACATCGCGGGAATAACGCAAAATAAAGCTACAATATGTGGCCCACATTAGTTTCAAATTTATCGATTTCCACAATTATTTACATTTCACATTATTAAACAAAATAACATTACTTTTGTTGAGTTGTATTCCATGAGCATGAGGAAGGAATGAGTGGAGCAGCCGTCAGGTGTGCCGAAGCCTTAATCGCCCACACTATCGGCATTTCTTTGACGATGATTAATAGCCAGAGGATCATAACTATAAAATAAAAACAAGTATGTATATCCAATTATGCGTCATTTATAAGAGCTCATGCATATAAATCAATGTAATCACAGTGCAGCGGTGTGGTTAATAACAGAGCATAGAGACACACGTCGCTTACACTATAAAAACCACCTATCTAGCTATGATACAACGGTACTAGTAATACACGTATTTTTTTTTTAATTCACATATTATTATATTTAACATATATATAGTAGCGATAGTGGAACATAAGCTAAAGAGATTGTATTTTCTTTAGAGACAATAGGATAAAATGAGGTCATTGCGTCGAATATGCGGCGTCATTTTGACGGATCGCATTGGTATGTAATAGCGAAATACCCAAAAGGGTAGGTTAAAAGTAGGCATAGGGACAAAAATTAACTAAGTACCTTACAGATGCTCTCAACCTGTATAGGTGGGCGATTCGTAGAGGACGACATACAGTATCAACAACTTTCGAATCGCTACTGCTTCGCTGAAATCGCTAAGCGTGTTCCACAAGCTATACTATTTACGCATTTCTTCACTCTTTATTGCACAAAATAACTTAAAGAGTAGTGTACAAGGGCAAACTTAATGCCTTCCGGCATTTTATAACAGCTAACCTTTGGGTGAGTGTTCTGAAGAGTTCCACAACCTTATCCCTTCTTCTATATTCCGCACAACCGAACCACAGGCACATGCCATTTTATGCACTCAAATATCGCAGCCACTATCCATACGCGTTCATATAAATTTGGAGACTCCTACATCTGTCACACGCTGAAGATGTAAAATGCTCTGCCAGTAGGCTGGGAGAAAACGAATGATGCTTCCCCATTCCTATAACCTGGAGTCCTACAAACAAAAGTGCGAAAAATCATCTTAATAGGCCGGCATAGTGGTAGGGATGTTCTTCTGAGGCTGGCGTCAGTTGCTCCCATTCTTGAAGCTCCTGTACGGCTTACAATCAGGTGGGCGCGAGGTCACATGTCGTGCTCACTATTATACAAAATAATCTATCTTAATCTATAAAAATAAAAAATAAAATAGATTAAAAAACTAATTATAAATAAAACTAAACTAAAAATACCTATGAAATTAAAACTATTCTACAAAATAAACTAATGGCTTACCACCAGGGAGGGTACCTAAAACGCTTGCCGCATTTCCTCGTTGAATTATAATCGAAATATTCTGTTTTAGGTAGTTATGGCATTTGGGATCGCCACACTCTTGAAAAATTTGTTTACCCAGCTCTTTTTGAATTTGTCGGTATCAAGAGAGTATACCCCAAAGTCAAAGTCAAAGTCAAAATATCTTTATTCACGTAAACCTATTACAGGCATTTATGAAACGTCATTAATTTAATTATTTTGAATGATTCTACTCCTGCTAGTAGAAGACTAAGCAGCAAAGTGGTCCAATAAGTAAGCTGTTAGCAGAAGACCAGCAGCTTAGCAAATTCCAGTGACCTGTTAATGTTTAATCTGACTGAGAAAGGAATCTGCAAGGAAAACTCAAATTCCCCAAATATATCTCTATCTATTATATCTTATAACCCTACCTAGTAGTACCTACATACTTTTTACAGTTTCACACATAAGTACTTAGCGAGAAAATTTAAAATTCCATTTTGTTCTACCTGAAATTGCACTCGCGCAAAGTTTAAGTGGATAGCTGAAGTTTTTATTAAAATTCACCTTCGAGACGAATAAAACTTACTCCTCTGCCTTGCGTCGTGTGTCCTCATTACTGGAGGTCGTTTTCTCCCAAATAATTGGTGTGCGTCATGATCCACACGTTTCTGTCTTCGGCGTCATGCAAAATTTGGTGGACGCAAGTGTGTCGGTAGTTGCTGCGTTCAGAAGGACAGACAGACATACAGTGGGTCCCGGATGATTAATGGGCCTGGGTTAGAGATAGGGACATTTTCCCGTTTTCCCCAGCAGGATCAGGAACAATCGCTATATTTTTTTTTTGTATATCAGCGCCATCTAACTGTTGTACATTGAAATACAACTGCATTTAGGACAGGTCAAATAGAATGTAGTTCCTGTTAACATTACTAGATGGCGGTGTCTATCATTTTGGATTAAAACTCGATTACGTCAACAAAAAAATAACTGTTGTTTAGTTATACACACACATTGAATTATAATAACAATTTTTCTATATTATTTTTGTTACCTTTCACCATTTAGTTTATTATAGTAGCTAATAGGTGGCGCTGGGCTTAAAAGCGCAGCAAAGCCACAACCTTCTCTGAAGCTCTGGAGGAGGACGGGGAGAACGATGTCATTCTTGCACTGTTTACGAACAAGAGTGCCTACTTCAGCTCTTCTTCAAGCCAATAATGAAGCTGCTGGATCTTCTCCAAGTGGCGCATGTCCATCAATGCCGGAAAAACTGACGGTAACATCCAGATAACCACTGCAACTTCGGGGACAGAACATTGATTGGACTCCGACCGTCAAACACCTTAACAGGACGTTAACAATGGGTGAATTGGCATGCCACGCGTTAATCAGGCGAAAGAGGCCCGAACCATGTTACGTCCTGTTATGAATTCCAGGTTGCCGCTGTTGAAGCTCCGGATCTACAAGATTCGTCCGCTCCCGTCTCACATTTGCTGCGCCAGCCTGGCACCACCTTCTGGCCAAGACCCAAAGTCAGAAGAACATATCGATCAAAGTGGACTCCCGAGCACCGTTGTTCGTGGTTTCATCATAGCTCGAGATGCCTGTTATTGAGGAGTTTGTCGTCGGCCTGACTAGACGTATGTTCTCTCGGGCCGACAACGGACACTTCAACCATCTCCAGAATACCGCTTCGTCTTGCTTACGGCCCAACACAACACTTTATAGACAAGTGCTCTTGAAGGACAGCTCAAGTAGTCAAACCTAAACCCCTAAGTCCGTGAGCCACACGGGCACTGTTACCCAAGTAACTGCTCCCTGCACGAAGTATGAATTCAGTTACCAGCGGGTGGATGTAATCCTGCCGGGGAAAACAGGGGAATGTCTAACCCACTCTCTGTCTGCTTCTGTGCGAATCCTGTCGTGCCGGTAAATCTAGGTAGCGTTCATTAGCTCTTGCGCGCACAAAGTAGGTACTTCGTAACTGATTGACTGTGTTCTCAGTCATCCAGGCCTGGGTGGCTAATGGGCCTGGGTTGGCAATGGGGACATTCTCTCGTATTCCCCAGCCGGATCTCAGCTATTAATTCATGCACTTCTGCTATAACAGCACCCGTGTAACTAAATAATATACGGAACTACAAATGACAGCGTAACGCTACAGATATGTAACTAAATCCTTTCTTTGGCTGGATTGTGAAGACTCCAGAATTGTAACGATTAAGGTTAAAAATGGCGTCAAATGAGCCTACTGACGGCTGACCTTCAAAATAAAACTTCTACATTCGAGGCCATTTTTACATTAAGCAGTGACTTAATTTTGGTGCAACTCAGCCCAAAGGGCCAATAATGGGGCTACTCAAAATCAAAAAGTACAGAAACAATAAGGGATTGAAATACCGGGCCTCAGTGTGGCAGACAGGAAAAATAAAACAAAACCATAGTTTTTTCGAAACTTTACTAATACCAAATGAATCGTAAACACACAGCGTAACAGACATACATTACACCTAAATTAATATTATAATATATAGGTATATAATAAACTCTATCTGTTTTAGGAAACCTACTCAGAGCTATTTATAAACGATTTGCTAAACAAAGTTTATTAAAGATAGCTAGAGCTCTGTGAGCTGTCATCTGTCATCTTTAATTAAATAAAAACATGCTATATTAGTTATTAAGCCACGTATTCACAGTTAAACAATGTTTCAGCAACAAATTTTGATGTTGAACAATGTTTCGATACAAAGTTCCTGACTGTTTACAGAAACAATGTTTCAATACAAAGTTCCTGACTGTTTACAGAAACAATGTTTCAATACAAAGTTCCTAACTGTTTACAGAAACAATGTTTCAATACAAAGTTCCTGACTGTTTACAGAAACAATGTTTCAATACAAAGTTCCTAACTGTTTACAGAAACTAAAGCCAAGTCGGACATTAATATATTCTTATATATATTCTTTCTTATGAGTTAATGAGGTTATCATCAAATTCCAGATGTTGCAGAATTTGCTGCTTTTCTTGGAGTTACTTGAGGCATTGTAGCCCAAACACGTCGGGTATAATATGGCTGTTCACAGCGCGGGAAAACCGCAAACAATTAACTGCAACTTGTGTTCCATATTTATAGTCCAATTTATCGTTTTCCATAATTATTTACATTATTAAACAAAACAACAACACTTTTGACTAACAATATTCACAGTAAATCAATTTACAAAACCAAAACTTGCACTTGACATGTCCGTGAAAAATGGCGCGAAGAACTCTCATTTGTTTTTTTTATTCTCAAACGTGGCACAGGCATTTAAGGCAGGACTCAGTTAGCCCTTAGGCCTGCTTCACTCTGCTTTATTTTATCCCTGGTTTAGCGAATCATTTATACATAGACCTAGTAATATTTCCTGTAATTAATACTTGATTTAGAAAAAAAAATATTTACAAATATAAGGCACTTGATCAGTGAATCGCCGTTATTTATAATAAGTACAAAATTTATTTAAATATAAAGACTCCATAGTAGGATCGTTTGTTGAACTGACAAATAACATAATTTATTAGGTTTAGTTTATTTATTATTATTAAAGTAGATTTAAGATTATTATTTTACTAATAGAAAATCAAAATACGATTTATTTAACTTTTATTTATTTCAATAATTGTTTGTTATGTTTTTTATTATTGGCAATGTGACATTTAATTGAAGATTTTTTTGATTTTTTTTTTGGTAACAACACAAATTAGGATTTTTTATTTATGTTTTTACAACTCCCAATTACATTTTAAACATTATCCATGTTAATAGCACTGCCAAAGAATATACCTTACTCATTATGCCAATTACTATGCTTAAGTATTAAGTCATATTATGATTGGCAGTGTTGAGTTTTTTTTATATACTAGCACGACATGTGACCTTGCACCCACCTGATGTTAAGTGGTGCGCAAGGTCCATGAATGTTAGCAACTGACGTCAGTCCCTAACACTATGACGGCTTGACTGGGCATGACGGCAATTCGAGCCTGATTCCGCAACATGTGGATACACTTTACTGGGTTTATCGACACGAACGGTGGATACTTACCAACATCAGTCCGCCAACCATCAATTTGTTGTTCTCGTTGAAAGTATGTGCCATTTGCAATAATGTCAAATGCCAATTTTTTTTTTCAAGGAGAACATTTTTTTTAAAGTGGGTAGATTTACTTTTACCGCCCATTATGTACGAAGGCCACACTACGCAGCTCCAGTTGGTCTTGGTCCTGCATCAGAACATCTAGTCTCCGCCTTGTTCTAGCACTGCTAGTCTTGGTCTTGCTCTGACTGAAGATATATATTTGTGTCTAATTGTAAGAAAACCTTGTAAGACTTTTAGTGTCGGTCCGCAAACTTTTAAAAACTACTGGTCTGATTTACTTTAGAATTGGACTGGTTATAGATCTTGTTGACCGACATGTATCTAGTGTTGCCAAAGCAAAAAAAATCGTCAGTGCCACATCGATCATCCACAGTAGTTCAAGTCATCTACTATTTTAAAATTCCCTTTTTTTAGAAAAATTAAGAAAAAGATCTGATCAGTCTTGCGATTCTTGGGTTAGTCTTGGTAACATTAGGAGGATCTTTTAAGACCAAGATTGGGCAACACTAGTCGACCCGTGACCACGGTCAGTGTAACTTGGCCGAAACATCGGGAGAAGTATGTCTAAAGTTAATCGCTTAAAGTCCCGTTGAAAATTAAAAAAATCTATTGTTTTTGCTTGAGAGTTCAAATAAAAATCCGTTTTTTTTATTTTTTATTTTTTTTTACAAAAAAAAATGACTGTATGACAAATTATACTAATATGGAGTCTTAACAAAAATGTTAATTGAATAAATATCTTGTTTTGTCTGCAGATGGCACTTAAACATGTTTTTCGTTTAAACAAAACACAATAAAATTAGTAAGCAGACTATTTAAAACAATGTAAATACACTTAATTTGTACAATTTTGTTGAAATTTCATCACAATGATTTTGTATGGACTATAAAATAAATTCTGTAACTAAATCTATATAGAAGTATAATCAATTTTTATTAGGGTAGTTGTAACGCAATATTTTTAATAAGTGGTCTAGTCGATAAGTACCGGGTTCGATTCTTGGTCGGGTCACAATAATAAAAAATAATTTAAATAAATTAATTAAATTAATATTTATTTTGTGATATTTCACGAATTTGGTACGCTGCCGCGCTGGAGACTTCGACGAGCTTGCCACTTGTCATGATTGACCTATAATAAAGTTGACTAAATCTTATTTTAGAGAAGTAGATTCACATTTAGCCAGCTTTACTATAAGCCCATCACGATAAGTGGCAAGCGTACTAAACTCAAAAAATATTCACTTTTTTTTTTTAAATGTTACCCGACTAGTAATCGAACCCGGTCCTAACCGCCAGACCACGGAGGCAGTATAAATAATTTAATATTAATAATAACATAACAAAAAAATGAACTATTTCCATATTTTTTTTATATTGTTTTTATTTATGTAAAATGAATGCAATTTATGCTTTTTTACATAAATATGCGTTAATAATTTATCTATAAAACGCAACTACCCTATTTAAAACATTATATAATAGTAATTTATTGCAATGAGTAGATATCTAAATTGTATCTAAAAAAATAACAGTACGTATTGCTTTTCTTTGAACAAAAATTCGAGTTTATTGCTTAATTCGATTTTTTTAACACAACCTCTTATTGAAGATTACATGATGGCGCATCACCGAAGGAATCGTTTGACACGCAGAAAGTAACATTTTTTATTAATTGTTTTTATTATGTAACCCGTTTCGTGATTATTTAATTCGACCCCCTCTACTCCTAGACACATTAGTTAGACCCCCCCCCCCTCTAGTGTGACGTCACATATTATAAAACTACTAAATAACAAATAATAGCGATCGCCTATAAATTAATTTATCTGAACTAAATTTGCATTATAAAAGGCACAGGGTCAAAAATCTTTAATTAAATAGTCATATAGGTAGTTCGAGATTTTGGACGATTCTTTTCGTAGGGAAATGCCATATTTTTTTGTTCAATGTACCCAATACAAAATAAAGCATTGTTATTTTGCATGTGAACTGCGAATTCAGATTTATTTAATACAATGTAATACAAAATAAAGTTAGATTTTTAGACGAATGTGACAAGTCCATGTTGTTATTCCGAATTTTCTATTAAACTAATAATATTTTTATATTAAAGTCTTTTGTGATAATAAGAAAAATCTAACCGTTTCACGAAATGAATCTATTATTGGGACGCTTGAAATTTTATTAGGTAATATCACATAATAGATGATGAATGAAATGTTAGGGAAGGCAAAGGCATCAAGCCCATAAAGCCAAATCTGTCGTAATTCTTATAAGAGTAAATAAGGATATCATCAAATGTCATATATTGCAGAATTAGATGCTTTTCTTGGAGTCACTCGGGGCATTACCGCCCAAAATCGCAATAATTAACAAGTTGTGCCCTAGTGTCCAGTTTATCGTTTTAAAATTTTTTTGACTAACAAAATCGATACTAAAGTAATTTAAAAAAAAAATCTTTCCTTCTAAAGTAGCTCAACAAATAATTAGAGTTACATCCAAAGTGTCCTCAATTGAATGCAATATCGCCGCGTGTCGAATCGATTATATTGTAGATGCGCCGTCAAATAAATTTATAATTAATTGTATTCTCTTATATATCAATAATTTAAGTACTTCATACGTTAGACAAACAGTATGGACGGAGTACTAACAATTTTCTAAATATAAAAGCTGAGAATTGTTAAATAGTTGCTATTTTTCAAAAAATAGAGATTCCTTGTAATTATTAAACAGATCCTAAGGCTATTTATGCATCAGAGATGTGAAAAGGATATAAAATACTCGCTAGGTATTTATACGCCAATTTATCCTCTACACATCTCTGGTAGTTAAGCGGCCTAATACTCGTATAATTAACAATTATATAAAAGATAAATTTAAATTGATTTTAATAATAAAATAATCTATGATCTGTTTTAATATAATCTCAACATCAGATCTTTACTAAATCGAAATTATTTAACTCATATTTAATATATAATATCTCTATTGCACTATAAACTTGAAACAATAACGTCAATAGATGTTTTTAACATTAAAATTATAAGTAGATATAACCAGGGGCCTATATCAACATTTTTTGTGTAAAAAATATATCAAATATTCAAGAACAAATAGCATTGAATATCAAAAATCACACTTTTTTCACATTTAGCAAACTTTACTATTATATACTATATTTATATTATGACAAGTGGCGAGCTAGTCGACGTCTCTAGCGTAGACAAGACTCCAAGAAATGTTACAATAGATTTATACATTTATCTGAGTTCTCAACCAGAAATCTAACCTGGAATGTCTAGTCAAAACTATACATTGTTATAGTTACCGTCACATAAAAATGCCGCTGTGCGACATTTGTACTTATATCATAAACACGGTTTGTCGGAAATATTCAATAAGTATTATAAATGATAACACGCATAAATTTGAATAAGAGAGTTATCAAGTCCGTTGGTATGTTTACTCAAAAATAAAAGCGTAATAAGTTATAACACGCTTTGAATATAACGTAATAAACCTCATTTACTTTAAAAGTATGTAATATTAGAAAAAAAAAATAGATGGTTTTATATTATAACAAATTAAAGTATCACCACGACCTTGAAGTGCGAGCCAATTTTACTATGGCCCATCATGACAAGTGGCAAGCTCGTTGATATCTCTAGCGTACCGGACTCCAGAAATGTAAAAAATAAATAAATTATTTTTTAAGATCTCAATAATAATCGAACCCGATACCGTATAAATATTCAATTTACAAAATAAAATTTGATATATTTTTCTTACAAAAAAAATTAGTTGGCGCCCCTTAAAATGCCCTTTGTATTACACCAATGATTCTTTTGTTCGCTTGTTGATTTTAAATGCAATATTATTGTTATCGTTTTTAAAATATCATAAATGAGATAACCAAGATTGAAATTCATTAAAAAACTCATGAGATTCCAAAGGAGTGGGCATATAACTTAACTACGCGTTAATTTAACATTTAATTATAGTTTGAACATTACATTTACTTAGTTCATTATTAATCAAGCCTAACTTATAAATACTATAAAGCGGGGCGTCCATTAATTACGTGAGACGGTTTTCATGCCTTGGTGGGATGTCGAAAGATTTTGATCATCCCCTCCTCCTCTCTAATCTCACTAAATACGTGATTTTATAGTAAGTACGAGCACGTTAATCTGGGTTTGATAACATATATTAAAAATCATATTGGGTAAGATTTGGCTTGACCCCCCCTAAACGCATCGCGTAATTAATAGACGCCCCTCCAAGGATAACATTTAGAAAAATTAACAATAATTTAATCTCCTCTAATCTTAAAAGTTAAAAAAAGCATTAACAATTCTAAAGAACCAAGCATGTACATTAAATAAGGCACGTGATGCACAAATATAGAATTTGCTTTACTATAAATACTAAGCACTAAATATAAAAAAAAAATGTAAAAATACATTCAGATAAATATACTCTAATTTGTATTATACCTTATATCCATAAATCTATTGACCAATATTTTTAATTAAAGGAAGACTTTTGAATTTTAAATTTACTATCAAAAACAATGATGTTACTAAATTATAAATCTTTGGTCTTAAGTATAATTTAATTATTGCCAAATTATATTGTCGGGTCAATAAATGTATGAATATTAACTTAGTTAGACTATTCAACTCCAATATCAGTCTAATAATAACCTAGACAAGTTTTTAAAACAAACAATTTATTTAATTTCATAAAATAATGATTACGAGGGTCACACTGAAAATTTTTACAACTGGCCACATGTAAACAATATTATTTAAAAACGAGCAAAATTTTAAAATGGAAATCTTTGCCAATATTATTGAGTATGTATTTTATTTTTACGATTTGGCGGCAAATTTAATATCCCTGAAATTAAAAGAAAAACGTTTTATGGACGCAGACAAAGCTGCGTTCGTTTTTGCAACCCCGCAAAGGGTTCTAACGTCATCAGTTACTCGACACCGACATTTTACATTGTCATTCGGCCAGTGTCTGCCTTCGAAAAGGCTGTGGAAGATACCCCTAAGTCCGAGTGGGCAATACGAGTGTGAATAGACTCTATTTTAAATAGTTATAATAAAAATAATAAAGTACTCGTTTACTCAGTTTTTGATTTTTTTAAATTTTTTTTTTATTTGACCCTCGTATTATGTGGTAGAAGATTTCTACTATTTTTTTTGTTCTCTTCTCCCGATGGATGATGAATAGGTGAAAGGTCAGCCAAGTATGACGTAATATATCTTTTTTTTTCATCATCAAATTCCAGATGTTGCAGAATTTGATGCTTTTTTGGAGTCACTCGCGGCATTATAGCCCAAACACGTCGGTTAAAACATGGGAGTTGACAGCGCGGGAAATCCGCAAAAAATAAACTGCAACTTGTGCCCCATACTTAAAGTTCAATTTATCGTTTTCCATAATTATTCACATTGTAGCACATTATTAAACAAAACAACACCACTTTTGACTAACAATATCCACAGTAAATTAATTTACAAAACAAAAACTTGCACTTGATATGTCCGGGCAAAAAGGCGCGAAGGACTCCAGACTTCTACTACTTACGACCGACGAAGCTCGATGTTGCCAGGATAAAAATCATTTATTTTTGTAATTAAAATACTAATATTTTAAAAGTGTTCTGAAAAACAATAAAATTTGTTCGAACACAAAGCCAGACAGAAAAGACACATGCTTCTAAAATTTCATTACATTTTCTACTTTTAAATTAAAATAATTCTACAACTACATTAAAAAACAGTGTGGCTTATCTATGTGGCTTGTGTCGAAAAGGGGAAGAGGTAACCTGTCACTTGAATAATATTTACGAACTTTACGGATCCTTATATCAGCCATCTTTTAAATGTCAATTTTAAATGTGAATATATCAAAACAATCCATATTTAATTTGTCATTATAATTATTAAAATAGATAGAATATGGGTTGTTAAATCGTACCTAATATGTATTTTAAGTAAAAACACGCATTTATATTTACATTAATATGTGGTAGAGCTTGCTCAGGGATGAATGATGCGACTATAAAGTCAATAACAAACTATTTTAATGAGTTTCACAACTTCACAATTACATTAAAAATACAAAATAAAATTAAATGTTAAGATTGGCGCGCGCGCGTGCTGTCGTCGGCGATGTAGCCGTGGTGCGTCTCGAAAGTCTAATCTTGGTGTCTCGCATCGCCTACGGCAGTGAGAGCGAGAACAATAACACACAAGTCGACGATGAACCGCGCCGGAAGTCGACCACGCGCAACTCTTGGCGGCAATATACGATTTACTACAAATGTTATTTAAATTTATATGCGTATTACTCTTATAACTTAAAATACCTATTATGTTTGATATAGCCAACCCAAATACATATCCAAATAAAAATTATTAATAAATAAATCATGGTTTTGTTTTTTTTATATTTTAAGATTTTATTTTTATTACAAGATGGTGGATCTTAACAACAGTCGATGGCGTGTGCCATTACATGTAGAATTGTTAATGATATTAATTTAATCATGTTATAAACATAACAGGCATATATATGTTATTAGTTAGATCATATAATATAGTTTGTTAACGTGAAAGGCCCAACAGGTATATATCTACATTGTGTCGCAGTCGCTTCAAGATGATAGTTACTCGGTCGCCGACGGAGGTCGCGCTGTTAGTCCTCGCGCCGTTAGCACTGCAAGCCTAGGCGGGTTAAGGTAAGGCATTCCACGTCTCTCCATACACTCAACCAATTCTCAATATACATAAATTTTATTTAAATGAAAAATATCATATGAAGTTCTTAGTGTACTCAATTTTTTATTATGTACGATTGTACTCAGTCAATAACAATAGATAGCTCATAAAATCGCGATAAAAATCGTAATTTTAATCGGAATAATGAAATAACTAAAGTTAACGAACTGTGTACAAACGTGTATTGTGTAAATTTGAGTACACAAAGAACTTAATAAAATATTTACTCATAAAAAAAAGAATTCATATACTGAGATTTGAATGTAGCGAGGCCTTCACCTTAACGAGAAGAGAGAAAACAGATGTTAGTAATTTGAAATCTCAGTCTGGATGGCCTCGGGCAATCGGATGACGTTTTATCACTTTCATGCTGCACGTGCATGTACGGAAGTGCGCGTCAGGACAAAGTCACAATAAATGGATTTAATATTCAAAACATGAAATGTTAATTTTAAATAATTGGTACAAGACAAAAACTCCGATATTCTTAGCGAGGTAAAGGATTACATGCAGCGAGAGCTCTGTTGAAAGCGATAAACCGAAATCACATACTGCTTAGGACCGGAATACGGAATTGATTTTTGTCAAATTGAATTCAAATAAGAGGGAGTCTATCGGGCATTTGCGCCGCGATTGAATAATCAACACTGTTGGCCCAGTTAATAAATACATAGGTACTCAATGGGGTGTATCACTAACTTTTTATCACAATAGATGGCGAATGATAGATGGTACCTAATACAACTGTCAGTTGCATTGAAAACTTGTATTTTTATTACGAAATTCTGGATTTTATGCCGAAGTGAGCAGCTTTTAAGTGTACAAATTAAAATTTCCAAGCAAATTCAAAGATATGGTTATTTCGAAATTGCCGTTCTATTAATTCAACCTTTTTTTTTCTTTTACAAGACGGTGTTCACTTTTTTAATTCGTCTTTTAAGGTAGGTTAATTTAAAATTCATTTTTCTGTTATAAAAATTAAAAAAAAAACACAAAAACATTTAAAATATGATGCGTCATAGGTGTAAACAAAGTACCATTGCCGCTAGCGACATCTACAATAAGCTTTGCCTGATACACCCCATTAGTTTACGCAGTTAATGGTTTGAATATTGTTAAAATAATTTAGTATGATAATGATCTACAAATATAGGATTAAATGCCCAATAGTTCCCAAATGAGCAATGCTTGAATAACAATTTAAAATTACTTCAATATTCAAACATTACTCAGACAAACAAGCAAAATATAAAATATCACTTATGTATAACCTTAGCACCCAAATGCAAGTATGTAAGTGACACAAGGCAAATTTAAAAAATATTAAATACCATTCTCTTGCAGTCTGCTGTATTAGTTCGTGACATTTTTAATATTTGTTACATATTTGCATGTTAGTTACTCATAATAATATAAATATATAGTTACAAATAATTTGCAATCGGTGGCAATAGCTGTTATGAAGTAGGTGCACTATAAAATTATTTAGACAAACGGGAACTTGGCCTTGTGGAGGTGTTTGTTAGTCGTGTGAGACTGCAGCAATGATACGCGACATCAACTCTTTCCTACACTTTACACGCAAAACAATCAGCTAAACAATAAAAAAACAGCGGATTTAATCTCAGAAAATTTATTGCATAAGATTTTAATTTGCATTCTCTGAAAAATGCTTTATTTACAATCAACAATACAAAAAATCTTTATTATACTTAATTTCATAAAATAATATTCTTTTTATTTCAATAATAATAATAAAAAGCGTGTATCGACGACGATCCTTATGTTTGACTTGTCGCTTTAAGTCGTTCGACTTGATGTTGATACATCATCATCATCATAAGCCTGTGTCTCTCCACTGCTGGATATAGGCCTCCCCCAAGGCTCGCCACTTCACACGATCTCCTGCCACCCTCATCCAACCCCCACCAGCGACCTTCCTCAGGTCATCCGTCCATCTAGCGGGGGGTCGACCCACTCTGCGTCTTCCCGTACGTGGTCTCCACTCTAGAACCCGTCTACTCCATCGTTCATCGGTTCTACGACAGACATGTCCAGCCCATTGCCACTTCAGCTTACTAATTTTGAAGGCTATATCGGTAACTTTGGTTCTCCGACGGATTTCTTCGTTTCGGATTTTATCCATCAGAGAAATACAGAGCATAGCTCTCTCCATAGCCCGCTGAGCGACCTTAAATTTGTGGACCAGACCCACTGTTAGTGGACCGTTTCTGCTCCGTACGACAGCACTGGAAGAACGCACTGGTTGAAAACTCTCGTCTCCAAACACTGGGGTATGTTTGATAGGAAGATGTGGCGCAGCATTTATCATACAATTTAAGCAAAATTCAGTTTTGCTTTGCTTTCAGGTCGAACATAGCAGATATTGGCAAACTGATGCCAACAATAATCCACAAGGACACAAGTGCTTTATTTTTCTTAACTAACGACTTTCTAATGAAAGTTTAATACCTAACGCAATAAAAAAACAACTAACTTATAAAATACAATATAAAAATCCTTAAAATGACTATAATATAGAAGTATTGATGATTCTGGAGAAGTCAGAAGAAAGGCATTATAGTTAATACTGGATTGATGGCACTTACGTCACTCTTTCTTCTGACTGAATACTGGGTGAGAGAAATTGGAAAGAAGGATCTCACAACCCGATCATAGCACCTTTCATCCTAAGGATGAGGTGGTACTGCAATAGAATCCAAAAAAGCTTGCCTAATAAATTTAAAATACCAAATAGACTCAACGTGTACTTCGTCGTTGCGAATCTAAAATGTACAAAAACTAAACTTCAGAGAAAATCCATAAAAAAAATCAAGTCATCATGACAAGTGGCAAGCTCGTCGATATCTCTCAAGGTACCAAACTCAAGTATATCACAAATAAATTAAATAATTTTCAAGGTCCAGGAATCGAACCCGGTACCTACGAGTCTAAATTCACGGATTTAACCGCTAGACCACCGAGGCAGTTTAAACAAAAAACATCCTGGTAAAATTTTTTTTACGAACTTTTAACGTTTTGTAAAATCATTATATCTAGCTTGTATATTTGATAAAATTATTGGATTACAGCCACGAACTAGTATTAAGATTTGATATTTATTATTATTGTTAGATTGTAAGATGACTCGGCCCTTTTACAGCCACGAATTTTTAGTTAACACGGCCTATTTACAGCCACGATCTTATATTAAGTAGTTATTAAGTTACAATTACCTTGCTTATGACAATAATGCTATTATAAAACACATAGATCTGGATTATTACCTGTTACGGTTCAACCATGATTACCTAACTTGTGTTTGTTTATATTTTTTATGTTTTTGTTTTATATTATTTTAGTGCTGACAATATCCAAGTTGTTACAATATAACCAAAGGAAAAAAATAATTTGATTTGATAGAAATAGTATGTAATAAATAATTTCATAGATACATATCCAACAGAAGTTTTTAGACTACCAATTATATTAATCACAATGTATTAACAGAAAGTTCACTATTTTAATTTTTAATTGACAATCCTTTTGTAGTGTTGCCAGCATCTCATAGGGATAGTCAGGTATTAAATATAAATTTACAAGTATTTGAAGTCATATTTGACCGCCTCCGTGGTCTAGTGGTAACAAACGTTGCCGTGAACTCGGGAGGTCGTGGGTTCGATTCCCAGCGGGGGCAAGGTATACATTGTATAATTTGTCTCGGTCTGGGTTGTATAATATGTATATATTTACAAAAACAAAAAAAGTATAATATGTAGTTTATCAACCATCTAGTTTCCGTAACACAAGCCTTGTAGCTTACCACGGAAACTAGATGGCGCTGTGTGACCTGTCTGGAAATATTTATATTTATTATTTAAATTTAAATGACTGATCTCGCAATTTACTTGGTCTAAACGTAATAGATTCGCAATGACGATTTGGCATATTTTGTTTACAAGCCGAACTTTTTAGATTTAATAAAAAGTACCAAAAATAATAAAGATGCAATAATAAAACACTTATGTTGTTCATAACTAAATAAGCCTTAAATAAGTATTGGAAATCGTAATAGAAATGCAACAACAATGTCAAAATCCTTCTTTCCTATAAATAAAAGACAATACCCAATAATAATGTCGAGGTACATCTAAAACATGTCTACGTATACAGCACATGTTGTGATGTATTGTCTTATAATATTGAATAAGTAATATTTGGTAACACTGTCGATTTGAACATTCCCCTAGTTCCGAGAGACGATAATAGTAACCTAAGCTCGCTTAAATACGTTCCGAGACGTGCATAAACTGTTGTGCCAAAGTTTTGTGACGTCACAAATGACATCATTTCTCGCGCTTAGACTGCTCACGATATCGAAGTAGATCGTTTTGAGCGCTGTCAGTTGTTTGTCATTATGTCGCGCGCCATTTTCAAGTTTATTTAATATTAGGTCTTCTTTTAAATGATTTAATATTGTAATTCGTTTATACTGTTTCTATATTACTTCTTAAACAAATATATAATTAATATTTAAGTAGGAAGTGAAAAAAACTGTCTGAAACACGGCAAGTTATTTTAGAAGACCAAAATAAGTTTGTAATAGTAAACGTTACACATATAAAGTGAATAAAGATATGTGTTTGTTAGTATTAATACTCAAAGATGTGGAATCCGCAATTTATCTTCCATAAATTAAAAAAAAAACTATTATGTTATGAATATAAATGTGATTTAGAACGTTCCGAATTGATATCGCGCTCTGAGCATCTAAATCGTGTGATATTTGATTCGGAACAACTGTCAGTATCATATTTATTCTAAACGCTCTGAGCGTGATTCGGAACGAGGGGATTGTTAAATTAATAAAAACACGAGCAAAATGCATTACTTAAGACAATGCCTTGCATCACAACATGTATCTAAAAAAAAACCTAAAACAAGAAATATAAAAATCACAGTTTAAATTATGCAGTGTCGCTTCTGTTCCGGTTAGAAGAAGCTGGAGCATTCTACCTCCATACAGACTATTCGAGAAATACCTAATAAGTACAAATAAAAGACACAGAGAGACAAAAAAAGCATTAACACGCACGCATCCTCACGAATATTTCTTAAAATTAATTTTTATATAGTCACTGAATGCAACATAATTTAATACTACCATATAATTTTGATAACAATTCTTTACGGACACTTTAAGCAGCAGTACATTACAATAAAAGATTTTTATTGAACTTGCGAGATCTATCAATGTTAGCAACTGGAAACAGACACTCATGACTGTCAAGCCTAATCCCAAAACGTTTACTTTACTGGTTTTTTTTTTTTTTTTTTTTTTTATCGGCACGAACGGTGGATAATTCCCCGCCCCGGCAGACTGGGAAAATTACTACATGTACATGCTTGCTTAAAAAACCATCATAAGTATTTAATTAAATATAATAAAGAAAACAATAAAATTTAGACGAGTAATTAATTAAAATGAATATTAAAAAAAATATTGTTAGAATGCGGGTATGTCGTGCGCGCATCTCACCTTGTGAATAAAATGGCGGCGCGAGAGCTTTGGCGGGAAATTAGGGAGCTGGTAAAGCAGTTCTCTGATAAGGATGTTCCCTCACTTGCCCGAGCCTTCCAGCCCGACGCACCATACCTATCGGCATACGCATATTATAATCTGTCTTAAAAACACAAAAACCCAAAGACATAAATTTGTGTATAAATCAGGTCCACAAGGTCGGCACTGGCCAAATTGAAATACAATCTCATTACATACTAGTAGATTTAAATACTATCAAGTTTCACCACTGCCATTTATTCTTTTTTTTTCTTTCTTATAATTCTATTTTTTTACTGGCAGTGATATAAATATTAATCATTAACTAATGTGCAGTGTTGGTATACAAATTCTTTAACTGTATATAATTGTTACCTATATTATTTTTGGTAATATAATGGCTGTAAGAACACATTCATATTTATCCAAATTATTTGTCTACATGATCGAATTTAAACTATTTACGAGGGGCGTTCAAAATATTCTCGGTATTGATACGTTACAACCTCTTTTATATATATATTTGTTACTGGCCGCTAAGATTCATCCATTGACATTAAAAAAAAGTAAAATTGGAACCGAGATGTTCTTTTGTTTTTCTGCAATTGCCGAACAAACATGAACACCATGAGCGAATTAACAATTTTAACGAAATTAGAGCACCGATCCGTCATAAAATTCTTGACAAAACAGGGTAAAAATCAAAAAACCATAAAAGAGGAAATGGATTGTGTTTACCGTGAGTCTGCTCCTTCTTTATCTACTATTCAAAAATGGTCAAGCGAATTTAAGCGTGGAAGGGAGAGTATTGAAGATGACCCTAGACCTGGCCGGCCTGTAGTGGCTACCTCACAAGAAAATATTGATAAAGTGGAAAAACTTATATTGGAAGACGGCCGAGTGAAGGTAAAATCTATAGCTCAAGTAACCAATCTCTCTATTGGTACCGTACATGACATTATACATGACCATCTTAATATGTCAAAAGTAAGTGCAAGATGGGTTCCGCGAATGCTGACGCTTCTTCAAAAGGATATGCGTGTGGCTTGCTGTTCAGATTTTATCGACCTGTGTGGTGAAAATCCCGATGAGGTGCTGCAAAAAATAGTTACTGGAGATGAAACCTGGGTTCATCATTATGACCCAGAGAGCAAACAGGAGTCCATGCAGTGGCACATTAAGGGTTCAGCTCATCCCAAGAAGTTCAAGGTAATCCCGTCAGCTGGCAAGGTCATGGCCACAATATTTTGGGATTGTGAAGGAGTTTTGCTTATCGATTATAAAGAAAAAGGTGTAAATATCACAGGGCAGTACTACGCTAACGTTATACGTCAATTAAGAGATGCGATCAAAGAAAAGAGGCGAGGAAAGTTAACCAAAGGTGTTCTGCTTCTGCATGACAACGCCCCTGTCCATACTGCTCATATTGCCAAGGCAGCTATTGTTGAATGTGGGTTTGAAACTGTTACTCATCCACCCTATAGTCCGGACTTAGCCCCAAGCGACTTCTTTTTGTTTCCCAATCTTAAAAAGGATCTGCGTGGAAATAAATTTTCTGACGATGAAGCGTTGAAGACGGCCGTGGAGGAGCATTTTTACACCAAAGATAAAAAATATTTTTATGAGGGATTAAAAAAAATAATTGATCGATCTTATAAGTGTATGAACATAGGGGGGGAGTATATTGAAAAATAAAAATATCAAACTTTTCGTACTTGTTTGTTTTTATCCACATACCGAGAATATTTTGAACGCCCCTCGTATATTGTTTTCATGTGAAGCTCGCACTTTGCTAACCTATCTAAAATCATCTAAAGACGAAACTTAACCTATGGTATGTTTATATAAATTATATGGCTAATAATCTTAATATTGATCGATATTTAAATATGAAGAATTAAATGTGAGTGTTGTTAAGTTACTTAATATAGATTTGTTATGAAATTGTGCGGTTGGTTTGTATTAGAATCGAATACTTGGTCCCCTATGCTTGTATTAGCGTCACTCAAAATAGATGAGTTTTTACTCAATCTAAAATTAGCACTGATTAATTTTTAAACGTACCCTATAGTTAGTATTAAAATTGGGTGACGATTTTATGAGTCATCTACGTCCGCCATCTTGATATGTTGGAGAAAATACTAATGATTAAAAATACAAGCAATCCATACTGTAATCTAAAATACAACTAAAAGATGTGTAAAATAAGGTTCGTTACAACATATTTAACACGTGTAATAATTAAACACACGCATAGTTTAATATAATTAAACCAACGGACTTCATAACTCTTAAACAAATTATACCAATCTATCGTGTTAACATGTACAACATACGAGTAACATCATCATCAGCCTGTGTCTTGCCATTGTGTCCGGCTCATTGCCACTTCTGCAACGGACGTGTCCGGCCCATTGCCACTTCTGCAACGGACGTGTCCGGCCCATTGCCACTTCTGCAACGGACGTGTCCGGCCCATTGCCACTTCTGCAACGGACGTGTCCGGCCCATTGCCACTTCTGCAACGGACGTGTCCGGCCCATTGACACTTCTGCAACGGACGTGTCCGGCCCATTGCCACTTCTGCAACGGACGTGTCCGGCCCAATGACACTTCTGCAACGGACGTGTCCGGCCCATTGCCACTTCTGCAACGGACGTGTCCGGCCAATTGCGACTTCAACTTGCTAGTTCTTAAAGCTATGTCGGTAACTTTCGTTCTTTGATGATGTCAACGCAGACACACAAGAAATAATAACTCTCTCCATAGCACGCTGAGCGATCGAACTTACGCATCAGACCCACTGTCTGTGTCAATGTCTCTGCTTTATATGATATTACTGAAAGAACGCATTGGTTGAAAACATTATGGCATGTTCGATAGGAAGATGCGTCGTATCTTCCTGAATGCTGTCCATCCTATCTGATGGCGTTTGAGGGGTTGGATGGTCTGTCCAAGGTAGACGTAAAATACCCTATGCTACATCTTCCAATAAGTATATTTTAAAATAAAGAACAGATTGCATTTATATATTTTTAATCCAATAAAGATGGCCGACAAGGCGCCTGATAAAAGGAAACTACTTTGTCCCTAGGATGATCAAAAACAAAAAGTCATGCACAAAAGGAAACATGACTGACAATTTAAGGTTGGAAACTTTCAGTTAATAATATTAGTGTTGTTACAAGCAAGGGTTACGGAATTTAAAAAAAAAACATACCTAAAATTACTAAGTCTGATTGGTTTAAAAAAAAAACCCTTATTCATTCATACATTAAGTACGAGATTCGGTAACTCGAAGAAAAATAGATTGCATCAACAGGCAAAACCATATTTGGACATATAGCTACAATAATAATAATTAATCATATATTCAACAATAAATTATAAAATAATTCCATCTCTGCATTCTTGTAGACTATTTTCTTTAGGTCCCTCCTGCACTTTCACCTTAGAAAATTGGGCTTCCCCAAGCTCCAACAATGCTTCACTTAATAACAATGAGCGATTGACTAATAGATAAATATAGATTGTAATATATTAAAAAACCAGAATAAATATCTCCTAAATGCATGCAAACAAGAATATACTTTGTGGTCACTGTACAAAACAGCTGCCTAAGCAATATTTCAAATAGAATTTCATTATTTACTATGATAAAATCAAAGGTACACAATATTTGAATGGCTATGCTAACCGTACTTAAAATAACCTATAATATAATATTCTTAAGGAGAAGGCGTTCGATGTCATACAAACTTTAGTCAAACAAATTGAAATATGCTTTTTTAATGGAATATGAATTAGTTTTCTGAGTACAATAAATCCAGTCATAGACGTTTATGTATAATAAATAAGTACAGTTAATTTATAAGGATTAACTATATTTTTTATTAGTATTGAAATTTGAGTACACGAAGAACTAAATGTACTTTACAATAACAAAAATAATGCTTGACTGTTTTTTTTATTCTGAAGCGAGATCTAACGCCTTAACCTTAAGCTACAATCGTTCATGGCTTTCAAAATGACTTAAAATTGTCCCGCAAAAGACTTAAATAGACTAATACGGGTCAGTAATGCAGCGCAGGCCAATAAGTCGAATGATGTTGCCTGGGGGATCTTAAGTTGTGCTGAGATGGGGGCGGCCATTGTCAAAAGCCAGCAAGAAGGTACCTCGACGCTGCAAATCCCATTAAAAATTTAGTTCACACATTGATATAGCAACACTAGTTTAAGAATCCATTAATCGCCATTGTTTTTTTACTCAAAATATGACAAATGTGATAGGTACAAACATTTTGACATGAAAATTCTAGAATTTCAAAATGTTGATTAATGTAATGTTGAATAACAGCTCTATTAGTAGTGATAAGACGTATGTTGATCCTGGTTTAGGGCGAGATAAGTTCCTGAATAGCATAATAGGCCTTGATACCATTACTATTGAAATCACGTTAATTTTATGTGATGTGATTCTACAATATTCTACTCTTCGGATTAGATTCATTCAAGAATTGATCAAAAATTGGCATGTTATTATCACATTTGACATATACGGAGTATATAGAAAAAATGGCGGCCGGACCCTTAATAGTTAATAGCGAGTTAGTGAAGTCACTAGAGTCTAGTGCGGTTTACTTTGTTAGATTTGTTTTAGGGATAGCGTATCTGAGTAACAATAATTAGGATATATTCGGCGGACATTAATATGGAAATAACTGGGATTAGTTTTTGATATAAGAGGTTAGGGTACTTGTGAAATTATTAAATACCAGTCAGCAATCATAATCAAATTATTAAAATGGTAATTAAGTTTAACAATAAATAATTTATCTCATTGGTAATAAATTAAACCAAATAATAAATATAAAACCTCTAGAAAATATTAATCTTTGGCGGTTAAATTGTGTGTAAATTAGTGTAAATAATAACCTAAAACACGAAATAATATAAAATTCATTTAAGACACAAGCTAAAAGCATTTTAGTAAAACGTGCATATGTTTTTCTAGAAAAATACTAACAATTAATAATAAATTAAGTACAATAAATAAATAAAATATACAATTATGTGACTAACAAGAATATTAATTAAACGTTTTAATTCATATTTATTTATCATTCACAGAAATTAGTAATTATTCGATCAATTAGTGTCAACTTCAACGTTATTTTTTAGCTACCTACATACGTCAGTCTGGCCAGTGTGTTATATTATAGCAAGTTTAGTATTTTTTAAGATAAAGGCGTTTGAAATCTGAACGGTTTTTCTTCAAATACATCTTAAATTATTATATTATTTTTTGAGGAAAGTATTTAATTTAGTTCTTAGTGCACTCAAATTTTGGTGATAAATAGTTGTACTCAAAAACTTGCAGTTAATATAAATAATCATAATGTCTGATAAAGTATCGCCCGCATGACCACGCACACACCATTAATTTATTTGGAAATAGACAGCTACCAGTGGAATCATTTCTCTTAGACACAACTTTATGCCACATCCCGATCTATCATCTGGCGTTTTATATCTCCTGTAGCACCATAAATGGGGAGGCTTGGGCACGCCTCATACCATAGCCATTTATATATAGGAAAAATTACATCCTTCCGGCTGACGGAAAAGTCTGGAGACAGGAAGGCTGGTAATTAATTCTGCCAACGTATTAGCCTCGCTATACAGAGCCAGTATTCCTGAGACTATCTCGGATGGGACGTCTCTAGAGGACATTTTTTGTTTATAGTTTAGTTTATTTTAAATTTTATTATTTAGGTAGCTTTTAATTTATATTTAAAGTATATTAATTTACTACGAATAGAATCAAAGTTTCATTAATAATAAAATTATTAATATTTTTAACTCTTTTGATCTAAATTAAAAGGAAAGAGAGAACAATCTGGTAATGTTTTGGTATTTACAGATGTCGGAAAATATATTGTTATGGAAAATTACGTTTTCTTTTCTTGTTAATATATACTATGTGTTTTTTTATTATGCGACAGTTTATTTTCAAAAAAAATATATATATTTTAGTTAATAACGATTTTATAGTCAAATATAATAAATAAATAAAGATTAAATTGCAATTATATTAACTGAGTTTTCCTTGCAGATTCCTTTCCCAGTCAGATTAAACATTAACAGGTCACTGGAATTTGCTACTTATTGAACCACTTTGCTGCTTAGTATTCTACAAGTGGAATAATTTAAGATATTTTTTAATGACGTGCCTGTAATAGGTTTACGTGAATAAAGATATGTTGTAAAGAACATTTTTTTTTAACTATACCGTCAAAATTTGAGTACACAAGGAACTTAATAAAAAACTTCGATAAAATTTAAAATTTGTGCAGGGAAACCAAAAACGCCTTAAATCTGAAAATGTTAGTAACTACTAGCAGGAGTAGAATCATTAAAAATAATTAATTTAATGACGATTCATAAATGTCTGTAATAGGTTTACGTGAATAAAGATATTTTGACTTTGACATTTGTGTAGGTAATGACGTTAGAGGTCTCCCCTTAAAAACTAAACCAAATCTCAATATATACGAGTAGGTAATATTATTATTTTCTCATTTTTAATTATATTTTATATGAAGTAAATACATATACATGAAATATAAATTAAATAATAAAATTAAAAATAAACTAAACTATAAATAAAAAAATGTTCTCTAGAGACGTCCGATCCGAGATAGTCCCAAGGAGACTGGCAATATTTCCCCTCTGTATAGCGAGGCTAATACGTTGGCAAAAATAATTGCCAGCCTTCCTGTCTCCAGACTTTTCCGTCAGCAGTTATTTCTATAGAGGGTATTAAAAGATTATTTATTGATCGTTGTTGTGATATTCTGTATATCTTTTATTTTGTTGGACCTCTAAGTACATGCTATCTCTTTCTCTGAATAGTATACTAAAAACAAAGCGATCGGTCAGAAAGAAAATAGCATAAATGCTATTAAATATTTATCATAAAATCAACCTAATTCATTTAAACATAAGTTATAAAATGCCTCGACAGCCCTCTGCATTTTAACACGTTGGCCGTGGTTGAAACGTACTGTCGGAAATATCAGCACACGATTACTTTGTGCTGGCATTTCGGCATTTTCAGAGCCATTATCTTTAATCTAGTTGATTTTTTTTCAAAAAAAACCTAAACCGTCAAATTTTGAGTACACAAGGAACTTAATAAAGAACTTCGATGAAATTAAAAATTCTATGGGGAAACCAAAAACGCCTTAAATCTGAAAATGTTAGTATAAATAAATCAACGGGCGTACAACCCACCAGCATGATCAGCGGTCGCGTAGTCCATCAACGGATTAGCCGCCAGCGCGGCGTAGTTCGCATACTCAGCGTACGGGGACGCGTATATGAGCTGATGCGACGGCTCTCCGGGAGATAGAAGTCCTGCTGCAGCACTTCCTGAGCCGTTGAGAAGGCCAGCTTGAGCCGAGGGGGCGGACATGCGAGGGGAGAGTATGAGAGGAGCTCCCAGGGGGGCTTGGGAGCGCAGAGCCACTCCCCCGACACTGCCGGGCGTGAGGAGGCGCTGGGCGTCGGCGGCGGCGGCTGCGGCGACACGACGCCATTCCTCGTCAGCTGGAATGTGACAAAAAGATGTTATCCGTGTTTCAGCTATGACTTGTAATTTTTAACCCAGCAACTGATATGGCCTAAGTATCATTACGACCGTTTCCCTTTCGGGGTGGTCAGAAACCACGCTTATAAATAAGCAGATTCACATTTAGCCAACTTTACTATAAGCCAATAATGACAAGTGGCAAGCTCGTCGATGTCTCCAGCGTACCAAACTCGAGAATTATCACAAATAAATTAAATGTATTTATTTACTTCATAAATATTTTTGTGTCCCGACCAGGAATCGAAGATTCCTGCGAGCCTAAATCCACGGACTTAACCGCTAGACCACGAAAGCAGTCAGTTGTAGATAGTGTTGCCCAAAACAAGACCAAGACTGGCTAAGTCATTTTTTTTTATTTTTTTTTTGTTAAATAATATATATATATATATATATACAGCCCCTAGAACACAGCGTCCTAGACCTCTACTGCTGGAGATGGGCCTTCCAGGACATAAATCTGGAGAATTTGCCTACACTGCTGGCCAGAGGGCTTGGCGAGGATATGATGTCTTTTTTTATGACAATTTATTAACGATTCCATAAGTTGGCATTAGTGGAACCAGGACCGACGGCTTAACGTGCTCTCCGAGGCACGGAAACGGTGGTGTTGTAAATCTATGACAGATGTACGTAAGAAAAGTGTATTTCTGGTACATGCCGGTGGGTTTGAACCGACCTTTGTAGGATTTAAGGAACGCGTTCTTACAACCAAGCCACCACCGCGCCTAATAATACTTCACCTTGTATTGTAACTTAATATGCTTACATATACTCGTATAGTCGTAGTTTGGTGCAAAGGTACCGGGTTCGATTCATAGTCGGCGGAACTAGCCTTAATGATTTTTTTTTTGTATCTTCATCATCACAACTGTTACCTTTAGGGGTGGTCAGAAACCACGCTTATAAAGAAGCTGATTCACTCTTAGCCAAATTCTCAATCATGATAAGTGGCAAGCTCGTCGATGTCTCTAGCGTACCAAACTCAAGAATTATCACACACAAATTAAATATGAATTAAATTTATTTATTTAAATTTAATTCATATTCGGGAATCGAACCCGGTGTAAATTCACAGACTTAACGGCTCAACCATAGAGAAAGTTGTTGTATTATTTTTCAACTATTTTTTTTATAAGTGATTATTTAAAATATATTTTGTTTTTAAATAAATAACTTACCAGAATTCCTAAACTTCCATAGATAAAGTTTGATGAAAAAAAAGCAAAAAGTAAATTACGATTATAAATGAAAATCACTTCCCATGCTAAATGAATTAAAATTAAAATTAATAATCCGATAAACCATTACCAGTGTTAAGTTTTAATTTAGTCACAAAGTGTTACCAATATAAATAAAATAATAAAAGTAAAGTAAAGTATTATCACGACCGTTTCCCTTTCTGGGTGGTCAGAAACCACGCTTATAAAGAAGCGGATTCACATTTAGCCAACTTTACTACAGGCCAATCATGACAAGTGGCAAGCTCGTCGATGTCTGCAGCGTACCAAACACAAGAAATATCACAAATAAATTAAATATTAATTAAATGTATTTATTTACATCAATAAATATTTTTTGTGTCCCGACCAGGATTTTTTTTTAATGATAATTATTATTATCTTATAATCAAAACACTACTGCATGGTGAAAAAGGCAGCGACGATATCCACCGTAATGAATACCTAAAGGCTGGGGAGTGTTATTATTAATTGATCTAGCTCACAGCCGAGAGACGAGATAGAGAGAGAAAGAATTACGTAAGTCAACGTTCGCGCGATCGTTGACCTTCGATTTAATGATCTTGATTAGGCTCAGTATGAGTGGCGTTATTTTTAGCAAAACTTTTCTACATCGTAACTTAATATTTTATTACTGAATAAATGGTGACTGTGGGTGCATATTCTGACCTGTGCGTGTGGTTCGGTTGCGGAACGAAATATTGTCTCAATGGAATCGGATAGTAGATATTAGTGTTTCATCATCATTACAGCCCCTAGAACACAGTGTACTAGACCTCCACTGCTGAAGATAAGCCTTCCAGAACATATATCTGGAGAATTTGGCCTACACTCGCCACGCTGGCCAGACTCGGCGAGGATATGATGTCAATTTTTCAGACAATTTATTTACGTTTTCACAAGCTGTAATTAGTGGAACCGGGACCGACGGCTTAACGTGCTCTCCGAGGCACGGGAACGGTGGTGTTGTAAATCTATAACGAATGATTTTTTTTTTAAATTCTTTATTGCATCAAAACTTAAAATTAGGTACATAGGTGAGTTTAATGCCTGTTAGGCATTTGTAGGATTTAAGGAGCGCGTTCTTACAACCGAGCCACCACCTATATATATTATATATTATTAGTGTTACTGTGTTAGAATTAGTGACAAAACATAAATTCGTTCATACTTATTAGGCACTGACCGTTGACAGGTAACACAGCTTTGGCGCTGGAGTCGCGGTAAGTGCCGTTAATGATGGCAAGCTCCATCAATTGGCGCTTCTTCAGCTCATCCTCGCCATCGGCTTGCTGAAAAATTTACATCCATCTTTTGTTATAAATCGTCTGTATATAACAGACATCATCATCATCAGCCTGTGTCTCTCCACTACTGGATGTAGGCCTCCCCCAAGGCTCGCCACTTCACACGATCTTCTGCCACCCTCATCCATCCCCCACCAGCGACCTTCCTCAGGTCATCTGTCCATCTCGCGGGGGGTCGTCCCACTCTGCGTCTTCCAGTACGTGGTCTCCACTCCAGAACCCGACCGAAATTTACTATAATGTGAATAATTATAAAAAAAAATATAAATTGGACTTTAAATATGGGATACAAGTTGCAGTTATATTTTGTGCGGTTTTCCCGCGCTGTGTACTCCCATATTATACCCGACGTGTTTGGACTATAATGCCGCGATAGACTCCAGGAAAAGCATCAAATTCTGCAACATCAGGAATTTGATAATAACTTCATTAACTCACAAAAATAAAAAAATAAAATATTACGTCAGACTTGGCTGTATGGGCTAGACCCTTTGCCTTCCCTTCCCTCTCATTTATCATACATCAGCAGAAGAGAACACAAAAAAAAAAAAACAATCATAAAGTGCAAGCCAATATAGACCTTAGTGTGGTAAACATGTTTCCACCTCGACTGTACCTAATGAACAAAAAATAAAAAAGGTATACTGATATGTTCTTATCACGGACTGAACAGTATAAAAATTGTTCGTTTCGCTTCGCACCCGTCTACTACATGAAGTTGTCTACTGTTATAAAACCTACAACTTACCGGTATTAACAGCCGCTTGACTTCTTCGACGGCGCGCGCCAACTTGACTTTGGCGCGGTTCTCTGTGTCCTCCACGGTCAGTAGAACGTGAAGTTCGTCCGCAAGGTGCTCCCAGTTCGGCTTGCCTCTGTTCGCGTCCTCCTACGACATGAAGTTGCGGTTAGAACAAAATGTATTTGAAAGAAAACACAGGGATTGTATCAACGCAAATTTTAATTGGGAATCTCAACTTAGGCCTTAACTTTCTGCAAAAAGTTAGTTTGGCATGTTGTTTAAAGTAGGCCATATCTAAAACTGGCTATAATTTGTAGTCCTACGGATTCAGTTATGATATAGACGAGGGCTAGTATTCAGCAAAGTCCGGAACTATGGATTTGATAGAAGTTTTTAACTTGTAACAATATTTATAGCCTACAATAGGCGTTCTCCGTGATGTACCAGGTATTATTTGTGGCCAGGACAATTTTTTTATTGGTACCGCAATTTTTTGACACTCATGTCTGACATCAGTTGCTAACACTATGCCGGCTTGACTAGATGCTTTTTTACACTTTGCTTGAAGGACTCCAAGTTATAGAAAAGTGGAAACAAAGCTGGAAGAGCATTCCACATCTCTATCGTGCGACAGATGTATGTCCCCAAATTTATAGGTACGCGAAGGGATGGTGACTACGGTATGTGGGTGCATATTCTAACCTATGCGTGTGGTTCGGTTGCGGAACGGAGAGGGAGGGATTAGGTTATAGAGCTTGCTACTTATTAAAATGGGCCTATAGTAAAGTTGTCTAAATTTAAATCTGCCGAACACCTCGCCAGGTCGTGATGATACTTTACAGACTAGTGACATAGTGTATTATAACAGTAGTAATTGGCTTTATTATGGATCATCATCATTTCAAAACTATTAGCACTATCACGTCCAGAATTACCTTAGATTATTTCTGAACCCACATTTGTTAAACTGTTTCCTCTTTTCTGTATTATTTCTAAATTAGTCCAAATCTTGATAAGCGCTACGTACTCGTACACACATATATTCACGCCTGTACCCTATTAGATGAAATTGAGCACCATTAGTCGCAGTCATCACAAACTTCTTTCGCTTGTGTTTTACAATGTCTCTGAGATTTCGAAGGGTAAACATAAGTATTTTGGCACAAGCAGTTAGTTCTTCCCAAATAGCGATGTCCAATACAACGTCTCGTTCATCTTAACTGCTAAATATCTCATGATACCAGTTCTTTGTGGTTTGACTGTGTTGTACCAAAATAAAAACTCTTAAAGTTAAAAATGGCGTCCATTGTACCAGCTGCCCTTTAAACTAAAACTGGTATATTCGACACCATTATTAACTTTTAATTGTTACGGTTAGAAAGACTTCATTTTGGTGCAACAGTTTTTGGGGCTGATACATTGTCGATACGTTGTCTATTGCACTGGAACGAGTGTGGGGTGATTTTAAAGTCAGTATTAGGTAGGGTTGTTGCATTTATACCATAATACATATATTTAGTTTTAATTGTATTCAGAGTTAACAGGTTCTCCTTTCAACCATTTTATTACTACAACAATTCCCTCCTACGCTTTTTCTTTTACGTTATTCCAGAAACTACCATTAAATAGCAATACTTTGTCAAGAGAGTGAGCACTTGTGATCTTTAGGTTACATAGATTATTGAGGTATGCCTAGAATAACGTTGGGCCCAACGTACTCCCTTGAGATACGCCATAATTATAGCAGCTTTAATTAATTAAATTACTATTATTACCAAATCGAGGTTTTTGTTTTAGGTGAGTCAGAATTAGAACTTGGAATGTTTTTCTCCCCTTACACCAAGACCATCAAAGCAAGATAAAAGTATATATACCGTATCAAAAGCCTTATTTAGATCAAGAAACACCGCTATACCCTTTTATTTTTATCTGAGGTCCAGAAACAATGGTTGTTAAATTTTTGCACTCTTTTATTGTACGAATACTTTTAAATACACAAATAAATATCACATTTAAAAATGAAAAATACATAATGAACAAAATAATGATTAAAATAGACATTTAAGTATTTGAACAGAACTAATAAAGTAACGTTAATCAGAGACTCAATGTGCAGCAGTAAATAAGGAGTTAAGGCAGATCACAATTAAGCTTTAACAAATGTATATATTTGAAGAAATCCGACCTAAATTCTTTATATAGAAATACAAACACTTTTTACATATCACAGTAAAAACAACAATTTGCATACATACTTTACACGTTTCAATCCGAGTAGAAGCTGCTTGGAAAAATAATATTTTGTCATTATCAAAACCGTAACCTTTGCAAAGTGTTCAAAAAATAATAATACACATTTACTAAATTCTACTATAGGCTGTTAATTTCAAATTTACTTTCATTTCATTGATATATTCACCATTTCATACATTTGGTACACTCAGCTTCGTCAGTTTACACATAAATTATTTTACTAATCATAGTATGATAGGCAATTAATAATAGCAAAGAACAGCCTTCGTCGTTACCAGATAAATACTGCCTACACTAATAGATGCTGCTGTAAAAGTCTGTTGTCTTTAGTAATAATAATATGGTATAATTATGTAAAAATATTTTTAATTTTTTATTTTTTATTTGTATATTTCACCTATATAACAATCGTTATATTTTGGTATGTCAGTTAACAAATTTTAATAAAAATAATAATAATAATGAATTCTTTATTGTACAGAACCAAAAATAGTGGGTACAAAGGCGAGCTTAATGCTATAAATGCATTTTCTACCAACTAACCTTTGTGAATGGGGAGCCATTATAAGCGGGTGCAGAAATAATATTGTGATCAACAATTATGTAATATAAATACATACTAATTAAATATACATATCCTACATATTAAATAAATATATACATAAATAATAAATACATATCTAAGTACATTGTAGAAAGTTATGGTAAGTTATTCTGTTTATGGTGAAAAAAATTGTATAACTTGTCTTTAAATATTTTGAGAGATGGAGCTTGTCTGATTACCAAAGGTAGTCTGTTCCACTGGCGAGCCGCAGGAGTCTGAATATTTGCTGGAAGAGTGGGGAGGGATTTTAAGTAAATTGTTATGGGAAGAACGAAGTGAAAGACCGTGCGAGTCACAAAGAAATTGAAAACGAGCTTTTAGGTAAGGGGGTGCATTGGGATTATAGAGAATGCCGTAAAGAAAGGAGTGTATGTGCAGACCTGCGATTTCGGATATTGAGCCACTTTAACTCTTTGCGAAATTGGGAAACATGATCATACTTACGCAAGCCAAATACATATCGGATGCATAAGTTGAGAAGTCGATCGAGTTTTAGTTTCGAATTTTAAAACAATAATAATAATGCTATTATTACTATGCATCGTAGACAAAGGAGCTTTAATAAATATAATATAAATAAAAAAATAAAATAATATTGTCTACTACTTAACTAAAATATCCACCATATCCATAAGGGAAGTATCCACCGGGGAAGTACAAACCCTGTAAAGTGTATCCACAATTTCGGAGTGAGGCTTGAATTGCCGTCAAGCCCTGTAAGCCGGCATAGTGTTAGGGACTGATGTCAGTCATGAGTGTCTGATTACAGTTGCTAACATTCATGGACCTCGCGTGCTATTTTCACGTGGGAGCAAGGTCACATGTCGAGCTAGTATATATATAAAAAAAAAGTTAAGTCAGATCCTATTCAATTCAATTTGTTTATTTTGCAAGTAGGCATAGGACAAAAAGATATGTATTCTGCACTTTTACACGTCAATTTTTACAATATTGATATAAAACAATATAATTTTATAGTACATATTGGTGAATCTGGAGCAGTACATGATAACCATCATTTGGAGTACATGCCCCGGCAGACTGGGCAAATTACCATTATCAGTACGCCTACCACCTATTAAAAGTATTAGTTGCTTAAATGTGAATCCGCTTCTCTAAAATTGTGGTGAAGTAAGAATCGATGCCACTTTTAAATTTAGGAATGTCATATTACCTTCTTCTTATCCCTCATGGAGCCCTTTCCTCTGACCATGATTTTGCAGCCCGTCTCCTGTTCCAACTGCTTGGCTGTCATCCCGCGAGGACCGAGAATTCTTCCAACGAAGTTGAACTGAAAATAAAAAATAAATATTTATTAATAAACCGATAACCCCCGCCAGATGCACGGACGACCTGAAAAAGGTTGCTGGTGGGGGATGGATGAGGATGGCAAGACCTAATGGCAAGCCTTGGGGGAGGCTTTATATCTAAAGATATCCAGCAGTGGCTGATGATTATGTTAAATAAAACGAGCGGTGGTGGCCCGGTTGTAAGAATGCTTATCTTTAAACTCCTAAAAGCTCGCAGTTTGATCCCCGGCATGTACCAATAAAAAATACACTAGACACATACACATCACTAGAGCACTCGGTCCAATTAATGTTAGCAACTGGAATCAGATTTATGACTGACATTAGTCTCTAGCACTATGCCGGCTAGACTGGGCATTACGGCAATTCGAGCCTGATCACGAAACGTGTGGATTAATTACCACTATCAGTTCACCTACAACCTATTTATTGTTCTTGTTGAAAGTATGTGCCATTTACTTATATATAAATAATAATAAAATGCTAGTATAAAAAAAAATACACCTCCTTATCCTTGTACCCTAAGCTGGACATGATTTCCCACCAAATTGCATTTTGCAAACAACGTGATTATATTTTTACATGATCTATTCAACGAAATAGGAATCCTCGAAAATGGACACATATCAAAGAACTATGTCCGTATGATATTTGATACTTCACTTTAATTAACTGATCACAAATATATTGCATTAAATAATTCCTCTGAATATCGAATGTTACATCTAATTAAATTTTAAATAATTAAATAAAATTAGATCTGTGGAAACTTTATCACTCGCGGTTAAGCCCTCCACAGACGTAACTATTTATTATCATTATTATTATTCAATCGTTTATTCAGATAAAAACTAAAACTATTTACATTTTTGGCGTATAATTTATATTTATTATTATGGCGTATATCGGCGGTAAAATGGTTAAAGGTCGGTTTTCAATTACTCCCGTCAAGGTATATTTTTTTTTTTAGTTTTAGTATTATATATTTATATTATAGACATTGCTAAAACCTAAAGCATGTGTACACACTGTCAGTCATTACGTGCATCGAGATTTTTTAAATTTTAATATACGATTAGATATAGCTATGCCTAAGTAGTAACAAATAGCAAGCTCATTGAGGCCTTTTAAACTATTTAATAAAGAAAATTATTAATGATATATATATAAGTAGTATTTTAGTTATTTATTTATGTTTACATTTTTGAATAACGTTTAGTTTTTGTAAAATTTTTGTAGGTTGTATTATATAATATAGTTATGTTTTATAGGCCATAAAGGTTACTGTTATAGCTAGCATGTGTCTATAATAAGTGCAGCACTGGGCTAGCACTGTTGGCTACCCTATTAATAAATAAATTAATTTATAAACATCTAACCTATAATCGTTAAATATATTTTTATTAGGAAATCAGTTACTATAATATAATTCATACTTAGCAAGATTTAATACGATAATTTCTGCATTAAGTATTATTAATAGGTATATTTACAGTAATATTATTTTAGTTATATACAAAATATATCGCAAATTATTATAAATTATATGCAATTACTATCGTGAGATAACTATACTGATAATTTGTGTAGAAAATAAATAATAAAAAACAAATTATATTTATCTGACGTTTAGAAATTCAACTCTTAGTAACGCTAGAAAGATATGTCAAGTATGTGCGCAAATACCCGTACGCTTTAGAGACGCTTTACAAACGAATCAATATTAGATTATTAATAGTTAATATTAAATGATTAGATATCTGATAATTATTTATTATGTAAATATTCTAGTAACATTATAGAACTGGAATAGTTTTAAAAACAGCCGTCCCACTACAAGTAGACCGGCGACTAAGCACAAGTTAATTCAATTGCAGAATGAAAAGATGTATCAATATGTCGAACCCACGAATGCCTTTGCGGCGTAGGTTATCTTCCTAGGGTTAATATTTTTTTACTATTATGTATGTTTAGTTTTTATTTATATACAGTATTTTGCAAGTATATATATATATATATATATATTTTTCGAAGAATGTAAGGTACTCGTACAATGATAAAAAAAAACAAAGTTACTAATTAAACTAAAAATTTACATATTATATTTATAATCTTGTTTGTTTAATCATATGCCCACCTACGTACCTATATATTTATTAATTTTATTTATTATGTTGTGTTTATTTTTTTACTCTGCACCCATAATGTTCTTCTGTCACTGTCCCATAGATTAGCCGGTAGAGAATACCTTCATGGTATTATGCTCGCCTATGTACTTGTTTTTTTATTTTTTATTTAATGTTCAATAAAGAATTTTATTATTAATAATCAAACAGGTTCAAACAGCTATTAAACTTTATAATAGTTACATGTGTGGGGGGCTTTCGCTAGGCGAGATATGTATGAAGTTGGCACAAATCCAAATTTGTTAAAACAAAATACACGCAAGAATTTTTTCACGCATCTCTGTAGGTTATATGAAAGACCGCGTGTCTGCTTATTAACTAAATATATGGCAGACAATTTGACTATTTCATCAGTAAATGACAAGTTTAATCGTTTCGCGTGACACAAAGTAAATAGTTTTGAATATATTTGTAGAATTTTGACATTTGAAACAAATTTGTTAAGCCAGAGACTGACCTGAAAAATATATTACGAGGGGCGTTCAAAATATTCTCGGTATTGATACGTTACAACCTCTTTTATATATATATTTGTTACTGGCCGCTAAGATTCATCCATTGACATTAAAAAAAAGTAAAATTGGAACCGAGATGTTCTTTTGTTTTTCTGCAATTGCCGAACAAACATGAACACCATGAGCGAATTAACAATTTTAACGAAATTAGAGCACCGATCCGTCATAAAATTCTTGACAAAACAGGGTAAAAATCAAAAAACCATAAAAGAGGAAATGGATTGTGTTTACCGTGAGTCTGCTCCTTCTTTATCTACTATTCAAAAATGGTCAAGCGAATTTAAGCGTGGAAGGGAGAGTATTGAAGATGACCCTAGACCTGGCCGGCCTGTAGTGGCTACCTCACAAGAAAATATTGATAAAGTGGAAAAACTTATATTGGAAGACGGCCGAGTGAAGGTAAAATCTATAGCTCAAGTAACCAATCTCTCTATTGGTACCGTACATGACATTATACATGACCATCTTAATATGTCAAAAGTAAGTGCAAGATGGGTTCCGCGAATGCTGACGCTTCTTCAAAAGGATATGCGTGTGGCTTGCTGTTCAGATTTTATCGACCTGTGTGGTGAAAATCCCGATGAGGTGCTGCAAAAAATAGTTACTGGAGATGAAACCTGGGTTCATCATTATGACCCAGAGAGCAAACAGGAGTCCATGCAGTGGCACATTAAGGGTTCAGCTCATCCCAAGAAGTTCAAGGTAATCCCGTCAGCTGGCAAGGTCATGGCCACAATATTTTGGGATTGTGAAGGAGTTTTGCTTATCGATTATAAAGAAAAAGGTGTAAATATCACAGGGCAGTACTACGCTAACGTTATACGTCAATTAAGAGATGCGATCAAAGAAAAGAGGCGAGGAAAGTTAACCAAAGGTGTTCTGCTTCTGCATGACAACGCCCCTGTCCATACTGCTCATATTGCCAAGGCAGCTATTGTTGAATGTGGGTTTGAAACTGTTACTCATCCACCCTATAGTCCGGACTTAGCCCCAAGCGACTTCTTTTTGTTTCCCAATCTTAAAAAGGATCTGCGTGGAAATAAATTTTCTGACGATGAAGCGTTGAAGACGGCCGTGGAGGAGCATTTTTACACCAAAGATAAAAAATATTTTTATGAGGGATTAAAAAAAATAATTGATCGATCTTATAAGTGTATGAACATAGGGGGGGAGTATATTGAAAAATAAAAATATCAAACTTTTCGTACTTGTTTGTTTTTATCCACATACCGAGAATATTTTGAACGCCCCTCGTAACATAATATAGGCTATACGTGTGTGTTATGATAAAATTAACAAATCAGACGCCAGCTTAAGCCAATGGAACTAAATAATTGTTTTTTGACAAAAAATACAATGTTTCTAAATATAATATAATATACATACATGCCGTGAACTCGGGAGGTCGTGGGTTCGATTCCCACCGGGGGCAAGTTCTACATTATATAATTTGTCTTGGTCTGGGTGTTTATATGTATAATATGTATATATTAACAAAAAAAACAAGTATAATATCATATTATCAACCATCTAGTTTCCGTAACATAAGCCTCGTAGCTTACCACGGAAATTAGATGGCGCTGTGTGACCTGTCTGGAAATATTTATTTATTTATTTTTATCAGGTAGGTATATTATATTTATGTATATTCATAGAACGTATGTATGTAGTTTTATTTGTATGTATTTGTGTATGTATTAGTATGTAAATAAGTATTTATTCACTAGTATATATGGAAGTCTAATATTTTTCTATTAGTTTTGATAGCACCTGCCTTATCTCGTCGTAACTGCTTTAGTTGTCCCAAAGGTGTGACCAGTATAGAATGTCTAGCGGCATTAGGTCCGCCTTTGTACTTTGTGCAATAAAGTTTATAATAAATAAATAAATATTTATATCGGCGCAGCAGCGACATGACACTATCACTACATATTATATCTAAACAGAGTCCTCCGCCGCGTCTGTCTGTTCGCGATAAACTCAACAACGACTGCACCAATTTTCATTCTGTTTTTACTAATAAATAGAGTTAGTTGTTCTCGAGGAAGGGTTTAGTATATAATTTGTTAAGTTTACATACATCGACAATATTTGTTGGAGGTGTCGGAAAAAATAAGCTGTCTGGGAGCTTGTAACGAAAACTCTGGGTTAACTCTTTGAGATATAACAAAATAATGTATGGTAAAATTGTGTCTATATGGGCCTACAGAAAAGCCCACGATGGCATATGCATATTTCTTAAGGATAACAGAATAGATAGTGAATAGGTGGTAGGCAGACTGATGGTGGCAGTCAACAGTGCTCTAGCCCAGTGATGTTGCACCTATTATAGGCGACTAACACATGCTAGCTATTACAGTCACCTTTATGGCCTATAAAACATAACTATATTATAAAAAAAATACAAAAACTAAAAGTTATTCAAAAATGTAAACATTAAAAACAAAAAATATATTCTACGAGTATAATCCCTTTCAGAATAAAACTAAAAAATGCAGTTTGTCGTATAATAAAAAAAAAACTTAATAGTTTAAGTTTTTATCTGAATAAACGATTTAATAATAATAACTTAAAACGTCTTTTTATCTTACATAATTCTTACAATATTAAAACTTCCTTCTGTAAACGATTCTATAAATTTCTAGACCCTCTGATATATAATAAAACCAATAAAATATATAATATATATCATCTTAATAAAACTGATTGCAAAAGGGTGGTGTTCAGCTGGTTACAGACATTAAATTATAATGATCTGGAAAATATTTTGTGTGTAGTTGAATAATAATTGGAATGAGTAAATAGACAAAGGTTTTGTTGTAATAATAGTATATTGGCTAATATATTAGGTCTTGATAAAAGCATTGATGTACAAATTCATGGAAGACACTGACTCCTGAAACACACACAAATAGTTCGGGAGTCAGAGGATGCTAAAATTGTATACAAAGCATTGATCAATTTAACTGTTCCAAATGTATATTGTATAGTTTTTTTAAAACAATAAAGTTTATTATTATTATTATATTATTATAACAGAGCTTTAAACGGAACCATAAACTTTGAAAATCCTTAGAATAATTGGCGACAAGAAATGAGGAGGAAGTTATCAATCGTAACAGACCGTTTTGTGGTTCTTCACTTGCGGCACCTCCTTAAGGTGTATTGTTTCTCCTTTCCCATAATGAGGTAGGAAAACTTGTTATTAAGTTAAACATTGTAATTTTACTTCCAGCCTTCTCTACACTTTAGTTTCTGTTCTTGGTCTAACCATAATTGTGAGAAGTTTTCGTGTGAATAACTTTTCAATCGTTTTTGTTGATTTACAAAAAACTGCAAATTCGTTTTTGGGAGGGGACCGTGGTATCAGGCGATTCAAGGACTAGATGTATGTATATGTGCTAGGCCGCAATAGGCCTTATTGTGCCACACTTTTTTATCAAACTGCCTCCGTGGTCTAGCGGTTAAGTCCGTGAATTTAGACTCGGAGGTGCCGGGTTCGATTCCTGGTCGGGACACAAAAATATGTATTAATGTAAATAAATACAGAAGTAAAGTAAAAAGTAAAGTATCATCACGACCGTTTTCCCTTTCGGGGTGGTCAGAAACCACGCTTATATAGAAGCGGATTCACATTTAGCCAACTTTACTATAGGCCAATCATGACAAGTGGCAAGCTCTTCGATGTCTCTAGCGTACCAAACTCGAGAAATATCACAAATGAATTAAATATTAATTAACTTTTAATAATTTAAATTAATAAATATTTTTGTGTCCCAACCAGGAATCGGTAAACTCTCTCTCGCACATTCCAAAACATATAAAGATTTTTAAAATCCGAGTGTACTTTTTAGTCAATCAGCGTACTACAGCACAAAACTAGAGATCATCTTCAGCCTGTGTCTCTCCACTGCTGGATGTAGGTGGGTGACCAAGACTCGCCACTGCATGCGGTCTTTCGCAACCCTCATCCTTCTTTAGGTCATGTAGGTCCTATATTATAATATTTAATATTGTTAGAGCGGTGGTGGTTTGATTGTAAGAACGCGTTCCTTAAATCCTACAAAGGTCAGTTCAAACCCCCCCGGCATGTACCAATGAGAAATACACTTTTCTTACGTACATTTGTCATAGATTTTACAACACCACCGTTCCCGTGTGAGGAGAGCACGTTAAGCCGTCGGTCCCTGTTCCACTAATACCAACTTGTGAAATCGTTAAAAAATTGTCATAAAAAAAATTACATCATATCCTCGCCAAGCCGCCAGCGTGGCGAGTGTAGGCCAAATTCTCCAGATATGTTTTGGAAGGCCCATCTCCAGCAGTGGAGGTCTAGGACGCTGTGTTCTAGGGGCTGTAACATTGTTAGTAACAATACAAAATAATAATAATAAATCTTAGACTCATGTCCACTGCTTGGCTAATGTCTGGCGTGTGCCACTGTGGAGGGGTCGTCCCACTCTAATTCGTCCTGTACATGGGTCTCCACTCAAAAATATACGTCTAGAATTTGGAGTAAATAGCTGAGATAATCTCCAGCGTCTCGTTTGGGGTGACTAGTGCGTTAAAATAGCCGTGTGCCCGTTGGCCGGGCGCCCACTGCGGACGTATCACTGCACTTTTTCGCTTCCCGTGTATGCTTTACGTGAATAGGGCAACCATCATATAAAAATAGTTCAGATAATTATTAAGATAACTATTTTAACAAATTACAACAATGACCGCCTCCGTGGTCTAGTGGTAACAAACGTTGCCGTGAACTCGGGAGGTCGTGGGTTCGATTCCCACCGGGGGCAAGTTGTACATTGTATGATTTATCTCGGTCTGGGTGTTTATATGTATATATTTACAAAAAAAAAAGTATAATATGTAGTTTATCAACCATCTAGTTTCCGTAACACAAGCCTCGTAGCTTACCACGGAAACTAGATGGCGCTGTGTGACCTGTCTGGAAATATAATGGAAATATAATAAATATAATATAATATTTACATAAGTCACAAGTATAGACACATAAATAGAAACAGAAAGTCAATTACAAGTTTTTACTAGTAGCGTTAGATTATGAACTATGATAATATATATAATATATATACATATAATAATAATGCTGCCTCCGTAGTCTTGCGGTATAGTTCGTAGGGTTAGAATCGGAGGTACCGGGTTCGCTTCCTGTTCAGGACACAAAAATATTTATTAATGGAAATAAATACATTTAATTAATATTTAATTTATTTGTGATATATCTCAAGTTTGGTACGCTGGAGACATCGACGAGCTTGCCACTTGTCATGATTGGCCTATAGTAAAGTTGGCTAAACGTGAATCCGTTTATTTATAAACGTGGTTTCTGCCACCCCGAAAGGGAAATGATCGTGATGATACTTTACTTTTATATAATATTAATAATAAATATATATTATATAGCCGAAATTGCTATGCAATGGCAACAAAGATATTTAATAAGCTTCCAGTTACTATAAGTGAGCCACTAAAACTGTCAAACAAATGCTGGTTAGTAAATGTTTCCATTCGACAAAATAATACCTAGACACCTCGACAAAAGAATAAATAAAAAATTGAATACTAGAAATAGCGAAGCATGTGATATAATTACATATAATAATTTACATCCCTGTACCTACCATGTTTCTGACAAAAATACATTATTTCATTTATCGTTTAAAGTACCTTAAGTTAATTATATTCTAGATATTAGTGACCTTTTTTTGTTTCGCTGGACCTAGGGTTCCTTTTTAGAAAATAGTATCTAATAGTAGGTATATATATATAAAGAGTCTCCAATTTTATATGAAATGAAATGAAAAAACCTTTATTGAACAACTTAAACACAATGCACTGGAATGAAACATGTTAATTTAGCAAATAACAGTACAGCAACAATTATATGTGTAAAACAAAATATAAAGTACTAAGACCCCTAAACTAGATGAACCTGAACTACAGGGGTCAGTCAACCTTGTGGCTATAGTATGGGGATCATATTATGGCCTATGCGTGTATAAGGTATTTTTTAAGGAAAGGTACTTCTGCGTGTTACGCGAGTTGTCGCAATTTCTATTTATTTCATTAAACGCATGGTCAACCCAGCACTTAGTTTGGACGGTCATAATTTACTTGGAATTAGGAACTAGTAACATAAGATTCCTGGCGACGAATTTACTCGTCGCGATCAGTCTACGTCGGCGGTGGCTTCCCGAAAAATTCAAATCAACTTTATTTTGGGATATCCAGAGCTTGACAAATATTGTGAAGGTACTTGGCGAAATATAGAACAAGATTTCTATAGCTTAATAGTTTATCTGACATCCTAGTTTAGTTATGGTAAATAACATTGTTATGTATGTATTAATACTGTTAAGAATAACCTAATTAATGATTGCACCTACCATCTATACTGTCTAAATGTCCTAAAGGTTTGGCTATCAGAGAATGCCGGCACTAAGTCCGCCTTTGTACATAGTGCAATAAAGTTTTTATATAAAAAAAAAGGTTAAGTAAGTACCATATATTGTTTTTTTGAAATGTAGGTCGAAATAGCGAGACTGACTACCGGGTTCGATTCCTGGTCGGGACACAAAAATATTTATTTATGTAAATAATTACATTTATTTAATATTTAATTTATTTGTGATATTTCTCGAGTTTGGTACGCTGGAGACATCGACGAGCTTGCCACTTGTCATGATTTGCCTATAGTAAAGTTGGCTAAACGTGAATCCGTTTATTTAGAAGCGTGGTTTCTGACCACCCCGAAAGGGAATCGGTCGTGATGATACTTTTTTTTATACTTAACTAAAATAACAAGTAACAATAGTTACAATAAGTGTCCCTCGACGAAATCGGTACAACATGTTGCGAAGTCGTTTTTTAACGACTGCTTATGAATTACTGAATAAATCAGTATAACACCATCATTACAGTCCCTAGAACACAGCGTCCTAGACCTCCTCTGTTGAAAATGGGCCTTCCAGAACATACATCTGGAGAATTTGGCCTACACTTACCACGCTGGCCAGACGGGTTGGCGAGGATCTGAAGTAAATTTTTAATGACTTTTTTTTAACGTCTCCACAAGTTAGTATTAGTGGAACCGGGACTGAGGCCTAACGTGCTCTCCGAGGCGCAAGAACGGTGGTGTTGTAAATCTCATTGCGCATCGGTACATGCCGGGTGGGTTTGAACCGACCTTTGTAGGATTTAAGGAACGCGTTCTTACCACCACCGCGCCATATAATAAATAGCATGAGTATAAGACCATATATTATTTGTTTTATTTAACATTGAGAATACTGTAAACAAAATATTTATTGTACAGAGATTAACAATGAGATATTTCACGTTTAAACCTTTCAATATTTATTTAAACAAGGTTGTGGAATGCACAATAAATGAGTCACAAGAATACATGTGTTGTGTTTGAAGACGGGCGATGTTTTTGTTTTTATTCAAATCTAAGAACGTTTCCTCCCGCTTGCACAATCCAACATTTTAAAAGATTTTATAAGTCTGAGTGTACTTTGTGTGTGATTGCCTCCGGAGTCCAGCGGTTAGTGGATTAAGACTCGGGACACAATAATATTTATTAATTTTAATAAATAAAAATAATAATATTTAATTTCATTTTCAAACTCTAGAATTATCACAAATTATTTAATTAAATATTACTTAAATTTATTTAAATTAATAAATATTATTGTGTCCCGATATTATTTATTTTTTTGTTTTCTCCTATGGATGATGAATGAGGTGATAGGGAAGGCAAAGGGTCTAGCTCATACAGCCAAGTCTAACGTAATATATCTTTCTTTATCTAGAGTTAATGATGTCATCATCAAATTCCAGATGCTGCAGACTTTGATGCTTTTCTTGGAGTCACTCGCGGCACGATAGCTCAAACACGTCGGGTAAAATATGGGAGATGGCAGCGCGGGTAAATCGCAAAAAATAAAATGCAACTTGTGGCCAATAATTAAAGTCCAATTTATCGCTTTCCATAATTATTGACATTGTAGCACATTATTAAACAAAACAACACCACTTTTGACCAATAATATCCACAGTAAATTAATTTACAAAACAAAAACTTGCACTTGACGTGTCCACGCAAAATGGCGCGAAGGACTACCTTAAACTTTTTTTTTAAATGAACAAATTTTGTAGTTTACACATCGACCGAACTGCACATCACTACGGTGTGACATCTCTAGAGGACAGATCGAATAGTGGCGGTCGAGCGATTCAGGGTGAAATATTAAATAATACATTAAAATACATATAAAGTAAGGTAACTGTTTAATTTGTAGATCCTATAAATTTAATAAATAAATAATTTATTTGTGATATTTTTCGCTAGAACGCTGGAGACATCGACGAGCTTGCCACAAATAATGACCTATAGTAAAGATGGCTAAATATGAATCTGCGAATTATAAGCGTGGTTTCTGACCACTTCGGAAGGGAAACGGTCGTGATGATAGGTTACTAACCGCTAGACCACGGAGACTATATGGTCAAATTACAAAATGAATGCCACAGAGTAGTCAATGCGTTTGATCTTTAATCTCAAGTAGGCAACTCTTTGAAGCGACCACTCATTAATCTAAAACAAATGTCGTTTCCTTATCTGGTAACCAATTAAAACAATTTCTACGATTACTCATCGATTACTTAACATTCTTGCCTCTTAACCCTTTGACGAAAGCGGGGACATGGTCGTCCCAAGCCAAAAAAAAAACAAATTAATTAATAAGAATGACTTTGGCCCGTGGTAACTTGGCAGGTCTCTGGTGTGGGATGTGACTTGTGTACACATTAGCTCCATCTCACATTTAGGCGACCTAAGCAGGCGTTTTCAGCGGAGAACCTCAAATTGCGCAATTACGCCAACCTAGGTACCGGTTACGAATTTGCGCCGTTTGGGGTCGAGACGATGGGCCCATGGAGAACGTCAGCGAGGCGCGTGGCTAAGGAGTTGTCAAAGCGGCTAACAGAAAGGTCTGGAGACAGGAAGGCTGGCAATTATTTCTGCCAACGTATTAGCCTCGCTATACAGAGAGGAAATGTTGCCAGTCTCCTTGGGACTATCTCGGATGGGACGTCTCTAGAGGACATTTTTTATTTATACTTTAGTTTATTTTTAATTTTAATATTTAGGTAGCTTTTAATTTATATTTCATGTATTTTAATTAACTTCGACTAAATTAAGCATGTACAACACTGTAATTCTTTTTTTTACTCAGTAAATATATTTTCTTTCAAAGTTATTCTTGAGGTATTACGGTGTCGCAGGCTCGTTGAGAATATTTATTTATTTAAATACTTTATTGGGGATCATGTAAGGTGATGGGCAGGATGAAGAAACATATTAAAATAACTAAAATTAGTAAAATAAACATAATTACGCATTTATAGCACTCACAAATACATATACGTACACAATAAAAAAAAACAATACACATACATACATAAACATACACTACAAATAAATAGATATATATATAAATAAAATAATAAAATAAAATAAAAATAGAGAAAAGTAAGCAAAGGATTCTGATATTTCTGCGACATCGAATTGGAAACCACCCTCATTTAGCGCGATACTCAGAGATATGATCATATTTTCGTAAACAATAGATAAACCGGATAAACGTAGGTTTTACTAATGAAAATATAGGAACTACTTTGGGCTACCATTTGTGGTTGTGGTTGCAGTAAACCAAGCTTATTATTATACCACAAAACAACCAGCCTCTACTAATTATGGTTAGCAAACTGCACGGTACAACTAAAGTAGGTACCTACAATAACTGACATTGTCAACATTTTCGAGGGCAATTTCACGTTAAGTGCTGTACTTGTTTTGTTGTCCATTAGAAAATAATTTAACGTGTTTATGTATTTACTATCGGTTTTATCGTTTAAGAATCTATCTCGATATTATGTATATTTTCATATATATTGGAAATAATTGTTCAAGACGTTAAAGTGTCGAAGGTCATTTATATGTTAAGCTTCTGCAAAATAATTTTCAATTCAATATATATATATACATTAGTAGTAGTTTTCCGGCGTATCCTGCCGTCATGCAGCGTGAAAATATTTACAGTTATATAGTAGTTTACAGTCAATAGTTTCAATACACCTAAATACATAAAAAAATATAAAAAAATTTAATGGAACAATAAATTACATGTCAATTACCTACTTATATTATGTCAAAGATTTATTATGATATTATTTATGATAATACTCGTAATTTAATTATCCTACTTAAGTACATCACTAAGAAATTCCTTATTTGAATATCTCCAGGGTACCAACCTCGAGAAATATCACAAATAAATTAAATATTAATTAAATGTCTTTATTTACATTATTTTTATTTTGAAAACGGTCGTGACGATACTTTACTTTATTTTCTATTTCTTATTAGTTTTTAATTAAAGTTTTTTTTTTTATTTTTTATTTAAATTAACTTTTTACTAGCCTTTATTCAAGGACGATCTCTTTATATACTTAGATTTATATTAGGACCGTATAATATGATTTCCTAATTATATTATAAATCAGCAATTAATATCGATAAAGTAGCGTAATAAAGCATACAATGTGAGAATTATTCCTTGTACGGCGCAACAAAGCTTTTATTGATTTTATATTGAAATCGCTTGATGGGTTAATTCGTTTGTAATTGACCGGCAGTGGGTCACGTTCTGCTGTTGTTGCCGCCGGCAATAGCAAATTGTTTAATACCTAGACACATATATTTGTATCAATTTAATGGGGTGTATGGAATGACCTACATTTAGGTATTAGGCAAGCTCCAAATCGAGTCATCTTCAAAAATATGGTTTACAAACACTTTCTTCTCTAAATCGTTTGCTGTCGTCGCCGCAAATCTATGGAATGAATTACCTCAGGATATTAGACAAGCTTCTAGTCGTGCTATATTCAAGAATGGCGTGTAAAAATATTATCTTCAACTTAAACTATTTTTTTTACTTCTATTGTATTGCCACTCTCTTCATTCACACTTTCACAACGAGCGACGTCTACTTTTGTCCCGCTTCCTTCATCACATGAGTAGTTTTATTTCATATGTATTATTGTATATTTATGTATTTGTTTTAAATTGTTATTTTATATCTATTATTGCACCTACTTACCATGCAAACTGTCCTAATGTCCTAAAGGTTTGGCTGTCAGAGAATGCCTAGCGGCATTAAGTCCGCCTTTGTACATAGTGCAATTAAGTTTGTAAATAAATAAATATTTCTAACTAGACTGTCCTAAATTTATGTTTCTTTTTCATTTCCTCACTATCCTCAATTGCATCAACATCATATTTCACTTCCCTCATCATGTAGGTAAGTAGTTTTATTTTATATTATCGTTTATGATATAATTTATGTTTATATATTGCGTATTTATGTATTAGTATGTAATATTGTTATTTATGTATTAATTTAAATGTTAGGAATAACTTAATTAATGATTGCACCTACCATCTATACTGTCTAAATGTCCTAAAGGTTTGGCTGTCAGAGAATGCCTAGCGGCATTAAGTCCGCCTTTGTACATAGTGCAAAAGTTTTTAAATAAAAAAGATATCACTAACTTTTCATCACGATAGATGGCACATGAAAGATGGTACCTAATAGAACTGCCAGTTGCATAGAAAACTTGTATTTTTATTACGAATTTTATTATTTTCTGGATATATTGCCGAAGTGAGCAGCTTTAAAGTGTAAATATATTATTAAGTGTAAAAGCTATTAATTAAACTTTTTTTCTTTTTTTCGTTCGCTTTCCTATTTCGTCTTTTAAGGTAGGTAAAGTTAAGTTAAAATTTATTTTTCTGTTATGAAAATTAAAAACTACAAAAACATTTTAAAAGTGATCCGTCATAGGTGTTAACAAGGTACCAGTGTCGCTAGCGACATCTACAAAAAGCTTTGCCTAATACACCCCATAGGATCTCTAACAGTGTTAACACCATACGTATAGTCTGTGAAATGACAATTCGTTAAAATTTAATTGCTAAGTTTAAAAAAAATATTGATTACTTTTAGGTAAATACATATTTACTGATTGATGTATCTAGGTGTTTAAGTCAATAAACGTTTTTATTATTATTATTTTATTAAATACCCAAAATCTTGTTTTTCAAATTTTGTCGATTTATTATAAAGTGTTAGCGTAGCATTATAAAGTGTTGGCTTAGCATTATTAAGTGTTGGCTTAGCATTATAAAGTGTTGGCTTGGCATTATAAAGTGTTGGCTTTGGCATTCGTTGGGTTTTAAATTCTAAACAGCAGCGTGTCAGACTAAGACGGTACTGTTAATAACTTGTTAACAGTTTATGTCTATGTTAATTATTTTAAACCAATAATTGTTTGCAAGATTATATCCTTGCAACAATACATTACAGTTAATGGTTTTAGATCATTGATTACTCCGACATTGAATGCTACGAGATGTATTTGTTAAAGTTAATTTATTAATATAGCTTTATGATTATTGTTGTGGCTTGGTGCTTCCATCCAAAGTCCTAATTCAATGACGCCCTCTTTCGGGCGTTAACAGTGACAGTTTTCAAACAAGTATTTTTTTGACAATTCGTTTTTTTTAATATGTTTATGCGACATTGAAAAAAGACTTAAAAAACAAAGTAGCAGTGAATGTATATCTGATCGAGAGTCTGTGGTTTCCCATAATGAGGAAGCGACTGAAACCGAGCCACCACCGCGCCTTCGTATATTTTTCTTACTGGCAAACAATTGCAAATATACACAGATTATGTAGAACACTTGACATTTTAAATAAAATAGTAACACACTCGCGGAACGAAAAGCACAATTTTCCAAGAAACTGCATCTTGTTTATGCATTCTTGCTTCCTCGGAAAACCGCTGTAATTACTAGTAATATAGTTATTTTAGTGTCCAGTTTAAACTACAATAAAATTAGAATTTGAACAATTATTTTAGCTACTATTTTCCACCATTATATAATATGAAAATATATCCAGGTTATTTACTTGAATTCAGCGTCAGCTAGACGTATATTTCTTAAAAGACGACTGCCGGCCAATTGCTTTCCTTCACCATTTAGTAGAACTAGTAAGACTTTTTTCGCCCTGTAAAACCGGTTTGCCCCATGCATCGGTCGTCGGTTCTGCGGCAGATGTGTCCGGCCCATTGCCACTTCAGCTTGCTAATTTTAAAAGCTATGTCAGTAACTTTCGTTCTCTGGCGAATATCAACGTTTCGAATTCTATGCATCAGAGAAATACCAAATATACTCTTCTTAGCTCGTTAGCCTTCAATTCTTTGACCAGACACACTTTTCCTTTTAACTCTGCATCCCACAATATCTTTTGTCGTTCTCCCAAAGGTTAGCTGTTAGAGAATACTTTTAAGATATTAAGCTCGCCTATGTACTTACTATATTTTATTTAGGATATTTATTGTGCAATAAAGATTTTTTTACTTTACTTTACTGTGGCGCGGTGGTGGCTCAGTTGTAAGAACGCGTTCTTTGAATCCTACAAAAGGCGGTTCAAATCTGCCCGGCATGTACCAAAGAAAAACTCACTTTTCTTACGTACATTTGTCATAGATTAACAACACCACCGTTCCCGTGCCTCCGCCACTCCACCGTTAAGCTTAAGGTTCCAATAATACCAACTTGTGGAATGGTTAAAAAAAATGTCAATAAAAATTGACATCATATCCTCGCCAAGCCGTCTGGCCAGCGTGGCGAGTGTAGGCCAAATTCTCCAGATATATGTTCTGGAAGGCCCATCTCCAGCAGTGGAGGTCTAGAACGCTGTGTTCTAGGGGCTGTAATAAATAAATAAAAATTACTGTGTCCACGTCTCTGCCCCGTACGATACGGGGAGGACACACTGGTTGAAGACTTTTGTCTTTAAACATTGTGGTATAGACGTTGAGAGGATGTGCCAGAGTTTCCCAAATGCCGCCTATCATAGCGGAATATTCTTGGTAAACATCTACATAAGTGTAAATAGGGTAGTTGTGGATATCTTGTGATCCAGAATACCCAATTCACAACTAATGTCGAACTTTTGCTGGCTGTACAATGTACATGTCACATCAGGTTTCTCTGGAGGCGGTTGTCCATCAAGCAAAAACCTCGCAACGTAACTTAACGGTGCATGCCGATATGGTAAGATTTAATAACGCAGCACAACTCTATAAGGAATCGCGCAAATTCCAGGCACTAGTGATGTCTTCACTGCGTTTAATATGGATATCGATAAAAGTAGAAAGAAATTCTTGCAAACCAGAAAGCACTATATTTACTATACAATATTAATAACAATAATAAAATAACTTTATTCGAAGTCAAAAAGTTCAAGTTTACATTTTATAAGTAAGTAGGTATAAAACAAATATTTAACGCAGATCATAGAGTGACGTAAACTATCCTCCAGTATTTGTAAAACCCTGCAACCCGAACGAAGAGTACCTGTGTTCCGGGAAGCAGTATTCATTGAGTGCGGAATGAGTATGATTCGATATATATGTATTTATACACCTAAGAAACTATGATGGAATAAATATATATAGAATGAACTTTAAGGTATGATGTTTTTATATTGAGTAGATAAAATATAGTATTTATATAAAATGAATGAAATAAGATATATATTATTGCTGCATCCGTGGTCTATCCGTAAAATTTTGTTTTTGATAAGTTGGAACTGACATAACATTTAGTTATAACGCATTTGTTAGGCAATACTGCATCCGTGATCTGCCAGTGGTTATGTCCGTGGATTTCATCTTGGAGGTACCGGGATCGATTCCTGGCCGGCTCTCAATAATATTTATTAAGTTATTTAAATAAATAATTTTAATTAATATTCAATTTATTTGTGATATTCTCGAGTTTGGTACGCTGGAGACATCGACGAGCTTGCCAATTGTCATGATTGGCTTACAGTAAAGCTGACTAAATGTGAATCTGCTTCTAGGCGTGGTTTCTGACCACGCAGGGAAACGGTCGTGATGATACTTTTCTATATGACTATTATGACAAGTGGCAAGCTCGTGGATGTCACTAGCGTACCAAACTCAAGAAATATCAGAACTTTATCCATTATATGAAGTATTTTTTTTTCATTATAGCTAACAGTGAAAATTTGTAAGACTTTAAGATTAGATAATTTTTGTATACATAATATTGTAAAGGCTGTAAATTTTCCCACGAATAAATAAATAAATATTATCATTATAAATATTATTATTATTATTCTTTTCTTCTGTTTTTTTCTTATGTAGTTACTAGATCACCACATGTCTGGCAGTGCCGAGTGTGGTGATCACTGTAATATGTTTCGCTTGTAAATTAGTTTTTATTTGTTAATAAATAAATAAATAAATATATATTTCGAACCTCAAGATTTACGTACCTCCTACCCTAAATCTACGGTTTTAATCGCTAGACCTCGCAGGAAATTATACAAGTATATCGATATACAGTAACATGCCAAATAATCATGTAAATGAGTAAATTACATGTTTATGACATGTAAACTGCATTCTATCGACGGGTATTCTAAATTACAAAACTCTTAAAAACTATAGAAAGTATCATTATATTTCTATTAAAGAAGCAGATCACACATTTAGCCAACTTTGCTATTAGACCATAGTGTTCATAGTAAAGTATCATCACGGGGTGGTCAGAGACCACGCTTATAAATAAGCGGATTCACATTTTGCCAACTTTGCTATTAGACCATAGTGTTCATAGTAAAGAATCATCACGGGGTGGTCAGAGACCACGCTTATAAATAAGCGGATTCACATTTAGCCAACTTTACTATACACAATCATCGATGTATATAGATAAGCCTATTCAATACAAAACGCACTCTTAAAAACGTGCCGCTTGCTTTGTGTACCTACCAACTTTGGGGGGCAATTCTCAAGCAAGGATACTGCCACATGCTTTATTCATCGGAAATTATATCACAATGCATACAAAAAGACTAGTTTTACTCGATATAAATATTAATATTAGGCGCTCTCGACGCTTGCTATGTCGCGACTGTTGGTGCAGCTACATGACTTCGATTGGTTTTACGGGAACGTTTTTATATCAGTGAGGACCTACATCGATGTCTCTAGCGTACCAACTCGGGAAAAGTCACATATAAATTCAATAATAATAAAATGTATTTATTTAAATTAATAAATGTTATTGTGTCCTGACCAGGAATCGAACCCGGTACCTCCGAGTCAAAAATCCACGGAGGAAGTTATTTTTATTTATTTAAAAACTTTATTGCAATATGTACAAGAGGCGGGCTTAATGCCGCTAGGCATTCTCTAGCAACCAACCTTTGGGACAATGAAACGATTTGTGTTGTGAGGTAGGTGCAACCATTAAATAGATTAATAGGTAATTCAAATTAAATCTAAATATTATATCTATATAGACAAATACATACTAATATGTACTTAATACTACATATACTAAATACTATATATATATATATATATGTCACTACATATAATACCTACTTACACTGTATTATATTATACACTGTTTTACTATATTATAATGTTCATACTTTTCTTTTATCTATTACCGTAGATACATTTGCCATTTATTTAGGCATTTATTTACTTTAAATATTTCCTACAAACATTTAAAGAGGTTCTCATAGACCACGACCAAATAAATGAAACACTGCCTAAAGATGCATTAAAAAGTCTATGAAACAATAGGGCCTGTATGAAAAGGTTGATGAATGTCGAAGAAGCGAACGAGGTTATGTATAGATCGTGACAAATTGCGCTCAATTGTCTCTGCCTAACCCGAAAGGGAGCTAGCGTGAAGATATGTAAAAGAAAGAAAGAAAATACTTTATTTATCGCAACAATTACAATGGTTACAAAAATATATTTGCAAGGAATACATCTAAATATATAAATGTATTATTATTATTATAAATAATAATTAGTTAAGTAGGTATGTAATAATATATAATTTTACTTACAAAGCCGCAATACAGTTTAATTTATTTACCTAAGGTAGGTAAATATTTATATTTAATATTATAGGTATATTTTTGTTTTATATGTATTTATGTTTGTTATTTTTTGTTATTGTGTTGATGTTCCTATGACACTACCAGTTCTGCTCCTTGTCTTCACATTGCACTCTCCAGGCAAGACAGATATTTTAACGTTAAATATATATTGTGTACAATTTTGTTTAAATTATATTGACTTAACCAAATTCCGATGGCAATGTACGGTGATACACTAATAATAAAGAATAAAAAAATAATTGAAGCGTTTTTTTATAAGAACAAGAAAAGTAAGCTCACAGAATTGCTGATAAAACTTGTCCTATCTGGGTATTGGTCGATACTGGAATACGAACCGGCCGATTTCTTACCAGACAACACTACCCATTTGGAGATAGGCAATCGTTATATTCAATGCACGGATTAAAGGCTTGGGAACACCGAGTGCGTATCACGAAGAAATACGCTAAAAACATTGCGTTAGCTATTAAAAAAGTAAATTATCATCACGACATAGAAACCATATTCTTTTTAAAAAGCCGAATTCACATTTATCAAGCTTTACTATAGGCTCTAGAGATGTGGTGCTGGCGGAGAATGTTGGGCATCTGCAATATAAGTGTAAGCGACACGATAGCAACTACGAAGCAAGGTGTAAAAGATTGTATTCTGCCGCTGTTTGAGAGACGTAAGATAGCAGACATACTATTTCTAGTAAATATAGCTCCGACTAAGATTGATCCTCCGCAGCTTCTATCTAGAATTAATCTATGTGCTCCAGTTAAACCCTTAAGAAAGCCAACATGCTTATCAGTGACAGCTAGTGCATCTAGGTATAGAGATAATTCGTTTTGCTGCCGAGCAGCTGATGAATTTAATAAACTGGATGACTTTTCCGAGTTGGATCTATTTAATTCAACTACAGCTATTTTTAAGAATACTCTGTCAAAACATTGGTCTGACAGAGTTTCTTTGAGTGTTTCCGATACTACTTAAACTGTTATTCATACTTAATTTATTTCCTTACTATTTACTTTCTTTATTAGATATCTAAATTTTAGCTTGCTCTCATAGTTTCCTATATGTGAAAACATATTAATGGTCTGTAGATATATACTTGATTTTGTAATTAGTTATTAAGTACTGTTTGTTTTCCAATAAAATAAAATAAATAAATATCACGGACGGAGTTCTGATCCAACAAACCCATACTGGAGGAACTAAAACAACGCCTTTCCTCGACTGTACAATCACGCATTCTCACTTTCTTCGGACACGTATCACGGCGTGGAAAACCATCAGGGGAAAGTTGATGCCAAGAGGCTGCGTGGTAGGTCTCTGATGAGATGGGCTGATCAGGTGAAGGTTGCAATGGATCATTCCCTACAGTTTGCACCAGGAAAGCTGCGATCCGAGAGAGGTGACGGCTTGTTAAGCGTGCCACTTGCACTCAAATGGCGACCACGACCACTCTACCAAGAGTGTAGCGACTACGAAGAAGAACTATAAGCTCAAATAAATTATTGTGTCCTTATCCGCTTCTAAATCCACGGATAATAACCGTTCGCTATTAAAACAATATTAAATTACCTGGAAAAGAATAAATACGTGCTTTTTTAGTTGATGACACAATTCTACCAGTTCTTTATGATTCATAATAATTCATCTTAAATCACCATGTGTCATTGTTTCACTTGTACATTGTATACCTACAGTCCAGTTACAATAAAAATAATTGTGTACAGACAAGGGGAAAAAATTGAACATTAGATTTTTTGATGAGGTTATAATTTAAAGAAATATAAATCAATCGTAATTTCTAGGAAATAAAATTACTGACATTTTAGAGAAGACTAACAAATATTATGATCTCACAGAAGAAATGATCGGGAACGGATTCAAGACTAAGCTTTACGCGGAGGAAGTTGGTGCGAGAGGAATTCCAGCAAAACTTTGCACCACTTACTGAAAGAATTGGGCCTAAGCATATCTGACGTCAATGCATTTATGGAACGAGCTTCCAAGACGGCATTAACGGCATCATACAGTTTGTAGTGGTAGGGAAGTGTGAAGGTAGCAGAACGTCTTGTAAAGCAATAAAATAAAAAAGAAGACCTCTGTAAACCAGACTATGATCGGTCGCAAACTTGAGACACCATTATTCTCATCTCTCTTTCCCACACACGGTGAATCGAAGGAATTCAAAAAAAAAATCTTTTTCATAGATTCGTCTTAGTTCAATAAAGGAAAAACGATATGTTTTCTTTTTTTTCTCTGTCTAAGATAAAAAATCTAAAAAACTACATTACTTAAAAGAACACTTAGATTTCAAAATCTTTAAAAATGTAGGTGTGAGAGCGAGAGGGATGCAAAGCTTAACAATCCCTTTAAATGGTTTATCATCATCAGCCTATATTTCTTCACTGCTGGCTCTAGGCCTCTCTCAATTAACCTCGCCATTTAACGTAATCTCTTGCCAACTTCATCCAAAACCAGAAAACTTCTTCAGGTCAACCGTCCATCCAGCCGGGGGTCGTCCCTCTCTGCGTCTTCCTGTACGTGGTCTCAGTCCTGAACCGTATGCACCTCGCTAATCATTTCTACGGCATATGTACCCTATGCCAGTAACTTTTGTACTCTGACGAATATCAACGTATCAAATTCTATCAATCAGAGAAATACCAAGCATAGCTCTCTCAATAGCTCGCTGAGCAACCTTGAATAATGAGAGCCAAAGATACTTTCTTAGCATTAAAAAGGAACAAGCTAGAGTGGTAATTGACCGGACTGACGGACACATCTGCCCCAAAACTGACGACCGATGGGACAAATGGGTTCTAGTGTGGAGATGTGGGCCGACATCCCTACCAGACCTAAAGAAGACGCTAGCGGAGGTTTAATGAGGGTTGCAAAAGAATCATCTACATTTAGCAATGGAGGTACTCAGGCTGTGGATGACGATGACTTAGAAGAGAGTAAAAAAGATGAACTTAAAAGGCAAGAAAGATCAGATATGCCGTATAAAGCTGAAGCTGCCATTCATATAGAGTATTAACTTAATAGATTTGTCGAACACAAAGGTGTATGATCAACGCCTACAGTTAACCAGCCTAGAAGCGTGACTCAGAATAAAATATATAACGTCGTGTACAAGTTAGACACTCCTATGTCGCATTTAAAATATAAATTATTTCCAAAATTACATTGTAATTTATTGACGTTCTCATTTGATACAAATGCAATGTATTTCAAGACATTTTAATAATAATAATAAAATTCTTTATTGCACACAAAATATAGAAAATAAAAATATGTACATAGGCAAGCATAATACCATGAAGGTATTCTCTACCAGCTAACCTTTGGGAGAGTGAGAGATTTATATGATGGGTGTATGAGATTTTTTCCGTAAATGTAAATATATTAGAATTAAATAATTGAGTACTTAAAAATATAAATACTTTATTTAATACATATTACATAAATTCGACGTACACAAATACAATCTATATAATACTTATATAAATAAATATAATAAATAATAAGATGTCGAGCTTAGGGTTCATTTTGTTTTTTAAGGACGTGTGAAAATAAGTTTTGGAAATAATTTAAAAGTAAAAATTTTTAACTTCCCTTCTCAACCATAACGAAATGCATCGTCAGGAGAAGTTTTACTCATTCCGCAACATCTGATAAATCAAATAATATTTTTTTTCTGATAATTTTTATTTTCATTCGTATTTTATATACATAGGGGTACAACGCATAAAGCGGGAGCCACAGCGAAAAGCGCAGAGTCTAAACAAATGGCGCAAATACGTACTTGTATCTATAATCAAAGACTGCGCTTTGTGCCGTTTGCTGTAAAAACTCTAGGAACGTGGTACGCATGTTTTTTAAACTTTTTTTTTTAAATTTGTCTGATCCGGTGACGAGAGGGCTGGTTCTTTTCTGGCTCAGAAAATCAGCATACTCTGCTGAATCGCTACTTCAGCGAGGAAATGCGGCCAGCGTTCTTAAAGACATACCGCGCACATAAGGCACCCCTTCACTCCGTAGCCACGGCTCAGACTTAGCTGTTAAGGCACGCAGGGCCAACAGTGAAAGAGAGACGGTTTATTATATTTAAGACGGTGGCCTTTCTGGGGTCGTATTGTTAGGCGATTTTGCGACGACCGTCATTTAAAAATAAATTTTAAAAAATTGGTTTAAATAAATACGCAAGTCGTCCGTATGTAAATCGTCATAGACATACGTAGTTTTGGCTCTAAGACGACGATAAATGACTTGAAGTTCATTGGACTTGAATCCTAAAAAGGGATTGAGTATAAAAACGTGTTTGTTGCAAATGAGGCAAGTATGAATGGGAGCTGTGATGAAGTTCTGCATGATGTCAAGTAGATTGCCGAGCCGATAGCCCTGACATCAGTGGCCAAACGTAGCCAGTCAGCCTTGCTTGTACTTGTGACTAATCCAGAACTTTTACGGACTGGTTAATTTCTTGAGAAAAACTTAAGCTCCATACTAGTCTAAGAACTTAACATTAGCTTGAAATTAACGGTTGTTATTGTTTGTAATGCGACCTTGCGCCCACCTGATGGTAAGTGGCTTGCGAGGTCAATGAATGTCAGCAACTGGAATAAGACACTCATGACTGACATCATTCCCTAACACTATGTCGGCTTGACTAAGCATGACGGCAATTCGAGCCTGATCCCGAAACGTGTGGATACACTTTACTGGGTTTATCGGCACGAACGGTGAATACTTCCCCGCCCCGGCAGACTGGGAAAATTACCACCATCAGTCCGCCTGCCACCATAAAAAATTAAGTCCGTTAGTCTTAAATTCGGCCTTAAATATTTATTGTATATTAATGACTAAATGTCATTTCTTTATTATGATTCTTCAAGATAGTGTCGACAAATATCTAGAATAATTTTTGTCTTGAGTTTCATAGACAAGTTTTGTCTTCCAAAATTGTATTTACAACCACATTGCAGTTTATTTATTTGCTCACGTGCTTTTACAAGCAATAGTGAACGTCAACTTAAATGGTCATAATGGAAGAATAATAAATTGAATTGAAATCTTTAACCATAACTACTATTCAATGATAAGTAAACAAATTATAGAACTATGAGTTTGCTATTACAGCAAACATAGTTGAAAGCTCGTTTCATGATTCTTGACAGGTGCATAATTAATGAGCAAACAACTTAACTAATAAATTTTAGGATAAAATTGAATGCAATCGTGCTTTATAAAAAAAAAAGTTAATTTAATAAATATAAATACTCCACTATGTAAAAAATTACATTAATTAAAAACTGCCTCCGTGGTCTAGCGGTTAAGTCCGTGGGTTCGATTCCTGGTTGGGACACAAAAATATTTATTCATATAAATAAATACATTTAATTAATATTTAATTTATTTGTGATATTTCTCGAGTTTGGTACGCTGGAGACATCGACGAGCTTGCCACTTGTCATGATTGGCCTATAGTAAAGTTAGCTAAAAGTGAATCCGCTTATTTATAAGCTTGGTTTCTGACCACCCCGAAAGGGAAACGGTCGTGATGATACTTTACTTTTATACTTTAATTAAAAAAACAATAAACCACTGAGTAAAAATTATCTATAAAAAAAAAAAAAAAAAGAAAAAAAAAAAATTAAGGGTTCGTCGCCAACATGTTTTTGTGAACCTATAAACTACACCATTGAAATTGACAGAATAAGTCGCCATAAATTAATGGTATTTTCTAGATCTAAGGGCTTTGATGAACGCTGTGTGGAGCCAATCCAGAAAATGTAAATAGGCCATTTTGTTTATAATAACGGTGGTAGTTGCTTGCCGTACCTCAACAGGTAAATCGTCCTATAAATTAATAGCAATTACTACGAAAGAGTTAGAGATTCTATCCATCAGAGAAATACCAAGTGTAGCTTTGTTGTTACGTTTGTGTTGTTTGCTAAGCGACGATATGCTGGCCAATAAAATAATCTATAAAATATATAAAACCTTTTTATACCTCTAATAAAATATTTAGGTTTACATTCGATTGATAATTGCAATATATTTTAATACCTGCCTCGATTTTTTTTTAAATTTTATATTGCAATCTGGCAACACCGGTATACTTTTTTATAATTTATGTCTTAGTTTTTAGTCTCTTAGTCTCAAGACTTGTTTGCTGATATTGAGTTTCTAATTCACTTGAAGAAATCCTTTTACGAGTACAGTGTTTATACAGCTCTATCCATAGCTCGCTGAGCGCCTTGAATTAGTAGACCAAATCTATCCTTACATGAAACCTACAAGTATCGTATTTATTAAAAAAGTACTTACATCTGGATGCTCTTTGACTGGCACGTATACTTTTTCTGTGAGTGTGGTGACCATGCCGTCTGCTTCTGGCAAAATTAGCGGTTCTTTCTTCACGCCATTTATTTGAAATAGACTGGCTCGTACTCTTGCGATTTCTGGAACAAAAACATTAGGATATAGATATAAATGGAGAAAAATATTTACAAAATAATATTACGGATTTACAAAGGGACGAGACGGCCGCGTGTAGTGGTGGCAAGAACGCTGACTTCATTGCCCCGCGGAATTACAATGTTTGGGCAAAGAAAGAACCAAAACAATAGGACATTGCCACCACAGGAAACGATAGAGACGAAGTGTATCGTGTCCGTTTGTACACTGGATAATTAAGTTTAAAATTTAAAAATAAAATAAATATTGTGTATATTTAATGAATGATTAATATTTCTTAACGAGTTGAGTTGTTGTCAATTGTGAAGTTTCCTAGATTTGATGATGTAATCACTTGGCTTCCATTAAATGATATATGGACCTTATTTGACATCCTTTGAGATCATTAATCTTCAATAAAACTATGTTTAATCATTAAATAACTATACAACAGGAGGATAGACATATAATTAAGAGGACCAGAAGGACGTCATTGATATACCGGACGAGTAGATGTTATACCGTACCCGTTGCCATAGATTTACAACACCACTGTTCCCATGCCTCGGATAGCACGCGCACCTATACGCCGGATGTGCGATACATATGTGTACCTTTATTGTGTAGTTTTATTTTATTATTAGTATGTATTTATTATATTATACATATATTAGAAATGTGGTGTTGGCGGAGAATGTTGGGCATATCGTGGACGGAGTTCCGAACCAACAAATCCATCCTGGAGGAACTGGAGATAGGACAGCGCCTTTCCTCAATCGTACAATCACGCATTCTTAATTTCTTTGGACACGTGTCGCGGCGTGGAGATACATCCATTGCTCGCCTTGTAGTTCAGGGAAAAGTCGATGGCAAGAGGATGCGTGGTAGGTCTCCGATGAGATGGACTGACCAGGTTAAAGGCTGCAGTTCGAGACGAGTGGCAACGGCTTGTTAAGCGTGCCACGACCATTCTGCCAAGAGTGTAACGACTAAGAAGAAAAATAATTTATTATATAGTATTTGTATATTAATATAGTAGGTACTCGTAGATGTAAGAATATTTAAATATTGTTATTTTTTATTTTCTTTATTTTTGTTCACCTACTCCTGTCTCTAAAGCTCTCTTATTGTCTGTAAGGTTAACAGGCAGAGAATGTCTAACGGCATTATGTTAGCCCTTTGTACTTTAGTGCAATAAACTTTTAAAATAAAATAAATAAATATTATGGTTCTTATTTTGCCTGTATTCCAGCCGATTTCTCAAAACTCTACTTAATTATTTCCTAGTTAATAATAATCATTATCTTTAAGTTTTTCTCAAGTCAAATCGAACGAACGAAAATCACGAACAAATTTCACAATACTTAAGTTTATTAAGTAAAAAATACTCATATATTGTTTAAAATTATAGAATCATTTTTTTAATGGCACAGAAAACTCTACTTAATTATTTCTTATTGCTTTGTAAAACACAAAATTGATAACTCTCCATACATTTGTGTAAATGACAGTTTACTTACGTTACTTCTTAAGTATTTCCTAAGAAATTTCTTGCAAAACCTAGTTACTTAAGAAATAATTAAGTACCAAAAATACGTTCGAGAAACTTGCTGTCTACCGAAATCTTCGAATAATAAATAAGATGATCCCAGTTCCACTAATACCAACTTGTGGAATCGTTAATAAATTGTCATTTAATATTGACATCAGACACTCGCGAACTCGTCCGGTCATCGTGGCGAGTGTAGACTGTACGTACGCCCAACTCCAACAGTGGAGGTCTAGGACTCTGGCCATCATATTTACACCAGTGTGAAAACCCCCTCAATCTTAATCAGCTTCTTTAAAACCATGGTTTCTGACGACTGACGGAATCTATGTCTATGAGTATCTATTATAAAATTTAACCCCGCCTTTAATGAGCTAGCTGCAATATAAATATACAATGAGTCATGAACTCATATCCGGACAAGAAATATTTTATGAGCATATGCCGAGATAAGCATAATAGTACCTCAAACAGTCTTGGAAGGCGCCATCCTGTATCTAAGCAGCCCTATTTTAAAGCCCAGTATGTGCTTTTTAAAATTTTTTGATTCCGTAAAATGGCCCATGCTCTGGAAAACTCTGTTGGAAATGGGTACGCCAAAACATCTAGTGCACCTACTCAGACGTCTTTACGAAGATGGAACAGCATCAGTAAGAACAGATGAAGTTTTATCTAGCCACTTCCACCCCAATGCTGGAGTTCGACAAGGATGCATTATTTCCCCGCTTCTGTTCAACATCTACACAGAACTTATAATGAGAATTGCCCTTGAAAACTGGACTGATGGAGTAACAAATGGTGGACTAAAAATCTCAAATTTGCGATATGCGGACGACACTACATTATTTGCAACAAGTATTGGTCACATGGAAGAGCTGTTGCAAAAAATGGAGTCAGTCAGTCTTAAGTTCGGCCTTAAAATTAACCGCAGCAAGACAAGGTAATGATTGTAGACCGTGCCAACGATAACTGGCCAGAAATTAAACAGATAGCAAAATGCGATGTTGTCCAATCATACATTTATCTGGGAGCTTTGATATCGAATGGCGGTGGATGCGAGGAGGAAATTAAGCGTCGTATGGCAGTGTCGAGGTCTGCTATGGAGAAGCTTAAGAAAATATGGAGGAACCGAAACATTACGAAAGCTACTAAAATCCGGCTGGTCAGAGCTCTCGTGTTTCCCATTTTCCTGTATGCTGCAGAGACGTGGACCCTGCGCGAAACTGAAATAAAACGTATTAATGCTCTAGAAATGTGGTGTTGGCGGAGAATGTTGGGCATATCGTGGACGGAGTTCCGAACCAACAAATCAATCCTGGAGGAACTAGAGATAGGACAACGCCTTTCCTCAATCGTGCAATCATGCATTCTCACTTTCTTTGGACACGTATCACGGCGTGGAGATACATCCATTGAGCGCCTTGTAGTTCAGGGAAAAGTCGATGGCAAGAGAATGCGTGGTAGGTCTCCGATGAGATGGACTGACCAGGTTAAAGCAGCAATTGATCACCCCCTACATGAGTGCTCCAGGAAGGCTGCAGTTCGAGACGAGTGGCGACGACTTGTTAAGCGTGCCACTGACACTCAAGTGACGACCACGACCACTCTGCCAAGAGTGTAGCGACTAAGAAGAAGATGTGCTTTTTAAGATTTATTGAAGTAAGAAAATTTAATCACACTATAATAAGAAAGAAGATTAGATATTTTGTAGCTAGACTAGGGTGGATTGCACCAAAACAAAGTAGCTGTAATTGTAATGATTATTTTTTTAAAACAGTATCATCACGACCTTGGTCAGAAAACAAGCTTTTTTTTTTAAGAAGCGTATTTACATTTAGCCAACTTTACTATAGGCCCATCATGACAAGTGGCAAGCTCGTCGATGTCTCTAGCGTACCAAACTCGAGAAATATCACATATAAATTAAATAAATTATTGTGTCCCGATCAGGAATCGAACCTGTTACCTTCGAGTCTTAACCGATATTCTACGAAGGCAGTAAAATTTTAAAATGGCGTCCAACGCACCAGCCGACAGCCAACCTTTTTTTTCGACGCTGTTTTTAACTTTTTAATGTTTTTACAACTTATTGTTACTTACAATTCACCTTTTATATTCCTAGACTGCAGCATTACTCTGGAACTCCCTTCCCCTTTCCCTTCTCACTCTTCAAACTGCAGTCTCCTTCAAAAATAATCTTTACTCTCACTTTTTATTCATACAAAATATTCGTAGTTGACCTCATTCCTATTCCGTATTGTAATAAAAAACATTTAAGTGTATGTATTCTATGTAAATATTACCCTTTCAGTAAGTATTATGTGTAGTGTATTGTATGTGTGTATTTATATGTATAGAATGTATTGTTGTTTATGTAGTTTATTGTACCAATAGTATAATAATATTTGTAAGTATTAGTATAAATTATTATTTAATAATATTTCTCTTTATCTATAATTTATATATTTTTTGGCACTCTGCCTGTAATTGGTTACATTTCACAAAGGTTAGCTGGTAGAACATACCTTAAGGCATAAAGCTCGCCTATGCGCTTAGTTTTAAGTTATTTAACTTTGTGCAATAAATAATAATAATTATTATTATTATTATTAAAATAAAAAAGGGAAGATACGGTCCGATGACATTACGCGTAAAACTTACAAACTACGTTACAACTAAAATGTCTTAACAAACAAACACACTAACTTACATATTACACACAACCCCACACACGTGATACACACTCACTATATGTAATAGATATTTTTTATATTATTGGTTAATTTTTTTTACTTTTATTATGATTATTTAATATTATTTTCTTTCTACATTATGATACTAGGTTTAAAGATGCGATGGCCAAGTTCCCGTAGTGAAATAAGAAGCGGATATGTTCGCAAGATTTCTGAACGAACGACGGTCTTCCTAAAATGGAGGAAGGATACAATATTTTCGTTTGTATTTAAGAAGTGGGTCACAAGTAAGTGTTTACAGATATACGAAAACAAATCTTGGCGGTCATAGACGTGTGTATAAGGGTGGGTCAAATAATAAAAAAAAAATATCTGATGAAACAAAGAAAATTAAAAAAATCGCCATAAAGTTTTAAAACCGCTGAATGGTGTAGCTATTAAAATAATTTTATGATTGATACAAGACAAATAATACACGCGGAACATTATTATGTTATTGTTTTGTTTATGTTTTATATTATTTTTAATTATCTTCTTAGTTTTGTCATAGCTTTATGCACTTTTTTTTGAAGATTGTTTTCACTGTAGATATATATTTTTATGTATAAATTGTATACTCATTTATGGTCCTATGTATTGTATAAAATAAAAAGAAAACAATTTTTCTGGCAATGCTGTTGGAGTTCTAAATAAATAAATAGACATAACGACTTTGAACAGTCGGGATGATTTGAGCCTGTCTCGTTTTCTAAATGTTTATTTAAATGTTTTATGAACTATATTGCCAACCTGTCTGGTTAGTGTGAACCAAATTCTCCAGATATATGTTCTGGAATGCCCATCTTCAACAGTGGAGGTCTAGGACGCTGTGTTCTAGTGGCTGTGATGATGCTCTCGAAGGCTTATGTAGTGGAAATTTGGGACTATAACTATGAATAATAATAATTATCATAAATATAATAATTAAAAAATAAATATTATAAATGGGCATTCCAGAAGTTTCTGGAGAATTTTACCTAAACTCGCCACGCTGGCCAGACGGGTTGGCGAGGGTGTGATGTTAATTTTTAAATGTTTATTAACGATTCCACAAGTTGGTATTAGTGAAACCGGGGCCGACGGCTTAACGTGTTCTTCGAGGCACGGGAACGGTGGTGTTGAAAATCTATGACAAATGTACGTAAAGTGTATTTCTCATTGGTACATGCCGGGTGGCTTTGAACCGACCTTTGTAGGATTTAACCGAGCCACCACCGCGTCAAAATAGTAACAATAAATTATTCATTGTACGGAACCAAAAATAGTGTGCACGTGCTTAATGCTATAAGTGCATTTTCTACCAACCTTATGGTAAGCTATTAGATTCTGTTTAAATTGTTGTCTTTAATTATTCTATGAGCTTGTCTGATTACCAAAGTTAGACTGTTAAACTGGCGAGCTGCAGATACTGAAAAGAAATCTGAATATCTGCTGGAAGACTGGGGAGGGATTTTAAGTAAATTGTTATGGGAAGAACGAAGTATAAGGCCGTATAAGTCACAAAAGAGTTATTTTGTATATTTGAATATTTCACCTAACAATCGTTATACTTTGGTATGTCAGTTAACAAATTTTAAAATAATAATAATAATGCTATTAATACTAGGCATCGTAGACAAAGGAGCATTAGGAACACAATACATTAGAAGGCATAAGACCACAAAACTATACAACTATTAATCTATTCTCAGGTAGAGACATTAAAAACGATCATTTAGGTAATTATTGAAGAGATTATTTGGACTTGTCTAAACATACGTAGATGACCGCGGACATCCGTGGTCCGTCCTACCCATGTGACCAAACCTGAGACTTGCGACAGTGCGGCAGAGCTTTCACGCCATATACGGGACGGGTCGGCGTAAACATGCCATTAACCTGGCGCGGGCGCGTGTGATCGCAGACGGATTATAACAAAGACATAGTATTAATAGACAGGCCCAATTTCTTCTAGAATAAAAATATGTGTTATTTAGTACTTTGTCTGACAAAGATAGAGAAAGGAAGTCCTTCGCGCCATTTGCCACGGACATGTCAAATGCAACTTATTGTTTTGTAAATTATTTATTGTGGATATTATTAGTAAAAAATATTTTTATTTTGTTTAATTATGTGCTGCAATGTAAATTATTATGGAAAACGATAAATATAACAATATATATTTTTTTTTTTGCAGTTTTCCCGTGCTGTGAACACACGTGTTTGGGAAATAGTGCCGCGAGTGACTCCAAGAAAAGCATCAAATTATATTACATCTAGATTCGGATGATAAACTTCTTAACTCATAAAAAAAAATTACGACAGACATGGTTGAATTAGCGAAGATACATTTGCCTTTCCTATTATCTCAAGTGATAAGTCTAATCAAAAAACCATACCTTTCATCTAACGCATAATTAAAAAAAAAATGTTACTAAGTCTTTGTTGCACCAAACCAGAAATATATAATTATTTGTCTGAATCCTGGTGAAAATATTTGTTACCAATTATTACAGCTATAATTATTAATTATATAAATTATCCCGCAAAAATCTTAACATTCGTCCCAAAAGTGTAGTAACTGCTGGGAGTGATATTATTTTGACATTTGATTTAACTCAAATACAAAGCTGTATTATCACAACAATCAACACAGCCCCTAGAACATAAAGACCTGCTCTGCTGGAGATGGGGCATTTAGATTTTTTTTTTTAAATCACTAAATTGAACTGTGACTAGCAAAAGTAAAAGATTAATAATAAAAATATTAATAAGTGAAAACCAATAGGTTAATTGTGGAGAAACAAAGGCCGATATAACACATAACTTTGGTTAATAAATATATAAAAAATACACAACACAAATTAGGACATTTATCCGAAAGCTTTATATTGACAATCATGTCTCTATGAGAACCTTGTGTCATAGAGACCAAGATTTAAATATAAATACGTACTTGTTTCATTAATGATGATTTACCTAAAAATAAAATTAATGAATGAGAGGCAGGAACAAAATTATACTCTATATAAAACATTATCGACGCTGCAATGGCCAGAGGCGTTGGCTGCCACGATATCGAATTTATGCAAGAATATATTGTTTTATTGGCCCGGCCTTACATTTACGTCTACGTACTATGTACTTAATTGCTGTGAAGACGCATTGATGGCATCCGTTAATATTTCTTATGGACCGTGGAATAACACGCATAATAAAATGTCACGTATTCTCAAGTCTGTAAGTTTTCTCCAAAAAGGTTACAAAAATTAAGTAAAAAGCAAAGATACTTCACGATTGTAAACAATTTCGGGTCGCTAATAAAATTTAATCCTGCTTTAGCATCTTCCTTAATTTTAAAGCTGCATTACCTTAGATACTACTTCTCCCGACCTTTCGGTTAAGTCGACTAGAGCTGGCAGTAGTTGTAAACCTACCCATTAAAAGTTTTTAGAAATCACACAACACTCACAATAACCTCGGCTATATCTCACGATTTATCCCGGCGTCGAACCGATTAATTACTGGATTCTTACTGGACTTAGCTATAAGATATAGGCCTTCCTTTTGGCTCGCCACTGCACGCGGTCTCCAAGCATAGGTCTCTCCATAGCTCGCTGAGCGCCCTTGAATTTGTGGACCAGACCCACTGTCAGTGTCCACGTGTCTGTTCCATACGACATCACGGGGATGGATAATTCAGATATTGTGGTAAAATGATGAGAGTAGGATTGTGTAGTAAACAAACTAGTTGCATAGAGCCCTCCCACAGAGGAACTAGTTCCAACTTCGCCAGATCTCCCGTTCCTTAGTTTGTTCCGACTTGTAATAGCGAGAGAGCAGAGCTTGTCACGTCACACTATCGCTTACACTACCACTTTAATAACTTATTAATTACTTACATGGTATTTTTTTTTTTTTTTTAATCTTTTACGATCGCTAAGGTTAGCTGGTAAATAATGCCTAGTGGCATTATAGCTCGCATCTGTACTATTTTTTATAAGTATAATTTATTTCCCCTGATTAAACTATTAGAGTTGTGGGTGTTGAAACAAAATATGAGTTATCAGCTAGTAATGCCAATATCCTAATTTGCAATACAGTGAATAGTACAACCAATTATATAGTTTATTAGTAAAGCCAGCGAATTACTGCCTTGTAACGTTAACCACTACAAAACCTTGGAACTGAGCACTCTCTTACTCTGGTTCGAGACAGGAGTTCGGAGCCGAGGAACTAAAAGAGCGACCCAGTTTACTAAGGAGCTAGCTCCTGGTCAGGTACTACTATGCGCAACTCTAGATTAGAGATTTTTTTCCAATGCCTGCCGTTAAATACGTGGCAGTTTTTTCGTCTACGGTGTGAGCTATTAATCTGTTACACAAGGTCGAAAGATCTATCCGATGGCTTCAAGCTTCAATGCTTGTCGCAACTTGACGTGTGTCAAAACCCTGGACATTTGAACAATGGCGGCTTGAACAAAACAAAGGCAAGACATAATAAACACTATACAGGTGATCTTGGTCCGTCACATCATCAGTCACCAAGTGTGAAACATGACAAACATTTGATTAATGAAAAAACTAGTTCGAGATGTCTTTTCTTACGACATGTAGGCTGGCCATACACGGACAGTTGGAAAATTCGGAACTATTAATCGTGGTAAAACAAATCTTTTGAGAAAATCAATTATTTACAATCTATGGGCGCGTTCGTTTTAAGAACTGTTAATTTTTTTGGGACTCCAACAACATTATAAAAAAAATATTATTAAATTGTATATATAATATAATGTTTTCATAAAAATACATAAATATAATTAAAAATAAATATAATATAATTAAAAAGTACATAAAGCCACGAAAATGCTGTTTTTTGTCATAAATCGCTCGACTACCCAAAAACATTAGCATCTGATGCTAACATCTTAACTTCACAATTAAGAATTTCTAGCACGTTGCACGGTGCTTGAAGGTGGATGTGTAATTGATGTTACTTTTTGACAGATAACATAAACATGGTTTGTTAACATTGTATTAGTTTTATGGAATTTTTAAAATAAAATATTTTTACTTACATATAAGTACCTAAGTAATTTTAGGCAGAGTAAAATAGAAAATAATGCCTCCGTTTTGTATTTCATTGCGTAACAAGGTGCTCAAGATCCACCATTCTACTCCTCTCCCTACCCAACCAAATACTTTATGATTCCGTTAATACTGTCTTGGAAGTTCTTTCCATAAATAAATAATAAATAAATTCGTAAATTTATTTCCTAAAAAGTTGATAGATTACATTTATCACAAGTACACTCAGACTTGAGACATCTTGGAAAATATTGGATTGTGCGAGCGAGATGCAAAATCATTTAACCGACTTAAGAGCTTTAAAATTGATGTGTATGGCCAGCCTTACACCATAATGACATGGACATTGAGATTGATTTTACGTAATTCGTTATTGAATTTTTAATTCAGCGTTCTATTTAATTATAAATATTGATGAGACAGATTTACGAAAATACTACTACGACCAGTGGTGGGCGTTAGAAAGACGAACCGTTTTTAAGACCGTTTTATTTTCTGCGACAACAGAACCGTTTTAGTCAATAAGTATATTAGGTATAGTAAAAATATAATGTTTAAATAATAACGTTAATTTTATAATAAATTAAATAAACTATATTACAACAAAAACTAAATTTAACTTAAACAAATAAAATACATAGAAAATAAAAATTAAATATTTACAATAGCTCCTCCAAATCGCTGTCTTGTGGCATTGTGGCCAATACACTTTTAGTATCCCTTTGAATTAAGATATGTACTTAATTTTTGTAAGAAAAAACTGCCAGCCCTATTGTCACCAAAGAACTCAATGAGCCTTGAAACAATTTCTTTATATAAAGATTTCAGTTCTGATTCCCACGGGTCCATCGTTTCTTGCTGATCTCCGCTGTTCCGCTGCAACACCAGCTCTAACAGAAGTGCCTTGAAGGTGGAAAAGGGCTGGGGAATCCCAACAGGTAAAATCTCACACCAGGGATTGGCCCAATCTCCAAGGAACTAATGTCATTTCGTCTGGACGCTTGCCATCGTCTCGACTCAGACCGGTTGGTTCTAAAATAGGTGGGATCGAGACTACTGTAAGCGTCCTACGAATGAGGTCGTTAATGGCGCTGTGACGGAAAAAGCGACAAAGAATGATATATTAAATTTAAGTCTAATTTGTATTAAAAGGAATTATAATAATATAAATTTGTTTTAGTTAAAAATATTAAATATTGTATTTGGGCAAATTGTTTCAACAATGTTGTACATGAAAATAATGTTTCTAAAATTATACATACGTAAACAATTCTGATAATAAATTGTTTTGAATTAAAATTTGCGTTTAGGTTTTGACTAAAACAGTCTTCGTTGCGCGAACTACCTATTCACTTATTCAGTCGTACTTGTCGCAACTCTTTCCCGTTTTATTTGCAAAATACAGTTTTGTTCTATAACAAAGTACCAGTATGTAAACACTTTTGAAAATAATATAGTGATATTTATCATAATTTTATTTCAAAATTATTTTATTATGTATATTATATAAATTCATTATTATATTTCTACCGTCGTCGCACCGTCATAAAACCAGTTGCAACGACAACCGTTTTCGCAACTAGATTACATCCTTAGAAAAAAGCTTGTGTTTTGTTTTAAAAAAAACGAATACGACCCACCACTAACAACGACCTAATTAATTATATCATTATTGCTATAATGTTAATTTAATTTGTGATCTAAAACCGTGATCAAAGTTGATTGATGTAATGTAACTTCAGAGCGCATGACAAGTGGTATGCTCGTCGATGCCGCTAGTTCCAACCTCAAGAAATATCACAAAAGGAATTGAACCCGGGTAGACCACGGAGGCAGTAATTTATCTAAAATTATAAAATTCTCTGTATTTATAATCTATTTCTTAAAAATGACAGTTTTTCCTATGACGTGTTCGCAGTTAGCAGCAATGAGTGTGGCTACAACAAGGACAAATTACGCATTACTGTGTTACTAAATCGCCAATTTGGTTTTATTTTACTGTTAGGAGTTTATGACGCTTCTCGCTCATACAATACATTTAAAATGATTATTGAAATCTGAGTGTACTATGTTTTTTACTATTTTTCTGTCTATTCAGATACAGCACTTTTTTTAAATTCGATATACTCCATTGTTGGAGATAGGCCATCCAGAACATATCAGATATATCTGAAAAATATGGCCTACACTCGCCACGCTGGCCACGCTGGCCAGACGGGTTGGCGAGGATCTGATGTCAATTATTAATTACAAATTATAAACGATCCCACAAATTCGTATTAGTGGAACCGGAACCGACGGCTTAACGTGCTCTCCCAGGCACGGGGACGGTGGTGTTGTAAATCTATGACAAATGTATGTAAGAATAGTGTTTTTCTTTTTAGTACATGCCGGGTTTCGAACCCACGTCTTAACGATGTTACGTAAGCCGAGCCACCACCGCTCATCAAAATTTGTATATGAAAGTAAAAATATGTCTAAAATTTATTTATAGTGTATCATCACGACCGTATTGGGGGTCAGAAATCACCCTTTAAAGAACTGGATTCACATTTAGCCAACTTTAGGTACTATAGGCCCATAGTGGCCCAAATAGCAATCTCGTACCAAACTCGACAAATAACATAAATAAATTGTAAATGTGTGTAAATCCACGGACTTACCGCTAGACCAAGGAGGCAGTAGATACAGAAATAAATTTAAAAAAAAATAGAATTAAATGTGTACTCAAACGACAAATATTTAAAAAAAGATTTAAATAAAAATATAATGTTTGCTAATAAAAAAATATATACTAAATTAAAAATAAAACTAAACCATGTAAAAAATATTCACCCATGACTTGATCATATGGAACAAATCTTGAACCAAGAACAGTTACAACATTCCCCCGCTGTACAGCAAAGCTGAATACGCTAAGAAACTGCCAGCCCTCTTGTCACATGCAGCATTTAAAGAATTTCTTAAAATAACTGTTTAGCATTTGGTCCCCACGGTCCCACTATCACAAGACCAAAAGGGACAAACACGTAGTTCTTGTATGTTCTTTATAGGTACTCAAACTGAACTACTTCTAGACTACCACGGCTTATCCAGAGGTCTTCAGAAACTTGACAAGTCACCTAACCGTACGAGGACATCGGATGGTTCCGGTAAAAGAAGCAAATAATGTTTCGAATCCACTGACATAACAATCACTCACCCTTTGTGTTTTCAACTACAGTTTTGTAATTGGACCAAAATCTATAAAACAGTTCCTAATAAAAAACCACGGCTGTAAAACATCGTGGGTGGTTAAACCTATATGTGCACATAAAAATCACATCACGTCGAACAAACCACGACCTGCGGTGTTTCGGCTACGCAATAGTCTTTGACAGATAATATCTCGGAAACAGTAAAATTAGCCCACCAGCACCACCTACGACAAGATTACATTTACCTCGAAGAATCATGATAGTAATGGCATAAGTTAAATTCAAATTTAAAATTCTTTATTGTCAAGATTGTTTACATTGGTATAAAGTACTTTAATTTTAAACAATCTGCCCACAAAAGGCAAACAATAATTCTATACAATGCAATAGGCATAAAAAATAAGAAAATATACAGATCTTAAAGATGAAATATCCCGCATGTGTCACATGCGCCACGTCACAATACTCGTAGTACCAATAGTCCTGTCATCTACAGGTGTCATCCCTAAAAACCTACAGCAGTCACTTCAATTACTAGATTTATCCCCACACACATACATCTCATTACAGAAAGCTACAATACTAAACACATGCAGAATCGTCAGGAAATTCCTACAAACAGAACCAGTATAAAACCAAAACAAGTGCAGGTACATAGGCGAGCTTAATGCCGTAAATTTTCTACCAACTAACCTTTGTGACTGAAATCTGTAATAAGCGGGTGCAGAATTTTACGAAGAAAATAGATAGTTGAAATTATTTATTACTATATAAAACACAAAATAATTACATACTCGATGTACATATAGTACTTATTATATTTAATGCAATATACATAGATTAACGTCATAAATAAACAAATAAATATATCTAAATATAAAATACATATATATATTCGTATATGGCGACTTATTCTGTTTGTGAAGTAAGTATTTGTATAATTTATTTTTAAATATTTTAAGAGATGGTGCCTGTCCGATAATTAAAGGAAGTCAGTCTGTTCCAATATATATAATATATACACATACATATACAACTATACTAAATACAATATCCACATATATACGCTGTTGGGAGCTGTTTAAGTAATGTAAATATTATTCTGTTGGATGCTTGCCGAATTATGACCGGAATATGAATGCAGATAAGATTGTTAATTTAAGCACTTGGTTAGTGCTAAGTGTTGTTGTCGGCATCACTTTCGATGTCAAGTGCAGAAGCCGCAACATCTTTTCCTCTTCGGCGACTCGATTAATTATCATGAAAAGTGTTATGAAGTAATTGTTATGCATGTACATGCACTGGTTGTAATGCCAAGGTAATTCAAGGTCTATAGTCTAGACGGAAAAAGTATTTTTTTTACTTAACACGGTTGACTAAACTCCTGCCTATTGCTAAAATGCTCTCTTAAGGCCTTTTCACATGAATACGGTGACCTTGCCGTGTAAATACAGATTAATAATAAATACAGATACATCCACTGATTTCACAATATCTGCTTTCGGATCTGCCCATCTCCTCGTGTCTCTGTATGGTCTCCTAAAGAATGTATTCTGCATCTGAATACCTTGGATCCTGTTTTGAATATACGCACTACCCGCCTGGCCAGCGCGAGTGTAGGCCAAAATCTCAATAATTTTCTGGAAGGCCCAGCAACAGCGGAGTTCTAGGGGCTGTAATGATGATGCCACGCGGCGAACGAGTGCCTTCACTCCGTAGCCACGACTCAGACTTAGCTGTTAAGGCACGCAGGGCCAACAGTGAGAGAGAGACGGTTTATAGGGTTTTAGTCCGAAGGCGCCTCGGGTTCTTCTTAGGAGGCCTCACGGTGAGTCGGGCATGCGACCCCCACCCGCGTTGGCCCTTCAGGCAGGGGGCGGCGTATCATAGATGATTTATCGATTCAGTCTTTTAAAAAAAAAGTGTATTAATGCTGGCAGTAATAATAATAATAATATAATTCTTTATTGCACACAAAATATAAAATAATGTACATAGGCGAGCATAATACCGTATGGTATTCTCTACCAGCTAACCTTTGGGAGAGTGAGAAATTATTATAATGGGTGCAGAGTACGAAATAAGAATAATATTATTATTATAATAATTAGTTAAAATCAATCATAAATATACCATAGTAAGTATAAATAACACACCAATATATAAATATGTCATAATACGATATAATAAATACTTAAATTAAATAAATACTAATATAATAATTATCTATATCAAGATGTGGAAATTTGATGTCATTTTGTTTTTTGAGAAAGTATGTAATTAATAAATGTTTGAATATATTTAAAGACGGGGCCTGTCTAATGACCCTAATAAATCCAGAAGTCCCTAAGAACGATGTAACTCTCAGTAGAGGGCAGATACCTTAAATTCGAGATGTCGAAGGAACTGAGAATCGCCCCCCGGAATAGATAGCCAGTGATTTTCACACGACACGCGCCGAAGCGTTAAGTTCGGACACGGCCAGTTTGCTATCAGTCTACTAGACTCGCATGCACGCACAACGGTTGATTATGGAATATATTTTAAAAGACCCGACTGCGTAAAAAATCAAACTGTATTAAAAACTGAAAAGAAATAAATAAAAAATGAATAAACCAAACAGAAATATTAGCTTTAAATAAAAAGGAAAAATAAGCTCAAGGGTTCTGTCGCCTAAAAGTTTGAGAACCGCTGATTTACACCATTGAAATAATTTCATGATTGATTTTAATTTAATTATGCGAAACATAGCGACTTCAACAATCGGGACCCATTGTTCTCAAACTTTTAGGCGACGGAACCCAATGAAGCCCAACCTTGTTTTTTTTCTTTATAGATAGAGTTAATATTTACTTAGTTAGGTTTATTGATATTTTATTTCAGTTTTTAATTTTATTTATTTTTTTAGTAGTGGGTAGAAGATTTTAATGATAATGGTTGCTAACCTAAATACAACTCAATATGATTTTGAAAAACCTATTCGACAATACCCAATATAAATCGTCGACTGTTATTTTTTTAAATTTCTTTAAATAGCGTCTGGTTGTCGCCTTAATGAAATTTGATTAATGTGGTTTAGGCGAATCGATTGACGTGAGAATCATCAAAATCGGCCACGCGTTTGGTCTCCGATGTGCCACAAAGGAACAAACATACATACCATATATGTATATATATACATACATACATAAGCTGATAGACACATAACCCTTCTTTGCGTCGCGTAGTCGGGTAATAAAGGAGGTATCCTTTGTTAACCAGCCTATGAATGGTTAGTCGCTATCTTCTCCGCATCTCTTTTTCCCATGATGATTTGTCTTGTTCTAAGCTATTTTCTCTCTCTTTCTAGTTTAATAATCGTGGTAAAAGTGTCTCAGGATGTTTTTCGTTTTTTATATTTAGACTGCAAGTTATAGGAAAGTGGAAACACAGAGGCTGGAAGAGCATTCCACATCTTTATCCTGCGACAGATGTATGAGTCCCCAAATTTATACGTACGCGAAGGGATGGTGACTACGGTATGTGGGTGCATAATCTGACCTGTGCGTGTGGTTCGGAATGCGGAATGGAGAGGGAGGGATTAGGTTATAGAGTTCTTCAGAGCACTCACCATAGTATAGCCGGTAGAACACGCTCAAAGAAGTCACATCTTGGCGAAGCTGCAGGGATTCGAGAGTTCCAGATATAGTGGCTCGTCCACAATTCGAACAGCTCGCCAAATAAAACTAATTGGAATTAATACCAATGTCTTTTAATTAAATAACAAAAACGAAAAACATTCTGATACACCCTTTATAAGCGTATTTCTGCTTCAGAACTTTATCGTTTTAAATTATTTAATTTGTTATATCCGACCTTAAAACTTACATTTGATTACCCTACTTAACCAAACATAAACTAGGATTAATAAAAAACTGGGTTAAACTAAGCCATTATTTAACTAGTAGGTATTACCGATGATTGTGTCATAATCACTGTAGGTAGACGCTAGTTTTTTTTTGTACAAATCCTAAATCAACAAACTTGGAGTAGAACTAAAAAACAGATTAGGTAAGTTCCCAAATATGTATAATCTTTACTTAATTAACTCGCAAAAACAGGAAAATTTTACAAGTGTCGTCACCGAATGGAGATAAATGAATTAAAATGATTTAATGCTTGTGCTTTCCTCTCGCTCGCACAATCCAATATATCAAAGATAAAAGTAAAGTATCATCACGACCGTTTCCCTTTCAAAGTGGTCAGAAACCAAGCTTTTTAAATATTCACATTTAGCCAACTTTTGACAAGCGACAAGCTCGTCGATGTCTCCAGCGTACCAAACTCAAGAAATATCACAAATAAATTAAATATTAAATACAATTATTATTGTTCCCAGGCCGCTTGGGACATCCCTTTAATTAATAAATCATACCAGTCAATACTAGACATTTCAAACAATAGTTATGACTGTGCCCGTCTGTTAGCATCTACCCAGAAGGAAGCTGGTGCATGGCTTCACGCCGTCCCATCAGCTCCTCTTGGTACACTCCTGGATAAGGACAGTTTAAGAATAGCAGTTTCATTACGCCTTGGTTCAAAGATATGTCAACCTCACATATGCAGGTGTGGTTCTCAAGTTGATGAAATGGGTCTACACGGGCTTAGTTGTCAAAAGAGCGCAGGCAGATTCTCCAGACACCAAGCCATAAATGAGTTAATAAAAATAAGTTTATGGTCTGCTAAAATACCGTCCGTCCTTAAACCATCTGGTGTTTCACGTAGTGATGGTAAAAGGATGGTATGTCTCTTGTAACATGGAGTGAGGGAAGATGTCTTGTTTGGGATGCCACCTTTGCCGCTTGCCACATTTCTCGATGTAATGAGTAGTTCTGGACAGGAGATTGCCGAATTCTTTTCCATTCTACATTTATTGTTCCATCTATTGTTGACAGTAATGTACTGTAACCTGCCTTTGTAGTTACAAGATTATCCAACGCCTGCGGTTGGATGTAGTTGCTTTTAATTGTTACGGAGAGGATTCTACGTTTTTTTATTGAAAATGCGTAAAACTTTTTTATACTTTATATTTTCGATACTACTAATACATACATACATACATACATATCTTCACGCCAGATCCCTTGCGGGGTAGGCAGAGACAATTGAGCGCCATTTGACACGATCACGACATACTTCTTTCGCTTCGTCGACATTCATTAACCTCTTCATACATGCCCTTTGTTTACAAGGACTTTTTAATGCACCTTCAGTCAGTTAAACACTTTCCTACGAGGGACACTATTACGCGGTAGACTTTAACTGTAATTATTATTTTAGTCCTAATATTTATAAAAATACTCGCTCTGTCGACCTCTCGGTCCGAGCTCTCGATCTTCTTTTTTTTCTCTCAAAACAAAAACCCATCAACTATGTCATTGTCGTATATTGACAATACTCTTCTTTATTAAAATGCAAATAAAACTCCGTAACCTACATGTACCTGTTACATTACCTACATCTGTTTCCTTTATCGAACAATCAGCTAGGTTTTATTCTTTACTTCTTATTTAGCCAACTTTACTATAGGCCCATGATATAGAACGTGCTTTAAAATACCAAAAATATGGTTCCGGGTAAACAATGAAGATTGAAGTCGTTCAAAAGACAGTAACAGAAGTAGAACATTGGTGCGAAATATCAACTCGTTAAACATTTCGTCGTAAAATCCAAGTGCTTCACCAATAACAATGTTGATTTAGAAAATATTAACTGTACAGTCATACCCGAGTATGTGTAGTTATATCTTTATTAAGTACATTGCTTGTTATAGTTATACAAAACACAGACAATACAACATATCACGCAGTGTTTAACAAAAATATAAAACTCGGTATCAAAGCCACGATTAAAAGAACGACTACCAGTACGTACGTACCTAGTACGTGGCAAGGATATAAATAACAGTAAATGCTAATTTAATTAATAACTCTTTAAACTTTCGCCCACTTCATAATAATATAGTATAGTATCATCATAACGACTGTATCCCTTGCGGGGTGATCAGAAAACACGCTTATAAAGAAGCGTTAATTACTAATTTAATTTATTTATCTATAAATATTATTGTGTCCTGACCAGGAATCGCACTCCTTGCCTCCGAATCTAAATCTACAATCTTAACCGCTAGAGATCATGTTTTTTTTATAAATAACATTAATACGTGACTTCGAAGGGCTCTCGTCACTGCTAAAGTAGCCGCGATCCTAAACACTCTGGGATTGCACGGAAGATGGCTGTGGAAACTTGGTGTGAGATGCGATGTGTGTAGACAAATTAGCTGCATTACACATCCAGGCAACCTCGTCCAGCGCTGGGATTTCGGTGGTTTCTGCTGAGAACCTCAAGCTGCGCAAATACGCCGACCGGTCACGAGCGTCGTTAGGGGTCAAGACGATGCGACCATTAAAACCCTCAGCCAATGATCTGGCCAAGGAGTTGTCCAAATAGCTGACAGAGAAATCTGGAGACAGGGAGGGCTGACAAAAATTACTGCCAATATTTTAGTCTTTATATACAGAGGGGAAACGTTACCAGTCTTCTAGGACTTCTGTGGTCTTAAGGGTGTTGCTTAAGTAATATTAAGGCATAGATTTAACTTTTTTTAAAATGAGTATTTATTTAAATGTATCTGACTATTACATAATAATACTCGTTAAGTTATTGTCAAATATGGCGTTCATTGCAATTGTGGTCATTCAAAATTGCTGCCATATTATTAGCTGTCATACAACTAAACCTAAGGGACTTAAACACTGTTTCTGTTACTGAGTAAATTGTAACTAATTTGTAACTGAGAAACAAAAGAACTTGTATTTCCGGTGGTCTCTGAGGGATCTATTGTTGCATTGTTTTTCTGACCCAAAGTCCTCGGCAATTTGTTCGGAGATACGCCTTGACAAATCAAATTATAAACATATATATTGTACTCTGTTATCTAGACACATTAGTTTTAATGTCACTAATAAAACTAATTTGAAGCAATTAGAATTAGGTTTGATTCTGTGAACTTCGCTAACAATTATTCAAATGATTCCAAAGAAAAAACTTGACTAATATATGTATTTAAATTAAAAGAACATTATAGATTAATGTAAAAAAATGTACCACACAAAAAAACCCAAATTAATGGAACAAAATTTTATAAATAGTAGGTACCTACGTCAAAAACTTAACCATCATCAGAAAACATCAATGAATATAGCCGATAAAAAATAATAAGCATGGCTGATTAGCACTCAGCCATTCTAATAAAATCATGTTAGAACATTCTAAAACACACGCCTATTGAGCATTTGTTAGACAAAGTACCTCATTTAAAGGGACCGGTCCAACAGGAACAGCTAAAGGCATAAAGCAAGATCTGCATTCTTAACCACTAGCAATTTAGAAACAAAACAAACGACGGCACAGACCGCATGCAACTGCATGATTTGACAAGCTAGTACGAACTTGGCTGAAGATCATTATTCACCCTAGTCAGTATGGAACGACTATAAACTGTGAACCATTTATTATATTTAATGATTTATTTCTCGAGGCATAAACTTAAGTTTTAGAGTGGAGACCACGTACAGAAAGATGCTGAGTGCAAAAAAAACTCAGTTAGATGGGCAGATGCTCTGAAAAGGGTTTCTAATGAAAGACTACATCCTCCAGTGGGGGAATATGATGATGCTGATGCATAAATCTTAGTATCCTCATTCAATTTACTAATAGAGATGTTAGATGACGTCTTAGCCTAGGTCAAACTTGCAGGCGCCAACGGCCAAAGTGACAAACTTAAGGTTGGGTTGTACCAAAGCGAAGTCTCTGCAAATGTAACGATTAAAGTTAAAAACTACATCGATTGTCGCCATTTTTTACTTTTAGAGACTTCACTTTAGTACAATTAAGTCAGCAAGTGGCTAATAAACGATACCACAATGTCAAAAACTCTCAAACCACCGAAGCTTCACCGAGACGTGGCGTCGTATCTGAGCTTCGAGAAATAAGCTTTACTAGAATAGCAGTAGCCTGTTATGCAAAACATTGCAGTTGCTCGCCCTTCCAATGCACAATAAATCAATGCCAAAACCATAGCGAATATGTCAGATTACGAAAATTACTCGAAATGGAAACCAGTTGCAAATGTCAACTCTGCCACGGGTCTTGACAATAGTGATTGAAACGAAGAGGTTTATCGTGATATCTTCATATACTTCTACCGGTTACTCATAAATTCCGAAAATCCGATATTTGATTTCATTATTGTACCAACGTAGAATTTGTAAAAGTAAAATTTTCGTTTGTATTGTTCAGATTCAAAATTTGAACAAGACACATGCATTAAGAATTATGTGAACGAAGTCGCTAATAAAAATGTGTTTATTTTATAAACACAAATACACATTTCATAACATATAGTAGATTAGGTCAGGTTTATAGATCTCCTGATAAATCTCTACTGATAGTAAATGTGAATAAAATAAGTGACAATAACAAGTACACAAATTAATAAAAACTGTAATAAGAAAGCAGGTGAATAAATATAACATTATAGATGCTGGTTCTAACAAATAACAAAAAAAAATACATATCTTAAAATAACAAAAATAAATAAAGATATAACAACAAAAATAGATAAACATTTATGGTGGTTTGTCGAAGAAATCCGCAAGAAAAGAGATCCGAGTTTAAAAAACGATTCAGATACAATTTTAGCCGTATTGCATGTTATTGCTGCTACCTTAGATTGTTTAAAAGAATATCTGGCGATAATGCCCTTTTTGTCTTTGTGCAATAAAGCTTTAAATAAATAATTCCAATAGGTAATGTCCCATAGTTTCGTATTTATATTCAGAGTGGTATGTCCAGCCTATTATGGTACGAGTATTTGAATATTAAGAATACGTTGAAGATTGCTGTATTGCATTTCAATCCGACCAATATCTCTATTGATCCGAGACGTATTCCTACGAGGTCTAGATACTCTATGTATCGTGACAATACACACGTTGTGAAGTAAGTATCCATTGTTATGATTTGAGATAAATTATAGAATCTAGAGCATAAGAAGATTTAAATATGAGATTTTACAGATGTAAGATCTTAATTAAATGAAGTCTATTATAATATCTAAGGTGTACTGTATATAATACCTATCACTACAAAATAAAATCATACTTAGGACTGAAATATTTAATAGACGTTACTAAAAAGTTAAGACTGGCCAAAAACTTGGACTTGGAAAGGTATCAAAAATCCAGGTGTATTTGATTCTAATAAGAACTTGATAATAAAAATTTAAGAATAACCCGCGAGCTAAAAGACAAAATCAAGCAAAGAAATATTGATGAATAAGACAAATTCCATAATTTGTTAAGCAAGAGGCGTGTGAATGAAGACATTTCGAATGATTTACATACCTCTGCAAGTAAAGTTAACACAATGTTTGCTGCTCAAGTGATTGCAGTGTGAGAAAATATTTTTTACCATCTGTTAGCCAATAGCAAACTGTGTTTTAAGTATGACGGAAATTAATATTCGATAAATTCTTATAAATTGGAATAGTTAATGCGTTAAGACGCAAAAGGTTTAGGATAAACTTTCATTTAGTATCAAAACATCTTTATTATGGTCTAAAAGGTAGTGGAACCTAATAGGCTGACGATGATAATTTTATGACTTGTTTATGTAGACAAGGAAGCTTTTGTCGATGCATATGTCCGTAGTTTATGGTCTAGACATTAGGACTCATTTGTTCTGGATAAACACACATCACCTAAATACAGATCACGTTAAAATTATTCTTCGAACACTATAGTTTTATTATAGCTGTAAAATCACTGTGTAAACCGACGCATTTCGCTGATTTATCACCTAATATTTATTTTTCACGGTTTGAAGCAAAACCCGATTGTAAATAGGCCGCAGCCTTTGCAGCAGGAAAACTATGGCTCATTTTTATTAGTCGATTCCGTGCCAAGTCGGATAAACCATGGCAAATGTGTGCTCAAAAAGAACGACGATGTAAATTAATTTATGACGCTAAACTTGCAACTAACATATTTCTAGCCGATGTCTTCAGGAAGCGAAACATTTATTGCCTATAAAGTGACAGGCGATTTTATAGTTTTCCTTACGTTTAAATTATTATGCTAATGTATTCGTTCGTACTATTCCCATCAATGAATGGATTTATTCTTTTCTATTCTTGTTAGTTGCTACATTCTTGACGGACTAGTCGTGATCATCATTTATGCACCACGCTTAACAAGCCGTCGCTATTCCTCACCGACTGCAGCTTTCTCGACTGCAGTTTACTTCTTAAATGAGGAAGGTGCCGTCGTAGACAGGCAACCACTCCAGTCAGTCCACTTCATTGGTAACTTGCGGTTATAATAACAGTTGGGATGCGTGATTACTCAGGAGCAGCGCATCAATCTTCGCCAACACATTTAGAAAGCATATATTTATGAAGAGTTTATGTTCATGTATAATAAAACAAAATTGAACTCGAACAATAATATAAATAAGTTACTAAGACTAAGAGTACAGGGGGAGTTAACATAGTAGTTGGTAACAAAAACGTAACAACAATTGTCAATCGCAGCTTTGATTTAACATGCCACGCCTCGTCAAAACCAACACATCAGCCAAATGTCAACACCAACGAGTGGGTTGAGCTAAGCGATCAAAATATACGCATAGCTGACATCTACGCAAACGTAAATTCAATACAATCCACCAAGACAGACTGCCTGTCACGTTGTTAATACACTACTATAATAATAACGATCAAGCAAATGATGTCGCACCTGTATCATTGTTAATCAATTTGCACAACAAAGACTACATGGCAAATGTTAAAATTATCAAAATGACAATAGAAATGAATTTTTATTTAACCTTTGAATCATAATAATATAAACTATTGCAAACATTTGTGATAATTTTAATTCATTCTCTAAGCTTGTTGGTAAAATACCATCAGCAGAGCGTTCCTTGAATACGCTAAAATTAAATTCAGTGATCTGTTCATATTTTATATGATCAAAAAATAGATTAGCAATCCACTTGAATTTTACCAAATAGAATCACAAGTAACAGTGAACAGTTGGCGAGCACCTGAGAATTGTATTGTTGACATTTCAATACCGAATATTTTACGTTTTTTGGTAATTGTTCGAGACAAATATTTAAGAATAGCGGCACGAGCCGACGGCAGCGGTTTTACTTGCACATCAACACACATTATAATAATACTTGTATGTTGTTACTAAGCAAAGTTACACCCATCTAACTTCCTAGACGCACGATTCAACAAATCATTAAACAATACCAAAGCAAACAAACTATTTGACAAGATTTAACGAGGTATAAAACTTTACAGAATTAAACCAACTTATTGAGTATTCAATTGTAGTAATCGATGCAAAAATACGATTAATAGCAATAATAGTGAGGCGGCGGCTGAAAATCAGCGCTATAGCCTTTCCCTAGGTTGTAGCGGACGCCGAGCTGATCACCTTTTTGTCGCTATACAAGTGCTAACAGGTTTATTTTCACTTAAGTAAACATTTTCAGGTTTATTTTTACTTAAGTAATAATTAAGTATTGAACATACGTTTGAGAAACTGGCTGTTAGTATTTTTTGCATACCCCTTTACCTATTTACTTAATTCTTAGTTTTATATTTTTTATTTGTATTATGCTTTGTGTGTAGTATGGTTTAGCGACAAATATATGCTTTATTTTTTTCAATATCAGGGATGTCGTTGCCATAATATTATACTTGTGTAGTTGTAAGCTGACACGGCTTTTACAGCCACGAATTAATATTTATGGACATAAATATCATTATTTTTAGATTGTAAGCTGTCATGGCCTTTTTACAGCCACGAATTTATATTTATATTTATGGACATAATTATTATTAGATTGTAAGCTGACATGGCCTTTTCACAGCCACGAATTTAATATTAAGTATCTAGCTGTAAGTAAAAACAAATTCCTCGTTTATGGCAACAATGTTTTAGTTATAATTATTGTATTGATGTTGGGTTCGGTCCAGCCATGGTCAATGGTAATATTTTATATTTGTTTTTATTTTTTTTATTTATTGGCTTGTATGTATTGGCAATATCCAAGTGTTACGTGCTAACCATACGGAAGGAAGAAAATTATTTTGATTGGATTTTGATTTGATTTGATAATAATTTTGTGGTCCAAAACACCATAATAACATTTCAAGTGTTTTGAAACCCTCGGAGGTATAATATACGAAATAAAAGCCCAAAAAGCGAACTAAGATACCTTCAGATTTATCGACTGGTCTTGGTAGATGTATCCTTTCCGATCACAGCACAATGATTAAGATACCATTACCGCCTCCGTGGTCTAGTGGTAACAAACGTTGCCGTGAACTCGGGAGGTCGTGGGTTCGATTCCCACCGGGGTCAAGTTGTACATTGTATAATTTGTCTCGGTCTGGGTGTTTATATGTTTTATTGTATATATTTACAAAAAAAAAAGTATCATATGTAGTTTATCAACCATCTAGTTTCCGTAACACAAGCCTCGTAGCTTACCACGGAAATTAGATGGCGCTGTGTGACCTGTCTGGAAATATTTATTTATTTATTTATTTTATTACTGGCATCTACTGTTCTTAATCTAACATTCAATAAATGAGAGTAATTTCTTTAATAATTATTATCAGATACTAAAGTAGTGTGACGTCAGCTACTTTTCTGGTTCTATTCCCAATGAATGAATTGTATAACTCGGTGCTAAGAGTAATGTATCATCATCAGCCTGTGTCTCTCCACTGCTGGATATAGGCCTCCCCCAAGGCTCGCCACTTCACACGATCTTCTGCCACCCTCATCCAACCCCCACCAGCGACCTTCCTCAGGTCATCCGTCCATCTAGCGGGGGGTCGACCTACTCTGCGTCTTCCACTCCACTCTAGAACTCGTCTACTCCATCGTTCATCGGTTCTACGACAGACATGTCCAGCCCATTGCCACTTCAGCTTACTAATTTTGAAGGTTATATCGGTAACTTTGGTTCTCCGACGGATTTCCTCGTTTCGGACTTTATCCATCAGAGAAATACCGAGCATAGCTCTCTCCATAGCCCGCTGAGCGACCTTAAATTTGAGAGTAATGTATGCAAAATGTATATTCAAATGGTTACATATAAGTACCTACCTACGCAGTCTTGAGCTAAACGTTTGTTTATAACTGTTTGTACAGAATTTTATATGTCAACTACAAGTTGGTAATTTTCATTACTATAATATAATACGCAATTAAATGTTAAGTATTTATAATTATATTTATTTAGTGTCGGTATTACGAAAATTGACACGTCATTTGGTATTAAAATATTATATTTCTAGTAATATTAACTTCTTTGATCCGGCTTTAGCTGTGTAATCAAGGCTGTACAGATACATAGATATATGTAATCATTGAATGTAACAAAAATATCAAATCCAATGAAAGATCTTTTCAGGAAAATATTAAGTGTCTAATACATTTCACAACCCTTTGATTCCAAAAAACATATATGCATAGTGTATTAAAATCGATCCAGCATAAAGGCGAGACAAACAGACAAAGCTTCTTTCGCAATAATAATATTGACAAATTATTTATGCATACAGTATAATTTACACTGCGAATCAACTTGTCAGCAGCTAACAATAATCACTTGTAAAACAAATGCACTCAACGGCCCTAACCTAGAATGAAATAGAATAGGTATCATAATAATAAATGCTAGGAATCTGCATGCCATTCCTGAACAGGAGTCAGTCGGCCAAGCAAGATAGATAACACCTTTGTAATTTACCGCCAATGCAAGTGCGGCGTGGTGTGACATTAACGTATGAATAATTAGAATTAAACAGATATGCTATTTACTATTGAAGGTTGTTGTAAAATCACACGAGGTAACATAACACTTTACCTCTGCCGCTTGTCACATTTCCTCTACATCAAAAAAGGCCGGTTCGGCTGCTCATACAGCCGAATTTAAAAAGCACATCAAATATAATAGCGTTAAACAAAATTATAACTTTTTGGCATTTGGGGTTGAAACAATGGGGGTATATTCTCTTGATACCCACAAATTCAGAAAAAGAGCTGGGTAAATGATTTTTTCAAGAGTGTGGCGATCCCAAATGCCATAACTAACTAAAACATATTTCCATTATAATTCAACGAGAAAATGCGGCGAGCGTTTTAGGTACCCTCCCTGGTGGTAAGCCCTTAGTTTATTTTGTAGAATAGTTTTAATTTCATAGGTTTTTTTAAGTTTAGTTTCTTAATCTATTTTATTTTTGTATCTACTTCGAATAAATTAGTAACACGAGGTAGAAATAATAATATTATGAAATCCTAAAAAAACTATCAACCCATATTCGTGAACCGATGAAAGATAGAGTAGATGGGTTTTGGAGTAGCAACCACATACGAAAATAAGCAATGGACAGCCCTCTAACAGATGAAAGGATCACATTAAAAATGTTATTGGTGGATGACGATAGCAGTAAAGACTTAGGCTGAAGATATAGACACTTAAACTATACTACGGGTTCATTGGTTGATTATATAAAATCACAATTGTATTGAAGCGCTAATACCAATTATGGGAAAATAAGATGTGCTAACAACTGCTTATAGCGACAAAAACATAAAAATAAACTTTTAATTACATAGATATTTTATAGTTCACGTTACTTTACCGAATTTCTCACCCGAAACTATTGATTATGAAGTCTCGCCTGATTGTGTGACTTACCTGGAAAACATAAACATGTAAAATTAAAGAAACCTTATAAAACAGAAAGTAGGTTTAGTTTTATAGCTGTAGTGTATACTTATTGTTTGAAAGGGCTAGAAGGAAGCAATAAGATCAAAGACCTAGAACACAAAGCTTTCATTGATATGAGCTGAACGTTATCATTGTTGCAAAGATCACAGCCGGTCAGTCAAGGAAGATCGCTCATACGTAAACATGCAACCTGAATACTGATGTCGGAATCTGTCAGATATGTTTAGTTGGCACCAATGATGTAATCGCTTTGGTTTAAGCACAAATCGCTGTTTACCTTTACAGATTAGCCCACCAAATATTGTGCGACATATTTAAAATTGTTTATTTTTTATATTATATAGAACAAGGCATAAAGTAACATACTGCAAGGATGTTAAAGTTACATACAAAGTTTTAAAGTTATAATTGTTAACTAAATTCATTTTAACTTATAGTTCTAAAATAATCTGCCCTATCTAAGTCAGATGTCAGTACATTTAATGAAACGAACTTCCAAGATGGCATTAACAAAATCACTCAGTAGAAGATAGGAGCGAAAAATGAGGCTTTAAAAAGATTTATAAAGACGTTCTTTAGCCCAGCATTTTGGTCACAAAACGAAAAATATTATACTCTTCCACATATGATTAACCTAAAGCTAACATAGATAAATAGTTGTTATGTCTTGACATTTTAGTTATAGTATAAGTTTTATCCAGAAGCAATGTAAATAATCGTGGGCTAATTAAAAAGTTGAAAAACTTAGGAAGTTATCTAAAACAATTAATTTAACACTATACTAGACTAAACTGCCTTCTAGCGGTTAAGTCTATGGATTTAGACTAGGAGGTAATGGGTTTAATTCCTGATCGGGACACAATTTAAATAAATAAAATATATTGATATTTAATTAATTTGTAATATTTCCCGAGTTTGGTACGCTAGAGACATTGACGAGTTTGCCACTTGTAATGATTGGCCTTATAGTAAAGTTGGCTAAAGGTGAATCCACGTCTGACCACCCCGGAAGGGAAACGGTCGTGATGATAGTTTGCTTTTTTTTTACTAGGCAAAGCTCGCTTTACAGATTTCAGTTGATATAATAAATTGATATTTGCTAGTTTTGGCAATTACTTTAAACGCGTGTGTTAAACTTAAACTTCTCTATACGTTAAAATTTTAATAATAATAATAATAAATTAGTTTATTTCAAACCACTAAGATTCATATTAAAAAATATTATAACTTACAGATAATGGTGCTTAAATTTAACTATAATATATGTATATACACAGCGTCAATGTAGCAGCAGCAACCCACATAGCAGTACACTATGCAGCCAGTTCTATCCAATACCTGTACATTGCCGTCGGGAGCAACATGTCATACAGATTGTGATTAGTTTAGCGGCCATTGATTTTGAAGTCGTGTGGGGCCATGGATGTGTGGAGAATTTTATTTAATTTAAATAAATTAAGTACGTATTATTATTATTATTGCTGTTTGTTTTGTACTTTTTAATCAATGTGTATACCTACTAACATAGTTCTAAGTTAAAATTATGGAATTAATTCCGAAATAAATAAATTATTATTATCTTAGTCGGTTAATGTGTCTGAAACTTTTGGCACAGCATCCACCGCCGGTTCACGTATTGACACACATGCAACAAAACTCACAATAATACGTTGAAAATAATGGGTAAGATTCCAGTTAATAGTTTTGTTTGTGACTGGCGTACATTCCGTATCCGAAAAGAGGGTCATTTTTTTCAATTTTTTCAGCTCAAAGCAAAGTTTGTTCCACAAAAAATTGTAAAACATTAAAACTAACAGGATGTTTTGTTTGCAGAAATACATCTCTCTCTAAGCATATAGAGTTTAAAAGTTATTAGATCACGCTAATCACATTGTCTTTTGGCTAGTATCCCAATTGTCATTTTATATGTCAGCTTGTTATGTATAGCACACTTGTTAATAGAATCTAGTTTAATAACCGTTGCTTTGGATAAAATATATTTTAGTTACTAATAATAATAGTTCAGAAGTATATTATACTTTTAATACGAGGTCACATTATTCTTTATTCTTAGTGTATCACCGTACATTCCCACCGGAATTTGGTTAAGTCAATATAATTTAAACAAAATTGTACACAATATATATTTAATGTTAAAATATCTGTCTTGCCTGGAGAGTGCAATGTGAAGACACGGAACAGAACTGGTAGTGTCATAGGAACATCAACACAATAACAAAAAATAACCAAAAATATATTAAATATAAATATCTACCTACCTTAGGTAAATAAATTAAGCTGTTGTTGCGGCTGTATATGGGCCTTGTCAGTAAAATCATATATTATTACATACCTACTTACCTAATTAAAATTAAAATGTCATTTGAATAATTAATACATACATACATACATATCTTCACGCCAAATCCCTTGCGGGGTAGGCAGAGACAATTGAGCGCCACTTGTCACGGTCACGACATACCTCTTTCGCTTCTTCGACATGCATCAACCTCTTCATACATGCCCTTTTGTTTCGATGGCTTTTCAACGCATCTTCAGCTATTGTTTTATTAATTTGGTCGTAATATGTGAGTCTAGGTCTGCCAGGGCCTCTTTTACCCACAACTTTCGCATTATATATCTGGTTCGTCAATCTCTCTTCATTCATCCTTTCAACATGCCCGAACCATCGTAACATGCCTTTCCTTATTTTTGTCCTTATATAATTAATAATTAACAGCAAATTCCAGTTAGCGGCTGTAAAAGGCCTTTGTCAAATATATACAATATGTTGAATACCTGTATTATATAGTTGATCATTTCCAGTATACTCTTAAGATACTTTATTGTAATCAATTATATTCAATTTTTAAAAATCAAGTGAATTATTGTTGTTGTTTCTAATATAAAAGATAATTTCTCAAATAAAATATGCCCCTCAGTAACGTTCCATCAGAGAAAGTCAGATCAGAGTCAGAAAAAAGAAATAATCACCAGCCTAACCTAAAATACAATTTAAATAGGAACTACTTCTCCGCCAGGTACCTACGTGTATGTTAATAAAATATTATTTTATTGTATGACACCACGATCTATTGTTACCTTCAAGGCAGTTAAATACCTAATTAGACATGACCAAGATTTTAAATGTCACTTATGATGCACCAGCGAAGATTGTAGTAACAGATTGCAGTATAATATCACCCTCAAGCCATCGACAATTATGATCAATTGTTTGCCCATAGTTAGTTAATCTAATCTAATAATTAAGTACAAATATGGTAAATAAATTGTTGGGAAAATTACTTGAACATGACAATATACGAGTATTAGATACAATATTAGAGCTCATAAATTATACAATAATTATTAACAAATAATTGTTTGATGCTTCGTATTTCTCTGATGGATAGAATTCGAAACGTTAATATTCGCACGACAACGAAACAAACTGATATTTAAAAACAGCAAGCAGAAGTGGCAGTGGGCTGGACAGATCTGCCGCAGAGCCGACGAACAATAGAGAAAACGGAATCTAGAGACCACGTACAGGAAGACGCAGAGTGGGACTTTAACTTTACCCTCTAGACTCAACTGCATTGTTAAAAAAAAAATGAAAAAGTTTCGCAACATAATTCAATTAACACTGGCTACGCTGCATGGGATTTCGAATGATGATGATGTATGATTTTTTACTGAGAAAATACAATCTCATAGCAGACCACCCGCAGATAACTCTGCTTTACCACTAATTGAGTTTAGATGCCCATTGTGTGGTGTCCAAGCAGGCCGCGACAACATGGTCAAAGGTCTGCCGATTAAATGTCAATCAATCGCCTTTTTTATATTAAATTTACGAAATCTGTACCTTAATTTAACCTTGTATTAACCTTTTAACACAAGCATATTTCTCAAATGTAAGATTAATCTACGGTAACTAAACTAACACTTGAGACGAACCTGTATTTAAAGACCTTATCGAGAAACCAGTCGCAGTACAAAATGACGAATTAGTCGTGAAAGGTTTAGTGTTGATTGATAACAATAAAATACATCTGAGTACTGCACCCACATAATTATGTCACATCTATATAAATAACTATGAACGATTCGTGGGGGCCAACCAGCTGTGCTTAAGTTCACCTAAAATTCTCAATATGCCGCTTAGAATTGAAGCATACTGTAGCATACACATCGAACGTACAGCACAACACTACGGTGTGACATCTCTAGAGGACAGATCGAATAGTGGCGGCCGAGCGAGTGGATGTGAAATATTAAAGAGTATATTAATATACGTATAAAGTAAAGGTAACTATTTAATTAGTAGATCCTATAAGTGGCGACGAGGATAAAAGTAAGTGGAAAATATGTTTTATCATTAAACAATGGAATAAACAAAAAGTGAAAAAGACGCTGTAAGTTGTGGGTTATGTCAAAAAATAAAATCATGTTTTCATGAATTAAAACAGTTATTTTATTGAATTACATATAAATGACGGAAACATCTAAATAATATTTTATAGAAATATTGTAAATTGAATAAATTTGTCAAATGAAGAATCCTGATACAAAAAACAGTACAATGATTTAAATAAAAAAAATAAAGAAGAATGGCCGTGATGCTTGTAAATCCAGTGTCAAGCGCCCGCTTTACAAACCAAATTGTGAGAACAAAAAGTAGCTATTAAATGAGCGCGAACAGCAAACTTAAATAAAATAAAATTCATTTTTATTTGTCACAAAAATAATGGTTAATAAAAATATAAAATAAAGTAACAAATAAAAAAAAAAAAAGAAAATGTTGTTGGAAGCAGGTTCCAATAACCTCTGTTATTATACATAGCCAACATTTTAATTTAGTGGAACAGTAATTATAATAAAAGTTATACTTCCATTTTAATCAAACTTTCATGTTGATGGCTTTGTATTTTGTTAATGTTGGGGGTTTCATTATTGTTGCATACCTAAACCAATTTTATAACTACTACACAGAAAATTAACATTTTGGCTTTCTAAAATGGACACTGGCTCATTCTAAATAAGCGACACTGAGCCTACCAATCTTCTCTGTATTTTACTCCAAATCTATTGCAGCACACAGACATAATCTTTTTATCCAAGCACAAGAAAAATAATATAATATTATTTTAAATTCCAAAGGCCCATGTATTTAAAAAATAAAATAATGGCCTTGCACAGAATAATAAAAAATATATATATATATATATCAATGCTTAAAATAAGGGAAATGAAGGGCCATGCAAACAACAATAATAATAATAATATATAAAAAAAAAAGGTCTGCTTACAAAAAGGAAATTAAGGTCCATGCACAAAATATTATTATTAATAAAAAAAAAAAAGGTCTGCTTACAAAAAGGAAAATTAAGGGCCACGCACACAATAATAAAAATATATATATATCTATGCTTACAATAAGGAAAATTAAAGGCCATGCACAAAATATTATTATTAATAAAAAAGGTTATTTTTACAAAAAGGAAAATTAAGGGCCACGCACACAATAATAAATATATATATATATCTATGCTTACAATAAGGAAAATTAAGGGCCATGCAAACAATAATAATAATATAAAAAAAAAGGTCTGCTTACAAAAAGGAAAATTAAGGGCCATGCAAACTATAATAATAATAATATTAAAAAAAGGTCTGCTTACAAAAAGGAAAATTAAAGGCCATGCAAACTATAATAATAATAATATTAAAAAAAGGTCTGCTTACAAAAAGGAAAATTAAAGGCCATGCAAACTATAATAATAATAATATTAAAAAAAGGTCTGCTTACAAAAAGGAAAATTAAGGGCCATGCAAACTATAATAATAATAATATTAAAAAAAGGTCTGCTTACAAAAAGGAAAATTAAAGGCCATGCAAACTATAATAATAATAATATTAAAAAAAGGTCTGCTTACAAAAAGGAAAATTAAAGGCCATGCACAAAATATTAATATTAATAAAAAAGGTCTATGTTTACTAAAAGGAAAATTAAGGGCCACGCACACAATAATAAAAATAAAGGGCCATGCACTACAAAATAAAGGGCCATGCACTACAAAATAAAGGGCCATGCACTACAAAATAAAGGGCCATGCACTACAAAATAAAGGGCCATGCACTACAAAATAAAGGGCCATGCACTACAAAATAAAGGGCCATGCACTACAAAATAAAGGGCCATGCACTACAAAATAAAGGGCCATGCACTACAAAACAAAGGGCCATGCACTACAAAACAAAGGGCCATGCACTACAAAATAAAGGGCCATGCACTACAAAATAAAGGGCCATGCACTACAAAACAAAGGGCCATGCACTACAAAATAAAGGGCCATGCACTACAAAATAAAGGGCCATGCACTACAAAATAAAGGGCCATGCACTACAAAATAAAGGGCCATGCACTACAAAATAAAGGGCCATGCACTACAAAATAAAGGGCCATGCACTACAAAATAAAGGGCCATGCACTACAAAATAAAGGGCCATGCACTACAAAATAAAGGGCCATGCACTAACCAAATAAAGGTCCACGCACTATGCAAATAAAGGTCCACGCACTAACCAAATAAAGGTCCACGCACTAACCAAATAAAGGTCCACGCACTAACCAAATAAAGGTCCACGCACTAACCAAATAAAGGTCCACGCACTAACCAAATAAAGGTCCACGCACTAACCAAATAAAGGTCCACGCACTAACCAAATAAAGGTCCACGCACTAACCAAATAAAGGTCCACGCACTAACCAAATAAAGGTCCACGCACTAACCAAATAAAGGTCCACGCACTAACCAAATAAAGGTCCACGCACTAACCAAATAAAGGTCCACGCACTAACCAAATAAAGGTCCACGCACTAACCAAATAAAGGTCCACGCACTAACCAAATAAAGGTCCACGCACTAACCAAATAAAGGGCCATGCATATCAATATAAAGGGCCATGCATATTAACAATATAAAGGGCCATGCATTCAATTAAAAAAAAGGGCCATGCACACTATTAAAATAAAGGGCCATGCATATCAATAACTTCAAATATAATACTGCCTTCGTGGTCTAGCGGTTACGTCCGTAAATTTAGACTCGGGGGTACCGGGTTCGATTCCTGGTCGGAACACAAAATATTTATTAATTTAAATAAATAAATAAAATTAATATTTAATTTATTTGTGATATTTCCCGAGTTGGTACCCTAGAAACATCGATGATCTTCCGATGAATCCAGTACTATCCATAAATATGGACCATTTTGACTACGATGGTGACCCAACTTCGGTCGGTATACGTTCGCAAAAAATGGAAATGAGCTTGAGAAATATATCTATTGGCATCTAGCATAGAAGCGCCTCTCAAGAAACGTGCCACTCTTTTACATGTTTGAGGGTTGGGACTGCAAGAGATTAGACGTATTCGAATAGATTACCATGAACCCAATACTTACAATGATAAATGATAGATATATAACACGGGCTCATGCTGAGACCTTGGGAAATGTACGAGTATATGACATAGCGATCAAAAAAACTTGACAACTATCTTGGCCCTAAGCAAAGTCAATACTACGAACTCTACCTATTTAGACTAATAAAGCAGGAAGAAAGAGAAAGATTGGAAACATTTTTGTTAGGGTTTAGGATCCAAACAGAAAAATGTAAGTTTGAAAACAAAGATGAGCATTTAATAGATAGATAGACCTGAGGAAATATTAATAACTGAAAAATATTAGCTGGAGATGACAACATTACTTTAAACTAAATTATAAATAAGGCTAATGCATCAGACGTAATCAGTCGGCAATTACAACAATTTTAAAATAAAAACACATTATATAAGACTGACATAAACAAAGTGGATACAAAATTAAGCCTTCGCAATACATTAAAAAGGAATTCCCATTCGGAGAAGAATTGTTCTACATGTGAAGTTACAATCATTTATCAGATGACTCAAAATGTCCTGCCAAGGACAAAAGATGTGATAATTGTGGCTTCATTTCCAATGTCGTCAGCAATGCTTAACAAGGTAAAAAGGAGATTACCTAACCACAAGAGCGATGAGTTCAAATAAAAATAAAAAGATTAGGACTAGGAACATCTAAAGAAGTGGATTACATCTTCCATATTGATGAAGACACATAGTTGCAACCTTGGGGGGACCAATATAAATATACTTATTAATTCTGCCATTCCAGATTTATTTATTTTACCATATGCCTGCAAACATCTTTGGAGGTTCATTTGAAACTGATATTCTGTTGGGTCAGTAAATAATAGAAGGGCTGTGGTATGTATTATGTAATGGAACAGAACTTTTAGGTAAAAGTACTGCTATTGAGTTGGGTGTGTATAAATGTGTGAATTGGGTGTGGGATTGGCCCGCAAATCTAAAGTACTAAAGTACAAATCCCAACTAAGAAGTATATAAGCCAGCCATTTAGTCACATATGTAGAAGGATACTAATCATTAAAAAAAAGGTTTATGCAAAAGATAAATAAAGATAAAGAAGCAGACATAGAAGCAGTGACTGGACCCTGGGTTTCACTTATATGAATTATTAAAGAAAAAATTAAATTATGGATTAGTATTGATATAAGGAAATTTTGTGATTACAATTAAGTAAAACAGCTAATATTGAGAAACACTGGTCTAACGAACAAGAAGATGCATTTTAAGGTTTAAAACAAAATTTCTCTAACACAAGCATTAGGTTATTATAATCCTGCTGATCGTATTCAGGCGATTGCATGCTTTTCCGTTTGGTTTAGAATCTGTTCTTTCTTATACAAATAGATAATAAGATAGGGAAACAAGAAACTCACCGAGAGCGGCAAAAGATACTGTCAAACCGAGAAGGTAGCATTGGCCCTTGTTAGGGCTGTCGAGCACTTTAAAAGGCAATTACATAAAAAGCTATGGATATTGAACATAGAATTATAGATCATAAAACTATGGATGAGGACAAATAAAATAAAGAAAAAGGAAGAGAATATAATAACAGGAAAGGAAGACAACAACATACAGTAACAAAAGTTAATGGTGGAGATATAATTATAGGAGACAAGCAAGTGGAAAGATTCAGGCGTAATGTTATACACTCATCATCAACAAAAATAAAGATGAATTGAAAGGCAATTAAAATAAGTGTTACATTTTAAATAATCTTATTGTTGAATTAATAGTTTGTTTAATTGTTAAAATAAATCAAAAAATATATAAAATAAAAGGGATGTAGCATACACATCGAACGTACAGCACAACACTACGGTGTGACATCTCTAGAGGACAGATCGAATAGTGGCGGCCGAGCGAGTGGATGTGAAATATTAAAGAGTATATTAATATACGTATAAAGTAAAGGTAACTATTTAATTAGTAGATCCTATACATACTAAAATTAAAATAGCTCAGGAGCTTTAAGAAGTGCACTTGAAATTGTTCTCAAGAATATCCATTACCTTATCGAGAAAATAATAAAAAACAAGACATTACTAATTGCTGCTTCAATACAGAAGTTTAGAGATGACTTTGGTGGATATAATAACTTTTAACCAAAGCAGTGCTATTATCTAGTTCAGTTTATGCTACAATTCATAAAATCATATAATAATAATAATCAATTATATTTTTTAAAATTATTAATACAAACATGCGTCAGGGCGGTAATTCCGCCCACTGGCTTCAACAAAAACTACCATGATCAACATCTAACAAAGGTAAGTGATTCGCCGACTATCTTAGTCAGACCGCCTCATACATCCTTCTATGGACATTTGTAATAAGCGTGGGAGGAACTTAGACGTCGGCCTCTTGACCTTATTTGGTATTACTAAAAAGTTTATTGGGTAAATAAAAATCTACCCACATTTTGCTTTAATAACAAGGATTAGACTTCTAAATAATAAACAATTTAAGGCTGTTTACTTTTTTTTTAATAAACGGGTCGAGATTTACGTGTTAAACATAAAGGTTCGGAGCCATAATAGTGGACTGGGAGCGTTATTGCGCAATAAAAAAGGCCTTCCTTGGTCATAAGCCTGAGACAGTATTCTTCACCTATCTATGCATGCAGTGCCGGTGTGTCCATGGACGCTCCTCTCGTTGTTCTCCTAACGTTTCGGTTACATTGCAGATTGAGATAAATCTCTAAGGTAAATTGCGTAAATACCATTGATTATTATCTAAATTATTCACCAATAAGAATGATATTATATTAGGGCATAAAGTCATAAGAAATAGTAAATCTTAAAACTAATAAACATAAAATTGTGATATCTGACAGATTTACAAGATACATAATAAGGAATCTTGGTACTGGTGATGTATACCGCAAAGAGCTATATATCTTAGAACTTATTGCCTATTGTGTTGCAGGCTGTGACAAATAGAATAGGTATAACAATATTATGCTGTTATGCTCGACTGATGCCAAATAATGCACTGACATCATTCCATATAACAATAATATGTGAACCTATACTTACCTATTATTCCCTAATGTCAAACTATTAATATTTATTACATTGCATCTACAATTGTATTAATTTGTCCATGTATGTTAAAAAATGACAACCTTTGTAATTTGTTGCATATAGTTTTAAAATAAATAAGTAATAAAAATAACTATATTCACAGTCCCTCCACTAGATTTGTGCTAAAAATTTAAATTCGAAAATAAATTTGTTTATTAATCATAAAGCTCATTACTAGGGTAAACAAAAAATAATGCAACATTAGATGACAAAACTAGTAAGTAACCTGTCAGCAGAAGACCAGCAGTTTAGATGATTCCAGTGACCCGTTAATGTTTAATCTGACTAAGAATAGAATCTGCAAGGAAAAATCAGCTATATTACAAATTAAAATAAATACATAATTAATAATAATAAAAACAAGAACGATAAATTAATAACCTTGTACGCTATGAGTACCATAGTGATTACAATACACGGCACAGTGGTACGTCAGGCACGTCAACTAAGAATTAAGATACAACAAACTGCTAACTATACGAATAGTAGTTAAATGAAATGAAATTCTAAATTAAGTCTAGTTTATCGAAAGTATAACTACAATTTTAGTAAAAGAGCCAGTGTTGCTTAAAGGTTATGTCGTGACACTAAACTAATTACATTAACATAGCAAGTGAAATACCAGCACAATAGTGTCACAAAGTACTCTATAATAGAGATAAAAGGATCACTATTGGCAAACAATAATGCCTTATGTTGCCACGTTACACATACTCACTCGTAAATTATCTTCTATCGCAATATAATGATCTACGAAATAGGTAAAGGTGACACTAAAAGTATATTTAGAGCAAAATAATTAAATTATATTGTCTGAGACACACACACACAAAGTCATAATACTTGTATATATATATTTATACCTATCCACCAGATACTACGTAAGCATTTGTAACGCGTCATTATTTCATAGATACTAATAAATTTTGACAAAGCCCCTTTACAGCTGCATTTAAGTAATTTTAAGTTTCTTCATCATAAGGTACCTACTGCCAGTTCTGTTCTTTGCTCGAATATAACACTTTTCAGGCACAATAGATATATGTAGTAAATAAAATAAAATAACACTCGTACCGAATAAAATGATGTAGTTAATCATAGACTTAAACAAATTCCGGTGGGAATGTACGGTGACAAAATAAAGAATAAGAATATCACTCCTGCTAGTGAAAGACTTAGGAGCAAAGCAGTCCAATAAGCAAGCTCTTAGCAGAAAACCAGTTCACTACGTTTGAATAATTATTGCAATAACATCATATTTTTATTATTGAAAGGCACTGTCTCCTGTTAAACATAGTCACTCATGCAGTGGACTGGGTTCACTATATCGAGTCACCATGTTTGTGTGAATAAATAATTTGTAATTAATATTTAAAAGCTAAAAAGATCTAAAAGCGTTCGTATCTGTTGATGAACGTAAGTCAATAAGCACATAGGTCAATCAAAAAAATTCGGCTGATGTTCACGTAGCTCGCTTTAAGCCTTCAATAGTTCTAAGCTCTGTTAATAAAGGATTCGCTGCGAGCTTATAGTATATTTATGACGTCATCAAACGTTCACAAGCCGCTTAATTTTTTGGGGTAGTACTCTAGCGCAGTTAAATGTGTGTCAGTCATATCATTTCTAAGCACCTAACATTTTAAAATTGATAATATGTCTGTGAATAGCTAGCCATAGTCGTGGGTTGTTTTAATAACATTTGAGCATAAACATGGAACAAATATAATATTCAAAACCACAGATAAGTGATTGTCAACGTACATTGTAAAAATGACGAGATGGGAAACACTTAAAACGATTTCTGGTCTTAAATATTGTAAATAATTTAACGAGCGGAAATAATTCAATTTAATATGCTTGATTAAGTCTCATGGATCTTAGCCTGAGTCGATAAGTATATCAGATGTAATGTAAATACTCAATATATACAGTACATCTGATATTTAAACTACTAAAGCCAAAGCTGTGGTCACGCCAAGACCAATCTCAATCTAAATCACATCCGATGCCGATTACAAAATATCACGAACTATAGCTTATGGTTTATACTACCAGCAGTTATTTACATAGGTATTCCAATATCAACCAGCCAATCTAATATTAATAATCCTAAATCAAATAACTTAATGTGAAATCTAACGCGCGATGACAACACTAAGAAAACAAAATTAACTATTAATAAATCTGAAGAATTTCCATTCAAAGGCAAAACGAAACATTAATATAAAGATTTTCTGATAAAGTACGACTTCTGAGAAGCCAATAGTTAAACAATCGTCAATTATATTTAACTATCTAGCTAAGTCCGTTTAGTATAGCAATGGCAAAAAAAAAATCGGTTATGCCCTAACAAATATCCAGGGATCCAGGTTCTAAATAATATCTCTGCTAAATTTCATTTAAAAAATTAGGCGTGAAGTCGCAACAAATAGATAGACATTACACATAAATGGTCGTTTGTTGTTCTGCTCCAACCCTGACGTCATACAGCCTATTTCCGTCCCTGGGTTCCAAGAAACAGGAAAAACAAATATTATCAAAATCGGTTAGGCAGTTTATCCGTAAAGTCCAAACGAGTTAAAGTTGCAAGTATTTCAGTAGCGATAATAGCGAGCATTGATTCAAAACATCTCCCATGTGTATGTAACCCGAGATGTCTGCATCCACTCAAGACTCCGGCGTACTTACTACGATAAACAATCAATTTCTCAAAATAGATTTTATTACTTGAGTAATTGAATTCAATGTCGGTGCAGCCGGCGAAACAATACTTTGTTAAGGAATACAATTCAAGTCAGAATTTATCCCATTCGTATTAGAATTGAATATTGCTAAAGTAAGATATTCTGTGTTTTCACAATCTTCATGTACAATAACTAGTACAATAAATGATAGATTGTATTCGGTTGCTATTGCTACAAGCTCTATAGGTTCTAGATTTTCTATAATCAGGTCATAAATCTCTTATTCATCAAAATTAGGCAAAGATGTTACTTGGAACATTCTTTAATAGATTATAGCGCGTAGTATGTAATTTTTAGTTAATTTATTTATTTAGTACACACAGCAGTACATATATTATCACACACATAACATAGTATAATTATAACTTATCTAACATGTACCAATTAGGTGTCACAGCATTTACCAATATAAAAAGAAGAAGAAATTAAAAACTTATTACTGTTAAAACAAAAAAAAAAAAAAAACTATCAAATTTATAAAATACAAATATGACTTCTAAAATAAAATTATACATTTTTCTCTTTTTTAATGGAACTAATAAGGAAACAAAAATTGCACAAATTTGGTACCTGAAAAAAAACGAAAACAAAACACTTGTTAAATAAATTATAAGCTACTCAAATATTGATGGTTTGAAATGTTCGAGAACATTTTTTCTGAATAGATTGTAACGGTCATGAAATATGTCTATATCATTATTGGCACTGCAGAGACTACTGTAGGTGTTGCACATTCGGGATGTTGACGAATGTGAACCTGCATTAGTTCTTGAGGGAGGACAGCACAGTTAATATTGTAATATATTTGCAGGCCTATGATTTCTCACTTTCCCAAAGGTCATTGCAGTTCTAACCAGCATTACACTAATTTAAGTTTTTATGTACTATTTTATTTAAATATGTACATTAATAAAGAAGGTTTGTAATAAACTTCTGCAAAAAATGTGAGTTCTAAACCCATAGATACAATATTTGTTAAGTTTTTTGACATAGCGATTATATTATTAGGTAAGCCACAATAAGCTGACGTCACGGCTTAAAGTAAGGGAGCACACAAAGGTTCCCCCATATTGTAAAGTGTGGACAAAAGCGAACCTGTCGCATGTTTGTAACCTGTTGCATCCCCTTCGTGTTACCTGATTTGAAACTTTACGCCATTTTTATTTGATTCTTACTGTCGGTCTTTGTAAGGGTAAAGAAAATAATTGAGAATTATTTAAAATATTTATATGCCATTAGAGTTTAGACAGTAGGGTTTTGATTTATATGTATTTTGTAAATACATTAGTATTGAGTTGTTCAGTTGATATCATGTTTAATTTTTATTTAATTACCAATAAGAACTTTGTCTTTTGAATATAGCTTCATATAATTGTATAGACGTTTAAATGTATGGCCGCTTCTACTGCCACAGCTCTATCAATAATTTGATCCGCAGATCTTTTACCTCCATCTCTATTCCAGCCACCTTAGAACCCACGGGCTTATTTAGAGATGATGGCAGGAGACCTGACGGTATGACCTTAGTTCCTTGGAGTTTGGGAAAATCACTAGTGTGGGACGTCACATGTGTAGACACGCTAGCAACTTCCCATCTTCATCTTCTTCAGCTAGTACTGATCTAGGACAAACATATGCTCCAGCTTCTACAGATAATCTTTCAACTACTTCATATACAACACGATACGGACGTACGGTCCGACCTCCAGTTAGATTAGATTTATAGTTTTATTTTATATAGTTAATTTTTATTTTATCCAAAGAAGGATGTTGTGTTCATTGCCTTTATACTTTTAATATTTGTTACGTCTTAATTGTCAATGTCTCATGTGTCAATTATATTTTACTATGATTCTAAAATGGTATTTTACTTAACAAAATATTATTAAAACAGGAACTACTGTCAGAGCTGGTGCGGCGGCAGAACAAGCTCAAATCGTCAAGCGCCGCAAATATATAAACATTTGCAATGATTATATATTTGTGGCCTTTGCCGTTGAAACCATGGGACCGTGGGGCCTCGAGGCAAAAACTTTATTTAAAGAAATTTCAAAAAAACTAGTCGACGTCTCTGGTGACCCACGGGCTGGCAGCTTCCTCGCTGAGAAGATTAGTATCGAAATTCAACGAGGAAATGCTGCCAGTGTTTTGGGCACCATGCCGCTGGACAAAGGCCTGGAGCAAATTTTTATATTGTAAGTTTTGAGACATTAGGTTGCTAAAATTTTTATTATATTTAATTTGTTATTTAGTTTATTTTTCTAGGTTAATTAATAATATTGTAATTCTTTTATATAGTTTGTACGAGTATATTACTTCGAATAAATTAAATTCAGTAATGTATAAATATCTGACGTGTAAAAGTGCTTGTAATATTGCCAATTTACTGAATAAATGAATTTGAATTTGAAAATGTTGTTTATTTAAAAAAAAATGTACTATATATAAAGGGCGGGCTTATTTATTTGTTGTGACAACGTCCTTGTACAGCGGCATCTATAAAGGTAGTGATTATTTATAGTGTTAAATCGTGACGATTCTTTACTATTAATGGCATTCTTCTGCTATCATGCTATTGATAAACAATATTATGTATAAATTATATTCTCCATTGCCCAGAGCGTTGTATGCACTTCAGAATCTGATTGAATCAACACCACAGATTGACGTTTTTGCAGACGATCTTTGCAAGATCAGCAAACCATGTTGGTACTTCTGTGAGAATCGATAAAATGACATCAATTTTTGGCAACAAATTATAGATTTAATTAAGGCTGACAATATTGAAATGAATATTATTGTTTTCTAATATAGTTAATGGCTTTTTCTTAAATTTTTATGAATATTTGTAAAATAGGGATGTTGAAAGAATGAATTGAATGTCGTTAAACATTCTCGCAGCCAAGCTTTGGGTCAATGCAGAACAATTCAGTCATACGGTAGGTCCATAGTGTCCCAGGAATCGAACTCGAACTACACTGGACCACGGAAGCAGTCATTAATTACCTACTTAAGTAACATACAATCTCGAAGTGTTTACTTAATTACTAATCTATTTAACAGCAGCCGAAATATGATGTCATGCGCCCGCGCCGATGCGGTGTGATAGTAACTCGGGATTTTGGTTAGATAAGGACAGAACGTGGTTGTCTCTTTCTAACACATTGCGAGAAATACCAGTGAAAAAAGTCAGGTATATTAGCCGATCAACACCAGCTGAGGTGTTCGTAAGTAAGAATTCTTATATGTACTTTGCTCAAATGCAATGCTTATGCGAAATTAAAAGTTATACCTAGTTATAGAGGTATATAAAATAAAATTCATTTATGTGGCCTCTTTGGGACTATTTCTGATGGCACGTATGGGTACTAGTAGTTCATAATTTTGACTTGTTAGTTTATAAGACTGCCTCCGTGGCCCAGCGATTAAGTCTGTAGTTTAACCATGTGTGTACTAATTTAACTTAATTTTAATATATATAGATATGTAGGTATTTATGCATATATTTATTCAGTATATGTAATATTAGTATGTAAGTCTATTAATAAATTGCACCCTTCGTTGTTACCTCTCCACACTCCCAAAGGTTGGTTGTTAGAAAATGCTTAGTCATTAAGCCTGCCTATGTAAAATATTTTTTAGTGCAATAAAGAATTGTTGAAATTGAAATTTATAAATAGTTTGCAATACGCTATCTTTCTGGATACGTAATTTAAAACACGTGATTTCGGAGATGTTCCCGTTTAGAATTGGACCGATCTACGAGTAGGTACTTGTGTTCTGTTAAAATAATATAACAAATACCTTGGTAAATATTTACTAATTGCAGTTTAAAAGGTTATCTCAATGATATGATTTGTCAATAGTTTGCAGGTGGCAGACATCTAAATAAAGGTTATACGGTAGTGTTGTTGATAAATCGATTATTAATTCCAAAGTTAATCAAGTAATCGATAGCATTGTTACTTTATATTGTTTGGGTCATTAATCTCATTAGTAATAAATTGACCGGCAAAAATTAAAACAAAACAAGGGAGTTTTTCGCGCCATTTTGCGTGGACATGTCAAGTGCAAGTTTTTGTTTTGTAAATTATTTTGCTGTGGATATTATTGGTCAAAAGCGGAATTATGGAAAACGATAAATTGGACTTTAAATATGGGGCACAAGTTGCGGTTTATTTTTTGCGGTTTTCCCGCGCTGCCAACTCCTATATTTTACCCGACGTGTTTGAGCTATGGTGCCGCGAGTGGCTCCAAGAAAAGCATCAATTTCTGCAGCATCTGGAATTTGATGATGACCTCATTAACTCATGAAAAATAAAGATATATTACGTCAGACTTGGCTGTATGGGCTAGACCCATTGCCTTCCCTATCACCTCATTCATCATCCATCGGGAGAAGAGAATACAAAACAAAACAAAAATATACGAGTATGAACAAAATAGTAAATAACTTCAAGTTTGATATTTTCTCATTTTTTTCTTTATAGATAAAAAGTAAAAAAACGAAACCTTTCTTTTTATAAAGAAGTGGATTAAGCAGTTCCCGGTTCCACTTACACCAACTTGTTAAATCGTTAATAGATTTATTCATTAGAAAAGTGACATCAGAACTTCGCCAACCCGTCTGGCTAGAGTGGCGAATGTAGGCTAAATTCTTCAGAATGTTCTGGAAGGCCGATCTCCAACAGTGGAGTTCTAGGACTTTGCGTTCTAGGGACTGTGATAATAAAAACGAATCGATTGACGTGAGAATCGTCAAAATCTGACAACGCGTTTGGTGTCCAGTGTGCCACAAAGGAACATTAATACATAGGCTGATAAACACCTAACCCTTTGCGTCGTGCAATCGGGTAAAAAGTAAGCAATAAGTACTATTTAAACACATTTATTGAAGGCGTCGATTTTAAGTTGATTGTTTATAGAATTGTACCTACAAGTTCAAGGAGATCGCTTAACTATTTCCAAGTAAAATTGTTATTACAAAGTTGCAACCTACCGGACGAGACAGAGTGTGTTCAACCCAACGTTAACTACATGCCATTTTATACCCTATAAATATGAGCACAGGTATCAAAATCCTGTTGTAATGTACGAGTTTATATGGCATGCTCGTGATACCGTTAAGTTTGGCACACTAAAAGACCTGACCTAGTGCTTGTTATTTATTAAATCAAACGACAACATCAAAACGTATGATATACTTTATCATCTTAGTATTTTTCAAGCGGATGACATAGTTATTATGGCGAGAAGGATCTTAGCGGAATGTTGAACGGCTTAAACGTAGCTTCTAAAGTGGCAATGGGCCGGACACATCTGCCGCAGAACCGACGAACATCGTCGAGCAAACAGGTTCTAGAGTGGAGACCACGTACGGAAAGACGCAGAGTGAGACGACCCCCCGCCAGATGGACAGATGACCTAAAGAAGGTCGCTGGTGTGGGTTGGATGAGGGTAGCGAAAGATCGCGTTAAGTCACCTTGGGGGAGGCCTACACCCAGCAGTGGGGAAATACAGGCCGATGATGAATTTTTAAGGAACTATAATATCTATTTCATCATCATCAACAGCCTGTGTCTCCCCAAACCGGATATAGGCCTCCCCAAGGCTCGCCTCCTCCAGCGACCTCCCTCAGGTTATTTTTCGACCTGGCGAAAGTCGTCCCACTTTGCGTCTTCCAGTGCTTCTCCATCGTTCATCGGTTCTGCGACAGACGTGTCCAGCTCATTCAGCTTGCTAATTTTGAAAGCCATGTTGTAAACTTTGGTTCGCTGATGGATGTGAACGTTTCGGTCTTTATCCTTCAGAGAAATCCCGAGAAAAGCTCTCTCCATAGCACCTTGAACTTGTGGATCAGCCTCACTGTCACATATAATATTTATTTAATAAACTCTTTGTTGCAAAAAAATTATAGTAATGTACCAGTACGAACTTAATGCCTTCATGTTACAACAGGTAACCTTTTGAAGTGTGGTAAAGGATTTCAGGGAGCATTATTATTATACAATTAAAGAGTTGGGCCAAATGTAGATATGGAGAAAGTGTAGACGTTGCTTATAACTACAAAAACGTAATTTATTTCATTAAATGGCAACACTTTTTCGAACAGGCAAATGTCATAAATAGTGTACTAGTTGTGTCTAAAACAATTATCTACTAAATACATGGGATACACTATAGGGGTAGTGTGACTAGGCATAGTATAACCACACTACTCGTATATGTGGTATTTATCGATATTAAAGCATTAACTAGAATTCTAATGCGTCATTGAAATATGGATAGAATTATATAGTGTAACTATATACATATGTACGAGGGGCGTTCAAAATATTCTCGGTATGTGGATAAAAACAAACAAGTACGAAAAGTTTGATATTTTTATTTTTCAATATACTCCCCCCCTATGTTCATACACTTATAAGATCGATCAATTATTTTTTTTAATCCCTCATAAAAATATTTTTTATCTTTGGTGTAAAAATGCTCCTCCACGGCCGTCTTCAACGCTTCATCGTCAGAAAATTTATTTCCACGCAGATCCTTTTTAAGATTGGGAAACAAAAAGAAGTCGCTTGGGGCTAAGTCCGGACTATAGGGTGGATGAGTAACAGTTTCAAACCCACATTCAACAATAGCTGTCTTGGCAATATGAGCAGTATGGACAGGGGCGTTGTCATGCAGAAGCAGAACACCTTTGGTTAACTTTCCTCGCCTCTTTTCTTTGATCGCATCTCTTAATTGACGTATAACGTTAGCGTAGTACTGCCCTGTGATATTTACACCTTTTTCTTTATAATCGATAAGCAAAACTCCTTCACAATCCCAAAATATTGTGGCCATGACCTTGCCAGCTGACGGGATTACCTTGAACTTCTTGGGATGAGCTGAACCCTTAATGTGCCACTGCATGGACTCCTGTTTGCTCTCTGGGTCATAATGATGAACCCAGGTTTCATCTCCAGTAACTATTTTTTGCAGCACCTCATCGGGATTTTCACCACACAGGTCGATAAAATCTGAACAGCAAGCCACACGCATATCCTTTTGAAGAAGCGTCAGCATTCGCGGAACCCATCTTGCACTTACTTTTGACATATTAAGATGGTCATGTATAATGTCATGTACGGTACCAATAGAGAGATTGGTTACTTGAGCTATAGATTTTACCTTCACTCGGCCGTCTTCCAATATAAGTTTTTCCACTTTATCAATATTTTCTTGTGAGGTAGCCACTACAGGCCGGCCAGGTCTAGGGTCATCTTCAATACTCTCCCTTCCACGCTTAAATTCGCTTGACCATTTTTGAATAGTAGATAAAGAAGGAGCAGACTCACGGTAAACACAATCCATTTCCTCTTTTATGGTTTTTTGATTTTTACCCTGTTTTGTCAAGAATTTTATGACGGATCGGTGCTCTAATTTCGTTAAAATTGTTAATTCGCTCATGGTGTTCATGTTTGTTCGGCAATTGCAGAAAAACAAAAGAACATCTCGGTTCCAATTTTACTTTTTTTTAATGTCAATGGATGAATCTTAGCGGCCAGTAACAAATATATATATAAAAGAGGTTGTAACGTATCAATACCGAGAATATTTTGAACGCCCCTCGTACGTTTAATTCTAAACTTGTTCATCCTAAATTGTAGAATTCTTAATTAAATGCAAGTGGAACTGATTCAATTGTCTTAGCCAATAAGAAGAAGTGGTAATGAACTTTGATGAAGCAATTTTTGTTAGTCATGAATTTTTATGAACATTCTGCTCCTATCATCAGCAATTATTAAAAAGTTTGGCACAATTATATGTGTAGATTTAGTAGTAAATATAATTACAAACTATTGAAATAAAATTAAACAAATAAACTAGACCTGATAATAAAAAAATGTCCTCGAGAAAGAGAGTCCCATCAGAGATAGTCCCAAGAAGACTGGCAATATTTCCCCACCGTATAGCGAGGCCAATACGTTAGCAGACATAATTGCCAGCCTTCCTATCTCCAAATTTTTTTGTCTGCCATTCGGACAACCCCTTGGCCAGGCGCTTGGCTGAGGGTCCCCATGGTCCAACCTCGTCTCGACTCCAAACGGCGCAAACTCATAACCTGTACGGAGGTTGACGTATTTGCGCAGCAATCTCCATGCTGGACGAGGTTACCTGGATGTGCGATAGAGCTAATGTATCTACACAATATCAACTATTTATTTAATAACTTTTGGTACATTCAACCTGCCTGCCAAGTTTTCACAGTCCAACGGTCATGCCGTCGGGTCTCTTGCCATCGCTCCATGAAATCCCAGAAGGTTCTTGGATGGCGGGTACTTCAGCAGTAGCAAGAGCCCTAGTTTCTAATTATATTGTTTGTCCATTCTACTATATTACGATCAACATCATCACAGCTCTTAAAACACAGAGTTGGGCTGGCAACCAATAAGCAGCATTAGAAGGTCTGACAATTTTCATTCTGTGACACACTCATCGTCCACTATTTTGCGCCTCTTCCTGCCCAACCAAATAATACTGTATGATTATGCTAAGGCCATATTGGAATCTTTTTCCAAAAATGTACTGCTGGTAGACTTTCTTATGCAGAATTCCTGCAGTAATTTGTTTTAGGTTTAGATCAATAAATGATTAGCAAAACATTTATGGATTGTCCATTATGTTTCCTTTTAGAGTTTGCAGTAAACTCGGTGTTGTTCCAACGCGGCCTGTACCCTCCTGAAACCTTTAAGGTAGAAAAGAACAATGGGATTGCTCTGTTCTTTACACACACAGGTACACACGTACCTGCTAAGTCTGAGTCGTGGCTACAAGTGAAGGCACCAGATGTAATTTTTAATGACAGATTATTAACCACTCCACAAGTTGGTATTAGTGGAGCCGGGACCGACAGCTTAACGTGCCCTGGCACGGGAACGGTGTGGTGTTATAAATCTATTACAAATGTACGTAAGTATTTCTCATTGGTACATGAACCAACCTTTTAGGATGTTGAGGAAAGCGTTCTTACAACCAAGCCACCACCAAGATTAATTAAAATCGCTCTCCCATCAAATGATTCTATCGCTTGTTCCTAGAATTAGAATGATGGTGATATTATAATTATTAAGGAAAGATGTAACGTCGAAAGTCAAAAACAGCCGCACGAGTTCGTATTTTTAGAAACTGGAGGGGTCGATGAGCCACGTTCTTTCATCTCCCACGCGGCACACATGCGGGATAGCCGAGGGGCGGCAGTGTCTTTCCCACATTTTTTTAGTTATAAAGATAACCACAATCAAAATATTCACAACTAAATAACGTTTTATAAAGAAGGTATTTCATATCAGTAGCATGGAACAAGTTTAGAACTGTAAAATTTTCTTGTTTTTTGTTTAACTAATAAGTAAAAAACTGCCTCCGTGGTTAAGTCCGTGAATTTAGATTCGGAGGTACTGGGTTCGATTCCAATATAATTTAAATAAATAAACTTCATTAGTATTTAATTTATTTGTGATTTTTCTCGAGTTTGGTACGCTGGAGATATAGACGAGTTAGCCACTTGTCATGATTGGCCTATAGTAAAGTTGGCTAAATGTAAATCCGCTTCTTTATAAACGGTTTTTGATGAAACGGTCGTGATGATACTTTACTAATAAATAAAGTAACTTTCAAGGTGATCAGATTTAAGTTGAACAAATAACGATTTATTGATATTAGTTGAACTAACTGCCTCCGTAGATTTGGACTCTCCGAGGTACCGCGTTCGATTTCTGGTCGGGACACAAATTTATTTTATTTATTTATGATATTTCTTGAAATTGGTACGCTAGAGTGATCGACGAGCTTGCCACTTGTCATAGCGTAGCTTCTGCCCAACCCGAAAGGGAAACGGTCGTGATGATGATACGAATATCTACATTTCACAAAAAAAAAACACAATTGTGGCGAAAAGTTCGTATAGGACTCCATTGAATGAGCTGCAGTTTCAAAACATTTTTTAAGAAGTCTCGGGTGATGTTTTATGCAAAGATAATTCTAGGTGTTAAGTATTTTAATTAATCGATAGGACTGGACATGTAAACTAATGAAGACGCGACAACAGATCTGTCGACACCGCATAACAATGAGTTGCAACATCTGATGTTCCATAGCACATTTACGATAGGCCATGCACAATTATAACGTCCACATACAAATATTCTGCAATCCTTCTAAATCCCTAGGCGATTTAAATTGACCTAGATAAAGAGATTATAAAATAGAATAAGTAGAACGATTAACCTAATAGCAGAGAACACATGAACCTAAGATGACTGATAACAGAGAGATGAAGCTACAACTACGTCAACACAAAACAGAATCTTAAGAAAAATCTAATAAAGGTTCATATATTGTTTACGTAAATATGACCACATATCTGAATATCGTGCTAAGTTGAAGTGGCTACCAATTCGTTGTCGCAGAAATCTTAGAGTTCTTCTGTTCTTGGTTTTGAATGAGCCTGCTGAAATACCTTAAGGACAATTTCGCCTATCTCTCTTCTTTCCATGACAAATCTCTTCGCTCTACTCACAAATCCCTTCTATCTGTTCCCTCACATCACACTGCATTTGTCTCTAACTCTTTCGTAGTAGTTGCTACTAATTTATGGAACGATCTTCCTGTCATCATACGGCAAGCTACTACCAGGTCATCTTTTAAAAAACTGGTGGTGTATTCACACTTCTTAAATAGCTCCTGACAGCGTTAGTAAGTAGTATATATGTATGTTTATGTATAATAATGTGTATTATTAGTATTTAGTATATTGATATTATAATATATGATGTAAGTATATATTAATACTATTAAATTAACTTTTATAATTATAGTATTATTATTATTTCTATGATTGTTCAAATTTGTCCCTAAGGTTAGGCTGTCAGAGAATGTCTTCGGGCATTAAGTCCGCCTTTGTACTTTGTGCAATAAAGTTTTTTAAATAAATAATAACGAACTGCTTAATCGTTTATTATTGTTTCTGCAAAAACTACTACTTTAGTACATATTAGTCTAGAGTAAGACCATACACAATCCCGCGGTATGATATATATAAAAGTCATCAAAATAGTCTCCACTTAGTACTTGAAAGCGAACCTTTGAATTCAGGTAAGTAGGTTTAATGCATTGCAAGTTAGTTCGTGCATTACCTATTACGGCGACTCTTTACGACGTACCATTGATGCAAGTGGTCACTAGAATTACAATACAAGTGTATAGATTATTAAATAGAAATTGTCGTTGTGCTTTTTACCGTCTCCGGCTTTCGATTTTTCATTGGCTGTAACTAGGAATATGATACAACTTTCAAAGTATATCGCAGTCATTTTAACAGCGCTATGACACTTACAATTAGCCGATTATACTTATAGCAACTTACAGCCCTATTCTGTTACTCAAGCGCCATCGTTATATAATGGAAAAAAAAAATGTAAAGTAAAGTATCATCACGACCGTTTCCCTTTCGGGGTGGTCAGAACCAGTTCAGCGTACCAAACTCGAGAAATATCACAAATAAATTAAATGTATTTATTTACATTAATAAATATTTTTGTGTCCCGACCAGGAATCGAACCCGGTACCTCCGGGTCTAAATCCACGGACTTAACCGCTAGACCACGGAGGCAGTATAATGGAATCATACATAGACATAATGGAATCCCTTAAATAACGGAACTGTCAGTGTAAAACGCTATGAAAATTGGTATTCTCGTATAAAGGTTTCCACTACAGATGACAGCAAAATAAAGTTTCGATGCGTTCATTTAAAAAAAAAAACTAATATATATTTTTTATATTGCCATATTTTTAATTTATTACCTAATATGTGTTATAAAACTATGTTTAATGTAAATATATAATCTTAGTTTAATTAATACCTATAAATGTTGTCAACTTTAATGGAATCTGTTTGCACACCTAATAACAAATATATAAATATGAAGCAAAAAAAGAGCACAAGCTTATAAAGTGATGATGTATTGTACCATTTTTTTTTTACAGTACATACTTAGTGAAATAATATGCTGTCTAAAATAACTAATACAGCCCGTCGTCGTCAAGAGGTGTTAAATTAAGACGAAATTAAAGTATTTGTCAAGACAACACAGTCATACAATGAATTTGAAATCAACCAATGGTGTGCTAGCTTTGTATATTTGAAAACAAATAACACGGTAGCGATTCATTCATAATCTGAGAAGCTAGTGGGTATATTTAAAATAGCAGACGTGTCTACGATGATAGTGAAAAATGAGGCAGGTGATTCGACTCATTCGAGTGGACAGTCAACAAGGTTCAGTGAACTCATTCATTACAAACAGACAAAAGAAGCAACAGGAATCAGTTTTAACAACAACAAAGTATTTTAAACATGTAAAAAAAATGTTATTCAAAAAAATTAAAAGGACGATATTTATTTTAGACCATTGTTTTTCTTTGGCGCGTTTACTAATAAAATCTATTTTATAAAATGTATAAAGAAAAATATATAAACGATTTTGCGAATTAAACTTGAAGGATGAAATTAATTATTATGGATGAAAAAAAACATTATAAAAGGTAATCGTGACCAAGATGATATTACGAGTCTGCTCAAGTTCTACAAATACTTAATTTATTAAATCGTTTTTAATTCTTCTGTATTCGGAGCAATTGATTTCATTTCTGATATACCGTCTAAGAAAGTGTGCATTGTTATGGTATATTTAAAAAAAGATATGTCAATAATAATTTTAACATAAAGTTAATTTGGTTTTAAGGTCCGAATCACTAAAAGAAATAACCAAAATCAGAAGCTAACTACCAATCACGTGGCGTATATCAAAATATTGATCGTCGATTTGAAATAGATTTGATGTCACTAAAATATCCACTTCTATCCTTGTTCTTAGCTTATCCTTGTTATCAACCTTCAGCTTCTAATCAAAGTCGTTATCGAGTCAACTAACAGTTTTTACGTATAATAGTCCGGTTTATAGCTGCCATGTAAGTTCTACGATTAGTAAATGTCTTCGCTTAACACTAACCGCTATCATTGACGACTTGAGCACGTGAGATGTTACGAATGTTGCAACTCTTCTAGAGGATGGCTATAATTAAATGTGTTATTTTTGACTAAACAAACAGCAGCTTAATGTAAACAACAGAACGACAGCCAGTGAAAACGTTACGACTTTTGTCGGCGGCAGTTTTATTGACTTCCCTTGTTCTATTTCTGTGGGACAATAAATCTTGGAAACTAAATACAATTGCATTTAATCAACAAATTAATTTTAATTGACAATTATTAATTATTGAGGCAAATAGGATGAACAATAGCTACTAATGAATTATTAGCATTTAATCTGCAGTTTCAAATTAATAAATACAGTTTACGATATAACATCATCATCATTCTATTACCATTTCTTTAAACTGTATCTACCAGTTTATATATTAATATGTAATTTTTCAATGGCTTTTATGTTTATATTCTCGTATCTTCTTCATTATTATGTAAATATAAATCATCCACTGTAAGATATAGGCCTTCCACAAGGCTCGCTTTTGGACTCTAACTTTTGTTACCGCTCTTTAGGTCGTACATTCATCTGTCAGAAGGTATCTAATAATAAGGTATGTCTGAACTGCCATATCAGCTTGCTAATTCAGAGAGCCAAATATCTGTAACTTTAGTTTTATGACTAATTGCACTATATACATCATTACAGAGTTCCAGACCTCCTAAAGACGTACGTGTATTTTCAATAATTTGGACTACTCTGGCTAAGCTGGCTGGGCTGATCGACTATGGTCTGACTAAATTAATAGCTGCAACACATATTGACTCTACAAGCATTTGTCAAGGCTCTAACGCCGAAAGGAAATAAAATTAAAACACAATAAATATTTAAGTTCTTTAAATGAATGTTCCTTCCTTTCACAATAGAAACATTAGGCCCTTTGGTGTTTAAAATCAAAACTATTTATTATTAAACTGAGGAAAAAATTGGTAGAAGTTTCTGGAGATCCTCCTCCTTGCGACGTTTTCCTCAATGCTGAGGGTCGTGACCACCTCCTCGGATCACTTTGTCTCGGACGATGCTGTGCCATCCGGATCTGCTCACGGGGGCATGCAGAGCTTCGTGCACTTGGGTGTGTAGTGTGGTGGGAATCTAGCTGACCAGCTCCTGCCATTATTATTATATTACCATGATTACTAGCCTTGCAATCTTGCCAGAGCTTTTACGGGATATAGGTATGACCAAAATACTCAAGGACTCCTTGCAGGCAGATGGAAGAGAGCCTGGTAGTTTAAAGTTTGAGTAGTCGCCTAAAAATATTTAAAACAAAAAAAACTTTAGCATTGCAACGTGGGAGTGCAGCCAATGTACTTGGTACATGTAATCATGATTTTTTTGTTGGAAAATATTTTTTTATTTATTTGTAAATATTTTATACCATATATTCTTAATATTTTTTTTACTTGAAGAGTTAATGATGATGAATAGCTTTTAGTTAATAACGTAAGACTACTTACAAATATCTTAATTATAATCTACATGTCATCGAATCCAGGAGAAGATAAACCTAATGTTCCGAGGACTCCGGCGACGTTACCTCATTGGATGGCAACACTGATCCCCTGAATAAGATATTCCCTACTCAAAGGATCACCTGTTGACGGTCGGATGGCAACGCTTATGTCGCGTATTAACGATTTAGCGTCCTCAGACTAAGGGCCCATCGTCTCTACGGCAAACGGACTAAGAAGACGTATAAAATTAAAATAAGGTATGTCTCATGCGTGTAAGCATTTAACATTGTCGCGCAAAAGATAGCGAGCGAAGCGAAATTTGTGTTACTAATTACTGGTTGGACAGAGTCCCAACAGATAAACACCTAAACTCCGCCAAAAATACATGAAATGGCGACGGGTTCATAATAAAACAATTTAATGGGCCAGCGCGTTTTCCGCGGTGACGAAATCTTCGCCGACACACTGGTTGCGTAAACTGAAACGCGATCTGTGCTCGAGAAATGGTTTTAAGGCCAAAATAATTGTACTGCATCTGCAAAAGTTGTCAACAATGTTGCTTCAACCTCGCTCATGCTTACATACTATTAAATTTAAGGTTATGTAAAAAAATGTGAAATATATATATTTTTTTCATTTATAATAATTTTTATTTTGTTTTTCTTCATTTTAATTTTTAGTTGTAATTTTATTTATTAAATTAGGTTTATTTTTATTAATAGTCATTAATGTTTTAAAATGTAAGTTTTTAGTTTAATTAATATATTTTTTTTTAAATCATTGTACCTTATTTCCTTTCAATAAATAAATGATCAAAAAAAAAAAAAAAAAAATAATTTTGTTTATATCTATATATAACTTTTGTGTTGAATATATTTCACTAGGACGTCATGTTTCACTACAAATCGCAATCGTGTTCAAACATTTTTTTGCTTATAGTTACAACCTAAACTACATTTTCCTACTGGGCCGGCCCTTGTTTTTTTTTTAAATCAGATCGGCACTAACCTATAATACAGCCTGTCTCATTAATTAAATTTCTATTGAATAACGTCATTAATTTCTATCCAAAATACATGTTTTTTAAATTTTATTTATTCATTTTGGAAAACAATATTTTAGTAAGTAAATATTATACAGTAAATTCACTAAGAACTATTGAAGGTTTTCATATAAAGGTTATAAATCAACTATATTACAACAAGAACTAAATTTAACCTAACATATTAATAAAATAAATAAATAAATAAAACCTAACCTAATTTTAACCTAATAAATAACAAAGCTAAAAAACATGTGTACGCGACTGTACTTTTTAAGAGGGCGGAGCGTCAGCAACTGAATATCGGTTGCTGCGCAATTTTAGGCCAGCGCTCTTTTTATCTGCCGCTATCCATTTTGCATAAAAAAAACAAACCTACCGAATTCAATGAATCAGATCAGAAAACAAAATGTCCGTATATTTATTTCCTAGAAAGTTGACCACATTTCTCAAAATTATAATAATAAATATTTCCAGACAGGTCACACAGCGCCATCTAGTTTCCGTGGTAAGCTACGAGGCTTGTATTACGGAAACTAGATAATTGATAAACTACATATTATACTTTTTTGTTGTAAATATATACATATTATACATATAAACACCCATTACACTAAGACTTGAATAATCTTTGAAAACATTAGATTGTGCGAGCGAGAGGATACGAAAGCCTTAAAGCCACTTAATTTATTGTTATTATTATAACTTTTGGGCGCGTCATGAGTCCCATAACTGTTCGAAAATAATTTCCTCAATAGTAACAGGATATTGTTATTCCAAATCTGTCGATTGTTTATGCGTATAGCCCTGTTATGACAAAACACAGTTGTATATGTTTTATTTTGTAAATCTGATATAGCTGAGTTTTCCTGGCAGATTCATTTCTCAGTCAGAATAAACAGATCCGTAGCCCTATTCTGTAACTTAGTCGCAAACGTTATTAGTGGCTGTCGTTATTTTTGCAGAGGTTGCGTCATAATTACAAAATATTATTCAATTCTTAACTCTATAAGCGCTCGACATTGACAGCGGCCGTGCAAATATCAACATTAATAAACATATAGTTAACGGATTCCTTTATAAAACGTTTGCGTTGAAGTAACAAAACACTGGAATCTGCTAAGCTGCTGGTTTTCTGCTAACAGCCTACTCTTTAGATCACTTTTCTGCTTAGTTTTCTACTAGGAGTATAATAATCGAAATAATTTAATTAATGACATTTCATAAATGCCTGTAATAGGTTTACGTGAATAAAGATATTTTGACATTGCCTTACATTTGTTATAGATTACCAACACCACTATTCCATACTAACCAGTGAATTATATAATATATTGTTATTTAAATTAACATCAGATCATCGCCAACCTGTCTGGCTAACGTGGCAAGTGTAGGCCAAATTCTTCAGATATAAATATTCTGAAAGGCCTGAATTGAGTTTTAAATTTATTAAATGAAGATATTGTCAAACACGTTTAAGTGTTTTTTTAAATATAATTACATCCTAGCTTAGCTGGCTCCGTGGTCAAGCGGTTAAGTCCGTGGATTTAGACTCGGAGGTACCGGGTTCGATTCCTGGTCGGGACACAAAAATATGTGTTAATGTAAGCAAATATATTTAATTAATATTAAATTTATTTGTGATGTTTCTCAAGTTTGGTACGCTGGAGACATCAACGAGCTTGCCACTTGTCATATGTGGCATATAGTAAAGTTGGCTAAATGTAAATCCGCTTATTTATAAGCGTGGTTTCTGACGACCCCGAAAAAGTCGTGATGATACTTTTACATCCTATTAAGCCGAAAAAAGTGTATATATTTATTCTACTGGTTTTAATTTTATAATCGTTTCAATTTGATTTTAATTTTGTATTTATCTCTTTTATATAACTTTCATCCAAAATTTGTACTTATTGAAAATTATGGCACGTAGGTATAGCGATTGTTAAATATCTTAAATACAGTCTCCTAGTTCATTGCGTAGATAAGACAGTTAAATTTATGTAGATTGTACTGTGATCGGCATACACCTTATATTTTATTATGTAGTTACGAGAATCCCACATGTCTGGCAGTGCCGAGTATGGAGATCACTGTAATATGTTTCGTTTGTAAATTTGTTTTTCTCTAAAAAAAAATATTTTCTTAATATTAAAATAACGTTGTTTTACAGTTGATAAATAATAAAAAATATGTAGTCCGGGTTGCAATGTTTTGTCATGGCAGGGCAATAGGCGCGGCGAGTTGCGCTTGCGACGGAAGCTCGGCGGAATTCCGCGCCATTGGCTCGTGCCTGCGCCGTCGGTCTTGGCGGGCTAGCGTTTCATTCATTCGCTACGGAATCATCTGTCATATTGTTATCATATAAGAAAATATTGCTCTTCACACGTCTCACAACATAGTAACAAATGGTAATGTATAAAACACTACTTAACAATTTAGAAAATTCAATATAATTTAGCACATTAACCTGTATTTGCATATTTGCGAAGTGTTTGATTTCAATAAATAGCCTGCTTTAAATAATAATTAAAATTATGAACAAAACGAATAGTTCGTCTGTTCATAATTTTTACGATTATGTCTTTGTTCTCGTACAGAAATCCGGTCGGTAAGTACTAAGTTATAGACATAATTTAAACAATGCACCGGAAGAGCGGCAATGTTGGGACATCGTTAGGCACTCCCATCCTCAACGTCTTGGGATTTTTGTTCTTAAGCTGACAACCCCGCCCGTCATTGTTGCCTGCGTTTAAGACTTGGTAGCATAGTTCAATGTTTTTTTCATATTATTTTAATTAGTTTTTTTTTTTTGCTTATATTATATGTTTAGAATTATATTTGTTTTTATTTTGGTTTTTGCCGCTTGGCTGTACGACTTGTCGCTTTGGCCTCGGCCGAATAAAAAAAGGCACTTTTGACGTTTGGCAGCATGGGGCCGGCAGGCTAAATTTTGTGATTTTTTTGAATTGGCCCCAATTATGGTGGGTTGGGGAGCGTGGACGGTGGCCGAGGATTGGAGGAATGGTGTGAGGGGCGTCCATTGCCAGGGCATTCGGCTGGAGCTGGGGTCTTGCCCAGTTCGGCGAATGTGGTAGTGGAGCTCTCACTCATGCCTGGAAGAGTGGTGAGGAGCGTCCACTGCCAGGGCATTCGGCTGAAGCTGAGGCTGGGCCCAGTTCGGCGATTGTGGTGGTGGAGCTCTCACCGTCGTTGTGGCCCGGTGCTTGTGTGGTTTCTGTAGGCCATTTGGTGTCCACCTGAGGTTGGGTCAGCAGGGCATTCGGCTGGAGCTGGGGTCTTGCCCAGTTCGGCGAATGTGGTAGTGGAGCTCTCACTCATGCCTTGGAAGAATGGTGAGGAGCGTCCACTGCCAGGGCATTCGGCTGAAGCTGAGGCTGGGCCCAGTTCGGCGATTGTGGTGGTGGAGCTCTCACCGTCGTTGTGGCCCGGTGCTTGTATGGTTTCTGTAGGCCATTTGGTGTCCACCTGAAGTTGGGTCAGCCTGCAGCCGGAGCAGTGGTCTTCCCAGCAAGCGACAAAGTCAGGTTTATGTTTTGTGCATGTCCTAGTTTAAGATTGTGAATGTTTTGAGCAATAAATGGCCTGACCACAGATGGGTTTGTTTGATTTGGTGCGGGCACAAGTCTGCCGTTCCCAAACTCCTTAACATTATATAAGTTTGTTATATCAAACAATGCGATTTGTATTAGGTTATTCGTATTGGATTCATTCATCTACCCACACTATATTAGTTTGCCAATGAAACAGACTTCATTTAATTATCAGACAGGCACCATCTCTTAAAATATTTAAAGATAAGCTATAAACATACTTCACAAACAGAAAAAGTCGCCATAAGTCACTTATTATATATGCGTATATATATAATAATAAAAAAAATAATACGTTTATTTAAGAAGTACACAGGTAATACAAATAAAAAAAAATATATACAAAATAGGTTAGTCTATAGAGTAGTTGCACCGTTCAACATTTAGCAGTAAGACCCAGCTTACTATATACATGGTCTTTTGATCGTATGCATTTTATATTTATTTGTTTATGTATGTATTTATTTATGTATAAGTACTATATTTTTGTAATTAAAGTGTGTTTTATACAGTAATAAATAATTTTAACTATCAATTTTCTCCTGCTGCACCCGCTTATTACATATCTCAGTTACAAAGGTTAGTTGGTAAAAAATGCATTTACGGCATTAAGCTCGCCTATGTACCTGCACTTGTTTTATTTATTATTATTATTATTACTGTATCATTACAGCACAGAACACAGAGTCCTAGACCTCAACTAATGGCGATAGGCCTTCCAAAACTTATTTCTAGAGAACTTGGCCTACACATACCAAGCTGTTGGCCAGACTGGTTGGCGAGGACTTTCAATTTTTTTTTACTTTATTGTTTTGCTTTAAATTTATTACAAAATAATTTTATTTTTTTCTTAACCTACCTAATTTGGTGGATATGCCATTGGCACTCACTAAATGATGTGTAGCATGGGATGAAAATTGTATGTGTGTGTGTGTTTTCTGCATTACTGAAGAAAATAAAATATAAAAAGTTGTAATGACTATTAAACTGTCACCAATTAAATTGTAGGGCATGATCTTAATGAACCGATGCACAACATCCTTATTGTAGTAATGTAACAAACACATGTTGGAAACAGCTGGCTATTGCATTACCAAAGTTTATATACTTAGCACATGTGACATCGCGCCCACCTGAAAGTAAGCGGTACGCGAGGACTAAGAATGGGAGCAACTGGACATCAGTCCGGCAGCTTTAATAATTTCGCTACGACCGATGTTTTATTTGTAACCAGCAATCTGTATAATCAGCATTATATAAGTACAATGCCTAGGCAATGCATATGCCAAAAACGTTTAGGCAATGAATAATGATTTATTTTATACTTTGACTAGCCATTCTATACAATGCCGAGTGCGCGCCGGTAATGGGTTTATTTAATTATTTATTTAAAATTTGAAATACATCATGGTTAAAATTAGTACAGAAACAGTTAAAATTAACAATATCGCCTAGTTAGAGCGAAAACCGACTAATTTAATTAGTAAATTCACGTTTTTACATCAGTCGTTTAAAAAACTTCTGCTTTTGCCAGTGATAAAGCTGACTACCTTGCCAACCCGTCTGGTCAGCGTGGCGAGTGTAGGCAATACAATAAGTAGTACAATAAAATGTTAAAATAAATGAATTAATACAGAACCGACAGTAAAACAATGGCTATCTGCAGTCCCAGTGAAGTGTTTGATGATGTTCATTGACTTACCTGGAAAGAAAAAGCATGTTTAGTTTAGTAATAGAATAAAAAAAGTTTACAAGTTATTGTACGTAACTTTATTATTATTTATTTATTGTTATTAGGTACACACAACAGAAAATGTACAAAACATTTACTATCTCCAAAAACATGTGCACATGCAATTATGAAACATTTACATACTCGTATATTTCGAAATAAAAATATGTGTGTAAGTGAGTAAGTGTCATTGTTCAATAATAATTATTTAGTTTGCTCGCCGTCTTTTAGTTTCCACACCAATTTTTTTTTTCATTACACCTCTAGAACACAGCGTCCTAGACCTCCACTGTTGCAGATGTGCCTTTTAGAGCATATATGGAGAATTTGGCCTACACTCGCCACGCTGGCCAAACGGGTTGGCGAGGTACACCAAATTAGTCCTCGCCAAAGAAACCATCCACTATAGAGAGCGAACACACTATTTAGGATAATCCATATTTTTTTCTAATGATTTTTAATGTCATCATCATCATCAGTCTATGTCTCTCCTCTGCTGGATGTAGGCCTCCCCCAAGGCTCGCCATTTTACACAATCTTTTGCCACCCTCATCCAGCCCCCACCAGCGACCCTTTTCAGGTCATCCGTCCATCTGGCGGGGGGTCTTCCCACTTTACGTTTTCTTGTACGTGGTCTCCACTCCAGAACTCGTCTACTCCATCGGTCATCGGTTCTGCGACAGACGTGTCCGGCCCATTGCCACTTCAACTTGCTAATTTTGAAGGCTATGTCGGTAACTTTGGTTTTCTGAAGGATGTCTACGTTTCGGACTCTATCCATCAGAGAAATACCGAGCATAGCTCTCTCCATAGCTCGCTGAGCGACCTTAAACTTGTGAACCAGACCCACTGTCAGTGTCCACGTTTCTGCTCCGTACGACAATACTGGAAGAACGCATTGGTTGAAAACTTTCGTTCTTTGTCATGCATAAGTTAATTTTATAAATCGTAAAGATTTGAAATAAATCTGAAGCGTCTCCTTGTAATTGCTTGAGGGGGATATTGCCTGCTATGTGTTCTTTGCAAAGGACGTTATACCGCGTATAATTGTCAAAAGAGAAATATATTTTAGAACCTCTATTTAAAATAAAAAAGGTCACTTATTTTTAAAGAAAATCTCATTATCCGCAAAACAAAACACTACTGCATAGTGAATAAGGGCGCGTCTGCAAATCGCGATATCCATCGTGATAGATACTTAAAGACTGGGGAGTGTTATTATTAATTGATCTTGCTCACAGCCGAGAGACGAAATAGAGAGAGAAAGAATTAGGTTAGTCACGTTCGCGCGATTGTCGAACTCTTGCTACCTACTCGATTAGGCTCAGTATGAGTTACGATATTTTTAGGAAAACTTCTCTGCACCGTAACTTAAGATTTTATTACTGAATAATTAAAATAAAAAAGACGTAGTTCTTTATATTTATTCTAGATTAAAATATAAATGTATTTACTCTGTAATAAATTCCACGCAGTATAGCAAACAATTGATTTCTTTTGGTTTGAAAGTCGTATTGGTTACATTACAATGTTTGTTACATTATTTTTTACCCCACCCAAAGTACTTAATACTTCTAAATTTTATACATAGGTAACATATTGTCCGTGAAACATCATAATAAATTTGAAAGTGCACGTCTAAAACGATATTAACCGTCAATTCAAGGTCATAGACGTCATAGTTTGTGACGATTGGCCTAGCTTTTATTATCATATCACCTGGCTTCTTGCCTCGTCTTATTTTGTTTAATGTATAATAAAAATAGCGTTAAATAAAAAAGATTAGCATAATTTAAGATGGGGCGTCCAAAATTATGATCTGCCAGCAACTATTTTAAACACACAAGTTGACAGCTTCCTAAAGCTATAAATAACGTCGAGTTGTGCTTAAAAAATATCCAATTAATGCTTATTAACTATTTCTATCCGAACCCGACAAGCAATTAGTAATCTTATATCCCAAGCCTAAAATACATTTTAAAATACCCATACATTTATTTATTCCCCTTTATCGTTAAAGGAACTAATAAATAGACGGCGTGTCGTTGCTTACAGGTCTCGGGGAAAAATGAATAACAATAATAACTTCATTCAGTATAGTTTACAATATATACAAAACAACATGCATTATGGTACAGATAAACAAGCATTTCCAGCCGAACTAAGCCTATATTTTATTTATTTATGACAGGAAAACTTACAGCTATCATTATCATTACAGCCCCTAGAACACAGCGTCCTAGACCTCCACTGCTGGACATGAGCCTTCCAGAACATATATCTGGAGAATTTGGCCTACACTCGCTACGCTGGCCAGACGGATTGGCGAGGATATGATGTCAATTTTTTATGACAATTTATTAACGATTCCACAAGTTGGTATTAGTGGAACCGGGACTGACGGCTTAACGTGCTCTCCGAGGTGTTGTAAATCTATAACAAATGTACGTAAGAAAAGTGTATTTCTCATTGGTACATGCCGGGTGGGTTTGAACCGACCTTTGAAGGATTTATGGAACGTGTTCTTACAACCGAGCCACCACTGTTTCGTGTCTGTCTTTTTAGGGTTCAAAGGAAAAAATATCGAACCCTTACGGTAGATGACTTGAAATATCTCCAAAACTACCTAGTGTTCCGATGTGGTACTGACGATTTTTTTACGACTACCCACAGAGTTTTGATTACAAATAATATAATATACATTTTTGGATACATTTTTGTCAACAACCATTTCAAATTTAAAGTAAATCAGACCAGTAGTTCTCTAAATTTATTTTATTTATTCAGGAAACACACAGTTCTTTAAACATAATTACAACAATTCTAAAAGTTACACAATCCAGCAAAGTTTCCACTTAAGTATTAAACATAGATTTTGCAAATAATAATAATAGGGATAAGATGGAAAACAATACCTATATAACAAATACAACTAAATTATATACTAGTGTTAAATCTTTTTATTGACATTATCTAAACAGCAATTAACAAACACTTATCCTAACCAATCACCATTACATCAATTTACATGAAAAACTACACAAATAATGGCTTAACGAAAGTCGTATATTTATGAGGACCGACCCAAGATATAATTTTAATTTTATTACCGATTCTAAAATAGCCTAAAAAGGCCGTTAAATAATTAGGTAAGAGTAGGGTTATAAAAAGACTTACCGAGAGCGATGGTGGCTCGGTTGTAAAAACTAATACTATATAAAAAAAAATACCGGTATAACAACTATTATAGTAAAAGAACTAGAAAGTTTTTAACTCCCATTATATTTAATAATATTATGCCCATTGATGACTGTGTAAAAATGACAAAAAAAGAATTTAAAGGAAAATTAAAGTTGCTTTTGCTAGGTAAATACAACAGTAATGTGATTTAATCTTAAATAACTTTGTGTTTTAAAAATATAGTGTAAAAAAAAACTGTAATAAAAGAGTGTACTATTCACCAACAAACTCTTATGCAGTTTGGCGTATAATTTTAAAAATGTAAATAGTTTAAGTTTTTATCTGAATAAACGAATTAAAAAAAAAAAACGCTCGTGTTATGAGTTGCTTGCGAGGAGGTAGGTTGAGGGGTGCGGGGATCACTCGCCACGCGGCCCGCACGGGAACCATCGTCGCCTCGCCTATCGGAGGCCGATTTATATTTTGTTATTAGATGAATAAGAAGTTAATAAAAATTAAAGATTCATTTGATATTACTAAATATGTAGTTTTTTACCTGTATTCCATCTAATTCAAAAGTAAAAAGGATCATCACGACCGATCCCTTTCAGGGTGATCAGATACCCTTTAAAGAAGCGGATTCACATTTTGTCAACTTTAGTATAGGCCCATCATGAGTAGTGGCAAGCTTGTCTCTAGCGTACACTCGAGAAATATCACAAATAAATTAAATAAATTATTGTGTTCGCTGCGTCCACGGACTTGACCACTAGACCCGGGCAGTCTAATAAAAAAAATCCGGATAAGCTAAAGTGCCAGTGTCTGGACTAGTCTAGTCTTAAATTCGAGACAATTGGCAGTTAAAATTGCAAATACGTGTGCTTGCCCATGTGTAGGTACGCTGTTTAAAGCCATAATCGAAAATAGATCTTGACGAAAGCGGACGATGGATGCAAACGGTCGTTCTAGCTACTCCGAGTAAAAATTTATACTACAACGATCTCCAAATGGCGGCGCTTTCTCCTCCGCCGCAAGCGAAGAGTCATAACCCTCACACAACGTAACGAATTGTTTTATACGTTTGCTATAATATTTTATTTTCTAAATAACTTAATTGCACAGTACTACATTAGTCTCATCGATAAAACTAACAAAACTAATTATTTATCATTTTACACAGCAGAAATGACTTTGGCCCCAATCTGCAGGTACTCGTATTTGACAAGAATGTAACGTATGGACTGGTCTATAATGTACACGTCTACGGGACAGACAGTTAATCGGAAGGGGAGCCGTTATCAATAATAACTATATTGATGTCTGATAAAGCGCCGCTATTGCTGCGACTTATAACGGAGTCTTACAATACGGGTACTAATCAGCTGCTGCCCTAATTCAAAACACAGTAAGTGCTTTTTTACGATTTTGATTGCGAGGGGGCTAAACTACGGCATTTTAGGTTGAACTGTTAAATTTTAAATTGTTAAAATGTTAAAAAGACAAAAAGAGACACCATCACCGATCTGTTATCCGCATGAAATCTATCATCATCACGACCGTTTCCCTTTCGGGGTAGTTAGAAACCACGCTTATAAATAAGCGGGTTCACATTTAGCCAACTTTACTATAGACTAATCATGGCAAGTGGCTCGTCGATGTCTCCAGCGTACCAAACTCGAGAAATATCACAAATAAATTAAATATTAATTAAATGTATTTATTTACATTAATAAATATTTTTGTGTCCCGACCAGGAATCGAACCCGTTACCTCCGAGTCTTAATCCACGGACGTAAATTTGAGGTGGTAGGCGGACTGATGGTTGGTCTGTCGGGGCGGGGAAGTATCCACCGTTCGTGCCGATAAACACCGTATCCACACGTTTCGGGATCAGGTTCGAATTGCCGTCATGCCCAGTCAAGCCGGCATAGTGTTAGGAACTGATGTCAGTCATGAGTGTCTGATTCCAGTTGCTAACATTCATGGACCTCGCGCACAACTTAACATCAGGTGGGCGCAAGGTCACATGTCATGCTAGTATAAAAAAAAACTACTTTATATATAATATAATATGCTGTAAATAAATTCATATCTCATACATTACCTCGCACTAGTTTCCAAATTACTCCAATTAGTACTCAAAAAACCAAGTAAATCAGACCAGTAGTTTTTGAGATAGTAGTTTGGGTAAAATTAACCACAGCAAGACAAAGGTGATTGTAGAGAGTGCCAAAGATAACTGGCCAGAATATAACAGTGTAGCGATTAAGAAAAAGTTTGGGTACAATAAGAAACTAGACAAGACCAAGACCAGCTGTTCTGATACAAGACCAAAATTTGGCTAGTCTTGGTCTTGTCTTGGTTGTTTGGGAAACACTAGACAGAGCTAGTTTATGTCGGAAATTCAAAATTAATATAGGTCTGCCGTCAATACATTTATGGAACGAGCTTCCAAGACGGCATTAACGGAATCATACAGTATTTGGTTGGGTAGGGAGAGAAGTAGAATGGTGGATGGTGAGCGTATTATCGCGCAATAAAAAAAAGGAGGCCTCCTTTTCTTAAACCAGCCTATTGTCGGTCGCAAGCCCGAGACACCATTCTTCTTATCTCCTACCCACACACGATGGACCCGGCACCCGCACGGTGAATCCATGGAATGCTTAGAAATTTGTCTTCTTCTTGTCCTACAGATATTTGTAAGTCGATTTCATCTGGAGCGTGTCCAATTTTATTTAATTGGTTGAATCATTTAATGAATTTCTATGATTTGCATTTTGGCTAATTTATTAACTGTGTAAATTTAGTTTTGATTCGATAAGCTTAATTTGAGTTGAATTTATAATTGAACGTATTGCTACAAAGTTAATGAAAATATCATTAGTTCCTAGAATACTGTGTACAAAATAAATGTGGTCTTATCCATAATTTCTATAACAAATATTAAGCCTGTATATTATAACATATATATATATATTCACGCCAGATCCCTTGTGGGGTAGGCAGAGACAATTGAGCGCCACTTGACACGATCACGACATACCTCTTTCGCTTCGTCGACATTCATCAACCTCTTCATACATAACCTTTTGTTGCGAAGGCTTTTTAATGCACCTTCAGTCAGTGTATTATTTATTTGATCGTGATATGTGAGTCTCGGTCTGACAGGGCCTCTTTCGCATTATATATCTGGTTCGTCAATCTTTCTTTGCTCATCCTTTCAACATGCCCGAACCATCGTAGCATGCCTTTCCTTATTTTTGTCCCTATGCTTTCTTTTTTGTACCTACCATTTTTCGTATTTTGATGTTACGTAGCGGTCCGCCAAAGTGACACCGCATATCATAATATTAATAATAATAAATTGTTATTATTAATTTATTCATTATTTTTGTGTATTAGTTGGTCATCCGGTCAAGAAAAGGACAAACCACATGTTAAAATGTCATTATCCCCAAATTTATAGACGTTAATTTATTTTCAAACAAAAGTTATTCAATTGTTTTCAAACAAAAGACACGACCACATCTGTTCGTCTCTATGATTAAAATTTGGACCATGTTTTCTCATTTAAGTAGGTACTTAATATTTCTATTCACTTTTGATATTGACTATTATATCCATCTACCTATAGTATATAGGTTAAGTAAATGTGATCGCAATAGGTATTTATGAATAAAATCGCAAATTACAATTTGCATTCTGGAACGTCGAATAATTAAATTAACGTGTAGAAAAGCGTAGGCGAGTGTCTACAAAGGAACGAGATAAAACTACAATTTACAAGCAAGTTAGAGCGAGATGACGATATTTTATCGGCTACGTCTTGATGTCTTAAGAAATTAGCAGCCAACTTCAGGTCAGTGAATCATAGTTTGGCGAGATTTTTAGAATAGATTGACGAACGCTAGTTGATTGTACTGAATATGTTTTTTGTATGATACTAGCTGTTTTACCCGGCTTTAAGCTATTAATTTAATTTGCATGGTATAAAGGGAAAAAATAACCTTCATGAAAAATAAACTACTACTGGTTAGATTACATTTTTTTTTTTTTTTTTTCAATCATGTCACACAGCGCCATCTACTTTCCTTGCTTGCTTGATACCTTGAGTAGATAAGTGAATAATAAGTCTTTAAACGTAAAATAGATTTATCAACTTGTCTAAAACCTTACAGTTATGCTTTCGTTGCTATTAACGGAGCCAGAGCGATCCAAAGTTAGAAAATCTGTAAAGGGGGCAACATTTACCCTATATCCATTTAATACTTTGAAAAACTTGGCCACCTGATAGATTTTATTCGGTCTGGCCATAAAAATAATGCCCATTAATTTGGCACAAAGGATTCAAACTACCACAAATCTCACAAAAACGTAAGGTTACTAAATTCGGCAAATAAATGGTAAAATCGAGCACATTGCTCAATCAGATGAGTGAATCGCTAAATACATACTGTACGCATTAACTGAATTGCCTAACATCGAAAATCAATGGGACTCCTAAATCCAATTCACACAGAGAGCCGCGACCGCGACAGAAGACAGTCAAAGACACGAAACCGCAATCTAAGGGCAGAGATTGTATTGCTGTCTTCGGTCTAGCGTCATTCTCTTCTATCTCGGTCGCAAGCACGAACTGTCGCCTATCACACATATTAAATTCTTTATTAAAAGTCCTCCGCCGCGTCTGACTGTCTGTTCACGAAAAACTCAAAAACTACTACACCGATTTTCATGCTGTTTTAACCAATGGATAGAGTGGTTCTCAAGGAATATAATTTGTTAATTTGTGTATGCCATCTGAGAGCCTTTGAGATATAAAAAAAGTGCTCGAGTATGGTGGAATTGTGTATCTTATACATAAGTCTACAGAAAAGTCCGCGATATGTCTATCTCTTAAGGATGACATACTATATTATTTTTAATACTTGAAAAAATGGGCAACTATAAAGCGGTAATGGGTAAGCTATTTATACTATAACGGTATTAATCCTTATTATTTTAAATACGTTAGTTTAATATTATTATTTTTTTATTCTCCTTACATCATGCAAATTAAATGAATATAGCAAAATCAAAATAATGCGCAATGAAATTAATTTCATATCGGCGTTTACACGGGCAAAGCAGGGTAAAACAGCTAGTATATAAAAATAATATTTTTTATTTTCATAAATGATAGTTCAATTTACAGGTTTTCAATTTAAAATAAAATTATTTACAAAGTAAATTGGCGAGTTAATATACTTAGTAAACATAATTTATTATTATTGCACATTTTTTCATATTTGTATATCTAAAAAAAACTAGGTATCTATATAATATTGTCAGATTAAACTTACGTATTACAATGGGGTGTATCAGGCAAAGCTTTTTGAAGATGTCGCTAGCGGCAATGGTACCTTATATTACAACTATATCGCATCATTTTTTAAAAGTTTTTGTATTTTTTTTTTATTGTTATACCAAAAAAAAATATTTTTAATTAACTTAAACGATAAATTAAGAAAGCGCTCACCAAAAAGATTTCACCAAATGAAAAAAGGCTTTATTAATAGAACGCCAATTTTGAGATCACCATATCTCTGATTTCGCTTAGAAATCTCGATTTGTACACTTAAAAGCTGCTCACTTCAGCATAATATCTATAAAATAATAAATTTCGTAATAAAAATACATGTTTTCTATGCAACTGACAGTTATATTAGGTACCATCTATCGTGATAAAAAGTTAGTGATACACCCCATTGTCAAAATATTCCTTAAAATTATAAAACATCTTCTCTTTTAACCAAAATTATATATTTATTTTTATAATACATTCATAAGTTTAATACACTTTTTTTGTCTATAGGAAGCATATAATATCTAGCATTGAAGAGACAGATCATTTCACACATGATAACTCAAAGGCGAAAATAACAGCTTGCCTTTTTCACTGCCTCTGAGTATGAATTGGCCCTTAAGCACACTAGCCGGCAAACCGGCGCCTGCGCATCCCACACTTGTGACGTAACGGCAGCACTTTCATCATTACCAATGTCCATGTTTGTATTGCCAGTTAGGATGATATAGAAAGCAGTAGGGGTATTGCGTATCCCATGCTTCATAGACCATCAAATACTTTTGACAGCTGTATCCAAAGAGATTAAATATAAAATAGATATATTTTTATGCCATATCTTGTGAAAGAAGAACGTGTTTACACTTCTGTGGCATGCAGGTTGGCATATTGTTCATGAAACAACAAAATGAATATGAAAGTGCACGTCGAACAAGAGCATAACTCAATGACTGTCATAATAATGGGGTGTATCACTAACTTTTTATCACCATAGATGGCGCATGATAGATGGTACCTAATATAACTGTCAGTTGCATTAAAAACATGTATTTTTATTACGAAATTTATTATTTTCTGGATATTATGCCGAAGTATGCAGCTTTTAAGTGTACAAATCGAGATTTCCAAGCAAAATCAAAGATACAATTATCTCAAAATTGCCATTCTAATAATTAAACCTTTTTTTTAAAGACTGTGTGCGCTTTCTTAATTCGTCTTTTAAGGTAGGTAATGTTAATTTAAAATACATTTTTCTGTTATAAAAATAAAACACCACTAAAACATTAAAAAAATTATGCGACATAGATGTAAAACAAGGTACCATTGCCGCTAGCGACATCTACAAAAAGCTTTGCCTGATACACCCCATTATTTCTTTATTATACAAAACCATAACAAGTGCAGGTACATAGGCGAGCTTAATGCCGTAAATACATTTTCTACCAACTAACCTTTGTGATTGAGATATGTAATAAGCGGATGCAGAATGTTACGAAGAAAATTGTTTGTTAAAATTATTTATTACTATATAAATCAGCGGAGACCACGTACGGGACGACGCAGAATGGGACGACCCTCCGCCAGATGGACGGATGACCTAAGGAGGGTCGCTGGTGGGGGTTGGATGAGGGTTGCAAAAGAACGCGTCCAGTGGCGAGCCTTGGGGGAGGCCTATATCCAGCAGTGGAGAGACACAGGCTGATGATGATGATGATATAAAACACACAATAATTACATAAATAAATAACCTATATAAACAAATAAATATAAAAAACTCACATAATATATATGTATATATGTAGCTTTTAATTCTCATACCGTTCGTCTAATCCGTTTAATGCGATGTATATTAAATCATTCCGTTTTGTACGCTACGTCTGGTACTCTATAGATTTCGGTCGTGATTAATTTGGTAATACTTTAATTTTATTTTAATAACCGATAGAAATTCTCAGAATCTCGCTGCAATGTTCTTGGTATACAACACTTCTAACTCTTGCATTTGTTTGGATTATTAAGAAATATCATGAAAGGATTTATTTTTGTGCTGCGAGATTTCGCCGAATTGAGATATTTATTATTGAAAATAATTATTTATATTACAAATGTGAAAAAAGATTTGTATGTGTGTCTGTATGTGCGCTTCTCTTGCCTTTACGCCTATTGTTTATTGATTAAGAAAAACTTACTGCAAATTTATACAGAAAAACTAAAACAATGATACTAAACACTTTCACAAAAAGCAAGACGGGTCTACATAACTTGACTAAATCGTATATATATATATATAATAATATATGTATGTGTTATCTACGTATTGTATGTATTTATATTATAGATTTAATATCGTTCTTTTTTTAGTTATAGGTTATTAGCACCTAACAATTCCTGCTCCTGCCAAACGTATTGAATGGCGCCAATTTTTATTTTTATTTTTTTTAAATGACCATGATGCAGAATACATAAGTCCTAAACAATGAAATGGCGCCAAAACCTAGCTTATGACGGGCTATGGCGGGCGCTGCCATAGACAAGTAAAAATTGGAATCAAAACTTGTTTGTAATGGAACCTTTGCCTTAAAAAAAATAAGTGTTATATAATATGTATGATTCTATTTTTAAAATGAAATTATAACATTATTTTGTTAGAGAAAAAGTGTTATAATGTGATTCTATTTTTTTTCAGCAGTAGGTTTTATAAAGTATGTCAATATAAATTCGTTTTGAAGTTTGTGATTCGCATTTTACGATATGAGAGTAGATAAAATGTATTATTTTCTCGTATACAGGTTTGCCTGCAATATAAAGACTTACTACTTCACGGATAACACCAAGGACTTTGTCATGTCGGCGTGAGTAATAGCCCTTTTCTAAAAGAGTAACGCACCCTACAAGTGTGTGTCTAGAAGTTCCTATGGCAGCACCACACAATGTACAGTTCTTTTTCGTAGCATTCCTGCACCTTACCAGATTACTCTGGTCCGGGAGGGACATTTGAAAAGCGTTTAGCCCGAATCGCCCACCTCTGCAAGGCATTGATAGCATCAGTAAGGTAAGTTACTGGAACCATCCCAGAGGTGAGAACAGTAATTATAGTATGTAGTACTGGTATATGTAATAAACGTCAAGTCAAGTAAAATTTGTCACTATAGACATGATTTTCTTGCCGATATTTTGCCACTTTCCCATTGTTATTTATATGGTACAAGTTAAACAAATTTGATGGTCAATTTGTATTTAAAAACTCGACTCGTGTGTGCACAATGGGATCAGTTGTTCGGTTAGGTAAACAGAGAAGCGAGTAGTGGTCACTGTTGTTCTCATTGACTATGTAAAAACTGGGCAATTATTTTATACTTAAGATGATTTTTATTTGTTACTTTTAGTTCTCAAAGAAAATTAACAATATATAAAAAAATGTTATGACAAATTATATCCGTCAAATTATAGCCGACAATGATTGACGATGCAATGACACTTACAGCATTATTATTCTTCAAATAACTTGGAAATTACTATAGTATAAAAGAAGGACATATTGACATAAATACAATAAATCAGTCTGTCAAACTTAAATGACAATTATCTTTTTAAGATCAATGTACCAATAAGAAACACACTTTTCTTACATACAATTGTTATAGATTTACAACGCACCGTTTCTGTGCCTCGGAGACTAATACCAACTTGTGGAGTAGTTGCACAGTAGCTGGTCTCCGCGCACCTGTACGCCGAATGTGTGAGACGTACAACAGACAGTTATTGGACGACGATATATTTAGAAATTCTCGCCGCATTTAAGGCTAAAATAAAGAAGCTGTTATTGTCGGTTTTGCTCGTCGTGTGGGGTTTTCTTCGGAGATTATTGATAGAGATATTGTGTGCAGCATGGCTGCTTGTAAACCAGGCGGGGGCAGCTCCCGTCTAGGTTTCTGTTTGTTAATTATTTGTTTCTTGGTTTTTTTATTTGTTTTATTTTAATTTTATTTTTAATCAATTTTGTTTCATTTTTTATTTTTTTACTTTTATTTATATTACTGATCCACTAAATTTTAATGTCGGCTATGGTATAATAACAGAGAGTGTTGGACATGCTTCCAACACCATTTTCTGAACTATAGACCCTTTTGTCATAATATCTTTGTTTTATTTTATAACTATATTTTATATTTTTATTAACTCTTATTTTTGTGACAAATAAAACTGATTTTATTTCGGCATAGTGTTAGGAACTGATGCTAGTTATGAGTATCTGACTTCAGTTGCTAACATTCATGGACCTTGCGCGCCACTTACCATCAGGTGGGCCCAAGGTCACATGTCGTTCTAGTATAATAAAAAAAAAACTATATACCTGGTCAAGGTATATGTACTTACGTATTTATAAATACAAACGTTGTACTATTGTTCACAGTGGGATATATTTTGGTGGCGGGTTTCTGTGGACTAAATTCTCCAGAAATTTCTGAAAGGCCCCAATCTTCAATAGTGGAGGTTTAGGACTCTGAGTAACTGGTTTGTAACTAATACGTTGCAATAATTGCCCAGTTTACAGCCTTAAGTCAATGATTGACCCACTTTACACAATGGAAGAATAAATCTCCGCACTTAGACAAAAAAGGTTTTCCTATTTTATTGCTAGTTGAAGTTAAACCTATACTAATGATTTGACTGACGATAAGCTGTGACAGAGTCAGACTTAAATTGGATAAGCTTGATCAATTTTAAATTATTGATAAACCGATTGACTTGGAACGGTTCTATTTTAAATACAAATCATTTATTGACCAAAGTTTGGATGAATTGCAGAGAATTTTAGTGGTACAAAATAATAATAATAAATAAAAAAATATATATTTATTGACACCAATTTTTAACATCCTATATACATAAATTACAAACTAGGAAATTATGTAATATAATGTATTTATTTATAATACATTGAGCTAGGACAGGCTAACAGAACTGTTAGTGAGTGCACTGGTTTCTGCACTAGATAAGTCAAGGCACAGAAACCAGATTGATCAGGGAAGGTGTAGTTTCTTGAGTTTTGCAACACTCGAATGTGGTTGTTATATCTTATTTGTGTATTTATTTATATTTGCTTATTTATTTTGTTTATCCTGTAATTGTATTTAATCTAATTTTATATACTTAATCTTGTTTTTACTATTATATTTTGTTTTTCTTTTTGGTGTTCATTTGCTATTATTAAATTAATAAATATTTCCAGACTGGTCACACAGCGCCATCTAGTTTCCGTGGTAAGCTACGAGGCTTGTGTTACGGAAACTAGATGGTTGATAAACTACATATTATACTTTACTTTTTTTTAAATATATACATTGATTTATTATTGGAGTTAGGGTTTACTGTAAGAATAGGGATTCCTAAACTATTATATTGTTATATTAAAATATGAGAGATATATTGTTATTAAAGGATGAGCGATGAAATATTGACGAACCAGATATATAATGCGAAAGTTGTAGGTGAAAGAGGCCCTGGCAGACCGAGACTCACATATCACGATCAAATAAATAAAACACTGGCTGAAGGTACATTAAAAAGCTTTCGTAACAAAAGGGCATGTATGAAGAGGATGATGAATGTCGACGTATGTCGTGATCGTGTCAAGTGGCGCTCAATTGTCTCTGCCTACCCCGCAAGGGATCTGGCGTGAAGATATGTATGTATGTATATTGTTTACTATATATGATTATGAAGCATAGTATTGAGTCACCAATAAGGGCCAGGGGCCTAATTCTGGCGCATTCTTGCGGTGTCAGTTCGAAATACTTGAAGAAAATGACAGATCCCCATAGAAAACTGTCAGTTTCATTCGACCAAATCGGGCGGACATACATGTCGAAGGCGCGAGAATCGGGGCCCAGGGCATTGTATGACTCAGTTAAGGCTCAATGCGGCTCAATAAGATAGTGTTAGCAAATATAATATAAAGACATAAAATAAGAGATATATAAGGTAATAAAAGTAAAAAATACATAAAGAAAATAGCATACTAATTAAATAGGATATGAAATATATAAATAATTATACAAATAAATATATATATATATATCCTCGACAAGCCGTCTGGCCAGCGTGGCGAGTATAGGCCAAATTCTACAGATAAAAAAAAAAGTATAATATGTAGTTTATCAACCATCTAGTTTCCGTGACAAAAGCCTCGTAGCTTACCACGGAAACTAGATGGCGCTGTGTGACATGTCTGAAAAAAAAAAAAAAATTTTTTTTTGAATAAATTACTTAAATATCACAAATAAATTAATCATTTACATATTTTTGTGTCCCGACCAGGAATCGAACCCGGTACCTCCGAGTCTAAATCCACGAACTTAATCGCTAGACCACGGAGGCACCAATTGAATATGTTTTTTTTTTAAATTTTTAAATTATGTAAATCCAGGAATTATGACGTAACAAATAAAATTATTGTAATAAATTGATGAATTACGCATAAGCTCCGTATTATATTGGTAAATATTATAGCTATTATTCTTAATTGCAAATTCTGTTCCGGTAGCTTAAATTTTAAGTAGATGTCATGCATGGTACAGATATTGCATGAAAACTTGAAATGAAATAATTTATTTGTCAGAAACATGGTAGGTACAGGGATGTAAATTATTATATGTAATTATATCACATGATTCGCTATTTCTAGCATACAAATATTTATTTAGTCACATGACTTTGTCGAGCTTAGTGTCTAGGTATTCTTTTGTCGAATAAAAACATGTATTAACCAGCATTTGTTTGACTCTTAATTTGAACAGTTTTAGTGGCAGCTCCCTTAATGCTGGAACAGCAGAGCTGGATAAACTGGAAGCTTATTAAATATCTTTATCGCCATTGCATAAAAATTTCGGCTATATTGAGTACTTTTATGAGCTGAAATAATTATTCTACTAGGACATCGCGTTTTAAAATTGCAATTATCCCCAAGAGTTTTAAAAAGTTCCGGGTGGCTTTTTAGAAATAAACAGCATTCAAGTATATAGATAGAAGCAACAGTCAGTAATTTTAGTTTTATAAATAAAGGACGACAGGAAGTCATAGGAGGTGTGTTACAAATAGTACGAATGCATTGTTTTTGTCCAATAAAGATTCTATTTATTTCCACTGTATTGCCCCACAATAATATGCTGTACCTTATATTTGACGCAACATATCCATGGTATGCCTGAAGCCTTGTTGGCCTAGTTTATTTTTAAGGTACGTTATATCTCACAAAGGTTAGCTGGTAGAAGATGCCTTAAGGTATAAAGCTCGCCTATGCGCTTAGTTTTAAGTTATTTAACTTAGTGCAATAAATAATAATAATAATTATTATTATTATATTTTTACAGGACGTAACAATTTTTGTCGACATTGATCAAGATATACATCTATAACAGGTTCTTTCGGCATTTCAGACAACTTTTTATTTTATTAATCCTTTCATCAAAATCAAGATATAAGTAAAAAGTTTTCATGCCCGACCTGTAATGACATTACAAGTTTTATTGGTAAAGCTAAATAATGTGGAAAAAATAGACATTTGCATTGTGAAGTGCTTACTTTAGTTTCACGTGATCTTTAACTACATTACATTGACATATGAGCGAGTATAAGAAACACATCATTAATATTGCTTCACAAGTTGGTCAGTTTTTTTTTAAGAATGTTTTTTTTTTTAATTATGAAAAAAATATTTATTTGGCAGAAGATGTTTCTTATATAATATAAATATAAATTATTACATTTTAAAACGGTTTTTCCCGACGACAGTTAAAAAGTTGAGCAACCTTATATTAAGTAAGTCAAAGTCAAAATATCTTTATTCACGTAAACACAAGTATTTGTGACACGTCATAATTTAAATTATTTTGAATGAATCTACTCCCGTTAGTGGAAGTCAAAGCAGCGAAGTGATCCAAATAGTAAGCTGTTAGCAGAAGACTAGCAGCTAAGCAAAGTATTTGTACTGTAATTTTAAATTTTAGGTCTATTCTGGGTCCAGGCATACAGGATTGGCTAGACAGATATATATATAGACCAATATATTTATTTATTTCTCTATGGTCTAGCGGTTAAATCCGTGGATTTGGACTCGGAGGTATCGGGTTCGATTCCTGGCCGGATCACAATAATATTTAATAAGTTAAATAAAATAAATATATATAAATATTTTATTTTAAAAAAAAATATCTTTGTTTTAATAACTTTATTAATAACTACCTCCGAGGTCTAGCGGTTAAGTTCGTGGATTTAGACTCACAGATTCCTGGCCGGATCACAAAAATATTGATTAATGTAAATAAATACATTTAATTAATATTTAATTTATTTGTGATATTTCTCGAGTTTGGTACGCTGGAGACATCGACGAGCTTGCCACTTGTCATGATTGGCCTATAGTAAAGTTAGCTAAATGCGAATCCGTTTCATTATGAGCGTGGTTTCTGACCACCCCGAAAGAAGGTGATACTACTACTATACTGATGATACTTTAATAGAAAACATCACCCCTCGTCTGATTTCCTCCGCTTTGGTAACAAGCTTTCCTTGCTGGGAGAATCAGCATAGGGATTCAGCGAATGCGAACGCAGGAAATCGGTTCTTGCCACCATGCTGCGCGGACACAATTAATATTTAAAATAGGTTTTGTGAGTACTAATTATTATTTTTGTTGTAGTTTTTATTTTATTATTATTATCCATGTCAATACATTACAAACATTGTCTGTGTGAGGTAGGTGCAAATATTGGAACAGGAAAAGAAGATAGTCAACATTCGACTAAAACTAAACCTAATAATAATATAAAACATAAATAACTATAAATATATATAATAATAGAATACAATAGTATAGATCTCAATAACGATAAAATGTAATTAAAATTTACGTTGGCCCGAAAACATTGCTAAATAAATTAAACTAATCGAGCGGGTCCTTATATTAATGTCGATGACTACTTACAAAAGCATGTTTACTGGACATTGGAAAGTTGGAAACGAGTTTACTTGTCCTAAAGTGCACCGTGTTGCCTATATTTCTGATGAATTGCGCCAGTTATTTACAACGATGCAATATTTTATTCTTTTATTTACATAAATTTATTTTATTGGTAAACAAACACAAATTAAGCATATATATGTATATCTATAGACTATTAATATGTTTTCACATATAGGAAACTATGAAAGCAATTTTTTAAACAATTAGTCACTAACTTGTTTCTTGATAAGCAGGAGCACATTGCATCCAGTACACATTGAATATTTGGCACGCAATATGTTTATGTATGTTTATTTGTGTATATATATGTATGTATATGTTCATAATACTTGCATGTAGTTTATATAATTGCTTGGTATGTAGTGTATTTATAAATTAGACTATTATTATTAGAATGTTGCACCCTGCCCATAATCTCTCACCATCCCAAAGGTTAGTTGCCAGAGAATGCTGAACAGCCATTAAACTCACCTATGTACCTAATTTTAAATTTTGGTGCAATAAAGAATTTAAAATAAAATAAAAAATAAAGCAAGAAAAAAATTTAATACGAGTAACTAAGAAAGCAAGAAGTAAGAATATAAATTAAGTATGAATAACAGTTTAGGTAGTTTCGAAAACACTCAAAGAAACTGTCAAACCAATGTTTTGTCAGAGAATTCTTAAAAGTAGCTGTAGTTGAATTAAATACAAGTATACCTACTTCACAGCCGCTAGAACACAAAGCCCTAACACTTAAACCTGGCTTTAACATACTTGGAAGTCGAAATAAAGAAGCAAAGATGAATGCTATTTTTTACTTTCAAGAAGAACTAATATTGTAAGCTTGCCATAGAGATATGTATATAAAAATAACAACGCTTGAAACAAGACTTACTGTAAATTGAAGTGACTAAACTTGCATACATCACTATTTAGTCAAAACAAGTTAACTCATTACTTCTCTAGCTCCCGTCAGTTTGTTTTATTATTATTATTATTATTAAATTCTTTATTGCATGAAAAAAAATGTACAAAGGCGAAGATTATTATTATTAACAGTGAAAATTTGTAAGGCTTTGAGATTAGATATTTTTTGTATACATAATATTGCAAAGGCTGTAAATTTTCCCACGAATAAATAAATAAATAAATTATTTAATGCCTACAAGGCATTTTCTAACGTCTAACCTTTGGGAGAGTATAAGATAAAGGGTATGCTGATATAAAACATAATAAGATAACAAACAATATACTACATACTAGGAAATACATATACTACATACTAAAACATACATACATACATACACTACATACTAAGACATACATACATACACTACATACTAAGACATACATACATACACTAAATCCTAATAAATACATATTATAAAAGTATGTATTTGCCAAAATATTTATTGTGAGCCCGATGCTTCATCATCATCATCATCAGTGCTGGATATACGAGGGGCGTTCAAAATATTCTCGGTATGTGGATAAAAACAAACAAGTACAAAAAGTTTGATATTTTTATTTTTCAATATACTCCCCCCCTATGTTCATACACTTATAAGATCGATCAATTATTTTTTTTAATCCCTCATAAAAATATTTTTTATCTTTGGTGTAAAAATGCTCCTCCACGGCCGTCTTCAACGCTTCATCGTCAGAAAATTTATTTCCACGCAGATCCTTTTTAAGATTGGGAAACAAAAAGAAGTCGCTTGGGGCTAAGTCCGGACTATAGGGTGGATGAGTAACAGTTTCAAACCCACATTCAACAATAGCTGCCTTGGCAATATGAGCAGTATGGACAGGGGCGTTGTCATGCAGAAGCAGAACACCTTTGGTTAACTTTCCTCGCCTCTTTTCTTTGATCGCATCTCTTAATTGACGTATAACGTTAGCGTAGTACTGCCCTGTGATATTTACACCTTTTTCTTTATAATCGATAAGCAAAACTCCTTCACAATCCCAAAATATTGTGGCCATGACCTTGCCAGCTGACGGGATTACCTTGAACTTCTTGGGATGAGCTGAACCCTTAATGTGCCACTGCATGGACTCCTGTTTGCTCTCTGGGTCATAATGATGAACCCAGGTTTCATCTCCAGTAACTATTTTTTGCAGCACCTCATCGGGATTTTCACCACACAGGTCGATAAAATCTGAACAGCAAGCCACACGCATATCCTTTTGAAGAAGCGTCAGCATTCGCGGAACCCATCTTGCACTTACTTTTGACATATTAAGATGGTCATGTATAATGTCATGTACGGTACCAATAGAGAGATTGGTTACTTGAGCTATAGATTTTACCTTCACTCGGCCGTCTTCCAATATAAGTTTTTCCACTTTATCAATATTTTCTTGTGAGGTAGCCACTACAGGCCGGCCAGGTCTAGGGTCATCTTCAATACTCTCCCTTCCACGCTTAAATTCGCTTGACCATTTTTGAATAGTAGATAAAGAAGGAGCAGACTCACGGTAAACACAATCCATTTCCTCTTTTATGGTTTTTTGATTTTTACCCTGTTTTGTCAAGAATTTTATGACGGATCGGTGCTCTAATTTCGTTAAAATTGTTAATTCGCTCATGGTGTTCATGTTTGTTCGGCAATTGCAGAAAAACAAAAGAACATCTCGGTTCCAATTTTACTTTTTTTTAATGTCAATGGATGAATCTTAGCGGCCAGTAACAAATATATATATAAAAGAGGTTGTAACGTATCAATACCGAGAATATTTTGAACGCCCCTCGTAGGCCTCCCCCAAGGCTCGCCACTTCACACGATCTCCTGCCACTCTCATCCAACCCCCACTAGCGACCTTCCTTAGGTCATCCGTCCATCTAGCGGATGCTTGTTTGTCTAAAAATAATGCTAATAATAATAATAATAATGGTCATAGTACTACTTCAGCTTTACTGAAAGTAACTGAAGATATCCGAAATGGCATGGATGAAACAAAAGTTACAGTTCTTGTACTAATTGATTTCACCAATGCCTTTAACACAGTTGATCCTGATTTGCTCATCGCTATTTTGTCTCGTCTGGGATTGTCGTCGGAAACAATATTATGGTTCTCGCATTATTTAAAAGGGCGTCAACAACAAGTTCGCATTAATGAAATGTCCTCAAGCTGGTGCGAAATGAGTACAGGCGTCCCACAAGGTGGCATACTCTCACCCTTACTTTTCTCATTATTCATTAATGGTATCACCTCCGTTCTTCATTGCCGCTACCACCTGTACGCTGACGACTTGCAACTCTACGTGTAGACAGATGTCGACACTCTTAATAGTGCTATAGCTTGGCTTAACTCCGATCTTAGTAGTATATATTCTTGGTCTGCGAGGTTTGGTGTCGTTGTCAATCCCAGCAAGTGTCAGTCTATTATTGTTGGAAGCTCCCGACTTTTATCCAGAGTTGACATGGCCAGAATTGACCCTGTTCGGTTTGACAACGTGCCTATTCCTTTCTCCAGTGAGGTTAAGGATCTGGGTATATACCTGGATACTCATCTTTGCTGGGGACCGCAGATCACTAATATCAGTCGTAAAATATGTTCTTCACTGCACTCTCTTAACAAATTAAAAAACTTCTTGCCTCTAAAAGCTAAAATTACGCTCGCCCAGTCACTCCTCCTGCCACTACTAGATTACGGCGATGTGTGTTGTGTGGACCTTTCACAAGATTTACTCAACAAAATGGAACGTTTGCACAACACATGCATTAGATTTATCTTTGGTCTACGCAAGTATGATCATATTTCGTCTTTTCGGGATAAACTCAAATGGCTCCCTATTCGTAAGAGGCGAAATTGTCGAGTTCTCTGCTTACTGTATAGTATCCTGAATGAACCCGGCACGCCTCAGTATCTTAAAAATAGCTTCACATTTCTTGGCTCTATTCACGATCGAACCCTTCGATCTAGTTTCAACTCCACACTCTCCATTCCTTCTCATCACACCTCTTTTGTCTCCCATTCGTTTGCTGTTGTTGCTGCAAATCTCTGGAACGACATACCATTAAATATAAGACAAGCTTCAAATCGAGCTATCTTCAAAAATTTAGTATATAGGTACTTCTTATCAACCTAACTGTTTCAACTTCTCTATTTTTTTATATAGTTTTTTTCCTTTTTCATTTGCAGCAACTACATCATTATTTCTATATTACTTCCCTCATTGTTTAAGTGGTTTATTTGTATATTTATTATGTGTATATAGTATATTTATATATATATATATATATATATATAATTTATTTATGTACGTGTTATGTAATAGTAAGTAAATATTGGTATGTATATATTGATATATATGGACTTACTTAATATTGCACCTACCATCTATACTGTCTAAATGTCCTAAAGGTTTGGCTGTCAGAGAATGCCTAGCGGCATTAAGTCCGCCTTTGTACATAGTGCAATAAAGTTTTTAAATAAATAAATAAATAAATGCAGTAACCAAGCTTTTGAATACGTGGACTGACGGTGCGTGTCTAATAGCCAGTGGCAGTTTGATCCACTGGTGGCCTGCAGACACAGTAAACGAATTTATTGACAGAAAACTAAGAATACGATGTACGTTCACAATATTTACTATAACCCCGCTAAATGTCCGGCCTTCACGCTTGCGCATAATCTTAATTGACATGTCTGCAACCGACTGTCTTCATATTTATTATTTCACACCACCGTCATTCATAATTTACCTGCCAACGTGATTTATTTTAATAATATCTTAAAACACTTTCCCTCTCGCTTGCACAATCTAATATTTTCAAATATGTTAAGTCTGACACCCGTCACAACAGTTCAATTATTCAACGCAATTATTCTTTCCAATTGTCAAACGGCACGTCACTATACGTACAACTGTCAAACTCAAGGTACATTAATATTTTCTTAAAAACTCTTTGAAGAGTTTTTGGCTAATATTAATATTATTTAAATGAATATTTTAATTTATTCTAAGTAGATACAAAAATATTAAAATCTATTTTAGATTAAAAAACTAATTAAAAATAAAACTAAACTAAAAAACTATTCTACAAAATAAACTAAGTTATCCTTAAGAGATAGACATATGCCATCGCAGACTTTTCTGTAGACTTATATAAGATACCGTGCCAACGATAACTGGCCAGAAATTAAACAGATAGCAAAATACGATGTTGTCCAATCATACATTTATCTGGGAGCATTGATTACGAATGGCGGTGGATGCGAGGAGGAAATTAAGCGTCGTATGGCAGTGTTGAGGTCTGCTATGGAAAAGCTAAACAAAATATGGAGAAACCGAAACATTACGAAAGCTACTAAAATCCGGCTGGTCAGAGCGCTTGTGTTCCCCATTTTCCTGTATGCTGCAGAGACGTGGACCCTGCGCGAAACTAAAATAAAACGGATTAATGCTCTAGAAATGTAGTGTTGGCGGAGAATGTTAGGCATATCGTGGACGAAGTTCCGAACCAACAAATCCATACTGGAGGAACTAGAGATAGGACAGCGCCTTTCCTCAATCGTGCAATCACGCATTCTCACTTTCTTTGGACACGTGTCGCGGCGTGGAGATACATCAATTGAGCGCCTTGTAGTTCAGAGAAAAGTCGATGGCAAAACGATGCGTGGTAGGTCTCCGATGAGATGGACTGACCAGGTTAAAGCAGCAATGGATAACCCCCTACAGGAGTGCTCCAGGAAGCGTGCCACTGACACTCAAGTGAAGACCACGACCACACTGCCAAGAGTGTAGCGACTAAGAAGAAGAATATAAGATACACAATTCCACCATACATTATTTTGTTACGACCTTTTTGTTTGTACAACGTACCAAACGCTTCGTTGAACGTCATTCTTTGTGCTAGTTTCAATGACGGTACCATACTAAACCGTGCTCGCCCTGTGCGTCATATGAGTGATTTTGTAATACTTCCAAACACGGTCGGTCTAGTTTTCAACTTTCTACCGTTTCTCAGTTAGTACGTAGGTGGCCGACGACAAGGCGCCCTGAACTTTGACGTATATTCAAATAGACAGGCCAAATCCCATACGAATATCATAAGGAACCAGTCAAAATATCTTTATTCGCAATTTTTTTTTATATATTCTAGCACGACATGTGACCCTGCGCCACCTGATGGTAAGTGGTGCGCAGGGTCCATGAATGTTAGCAACTGGAATCAGACCCTTATGTCCGACATCAGTCCCTAACACTATACCGGCTTGACTAGATGCCTTTTCACACTTCGCTTGAAGGACTTTAAGTTATAGGAAAGTAAAAACACAGATGCTGGAAGAGCATTCCACATCTTAATTGTGCGACAGATGTATGAGTCACCAAATTTATAGGTACGCGAAGGGATAGTGAAGTGACTACGGTATGTGGGTGCATATTCTCACCTGTGCGTGTGGTTCGGTTGCGGAAACTTATCCAGCAGTGGACAGATAAAGATTAAATTCTAATCGCACGTACTTACATAAAATATACACACATCAAAAGTGTCTAGGGATCAACATATATTTTTGCAATAACTTTTCTCCTGATTGATATTCATTAAAATTTTCTTTAAGGATTGATCAAATAAAATGTTTTCGTTTGTCTACAGTAACGATAAACCAAGTCACCTTTGCATTAGTAAAAAAAATTGCCATTTTCCTAATAAAGGGATTTTTGACATTTGAACCACTAACATTAAAGTTCGAAAAAAAGACTGAAATAACAGTTTTTTTTTTAATTTTATTGGGTAACTTAAACAATTAATAATCCGTGTTTCTACCGCGAACACTAACAACACAAGAACATCGGTTTGGCATACTCAAAATGAGTTCATCCAAATCACGCTGTGGAATGGCCGCCCATGTTCGTTGCAACAACAAAAAAAGGTCTTCTTGCGACTGGATACCCTCCATATTCGGCAGAGCTCTACTCTGAAGAATATCCCATGCATGCTCAATCGGGTTCAAGTCTGGCGACTGAGCAGGCCAGGGCAGGACATTGATGTTAGCTGCGGCGAGAGTCTGTCTTACAACTCTTGCGGTGTGCGGTCGTGCATTATCATGCATTAACTGAAATAAGGGACCGATATGCACTTGTAGAGGAACGATGACGTCTGATACAACCGTCTCAGCATAAATTTGAGCGTTAAGGTTGCCTCTGATCCAAATCAACTCAGTTCTTCCGCCGATCGAAATACCCGCCCATACCATGATGGTTCCACCACTATAAGGATGGACTTCCTGGCAGGATTTTAATCGCTGTTGGCGTCCAGGGGTTCTCCAGTGTCGTATACGTCTTGTATCCGGCCTCATACCAAAACGAGACTCATCAGAAAAGCACACGAAACGCCATTGTTCTTCTGTCCAATTTCTGTGTTCAAGAGCCCATTGATATCGAGTCCTACGATTGTGCATTGCTATAGGTGGTACCCGTAGCGGTCTTCGGGAATGAAGGTTCACTTCATGCAAGCGGTTTCTGACTGTTTGGTCGCTAATTAAGTTCCCTGAAGAGCGATGAAGGCTCACGGCTAACATCATGGCGGTTATTGTTGGAGTTCTTCGAGCTGTGATTTGAATGTATCGGTCTTGTCTCCGTGTGGTGCAGCGATACCGTCCTCCATGGCGCTCAGCCACGGTACCAGTGGTTCGGTAACGTGTCCAAAGTCGACTGATAACACTCTGACTTGTATTCAGAGCTAAAGCCACAGTACGTTGCCGGGAACCAGCTTCTATCATTCCCACGGCTCTGATCATTTCTTCCCTGCTTAAATGACGTCGCCGCTCCATAATAACGTTGGTTTTAATCAGTAGTAGGGAAACAGTAGCACTAATAATGTCTTCAATGCGTCTTATGTTTTTATAGGGAAAATATTGACAGCTGATTTTCATCTTTTACTCGAATTTGATTGACATTTCCTGTTTTAAATTATGAAATGCACCAAAAAGGATCCATATAAATTTATAAAATCATAAATTTATTACAAAGCCACATCTCAATCACAAGAAATCCGCATAAACATGCTTGATCCCTAGACTTTTTTGATGTGTGTATTATTGTAAATGGCAGACATAATTGTGCCCCTGGTTACCGGTCGTGATATTACTTTTAGAATGAAGGGTGTGTCAAAGCAAGCTGTAGGCGTCTTGAAGACCACAATTAATCTAAGCAGGTTCTGCCTTGTCACCTTTGAGGAGAATTGTGGGCGATCTCCCACGCCTCGAATCTAACCTCTATTGTAAATATAGTCCGTCATTTGTGTTAGATTTGGAACCTACATATTTATTAGTGTTTAGCTGATATTAGTTCGTTGCCAGTGTATTTAGTGGCGGGTAAAAATATTCAGGTGGCCGTAGTCATATATCACTTTCAACCCTCCTTTTCTTTCTTTCTAATTCTTTTCCCTTTTTATCATTTTTCTTATCCACTTCTTTATCATAGGTTTTATTTATAACAATTAAATATATATAATCAATTATATATTCGGTTCGATTCCTGGTTGGGGCAAAAAAATATGTATTAATGTAAATAAATACATTTAATTAATATTAAATTTATTTGTGATATTTCTCGAGTTTGGTACGCTGGAGACATCGATAAGCTTGCCACTTGTCATAACTGGCCTATAGTAAAGTTGCCTAAATTTAAATCCGCTTATTTATAAGTGTGGGTTCTGATCACCCCGAATTATACCCGGTATTATTTAAATAGCTCATAACAACTCATTTAGTTTATTTATTATATGTAGTGTATGTATTAATGTTATGTAATGTATGTACCTAAAGTATTAATAAAACGTTATGTGTATGTATTATTAGTATTTAGTTTATTATAGTTTTTATTATTGTAGTTTAGATAATATTGCATATTTATTACGTAATCATATTTCTCTAATTGCACCTACCTTACGTCTTTAATGTTCTACAATGTCCCTAAGGTTGGCTGTCAGAGAATGTCTAGCGACATTAAGTCCGCCCCTTGTATATATTGTGCAATAAAGTTTTAATAAATAAATAAAATAAATAAAGGGAAACGGTCGTGATGATACTTTACTTTACAATAATATATAACGAATTTTTCAAGAGTGTGGCGATCCCAAATGCCATAACTACCTAAAACAGAATAATTTCATTATAATTCAACGAGGAAATGCGGCGAGCGTTTTAGATACCCTCCCTGGTGGTAAGCTCTTGGTTTATTTTGTAGAATAGTTTTAATTTTATAGGTATTTTTAGTTTAGTTTTATTTATAATTAGTTTTTTAATCTATTTTATTTTATTATTTTTGTATCTACTTCGAATAAATATATTATGTTTTACTTATTTATGTATTTACATATGTATTAGTAACTATTAAGTCTTATAAGTATGTATTTGTTGTTATGTCTATATAATACATACCTACATATATCTTACAAATTGTCATTTAATTATATTGCATCTACTTACGATTGATACTGTCTAAATGTCCTAAATGATTGGCTGTCAGAGAATGACTATTGTCATACTAAACTAGACTATAACCTAATACAAATCGTATAAATAAATGTTTCCCACAAGTACCATATCGGGGGCTTATGGCGAGTTTTATGCATAGTGATAATAAGTGGCACCCGACTACCTCTGTGAACCAGTCTTGTAGGCGGGTACCCTCAAAAACCTTCGCTATAAGCCTACGCTTCCAGGCAAACAATCCACACATCGTTTATAAAGTCAAACTCCACTTTCCTATAGCGTAGGCTGAGTATTAAATGCCTAAGGCTCAAATAACTAAGATAGATTTTGTAATTTATAGGTTTTTTAATGTCAGCCTTATGATTTATTTTACACATGTAATCTTAAAAACATCCTGTATAATTTATTCAAAGTTAATTAGTACATTAAATATAGATTAAAAGCTACCTAAATAATAAAATTAAAAATAAACTAAACTATATAAAAAATGTCCTCTATAGACGTCCCATCCGAGATAGTCCCAAGGAGACTGGCAACATTTCCCCTCTGTATAGCGAGGCTAATACGTTGGCGGAAATAATTGCCAGCCTTCCTGTCTACCGACTTCCTTCTGTCAGCCGCTTTGACAACTCCTTGGCCAAGAGCCTCGCTGACGGTCCCCATGGGCCCATCGTCTTGACCCCAAACGGCGGAAATTCGTAACCGATACCAAGGTTGGCGTATTTGCGCAATTTGAGGTTCTCCTCAGAAAACGCTGCACTTCCCGCGCATGACGAGGTCGCCTGGATGTGAGATGGAGCTAATGTGTCTACACACGTCGCATAGTAGGCTCAAACGGGGTGATCCTATAAAGTTTTGTAGCGATCAGAACATTTTTTTTACATACATATCTGCATGCCAGGTCCCGTGCGGGGTAGGCAGAGATAATTAAGCGCCACCTGACACGATCACGACATATCTCGTTCGCGTCGTCGACATTCATTAACCTCTTCATACATGCCATTTTGTTACGATGGCTTTTTAATGCACCTTCAGCCAGTGTTTTATTTATTTGATCGTGATATGTGAGTCTCGGTCTGCCAGGGCTTTTTGTACCCACAACTTTCGCCTTAAATACCTGGTTTCTTTAATCAATCAATATTTCTTCGCTCATCCTTTTAAAATGCCCGAACCATCGTAGCATGTCTTTTCTTGTAATCCAGGTTACTGTGCACTGCTTCTTCTATCAACTTTCAGGCAAAGGTTTTTTTTTTTTAATACTAGCACGACATGTGACATTGCGCCTACCTAATGGTAAGTGGCGTGCGAGGTCCATGAATGTTAGCAACTAGAATCAGAGAGACTGACATCAGTTCCTAACACTGTCGGCTGGACTGGGTATGACGGCAATTCGAGCCTGATCCCGAAACGTGTAGATACACTTTACTGGGTTTATCGGCACGAACAGTGGATACTTCCCCGCCCCGGCAGACTGGGCAAATTACTACCATCAGTCCGCCTACCACCTATTAAGTATTATTATGTTTAGAGTCGCCTCCGATTTGTTCAACTGTATGTGTAAATGCTAGATGCATTTAGTTATTGTGTCCGAAGAATATCAGAAATTACTTAAAGGTCAAACAATTTAACCGCATTTAAGTGTAAGCGCAGTACAGACTCTTTATAACAATAAACAATAAAATTGTGGTGCGAATTGTTCAGCAAATCGACATCCTTAACTACAAGTGCGTTACAAAACTATGTGATTAAATTTACATGTACAACCGAGGAAAGACATGCTTTACCATCTGTTTCTATTATGCTGACAAGAAAAGAGCAACTATATTATTAATCAAGCACTGAGACGAAATATAAACAACCTGGACTAATTTATCTTGTATAGGGATTTGGGCTAAATTGTATTGATAACGATATATGCATTTTAACATCAAAATATTTGCGTATGGTTGGATTGCGAAATAGAGAAGAAGGGATAAGGTTGTGAAGTTCTTCAGTACACTTAGTATAGCTTATAGAACATGCTCAGGGAGCCCACATCTCGGCGAAGCTGCAGTGATTCGATAGTTTTAGATACTGTAGTGTCGTCCACAATCCGAATTACCAATGCAGGATATTGAGAGCATCTGTAAGGTACTTAGCGGAACCATCGTAGAGAGAACAGTATTACACGCATGACCTTATTTGTGCTTTATAAAGCAGTTGGTAGAAGTCAGGGACTGTTTTTACATTCAATCAAAGTGTTGATAACTTTGCAAGCTTGTCTTGAAGATATAGTAAGGACTGATGACATAATTGGAGTTGACATTCCTGGAATGACCTCCCAACGGCGTAAAGTGAAATATTATGTCAATGTGTTTTCTCTCCGTCGACGTTAGTAAAACGATCACGTCTATTTTAAAGACGAGAACTGGTAAAGCTTTAATGACAGTGTCGTGGGAACTAGCGAAGAATGGGCGTCGTTTGATCCAGTTTTCTAATGGAGCGGTTACAATCTCGCTGTATGTTTGTATGTATTCGCGAGCGTAGGCAAATGTTAGCCTAACTTGCGGTAAAACTTGGTCAAACAGTGCATTCGTTGCTAGTTCAATAGTGTTTCTATAAACCAGATGAATACCATAAGTATTCTAAATAAACCTAAACTTTTGGAAGATAAATAACATCACTTTGGGATATTTTTATTCTCCTTGTGCTGAATAATTAATGGTAATAAAATTATACATAGGAGTTTCGATACTTTGATAGTGTAATGTTATTTAAACTATATATTACTGTGCAATTAAGTTATTTGGATATAACAGTAACGAGTATGTTTTGGTACTATACTTGGCAGGTCTCTGGTGTGGGATGCGACATGTGTAGACACATTAGGCGACCTCGTCAGGCGCGGTGTTTTCTGCGGAGAACCTCAAATTGCGCAAAATACGCCAACCTTGGTACCGGTTACAAATTTGCGCCGTTTGGGGTTGAGACGATGGGCTCATAAGGACCAGCTGGCCAAGGAGTTGTCAAAGCGTCTGACAGAAAGGTCTGGAGACAGGAAGGCTAGCAATTATTTCTGCCAACGTATTAGCCTCATTATACAGAGGGAAAATGTTGCCAGTCTCCTTGGGACTATCTCGGATAGGACCTCTCTAAAGGACATTTTTTATTTATAGTTTAGTTTATTTTTAATTTTATTATTTAGGTAGCTTTTAATTTTTATTTAATGTATATTAATTTGCTTTGAATAAAATTGGCGGATATTTTTTTAATATAGTTACCTAAATTAAATTATAGTATGTTTTTGTATCAATTAAGTCCTTTAGTACTTAAGAGCTGTCATGATTTAAAAAAATTGCTTTATAAAGGGTTTTTCTACTAAAACTGTAATTCTGTTAATTTATCTAAAAATCCATTATAACTCTGAATACTCGTACAATTTAGCTCAAATCCCCATACAAATTGTAGGTATAATGACTTTTATTCATTTTGAGAAAACTTACAGCTAATCATACATAAAATTAAGGACTAATAAATAATAGGCTTTCACAAAAAGTACACGTTTTTGCCATTTTCAAGACAACTTTTTTACTCTTTTCCATTTGGTGGTATTCACTCTAGAACCCGTCTATTATTATTACACAATATTAGTAAGTGTATATATGTATGTTTATGTACAGTATTATGTATGTATTAGTATTTAGTATATTGATATTATAGTATATATAACAATATAATATGTGTATAATTAAGCTGTTAATTTTTCTTCCTATTTTTGTTATATTTCTTTCATTGCACCTATAATAGTTCAAATTTGTCCCCAAGGTTTGGCTGTCAGAAAATGTCTACGGACATTAAGTCCGCCTTTGTACCTCGTGCAATAAAGTTTTAAATAAAATAAATAAATAAATACTTTTATATATTTATGTTTAGAAAAATCACAACTTTTAACAGGATATAAAATTATAGTATTATTAGATCTTAAGCCAAAAAGTTATTTCTTTCTTTCAGAAGTGTCACAAACGTTACTACTTCAGTTTGCTAATTTTAAAAGCTATATTAGTAACTTTACCTTTTTAATTCTACCCACAGGTCACACATTTTTTTTTAAATCAAATCAAATCAAATAATTTATTTCCTTTGGTTGTCCCAAACAACACTTGGATATTGTCAATACATTTTTTCACCATAGTTTATTATCATGTAGAATTTAAAATAACCAGCAGCTATACCATCATCTTTGACTAAAACACTGTTGCCATAAATAAGTTTTTGCTTAAAACTAGGTAGTTAATATTAATTCGTGGCTGTAAAAAGGCCGTGTCAGCTTATAGACTAAAATAAATTACAAATGTCAGGTTAATAAATTAATTCGTAGCTCTAAAGAGGCTGTGTCAGCTTACAATCTAAATATACATAAAAATTGTATTAAACTACAATATTTATGTCAATAAATGAAAATTCGTGGCTGTAAGGGGGCCGTGTCAGCTTACGATCGAAATAATAATAATTATTATTATTGGTATGTCAACTTAATACATATTCGTGGCTGTAAAGTGGTAAAATACTGTATTCATAATATTTTAGTTCGGTTGCAGAATAAAGAAGAAAGGATAAGCGGTTATGGAGCTTCTCAGAACACTCACCGTGGTATACCTTGTAGAACACACTAAGAAATGCTCGTCTGGGGAAAGCTGCAGTGATTCGGGAGTTTTAGACACTGTGGTGTCGTCCACTGTCCGAAACTCCCTCCTCTGCAGGACATCAAGAGCATCTGTAAGATACTTAGTGGAACCATCCCAGAGTTGAGAACAGTATTTCACGCATGACCTTATCTGTGCTTTATACAGCATAAGTCTTAGTAAAAGTAAAGTATCATCACGACCGTATCCCTTTCGGGGTAGTCAGGAACCACGCTTATAAATAAGCGGATTCACGTAATTGTCTGTTTTCTTTAAAGATGTTGTAATGTAGTGTAGCATATGTATGTATGTTATATACGAGTATGTAGCTTATATAATAATTTATATATGTATGTATACTCGTATATACGTCGTTTATGTAATTTTATATTGTAGTTGTAAGTAAATATTGTATTTATATTTCTTTCATATTTGTTGTTTATTTGCTAACCTTACCTCTTACGTTTTCATTGTCCCGAAGGTTGATTGGAAGAGAGTGCCTATAGGCATTATATCCGCCTTTTGTTTGTTTATAAGTTTTTAAATAAATAAATAAAAAATAAGTAATAAGTCCTAGTCAGGTGGAAAAAACCTTTTCAACTTGTTCAGTAGGTATCCCGAGTTTCTTGGACGCTATTTTGGTGTTACAAACCGTTTTTAATATCTATCATCAGTAGGTATATCTCTGTTCTCTCGTGTTTGCTTGCCGAGAGAGAAGTGCCGACATTAGATGCAGCGATATCGAGGTCGTCTCTACCTTATCGCAATATTTACTCAACTCAGGTTGGTGCCTCTGATCCTGACAACGCTTATCAGTAGCACTGATTATAATTCTACTCATCAATGTTTTAGCATCAAATAAGGTGTAAGCAGAGACATTAAATATTACAAGATGTCTAGCAGTTTTATCGCGCAGCAAATCAGCATCGTTGTGCAGCGGGGGAATGCTGCAAGTATTTAGGTTTTTTTAATTAAAAATATATATATATATATATTAAAAAGGTAGGGTAAGAAACCAAACGCTAAGAGAATAAAAGATAGAACAATCGGTAGATAATGAATTAATGTGCCAGATAGACGGATAACCTAATGAAGGTCGCTGGTGAGGTTTTCAAAAGACCGCGTGCAGTGGCGAGCCTTGCGAGGCCTACTTCCAGCAGTGGAGAGACACAGGCTGATGATGATGATTTAAATAAATAATTAGACAGTAACATATTAATGCCATTAAATAGACTGCCTCCGTTTCGTACGCGGATTCGTTTCCTTCCAAAACATATTTCTGGATTTGCCCCACTCGCACCACGCTGGCATGACGGGTTATTATAAAGACATGATAATATAAAATTCTAATCGTTTGCTAGTCGCTTTAATGAGCAGCCCACAAGTCCCAACCTGTCGGAGAATGGAAGGAGTAGCCTTGGCTTGGCCGCCCCCACGCCACCTACAGCTCCCCCATTTGGGCATCACGTGGGCAGTGACCGAGGCCTAATCGTATTAGCTAAACAGCCTTATTGCGTATCATGGACATATATTTATTTGAACAGTTCAATAACAATGTTTATAAAGTAGATTAGGCCCTAGAACATAAAGTCCTAGACCTCCATTGCTAAGAACCTTACCGATACTCTCAATGTCCTGCAGAGGCGGGCGATTCGAATAGTGGACGTCACTATATTGTTCTCCTCGAATCGCTACATCTTCGCCGAGATGTGGCCTCCCTGACGGTTTTCTACAAGCTGTATCCACAACCTTATCCCTTCTTCTCTATTCCGCAACCGAACCACACGCATGGTCCAAAATATGCATCCACATACCGTAGCCACTATCCCTACATATAAATTTAAAGACGCTTACATCTGTCTTACATAGTGGTAGGGACTGATGCGATGTCACATGTCGTTTTCAGTATATAAAAAAACTATGTGTATTTTCTGGTAAATTAGGCCTACACTTGCCACAAGGTTTGGGTTGGCAAGGGTCTGATGTTAACTTAACTGAGCACGTTTAGCCGTCGGTCCCGGTTCGACCAATACCAACTAGTGGATTCGTTAATAAATTGTTCATAATATTGATATCAAACCGTTGGCAACCAGCGTGGTCGAGTGTAGGCCAAATTCTTCAGAAATGTATTCTGGAATGCCCATCTCCAACAGAGGTCTAGGACTTTGTGTTTTAAGGTCTGTGATGTTGATAATGATCTGGGTATTGAAAAAATGGCCCTAATTTATTTAAATGTTGTATAATTCAAAATGTTTATATGAATGTCTATGTCAGAGAGGGTTGCAGGTTGCAGAACATCAAAAGGTGGGTGCGCCTGCGCATGTGTACGTTATTGCATTATTATTGTGTAATGTTTCATTTATTAACTTACTGCAGATTTAATTTCGACGCCAGATAACAAGGTCGTTCTTAGATAATTGTGAAGTCTAGATGAAGTTAAGTATTCAAATAAAAAGTCATTTAATTTTAAGATTAAATGCCTATTAATGTCAGCAGACGCTTGACTGATCAAAGTATTTGACTGGCAGTTAAGTTTTGTACCATTAAAACTGACTAATATGGTGCTAAGTTGAAGTGGCTACCTATTTGTTGTCGCAAAAATAATAATAATAATAATTTTATTTTCAGTGTTCTACAAACTTATGTATAAACATAATGAACAATTTGACTCTAGTACACTGCAGGAGTTTAAATTATATTGTGAATTAATAGTGAGCCCACACTAGGTAATGAGCCTGGCTCGTGGGACTCTGTTTTCGATTACCTGTATTGGTTGCCTAATGAATTCCTAACAGTTTTTTAAATGAAAATGAAATAAATGAAATGAAATTAAAATCTCACAGTTCTTTGTCTGCTTTTTTCGGTTTTAAACGAGCCTGCGATCCCGAGTTATGTACTTTAAGGACAATTTTGCCTATCTCTCTTCTTTCCACGACAAATTCCTTCGCTCCTCTCACAACTCACTTCCAGATTTGTTTCAAATTCTTTTGTCGTTATCGCCACAAATTTATAAAATGATCTCCCTGTAAACATAAGCAACTACCAGATCTTTGTTTAAAAAACTCGTATATCTTCACTAACTTAAAAGTTTCTTATAATGTTAGTAAGTGTATATGTATGTATGTTTATGTATGGTATTCATCTCAGCCCCTAGAACACAGCGTCCTAGACCACCACTGTTGGAGATGGGCCTTCCAGAACATATATCTAGAGAATTTGGCCTACACTCACCACGCTAGCCAGACGAGTTGGCGAGGAATTATAGTATATATATTATTATAGTGTATTTATGTATTTAAAAACTTTATTGCACGAAGTACAAAGGCGGACATAATGCCCGAAGACATTTTCTGACAGACAAACCTTGGGGACAAATTTGAACTATTATACGAGTATATAACAGTGTAATATTTAAGTGTATACCTAGCTGTTAATTTTCTGCTTAACTTTTGAACCGGGACCGACGGCTAAACGTGCTTTCTGAGGCACGGGAACGATGTACATAAGAAAAGTGTATTGGAACTTCTCATTGGAACATGCCGGGGTTTGAACCGACCTTTGTAGGATTTAAAGGAAAGCGTTCTTACAACCGACCCACCACCGCTCTTACGTCTACGATTATTTTAGTCTATTGATGTCATTAAACTTGTAGTTACACGGCCAACTCTGAATCGAAACCGTCGAAAATTTGGCAAACACAAATGACTCATGTGTGCTGCTATTCATACCAAAGCGTCATTACTAAAATAATGGTTAGTAAAATAAATAAGCTACTCTAACAAATAATAGAACTATATTCTTAAAATAAATAAATTTTACGTCCCTTAAAGACCTCTTGGTAGGGAGAGGAGTAGAATGGTGGATGGTGTGCGTATTATCGCGCAATAAAATAAAAAAGGGAGGTCTCCTTTTCTTAAACCAGCCTATTGTCGGTCGCAAGCCCGAGACACCATTCTTCTCATCTCTTACCCACACACGATGGACCCGGCACCCGCACGGTGAATCCATGGAATACTTAGAAATTTGTCTTCTTTCAAAAATGCACTCTGGCTTGAAAAATTTTGAGTAAATTATTTTTTGTTACACGTGAATATTCATAATATGAAAGAGACAGACTTAGGATGTAAAAATTTCTAGATCGTGTAGTAATTCTGACAAACTAATTCTGAACATTTAGAATACGGGAATCTTCAATGTTGCCAGAAAAAAATATACTTATTTTACCGGGAATATTTAAAATGGCAAATATTATGTTTTTCGAGGTTTGGAGAGTTTACAACTAAGAATATTCATTTCAAAGATCTCTTGGTTCCTCAGTTTGACAGATGGAAGGAATCCTCCTCTCGAGGAGGGGCCGTTGAGAGAACGTCATAGAATACGGGTGCCAGTATATAAAATCACGGTTGTAGTAAATTGTTAAGTTTGATATATAAACCATTAAATTCATTATCTTTGTTATCATATAATCTACAAGTCGAGCATCGTGCTGATAAACGTTATCAGCGAATCATACTTTAATAGCCTTTCTTACAACGATTTAAAATCATAATGCGGGTAGTATCACTTTTATCGTTAAGCTGGGTCCACACATTCATTAATTACATGATAAATATCGACTAGATAAATATATGAAACATAAAGGGTCTATTGAGAGCTACGTAATTAAAAATTATAAACTTGAAAATATTGTAAAACAATGAATATAAATTTAAATAGCAAATATGTAAAACGAAACAAATAAGATCACTACGTCGAATATGCGACGTCACTTTGTCGTAAGTAACGACGAAATACAGAAAAGCATAGGTATGAAATAAAACATAGGGTCAAAAATATAGTCAGATTAAACATTAACAGGTCACTGGAATTTGCTAAGCTGTTAGTATTCTGCTAACAGCTTACTCCTTGGACCACTTCGCTGGTTAGTCTTCCACTAAGTCCACTTCCACGGAGTAGAATCATTCTAAATAATTTAATTTTTTTTTTTGGTTCTCTTCTCCCGATGGATGATGAATGAGGTGATAGGGAAGGCAAAGGGTCTAGCCCATACAGCCAAGTCTGACGTAATATATCTTTATTTTTATGAGTTAATGAGGTCATCATCAAATTCCAGATGCTGCAGAATATGATGCTTTTCTTGGAGTCACTCGCGGAACCATCTACTGCTCAAACACGTCGGGTAAAATATGGGAGTTGACAGCGCGGGAAAACCGCAAAAAATAAACTGCAACTTGTGCCCTATATTTAAAGTCCAATTTATCGTTTTCCATAATTATTCACATTGTAGCACATTATTAAACCAAACAACACCACTTTTGACCAATAATATCCACAGTAAATTAATTTACAAAACAAAAACTTGCACTTGACATGTCCACGCAAAATGGCGCGAAGTACTCCCTAAATAATTTAAATTATGACGTGTCACAAATGCCTGTGACGTTTACGTGAATAAAGCTAATATGACTTTTGTTTTTATTTTAAGCACTAGTGCCATCTACCCCTTCGTGCCCTTCCTAAGGGTTTTACTGGTGCACACAAATTAAACCTGGATAGAAGCTGCAGAGAATCAATTTTAGACTGAGCTATATTAACTAGAAATAGTTTGTCTGCTACCCTGCGTCTCTCTCTATAGTGGATAAGCGGCATTGTCGCCTCGTAAAATATATCTATCACGGTGACCGTGCCGTGACCGTATGCTTGTGAAAAGGCCCTTATCATTGACGATTATAATTCTGTTTATGTAAACAAATGTTTTTGCTATTAGTTAGCTATATTATCTTGTGTATGTTTATGATAACTGGTAAATTATAATTATAGTTTTATTAATCGGCTTGTTGTCATCTTAAACTTCTTTAGAGATATTCCGAGACGATTCTCTAAACCTGTCAAGTCAGCAGTTATATAATAAATAAATAAATATTTCCAGACAGGTCACACAGCGCCATCTAATTTCCGTGGTAAGCTATGAGGTTTGTGTTACGAAAACTAGATGGTTGATAAACTACATATTATACTTTTTTTTTTTGTAAATATTATATATATATATTATATTATACATATAAACACCCAGACCGAAACAAATTATACAATGTACAACTTGCCCCCGGTGGGAATCGAACCCACGACCTCCCGAGTTCACGGCAACGTTTGTTACCACTAGACCACGGAGGCGGTAATGCGCAATTGTCGTAAATAGGAACCCTTAAATTTCGGAAATCGTTACTGTAAACCGCATTAAAATTGATGTTCTCGTATAAGGCTGGGTTGTAACAAACGAAGTCTATGTAATTGTCTCGATTACAGTTACCATAAGTATACCTTATTTATTTGTTGTTATAAAACTTATTTTTAAATATATAATATTATTTTATTGAATTTCTTAGTCGCTAGTGGCACGCTTAACAATCCGTCGCCACTCCTCTCAGATCGCAGATTTTCTGGTGCACTCATGTAGGGGATCATCCATTGCAGCCTTCATCTGATCAGTCCATATTATACATCTGTATACTTTTTGTGACAACAAATGATTTTATTTTTATTATTTATTATTTCCTGGTGTGCTGATGCCAATTTTATATGTAAAAAAATATATTATATATAAAGGAAAGTGTATTTTTCGAACCAACCTTTATTATATGGAAAGCGTTCTTACAACAAAGCCACCACTGCTGTTCGCTAACCGAGCCGCAATGGCTCAGTAAAATTTGCAACACATATCGTGAGCGTACTTCATTTTTAGGCGTTTTTATTAAGATTGTTTTAAGTATTTATGAAGTTCATACAATTTAAAAAAATCACATGCCACATTTTTTTGTGAATACTTAGGAAAAAATGTCAAGGTGGAAATGAGTTGTATAAAATTTGTAAGATACAGAACTTAAAGGGTACAACAATCTATTCCGGTTAATAAAGTAACATACTTTTTTTGAAGCACTTGTTTAGATAAAACACTCGATCTAACTGAAGTGATTTTTTAAACGTTTACCAAATGTTAAACCAATGTTATTGAAAATACAAATTTTAACATAATAATGTTTTAAGTCTTGATCATAAAAAATACACGAGCTTCTGAACTGACTTCAATAACATTGGCAATAGTGTCTAATCTTGGTCTTGCTTTTTAGCAATTTCTTTGTTTTTGTGCTCATTTTTTTTTTCCTATTTATGCTAAAATATTATTTTTGGGGTTTGTTATTTTTTTCTCTTCTCCAAAACTGTTTAGATGCGGAACAAACAATTTATTTGGAAGTACATTAGCAAACTAATGAAAAATACCATTTTCAGGTAACTAAGATATCTAAAGTAAAGTGTTATCACTAGGGTTCCCGGAACCATTTCTGTTTTTGAGAACCGGGAATTACGGAACCTTTTCGTAAATATTTCCCGGTTCTTTCGGTAGTTTTTGTTATATATTATATATAAAACAAGTGTTATTCTACAAAAGTAAAACACTAATAAATATTTAAGTAGTTTTTATTGCAACTTTTAAGTAGTTCCATAAAATTACATTGGAATCAAACATAACTTAATCACTCAGTCTTCTCGTTTACATTTTTCTTCTATTTTCTGTAAGTAGAAATAACTTTTGCCAGAAATGCGTTTCACAAACAGATTTTAGGTAATACTTAAGAAATAATTAAGAAAGAAACTGTCATTAACACAAATGTATGGGGAGTTATCAATTTTGTGTTTCACTAAGCTAAAAGGAATAATTAAGTAGTTTTTAAAACAGATTTCTATACCATAAAAAACAGATTCTGAATTTTAAACAATAATATACGTGTATTTTTTGCTAAATATAAATATTATCTAATTTTATTTATGTAATAAATCTTAAATAAAATATATTAACTGAGAAAAACTTAAATGTTGTGAAATTTGTTCGTAAAAATTTGACTTAAGAAATACTTAAAGATTCATTAGCTAGGAATTAAGCAGAGCTTCGAGAAACTGTCCGTTTACATGATCATAATGGAACGTTCATAAAAATGGTTTATGACGAGTTGAAATAATTAAGTTTGCGGTCACGTAGGGTGAGGCCTACCGATTCTTCAGGGTTATACCATATCCTGTCATTATTAAATACTAGCTTTGACCCGATTTTGTCCATGTCTCCCTCCTGGTCATCATGAACTGAAAAGCTCCTGAATAAACGGGATCGCATCGATTAATAATAAAAATAAAATAACTTTATTCGAAGTCAAAAAGTTCAAGTTTTCATTTTATAAGTAACTAGATATAAAGCAAATATTTAACTAGATCATAGAGTGACGTAAACTATCCTCCAGTATTTGTAAAAACCCTGCAACCCGAACGAAGAGTACCTGTGTTCCGGGAAGCAGTATTATGTATTTGGATTGCGTAAGTATGATCATATATTGGTAACCAGTTAAAATGGCTTAATATCCGCTTTCGCAGGTCTACACATCTTCTCGTCTTCCTGTATCTCAATTTAAATTATTCTGTGACTCGCACGACCGCTCTCTCCCTTCTTCTCATAACAACCAACTTAAAGTCTCTCTAGCATGATATTCAGATTCGTTCACTGTATCTGCTGCTCGCCAGTGGAACATCCGTCTATCTGGCAGAAGGTCGTCGGTCGTCGTCCCGTACGTGTTCTTCATATACCTATCCTATATCAATCCCTGGATCCCAAGAAGCATTTGACAAAGAACATTATCCATTTTGGGCTATTTTTTGTACTACTTGTGGTGTACAATGATAAAAAAATTGTAAATAGGAGTTTCTATATTTTTATTGATAAGACTAATGTTATTGTTACTATATATTACCTACTGTGCAATTAAGTTATTTGGTAAATAACATTATGTAGTTTGTGTATCACTACATTTAATTGTTATTAATTACATTAATACGTGACACTGACATTTAATTTACAGTATTTTTTTGGAGGGTCGCCATTTTTTTTTTTTTTTTTTTTTTTTTTAATACTGAGAACATCATGTGACACCGCGCCCACCTGATGGTAAGCGGTACGTGAGGTCCAAGAGTGGGAGCAACTGACGCCAGCCTCAGACGACCGACATCAGTCCCTACCACTATGCCGGCCTGACCTACTGACTAGGTACAGCTGAAGTTTTAAACCTTAAACCTAAACTATATAATATCATTGTAATATTGTTAGAATAATTTATCTAAAAATGCATTTAAAATTGTAAATACAATCCCTATACAAAATGATTGATGTCCTTTTATTAAAAGGTGTAAAGGCAAATTAATCAGATATAGCCGATGTGTTATTCTGGTGTATAGACTACATTACTGTGTGTGTTTCATCAAAATTAGTATAGTAGGACATTTATCCTCACAAACTTTTACACAAATATAGGATTATTTTGTTTGTTGTACCTAAGAGTTGATTAATAACATTTTCTTAGCTTTAGGTAATATTAATTAACTGTCAATTCGTGTGGTATAGGTACACTGGTCAGTCCAGTAGCGACCTACATAGTAAGAGACCGAGATAAGGGCTGCCATTGCAGACTGGTTGCGAGCCGCACAAACTGAGCCTCACTTCTCGAAAACAAGCGTACGGTACCTACTTATATTGCGTTGGCCGTGATCAACATTCCAAACGCGCCTGGAAAGGATCGCCCGACCCTATCCACCGTGTCATAGCAATACACAATCTCATTTCCTTTATGTAACCAAGCGCCATCTCTTTACGTCATCTAACAACACTAATTAATACAATAGTTTCCGCTAAACGCCAAAGTTTTTACCGCCTCAAGCATGACCAAAACTTGTTTCAAGTACCGACTCAATTTCGCCGATCTCTTTAGCAGGGTCACCTACGTACAGGCGACCGCAAATTAGATCACAGCTTCCTCGTGATTTTCCGAAAAAATAGGATCGCGTTACATGTGACACTGGACCATAACTCGGTGGGGCGAAGACAAAAATAAACTTGATATCGTGTGCGTTGTAACATTTGACGACGCATCCGATTTATGATCGGCTCGGTGACAAGTTTTGGCTGTACAGGCACAACTAAAACTCACTTCACTATACGCATTACGTTGTAATAAAATTGTAAACATCTTACCTTCGTCCAGAAGTCTCTCCATGTGCATAAATACATTGGGGAACGCGGCCAGTTGCTTTCTGTCTTTGAGCAACTGAGCTAAGTAGTCCGCTATGCTCTGCGTCGACAGACTTGCATTATCACACATTATGATTCTTTCTTGTAACTTTAAACACGTTAAAATATCAGTAACAGCACGTTGTTGAGTTATTGTACTTTTGTTACTGGTTAATGTTAATTATTGTGAGAAATGTTAAAAAATGTTACACCGCACTACCGCACTTATCGGAGTTTCGAATACCACTGAATGACGGTCGGAGTCAACCGAAGTGAAGTGTGGGCGAATATAGCGCCGCGCCTGCGCACTGCTCCACTGTTTTTTTTACCAGCGCATGAGTCGATCCCGTTCGTTGGATGGAACAGCAATTGTCTATTTGTCTCGCTCGCTCTCATTAGCTCGACTGCAAGTTGACCTATACATGCTATCCTTTACTACTGCAACGCCAGATGAGTTTGTTCTTCATCCAGTAATCAATCTGCTTATTAACCTCGTTAATATTACCTATTATTATTTATCCTATTAATATTACGTTATAAATCCCATTCAGGTACTCTTAGCTGGTTCTTATAATACAATTGGAAATATACCCAAAATTTATAATGCCAATAGTCTTTATCTTCATCATCAGCACAGCCCCTAGACTTCCACTGTTGGAGATAGGCCTTCCAGAAAATTCTGGAGTTGTTGGACTACACTCGCGACGCTGGCGAGGGTCTGATGTCAATTTTTAAGAACAATTTATTAACAATTCCACAAATTAGTACTAGTGGAACTGGGACCGACGATTTAACGTGCTCTTCGAGGCACGGAAAAGGTGGTGTAGTAAATCTATGACAAATGTACGTAAGAAAAGTGTATTTCTCGGGGTTCGAACCGGCCTTATTAGATTAAAAAAAAAAGTGTTCTTACAACCGAGTAACATCGCCACATAGTATTTAACCTATGTTTTTTTTTCAATAGCTGTTTTTTTTTGTACCAAACCTACTTAGAAATTAACCGTCCGGGATTTCTCGTCGGTAAAAGTTGCGATGGATCGTGGTCAAATTATCACGTCATATGATGACTAAGCTGTATCCTTGTAAAGTTTTATTAAAATCCGTTCAGTAGTTTTTGCGTGAAAGAGTCATGAGTTCAGTGTGCTTAGTGTAAAATGCAAGTTTCGGAAAACGTAACTGCTGTAGTTACGTTTATTTGTTTTACATTGCGTGTTATTGCAAGTTTGGCTATAATAACAGGCAATGAACATCGAAAATTCAGTAAAAAAACTCTACTACTATAGTTGCGTTTACGAAACTTCACTGTCACACTAGGCATCTATACTCATCCATATATTTTTTTTAATTTTTACATTTTTGCAGTTTATTTCAGAGCAAATTAATATACATTAAATATAACCTAAAAGCTACCTAAATAATAAAATTAAAAATAAACTAAACATATTTATTAAACACTAGCTTTTTAACCCGGCTTTGCCCGTCTAAACGGTGACACGAAAATAATTTTGTTGCGCATTATTTTGATTTTGCTATATTATACTAAACCACTGTATCTATTGGCGAAAACAATATGAAAATTGGTGAAGTAGGTTTTTAGATTATCGCGAACACACAGACAGACGTGGCGGATGACTTTGTTTTATAATATGTAGTGATTTGTATGACGTCATCTACACACCATCTGTTGCAGTTGAATCTATGTTTTATTGTTTTAACACAATTTTTAACGCCAACACAAGTCTCAAAGTAGTTTTGTAATTTTATGCATAACTTCGTACAGTCAACTTCATTATTTTTGTATGTGGGTAGGTAACCCAAATTTTGAAATACAACCTCTAGCGTGATTTCTAGTGATGGGTCGTTGTCGAACTTATTGAAAACGAAACGCAACTTTCTTTTTCCAGAGAACGAAAACTAGTTGCGGAAACAATTCTCGTTGCAACTGGTTATGAGATCAAATAACTTGTTATCAAACTGAACGAAACGGTAAAAAAAAATATATAAAAAAAATACAATAGATAAAGATACAAGAAATAAGCTTGATCAAAAACCACGCTTATAAAGAAGCGGATTCACATTTAGTCAACTTTACTATAGGCCAATCATGACAAATAGATGGACTGATGTTGGTAATTTTCCCATTCTGCCGGGGCGGGGAAGCATCCACCGTTTGTGCCGATAAACCCAGTAAAGTGTATCCACACGTTTCGGGATCAGGCTCAAATTGCCGTCATGTCCAGTCAAACCTGCATAGTGTTGGGGATTGATGTCAGTCATTAGTGTCTGATTCCGGTTGCTAACATTCATGGACCTCGAGCGCCACTTTCCATCAGGTGGGAGCAAGGTCACATGTCGTGCTAGTATAAAAAAAACACAATTCTATAGCCACCATCGAGGTTCCAGCTCTTCTAGAGCCCGTTGGAGTTATCAGAGATGATGGCAAGAGACCCGATGGTATGACGTAGGTGCCCTGGGAACGAGGACGTGCTCTGGTGTGGGACACCACGTGCACGACACCCTCGCCGCGTCGCATCTCAGGGGGACAGCGCATAAAGCGGGAGCCGCGGCGGAAAATGCGGAGTCCAGCAAGCGGCTCAAGTGTATAAGTATATTAAAAGATTACATATTTGTGCCATTTGCTGTAGAAACTCTGGGCCCATGAAGTCCAAGCGCAGTAAAGTTTTTAAAAGACATACGAGTAACACCGCGTCTTGTCGTCTCCTCCGGTGACAAGAGGGCTGGCTCTTTCTTCGCCCAAAGAATCAGTATTGCAATTCAGCGAGGAAATGCAGCCAGCGTTCTTGCCACTATTCCACGCGGACGGGACTTACTCGTATATCCCTATCCTTAGTATTAATATTAATTTCATTTTATATGTTGTAAATATTTTATTCGAATAAATGTTAATTCTATAATATTATACTATTATATCCGCCATATGGACCGACAATGTCTGGTCTTCTTTTTAGTTATAGGTACATGGACTATGTGCTGGGTCCACTGTGTGTAGGGAAGAGAGGAGAAGAATGGTGTTTCGGGCTTGTGACCGACTACGGCTTGGTTTTAAAAGCAGGCCTATATATTGCGCAATAAGATGCTCACCGTTCGCAATACTGCTCCTCTCCCTACCTAACCAAATTAACAAGAAAAGGGTTTAATCACATAAAATAAATTTTGACAAAATATATTAACACCATTTTACACCAGACTCCGACCGTCAAATACCTGGGCATCATTAACAATGGGTGAAATAGCCTGCCACGCCGTCATTCAGGCGAAGGCGGCCCGAGCCATGTTACATCCTGTTATGAATTTCAAATTGCCGCTCAGGTTGAAGGTCTAGATCTACAAGATGTTCATTCGCTGCTATAGAGTCAAGATCCAAAGTCAGCAAATCATGTCGCTCATAGTGGTCTCCCGAGCGCCATGGTTCGTGCGTAATTCCGTCATAGCTCGAGATCTGGAGATGCCTACTATTGAGGACTTTGTCGTCGGCCTGACTAGACGTATGTTCAAGCATCTCCAGAATATCGCTGCGTCTTGTGCTTGGACTTTACGTCAATAAAGATATTTTTATTTTGAAGGTTTGTGTCGTGTCACGATCGCTACACAAATCCAGCTGTAGAAAGCCGTAACAATCCAGATGTTAAACTGCACAATCGGAATAGAATCTTGCGCAAGATTATGTTGCTCGTGGCCTATAATAACTTAAGAACCATTCGACATTCGCCCACTATTTCCTTTTACGTTTGGAAAAAAACTGTTTATCATTCGCTCTCTAAAAGTGCGTGGAGGTTTGTTGTAATGTAGCGTAACGACGATGTTCTATGGTGGTAACTCATTTTAGGAGAAGGTCTTTAAATCTGAGAACATGTAGCGTGCTCTGAATTTTTACTAGGCTATCATCATTATTATTATTATTAAATACTTTATTGCACTTTACTTAAAAGTATGTACAAAGGCGAACTTAAAGCCATTTCGGCTTTTTCTACCAGCTAACCTTTGGGAGAGTGAGACAGTATAAATATGTGGGGTGCAATTCTAACCAATAAACTACATAAATAGTATGTATGTATACATAGACTACATAAATACTCATCAATATATAAGTATTATAGAAGATATACATATATGAAGATAATATATTATTAGGAAGTATAAATTTGGGGAGTCATTCATTATCATTATCACAGCCCATGGAAAACAGAGTCCCAGAATTCTATTGATGGAGATGGGCCTTCCAGAATATATATCTGGAGAATTTGGTCTACACTCGCCACCCTGGCCAGACGGCTTGGCGAGGATATCTTTTATTTAATTTAATTTATTAACGATTCCAGAATTTGGTATTAGTGAAACCGGGACCGACGGCTTAACGTACTCTCTGAGGCACGGGAACGGTGGTGTTGTAAATCTATGACAAATGTACGTAAGAAAAGTGTATTTCTCATTGGTACATGCCGGGTGGGTTTGAACCGACCTTTGTAGGATTTAAGGGACGCGTTCTTACAACCGAGCCACCACCGCGCCAGAATATATATATTAACTTCCTCCGTGGTCTAGCGCTTAAGTCCGTGGATTTAGACTCGGAGGTACCGGGTTCGACTCCTGGTCGGGTCACAAAAAAAAATATTAATGTAAATAAATACATTTAATTAATATTTAATTTATTTGTGATATTTCTCGAGTTTAGTAAGCTGGAGACATCGACTAGCTTGGCCTGTAGTAAAGTTGGCTAAATGTGAATCCGCTTATTTATAAGCGTGGTTTCTGACCACTCCAAAAGGGAAACGGTCGTGATGATACTTTACTAATATCCATATCCATGTGGATCAACTATTATACATGCGAAAGTAACTATGTGGTCCGCAAAGGCATATAGTCATATTAGAATAAATGGCACATGTGTCAAATAAAGTTATTTTTTAAAGCCATAAATATATTTTATTTCTGGGTAATGCCGGCTCACACAGTTAGTATAGTATAATACATATGTAATATGAACAATAAATATGTCAAAAGATCAAACACTAAGAAGAATAGTAAAATAATTAACAGAAATTAAAATCTAACTAATCTAATCCAATGTTTACTTTCCATCATTCCGTAAGTCGGAAGCGTTCCTGTAACACAAATCAGTTTTTTTTTTTTTTTTTTTATAGACGGTGAATCAATAAATCATCAATGATACGCCCCCTGCCTGAAGGGCCAACGCGGGTGGGGGTCGCATGCCCGACTCATCCGTGAAGCTTCCTAGTGAAGCCCCAGGGCGCCTACGGACTAACATCCTATAAACCGTCTCTATCTCACTGTTGGCCCTGTGTGCCTTTACAGCTAAGTCTGAGTCGTGGCTACGGAGTGAAGGCACTCGTTCGCCGCGTAGACCACAAAACAGACAAACGTAGCGCTTTATATCGCTAAAATATACTTCGACTAATTGAGATAGTTAGTTAGTTTCGTATTTCCTGTATAATAATTTAAGTTGATTGGTATTGGTTAATAATAGTTGTATAATACTTGTCACTACTTAAAAGTTTTACCTTAGTAGAAGTTGGTTAACGTGGCTTTATTGATAAAAAAATTGAATGTTAAAAGCTTTATTGATATTAGCGTACGTGTAAGGGTCCTACCCTATAGATCTTAGGAACTTTATTTACAATAAAAACAACATTAAGATAGAAGGCAGAGATATTAAATGCTAACTGACGCCAAGCACTTCAATCAATTAAAACATTTGCCCCTTACATTTTAAAACGATTTTTACATTACTCTCAAACTTTTAAGCTACATTTAGTGAAATCTCGCCTTTAGCACCAGGGCGTCGGACATGTCAAGTGCAAGTTTTTACTCAAATTAAAATTAATACTACGGATAGGGATATAATACCCGTTTGCGTGAAATGGTGGTAAGAACGCTGGCTACCCAATTGCAATCTTTGGGCGAAGAAAGGCCCTCTTGTGTGGTGTTATATCTTTTTAAAACTTTTCGGCGCTTGTACTAGTTATTGAAACTGAAATGAAACCAGTCTCTAAATCGAAATTTACAGTGTAGGTTAATTTGAAATGCTTTTTATCAATTTAGTTAAAAGGATAATCGTTTAATTGGCCCCTATAAGTCGCTCTTCATTGAACTATCGAGACAAGAATTTAAACATCCACGCTCCAATTTTTTTAAAAACAATTACTTACTTATTTAAAGTCCTGTAGCCGAATTATGTTTCTTTAAGTCCATACTTTATATTAAGTACTTAATTATTTACGAACGGACACTTTATAATTTTTTTTCAATTAGAGTTAATAATTATTAACGATTATTTAGTTAATTATCCTAATTTACTTATTCTCAGAATTATACATTTTCACAAATTATCGCGGCAAATCTGTCAATAATAATAATAATAATTAAAGATGAAATATCCCGCATGTGGCACATGCGCCACGTCACAATAGTACCAATAGTCCTGTCATCTACAGGTGTCATCCCTAAAAACCTACAGCAATCACTTCAATTACTACACATACATCTCATTACAGAAAGCCACAATACTAAACACATGCAGAATCGTCAGGAAATTCCTACAAACGGAACCAGATCATCATTAAAATTATTCACTCACTTCCATAAATAATGCTACCTTATATTAAATATTAAAATCCGGCCTAAAAACGGAGTTATAAAAAAAAAAGAAACTGAGTTGGGAATCATCAAATTCCAAGTGTTAAAGATTTTTTTTTTATGATTCATTTTATTCGCGTCAATATCGCCAAAACACGTGCGATGGTAATATTCCTCGGGGTTATATACTTCTCCATATAAAGAGTTAAATTCATCGTTTTCTATAATTATCCAAAATAACACCCCACTAAAATTAATATAGTAATTTACAAAACAAAAAAACTTGTACTCATGTCCGTGAAAAATGGCGCGAAGAAATCCCCATTTGGTAATAAAACGATATAAAAATACTCCGTAGGGTAAAATATGAAATTTCACAGCGCGGGAAAACCGCAAAAAATAAACTGCAACTTGTGCCCCATATTCAAAGTCCAATTATTCGTTTTCCATAATCATTCACATTGTAGCACATTATTAAACAAAACAACACCATTTTTAACTAACAATGTCCACAGTAAGGTAATTTATAAACAAAAATTTGCACTTGACTTGTCCGTTGCAAAATGGCGCGAAGAACTCTGGTATTTTTTTGAAGGGATCCATTTTTTTTTAAATTAAATGGTTGGCATTAATAAAACAGAAAAAGGCCATTGTACAATTTGTTTTATGACAATTGTAATTTATTATCTAACTATAGTACTTTGTTTTTGTGGTCTAGCGATTACGACCGCGGATTTCAACTGTGGTTCTGTGTTCGATTACAGGTCAAGAAGATGAAACAACAATATTTTATTATAAAAAGTAAAGTATCATCACGACCGTATCCCTTGCAGGTCAGTCAAAACCTACGCTTTATTAAGAAGCGGATTCACATTTAACCAAGTTTAAGCCTAGGTTATTTGGGACACAATAATAGAACCAGGAATAGAACCCGGTACCTTAGCTTCTAAATTCATGGACTTACCGCTATTCTACTGAAATAATTATAAATATTTAAGTTAAAAAACTACCTCCGTGGTCTAGCGGTTAATATTTATTAATTTAAATATGTTAATTTATTTGTGATATTTCTCTCCTTTGGTACGCTGGAGACATCGACAAGCTTGCCACTTGTCATGATTGGCCTATAGTAAAGTTGGCGGTTGTGATGATGCTATACTATAAGTTAAAAAATATATAAATACCTATACTTGTATATCATAAAAATATCATTTTTTTCTATAATCCGAATAAATAAAAATAAAATTATTATTATTAGATAATTTGTATTAAATATAATTAAAATTAATTTTGTTACTAAAAAAAATACAACATGTAAGAGTTAATAATACATAAAAAAAAAAATGGAATTGTTGGGTAAGTATCATACAAAAATAACATTTTCAACTGTGGTTTTACCTACCTAAGTAGTTAATTTAGCTTGTTTAATGGGAATACTCTGAGAATCAAAGGTATTTAAAATCGTTTTATGACAACATTTTTCACCGATACACTGGCGGCTGTCCTTATAGGTTGCGATTATGCGACCGAGCCCGCTATGGAAGCTTGTCAACCAGCCTAATTATCTAGGCTGCGACCGACGATGTAGGAAAAACAGACATCATTTCGTATTTATTTTAAAATTAATAACGTAACCGCTAATCAAAGGGTCCAAGGTTTTCTACCAGTACTTACCAAAAACCTAATTTATAATTTAGGAATTATTTGGCAAGATCGTCGATGTCTCTGGCGTACCAAACTCGGGAAATATCACAAATAAATTAAATATTAATTTTATTTATTTATTTAAATTATTAAATATTATTGTATGCCGACTAGAAATCGAACCCGGCACCTCCGAATCTAAATCCACGGACTTAACCCCTAGACCACGGAGGTAGTTTTTTAACTTAAATATTTATAATTATATCAGTAGAATAAAATATGTAAAATAAAACTGCCTCCGTGGTCTAGCGGTAAGTCCATGTATTTAGATGCTAAGGTACCGGGTTCTATTCCTGGTTCTATTATTGTGTCCCAATTATTTGTTATATTTCTCGAGTTTGGTACGCTAGAGACATCGACGAGCTTGCCACTTGTCATGATACGTCTAAAGTTGGTTAAATGTGAATTCGCTTCTTCCACGGACTTAACCGCTAGACCACGAAGGCGGAGAGTATCTATAATATAAACTAAACCACAAATAAAATAAAATAAACTAAAATTGTTCGCGTCGGCCTAGTGCGCGAGTTAATAATAATGTTTTTAAACTTTCGCAAAAAATAAATAAATTATAAAACCAGAACATTTTTAAGTGTTTAAACTTGACGATAGAAGATACATTTCTTAGCATTCCATGGATTGCCAGGTCCTGCCCGTGTGGGTGAGAAAGAAGAAGAATGGTGTCTCGGGCTTGAGACCGACTATAGTTTAAAAAAGAGGCCGCGACAATTTTTATTGCTCATCAAGACCATTTATCATTCCGCTTCTCTCCCTACCCAACCAAATACTGTATGATTCCGTTAATGCCGTCTTGGAAGCTCGTTCCATAAATGTATTGACGGCAGACCTGCTTAGGTCCAATTATTTAGATAGGTTGTATTTTACTGGAATTCCTCTCGCACCAACTTCCACTGCATAAAGCAGAGTCCTGAATCCGTTCCTGATTATTTTCTCTGTGAGATTTTAATATCTGTTCTACTTGATGCTGTCTTTTGGAATATTTGATTCCTACCTAACCGTAAGTTCAATAAGAATATCATTTTTCAAGTTCCGAGAAAATATTAATATGTCTGGTCTATAGCAGCTAGTCCATCTGGAATCCCATAATATGTTCAAATAAATCCATTCCAGTCTGATGCGTCGCCAAGGATCCAGGTGGGCTTTGGAATTGAGGATAGTAGAAAGTTAATTATGGATTTATTGTACTTCGATCTAATACTATTTTTATGTTGTACTTTTATTTAGGAGTTTAACTGCCTCCGTGGTTTAGCGGTTAAGACTGGGTTCGATTCCTGGTCGGGATACAATAATTTATTAATTATATTTCATGAGTCTGCTATGCTAAAGACATCGACGAGCTTGCCACTTGCCATGATGGGCCTATAGTTGGCTAAATTTAATTTCTATTCTTTGAAAGCTTGGTTTCTGATCACCCCATCAGCCTGTGTCTCTCCACTGCTGGATGTAAGCTTTCCCCAAGGTTCGCCACTTCATGCAACCCTCATCCAACCCCAGACAGCGGCCTTCTTTAAGTCATCCATCCCACTCTGCGTCGTCCCGTACGTGGTTTCCAATTAAGAACCCGTTTGCCCCATGCTATGTCAGTAACTAGTCGCGATCACAGCGACATTATTGCCGCTCGGCCAATACCGTTGGATCGGTGGTATTCAAATCAAATCAAATCAAAATAATTTATTTCCGTATGGTTAGCACGTAACACTTGGATATTGTCAATACATACAAACCAATAAATAAAATAAATAAAAACAAATAAAAAATATTACCATTGACCATGACTGGACCGAACCTAACATCAATACAATAATTATAACTAAAACATTGTTGCCATAAACGAGGAATTTGTTTTTACTTACAGCTAGATACCTAATATTAAATTCGTGGCTGTAAAAAGGCCATGTCAGCTTACAATCTAATAATAATTATGTCCATAAATATAAATATAAATTCGTAGCTGTATTGGCCGAGATTCCACGAGAGTGGAATCAATCCGCGACCGAGCGGTCACGTGTTTTTTCTCACACAATTTCATAGCCTTTTTTACTCAAGTAACTAATTGAATTTCTATTTCCACAATAAACCATATACAGTCCACTAAACAATCTTTAATTGAGCCATCGAAGACCCGCAGCAGTATCCCTGTGGTTAGCAGCACAAATAGGGACTGACGAATTTACAGTAACTTTGGTTCTCTAACGAATATCAACGTTTCGAATTCTATCTATCAGAGAAATACCAAACATAGCTCTCTCTATAGCTCGCTGAGCGACCTTGAATTTGTCGACCAGACCCACTGTCTGTGTCCACGTCACTGCACCGTACGACATTAAGGATTTGACGCACTGGTTGAAGACTTTTGACTTCAAACATTGAATCCCCGCTAGGGATACTGTCGTGGTGATGATACTTTTTTTTAGGTAAATAAACATTTATTAATTTAATATATAAATATTTATAAATTATATATGTATATACCTAATTATACATACTTATAAAATAAATAACAATTTGAACACATAGCTAAATATAAGAAAAAAAAAAACAATAATATATATATCTTACATATTTATATAATCACATTACACTACACTCACACTACAATACAGTACACTACACCCAATAAGTATTCATTAATATTAAGTTTGAGTCTGAGAAACCTGGAGTGCTTTAACACAGACTAAGTTTTTGCTTAGTTTAGTTCTGCCTCCAGTCTCCTACACAAATATTTCTAAAATATTGTTACTAATATTAAGCTTTGTGGGAGAAAATAAATACCTTTTTTATTTATTTTATTTTATTTATTTAATAATTATATAGTTGATTCGTAATCCTTGGTAGGCTATGAGTGCCGTGTGCACACCTCGCATAGAACATCTAAATGTCCGGCTTTAAGCCCACGACAAGAACACTGTGGAAAACATTGCGTCATATGTTGTACGCAGTTTATAAGAAAACTTTACAATAAGCCAAACTTCACGAAAACACTGTGCAATTCGGCTAATCTCCTGGCTCCAGGACCAATTAATTATACTGTATCTAACCCTGGAGCCCTCCCTTATAGCCGTGAAAACGAAATAATAACTATCTATACAACAGATTTACATTAGAGCATGATAAAAAGAAAAAAGTTCTCAAGCGACAGACTGAATGTGATCCTAAACGTACATACGCCATTTTGTTCACAGAATTACACTATATTTAAAAGATTAAAAAAAAGTAATATCATTTATTATTGGAATTAAATTAATAAACAATAAATTAAAAGCTACCTAAATAATAAAATTAACTGCCTCCGTGGTCTAGCGGTTAAGTCCGTGGATTTAGACTCGGAGGTACCGGGTTCGATTCCTGGTCGGGACACAAAAATATTTAATAATGTAAATAAATACATTTAATTATTATTTAATTTATTTGTGATATTTCTCGAGTTTGGTACGCTGGAGACATCGACGAGCTTGCCACTTGTCATGATTGGCTTATAGTAAAGTTGGCTAAATGTGAATCCGCTTATTTATAAGTGTGGTTTCTGACCACCCCGAAAGGAAAACGGTCGTGATGATACTGATGATGAAATAATAAAATTAAAAATAAACTAATCTATAAATAAAAAATGTCCTCTAGAGACGTCCCATCCGAGATAGTCCCAAGGAGACTGGCGACATTTCCCCTCTGTATAGCGAGGCTAATACGTTGGCAGAAATAATTCCGTCAGCTTATTTACACAACTCCTTATCCAGGCGCCTTGCTGAAGGTCCATGGGGCCTATCATCTCGACCCCAAACCTCGCAAATTCGTAACCGGTAGCAAGGTTGGCGTTTTTGCGCAACTTGAGGTTCTCAATAGAAAAAGCTCCCGCTTCTGACGAGGCCGTTTGGATGTGAGATGGAGCTAATGTATACACGTCGCTTTCAACACCAGATACCTTTTAAGTTTCTACGGCCCAACAGTCTTTCCGTCGGGTCTCTTTCCATCGCTCGGCACAATCCCAGAGGGTTCTAAGAATAAAAAAAAAAAAAACTAGAATGATAAAAATAATCAAATAGGTAAAAAATAAAACAAAAAAATATACTCGTAATTATGTATATTGTAAGAACATAAACAAAAACTCAGTTTAAATGAAATAGTGAAAAAAAAAAACATCACGACCAACCCTTGTAGGGTGATCAGAAGCCACATCGTTAAAGAAGAGGATTCACATTTAGCTAACTATAGGTCCATTATAGCAAGTGGCAATCTCGTCGATGTCTCTATCGTACCAAACTCTATATATATCACAAATAAATGATCGTGTTCGAACTAGGAATTTATTTTTATTCTAGATAGTTAATTCATTTTTATTCGAAGTAATATACAAACAATATAAAAGAATTACAATGTAATAATTAACCTAAAAAAATAAACTAAATCTAAATAACAAATTAAATATAATATAAATAATATATATATTATATTAATTATATATACTAGGAATTAAACCCGGTATCTCCGCTTCTGAATCCACAGACTTAATCGCTAGACCATGGAGGCAGTTCATAAAATTTAATTCTTTACCTTAAATATACGCATTTGTTTACAATCAGGCTGGCTTTGACAAGATGTGTCATACAAATGACTTCATTATTGCATAACATAATTATGTTTATACAGAAACAGAAAAAATATTGAAGATTACGATATAAAAAGAGAAAATGAGTAAGTTTATTATCCCACCTACGCTAGATGTTACTTCACACTGGTTTTATAAAAGACCATCATCACCACAGCCTATAGAACATAGGCTAGACATGATGCGACGACATTTACGCCCACCTGATGGTTAGTGGCGCGCATGGTCCATGTTAGCAACGGGAATCAGACACTCAGGACTGACATCAGTTACTAACACTATGCCGGCATGACTAAATGCTTTTTCAAACTTCGCTTGAAGGACTCAAGGTTATAAAAAACTGGAAACACACGGGCTGGGTGAGCATTCCTGATAGATACCCGAATCTCCAAATTTGTTGTCCATTTTTTTTATTATAGCCCCTAGAATACAGCGTCCTAGACCTGCACTGTTAGAGGTGGGCCTTAGAGAACATATATCTGGAGAATCTGGCCAACACACGCCAGCCACCTAGCCAGACGGGTTGGCAAGAATCTGATGTAATTTTTTAATTAAAATTAATTAATCCACAAGTTAGTATTAGTGAAACCAGGACTGAAGGCTTAACGTGCTCTCCAATGCACGGGAACGGTGGTGTTGTAAAAACAAATATACCTAAGAAAAGTGTATTTCTCATTGGTACATGCCGGGGGGTTTTGGACCGACCTGTTGTAGGATTCTAATTAAAGCTTTCTTATAACCCAGCCACCACCATATGTCCATAATAAGTGCCTGTCGTTCGGTTGCAGAATACCAAAGAAGGGATAAGGTTATTGAGCTCTTCAGAACACTAAACGTACCTAATGTATAATTATGTTGATCTGGTATTCCAGGTAAAAGAGACAGTTTCGAAGTTTACAAATACATAAAGAGACCTGATAGAAATGAAATGTTCAAGTTTCCACCAGCTTTTGGGAAGTCTAGTGAAAAACTAACCGCTTACGTAGACGAAAACGATGTAAAGAAGACGTATGCTACGCTTCTTGAAGCGAGATCAGAATTCACAAACAGAAAACTCCGATACGCGTTGCAAATCTATTCCATGCCTATATGGAAGCTTTTCATCCTAACTGTACTAATCATATCATACATTTTGGATACGTGGCTATATACATTCTGCAAAACTAAAGAAAGGCCATTTAGTCTTATATTAATAGTCATCTGCTTGAACTTAATATTTGCTTTAGATGTGGCTGTAGTGTTTGGGTTGAAGTTCAACAAAAAATGGCGAAAGACTCTAAACTTGGTGGAACCCGATACAGCCAAAGTGTTAACAGATGTCGTTCTTGCATTCCCTTACTCCATTTTATACTTTTTTCATTATAAAATAGATTTTTTTGATTATCACATTATTGCTCCTTTAGTAGCAATAGCTCGCGAATATAGAATTTTGGAGTATTTCTATATTAAATCATCTCAAGCTGGTAGTAATCAATGGACGACTTTTTTGTTTCAATATTTAGTTTTGCTTTTGATTGCTGTCCATACTTCGACTTGCGTTTGGTACCTGTTGTCTTATTCTCACTTTGATATTGATAAGCTCCGACTTTCTTGGACTGTAACTGCAAGTCATCTTCCAAAAGAATCCATATTTGATTGGTACTTCGTGTGTGCGTATTGGTCTATTATGATGCTAACTACAAATGCTTTGGGAGATATATATCCAGTGAGATCTTTCGAAAGAGTACCAGCGATCATTGCAGTGCTGTTGGGTTTTTTGTTAACAACTATAGTGTTTGTTGGTTCTTTGACATCTCAATTTATAACGCTTACATCGAGACGCGCTCAGTACGTTCGTCAATTGAAGAAGATTGAAAACCACCTGTTGCTCATACACATGGATAGTGAAATTACAGATCGAATTGTAAGGTGAGATTACACACATTCATTTTCATTTTTCATTCATTACAGCCCCTAGAACACAGCGTCCTATACCTCCACTGATGGAGATGGGCCTTCCAGAACTGGAGAATTTGGCCTACACTCGCCAAGCTGACCAGACGGCTTGGCGATGTAATTTTTTAATGACAATGATGATATTAAGTATTTTATAAATTTATTTAGCGCGGTGGTGGCACGGTTGTAAGAACGTGTTCCTTAAATCCTACAAAGGTCGGTTCAAATCCCCCCCGGAATGTACCAATAAGAAATACATTTTTCTTAAGTACATTTGTGTTAGATTTACAACACCATCGTTCCCGTGCAGAGCACGTTAAGCCGTCAGTCCCCGTTCCACTAATACCGACTTGTGGAATCGTTAATAAATTGTCATTATATACACGCCGTTCTGGCCAGCGTGCCAAGTGTAGGCCAAATTCTCCAGATATATGTTTGGAAGGCCCATCTCCAACAGTGGAGGTCTAGGACGCTGTGTTCTAGGGGCTGTAATGATGATGATGATTTACTTTGCATTGCAGATATTACGAAGATTTGTGGTATCAGAAGTCGGGAGTGTTTAAGCCGAAGCTTCTGGATCTGCTGCCGTACCCGCTGCAGATGGAAATATGTTACGATCTCAACGCTGTCCCACTTTACAGTTCACTGATATTTCGCAAATTACCAGAACCATTCCTACGTAGACTTTCGTTAGCGATGACGCATCAGTTCTATCTGCCAGGCGATGTTGTTTATAGCCACGATCAAAATAAAATATTTATGGTGAGTTCAAATGAGATCGATAAAGCGTTGTTATACTTTGCCAAAAATACCCCATTCAACTGTAAAAAATGTAATTAAATAAAAATAAAACATTTAGGTTTGTTGTAGGGTCACATGTAATATTCAATTAATAAAATTAACATGTGCAAAACAATAAGTATCAAGAATAAAAAAAAAAGAATTACCCTAAATAGGGTGGTGTGGACGGCAAGCAAACAAATAAAATAAATAAAATTATAAACAGACACAACAGAAACAATATAAATATAAACATATTGAAAATTAATGGCGACCAAACCCTTTAATCCAGTGAAATAATTTTTTTAGGCATAACGACTGATAAATGTTGCACTTTGACACAACATTTTTATACTCGCTACTTGCCCCCACCTGATGGTAAGTGGCGCGCAAATTCCATGAATGTGAATGTTAGCAACTGGAATCAGACACTCATGATTGACATCGGTCCCTAACACTATGCCGGCTCAATATGCTGATATAAGTAATATAACAACTAAAATAAATAGATTATAATCATCACGAACGTTTTCCTTCTGAGTCGGAAACCACGCTTATAAAGAAACGGATTCACATTTAGCCAACTTCACTATAGGCCAATAATGAAAAGTGGCAAGCTCGTCGATGTCTCCAGAGCGTGCAAACTCGAGAAATATCAGATATAAATTAAATTGAATTAATATTATTGTGTTCCGAACAGGAATCGAACCCGGTAAATAAATAGATTAACTAAAGTGAATATATATATATATTTTAATACTAGCACGACATGTGACCTTGAGCCCACCTGATGGTAAGTGGCGCGCGAGGTCCATGAACGATAGCAACTGAAATCAGACAGTCATGAATGACATCAGTCCCTAGCACTATGCCGGCTTGACTAAGCATGACGGCAATTCGAGCCTGTGTATAAAATATAAAATGTAAACTTGAACTCTTTGACTTCGAATAAAGTTATTTTTATTTTATTTATTTATTGATTTATCGACACGACAGTGGATATTTCCCTGCTCCGGCAGACTTGGCAAATTACCACCATCAGTCTGCCCACCACCAAAAATAGATATAATAAATGCTAGGCAAAGTCGAAACACGCAGTACCAGCCTTATTGTATGCAAATGAAGTTATCGACATTATTAGACGAACATTTATCATAGGAAGATTTGAATCTAGACGACTTTAAACAAATTGGAACACAGATTCGACACCAAGACCTTCACCCAATCAACCTTTGAGAGACTTGTATCGTAAACATACTACTATGTCAAAAAAGTTTAGGGAAAATAATATTAATACACAAAATATTCATTAATTTATTGTACCACCTATAAAGTATGCTCCTTCAGAAACAATATACTTACGCCAACGAATAATCCAATCAACAAAACAGAGATAGTCCCAAGGAGACTGGCAACAATTCCCTTCTGTATAGCGATGCTAATACGTTGACAGAAATAATTGCCTGCCTTCCTGTCTCCAGATTTCTCCATCAGCCGCCTGAACAATTGCTATGCCAGACGCTTGGCAAAGTCAAAATATCTTTATTCACGTAAACCTATTACAGGCATTTATGAAACGTCATTAATTTAATTATTTTGAATGATTCTACTCCTGCTAGTACAAGACTAAGCAGCAAAGTGGTCCAATAAGTAAGCTGTTAGCAGAAGACCAGCAGCTTAGCAGATTCCAGTGACCTGTTAATGTTTAATCTGACTGAGAAAGGAATCTGCAAGGAAAACTCAGCTATATCAGATTTACAAAATAAAACATATACAGAACTGCATCACAACTATCAATTAATAACCTTTTAAATTTAGTTATCAGTGCCTATGAGATTACAATACTGGTACAGCAGTAACCCACCAGGCAAGTCAGAACTACATGCCTATGTGCAACCCGAAAGTCGACAAAACGCAAAAACCTCTGTTAATTTAATAACAATAAATTGAACGTGTTCGGCCTCGGTCCCAGGCCCCCACAGCAGCACCCGATCACGGACGTAACGCAAACGGGTCCCAGGGTTACGGGTTTATAACTCGTAACCTGTACAGAGGTTGGCATATTTTTGCGCGGAGCGATGGCATGACCGTTGGGCCGTGGAAACTTGGACGGTCTCTGGTGTGGAGATGCAACATCTGTGCCCCATCTCACATCCAGGCAACCTCGTCAGCGCGGGGAGTGCCGCGGTTTCTGCTAAGAACCTCAAGCTGCGCAAATACGCCAACCTCGGAAAGGTTACGAGTTAACGCCGTTTGTGGTCGAGACGATGGGGCCATGGGACAAGAAGTTGTCCAAGCGGCTGATGGAGAAATCTGGAGACAGGAAGACTGGTAAATATTTCTGCCAACGTATTAGCCTCGCTATACAGTGGTGAAATATTGTCAGTCTTCTCTGATGGGTCGTCTGTGAGGACATTTTTAATTTATAGTTTTTTTTTTATTAGGTTTAGTTTATAATTATTTAATTTGATTATTTTTATTTAAGTAATTTGTAATTGTTGTTTTAAATGTATGTAAATATTATTTTACAACAATAAATAAATAGTAAATATTTTGTATACCTAGTATGCTAATTGTTATTTTATATCTATTATTGCATGAAAACCGTCCTAATGTCCTAAAGGTTTGGCTGTCAGAGAATGCCTAGCGGCATTAAGTCCGCCTTTGTACATAGTGCAATTAAGTTTTTAAATAAATAAATATGCACAAAACTGAGAAATTACAAGCTAACACTTTTTTCTTGTTTTGTGTCACAGGTCTGCATATCAAGTGGAGTGTTGGAATTATTATCAGACGAAGATGACGAGAGTCCTATGATTTCGTTTACCAAAGGCACGTGTTTTGGTGAAATCGCCTTGATTTACAATATGCCAGGTACGTCAATAAAACAATCAATAACCTTTTTCATACATGCCGTTTTGGCTGCAACTTCAGCTAGTGTAATATATTGGTCCTGTCCGGCTAGCATGGGCTTTCTTGATTCTTATCTTGAAGGGTTCTTAAATTTTGTCCTTAACGCAAAAATCTCTTAAAATAGCAAGTTGATTATTACATCACGTCGACATAAGACCTGACCAGACAATTAGTTTTAGCTTGCCTTTCAGTTAAGGGTCAAATTAACAAAAGTCACTGTTAATATAATATATAGGCAACTTGACACAGAGATACTAAAAATTGACATCATATCCTTGTCAAGCCATCTGGCCAGCGTGGCGAGTGTAGGCCAAATTCTCCAGATATATGTTCTGGAAGAACTAAGGCAGTGGAGATCTAGGACGCTGTGTTCTAGGGGCTGTAATGATGTAATACAGAATACAACAAAAAACTTATTTCTTACAGCTAGATGTACAGTAAAAGCTGCGACTTACGTAGAATGTCAGGTTTTGGAAAAAACGGAATTCATAAAACTTATGATCACATATCCTGAACTAATAGAGCACATAAGAAGTGAAATCCGAAACCGAATCGAGACTTGTTACGAAAGGAAACGGTACCAAGGAAACGAATCTGCATTTAGTCTTAATATCTATGCTTCGAAGGAAAAGAAAAGAAGCAGCATCAAGTGCTTGAAAGATAGACTTAGGTATCTACAGGGTATGAATAATATTTTCTATAAATTCTTAAGTTACTTTTTGCTTTAAAGGTCTTCCTTCGACGAGTTAGTAGTTACTACGATGTTTATCAAAAATTGATAATTTAACCCTCTGCAACTGACGACGTGTAAACTCACCTTTATAATTAGTGTAGTGATTATTATATAGAAATCGTTACCTAACAAACATTATATTTAATTAATATACATAAATGACTGACTGGTCTTCTCACACCCCTCGCAGGGGAATTTCTGTCAAGGTAATTCCCATCTTACAGAAGTTGCATGCGCTTTCCGTAACTACCATTAAAGGCGGATATGCGGCGTAACTTTAACGGACCGCATACGTAATGATGAAATACGCAAAAAGGTAGCTATGAAAGAAAGCATAGGGACAAAAACAAGGAAAGGCATGCTCCGATGGTACGGGCATATTGAAAGGATGAGCGAAGAGAGATTGACTTACCAGATATATAATGCGAAAGTTGTTGGTAAAAGCGGGCCTGGCAGACCAAGACTCACGATCAGATAAATAAAACAATAGCTGAAGGTGCATTAAAAAGCCATCGAAACAAAAGGGCATGTATGAAGAGGTTGATGAATGTTGAAGACGCGAAAGAGGTATGTCGTGATCGTGACAAGTGGCGCTCAATTGTCTCTGCCTACCCCGCAAGGGATTTGGCGTGAAGATATGTATGTATGTATGTACCAATAAACGTTGAAGTATACGAGCCTGGCGGCGGGGCCGCGATTAGGACTCCGTGATTGGTAGTAGGTGACTAGCGTAGCATTGTCTGGCGTCCGGCGGGCGTGCAGGTTCGAGGGTCAAGGTTTCTCACAAGTGGGAAAATCTGTTGCATCTGCGCGCGCGAACATACCAGCCATCAGACGACGCACGAATCCGCATATCCCTATAAATGATATCGTTCCTCAAGTAACGCGATTATACATAAATAAACATCGTACAACGTATTCATATATATTAAATTTTGAAATAAAATTAAATAATATAAAATATTGCTATTTAGTGTTAGTTGGCTGAATAATTTACTTTGTCCAAAACATAAAGACAGGAAATGAAAAACTGAAACACGGTGTCTAGGAGGCTACCACATCAGGTGCAGAGGGTTAACGTAAGCATGCCTCTGTGGTCTAAGGACGCGGAGGTACCGGGTCCGATTCCAGCTCAGGACACAATAATTTATTTATGATATTTATAGATTGAACCTATAATAAAGTTGGCATGTAAACCAGCTACTTTAAAAACGTGGTTTCAGACCACCCCGAAAGTTACAGTTTGTTGATGCATGTTAGGTAATTAATGATACAAACATTTTATAGTGTTAATAATATTTTACAGGTTTTTCGGGCGTAGATTTAACAAAGGAAGATAACTTAGATGAGAAATGCATAGATCTCTACATCCTATCTGAACACATAAAGAAGAAGACCACTGCTTTTACTTGTGTAACGTTAAAGTTCCCCTGGATTTTAGAAGCCGATTGCTACTTGGTAAAATACTGGGAGATTTACATGCTTATTATTGTGGCTTTCATATCGTTGTTCTATCCTTATTATATTGGTTTTGTAAGGAGTTTTCCTGAAGGAATTATAACATTTTCGGAATTTATTATTGCAATATCGCTTATTCTTAATTTGCTTATATGTTCAGTAACTGCTGTGAAGACAAAGAAGAAGTATATAAAAACATTTACAGCAATTTTAAACTATAGAATGAACACATTGGGTTTTTACTTGGATATGGTGGCAATAATACCGTTCGAATTTCTAGTAATCATGAATGATAACATTATCTATAAGGATTATCACAGAAATCACCTGTTTTATTTGTGTAAAGGCACGAAGTTGTGCTTGATTTGGAGGCTGTCGAGCTTTTTTGAGAAGATGGAAAAGACGTTGTTATATAATACTATGGTTATAAAGGTAACTTTATTTTAGTGCAATAAAATAATATGATTTTTTAATTAATAGAAAGTTGTCTTAAAACTATGAACGATGAAGTAGATGGAGATCGTACTCGTATATGGAATGATGCATTATGAGGCGATCAATACGCAAAATACGGACAGAGGTAAAATAGCTTTGATAAAGTTCTATCTTACAACAGAGAGACAGGCTGGTGATAATGACGATGAATAACAATTCAGAAGCACCTTATATAAGCTACTGTTTATTGCAGTCTAAGATTGATTATTTTGTTAATACATAAATATCTTCATGCCAAATCCCTTGCGGGGTAGGCAGAGACAATTGAGCGCCACTTGTCCCGGTCACGGCATACCTCTTTCGCTTCTTTGACATTCATCAACCTCTTCAAACATGCCCTTTTGTTTCGATGGCTTTTTAATGCACCTTCAGCTATTGTTATTTATCTGATCATGATAGGTGAGTCTTTGTCTGCCAGGGCCTCTTTTACCCGCAACTTTCGCATTATATATCTGGTTCGTCAATCTCTCTTCATTCATCTTTTCAAGATGCTCGAACCATCGGAGCATGCCTTTCCTTATTTTTGTCCCTTTGCTTCCTTTTATACCTACCCTTTTACGTATTTCGTCATTATATATATATATATATATATTTGTCAATATAACCTAATATAATAAACTTTTTATTCTTGCATTGTGTAAAATAGATTAGTAGACTAGTTTTATTAACATTATTTATTTATTTATTTATTATTTACCTATGTCTACTGATAAAAGAAGTTATGTTGTTTTTGTAAGTAATTAATAAGCATGATTTAATATTACTGATATTAAAGTTCGGGTTTTTTTTTAAATAGATAAAAACATATTTTAGAAAGTGTAATGTGCATTCTTCGACCTCACGTCAGTTACATTGCTAATGCAATTTATTCTTTAGGTAATCAAGTACTTTGTCTACATGCTATTGCTATGCTACTGGTGCGGTGTGATTCTCTATATGGAGGCATGTTTTGTATCGCTGTGCTCCAAAGAATCTTGGTTCCTGAACGCGTTCCACTACGACAACGACAAAGTGAATGGCGCCATAACACACAAGTATGACAACATTAAACAATTAATAAGTCCTTATATAGGTAAACAGTTAGACATATATGTGAAACTAGTCAAACGCACAAGATCAGATGTGTAGATTACAGAAATAGCTTCACTCTTATCGTTGTTGTTCCGTGTTGCTTTCTGCAGCGGTTTCTGTAGCGCTTCATCACAGGTAGGATTAGATGTTTATCGTCGGGTGATCGAGGCATAAGACAAGGAATATAATACAAGGTCATGTGGGTATTAGGGTTAGGGGAGTGGCCAGTAAAAAAATATACAGTTTACCAAATAATTGTCAGTCTTTTACCGAAAGTCCTTTACCTTAGTCCGTGCAAAATGGCGCGAATAACTCTCCAAACTACGCGCCAAAATAGAAAAAAGTTGTGCCAATCTAACAACAATAAAAAAAAATATTTGGAACCATAATCAAATCATCCATTCCCAATACTTTTTTAATGGGGTGTATCAGGCAAAGCTTTTTGTAGATGTCGCTAGTGGCAATGATACCTTGTTTACGCATTATTTTAAAAATATTTTTGTAGTTTTTTAATTTAAAAAAATGAATTTTAACTTAACGTTAACTACATTAAAAGATTTAAAAATAAAAAAGGTTGAAATAATAGATCGGCAATTTTGAGATCACCATATCTTTGATTTCGTTTGGAAATCTCGATTTGTACACTTAAAAGCTGCTCACGGCATAATATCCAGAAAATAATAAATTACGTAATAAAAATACAAGATTTCTATGCAACAGACAGTTATATAGGGTACCATCTATCATACGCCATCTATCGTGGTAAAAAAATTGTGATACACCCCATTGAATGTATATTTTCAAAATATTTGTATTTTATTGTCTAGTAAGTTGACAGACTACATTTCTTAAAAGTACTGTTTGCGAAAAATCTTTTAAAATATTGGATTGTGCGAGCGATAGGGTAGCCTGACTAGATGTATGTTCTATCGGGCTGACAACAGACAATTCAATTCATTTATTTTGCAAGTAGGCATTGGACAAAAAGAGATGTATTCTGCACTTTTACACGTCACTTTTTTACAATATTGATATAAAACAATATCATTTTATAGTACATATTGGTGAATCTAGTAGTAGTAGTACATGATAACCATTATTTGGAAAGAGAAACAATAAAATAACAAAATTATAAATACAGAATAACGCTTAACATTGTAGCTGCTGTAGATAGACATTGTCACACTATAAGCTAAGACAGACAATTATAAAATTATAAATGTCAATGTCAGTTGACACTTCAAGCATCTCCACTTCGTAAGCCACACGGGCACTGTTACTCTAGTATAAAAAAAATGTTTTAAAAAAAAATAATAATGTTGAGTTCCCAACGGGTGGTTGCCTGCTGAGATCCTGCCGGGGAAAACGGGGGAGTATTCCCATCCCCAGCCCAGGCCCATTCATCATCCTGGCCTGGACGATCCTAATTGTTGTTGTTGACATGAAAAACAATTGTAGATCTATCCTTCTATATAATATATGTATATACCTGTCTATGGATATCGAGCTATCTATCAATGTATTCGTTTTTGTAGAGAGAAAATATGTTATTTACTTATTAGGATTTTCTTACCAAATGAATGTTCTTTAGCTCTAAAAATAGAGGGAAATCCACACGTTGGAAAACATGACTGTGTTAACTGACCTGTGCTTAGAATTTCATGAATTTTTATTTCATTTCTCACTACAAGCCTTGGTCTGGCTTTATTACTTTATTTTATCAGCGGAAATTAGTAATTGGCTGTCAAAATCCTACTAATATTGTGTATCTAATTGCAATGGCTGTAAAATTTACAAAAAAAAAAACACCCGTCTGTGTATAAAAATATATTGAATTAAAAACTAAAAAGCAAAAAAGGGAGTCCTTCGCGCCATTTTGCGTGGACATGTCAAGTGCAAGTTTTTGTTTTGTAAATTAATTTACTGTGGATATTATTGGCCAAAAGTGGTGTTGTTTTGTTTAATAATGTGCTACAATGTGAATAATTATGGAAAACGATAAATTGGACTTTAAATATGGGGCACAAGTTGCAGTTTATTTTTTGTGGTATTCCCGCGCTGTCATCTCCCATATTTTACCCGACGTGTTTGAGTTATGGTGCCGCGAGTGACTCCAAGAAAAGCTTCAAATTCCGCAGCATCTGGAATTTGATGATGACCTCATTAACTCATAAAAAAGAAAGATATATTACGTCAGACTTGGCTGTATGGGCTAGACCCTTTGCCTTCCCTATCATCTCATTCATCATCCATCGGGAGAAGAGAACTAAGGAAAAAAAAAGAAAAAAAGAAGCTCAAGGGTTCCGTCACGAAAAAGTTTAATAACTACACCATTGAAATAATTTTATATATTCTATTACATAGCGACTTTAACAGTAAGGACTTATTAAAAACCGAGACAGGGTCCCGTCTATTAAAGTCACTATTCCAGTGTGCCACAAAGGAACAATCATACACACATTTATTAGGCTGATAAACACATATTCCTTCTTTACGTCGCGCAGTGGGGTAAAAATGCTTGTGACGTCATAAATAACTTATTGATGTACTCATTGTTTACTGTATTGGTAATTAGAAAAATAAAGCTAAAAACTAAATTACTAATATTTTTTTACTTTATTATAGGTATATTTGTTATTTTTCTGTTTTTATTTGACTTTACCCACACATATATTTATTATTTATCCATTATATATTTCAATTTATTTATTTTGGTTTCATGTTTCTTTATTATACTACTTACTACAACAGAGCAGTAAATATCATAAACTAAGAGTTACACTTATTGAATTTTTATTTTGTTTTTTATTTATTGGTTTTGTTAAAGGGTTCAGTGAAAATCAGCGCTGCAGCATCTGCTGTTGCAGCCTATGCTGACCTGAACACCTATTTGTCATAGCAGCTCATTTGCTTTTCTTTTTTACCAAGTTTATATTATTTTTAGTTTTTTTACTATTTTTTTTTTCACTTTTGTAATGGGGTGTATCACTAACTTTTTATCACGATAGATGGCGCATGATAGATGGTACCTAATAGAACTGTCAGTTGCATAGAAAACTTGTATTTTTATTACGAAATTTATTATTTTCTGGATATATCACCGAAGTCAGCAGCTTTTAAGTGTACAAATATAGATTTCCAATCAAAATCTAAGTTATGGTGATCTCAAAATTGCCGTTCTATTAATTAAACGTTTTTTTCTTTTTAAAGACGGTGTTCGCTTTCCTAATTCGTATTTTAAGGTAGGTAACGTTAAGTTAAAATTCGTATTTCTGTTATAAAAATAAAAACTACAAAACATTTGAAAATGATCCGACATAGATGTAAACAAGGTACCAGTGCTGCTAGCGACATCTATAAAAAAGCTTTGCCTGATACACCCCATTGTTATGTCTAAGCTGTTTTTGATAAATAAATGTTTTCTTTCTTTCTTTCTATGTATGTATATATTTTTTAGAACTGATTACCCATGCATAGCGGCGGTGTACTTCTCCACTACGCTCCTCCTATCTCTAGGCTATGGAGATTTTATCCCTGGAGACCAGTACGATATGGCTCTGGTAGCGTTTATAAGTTTGTACGGCGTTCTGTTGTTCGGGTTCTGTGTAGCCGAGTTCTCAGCTGTCGTTACTCATGCCTCTAGGTAAGTTTATATGCATTTATCAACACAGGCAGTGAATGCTGGAGATATTTTTTTTTGTTCAATAATGTGTTTCAATGTGAATAATTATGGCAAACGATAAAGACTATATGGGACAGAAGGAACAGATAATTTTTTGTGGCTCTCCGGTTTTTTCGTATCATAAATAAAACTAAATTAAAAATACCTATGAAATTAAAACAATTCTACAAAATAAACTAAGGGCTTATCACCAGGGAGGGTAGCTAAAACGCTCGCCGCATTTCCTCGTTGAATTATTATGGAAATATTCCGTTTTAGGTTGTTTTGGCATTTGGGATCGCCACACTCTTGAAAAATTCGTTTTCCCAGCTCGTTTATAAATTTGTGGGTATCAAGAGAATATACCCCCATTATTTCAACCCCAAATGGCACAAAGTTATAATTTTGTTTAATGTTTTGCTTTTTAAATTCGGTTGTATGAGCAGCCGAACCGGCCTTTTTTGATGTAGAGGAAATGTGGCAAGCGGCAAAGTTATCCACACAGGTGGCATCCCAAACAAGACATCTTCCCTCACTCCATGGTACAAGAGACATACCATCTGGCCTTTAACCATCAATACGTGAAAGACCTAATGGTTCAAGGACGGACGTGATTTTAGCAGACCATAAACTTCTTTTTATAAACTCATTTAAGGCTTGGTGTCTGGAGAATCTGCCTGCGCTATCATAAATTACCTTTTTACATAAATTAGAAAAAATATATATTATTATATATATTAAAGTATACTTTTCGTTTAATTGATTATATTTTTAGGACCAAAACAGCCTTCGTCGAAGTAATTATGACAATTGACAAATTTATTAAAGAAAACAACATGCATTCTGCTATCAAATCCAGAATTATGGCATTTTATGAACTGCAATGGCAATATAATTCAGTAAGCATTTATATTTAGGTATATTAGGAAATACTTATTGAAGTAAGGTACATAAACGGACCACGCGGTGGTGGCTCGGTTGTAAGAACGCGTACCTTAAATCATACAAAGGTCGGTTCAAACCCACCCGGCATGTACCAATGAGAAATAAACTTTTCTTACGTACATTTGTCATAGATTTACAACACCACCGTTCCCGTGCCTCGGAGAGCACGTTAAGCCGTCGGTCCCGGTTCCACTAATGCCCACTTGTGGAATCGTTAATAAATTTGACATAATATCCTCGCCAAGCCGTCTGGCCAGTGTGGCGAGTGTAGGCCAAATTCTCCAGTTCTGGAAGGCCCATCTCCAGCAGTGGAGGTCTAGGACGCTGTGTTTTAGGGGCTGTAATGAATGAATGAAATGTAAGTTCTTAGAATCTGTTCTTAGAATGTATCGTATGGTAAACTAGTAATAAAATATATTTAATAATATTTTTAAATTTTCACGCGTATATAATTCTAACACGACATGTGACCTTGGGCCCACCTGATGGTAAGTGGCGCGCAAGGTCCATGAATGTTAGCAACTGAAGTCAGATACTCGTAACTGCCATCAGTCCCTAACACTATGCCGGCTTGACTAGATGCTTTTTCACACTTCGCTTGAAGGACTCCAAGTTATAGGAAAGTGGAAACACAGAGGCTGGAAGAGCATTCCACATCTTTATCGTACGACAGATGTATGAGTCCCCAAATTTATACGTACGCGAAGGGGTGGTGACTACGGTATGTGGGTGCATATTCTGACCTGTGCGTGTGGTTCGGTTGCGGAATGGAGAGGGAGGGATTAGGTTACAGAGTTCTTCGGAGCACTCACCATAGTATAGCCGGTAGAACACGCTCAGAGAAGCCACATCTCGGCGAAGCTGCAGGGATTCGAGAGTTCCAGATATAGTGGCATCGTCCACAATTCGAACAGCTCGCCTCTGTAGGACATCGAGAGCATCTGTGAGGTACTTGGCGGAACCATCCCAAAGGTGAGAACAGTATTCTATACATGATCTGATCTGTGCTTTGTACAGCAACAGTCTAATTGAAGGCGGAAAAAACCGCTTCACCTTGTTCAGTATTCCGAGCTTTCTTGAAGCTGTTTTATATAATTATATAATGAGTTATGTTATATAATTAGTTGCGGACTCAAAAATCGAATTTTGGATATAATACTATTTCTATATAGAAGCTATACCTATAATAGGTATTTATGGCACTTTAAAAATCCTACCATCCATCTGGCGACGATAGTGTTCGGTTAAACGAGACAGACAGACAGTGGGGTCGTCCAGGCCCTGATGTCTAATGGGCCTGGGTTGGGGATGGGGACATTTCCCCGTTCTCCCCGGCAGGATCTCAGCGAGTAATCACCCGCTGGTAATTCATGCACCGTTACTGGTATAACAGCGCCCGTATGGCTCACGAGCCCAGGGGATCTGGGTTCGGCTACCTTAGTTCTCCTCCAGGAGCACTTCTCTAGGAAGTGGTCTCCCGTTGGGGGGCCGAGCGCAAGACGGAGCGATATTCTGGAGATGCTTGAAGTGTCCGTTGTCGGCCCGATAGAACATTCGTCTTACTGTTAAGCCATGTAATGTTGTATTAATAAATAAATAAATAAACGTCTAGTCAGGCCAACGACAAACTCCTCAATACTAGGCATCTCCAGATCTCGAGCTATGACGGAATTACGCACGTACCATGGTGCTCGGGAGACCACTCTGATCGATATGTTCTGCTGACTTTGGATCTTGTCCCTATTAGTTTTGGCCAGAAGGTGGTGCCAGGCTGGCGCAGCGTAGGTAAGACGGGAACGGATAAACATCTTGTAGATCCGGACCTTCAACCTGAGCGGCAATCTGGAATTCATAACAGGACATAACATGGCTCGGGCCGCCTTCGCCTGATTGACGGCGTGGCAGGCCATTTCACCCATTGTTAACGTCCTGTTAATGATGCAGCGCAGGTATTTGACGGTCGGCGTCTACTCGATGTTCTGTCCCCGAAGCTGCAGTGGTGGATAAGTTAAACGAGAGTTTTTGCGTTAGTTACTCTTTTTCCAATGGGGTGTATCACCAACTTTTTACCACGTTAGATGGTACCTCATATAACTGTCAGTTTCATAGAAAAATTGTATTTTTTTTATAAAATGTATTATTTTCTGGATATTATGACGAAGTGAGCAGCTTTTAAGTGTACAAATCGAGATTTCTAAGCGAAATCAAAGATTTAGTGATCTTAAAATTGCCGTTCTATTAATAAAAGCTTTTTTCTTTTTAAAGACGGGGTTTGCGCTTTTTTCTTTTTAAAGACGGGGTTTGCGCTTTTTAATTCGTCTTTTAAGGTAGCTAATGATAATTTAAAATACATTTTTCTGTTAAAAACATTTAAAAAATGATGCGATATAGGTGTAAAATAAGGTACCATTGCCGCTAGCGACATCTACGAAAAGCTTTGCCTGATACACCCCATTAGATACTCTACCTACTCTTTAAGCATGGTGTGTTACCACCTCGGAAGAGACACGTTCGTAATATGATTTACTTTAAAAAAAAAGTGTATATTTTTATTCGATTCAAGTCAAATATTTATATTTTAAATATAATCCATATTCTTATATTAATATTACTTTACAATATATTTATTATTATCTTCCTAACTATCTATAAATAAACTTAACCTAACTTTCCACCAGTACTACAGTCCAGTGTTGCGCAATAGGCCCCCCCGCAACCACCCTCAGGATGCTATTGGGACTCCTGCATACCCGCGCCATCAGGGATGATACTTTCTTACGCATGATGGCGGGGAAGCCATCCGTGCGCATCTCAGCAAACATCCCGGAGGCACTACAGAATACCGGGAGTCCCAACAGCATTCTAAAAGCGTTATTATAGTGTTGCAGGCCTTCTGCGTGTTACTGACGATAAAAGAACCTACAATTTTACAGGGCGTAGAGTTGACGGGAGAGAATTGGTTGGAGAAGACCGTGGTGCCTTCAGAATTACGAAAGAAAGTGTTACATCAAGCAAGATTTAAAGCTATAACTTCTACCAAGTTTTTTCAAGTCAAGAATAAGGCTTACATACACACGCTGTCTGAACGTAGGTTTTTTTTTGTATATACTACTTACATACATTATTAATTATAGATACGCTGATGTTACTCCGACCTCATCGGAGAGCTACTGAATAAACTCGATCGACTAACTTATCACCCGCTCACGACGAGGCTCAATCTACTTATTGAGGCCTACCCTACCACCGTTCCAGTCGCCGATCCAGCCACCGCTGTTTTCATCCCCCATTTCCCCCTCGATGGCTCCACCGCAGACCCCTACCCCTCAGGTTGGGTCTGCTGCGGTCGAGTAGACTTTTGCTTCGCATGCTTGCATGAACGCGGCAAACGAGTGCCTCCACTCCGTAGCTACGACTCAGACTTAGCTGTTAAGGCACGCAGGGCCAACAGCGAAAGAGAGATGGTTTATAGGGTTTTAGTCCGTAGGCGCCTTGAGGTCTTCTTAGGAGGCCTCACAGTGATTCGGGCATGCGACGTCCCGCGGTGGCTGGGGTCGTATCGTCAGGCGATTTTGTGATTAACCGTCTTAAAAAAAAAAAGATCGACTAAGTTGATGTAAGCGATATGTATTTTGGCTTTCCTAATGCGATGATCATATTCAATTTCGTAAAGAGTTAATTTCAGAAATCGCAGGTCTGCACAATCACTTTTCTTTACAATATCCTTTTTATATTAAAATTAAATTATAACATATTATGTAAGTATATATTAATTAGCTGTTAATTTTAAATAATTATAATCTATATTATTGCACCTCCTTGGCATTTCCTCCTCTGTCTTTCTACACACAATGGACCCGGTACGCGCATGATGAATCCATGGAATGCTAAGATATTTGTCTTCTCTTCTTTGCATAAAACCTTCTATAATTTCTATGTTTCCAGTGGCAAGAGACATAATTCTACCCCCAGGCGAGATAGTTTACTACGGCGGTACTATCACAAGAGAATTGTACATAGTAGAAAGCGGATATTGTCTGGTAACTTCTCCAGCGCTTAGAGAGACTAGGTCTGAGCGTGTCATAGGCCCAGGCAACCATTTGGGCCTACTGGTCCTGCTGTATGGAGTCCCAGCTGTCAATAGTGTCGTCACCTTGACGCATTGTAAGGTAAAGTCAAGATATTCCGAAATAGTGCCACTTTAGTATCACTAGATTTTAACGGGTCTTTACGCGATTTACTTTAGAGTGATCTTAAGTCTTTATCGTGGAATCCAGTAATTAATCAATTTCGACGCTAGGATAAATCGCCCGGTGTCGCCAAGGATATTAAAAGTGCCGTGTGTCGCTATTTCTAAAAAAAAATCTACAAGTGGGTAGATGTAAATCTACCGCCCATTATGTACGAATGCTACACCGCGCAACTCCAGTCGACCCGTAACCACGGCCAATGCAACTTGGCTGAAACGTCGCGCGTCGTCGGTACAAATACGTCACAAAGGGAAATCACGCAAAGACTTAAAATTATAAAAAAAAACTGTTATGATTGTGCGCGTAAGTTTAATTCCGAGAAAATGTTCTCAGTTAAAAATTAATATCCGAGCTGCCATATTGTAGCCAGCAACCCTATTCTGTTACTTGGTCGCAAATGTTATTAGTGGATTTTATTATTTACATCAAAACTTGCGTCATAATTACATAATTCAATATTTAAAAGTTGAGAAACTCTATAAGCGCAATCATTATATAATGGAATCCGTTAACTATATATATATGACCGCCTCCGTGGTCTAGTGGTAACAAACGTTGCCGTGAACTCGGGAGGTCGTGGGTTCGATTCCCACCGGGGGCAAGTTGTACATTGTATAATTTGTCTCGGTCTGGGTGTTTATATGTATAATATGTATATATTTACAAGAAAAAAGTATAATATGTAGTTTATCAACCATTTAGTTTCCGTAACACAAGCCTCGTAGCTTTCCACGGAAACTAGATGGCGCTGTGTGACCTGTCTGGAAATATTTATTATTATTATTATATATATATATATATATATCACGCTATTAAAGTTGATTCAAGGTCGAGCGTAAATAATGATCCAATCTCTGACGTAAATAACGAAGTCCACTAATATCGTTTGCGACTAAAGTAATCGAATAGGGCTGCAGGCCTTTGTTTCCCATTGGGCACTCCTCTCGTTCGCACAATACAATATTTTCAAAGATGTTTAAAGTCTAATTGTGTACTTTGGAGTAATGTAGTCTTTCAACTTTCTGTTCACTTTGGTCATATTGCACTTTTTTTATAACTGTGGTCAAAAACCACGCTTATAAAGAAGCGGATTCACATTTAGCCAACTTTACTATAGGCCAATCATGACAAGTGGCAAGCTCGTCAATGTCTCCAGCGTACCAAACTCGAGAAATATCACAAATGAATTAAATGTACTTATTTACATTAATAAATATTTTTGTGTCCTGATCAGGAATCGAACCCGGTACCTCCGAGTCTAAAACCACGGAGGCAGTTAACCTCAGAGAAGAAATGATTTTATTTATTTATTTTATTTTATTATGGCACAAACAGTCACTACAAATACACACATCAAGAAAGTCTAGGGATCAAGCATGTTTATGCGGATTTCTTGTGATTGAGATGTGGCTTTGTAATAAATTTATGATTTTATAAATTTATATGGATCCTTTTTGGTGCATTTCATAATTTAAAACAGGAACTGTCAATCAAATTCGAGTAAAAGATGAAAATCAGCTGTCAATATTTTCCCTATAAAAACATAAGACGCATTGAAGACATTATTAGTGCTACTGTTTCCCTACTACTGATTAAAACCAACGTTATTATGGAGCGGCGACGTCATTTAAGCAGGGAAGAAATGATCAGAGCCGTGGGAATGATAGAAGCTGGTTCCCGGCAACGTACTGTGGCTTTAGCTCTGAATACAAGTCAGAGTGTTATCAGTCGACTTTGGACACGTTACCGAACCACTGGTACCGTGGCTGAGCGCCATGGAGGACGGTATCGCTGCACCACACGGAGACAAGACCGATACATTCAAATCACAGCTCGAAGAACTCCAACAATAACCGCCATGATGTTAGCCGTGAGCCTTCATCGCTCTTCAGGGAACTTAATTAGCGACCAAACAGTCAGAAACCGCTTGCATGAAGTGAACCTTCATTCCCGAAGACCGCTACGGGTACCACCTATAGCAATGCACAATCGTAGGACTCGATATCAATGGGCTCTTGAACACAGAAATTGGACAGAAGAACAATGGCGTTTCGTGTGCTTTTCTGATGAGTCTCGTTTTGGTATGAGGCCGGATACAAGACGTATACGACACTGGAGAACCCCTGGACGCCAACAGCGATTAAAATCCTGCCAGGAAGTCCATCCTTATAGTGGTGGAACCATCATGGTATGGGCGGGTATTTCGATCGGCGGAAGAACTGAGTTGATTTGGATCAGAGGCAACCTCAACGCTCAAATTTATGCTGAGACGGTTGTATCAGACGTCATCGTTCCTCTACAAGTGCATATCGGTCCCTTATTTCAGTTAATGCATGATAATGCACGACCGCACACCGCAAGAGTTGTAAGACAGACTCTCGCCGCAGCTAACATCAATGTCCTGCCCTGGCCTGCTCAGTCGCCAGACTTGAACCCGATTGAGCATGCATGGGATATTCTTCAGAGAAGAGCTCTGCCGAATATGGAGGGTATCCAGTCGCAAGAAGACCTTTTTTTGTTGTTGCAACGAACATGGGCGGCCATTCCACAGCGTGATTTGGATGAACTCATTTTGAGTATGCCAAACCGATGTTCTTGTGTTGTTAGTGTTCGCGGTAGAAACACGGATTATTAATTGTTTAAGTTACCCAATAAAATTAAAAAAAAAACTGTTATTTCAGTCTTTTTTTCGAACTTTAATGTTAGTGGTTCAAATGTCAAAAATCCCTTTATTAGGAAAATGGCAATTTTTTTTACTAATGCAAAGGTGACTTGGTTTATCGTTACTGTAGACAAACGAAAACATTTTATTTGATCAATCCTTAAAGAAAATTTTAATGAATATCAATCAGGAGAAAAGTTATTGCAAAAATATATGTTGATCCCTAGACACTTTTGATGTGTGTATATATATAATTTAAAAAAAACATAAAAGAGACCTTTAGGGCCAATACTCGTAGTTATAACAAATTGTAAGCAGTTAATTATAAGACAGACGGAAGACATAATATTTAAAAGAAAGATAAGCAAGTTATACAAGGTAACTATGATATAGTAAAATATCTTATACATACATAAATATATCTCCAAAATGAAAATATTCGATTGTGCGAGCGAGACGGATGACAAAGCGGAAACCCTCTTAAGTTTGCCTTTCTATGTACATACTTTTAAATAAAATGCAATAAAGTATTTTTTTAATATTTAAACACGCTACGCTCTTCAACAAATCGCATTCTGAGAGCGGTTTGCGACGGAATCCCCAGTAAAATACACTCACATTGGCGGTCTGTTCAGCAGAGCCCAAACCGTAAATGAACTTGAGTCGATCCTGGCGCTTGGGAGTAGGCGTGGGTATTCTGCTCGATTCCTTCCGAGAGAGTGACTCGGTATAGTCGAGTACAGTAGTCGTAGTGTTTGGCAAATATTTTATTTTTGTTTTATATGTATTTTTATGTTTTATAATATTTTATATTATGTATATTTCTGCCAACGTATTAGCCTCGCTATACAGACGGGAAATGTTGCCAGTCTCCTTGCGACTATCTCGGACATTTTTTGTTTATAGGTTAGATTATTTAAAATTTTATTCTTTCGGTAGCTTTTAATTTATATTTAATGTACTTGTAATGTAATTAACTTCGAATAATTTTTGTTATTGTGTCATATCCAATAATTGGTAACTATTTTATAATTGTAAAATTTATTTGTTTTTTTTTTTTTTTTTTTTTCCAGACAGGTCATACAGCGCTATCTAATTTCCGTGGTCAGCTACGAGGCTTGTGTTACGGAAACTAAATGGTTGATAAACTACATATTATACTTTTTTTTTTTTTTGTAAATATATACATATTATACATATAAACACCCAGACCGAGACAAATTATACAATGTACAACTTGCCCCCGGTGGGAATCGAACCCACGACCTCCCGAGTTCACGGCAACGTTTGTTACCACTAGACCACGGAGGCGGTCATACCTGAAATAAAAATCTTATTTATTTATTTTATTTTAAAATAGCGTAGCTTGTCTACCCAGCAAGACTAACGTGATGATACCTTAATTATTTTAAAAGTCATTATTCGATTAACTAACGTGGATGTAATCGAAATATCTACATCAAAAAGTAATTATAGGGGCGTTCCATTGGTGGTTCACGATTCTATGTACTGTGCCCACACCCACGCGCGACCAAAATGTTCCGGTCAATAATCTTCAATGAGAATTTGATGGCATTAATTTTTTTGATAAAGATATCTTCCCTAATGCATAGTGATGTTGTGAATAAGGATGCCACGGTATATCGATAAATATAGATGTCACGACGCTTAAAAAACAAAAAATCACTATATCGTAAAACCCATCCAAATTAAGAAACACATAAAATCGGGTAAAATATTACTGGCAAATCAGCCTAAAAAAAAATCAGTTCTCTACTTCGATCTATGGTATTGGTGAAAGTTAGCGGGAATTAGCAGTGTTGTGATGTCGTGTTTATTCTTGAATTTTGTGATTTATGTATTATATAAATGATTTTATTAGTGACAAAAATGCCTGGTAGATGTGCAAATGTATATTATTAATATATTTTGGACACCTTTTACTGTTGGTGTATGTTTATATTTAGGTCAATTCAATTGTATTGTAATAAATTTAATATAATTTATTTAAATAATTGTAACAATGTAATGTGACAATACAAAAGAGAAGGTCAAATAGTAATAAATGATTTGACTTTGACTATGAGTTTTGAGTTACATTATTGATAGAACAATGATTGTCAAGTACTTAGGGAAGTGTATTTCGCTGGGTTAAAGAAACATTACAAATAAATTAAATATTAATTAAATGTATTTATTTCATTAGTAAATATTTTTTTTGTGTCCCGACCAGTAATCGAACCGTCCTCCGAATCTAAATCACCTAACTCACATGGTGAAAACCAACTAACTCATTATTTACACTAGTCGTTTAAAAACTTCTGCTTTTTCCAGTGATAAAATCGACTAATCACTGTGACGCTTAGTTTCGAAGATAGTGGGTCTTAAAACCAATTAAACAAACGGTTTTAGCCGAAAACGCAAATTATGAAGTAATTAAATGTGCTTAATATTTCTGTGCAAAAATGGCTCAGTTGGTTTTCTAACACGGGGCGAGAAAAAAAAAAAAAAAAAACGATATATCGGCGTACTAGGTCGAATATTTAAAACTTTGCATCCCTAGTTGTAAGAACGTCGATGTCTCTACGAGAAGAAAAGTGACACAAATAAATAAAATATTTTTGTGTTCTCGACTAGGATTAGAACCCAGCAACTCTGCGTTTTAAATAAACGCTACGGTCTCAACCTTATCGACCGATATCGATGTGAACAGTGAACATTGAAATTGTTAAACTCATTCAAAATAATTTTCATAATATAAATATTAATAGCATGAAAGAGACTGTGACTAAATAATTATTTACAATACGGGTAAGCAATCTTCAATGTTGCCAGAAATAAAAACTTATCCTACCGGAAATATTTAAAATGGTAACATTAATGTGTTTCGAGGTATGGAGAGTTTATAACTAAGAATACCGAGGAGGAGTCCAATAGGGTGTATCAGGCAAAGCTTTTTTGTAGATGTCGCTAGCGGCACTGGTACCTTGTTTACACCTATGGCGGATCATTTATTAAATGCTTTTGTAGTTTTTTTATTTTTATAGCAGAAAAATGAATTACACATACATAACGTTACATACCTTAAACGACGAATTAGGAAAGCGAACACTGTATTTAAAATGAAAAATGGTTTAATTAATAGAACGGCTTTTTTGAGATCACAATATTTTTGATTTCGCTTGGAAATTTCGATTTGTACACTTAAAAGCTTACTTTGGCCATATATCCAGAAAATAATAAATTTCTTAATAAAAATACAAGTTTTCTATGCAACTGACAGTTCTATTAGGTACCATCTATAATGCGCCATCTACCGTGATAAAAAGTTAGTCAAATCAATCAATCAAATCAATCAAAATAATTTATTTCCGTATGGTTAGCATGTAACACTTGGATATTGTCAATACATACAAGCCAATAAATAAAAAATAAAATAAAAACATATAAAAAATATTACCATTGGCCATGGCTGGACCGAACCCAACATCAATACAATAATTATCACTAAAACATTGTTGCCATAAACGAGGAATTTGTTTTTACTTACAGCTAGATACTTAATATTAAATTCGTGTCTGTAAAAAGGCCACGTCAGCTTACAATCTAATAATAATTATGTCCATAAATATAAATATAAATTCGTGGCTGTAAAAAGACCATGTCAGCTTACAATCTAAAAATAATGATATTTATGTCCATTAATATTAATTCGTGGCTGTAAAAGCCGTGTCAGCTTACAACTACACAAGTATAATATTAATATCAATGTCCCCATTGACAATTGACCGGTTTGACAGCTGGAAGGAATGGTTGAGTAAAGGGTTCATTAATACATACAATACATGTCTAAGAGTGTGTAACCTTAAAATAATCGTAGTATTTTTTCAGCTGGTAACAATAACCCACGCAGCGTATTGTTCAGCTCTTAGCCTGTTCCCCGACATGAAAGAACATCAAAATCTTCTCTCACCCGAAGAGCTGGCCACTGTCAATGTTGAAGTTAATGACCGTGCTATCACTTCTGTTAAACGATACATTTTAAACCAAGCTACGAATAATAAAGTTAATTTTAACAAATTCTTCCAAAGCCGTGCTGACAGTAAGTTTGCTTTAAGCTTTAAGATTTTGTGTTGAGTTTTCTATTTCTTTTGCTGCAAATTTTGCTACGCTAACGGCTAGTTTCAGAAGACAAAACACCGCGTCAAGACGCAAGACAAGTCGTCTCCTCTCCTCCAGGCTGGCTCTTTCTTCGCCCAAAGAATCAGTATTGCAATTCAACAGGGACATGCAGCCAGCGTTCTTGCCACCATTGACTTACATCCCTATCCGTAGTATTAATTTTTTTCGAATAATTGAATATATGTATTTATCGTTGCAGAAAACCTCATTATCGTAGACAACATCATTTTCGACGAAAGCCCATTCATTAGTTAATGTCTTTCGAAAGTATAAAATTTCTGCCAACGTATTAGCTTATACAGAGGGGAAATGTTGCCAGTCTTCTTGGGACTATCACTGAAGGGTCGTCTATAGAGGACAATTTTACCTATAGTTTATTTTTATTAGGTTTATTTTATTTATTTATTTTTATTTAAAAACTTTATTGCACAATGTACAAAGGGCGAAGCTTAATGCCGTTAGGCATTCTCTGACAGTCGACCTTGGGGACAAAGGAGATATCAAATAGAAATATGAGACGGTGCAAAAATAAGAGTTAAAAGAGACAGATTTTGCTATAACTAATACTTAACCTAATATCAAATACACATAGCTGGGCACCGTTAATCAAATAATTAACTTCGTTAATCGTTAATCCGTTACAAAAAAAGTTAGCTTCGTTAAACGTTAAAGCGTTACATTTCGGAAGAATTAACGGAAGTTAATGTTAATCGTTAATCCGTTAATATGTGTAAAATTGCATTTTTATATCGTTGCGTTAGTGAACTTATAAAACCTGTTTATATATAATATTGTCAGAATGAGTTCTCTTTTTTGTCTTGCCTCGGTTAGAGCCCGCCTTAACAATCTCTTCAAACTGTACGTATTGTGACTCATGTACCCTTCTTACATGTTGTTTCAAATTATTCAGGCTTGATACATGAACTTTTATTTTGGTGTCTTTCGGCAAGCAACGCTTACAAGCAAAAAGTATTTGCTGGCCCGATCTGGATACAAATTCCACATACTCAGTCAAATGTGGCCAAGGATTCTCATCAGGACCGCTGAAATCCGATTCCATGATATAGTTTTAATTACTACACTGCACAGTACACTTTTCTATCTAACTAATTACACTGCACTCTTCTTTATTAACACGCAAATTATCACTGACAGTAATTTATAATAACAACAAACACAACACTCGTCACTCTAGGCACTGGCGCTAGTACTTCGCAGTTTTCTTACTCGCACCCGCCGGCAAAATACATCTAGTTTTGTTTTTGTCACACGCGCCGCCGCGCCCGGTACTTGTCGTTTCATACTTGTCTGAACCTGTTTTTCGCGCCACACCGCGGTGCCGTGCGGTAAATAGTGACATTGGATTAACGATTAACGGACTTCTGCATATTAACGGAAGTTAACGTGTCCGTTAACATTTTTAAAAGTTAACTTAAAAGTTAACCCGTTAATCAAAATGTTAACTTCGTTAATTAACGATTAACGGATTAACGAGTTAATGCCCAGCTATGCAAATACATATACTACTTAATATACATCATATATAAACCTACATATACTCATATATACATAATAGATACATACACATATAACTACATAATAATTAGTTTATAGTTGTTTTAATTTTTGCTTTCAAGTAGTTTTAATTTATATCGTAATTCTTTTATACTGTTTGTATATTTCTTCAATTTAATTAATATATTAATTTAGCTAAATTGTATAAAATAAAATATTTCTATGTATTATACTTTCCAGATTCAATAATAAACGTGTACAAAGTGTATAAGAAGCGAAATTTAAGTTATTGGGATTCGTACAAGCAATTTAGGATTCTAAGCAGTGTGGCCCGTTATGTGTTGATGCCCATTGTTTTCAAACCAGATGGCCAATTAATCAAGACTTGGGCCTTTATAAGAATTCTTGCAGCGTTGACGTTATGTCTTGTAGTACCTGTTAGTGTTTCGGTTATTAAAAGTCAAGTATCATCACGACCGTTTCCCTTTCGGGGTGGTCAGAAACTACGCTTATAAATAAACGGATTTATTTGACGTTTAGCCAACTTTACTATAGGCCAATCATGACAAGGGCAAGCTCGTCGATGTCTCTAGCGTACCAAACTCGAGAAATATCACAAATAAATTAAATATTAATTAAATGTATTTATTTACATTAATAAATATTTTTGTGTCTCGATCAGGAATCCAACCCGGTACCTCCGAGTCTAAATCCACCAAATTAACCGCTAGACTACGGAGGCAGTTTCAGTTATTATTCTTATAATATTTACAGACAGACAGGGTCGTCCAGGCTGGGATAGCTAATGGGCCTGGGTTGGGGATGGGGACATTTCCCACTACCACGGCTCTCCTCTAGGAACACTTCTCTAGATAGATAGATAGATAAATTCTTTCATTTTTCATTTATCACAGCCCCCAGAACACAGCGTCCCAGACCTCCACTGCTGGAGATGGGCCTTCCAGAACATATATCTGGAGAATTTGGCCTGCACTCGCCACGCTGGCCAGACGGTTTTGCGAGGATATGATGTAAATTTTTCATTACAATTTATTAACGATTCCACAAGATGGTATTGTAATCTCATAGGTACTGATAACTAAATTTAAAAGGTTATTAATTGATAGTTAAGGTACAGTTCTGTATATGTTTTATTTTGTAAATCTGATATAGCTGAGTTTTCCTTGCAGATTCCTTTCTCAGTCAGATTAAACATTAACAGGTCACTGGAATTTGCTAAGCTGCTGGTCTTCTGCTAACAGCTTACTTATTGGACCACTTTGCTGCTTAGTCTTCTACTAGCAGGAGTAGAATCATTCAAAATAATTAAATTAATGACGTTTCATAAATGCCTGTAATAGCTTTACGTGAACAAAGATATTTTGACTTTGACCGGAACCGACAGCTTAACGTGCTCTCTGAGGTGTTGTAAATCTATGACTGACTGCAGTACGTAAGAAAAGTGTATTTCTCATTGGTACATGCCGGGTCAAGAAACTTTGTGCCCCAGATATTTAAAATTTCGCACTTGCAGAGGCGCACCGTTAAGCATAATTGGAAGAACATAGTCTGGAGCTTTCTTTCCACTCTTAAATACTAGTTTAGTAGTTTAGCTTCATATAATCTGCAGCCCGCCAGTGGAACAAACTACCACTGGCGATTAGACGGGCACCATCTGTCAATGTTTTTAAACAATTAGTCACAACTTGTTTCTTGATAAGCAGGAGCACATTGCATCCAGTACACATTGAATATTTGGCACGCAATATGTTTATTTATGTATATAAAGATGTATGTATATGTTCATAATACTTGCATGTAGTTTATGTAATTGCTTGGTATGTGGTGTATTTATAAATTAGACTATTACTATTAGATTGTTGCACCCTGCCCATAATCTCTCTCCATCCCAAAGGTTAGTTGTCAGAAAATGCCTAACAGGAATTAAACTTGCCTACATACATATCTTCACGCCAGATCCCTTGCGGGGTAGGCAGAGACAATTGAGCGCCATTTGACACGATCACGACATACCTCTTTCGCTTCGTCGACATTCATTAACCTCTTCATACATGCCCTTTGGTTACGAAGACTTTTTAATGCACCTTCAGTCAGTGTTTTATTTATTTGATCGTGATATGTGAGTCTCGGTCTGCCAGGGCCTCTTTCACCCACAACTTTCGCATTATATATCTGGTTCGTCAATCTTTCATCGATCATCCTTTCAACATGCCCGAACCATCGTAGCATGCCTTTCCTTTTTTTTGTCCCTATGCTTTCCTTCATACCAACCCTTTTCCGTATTTCGACGTTACGTATGCGGTCCAAAGTGACGCCACATATCCGCCGCAACGACCGCATTTCTACTGCATTAACCCTACTCTCATGCGTATTCTGACGTATCCACGTCTCGCTTCCATACATCAGTGTTGGTACCAACATGGCATTGTGTATGGCGAGCCGAGTTTTGTCACTGACATTTCGACTGCCGATCAGTGACCCCAGGGCACCGTTAACACTATTTCCCGCGTTCACTCTTCTTTCAACGTCCCTATCGTACTTCCTATCCGCAGTGAAAATATATATTACTTGTTTTAGAGTTTCATCATCAATCTTTATCGTCACGGTTGTCATCCTTCTTCTTTCAAACACTAGTACCTTGGTTTTTCTCGCATTCAAACGGAGTCCTTTTTCTGCACATCCCTCCTTCATTCTTGTGACTAGTGATTGTATGTACCAAAGTTTAGGTTCTGGTGGAATAAAGACTTAAAAAAAAAAAAGATGTAGATAAAATTGAAAATTAATTCATTCGTAATTTTGTAGTTGAACGTTGCAATGGCACCGCAAGGAGGATTGTTTAACACTACTATACTTGTGTTAGACATAATTTGCTACGTAGATCTTTATATCATGCTTCACGTGGGAGTATATGGATCGAAAAACCAACTTATATATCACCCGTATTTAACAGCTAAACATTATTTGAAGGTTAGTTTAAAATTTAGATATTTCATGTCTTGAGTGTGCTTTTAATGAAATTTTTTGCTCTTTAATAAATTCTACTCAGTATATTTAAGCGGTTAAGTCCGTGGATTTAGACTCGGAGGTACCGGGTTACATAAATTACAAAGGCGTGACATAATGTCGCTTGACATTCTCTGCCTGTCAGACCTTCGGGACAACGAGAATATTTATGTGAGGTAGGTACAATATATCAATTAAAATTAAATATATTAAAAATATACGTCTATAAAATATTATTTATTGCTTATAATAAATATTTATTAAAAAAATTACATACGAATTCATACACACATACATATATAAACTACATAAATAAGTTATACTATTTATATACTACATAAACATAAATTAGGTACTACGTACTATATGATAACCGATGATGTAGGATAATAATAAGCAACAATCAATGAAAATTTTATGAAAATTATGAACCCAAAAAGTGTCTGTAAACTAATATTTTAAAGATGCTCCATCTTTAACCTCCGTCGGTAGGTCACTCCAAAGCCTTGCAGCCACAACTGCAAACGACTTGGACATAAAAGCGGAGTGGTGAGAGGGGATAGCAAAAGTAGTATTCTATGCACTTTCGCCATTTTATAGGTAGTTCATTGATTTCATGGCGGAAATCGTGGAAGCGAGAATCAATAAAATCCGACCCATCGTTTAGAACTACCTATAAAATGGCGAAAGTGCATAGATAATAATGGTCTATACTTCGATTGATTAAATATACTGCATAGAATTTATTAAAGAGCAAATATTTTCATATCATAATGTTAAATATAAATAAAGAATTATGTATATTTCATTTTTATTATTTAGTAATAAAATCTTAAGTTACGGTGCAGAGAAGTTTTCCTAAAAATATCGACACTCATAAAGATAGACTAAAATAAGTAAAAAACATTATCCGAAAAACAAAACACTACTGCATGGTGAATAAAGCTCCGTTTTAAATCGCGATATCTTGCACCTACCGTTCACTTTAAATGCTTTATCTGTCCCTAAGGTTGGCTGTCAGAGAATGTCTAGCGGCATTAAGCCCGCCCCTTGTACATAGTGCAGTAAAGTTTTAAATAAATAAATAAATAAATATCCATCGTGATAAATACCTAAAGACGATCGTCGACCTCTCGGTACCTAGCTCTGTATGAGTGGCACACATGAGTGTTTTGTTTTTCGGATAATGGTTTATACTTTAAAAAGTATCCTTTTTTATTTCAAATAGAAGTTCTACCCATGACACCTAATGCCTATAAAAATATTTGCTCTTTTGACAATAACACGCTGTATAATTTATTTATTTATAGTTTTACTTTTTCCATATAAATTCAAATTGAGAGTTTCTGATATATTTTTTTATATACCTACTTAAAAGTAAAAATTAAAATAAATATAAACTAAATCTAATAAAAAATAAACTATAAGTAAAAAATGTCCTCTGTCCATTGAGATTGAGAGTTGAATTAACGATTTCAGGGTCCGTTTGTTTTGGATTTTATGATATGTTTTCCTTGGTTTGCACTACTACAACTGGTCGTTCCTCATCACGATGAAGGTCATATAGTGGATGACCACACTTACAACAGTCATACCACGCACTGCATTCTGAGAATGATAAGTGTGTTGCAAATCTACAAGTTAAGCGTCGCATTCTGGGCTGAGTCTATTGGAGCTTTGAAACGGGTTTGTGTGAAAAAAGGCTGAATATTTTTTGACACGTTAAGGTATGCCTGGCACGTCATTGGCTGAAATAATATGGTGTTCAAAATTATAAAAAGAAAAACACTCGCAAGACTTGCTCAGATATAAATTTATTTAATTGTGCTTTAAATCTGGATTAGGGTGTTTGTTTTCAACAAATTGTAATTGAGTCGTGTCTGTATTTTAATCGTTAATTTAAAAAAATAACGATTAGGTATTTGAAACTTGGAGAGCTCGTTTACAAATAATTGGAACTTTACTATAGGCCCATCATGACAAGTGGCAAGCTCGTAGATGTATCTAGCGTACCAAACTCGAGAACTATCAATAATTATTGTGTCCCGACCAGGAATCGAACCCGGTACCTCCGAGCTAAATCCACGGACTTAACTAGACCACGGAGACACGTGTAATGACTAAATAATTAACTGTTTAAAATTTCAAGTAAATCAGACCAGTAGTTGTCGATATAGTAGTTTGCGGACAGATACTTACAAGATTTCCTTAGTGGAATTGGAAGAATATATATATATATATTGAGTCAGAGCAAGAGTCTTGCCAAGACCAAGCTAAGTCTTGGTCTTAGCCTTGCTATGGGCAACACTAAAATTAACGTTTGCGCATCATATGTTTACCCCGCAAACTTTTTTTACAGGCGTACCTCACAAGCGTGATACAATTTATGATACTAACAATATTCTTTTTGAACCTGTATACCTGTGTACTGATGAAAATGACCTGCCAGTACGTGGTGGCAGTCGACCAAATACATTTGGAAATGAAAATAAGTACGTTGGCGATAGAAGGGCCATTCATGCCCACATATTTTAGACCTGGTGGTAATATGATTTGCAAGCAAGGTAAAAATAAATTTTGTGGTATTTTCTTACTCACAGCACGTGATAGTAATGATAGAAGTTAGTTTAGCGGTATTTTATTCGTAAACTTTGTCTTAACGGCAAAACTTTTTTTTTCGACTAACTGTCAATTTTCAATTATATTTAATAATAAAAAAACAAAGTCAAAGTCAAAGTCAAATCATTTATTACAATTTGGCCTTCTCGGGCTCTTTTGTATTGTCACATCACATTGTTATAATTATTTAAATAAATTATATTAAATTTATTACAATACAATTGAATTGACCTAAATATAAACATACACCAACAGTAACAGGTGTCCAAAATATATTAATAATATACATTTGCACATCTACCAGGCATTTTTGTCACTAATAAAATCATTTATCTTATAATAGGCCTTGCCTATAAGTCGACGTTTGACATGAATTTTTAGTTTATCGAAACACAAGCTAGTTAGTTCCTTTGGGAGTGTGTTATAAAAACGAACACCAAGTCCCAAAAAAGACTTACTAGTTTTACTGAGGCGTAGGTGAGGCAAAGCTAATTTGTGATTATTGCGTGTGTTGCGAGAATGCAAGTCACAATTCCTTTTAAATTGTTTTATATTCTTGTGGACATACATAATATTCTCTAGAATATACTGAGATGCCACTGTAAGAATATCATACTCCTTAAACTTATCTCTTAGCGAAGTGCGAGCGGTCAAGTTATAAATATATCGAATAGCCCGCTTTTGTAAAATAAAGATAGTTTCAATGTCAGTAGCATTTCCCCACAGTAAAATTCCATAAGACATAATACTATGGAAATAGCTAAAATAAACTAATCTAGCAGTATCAACATCTGTCACACGCCTCACCTGTCTAATGGCATACGCCGCTGAGCTCAGCCTTTTGGATAGTGCTGCAATATGAGCACCCCACTGGAGTTTGGAATCTATTGTTATACCTAAGAATACTGTACTTTCCATGATCTCCAATTGCTCACCATTTAATATTATATTTGGAGAAATGTTTCTTACATTAGGAAGAGCAAATCTTAGACATTTAGTTTTTCTAGCATTAAGCAGCAAATTGTTAGCTGTAAACCAGTTGTAAACACGATCAAGCGCATTGTTTACTACGTCAAAATTATTAAGCTTCCTGTCTATTTTAAATATTAGAGAAGTATCACAGTTTCTCAATTACCGATTGGAATATTTTTAATAACTCACGTTCTGTTTTATACTAATTTTTGTTGATACAAACAGTATAAAATAATTACAATATAAATTAAAACTACTTAAAAGTAAAAATTAAAATAAATATAAACTAAACCTAATAAAAAATAAACTATAAGTAAAAAATGTCCTCTAGAGACGACCCTTCAGTGATAGTCCCAAGAAGACTGGCAACATTTCCCCTCTGTATAGCTAAGCTAATACGTTGGCAGAATAATTCTTGTCTCCAGACTTCTCCGTTAGCCGTTTGGACAACTCCTTGGCCAGACGCTTGGCTGAGTGTCCCCATGGGCCCATCGTCTCGACCCCAAACGGCGCAAATTCGTAACCTGTACTGAGGTTGGCGTATTTGCGCAGCTTTTGCGTATTTTTGTTGATAACATATTTATTCAAAGTAAGGTACAAGAATCGTTTATTTTTAAATCGTTTATACGTTTATTACAGAGTAACAAGTTAAATTGTTTTTAAAATTTCAGGATCGTGGATAGATAGGGCTTTAACCGGGAAGAGAAGAGCTATGACCCAAGATAAAGTATACTTATTGGCTTTCTACTGGTCTGCAGTCAGTTTCACAGGAGCTGGCTTCGGAGATATTACTGCACAAGATTATAAACACATGGTGCTAACTATCATCCTAGTTATACATGGGGCTTTCTTCTTTGGGTGGGTTTTAATACATTTGACTATAATCCATTCGCGTTAAAGAAATTACGAACTTTATCATCTAGGACTTCTGTTGGTAGTGAAATTTTAAAAAAGTCAGTGCGTTCAAGCTTTTGTCTTTTAGAGAACTTCTTACTTGATTGCAAATGCAAGTAACAGCTGTAAATGAAAGTTTAGCTTCGACACTAGTAGGCGGTATTGTTTGTAACTATTGGAAGCACATGGTAAAGTTCTCGATCTTTTCTCTTTTCTGATCTCGAAAAATCTTTTTTTTTCCAAATAAAACTTTTCATTACAAGTCTTCTTTGAATAGATTCCTGAAGATATTTCGTTTCATTCATTTTTCTTGGGTTTCTCCATTCTCCGCGTTTTCTTCGGCAGAATCACAATTTTGTTCTTCCGTGCTAGTTCTTTGGGTGCGGTGGTGGCTCGGTTGTAAGAACGCGTTCCTTAAATTCTACAAAGGTCTGTTCAAACTTCTTACAACCGAGCCACCACTGCGCGATGTTCATTAAACATATCTAAGCTGTATAATATAAAGTTTTTAAATATAAAATAAACAATATTACTTAAAATTTTAAATTAAAACATTCTCTTAAATTCCAGTTATGTTTACGCTAGAATAGCATCGCTAAAAGCGGTGGCAGATCAAGTGACTACGAAATTTCAAGAAAACTTAAAACATTTGGAACTATTTCTCAGTAGAGAGAATGTGGAATTGGCATTAAAAAGAGCTGTTACTGACCATTGTAAATATCAATGGAAACGAACGGGTGGATGGTCTGTAAGTATAAAAGGGTGGATTTCTAAAGTGTGTGCGTGAATATGTAATTATGAAATTAGGTATAGGGGCGGCTATTGTGTCTATTGGGATATAGAAAAAAAAATGCCAATTACACAATCCAAATGGGCTGATTTGGTCAAAATCATTAGTTCCAAAGACGGTAATATATATACAATATGAGAACTTATGTCATCAAAAACTCTTATAAACAATTTTTTATGTCCTAATTATATTAATGGACGATTAATAATAATAATATAATATTAAATTTATTCAATATAATTGTACGGGACGGCCGCCTATCAATCACGAACAATTAGTGATAAAAGTTACTAGTGATAAAGATAAGACAATAACAAAAGAGGTGGTCGTAGCCCGGACATAGCTATGTGATAGCTTAGGAATTTGCGATGGTCGTAACCAGGAAATAATAATAATTGTGTATTAATCGTGTATTTTCTTAGTGTATTTTTACGTGTGTTTATTTGACGACTACTGTGTGTTTTTTATTTGTGTGTGATAATAAAGAATAACCTTTTGACCCTAGCCTGGCCGAGAGACGGTGTGATGACGTCATCTCGGTCAAGCCTAGCTTATTATCGCCGTACCTAAAGGGTGCGCTATGTTTGCGACAATGTGTTGTAGTCCTTATCGCCGTACCCAAGGGAAGCGCTTTGTTCGCGGTAATATGTTTGGTCTTTACCGCCGCACCCAAGGGATGCGTTTTGTTCGCGATAACGTTTGGTCTATGTCGCCGTACCTGGAAGGTACGCTTTGTTCGCGATAACAATATTAATCTTATTTGTGATAATAAAACGAGATGTTTTATTGTAGGGTATCCAGGTTGGCCACGAGAGAGTCTCGAGTGTATTCTTGGCCAGCCTGGAATATTGTAAATTCAGGTCGCTAGGTAGCTCTGCGAGTGCCTAGGCTGCCTAGAATGGGTATTGGTATCCTGGATGGAACCTGGACTGGTCCCGAGAGGATCTCGGACTTGTTGTGGCCAGTCTAGGAAAGTCGATCGCGGCTGCTGCCTAGGTATCCTAGTGAGGACCTAGGTAGCCTGGAAGCCGTCCAGGTGCCTCAGTGTGTACCTGGGCTGATCTGGAGAGGGTCTAGGACGTATTCCAGGTCAGCCCAGCTTAAAATGATTGTGTAAGTCCCCCTGCTCAGATGCAGACATTGTGTTAGGGACTTTTATGATAAATAAAGTATTTCGAGGGTTGTCTTATTGCTCACTTGATCTCAGCAGGAAATTTTGGTGCTCGCTCCATCGACTTTACATCTCGGTCGGAGCGGGCATTCTGTCCCCTATTGGTTATAATGTAAACAATCTAATAGGACTATTCTAATAGGGGGCGGGGCTTACCGTGTTGGCAAAGGAAGCCGACAAACACGTGTAAGCTCAAAATCGAGGTCAAGTGAGTATTATAAAAGACAGACGGGCTTGCGGTTCCGACATTCCGATTTCGCCGAGCCAACAAGAAGAACTGCAAGCCCGAGGACACCTGAGAAGACCTTCCTGAAGCATGGAGTTTTATTCCGCCTGAAGCCGTCCGGGATCTTAACAACGAACCCCCCTGTCTACCCCGCATGATGTCGTTACACCGGTCGTGAGGATACGTCACCTACTAACATCGAGGGAAGCCAATATACAGTCCACTACTCTACCTCGCGATCCGGCACATCGTTTGGTCCTTCGGAACCGGATCCGGTACATCGTTTGGACCTTCGGAACCGGATCAAGACTAGAGGACGGCTTCAGGGGAATCGTCGGAACACTCCATCTTCAGGAAGGAAGATAGAAGACCAGGAAGAGGATGCCAGTTACGCGGTCGCTCACGGGGAAGACAGTGCCGGCCGAAGAACCCTCCGCCCAGTCAACTGCGGAGGCTGCCTTCGGATCCGGGCCCCGGACATCGGAATCAACGCCATCGACATCGGGTGAATCCCGAGTGACGGACCCCGCCTGGTCCCATGGGTCGACCGAGGCGTCTATATCGGGTACGCTGAGGACGTCGACCATGGGGACCATCGTGGGGGTCCCTTCAAAGCGAGCTTCCCGCGCGTCTTCGCGCGCCTCCGTCGTGTCTGTGAAGACTACGCGCGCCCAAGACCGGGAAGCCAAATTAAGAAGAGAACTTCAGATAATGAAGAAAGAAGCGGAACTCGAAGATTTCTTAAGCAAACAACGTAGGAGGATCGACAGCGGAAGCTCCAGCGACGAGACATCTGTGAACGTGGAAGAATGGGTAGACCGGAGTCTACAGCATTCAGCGAGGACCACGCAGCCACATCCCGAGGAGCCACTGCCGATCCACGAGTCCGTCGGTCTCTGTCCTGCCCGCTCCGCGCGGAACGCCGAAGCGGGCCCTGCTCCTGGACCGAGAGCCGCCACGTCCCTGGAGAGGTTTTCCAGCGCGATGCCCAGGGAGCATCGCATCGCTTCTCAGCCAGGAGAAGCCTCCACGCCCCTGGAGAGGGGCCCTCATCTGGAGAGGTTTTCCAGTGCGGCGCCCAGGGAGCACCGCATCGCTTCTCAGCGAGGAGAAGCTTCCACGTCCCTGGAGAGGGGCCCTCATCTGGAGAGGTATTCCAGCGCATTCCCAGGTGAGCAATGCAACCGAACTCTGCCGACGGCCCCTCCCCAGGGAAGGGTCTTCTTCGGACAGCAGGGTTCCCAGGCCATCCAATGGCTCCCAGAAGACAACCAGCCGGAGCGGAAGGGGCAATTTGAGCAAGGTAGGCAGCGGCCATGGCACCAGATGCCGTTCTCCAGGATTCCAGAACTCCCGCAGTTCAGCGGCAACCCTCTGGAATGGATGGTGTTCGTGACATCATACCGGGACACCGCACCATACTTCTCGAACATGGAGAACGTGTCACGGCTTAGAAGCAGCCTCACAGGACGAGCACGGGAAGACTCAGAAGCGCTCCTGTACTCCAACTGCTCAGCGGACAAGATCATCGAGGGACTCGAGACCAGCTTTGCCCGACCGAAGTTAGTCGGCCGTGTGTACGAGATGAAGCTACTCGACCTCCCGAACATCTCTGACAAACCGCGGGACATCGTCCAGTTTTCAAGCCGCCTCAACAACATCATCGCGGCGGCGACGGCGCTCAAATGCTTAAGGTACCTACACCACCCGAGGCTGACAGATCAGGTACTTTCGAAACTATCCACAACGCAGTTTCACCGATGGACACAGTTCTACCTGATCTCCAGAGCTCCCGAGAATGTGAGCCTGGTTGCAGCATTTATGAAGCGAGAAGCCGCAGTATACGCCGAGACGATGCCCATCGATGAGGCGCTCGCAGGTCTACAAATGGGAGGTAAGAATATTGGCTGGCCCAACAACAGAAGAGTCGATGCAAGACACGAAGAGAAGAGATTTCAGAAACCTTCGCTCAAGAGGGCTCAAAGAGCGAACACCGCGGTCGCGATAGTGGAGGAGCCGCAGGATGCTACACCGCCCCCAAAGAAGAGGAACTGCTGCCTGTGCAGACAGGGGCACGAGCTGGCGTCGTGCCAACAGTTCAGGAAAATGGGGATTGAGGAGCGGTGGGCTACGGCAACAGCGAAACGGGTATGTTTTCGCTGCCTCAACCCCTACCATCGATACCATCGATGTGAACGGCAGTCGTGCGGAATCAACGACTGCCGCGAGAGTCATCATAAGCTGCTACACCGAGAAGAGGCCGCCCCGAGAACAGACACGGTGGCCTCAGTCTGGAACCTATGCCGATCCCAGGTATTTTTGAAGATAGTGCCACTCACTGTCTCGGGACCGGCGGGAGAGGTGCGGACTGCAGCATTGTTGGACGATGGCTCTACTGTGACACTCATCGATGAAGAGCTCGCCCGGGAGATTGGAGCTAGAGGGCCCGAGGAGCCCCTAGCCATTGAGGGCATAGCCTCACAGAGTAGGCTATCCAAGACATCCCGGCGAGTTAGAGTGCGACTCGATGGAAGGACGGGGTCGACCACGGCTACAGCGAGGACAATGAGCAACCTGGACCTGTCCCCGCAGGTGGTAGCGGGCAGGGACATCGAAGAGTGCGGACACCTTAGTGACATCAGGGATCAACTAGTGTACGAGAAGACCAAGCCGAGACTGCTGATCGGCCAAGATAATTGGCAACTTCTCCTAGCGTCACAGGTACGTCGTGGGAAGCGTTCCCAACCGGTCGCTTCTCTCACCGAGTTGGGTTGGGTGCTGCACGGCGCCCACACGCGCACTCTGGGACAAAGGGTCCACTACAACCACCACGTGAGGGCCGATGGTGAGATGCATCAAGAGATGGCCAGGTACTTTGAGTTGGAGTCGCTCACCGTAGCGCCGAGACAGCCAACGAGAGGTCCAGAACAGAGGGCCATGAAGATCCTTGAAGAGGGCGCAATCCGAAGAGAAGACGGACACTTCGAAGTTCCCTTAACCTGGAACAAAGAAAACGTCACACTCCCCAATAATTACGAGTGTGCTCGACGAAGGTTAAGAAACATTGAAAATAAAATAGACAAGAACGCGCCACTCAAGGAAAAGTATAACAAGGAAATGGCATCTCTCATCGAGAAACACTACGCGGAGCCGGCGCCTGTTGCGTCGACACCGGGAAGAACCTGGTATCTGCCACACTTCGCGGTAGTGAACGCCCTGAAACCAGACAAGCTCCGTATCGTACATGATGCTGCAGCGAGGTGGGGAGGTACGTCGCTCAACGAGAACCTGCTCACCGGCCCCGACCTGCTGCAGTCACTTCCTGGAATTTTGATGAAGTTCAGAGAACACCGGATCGCTGTTTCTGCTGACATCCAGGAAATGTTCATGCAAGTGAAGATACGGCCAGAAGACCGCGACGCAATACGTTACCTCTGGAGAGGCGACCGAAGAGACGACTCCGCGCCCGAAGAATACAGAATGACGTCACTAATCTTCGGAGCTACAAATTCGCCAACGACCGCGATTTATATTACGAATCGCAATGCCGCCGAGTTCGTCGATACGCATCCAGAGGCAGTCGCCGCGATAAAAGAAAATCACTATATGGACGACTACATAAAGAGCTTCAAAACGAGCGAGGAAGCCATCCGTGTATCTAGGGATGTGAAGAAGATACACCTGCGAGGAGGCTTCACTCTGAGGCGATGGGCCTCCAACGACCCGGGCGTACTGAAGAGGATGGAGCCCGGAGCCGCCCAGCATCGAGCCGTCGACATCACCGACGGTTCGAGTAGTGAGAAGGTGCTGGGGTTGATATGGAGACCCACCGATGACAGCCTGGCGTTCAACTTGGACATGGCCAGGGTCCCGACGTCTGTAATGCAGAGCGAGGCCCCTACGAAGCGCCAGGCCCTCCGTATAGTGATGTCCCTGTTTGACCCGCTCGGATTCGTTTCGCCGATCACGATCCGAGCCAAACAGCTGTTGCAAGAAGTCTGGAAGCGCGGCACTGGATGGGACGCCGCCTTGGATCCCGACCTCTCTGCACAATGGGCCGAGTGGATGACCCATCTCAAAGCACTCAAGAATTTATCAATCCCACGAAGGTATATTGGCTACAGCGACGCGAGAAACCTTCAGCTCCACATCTTCGTGGACGCCAGCGAAGCAGCCTACGCCGCAGCGCTCTACTGGCGGGCCGAGTCGCCCGATGGCCATGTCGATACGACACTCGTATTGGCCAAGGCTCGGGTCGCCCCCCTCAAGCTGACCTCCATCCCGAGGCTTGAGCTACAAGCAGCGGTGCTGGGCACCAAGATGGCGACCACCACGTTAGAAGAACATGCAGTGGCAGCCGAGAAGATTTTCTGGTCAGACAACCGCACGGTATTGTCATGGATTCGACAAGGCGCTCGAAATTATCGACCCTTCGTCGCACACCGACTTGCAGCTGTCGAAGAGGGTAGCAGGATTGAAGAGTGGAGATGGATTTCGACGAAACTGAACGTCGCCGACGACGCGACGAGAGATGTCCCGCGCGGTTTCGCCGGACATCACAGATGGTTTCATGGACCGGAGTTTCTCAAACAAGAGAGATCGACGTGGCCTTCGGAGAACATAATGGAAATCGTTGACACCGGTGAGGAAAGAGTGAACACCGTAACGAAAAAAGAAACGTCGACATGCCTACCGGATAGTGCGCGATTTTCCAGTTGGTTGCGACTTCTCCGAGCCACCGCGAGAGTGTTACAATTCGTCGGACTGTGTAGACGCCAAAAAGTGATAACACACTATAAGCGAAACCGCCGTAATGATACGGATAAAAATTGGCCGTCTAAAACGAATAACTCTGCGCGTATATTGAAAAAAGAAACTCCGCAAGATAAGTATAAATTAATTGACGTTGAGTATTTAGAGAGAGCTGAGTTCCTGCTGCTGAGGGATAGCCAGGAGAAGACCTTCACCATGGAGCTGAAGGACTTGGCAGCAGGACGGGACATTCTGAAGACCAGCAGGCTGCATCCACTGGCGGTGGTGATCGTCGACGGGCTCATCAGACTTCGGCCGAGGATAGGGGCTGTAACCGAGGTGCCCCCCGAAATGAAGAGTCCACCAGTTCTCGACGGTCGGGATCACGTCGCTCGTCTCATCATCGAGCGCGTCCATCGGGATCTACACCACGCCAGCACCGAAGCGGTCATCAATGAGTGCAGACAACGCTACTGGATTCTGCATCTCCGGCCGACTGCTCGGTCTATCATTAGCAGGTGTCTACTCTGCAGGATCAGGAGGACGAAGCCGCCGACGCCGCCCACGGGAGATCATCCCGAATGTCGCCTGGGCCACCACCGTCGACCCTTCACCTTCTGCGGAGTGGACTACTTTGGTCCAATCAGCGTGACTTTTGGGAGAGGGACCCAGAAGAAGTACGTCGCCCTCTTTACCTGCCTTACCACTAGGGCGGTCCATCTGGAGCTCGCGGGTTCGCTGAGCACGGACTCCGCCGTGATGGCCTTGCGGCGCATGGTTGCGCGCCGAGGCTGCCCGACCGAGATGTGGTCGGACAACGGGACAAATCTCCGGGGCGCCGAGAAGGAGCTGAGGGACGCTGCGGAGAAGGCCACACAGCGAGAGGCGAATTTCCGCGCCATAAGATGGCGCTTCATCCCCCCAGGTGCCCCATTCATGGGCGGCGCCTGGGAACGTTTGGTGAGGTCGGTGAAGACGGCCCTTGCCACTACACTACACGAGCGGCATCCATCGGAGGAGGTGCTGACTACTCTGCTGGCCGAGGCGGAGTACACCGTTAACAGCCGCCCCCTCACGCACGTATCTGTGAACTCAGAAGACGAGGAGTCGCTGACTCCGAACCACTTCCTACTGAGTGGACCGGCCCGCGTACCTCTGCCAGGGAGGTTTGACGACGGCGAGCTCATCGGCCGTGCCAGCTGGCGCACCGCCCAGCGACTTGCCGACCACTTCTGGAAGAGATGGGTCCGGGAGTACCTGCCCGAGCTGCAACACCGGCGGGAGCCCCACGGAAAAGGGGTTCCAATCCAGCTGCGAGACGTCGTCCTGATAGCGGACGGCAACCTTCCCCGCAACTCGTGGCCGCGTGGGATCGTGGAGAGGTGTTTCCCGGGAGCTGACGGCATCGTGCGAGCCGTCGACGTGAAAACGGCGGGAGGACTCCTGCGGCGACCGACGAAGAAACTCGTCATCATTGCAAGCGCGGAGCCGGCCGACCCTTCCAGCAGTTAACACATCGGCCCTCCAGGACGGACGGCGATGTGCGGCGGGAGGATGTACGGGACGGCCGCCTATCAATCACGAACAATTAGTGATAAAAGTTACTAGTGATAAAGATAAGACAATAACAAAAGAGGTGGTCGTAGCCCGGACATAGCTATGTGATAGCTTAGGAATTTGCGATGGTCGTAACCAGGAAATAATAATAATTGTGTATTAATCGTGTATTTTCTTAGTGTATTTTTACGTGTGTTTATTTGACGACTACTGTGTGTTTTTTATTTGTGTGTGATAATAAAGAATAACCTTTTGACCCTAGCCTGGCCGAGAGACGGTGTGATGACGTCATCTCGGTCAAGCCTAGCTTATTATCGCCGTACCTAAAGGGTGCGCTATGTTTGCGACAATGTGTTGTAGTCCTTATCGCCGTACCCAAGGGAAGCGCTTTGTTCGCGGTAATATGTTTGGTCTTTACCGCCGCACCCAAGGGATGCGTTTTGTTCGCGATAACGTTTGGTCTATGTCGCCGTACCTGGAAGGTACGCTTTGTTCGCGATAACAATATTAATCTTATTTGTGATAATAAAACGAGATGTTTTATTGTAGGGTATCCAGGTTGGCCACGAGAGAGTCTCGAGTGTATTCTTGGCCAGCCTGGAATATTGTAAATTCAGGTCGCTAGGTAGCTCTGCGAGTGCCTAGGCTGCCTAGAATGGGTATTGGTATCCTGGATGGAACCTGGACTGGTCCCGAGAGGATCTCGGACTTGTTGTGGCCAGTCTAGGAAAGTCGATCGCGGCTGCTGCCTAGGTATCCTAGTGAGGACCTAGGTAGCCTGGAAGCCGTCCAGGTGCCTCAGTGTGTACCTGGGCTGATCTGGAGAGGGTCTAGGACGTATTCCAGGTCAGCCCAGCTTAAAATGATTGTGTAAGTCCCCCTGCTCAGATGCAGACATTGTGTTAGGGACTTTTATGATAAATAAAGTATTTCGAGGGTTGTCTTATTGCTCACTTGATCTCAGCAGGAAATTTTGGTGCTCGCTCCATCGACTTTACATCTCGGTCGGAGCGGGCATTCTGTCCCCTATTGGTTATAATGTAAACAATCTAATAGGACTATTCTAATAGGGGGCGGGGCTTACCGTGTTGGCAAAGGAAGCCGACAAACACGTGTAAGCTCAAAATCGAGGTCAAGTGAGTATTATAAAAGACAGACGGGCTTGCGGTTCCGACATTCCGATTTCGCCGAGCCAACAAGAAGAACTGCAAGCCCGAGGACACCTGAGAAGACCTTCCTGAAGCATGGAGTTTTATTCCGCCTGAAGCCGTCCGGGATCTTAACAACGAACCCCCCTGTCTACCCCGCATGATGTCGTTACACCGGTCGTGAGGATACGTCACCTACTAACATCGAGGGAAGCCAATATACAGTCCACTACTAAACCTCGCGATCCGGCACAATAATAATGGAATATTAAATTTATTCCTTTGCAATACTAAAAGTAAAGATAGCTAGCTGAATGTCAAAATAAAACTGATACATTCGACGCCATTAGTGCAACTCGAACTTAGACGTAATGTTGTGCAATTTCGTGCAATGGCACATGTTACACAATATGTTTTATGTAATGTAATATAACTTTTTGCCATATTGTCTTTTCTGAAAAACTTTAAATATATAATGGATATGTGCTCTTTTTGCCATATTGTCTTTTCTAAAAAACTTTAAATACATAATGGATATGTGCTCTTTTTGCCATATTGTCTTTTCTAAAAAACTTTGAATACATGATGGATATGTGCTCTTTTTGCCATATTGCCTTTTCTAAAAAACTTTAAATACATAATGGATATATGCTCTTTTTGCCATATTGTCTTTTTTGAAAAACTTAAAATATATAATGGATATGTGCTTTTTCGCCATATTGTCTTTTTTGAAAAACTTAAAATATATAATGGATATGTGCTTTTTCGCCATATTGTCTTTTCTGAAAAACTTTAAATACATAATGGATATATGCTCTTTTTGAAAGTCATTCACTTATTTGTTTTTACAGCATCAAACAATTTTGGGTAAACTCCATGCGAACCTAAACGAAGATGCTGTATTGTATATGTACGAAAATACCCTTCGAGAAATACCCTTATTTGAAAATGTCGATTACTCTTTCTTCAGAGCTTTTGCAAAGAAATTGAAGGAGCTGTATTTCCAAAAAGGATACATGGTTATGAGATCCAATGAAGTTATGAACACTGTTTACATTATATATCGGGGAAAGGTAAACATTTGTAGCCGCATCATTAAAGTGATTTTGGTCACAGTGTGAGAGAAGAGCCCGATATAGTGACGGGGAGTTTCATCACCAGCTATTGGAGATGGGGCTTCCAGAAATTTCTGGAGAGTTTGATGAGCACTCGCCATGCTAGCCAGACAGTTGGCCAGCTCTGAGTTGGTATTAGTGGATCTCGGACCGTAGTGGGCTTAACGTGCTCTCCCAGGCACGGGCACGGTCATATTGTAAATCTACGACAAATTTACGTGTTTTTCTCGTTAGTACATATAAGGGTTTAAACTGACCTTTTCTAGGATTTTTAAGGAAATCGTTTTTATAACTAAGCCACCACTGCTCCAGTGGTATTCAATCTAATGCAAAAAGTATCATTACGACCGTCTCCCTTTCGGAGTGGGCAGAAACCACGCTTATAAAAAAGCGGATTCACATTTAGCCAACTTTACTATAGGCCAATCATGGCAAGCTCGTCGATGTCTCCAGCGAACCAAACTCGAGAAAAATCACAAATAAATTAAATATTAATATTAAATGTATTTATTTACATTAATAAATATTTTTGTTTCCTGACCAGGAATCGAACCCGGTACCTCCAAGTCTAAATCCACGGACTTAAGCGCTAGACCACGGAGGCAGTTTATCTAATGCATTTAGCGTAAATGGGGTTTGGGTCAGAGACATTAAAAAACAAGGCAGGTCAGGAAACTAAACGGTATGAAGATCAGAGCTAGACCAATCAGTACAGAATAGATTAGTGTATGACAGTCATTGCCAGTTATGACCATGTTTGACGTGTCCGTGAAATAACTAAACAATCAAATTGATTATTTAGTTATTTCACGAACAATACGCCGACCTCCATGCTACAGAAGTAGTTCTTCTTCAACAAAAGTACCTCGCGTCAGTTTATTTTCGTAAGTAAATGTTGATAAATCTAATATTTTATTAAGTTTTCAATTAGAATACACGGAACATTCTTAGATGTTGTTATTAGGAAATAGTTCCGTCACTCGATCATAGATGGCGCATATGATAGTTGCACACAATTATAACTTTAAAAACACTAATCATAAGGTTGGCATTCATTTTTTGATGAGTTGACCATTAGACAAGAGAGTCCCAACGATTAGGTTGACTTTAGTTCCATAATTCGCTCAGTACATAGCTTTTATAAGACTATTATCTTTGAATGTTTGAATTTAAGATTTGCTTGTGGACGTTAGGTGGCGTAACAAACCTTATATTTGATCTCGTAGCATTTAATATAACAATAAAAGTAGCTAATATATTACTACATAATATTGTTGGCAAGGATCTTGCCTCAGCTTCTACAAGTCATAATGTGGTGCACTATAAGTTATTAAGGCAAAACGTTACGTCACGTGACGTTTAATAAATAAAAAAAAACGAAAGTGATATAAGAATGTGTTTATTTCCTCAGGTAGATATAATATCTCATATTAATGAAGTGGTAGTGTGTATGGGACCAGGAGGTATTTTCGGCAATATAAAAGGGGCAGCGAGATATTTAACCCAATCCAATGTTATGGCTTCAAGAAATATTGATTTATTAAGCATTGATGGAGCTGAATTCTTTGCACTTTTAAAGGTAACCTTAAATTTTAGTTCTCCGTTGAACAAAAAAATATAGGAAAGCATTTCTAAGGCATTATTTTTATTTCAAATATATTATGGGATAAAAGTCTCCAACCGGTGCGTACTCCCCGTAATGTACTACGGAACAGAGACGTGGACACTGACGCTGGTCGCTCAGAAGCTACGGAGAGAGCAACGCTTGGTATTTCTCTGATAGGTAGAATTCGAAACGTTAATATTCGCTAGTGAACCAAAGTTACTAGGGTGGAGACCACGTACACGACGACGTAGAGTGCGACGACCCCCCGACCTAAAGAAGGTCGTTGATGAGGACTGGATGAGGGTTACAAAAGACTGCGTGCAGTGGCGAGCTTTGGGAGAGGCCTAGATCCAGCAGTAAAGAGACACAGGCTGATGATGATGATAGTCTCATTACTATGTGAATAAGGAATATTTAATCGTCGGAATTTCTATGAGATTTAGATCATTATTTATGAATTATATGATTTTGTTTGTACCAAAAAGATGATCTCATATGTGCTAAAATTATCTTGCATCTTCCAGACGCAATCTCTTACCACGTTTATCCTATCCCACCAGCGATCCCAGGTCATTCGCTATCTGGGTGGTTCCACTGTTTGCCCCATCGTTCGTCAGTTCTGCGTCAGATGTCTCCAGCCCATTGACACTTCAGCTTGCTAATTTTAAATGTTACTTATTTCCAGAGTTATCCATCAGTTTTGAGAAAAGTTAAAATGTGTGTTGATACAGCTACAACCGATTACGTTTTACCAACAATGACGACAGGTGATGATATTGTAAGTTAATATTTAATGCTTAATTCTGCCAGACCTTCTTTGATAGCCAACTTTAGAGACAGATAAGTTTTTTTTTTTTTTCAAATTGTTTTGTTCTCTTCATGAGGCTGCTCCTCTCTTCTCTTCTACATTTCTTTGTCTGTAGGATTTTGGCTTTTGATATTGCTATTTTATTAAAATAAATAAAATAGTAAAATAAAAAATAATACTATAACTTAACGAATACATTGTAAGCAATAAACAATTAAATATTAGATACATACATAAACAAATTGCATACACACAATAATACATGCAATATAGTATTTATTATACTTTATTGCACAAATTACAAAGCCGGACTTAATGTCCGAAGTAATTCTCTGACAGCCAATCCTTGGGGACAAATTTAACCAAATATAGGTGCAATCATAAATATAATAATAATAATAATATCAATAAACTAAATACTAATACATACACTTTTACGGTGGTGGCTCGGTTGTAAGAACCCAAGACGGCATTAACGGAATCATACAGTATTTGGTTGGGTAGGAAGAGAAGTAAAATGGTGGATGGTGAGCGTATTATCGCGCAATAGAAAAAAAAAGAGGCCTCCTTTTCTTAAACCAGCCTATTGTCGGTCGCAAGCCCGAGACACCATTCTTCTCATCTCTTACCCACACACGATGGACCCGGCACCCGCACGGTGAATCCATGGAATGCTTAGAAATTTGTCGTCTCCGTAAAGTATAGTATCATCACGACCGTTTCCCTTTCGTGGTGGTCAGAAACCACGCTTCTAAATAAGCGGATTCAGATTTAGCCAACTTTACTATAGGCCAATCATGACAAGTGGCAAGCTCGTCGATGTCTCCAGCGTACCAAACTCGAGAAATATCACAAATAAATTAAATATTAATTAAATGTATTTATTTACATTAATAAATATTATTGTGTCCCGACCGGGAATCGAACCCGGTACCTCGGAGTCTAAATCCACGGACTTAACCGCTAGACCACGGAGGCAGTTGAAAAACACTTTTCTTACGTGAGCTTGTGCATAGCACAAGAAAAGTGTATTCGTGCTATTGGAATTCTAAAGTGGACCGACTCTTGTCGTCCTTTATTTAATATAATTATATGATACTCACCTTACCATCTTTGAGGCATGTAAATAATATATATATATATATATATACTTTCTTGATACAGCTCAATATATATATATATATATATATATATATATATATATATATATATATTGAGCTGTATCAAGAAAGCAATAATGATGGCAAACATTCCATCACTCACACATCCTTAGCCTATACCTAAATTAGAAATCTTTAGACGTAACGCCTCCTACATGAGTTTTACAATACCTTTATAATTTTTTTCGAAAGGGTATGGACAGAGTTGCTTTATAAAAGATTCTGCAGAGTACTGCATGCGTGGCTAGTTCAGGAGTGTTTCTATACTTTGGAGGAATACTAAATGTATTTAAGCCTCTTCGTTGTCGCAGAAATCTTCGAGCCCTTTGTCTCCTTTTTTCTGTCTTGAATGAGCCTGCGACACCGAAATACCTCAAGTATAAATTTGCCTATCTTATTTTTTATTTATTATAAACTTTATTGCACAAAGTACAAAGGCGGACCTAATGCCGCTAGACATTCTATACTGGTCAAACCTTTGGGACAACTAAAGCAGTTACGACAAGATAAGGCCTCTTCCTTCGTTTCACGACAAATCCCTCCGTTTTCTTACAACTCACTTCTCTCTGTCCCCTCGCATCATTCTGGATTGGTTTCAAATTCTTTTACAGTTGTTGCCACAAGCTTATGGACCAATCTCCCTGTAAACATAAGGCAAGCGTCTACCAGATCTTCGTTCCAAAAACTTGTCTATCTACACTTTCTAAATAGCTCCCAACAATGTTAATAAGTGTACATATCTATGTATTAGTATATTGATATTGCAGTACCTATATATAAAAGTATATTATGTAAGTATTTATAATTATGTTTTTTAAAATAATTTTAACGGGTCTTTACGCGATTTACCTTAGAGACATATTTCTCCCGACGTTTCAGCCAAGTTGCATTGGCCGTGGTCACGGGTCGACTGAAGCTATGCGGTGTAGTCTCGTACATACTGGGCGGCAGATGTAAACCTACCCACTTATCACTTTTAAAAGTTTTTAGAAATCACGACACACGACACTTACAATATCCTTGGCGACACCGGGCGATTTTTCCCGGCGTCGAAACCTATTGATTACTGGATTCCACGATGAAGATAGCTTATAACCCCCCTCTCGATTGAAATTTTTGTGTTTCTTTATTTCGATCGCTTCACGTACTATTCTAGGGTAATAGTGCCGATCGGTGGAAAGTATCTTTGGGTCATGCAAGTGATAAGTGGGTAGGTATTATTTTAAAAAACTATTATGAATATGCGCGAAAGTTTAAAAAGTTTAAATATAATTATGTTTTTGAATTTATCCTACTATTAATATTTAATTCATTGCATCTATAAATGTTCTAATTTGTCCCCAAGGTTTGGTTGTCAGAAAATGTCTACGGGCTCCGACTTTGTATTTACTTTGTGCAATATTTTTTTAATAATAAATAAATAATAATTTATTTATTTCATTTAAAGGAGACATATCCCACTTCTGATGTCGAAGGTGATGATGATGAGAACGAAGGTTACAATAACTCTTTTGAGGTAAATTTAACTTTAATGATTTTTTATGGTCTTTTCTCACCACACTTGCTAGACTGGTTGGCGAGTAAGGTACAGACAAAGGGTTACCAGGTTAAGACGAAATTAAATTCAATAAGTCTTGTTTCAACTGGTATTATTTTTATTTAAATATCACCGTGGCAAGCTTACAATAAGCTCACAAGCATGATTGCAAACGGGACATACTTTTAATGAGAACAACAAATAGGTGGTAGGCGGACTAATGGTGGTGTGACTGCTCCGGTGACAAGAGGGCTGATATATATATATATATATATAATACATGTTTAAATAAATTTAAAAAGTGTATTTTATGGTTTTGAAGAGTAAAGGTGTTGTGGTTTTGACTATAATTTATATATATATATATAAGCAAGGATTTATTTCTAAAAAGTTTTTCTATTTGTCCATTATCTCCAAAAAACTGCCTAAAAGTTGATTCACCCATATGTCTAAAAAAATTGCATCTTTTGAATTAAATGACAACAAATTGAAGGGTAACATATTTTTTTTCAGAGCCTCAATAAGAGTAAGGAAGAATCAAAATCCTTAACATCAGAAATGAATGGTCAATTTGCTGAAGCATACTTTCTTATTTTAAAACCTCACAGGTAAAAAATGCAACTAAAGAATCTTGTATGATTTGGGCTAAATTGTATTCACGGTTATAATGCGTGGAATGTATCAAAGAGCAAATATTTTTATATTATAATCTAGAATAAAAATAAAGAATTACGTATTTTTTATTTTGATTATTCAGTAATAAAATCTTAAGTTACGGTGCAGAGAAGTTATCCAAAAAATATCGCCACTCATACTGAGCCCAATCAAGTAGGTAACGAGAGGTCGACGATCGCGCGAACGTTTCCTTACGTAATTCATTCTCTATTTCGTATCTGCAGGCGAGATTAATTAATAATAACACTCGCAGGCCTTTAGGTAATTTTCACGGCTTTATTTTTCAGATAATATTTTTTATCTTTACGAAAAAGTGACCTTATTAATTTTAAATACCATGACACATTAGCCTAAAAAATATATTTGCTCTTATGACACGCGGTATATGCATTTTTAGATATTTTTTTTTTAGTTGGCAAGGATCTGATGTCAAATTTTAATGACACTATTAGAGGTTCCACAAGACAAAGTATTAGTGGAACCGGGAGCGACGGCTTAACTAGCTTCTCGAGGCACGGGAACGGTGGTGTTGTAAATTTGTCACAAATGTACGTAAGAAAAGTGTATTTCTCTTTGGTACATGCCGGGGGGGTTTGAACCGACCTTTGTAGGATCGCTCGTTTTTTTTTAAAAGAGATTTTATATCATTTAGACAATACAATTAAATCAGAAATAAGAGTAAAATATAGTAATTAGATTTAAATTTATAGTGCAATTGAACTGTGACTAGCAAAAGTGAAAGAAAAAAATAAATAAAAAATAAGTGAACCAAAATTCATTTTGTAAGTACATTTTTTTTGTGCTACACTCTTATCCTTGTTAATTACAATTTTGTTCGCAGGTGGTTTCGCAAAAGCATAATGCCTGATTCTACGTTAGTGATTTTAATGGGTAAGTTGAGATTTGCAGCCGGTTTCTCAAAACTCTACTTAATTATTTTCTAGCTAATGAATCTTTAAGTTTTTCTTAAGTCAAATCGTATCACGAACAAATTTCACAATACTTAAGTTTATTTAGTAAAAAATGCACATATATTGTTTAAAATTATAGAATGTTTTTTTTAAGCAACAGTTTTTAAAACTCTACTTAATTATTTCTTATTGTTTTGTAAAACGAAAAATTTATAACTCCTCATACATTTGTGTTAATGACAGTTCTTAATTATTTACTAAGATAAGTTTGTGAAACGCATTCCTTGCAAAACCTAGTTACTTTATACTTAAGAAATAATTAAGTACCAAAACTACGTTCGAGAATGTTATTATTATTACCTTTTTTGTCCTTTGAAGCTATACCTGGACTTGCCATTAATATTGTAACAAGGCAACAGGTGGTTTTTTTTTTATTACATCGTTTATTACAGCAGTTTGCGTTAGTACATAGATTAATATAATGGCGCTTAAAAAAACAAGTTTATTCAAAATGATACCCATTGACCCCAATACACTAATTTAAACCTTGTGGCCAGTTATCGATAGAAACACGCAATTTCTCCATGGGAAAATTCGTCACTGCCAATCTCATGGAATGTTTTAGAGACTCCAAGTTATTATGGTGTTTAGGGCATGCCATACTCTCTAAAAGAGACTATAATTCACAATCATCTTTTACAGCAATTCGATTTTCTCCATCACCCACTCCATTTTAAAATCATAATAATATTTAACAACGATTGGCGCGATAATGATAAAACACAATATAGAATGACAGGTTCCAGATTCAAAGGAAGAGAAGACAAATTTCTAAGTATTCCATGGATTCACCGTGCGAGTGCCGGGTCCATCGTGTGTCGGTAAGAGATGAGAAGATTGGTGTCTCGGGCTTACGACCGACAATAGGCTGGTTTAAGAAAAGGAGGCCTCCCTTTTTTATTTTATTGCGCGATAATACGCTCACCATTCACCATTCTACTCCTCTCCCTACCCAAACAAATACTGTATGATTCCTAATGTAATATTATTGTTTTTTTTATTTATTTTAATGTAGGTTATATTATTTATGGCCAGACTATTTACTTTTGTTTTATTATTTAAATATATTATATACAGATATATATTTAAACTGTTTACAGATTATCTAATGCTAGTGTTATCGTACGTGGATTTCATCCTAACTGTATACCAGATGGCGTTTTCTTCGTATCCCTATTATTTGAATACGTGTATTGTATTTGATTCTATATTTATCTACAAAATGTTTCTGGATATCCACACAGGATACATGAATCGATACGGGGAATATGTTTATAATCCGAAAAAAGTTAGAAAAATGTAAGTAACATTTGCGACAGCAATTGGGTGTATCACTAACTTTTTATCACGATATGTGGCGCATGATAGACGGTACCCAATAGAACTGTCAGTTGCATATAAAACTTGTACTTTTATTACGAAATTTATTATTTTCTGGTTATAATGCCGAAGTGAGCAGCTTTTAAGTGTACAAATCGAGATTTCCAAGCGAAATAAAAAATATGGTGATCTCAAAATTGCCGTTCTATTAATTAAACCTTTTTTCTTTTTAAAGACGGTGTTCGCTTTCCTAATTCGTCTTTTAAGGTAGGTAACGTTAAGTTAAAATAAATATTTTTATTTTTTAAATTATTTATTGTTATGGAAATTTGACTATAAAACAGGTGTATATAGCATTCACAGTTTTTCGAAAATATGTACAGATAGTAGCAAGAAAATGGTAATTGTACACAACAAACACATTTTTTGATGCAAATTGATCCACTCTCTTAAAATGATCAAATGTCATAAATCGCGAAAAACGTTTCCTATACATTTTGTATAGATTAATTAACTCAAAATATTATTTGTTACCAATCGATCCTATTTTTTACTGTCAACAAACGACTCTAAGGCTGTAATGCCACGAGGCCCGTTTAACAAAAACTGAATAGCCTGCATGTAAGCCCGGTCTTGTAACTTACCTTAGTTTCTGTACTCAAACTTTACTTGGCCTCAAGAGTCTTTTGATGGCAGTAAGAAATAGGATTCTGTAACTGTAAGAGGTTAAGGTATTTGCCCTTAACAAAAACGGCGTAGTGGTGGCTTGGTTGTAAGAGTAACCACTCGCACAGGCCAAAATATGCATCCACATACCGTAGCCACAATCCCCTACGCGTACATTTAAATTTGAAGACTCTTACATCTGTCGCACGCTGAAGTTGTGGTATGCTCTCCCAGCCAGTGTGTTTCCCCATTCCTATAACCTGGAGTCCTTCAAGCGAAGTGTGAAAAAGCATCTTTATAGGCCGGCATAGTGGTAGGGACTGATGTCGGTCGTCTGAGGCTGGTGTCAGTTGCTCCCATTCTTGAACCTCGCGTACCGCTTACCATCAGGTGGGCGCGGTGTCACATGTCATGCAGTATTAAAAAATAGATATGCAAATAAAAAAATGATTTACAACACCACCGGTCCCGTGCCTCGGAGAGCACGATAAGCCCTCAGTACCAGTTCCACTAATAGGTATCATCTTGTGGAATCGTTAATGAATTGTCATTAAACATTGACATCCAGATCCTCGCCAACCCGTCTGGCCAGGCTGGCGAATACACGCCTAATTCGCCAGATATTATTCTGGAAGGCCCATCTCTAACAGTGGAGGTAGAACGCTGTGTTCTGGGACTGTAAGGATGAATAACAAAAACTACTTTTTTATTGTTTAAATATTATTTTTTAACTTAACTGCCTCCGTGGTCTAGCGGTTAAGTCCGTGGATTTAGACTCGGAGGTACCGGGTTCAATTCCTGGTCGGGACACAAAAATATTTATTAATGTAAATAAATACATTTAATTAATATTTAATTTGTTTGTGATATTTCTCGAGTTTGGTACGCTGGAGACATCGACGAGCTTGCCACTTGTCATGATTGGTCTATAGTAAAGTTGGCTAAATGTTTATTTATAAGCGCGGTTTCTGACCACCCCGAAAGGGAAACGGTCGTGATGATACTTTACTATTATTTTTTGCTATCTTAAATAAATGTATCCCAGATTGTTTTAACTCCAAATGTCACATTTTTAATGACTTTAATTTATTATTCCTAGTATAGTTTTTTTTCATTTTATTTAAGATCATATTTCGTTCATATTCGACTATATTTTTTCAGGTATTTCTCCAAAGTCGGACTTCGCCGTAGAGATTTTTTAGCCAACTTCCCTATCAGCTATTTGGCATTAGCATTACCCATTTCTGAGACAGTCAAATCGGCGTTTTTCACATACCTAAGACTGCCCCAGTTGCTGAGAATATCATACTTGATAACCTACCAGTCTTATATGAAGATACAATCGTCGAATTTATTTGTCAAGTTGGCGTAAGTGTTATTTTGGACGATTCCGTTTATATAAAATGCTAACATTTTTAGCAGGAATTGTGAACTAACTGACATTTGATGTTACCTAATTCCATAAAAAAGTGAACATTTTAACTTCAAAATAATTGATTGCTTTTTGACAGATGGACGAAGCCTCCGTGGTCTAGCGGTTAAGTCCGTGGATTTAGACTCGGAGGTACCGGGTTCGATTCCTGGTCGGGACACAAAAATATTTAATAATGTAAATATACATTTAATTTATTTGTGATATTTCTCGAGTTCGGTACGCTGGAGACATCGACGAGCTTGCCACTTGTCATGATTGGCCTATAGTAAACTTGGCTAAATGTGAATCCGCTTATTTATAAGCGTGGTTTATAACCACCCCGAAAGGGAAACGGTCGTGATGATACTTTACTTTTATGAACATAAAATCTATCGTAAAATCTTTGGTTGTTTTTTACTTGTTAATGTCAAAAAAACATCAAATTAGTTCCAAGCTAACAGAGTTAAAAAAAGTGACACAGCTTATATGAAATGGTTGGTGGCGCTTGTTCCTGATGTTAGCGAGGCTTATAACTGAAACAGGACTATTATTTAAAAGCAAATTATTACCACGAGTGAAATATCTTGCGGGGTGGTCAGTAGCCACGCTTTTTTTTAACGAGCAAGATCACACTTAACATCACTATAGGCCCTTACCAAGAGACAAGCTTGTCAATGTCTCCAACAATCCAAAGCACAGGTCAGATCATGCGTGGAATACTGTTCACACCTATGGGATGGTTCCGCCAAGTACATCAATGTCCTACAGAGCTGTTCGAATTGTGGACGATGCCACTATATCTGGAACTCTCGAATACCTGCAGCTTCGCCGAGATGTAGCTTCTCTGAGCGTGTTCTACCGGCTATACTATGGTGAGTGCTCTGAAGAGCTCTATAACCTAATTCCTTCCTCTCTATTCCGCAACCGAACCACATGCACAGGTCAGAATATGCACCCACATACCGTAGTCACTATCCCTTCGCGTACCTTTCCAGTACGCTTTGTTTCAAGCGGTGTTATTTTAAGTATAAATATCACCATGGCAAACGTACAATATTAGTTCTCCTTGTGATAAAAAACCCTGGCATTGTATTTAATTGCAAATGGCAGTTTACTCACATTGAGCACAACAAATAGGTGGTAGGCGGACTGATGGTGGTAACTTTCCCAGTCTGTTGAGCGGGGAGGTATCCACCGTTCGAGTTGAAAAGCGTCGTCAAGTGGCTGTTTACAGTTTTTACACTTTTCGGGATCAGACTTGAATTGCCGGCATGCAGGGGGTGTCGACGTAGTGGTGTTGGGGCGAACAGTCGGTTTCTAAGCCTTTGTTTGAGAGAGAAGGGGTGACCCGTCGGTCAGGGAGACCCGGAGAAACGGTTGTCCCGCTGGCCGCCCGCGGTATAGTACAGGGGCCCACCGATGACAACCATCATCGGCTGGCTGCCCTATCATGCTGCGCATAATCCCGGGTGCGCTTGACGTGCCGGTTGGTGACCGGATTGTGGGGTCCCGGCAAGCGTTCCTAGGGGGGTTCGGGGGCCCTTCCGTGCGACGGATCAGCCAATGTCTCTCTTCAAACAGCCCAAGGCAAGGTGGCCTTCAGTTTGCTTCCATGCCTACTGCGTCGACACCGCCTCTCCACACTTCCCTTCTTTTTCTTCCTCTTTTTCTTCATAATTTTTGTTCTATCCCAAACCCACATGATGACGATAAAAAATAAAGGAAAACGTTTTGCAGCGGTGCACACCCCCACCGTTGAGTTTGGCGTTGACTTCACAAACATTCGAGGCCTAAACGCCAACCTCAACGCCGTCCACCACCATCTGGAGACGACTCACCCGGCAATGCTTTTTCTGACGGAGACACAGATACGGAAGCCCGCGGACACATCATACCTGCATTACCCTGGATACTCGCTGGAAGAGTCCTTCCTCGCGAAAGCTGGGGTTTGCTTATATGTCCGCGATGATGTCTGTTGTCGCCGCCTTCGTCACATGGAGGACTCTTCCTTTTCCGTCCTTTGGGTGCATGTGGATCTGGGGCATCAGTCTCGTATCTATGTGTGCCTCTACCGATCCCACCGGGGAGACTATGAGACAACTCAGCTTTTTGAATATCTGAGTCAAGCGACAGATGACGCGCAGGAGCGGTTCCCGACCGCGGAATTGGTGTTTTTGGGAGACTTTAATGCTCACCATGCTCAATGGCTGGGCTCTCCCAAAACTGACCATGCGGGAAAAACCGCTTACGACTTTGCCCTGACATACGGTCTGACTCAACTGGTGACTCAAAACACCAGAGTACCAGATGTAGCCGGACATGCACCTTCCTTGCTGGACCTGCTGTTGACGAGCCATGCTACCGGGTATAAGATGTCAGTTTTAGCACCGCTTGGTGGTTCTGACCACTGCCTGGTGGCTACGACAGTGCCACGCGCTCTGCCTCCTCCTCGTAAGGCCGTCGAGCGTATTGTGTGGCACTACTCGTCAGCAGATTGGGATGGATTGCGCGAATACTATGCATCCATCCCATGGAAGCAACGCTGCTTTAAGGACCACGACCCATCCAGGTCTGCAGCTGCAGTTGCTGATGAGATACTACTGGGGATGGAATATTATATTTCTTTCTCTAGGGTCATCAGTAACTGCAGAAGCAGACCCTGGTACAACAGCTACTGCGCCTCGGCAGTTGCATCAAAAAATGCAGCTTACCGAGCGTGGGTAAGGGGTCGATCTCGTTCCGATCCCAACACGAACTCCTTAAAGTCAGCCTATAACAAGGCTTCCAAGGTCTGCAGGAAGGTGTTTGCCAGGGCAGAGTCCCAGCGCATCTCTCAGATTGGCCGCGACTTAGCCGCGCGACCTGCTGGAGGTCGCAGTTTCTGGCAGCTGGCCAAATCTGTAGAGTCAAACTTCTGTCGCTCTTCTTTGCCACCTCTACGATATCCCAATGGATCATTGGCCCATACCGCTAAAGAAAAAGCCGACTACTTGGGCAAACTCTTTGCGGCCAACTCCCGACTCGACGACGGGAATGCGCAGCCCCCCACACTGCCAAATTGCGGCACTTCAATGCGCGAAATACGCATTAGACAGTGTGATGTGCGGGCAGTGCTCCGATCGCTTGATGTTCGTAAGGCTAATGGTCCTGACGGTATCCCAGCTGTCGTTCTCAAGAGGTGTGCTCCTGAGTTGACTCCAGTCCTCACGCGCTTATACCGTCTGTCGTACTCCTCTGGTGTTGTGCCGGACACTTGGAGGGTGGCTAACGTGCAGCCCATTCCGAAGAAGGGAGATCGTTCGGACCCTTCTAACTACCGCCCTATTGCCGTAACCTCAGTTCTGTGCAAAGTGCTAGAACGAATTATCAACGTCCAACTTGTTCGATATCTAGAGGATCACTCCATACTTCATGACCGCCAATATGGCTTCCGTCCTAAGCGGTCAACGGGTGATCTTCTAGCATTCGTCTACCACGTCTGGGGTGAGGCAATGGATAAGTATGGCGAATCTCTGGCGGTCAGTCTGGACATCTCCAAAGCCTTCGATAGGGTATGGCACAAGGCACTACTATCCAAGTTGCCGGCATATGGTCTGCCCCCGCAGCTGGTGGGCTGGATAACCGGCTTCTTACATGAGCGCAGCATTCGGGTCCTTGTGGATGGGAATGCGTCTGGGCTCATGTCAGTGAATGCCGGTGTGCCGCAGGGCTCTGTATTGTCCCCAACACTGTTTCTTCTGCATATCAATGACATGTTGACCCTTGGAAACATTCATTGCTATGCAGATGACAGCACGGTTCATGGGCGATACCTTAGTCCACGAGCTGTGGGAGCCGCCAAAGTAGAGGAGTTGCGCCGTTCCCTGACGACGGAACTGGACGGCACCCTTCGCAAAATTTCTGCGTGGGGTGCCCAAAACCTAGTCCAGTTTAATGCCAGTAAGACTCAGGCATGCGCGTTGACGGTCAAGAAGTCTCCCTACTCTCCTATTCCTACTCTTCAGAACACCGTGCTGGAACTTCAACCCAGCTTTAACATACTCGGAGTCGAAATACGCTCAGATCTAAACCACAGAAACTACATTGAGAGCATTACCAAAACAGCGTCGAAAAAACTTGGGATACTGAACAAGGTGAAGCGGTTTTTCCCGCCTGCTCTAAGACTTATGCTGTATAAAGCTCAGATAAGGTCATGCGTGGAATACTGTTCTCACCTCTGGGATGGCTCCGCTAAGTATCTTACAGATGCTCTCAATGTCCTGCAGAGGCGGGCAATTCGGATAGTGGACGACACCACAGTCTCTAAAACTCTCGAATCACTGCAGCTTCGCCGTGACGTTGCCTCTCTGAGCGTGTTCTACAAGCTATACCACGGCGAGTGTTCTGAGGAGCTCCATAACCTTATCCCTTCTTCTCTATTCCGCAACCGAACTACACGCACAGGCCAAAATATGCATCCACATACCTTACCCACTATCCCTACGCGTACTCATAAATTTGGAGACTCTTACATCTGTCGCACGCTGAAGATGTGGAATGCTCTCCCAGCCAGTGTGTTTCCCCACTCTTATAACCTGGAGTCCTTCAAGCGAAGTGTGAAAAAGCATCTTGTTAGGCCGGCATAGTGGTAGAGACTGATGTCGGTCATAGTGACCGGCGTCAGTTGCTCCCATTCTTGGACCTCGCGTACTGCTTACCATCAGGTGGGCGCGATGTCACATGTCGAGTCCAGTATAAAAAAAAAAAAAAAAAAAAAAAAAAAAAAAAAAAAAAAAAAAAAAACCTATAAATTTGGTGACTCATACATCTGTCGCACGATAAAGATGTTGAATGCTCTTCCAGCCTCTGTGTTTCCACTTTCCTATAACCTGGAGTCCTTTAAGCGAAGTGTGAAAAGGCATCTAGTCAAGCCGGCATAGTGTTAGGGACTAATGTCGGATATGAGTGTCTAAGTCCAGTTGCTAACATTCATGGACCATGCGCGCCACTTACCAATAGGTGGGCGCAAGGTCACATGTCGTGCTAGTATAAAATTAAAAATAAAATATAATAATCGGCAAGCATCCAACAGAAAGCGTAAGCGCGGTGGTGGCTCAGTTGTAAAAACGCTTACCTTAAATCCTACAAAGGTCGGTTCAAACCCCCCCCGGCATGTACCAATGAGAAATGCACTTTTCTTACGTACATTTGTCATAAATTTACAACACCACCGTTCCCGTGCCTCGGAGAGCACGTTAAGCCGTCGGTCCCGGTTCCACTAATACCAACTTGTGAAATCGTTAATAAATTGTCTAAAAAAAAAATGACATATCCTCGCCAAGCCGTCTGGCCAGCGTGGCGGGTGTAGGCCAAATTCTCCAGATATATGTTCTGGAAGGCCCATCTTCAGCAGTGGAGGTCTAGGACACTGTGTTCTAGGGGCTGTAATGATGAATGATGAAATCCAACAGAATAATATTCAAAAGATAGATATTGGTATACTCATATTACTTAAACAGCTCTCAACAGCGTGTATAAGGATATTGTATGTAGTATAGTTATGTAGTACTATTAGTATGTAGTATAGTTATGTAGTACTATTAGTATGTAGTATAGTTATGTAGTACTATTAGTATGTAGTATATATATTATTGATATAGTTATTATTTAATAATGATCAGTCTTAAATACGTCTTCGCACCTTTTCCTCGATCTAAGTTATACTTATTATTGTCCCAAAAGTTGGCTGTCGGAGAATGTCTAGCGGCATTAAGCCCGCCCCTTGTACATAGTGCAATAAAGTTTTAAATAAATAAACTTTTGTTAGAAGCTGTAAGTTTATATTAAAAAAAAAATAAAAAAAAATACTAGGTACATTTTTTAAAAGTAGGTTATAAGTGTGCAAGCGAGAGGAATACAAACCCTTAGAACATATCTTCACGCCAGATCCCTTGCGGGGTAGACAGAGACAATTGAGCGCCATTTGACACGATCACGACATACCTCTTTCGCTTCGTCGACATTCATTAACCTCTTCATACATGCCCTTTGGTTACGAAGACTTTTTAATGCACCTTCAGTCAGTGTTTTATTTATTTGATCGTGATATGCGAGTCTCGGTCTGCCAGGGCCTCTTTCACCCACAACTTTCGCATTATATATCTGGTTCGTCAATCTTTCATCGCTTATCCTTTCAACATGCCCGAACCATCGTAGCATGCCTTTCCTTATTTTTGTCCCTAAGCTTTCCTTCATATTTCCTTTTCCGTATTTCGACGTTACGTATGCGGCCCGCCAAAGTGACGCCACATATCCGCTGCAACGACCGCATTTCTACTGCATTAACTCTACTCTTATGCGTATTCTGACGTATCCATGTCTCGCTTCCATACATCAGTGTTGGTACCAACATGGCATTGTGTATGGCGAGCCGTGCAGAAACCTTTAGAATTCTCTATGAATATTTTGTACTATTTTTTCAGCTCTATAGGTGTATGGGCATCTGTATTGACCCATGTAAACGCATGTATTTTCTTCAAACTGTCTTGTCTTACACCAGAACAGTGTCATTTCGGAAATTGGATATCTAAGCCAGAATTAAATATGCAATCTACATACTATGAGGTTAGAATTTTTTTTTTGGTTAATTTACACCATTTACCTACATGATAATGAAGAACATTATTTGAGGGGTTGGACCATTATTTATACCCTTCATTCCGAATCGCGCTCAGAGCGCTTAGAACGATTATGACACTGACCGTCGTTCCGAATCAAATATCGCGATGTGGATGCTCAGAGCGTGATATCAATTCGGAACGGTCGAAATCACATTTTCATTCATAAAATGTTAGTTTTTTTTTTAATGCATGGAAGATAAATTGCGGATTCCACATCTTTGAGTATGAATACTAACAAATATACATCTCTCGGTTTATTCATCTTTATATGTGCAAAGTTTAATATTATTAACTTATTTTGGTAACCGTGACGTGATTGCCGTGTTACAGACATTTTTTTTTCCACTTCCTACTTAAATATTAATTATAGATTTGTTTAAGAAGTAATATAGAAACAGTATAAACGAATTACAATATAATAAATATACATCTCTCGGTTTATTCATCTTTATATGTGTAAAGTTTAATGTTATTAACTTATTTTGGTCTTTTAAAATAACTTACAGACATTTTTTTTCACTTCCTACTTAAATATTAATTACAGATTTGTTTTAGAAGTAATATACAAACAGTATAAACGAATTACGATATTAAATAATTTAAAAGAAAACTTAATTTAAATAAACTTGAAAATGGCGCGCGACATAATGACAAAAAACTGACAGCGCTCAGAGCGATCTACCTCGATATCGTGAGCAGTCTAAGCGCGAGAAAAGATGTCATTTGTGACGTCACACAGCTTGGCAAAACAGTTTAAGCGCGTATCGGAACACCTTTAAGCGTGCTTAGGTTACTATTATCGCGTATCGGAACGATAGGATAAATTAACAAAAAATAGTAATTATTATTATTATTTCAGGGAGATTATCTAGGTATTTATATAACAGGTTTATGGTATTTGGTGAACCTGCTCACCATCACGGGAACTGGCGATGTGTCAGCACAGAATGTTCTAGAAATTGTAGAAACCATTATTACTATTATCTTCATTAAATTTGGAACCGGTAAGTACTTTTAAGTTGGGAAAAGATTAATGGAGAAGGTATGCAAAATCGTTTGTAACTAAAATTACAATAACAGCCTCTGTGGTGAAAATAACGAGTTCGATTCCTGATGATAGTGTGTATGATCATCATCTTAATCATCATAGCCCCAGCAATGGCAGTAAGGATCCTGGCGTCCATTCATCTCCGTGGAAAAACCCATTCTGGTTGGGGTTCCACAGTTTCGGCTGTACACTAATGACATACCAACCCTCTCCGAAGTCCTGGAGGAGAACGAGGAGGACTGGGAGAAGGATGTCACGCTCGCATTATTTGCGGACGACAGTGACTAATTCAGCTCTTCTTCAAGCCAATATGAACCTGCTGACAAAATGCAGGACCTTCTGGATCTTCGCCCTGCGTGGTTGGATAAGTGGCATATGTCCACGGTAGTAATTATATAAAATGGCGACACTATTTATTTAAATTACTTGTGTAATTTGTCCTGATGGGCCTAAGTTGAGTTGAGGTAAATGTAGTATGGAGAAAGTGTGAACATTGCTTATAACTTCCAAAACGGTAGTAATAATATAAAATGGCAACACTATTTATTTAAATTACGTTAGTTGGAACTTTTTTATAAAAAACGTATTGAGGCTATCCAGCGAAAATTTTTACGTTACATTCAGTACAGAGCCAAAACGTACGATGCTGACTACAACCGCCGTTGTATTCACTTTCATTTGCTTCCACTTGAAACACGTCGAAACATTTCTGACATCTCATATCTTCTTAAAGTAGCCAACGGCTCGGTTGATTGCCCTGAACTCTTGTCTAAACTGAAACTCCTTACCCCTACGTATAGAACGAGATGTCCCCGTTTGCTTGGTGTTTCTTACACATCGAGTAATTACAGAAATAACTCCTATTTCCAGCGTGCATGCAAAAGTTTTAACCACTTAGTGGAACGCGTACATGATGTTGACCTGTTTGATACCTCTCCGATGATTCTTAGACGATTGATGACTGCCCAGTACTGTGATGAGCATCTTGAGTAGGTTCGACAACGTAAATTACACTGTTTGCTTTGTGTGGCAGTTTACTATATTTACTATATTTAACATCAAGTTTGGATAGGTCTACTTCACTACTAATTGTGTTTCGCTGGTTTTGTGTCTTTGCGTCTTCAGGAATTATACAACCATATTTTTGATATTATTTGTAAATTTTATTATTATTATTTTGTTTCTCGATGGAATTGTTTGTTTTTGTTTAATAGTTCTACTAGTTTAGTCTTTAATTGTTCTCTTAATTGTATTGGTGGTGGCTTTGTATTTGAATTGTATTATTTTAACACGTTTTGTCTGCTGTGTTTACTACTAACTTAATGCTATCAGTGAAAATTTGTAAGGCTTTAAGTTGCTATATTTCTATTGTATTATTGTAGAGGCTGTAAATTTTCCTAAAAATAAATAAAAAAATAAAAAAAAAAAAAATAATAATAATATAAAATGGCAACACTATTTATTTAAATTACTTGTGTAATTTGTCATGATGGGCCTAAGTTGAGTTGAGGTAAATGTAGATATGGAGAAAGTGTGAACATTGCTTATAACTTCCAAAACGGTAGTAATAATATAAAATGGCAACACTATTTATTTAAATTACTTGTGTAATTTGTCATGATGGGCCTAAGTTGAGTTGAGGTAAATGTAGATATGGAGAAAGTGTGAACATTGCTTATAACTTCCAAAACGGTAGTAATAATATAAAATGGCAACACTATTTATTTAAATTACTTGTGTAATTTGTCATGATGGGCCTAAGTTGAGTTGAGGTAAATGTAGATATGGAGAAAGTGTGAACATTGCTTATAACTTCCAAAACGGTAGTAATAATATAAAATGGCAACACTATTTATTTAAATTACTTGTGTAATTTGTCATGATGGGCCTAAGTTGAGTTGAGGTAAATGTAGATATGGAGAAAGTGTGAACATTGCTTATAACTTCCAAAACGGTAGTAATAATATAAAATGGCAACACTATTTATTTATTTAAATTAAATTTGTCATTGCTCGTGAGGTACGCTAGAAACATCGTCGAGCTTGCCATTTGTCATGATGGATCTAAGTTGAGTTGGGGTAAATGAAGATATGGAGAAAGTGTGAACATTGCTTATAACTTCCAAAACGGTAGAAATTATATAAAATGGCAACACTTTTTCGATAATATAGACTCTGTAAATTATATTTGTCTCTTTGTTATACGTACATATATATACATATCTTCACGCCAAATCCCTTGCGGGGTAGGCAGAGACAATTGAGCGCCACTTGTCACGATTACGACATACCTCATTAGCTTCTTTGACATTCATCAACCTCTTCATACATGGCCCTTTTGTTTTGATGGCTTTTTAATGCACCTATTATTTTATTTACTTAATCGTGATAGGTAAGTTTTGGTCTGTTTTTTGTTCTTTCTCATTTCCGTTATTTACATGCCACACCACACCCTCAGGTTTATTAATATCGGAGATGTCAGCCATGATAACTGCTCATTCTTCGTCCAGGATAATGTACGACCATGAAATTAGTGAGCTGAAGGATGGCCTAAGAGATATGGACCTGAATGATCATCAGATGAACAAAATGTGGGATTATGTCAAGCAATTGTGGAACAGGCAACAGGGCAGACAAGTATTAAACCTAATTTAAAATTATTGAAAGTCTTTGTAGCGATATTTCAGTATAGTGATAAGTGGAAGTTTATTTTATTTAAAACTTTATTGCACTATGTACAAGGGCGGGCTTAATGCCGCTAGGCATTCTCTAGCAGCCAACCCTTGGGACTATGCAGAGAATTTTGATTATGAGGTAGGTGCAAAGGGCTTAAATAAAAAAACTTATTTAATATATTAAATAAACTTAATCTCAGATAAAACAATACATATTAATATACACACCAATACATACAAATATGTACGCAATAATACCTACATAATACATACAATATATCTTACATACGCTGTTGGGAGCTGTTTAAGTAATCTGAATATACCATTTTCTTAAAGAGTGATCTAAGTTATACAGTGATGTTAATTTTTACAGCAATGTCAGGTGGATGCTTATTTTGACAGCAATGTTAGGTAGATGTTAATACGGACTTTATTTTAGGTGTAAGTTCATTTTTATTACATTGATAAATACACGTTTATTTTGATAATAATAGTAACAAAGTAAATATCGTCACGACCGTTTCCTTCCGGAGTAGTCAGAAACCATGCTTATAAAGAGGCGGATTCACATTTAGCCAACTTTACTACAAGCCAATCATGACAAGTGGCAAGCTCCTTGATGTCTCTAGCGTACCAAACTCGGGAAGTATCACAAATAACTTCAATATTAATTGAATTTATTTATTTAAATAAATATTATTGTGTCCCGACCAGGAATCGAACTCGGTATCTTCGAGTCTAAATCTACGGATTTAACCGCTAGACCAAGGAGACAGATTTTGTTTGTTTGACAGTATTGTCAGATGAATTCATTTTTACTACAATTTTAGATGGAAGTTTATTTTTACTTAGTTTAGTGTTATTTTGTAAAGGTATTATAAGGTGTAGAAATAAAAAGATTCGCGGTTCGAACCCCGGCATATACAAATGAGAAATACTTTTCTTACGTATATTAGTCATCGATTACCAACACCACTGACACACCCGTGTCTTGAAGAGCACGTTAAGCTGTCGGCCCCGGTTCCACTAATACCAACTCGTGGAATAGATTGTTATAAAAATTTACATCAGACCTTCGCCAACTAGTTTGGCCAGCGTGGCGAGTGTAGGCCAAATTCTCCAGATACAAGTTCTGAAAGGCCCATCCAACAGTAGAGGTCTAAGACTAAATATCGTTTACAGATGCCTGAACTCCTACATGAGTTACCATTTAGACTGCGTTGTCAAGTTTTACAAGCAGTATATGGCTCACATATTAGAGACTCTATAATATTCAGTCGTGCTGAGGAAGATTTTCAAAGGATGCTGTGCTTATGGCTGAGACATTGTGTATTCTTTCCTGGCAACTACATTGTACAGTGCGGGGATTCCGATCAGAGCATTTATTTTATACACAGAGGGGAGGTAAAGTATTTAGAATACTCTGATAAATCCAAAAGAATTTCACTAACTATTAATGCCAATATGTAGAAGTTCACGGTATAGTTCTAATTGCTATTGTATGACTATAAAAAAACTTCTGAATTTAAATTATTACCACTAAGAACTTTTAAGAAATCTCTATCTCGTTGGCTGTCAATTAAGTGTTTTTATAGTCTTAAGGAATTTTGTGAATACAAATGTTGATATATAAAATTAAAAATTAAGAAATGACAAATTAATAAATAATAATAATAAATATTTCCAGACAGATCACACAGCGCCATCTAATTTCCGTGGTAAGCTACGAGGCTTGTGTTATGGAAACTAGATGGTTGATAAACTACATATTATACTTTTTTTTTTTTTGTAAATATATACATATTATACATATAAACACCCAGACCGAGACAATTTATACAATGTACAACTTGCCCCCGGTGGGAATCGAACCCACGACCTCCCGAGTTCACGGCAACGTTTTGTTACCACTAGACCACGGAGGCGGTCAAAGCGGTCATTGTATGTAATTATAATCACTATTAAAAAATTGCATGCCATAATCAACTCGGCTAGCATGGGCTTATTGATGTCAATAACGCGTGTCTGCTTGACATAGAGGTGGCGTTGAATAAAAAAAACAAGAAAGATGAACAAAATGTGGGTTACCTATGTCAAACAATTGTGGAACAGGCAACAGGGCAGACAAGTATTAAACCTAATTTAAAATTATTGAAGTCTATGTAGCGCTATTTCAGTAAAGTGATAAGTGGAAGTCCATTTTATACGGAGATTTTATTTTTTACAGCAATGTCAGGTGGTTGCTCATTTTTACAGCAATGTTAGGTAGATGTTAATTCTGACTTTGATTTAGGTAGAAGTTAATTTTTATTACATTGTTAGGTACACGTTCATTTTAAAACTAACATTAAAAAAGCAAAGTATCATTACGACCGTTTTCCTTCCGGGGTTAAGAAGCGGATTCACATTTAGCCAACTTTACTGCCGGCCAATCATGACAAGTGGCAAGCTCGTCGATGTCTATGGCGTACCAAACTCGAGAAATATCACAAATTAATAAAATATTAATATTTTTTTAAAATTTAAATTAATAAATATTATTCTGTCCCGACCAGGAATCGGTACCTCAGTGTCTAAATACACGGACTTAACCGCTAGACCATGGAGGCAGTTTGTTGTTATTAATTTGTTTATTATTATTAATAATTAATAGTTCTATTTTCTCAGCTTGCATGTTTGGCACTTGCAATGGGATTTATTATATAAATGCCGAAGTGAGCAGCTTTTAAGTGTACAAATAGATATTTTCAAGCAAAATCAAAGATATGGTGATCTCAAAATTGCCGTTCTATTAATTAAACTTTTTTTTTTAAATACAGAGTTCGCTTTCCTAATTGGTCTTTTAAGGTAGGTAACGTTAAGTTAAAATTTATTTTATCAGTTATAATATTAATAAACTACAAAAAAATGATCCAACATAGTGTAAACGAGGTACCAGTGCCTCTAGCGACATCTACAAAAAGCTTTGCCTGATACACCCCATTAGTTAAATTTAATAAAAACCAACAGAAATGTTTTGTAACGACAATGTTTTTCAGGTGGAAGTTTTAACAGTACATCAAAATTTGACAGAATCTATTTATGATGTACTTGGGCCTGAAGATAGCTTCGGAATTGCACAGGTGATAAATACAAACTCAAATACGTAAATGATGGCCCCCTTTGTAAACCAGCCTATAATCGGTCACAAGCCCGAGACACCATTCATCTCCTCATACTTTTCTTCACACAATGAACCCGCATGGTGAATCAATGATATGCTAAGAAATTTATTTTCAAATTGAGCTTTGGTGGCTCGGTTGTTTTGTCATAATTTTAACCCGTCCCCGTGCCTCGGAGCCATCGGTCATGGTTCCACTAATACCAACAAAAATTTACATCAGACACTTGCCAACGTGGCGAGTGCTGGCCAAATTCATTATCATGACCACAGCCCCTAGAATACGAAGTCCTAGACCTCCACTATTGTAGGGCCTTTCAATACAGATTTAAAAAGTTGGCCTACACTCGCCACCTGGCCAGACAGATTGGCAAACTCTAATGTCAATTTTAATGATAATAGTTAACTATTGTAAAAAATAGTTGTTTTTTTGTTTTATTAAAATAATTAATCATATTAGTGATGGTGGGTCAGTGGTAAGAACACTTCCCTTAACATCCTAAAGAAATAGGTTCGAACCCCGGCATGTACCAATGAGAAATACACTTTTCTTAGGTACATTTGTCGTAGATTACAACACCACCGTTCCCGTGCCTCGGAGAGCAAGTTAAGCCGTCGGTCCCGGTTCCACTAATATCAACTTGTGGAATCGCTAATAAATAGTCATTAAAAAAAACATCAGTCCCTCACCTACCCGTCTGGCACAGTGTAGGGCAAATTCTCCAGATCATGTTCTAGCACATATCCAACAGCGGAGGTCTAGGACTCTGTGTTCAAGGGGCTGTGATAAATGAATGAAAATTAATCATCAGAGTAACTAAAATCACACTAATTTTCGTTTTAATTAACGATTTTAATACAATAAATACGTTATTTTAGAGATATTGGAACGTTACTCAGTGTGAGTGACGTCACTTAATAGTAAATATTGTAAACTGCCACGCAGGTAAATCTTCTTAATGAAGTTGTTTTATTCGAGTATTTTAGCACAAAGTAAATGAAATTCGAATAAATTGGAACGAATTTAAAAAAACGAATTAGTTATGTCAGAGTCGTAAATTAGTTGTTTACTATTAGGTGACGTCATCCGGCAGCCATTTGCAACTGAAGCGTTTTAGAGCGAAAATTCAAACATGATATTTAAAAAAAGACTAAGTCTATTCCAGATTAAAACACATTTTAAAAAAATGTCAAGTAGCCTATTAACGATTCCACAAGTTAGTATTAGTGGAATCGAGACCGAAGGCTTAGAATGCTCTCGTCCACACAGATATGTAAATGTTGTAAATTTAACAGATAGGTTAGAACCAGCATATTTAGGAAATCTTACAACCGAGACATAACTAAAAGAGAAGTCACGTGTCATTCATTATTATTTTATTTCAGGGTCTGTACGTTGGAATATCTCATCATTTCTCATTCCGAGCAAGAACAGTGGTCGATATAGTCTACCTAAAACTGGACGATTGGAAGTTTTTGCTAGATTTCTACCCTAAAGCTGCTAAAAGTGTTCGGAGAAAAGTAGAAAATGTATACCTTGCTGTATGATAGATAAAAATAAATACATTTGTATAATTAATTTTTTATTTCACATTAAAATCATAATTAACATTGAGCGCCTCCGCTGTGTGTTCCTCTTGAAATCTTTTTGGATACACTGGGAGTTATAGTTGGAGGCCAGTGTATTCGCCAGAAAAAAAAGTAAAGTATCATCACAACCGTTTCCCTTTCGGGGTGGTCAGAAACCACGTTTATAAATAAGCGGATTCACATTTAGCTAACTTTACTATAGGCCAATAATGACAAGTGGCAAGCTCGTCGATGTCTCCAGCATACCAAACTCGAGAAATATCACAAATAAATTAAATGTATTTATTTACATTAATACATATGTATTTTTGTGTATTGACCAGGAATCAAACCCGGTACCTCCCGAGTCTAAATCCACGGACTTAACCGCTAGACCACAGAGGCAGTTTTATTCGCCAGAAAACCTGTTTTTATACATAATTACTATAAAATCTGATACATATGGCCACCACGAATATTTAAAAAAAAAAACAATTTAATAAGAACACTGTTTTAGGTTTGGCTCTCAATGTGTGAATTTTTATATGTAATAAGATTCTTCACATTCTTGTTTAACAACTGCCTCCGTGGTCTAGAGGTTAAGTCGGGTCGGATTCGATTCCTGGCCGGGGCGCAAAAATATTTATTAATGTAAATAAATACATTTAATTAATATTTAATTTATTTGTAATAATAATTTAAGAATTTATATTTAGTTTTGTGTATCTTAACTCAAATGCTACATTAACCTCCAGTTCTTTGACTTAGTTATATTTGATATAGTTCCATAACACTCTCCAGGCAGGACAATTCAAATTATATTTCAATGCGTATATAATAAATTGTGCACAACAATAACTATTGACTTAACCGAATTCCTGTGGGAATGTATGGTTGTAACATACATAATGAATAATAAATACATACATACATATCTTCACGCCAAATCCTTTGCGGGGTAGGCAGAGACAATTGAGCGCCACTTGTCACGGTCACGACATACCTCTTTCGCTTCTTCGACATTCATCAACCTCTTCATACATGCCCTTTTGTTTCGATGGCTTTTCAACGCACCTTCAGCTATTGTTTTATTAATTTGGTCGTAATATGTAAGTCTAGGTCTGCCAGGGCCTCTTTTACCCACGACTTTCGCATTATATATCTGGTTCGTCAATCTCTCTGCATTCATCCTTTCAACATGCCCGAACCATCGTAGCATGCCTTTCCTTATTTTTGTCCCTATGCTTTCTTTCATACCTACCCTTTTTCGTAGGTATGAATAATAAATAAATAAAATTAAATATATATTTTTCTCCTTTGGTGCGCTGGAGACATGGACGAGCTTGCCACTCGTCATGATTGGCCTATAGTAAAGTTGGCTAAATGTGGTTTCTGACCACCTCGAAAGGGAAACGGTCAAATCAAATCAGATCATTTATTCATCTTTAAGTATACATACATATTATGTTGTGATGAATACAGTATATGGATGTATACAGTCGTGATGATACTATACTTTTTTTATACAAATTTCTAGGAAATAAAATTATGGACACTTTGGACATATTTTCAGAGAGGAGTTCCAGCAAAATCTTAGCACTACTTACTGCCTAAGCAGGTCTGCAGGAGATATGAGCATAATGGTGGATGGTGAGCGTCATATTGCGCAATAAAATAAAAAAAGAGACCTCCTTTGTAAACCAGCCTATTGTCGGTCGCAAGCCCGAGACACCATTCTTCTCATCTCTTACCCACACACGATGGACCCGGCACCCGCACGGTGGATCCATGGAATAATTAGAAATGAGAATGCTCATTTTTCTTCGGGAAATGGGCCCAAAAAAATGTTCTCGTGTCATAATTATTTCTTTTTTATTTCATAGTCAATATATTGTGATTTCATAATCTGTAATTAATTTTATTTATTTTACCCTAGCATAAAGACAATTGACAAAAACTTTTTTTATCTTAAAATAATTCCATAGTTTCTATCCCGCCAATTTATGTGTTTTATCTGTAATAAAGTATCTGATCATAATAAAAAACCTAATCGTATAAATAGTGTTTTGTAAGTATTTCATACATAAATCCTAAGTCAATTGACTATTTAATTAAATTATATTTTGTTGAGGCAGGCTCCTACAAAGTTGGGACCTGGTTTTGGGCAATCTCTTTTGTCTTCTGTTTTCCTATATTTTCCAAAAAAAACAAATATATGAGTTATATATGTCCAAAATGTCAGTTACTTTATTCCCATGTAAGTTTGTAGACTCCATTTCTTAAAATTACACTTAAGATTTGAAAATTCTTTAAAAGTGTTGGATTGTGCGAGCGAGAGGGATCCATCCTGTATACGAGTATATGCCCTATTTTATACGAATATCATTTACCTTTAAATTCTAATAAAAAAAAAATAGGTTAGTACTTTACAAGTTCATGGCTTTTCTTGTGCGCTTCCTAACAATACTTTGGGAAATATCAGGAGCTGAGAGTTGCATAGTGTCCTCAGAATCATCTTCAGAATGGTCCGAACTCACTTCGGCAGCTTCCTCGTCCTGTTCCACCTCACTTATTGTCATACTGAAAATATATAAACAATCAAATTAAAAACTTGACGGCACTGAGTATAGAGGACAAATGACATCATCCATTTTGCCTTGTGCCATTAACAAAAAAAAAATAGTGGTTTTAATACTTTTATTGATAAGACTAATGTATTTTTTACTATACTTATATGGTAATAAATTAAATAACCTGATACAGCCACGGGTATCAACTGAGACTCGCATCACACCCGAACGTGCTCGCCTCAGACCTGAGAGGATCCGGCAGCATCACACATTGCAGGCTCAAGCGAAAGAGTGTCCCTGGCCTTGGCGCCAGGGAGCCAAGCCATTAGCAGAGACTGAGGAAGGAACCAATGGGTTCCCCTCCAATACTGACATCAATACAACAATAAAAAAACAAAAGAAAGAAAAAAAAATATAAAAAAAAATAAAAAGAAAAGAAAGAAAAAAAAAATAAAGAACAGATAGACATATCAAACAAAAGAGTGGCCTATTGTACCTGTACAGATTGCCACGAATGCAGTAATCAGAGAGAAAAAAAAAAAAAAGTCTTTCGTTCTTATATGTGATTCTATTGATAGAAACAAACAACCTTTCCTAAGATACCATATGTCGGAAGTGACGTCTCCATACAAATTGGCTATTTTAAATTTAAGTTTGACAAAAAAAATATGACACAAATCTTCTGTTATACAGTTTCACTATAATGATCATATCAATCAAAGCACGAAAACTAAATGCAAGCCCCCTCTATCCTTGGCGCCGCATCAGACTGGAAAATTCTCATGGATACATTTGAACACCATTATAGAATCCCAGATAACCTAGCTGTATCAGCCTATAGGCCAGACATCTTAGTGTTTTCTGGAAACTTGACAAAAGTTATCCTTATTGAGCTTACCGTTCCATGGGAATCAAATATTCCAGAAGACCACAACATGACGTCGAATAAATATTATGATCTCACAGAAGAAATGATCAGGAACGGGTTCAAGTCTCAGCTTTAAGCAGTGGAAGTTGGTGCAAGAGGAGTTCCAGCAAAATCTTTGCATCACTTACTGAAAGAGTTGGGCCTAAGCAGGTCTGCCAGCAATACATTTATGGAACAAGCTTCCAAGACCGCATTAACGGAATCATACAGTATTTGGTTGGGTAGGGAGAGGAGTAGAATGGTGGATGGTGAGCGCAATAAAATAAAAAAAAGCAGGCCTCCTTTTCTTAAACCAGCCTATTGTCGGTCGCAAGCCCGAGACACCATTCTTCTCATCTCTTATCCACACACAATGGACCTGGCACCCGCATGGTGAATCCATGGAATGCTTAGAAATTTGTCTTCCTACATTTATGGAACAAGCTCCAAGACGGCATAAACGGAATCATACAGTATTTGGTTGGGTAGGGAGAGAAGTGGAATGGTGAATCATGATTTGGAATGAGGGGAAAATTGTTTTAGTAAAATCTGTTATATTTTTGCTCTTATTCTCTGTCTAAAATTAGGTATATGAAAGTGAAATTATGACTATAATGTCAGCAATTTTATTTATTTAATAAACTTTATTGCACAAAGTACAAAGGCGGACTTAATGCCCGAAGACATTCTCTGACAGCCAAACCTTAGGGACGAATTTGAACAATTATAGGTGCAATCATAGAAATAATAATAATACTATAATTATAAAAGTTAATTTATCACTACATATAATAAACAAAGTCCTCTGCTGTCTGTCTGTTCGCAATGAACTCAAAAACTACTGCACCGATTTTTATGCTGTTTTCACTAATGGATAGATAGAGTGGTTCTTGAGGAAGGTTTTAGTATATAATTTGTTAAGTTTTTGTAAACATTAACAATATTTGTTGGAGATTTTTATTTTATACTAGCACGACATATAAGCTTGCAGATAGGGACCTGATGGTAAGTGGCGCGCAAGGTCCATGAATGTTAGCAACTGGATTCAGACACTCATGACTAACATCAGTCCCTAAAACTATGCCGGCTTGACTGGGCATGATGGCAATTCGAGCCTGATCTAGAAATGTGCAGATACACTTTATAGGGTTTATCAGCACGAACGGTGGATACTTCTTCGCCCCGGCAGACTGGGCAAATTAGCACCATCAGTCAAATTATTTATTTATTTATTTAAATACTTTATTGCACTTAAAAACCTAGTACATAGGCGAGCTATAACGCCATAAGGCATTCTTCACCAGCACCTGGGTTTTGGAAAAAAATAGCCATCTCGGAGCTTTCAACGAAAGCACTACCTAAATTGTGATATTTCTCGAGTTTGGTACACTGGAGACATCGACAAGCTTGCCAATTGGCCTATAGTAAAGTTGGCTAAATGTCATAATAAATATCTTATAAATAAGCGGATTTATAAGTGTGGTTTCTGACCACCCCAAAAGGGAAACGGTCGTAATGATACTTTTATTGTAATGCCTTATATACCCTTTGATATATAACAAAATAATGTTTTTGTGTCGTCATTTAAACGGGCAAAGCAGTAAACTACATTTTTGAATAGTACACTTCAAATCTTTACTAATGTTAAAACGAATACATAGTTTAAAATATTACCTGTGCATTTGACTACAACTTGGTCCATCTTCTTCAGGAATATATGAGTTTTTGCAGCACGGCCATTTATCCACCTTCTGTATATATTGCAGTAAACACCGAGAATGAGTTGCCACTCCACAATTGGGACAATTTCTTCCCTGGAAATATTATTGAAACAATTTAATATTACTAAGTACTTAATTTTTTCCTGGAATATCTTGTCAAACTTATATATAAACTAAATGACATTTTGGGCTATATTTGTACGACTTGTGCTGTGAACAATGGCATTTTTTTTCTTTCTTTAAAGACGGTGAATCGATAAATCATCAATGATACGCCCCCTGCCTGAAGGTCCAATGCGGGTGGGGGTCGCATGCCCGAATCACCGTAAGGCCTCCGAAGGAGACCCCAAGGCGCCTACGGACTAAAACCCTATAAACCGTCTCTCTCTCACTGTTGGCTCTGCGTGCCTTAACAGCCAAGTCTGAGTCATGGCTACGGAGTGAAGGCACTCGGTAGCAATGGCAAAGAAAAAGTAGTTTCAATATTTTTATTAATAAAACTGATGTCATTTTTACTATATACTCGTATTACTGTACAATAAGTTATTTGGAAAATAAAATATGTATTTTTCGTATCAATCAAGTCCTTTAGTACTAGAGGTGCTATGATGATATTTTCTACTTAAATTATAATTTTGTCAGAATAATTTAAATTTAGCCCAAATCCAAGATCAATGACCCTTTTTTTTTTATACTAGCACGACATGTGACCTTGCACCTACCTGATGGAGAGTCGTGCAAGAGGTCCATGAATGTTAGCAACTGCAATCAGACACTCATGACTGACATAAGTCCCTAACACTATGTCGGCTTGACGGCAATTCAAAGCTGATCCCGAAACGTGGATACACTTTACTGGGTTTATCGGCAGAAACGGTATATATTTCCCCGCCCCGGCAGACTGGGCAAATTACCACCAACATTCCGCCTACCACCTATTTGTTGTTCTCGTTAAAAGTATAAATAATAAATAAACTTGTTTATTGATCCAATTATGTATATGCCATTTGCAATAATGTCAAATGGCAATTATCACTTTCAAGTAGAACTAATATTGTAAGCTTGCCATGGTGATATTTATATAAAAATAACACCGCTTGAAACAAGACTTACTGTTTTTAAGTGACAAGGCCGCTATTTCCCTCATATAGCTATTTACAGAATTATTTTTTTAAGTGGGCTTTCAAGACTAATTCCTAAACTACAAGAAATATCGAAAAATTATTAAAGGAGTCTCAGAGACGATTTAGAAAAAACCAAAATGGAAAACTCATTTTGGTAGCCAGAACTCTAATTAGTTGAAAAAAATCAAAGTCTGCCTCCGTGGTCAAGCGGTTAAGTCGGTGGATTTAGACTCAGAGGTCAATTCACAGTCGAGACACAGTAATATTTATTAGTTTAACTAAATACATTTATTTAATATCTAATTGATTTGTGATATTTCTCAGTTTGGTACGCTAGAGATATCGATGAGCTTGCCATATGTCATGATTGGTCTATAGTTAAAAGTTGGCTAAATGTTAATCCGCTCTGTATAAGCATGGTTTCTAACCACTCCAAAAGTACGAGGGGCGTTCAAAATATTCTTGGTATTGATACGTTACAACCTCTTTTATATATGGCATAATCTTTTATTATCCGTGGCAACACTGAGCCCAAGCGGTGAAGACGTACTCGTTGTAAACTCCTGCGATATTTATTTAATTAGCGGTCTTTAGTAGTTTCTTGAGTGTTAAGTTGATATTAAAATAACTATAAACTAGTTTGGTGAAGTAATCTGTGTCAAAAGAGTGAAATTGCTACATCTAAAAGCAAAACAAAACAGTTTTTTAGTTTACCATACTAGTTGTGCAAGTGCGAATGACAATCGTCTGTCTCTTTCCACCCTGCTATAGAGATATATCTCTGTCACACTCATTCTTGTGCAGGCGCAAAATTTGTGTTGGTGCTATACACTGACTGACACAGAGCTAACAACGAGCAGAGGTGTCATTGATGGTTTTAGTCAGAAATTAATATCTGGATTTTTGTTTATTCTCCACATTCCTTTTTAGGATACTGTTTAAGACAAAATGATTAGAACACCGGAAAACTCTTTTTCGCTGGCAAGACATTCGACATCAAATCCAAATCTCAGCAGCAAATCAGATGACGAGACCCCCTTTGGAAGAAATATAACCTACAGGAAAAATATTTACATGAAAACAGATTTTGAATCTTTTAAATCGGAAATCGGATCAATGATTAAGTCTTGGAAGGATGAACAAGGCACTCTGCTAAACCAAGTGACGAAGGTAATGGAAGAACTTAAACAACAAAACAACCGCATAGTGGAAGATATAGAAAAATCTATGAATGAAAAGTACACGCAGCTACAAGATAAAATACTGATATTGGAGATCGAAAATAAGGAGGCGAAGGATAAAATTGACGAACTGGAATCTAAAATGGAAGAATTTCAAAGAGTACAACGCCTAAGTAGCCTTGAAATCAGAAACATCCCAAAATACGAAAAAGAAAATCCATTTGAGATAGTCAGGAAGATACATGGAGTGCTAAACAAGCCTTTTGAAGCTGCAAATATTAAAAATGCATATCGGCTTTCTGGTGGACAGGATCCGAATAAACCAAAACCCATTATCATTGAAATGATTACTCCTATTCTTAAACAAGATTTTTTAAAAGCTGTTAGGAATTATAATACATTGAACTCAGGTAATAGGCTCGGAACGTCAAATCTTGGTTTTCCAAATAAATCCCAACAAATATATTTCTCTGATTATTACACAAACAGAACAAAAAGGCTGTTTTTCCTAGCACGAGAGCATTTGATGAACAATAATTATCGTTTCTGTTGGGTGACCAACAACAAAGTGTTTCTGCGTAAGACTGAGGGCGCGCCGCACATTCATATTCGAAACGAACAACAACTTAGAGTATTATTGGAAACTGAAAATAAAATATGACTTAGTTGGCACTTCTACCTAATTTATTGCTCTATGGTTTACATTCCGATATGTTTTTTTCGTGGCTTTTCGGATTACCTACAAGATTTATTTCATCATAATAAATACATTGCAAAACTAAACCCAGTACACACATACATTACTACTAAATTGTTCTTATGCACCCCCAGATTAAAAAATCCTACATATTCCCTGTTCTATCACAAAATATACAATCACTACCGTAAAAATAAAAATATATACAAAAAATACATACTTACAAATAAAAAATGCACAGTAATATATACCACGCAAGACAAAAAAACAGCTATTAATACTTTAGTACACCACACATCATATGAAAGTTACTTACTATATCAATACTTTACCACCTTTAATCTAATCCTATACTTCTATATATATGTACAGAACTTACAGCAAACTGCTAAAATGGAGAACATATTCAAAATGTATTGCTTTAAAATAAAAAAATTAAAAAACTGCACCTCTACTATATTAATAAGTAAAGACACTAAACGAATTCTAAACAGATCTCAAAAAAATCGTTGCTTATCACTCCTTAATTCTAGTTACTCATTATTTTTTCCAAATGTAATCCACACGATACCAATCCGCACACAATTCTATACTGTTTTTGTTAATCAATTACTCTTTTTTGCATTATTCAATGAGTAAAGTAGACATTATTGAAGATATTGACTCCCTCAGTGTTTCTGACTCATACTTTTGTGCGCCGGAGATTTCTCACACATTCCTGCCAGTTAACAATAAATCATTAAAGATAATAACCCAAAATATCCGCAGTATAAACCGTAATTTTGACCAACTACAAGTGCTACTTGCCAGACTACAACATGATATCGATATTATAATTCTTACTGAGTGCTGGCTATTAAAAAATCGACAAATACCAGTACTCCCAAATTTTACATCATATTGTTCACAAAGATTAATTAATCAAAATGATGGAGTCGTAATCTATCATAAAAATATCCTTGAAATAACTATCCATGAACCCATTTTTGAGAATGCTAGCTGCCTAATTCTTAACATAGCTTCTACATACACTGTGGTGGGTATATATAGGTCTCCCTCTTTCACAAATGTTGATCTCTTTATAAATTCTCTTGACGAAATACTAACCTCACTAGATAATGTGCCTAACATAGCTGTCATTGGGGATATAAACATTGACATTTCAAATAATAACAAAGACTCAAATTTTCCAGAATATTGTAATGTCACTGCCGCTCACGGACTCCTTCCAGCTCACAGATTTGCTACAAGAGGGAACTCATGCCTCGACCACGTCATCTTAAAAACAAATAGACCTGCTACCACTATAGTTCTGGATAGCTACATCACAGATCATGCTGCAGTAATGCTTTTTTGGTCTGGTAAAACTGCATTCACTGATAAAACCAAACGATCGCGAATAAATTACAATCAAGTCGAAGAAGCCATAAAAGCAATAAAATGGAATGAAATATATAATACAAATGATTTAAATACGGCCACAAATTTGTTTATTCAACAAATTACTGAAATAATAAAAAGAAACACAAAAACTTTTTCATTATCTAGCAAAAAACAACCGCGCAAACCATGGATTACAAATGGATTACTAAAATGTATTAGAAAACGAGATCGACTACACATGCAAGTTAGAAAAAACCCTAACGATGAGCCTTTACAAATAAAATATAAAAAATATAGAAACCTTTGTAACCGCATATTAAAGAACCTAAAAAATTTACACGATAACAATGAATTGGAAAGTCATAAAAACAACCCAAAAAAGACATGGGAAACCCTTAAACGTATATGTCATCTCACAAATCAGAAAAATAAATCCGTAGAACTACTAAAATTGAGCAATGACCCAAATATATCGGTCAATGCCGTAAATGAATACTTTGTAAATGTAGGTAAAACACTATCTCAAAAATTATTAGATAAATGCAATTATAATATGGACCAAATTACTAAGGATCACTCGTCTCAGTCAAGCTCCTTCGCACTGTTTCCCACTGACAGAGAAGAAGTCCTTGTTAACATAAATAAATTAAGAAATGACTGTGCGATAGGCTGGGATTCCATTTCAAGCTCACTCGTAAAACAAATAAGCCCGTATATTGTGGACCCACTAACCTACATCTGTAACCTAAGTTTTTCCACTGGCCGATTCCCCGATGCATTCAAAAAGTCCATAGTGATACCAATACATAAGGGAGGGGAGAGAGACCGTGTTGAGAACTATCGACCTATTTCAATACTACCAGCTTTGTCAAAAGTTCTAGAATCATTAATAAACACAAGAATTACTAAATATTTAAACAAACACAATTTAATTTCGGAAAACCAATATGGTTTTAGAGCTGGTAGGTCCACTAAAGATGCTGTCACGTCCCTAACTGAATACATTGTCAAAAATATAGACAAGCGACAAAAATGTACTGGAATTTTTTTAGACCTAGCAAAGGCTTTCGACACTGTTTCCCACCCCCTCCTTGTATCAAAGTTAGAGAAGGTCGGTGTTAGAGGTCTTCCACTTGAGCTGCTGACCGACTATTTAAGTAACCGTTTTCAATGTGTTAAGGTGGGTGAAACAATAAGTCAAGAACTACCGGTGACCTATGGCGTGCCCCAAGGAAGTATCCTGGGACCCACGTTGTTCCTGATTTATATAAACAAATTATGTGACTTTAAATTTCAAAATACTAAAATTATTACATACGCAGATGATACGGTGCTTCTGTTTAGTGGGAGGACTTGGGAGCAGGTACAGACATCAATGGAGGTAGCGCTAACGGTGGTGCAAAACTGGCTTGATGCTAACTTGCTAACTCTTAACGTCCCAAAAACCAAATATATCACGTTTACAAACACAGCGGCATCCAGAATAAACAATTTAATCATTAGAACCCATGGATCGGAATGTAATAATCATTCAAATTGCTCCTGTCCTATTCTAGATCGTGTTGGCGACATTAAATATCTTGGAGTTGTATTGGACGAGCGACTCTCATGGGACAAACACATAAACCTTATGAGCAACAGAGTTAGAAAACTAATGAGTGTTTTTAAAAACATGCGCAGCGTTTCAAACATATTAACTCGAAAGACGGTGTATTATGCTCTTTGTCAGTCTATACTGCAGTACTGTGTTGTAGCGTGGGGAGGTGCCGCTAAAACTGCGTTATTAAAGCTGGAAAGAGCACAAAGAGCAGTGCTAAAAGTTTTGTATAATAAGCCTTTTAAGTTTTCAACAACCCAACTTTACCGTCTTAGTCAGGTCCTATCTGTACGTCAACTCTTCATAATGTCTCTTACACTAACACTACACAAAAGAACACCTACCATAGAAAAAAGCACCGAACCCAGACGCATGAATAGAGTTTGCCCATATTTCTTTGTAAACACAAGATATGCACAAAGGCATCTTAATTTTCTAGGTCCTTACATTTATAATAAAATAAATACTTCATTATCTATAATAAAACTTACAAAATTTCAATGCAAGAAACAGTTAACAAAGTTTCTTTTATCACAAACATACGATAGTACTGAAGAATTACTTAAAATAACAATATAATAGTTTAGGAATCCCTATTCCCTCAGTAAACCCTAACTCCAATAATAAATCAATAATAGCAAATGAACACCAAAAAGAAAAACAAAATATAATGGTTAAAACAAGATTAAGTACATAAATTAGATTAAACGAATCACAGGTGAACAAAATAAATAAACAAATACAAGTACATAACTAAATATAAATAAATACACAAATAAGATATAACAACCACATTTGAGTGTTGCTAAACTAGGATCAAGAAACTACACCTTCCCTGATCAATCTGGTTTCTGTGCCTTGACAGAGTTATCTAGTACAGAAACCAGTGCACTTACTAACAGTTCTGTTAGCCTGTCCTAGCTCAATGTATTATAAATAAATAAATGATATAATTTCCTAGATAGTAATTTATGCATATAGGATGTTAAAAATTGGTGTCAATAAATATTTTTTATTATTATTTATATATATTTGTTACTGGCCGCTAAGATTCATCCATTGACATTAAAAAAAAGTAAAATTGGAACCGAGATGTTCTTTTGTTTTTCTGCAATTGCCGAACAAACATGAACACCATGAGCGAATTAACAATTTTAACGAAATTAGAGCACCGATCCGTCATAAAATTCTTGACAAAACAGGGTAAAAATCAAAAAACCATAAAAGAGGAAATGGATTGTGTTTACCGTGAGTCTGCTCCTTCTTTATCTACTATTCAAAAATGGTCAAGCGAATTTAAGCGTGGAAGGGAGAGTATTGAAGATGACCCTAGACCTGGCCGGCCTGTAGTGGCTACCTCACAAGAAAATATTGATAAAGTGGAAAAACTTATATTGGAAGACGGCCGAGTGAAGGTAAAATCTATAGCTCAAGTAACCAATCTCTCTATTGGTACCGTACATGACATTATACATGACCATCTTAATATGTCAAAAGTAAGTGCAAGATGGGTTCCACGAATGCTGACGCTTCTTCAAAAGGATATGCGTGTGGCTTGCTGTTCAGATTTTATCGACCTGTGTGGTGAAAATCCCGATGAGGTGCTGCAAAAAATAGTTACTGGAGATGAAACCTGGGTTCATCATTATGACCCAGAGAGCAAACAGGAGTCCATGCAGTGGCACATTAAGGGTTCAGCTCATCCCAAGAAGTTCAAGGTAATCCCGTCAGCTGGCAAGGTCATGGCCACAATATTTTGGGATTGTGAAGGAGTTTTGCTTATCGATTATAAAGAAAAAGGTGTAAATATCACAGGGCAGTACTACGCTAACGTTATACGTCAATTAAGAGATGCGATCAAAGAAAAGAGGCGAGGAAAGTTAACCAAAGGTGTTCTGCTTCTGCATGACAACGCCCCTGTCCATACTGCTCATATTGCCAAGGCAGCTATTGTTGAATGTGGGTTTGAAACTGTTACTCATCCACCCTATAGTCCGGACTTAGCCCCAAGCGACTTCTTTTTGTTTCCCAATCTTAAAAAGGATCTGCGTGGAAATAAATTTTCTGACGATGAAGCGTTGAAGACGGCCGTGGAGGAGCATTTTTATACCAAAGATAAAAAATATTTTTATGAGGGATTAAAAAAAATAATTGATCGATCTTATAAGTGTATGAACATAGGGGGGGAGTATATTGAAAAATAAAAATATCAAACTTTTCGTACTTGTTTGTTTTTATCCACATACCGAGAATATTTTGAACGCCCCTCGTAAATAGTTGTGATGATACTTTACTCTTTCTTTAGGACATTCCATGGCCATTTTAGCCATTATGATTGATACGAAAATTGCTATGAAAATTCTTACTCTATAAACAATATTTTTGCACAGTGAGCATTCTTCAATAGCATCCGGCATGTTCTGGTGGAAGTAGCTCTCAAACTCATGTATAGCTCGTATTCCGAGAGCATATTCATTGCCATTCTTCTCCAAGTAATTCATACGACACCAAGTTGCTAATACTTTCTGAAATATACAGGTAAAATGTTTAGCTTAACTCTTGATCACTCCTTATGGGATTCAAACTTTTACCAAGTTGCCAAAACTTTATGGTATAGTAGCTGTTTGACTTGGTTCCGCTCGTAGAATCAAATCAATCAATCAAAAATTACAATAAATTATAGTAATAATGTATGTATAATTGTGTATTGTATGTATAGTTTATGTATGTTTATGTGTGGAGGTATAATGTGTAGTATATTATAATTAGTTAAGGAACTTATTTACTACAGTAAATAACTGTACTGATTAAAATTTCTTATTTTTTCATCCTGCCTATCACCTTAGTCGATCCCCAAGGGTAGCTCGCATCTGTACTATTATTTAAGTGCATTAAAGAATTTAAATAAATAAATATAAAGAGACAGACAGATAAAATAGTTTTACTGTTATGTTTCTTTAGATACAAAGGACTTCACTGGTTGTTCAACAGAAACTCCAAACTATCTATTGACAACAACCTGATTATTGGACAAATTCAGGCATCTAAAAAGATGCAGTGTTAAAAACGGACTAAAATTTAATTATGAAAAAAATATATATAGAAACAAGTTGTGTTGTATTTTGTTGATATCATTTGGGCCTATGAAATGCACCACCAATGATGCAACAAGGCCATTTGCAGTGTTGATCTCTCTTGAACAACCTAAGATGACCACAGCATTGCAGTATTGTCAGCCTTCATTACTGCAATAATATGGAAGATGCGAAATCTGTAGTGTAGTGCAATTAAAGCATATTTAAATTTAATATACGAGTATTTCAGTTTTTAAGGATCTGCACAATAATAAATTAAATATTGAGATATAGTAAAGCTGATAAAACAAAAACATGTTGCAAATTATTGAGTGTTAAAACATTTATCGTTTAACCAAACTATTAAAACATGCAGTACAGTTGATTAATTTTGCATAAGATGTAAATTTTAAAATTGTTGTTTAGATACATTTTGGTGCACAGTCACAATGAGCTATGTAAATGTGAACAAACATCTGAATTGTGTTGTTGATTCTAGTAATATCAGTTCACTAAAATTTAATGATTAAATAAATAAATAAAAAAAATACCTTACCTGTGCACTGGCCTTAGCAAATGAGCCTTTCATCCTACTAACAAGGTTTATAGCGTAAATATCAGAGATCTGTCGTGTCTCTGTCGTCATTATTTCTTCCAGCAATACCCTACAGTATTCCAACTCCGGAGGGGCAAAGAAATTGTGGGCTTTTGTAGCATCGTCAAATGCTAAGTTCTCAAAAACCAACTTCTCCTCTTCTGTGACTTCGTCAATAGCAAATTTTATTGCTTGCTGGTACGGCTTAATCTTAGCATTGATGCCTTTTATTATATCCTTGATGTTATGTGCATCTTCGCCTGTAAATTATTATATATTTAAATATTAAACTATAAGAACTGGGTCTGAGCAGGTCAGCCTAATACATTTATGGAACAAGCTCTAAGATGGCATTACAGTATTTGGTTGGGTGGAAGGGGAATGGTGGATGGTAAGCATCTGTTGCACAATCAAAAAGAGTGGACCTCCATTTGAAGCCACCATAAACCAGCATGGTGATTCCCGGGAATGCTGAAAAATTCTCTAAGGAAAGCATGTTAAGCCGTAGGTACCAGTTCTACTAATAGAAACTTGTGAAATTGTTAATAAATTGTCATTAAAATGAACATTAGACCCGTGCCAACCCATTTTCAGCAATATATTTTGGAAGGCCCATCTCCAGCAGTACAGTATATGTTCTAAGGGCTGTGATGAGAAGTTGGTTGCAGGACCTCTATATTATTCTTCTTTTTTTTCCCCCGTGATTGAGATTGTTAAGAAATTTGTCTTCAAATATTCAGTATGCTTAGTGTAAAATGCAACTTTCGGAAAACGTAACGGATGTAGTTACGTTTTTTTATTTTACATTGCGTGTATTTGGCTATAATAACAGGCAATGAACATCGAAAATTCAGTAAAAAAACTCTACAACTATAGTTGCATTTACGAAACTTCACTGTCACACTAGGCATACAGGTCAATATTCTAAGTGAATCAGTCATTAAAATAAAAAGTGTGTATGTAGTTTTTGTAATGGCTTATTCAATTTTATTTATTGGTAGTAGGTTTATGAATAAGATTCCAATGGGGAATAGGCTTCACATGCCATATTCCAAGATATTCAAGGAAATAAAAACTGTTAGTTTTTACTAGTTCATTTAGATCTGGTTGCACATTGTACAGCTCTTTATGCATTAATGGTGCCTATGCATCATTCCGATCTCGCTTCCGGCTGTTACGTGTGTGCCGCTCTTACAGCACCAGAGATGTACTGTAAAAGCACCTCCATTACGGGACCGTGATAATATTCAGAAAAGTAAACTCACCACAATACTTATTCACCAAGCTCTTTGCTTCAGTGATGGTCAGAACTCCGGCAGTTGAAATACACCGTAATAAAAAACCGTCCAAATCGTAACTCTCGGCTGCTGCATTTTGCGCTTGAGCCATATTGTTTTTTATTACACAAATTAGTAGGAAACGTTTATAACCAAACTTTGTCTTTGTTAAAAACAACTCCAAAATAATTAATTTAACGATCGATCGGCAAAAATTATGACAGTTGTTTGATGACAGCCGGCGTCCAATTTAGGTCTTGGCACTACGTCGTTTACTGTGAATGCAGTTTCGGAAGTCCTATATTCGCGTACAAAATGTTGCAGTAATACCACTATTTTATTTGGTTGACATATAAATAACCAAAAGTAATATTTGGATCGCAGGTTTTTTTTATATACTGTTTTAATGACTCAAAGACAGGGCATGGGTAATTTATTACGCCATTCTACATTGTACTTTATTTTGAAACATATAATTCTCTCTTTTCGGCTATAATTTATAGGCTAGATCTGTGGCGGATTTGCAGTCTCGGCCGCCCTAGACCCCAATTCATCAGCCACCCCTTTCTCAGCATCCACCATATAGACTGTATATTATCCTGTATTCGACTTGTCGCTTTAAGCACTTTTTTTCACTTTATTTCGCTTTGAAAGTCGTTCGACTTAGCCTTTGGCAGTTCCTAAATCTGGCCGTCCTACGCCCGGGCCTACCGGCCCTTAGGGTAAATCCGCCACTGGGCTAGATTATAATGGATTTATGATAGGTTCGCGAAAACCATTAATAAATCTATGACCTAAGTTTATAAAATAAAGATTCAACCAAAATATAATAAGCCTATCAAAAGTTCCAATGCCCAATTCGTTTTAACTTACTTTCAAGTTTATGTTAAATTACCAAATTTGATGCAAAAAATATAGCACGATACTCATCCATAATATGTAAAACAGAGACTAGTTCTATATCAATTAATATAAAATAGAATAATGCCTCTAGGATGAGTTCTTTTATGAATATTTTTCTTAAGGCTAATAAATACCAATATTTTTTAAAAACTGACTATATTTATGTAACCATTAAATACCTAGATATTCTAAAGTCCGTTTTATTCATACAATTTTGTATTTCTACTTTATCCGAGTCGTCATCTGCGAACGACTTGTGTTTCTCCTTAATTATAGAGGCTGCCTAATTGCGTCTACTGCATTGTCATTGGCGCGCTTTTATCTTAAAGATAAATACAGGATCACGCTATATCTACCTGTAATATTTAATACCAAAGTGTATTTTTACCCCATTGACTAACATCTAAAGACCCAGCATTCATCATTGACTGCCTCTGTGGTCTAGTGGTAACAAACGTTGCCGTGAACTCGGGAGGTTGTGGGTTCGATTCCCACCGGTGGCAAGTTGTAATTTGTCTCGGTCTGGGTGTTTATATGTATAAAATGTATATATTTACAAAAAAAAAGTATAATATGTAGTTTATCAACCATTTAGTTTCCGTAACACAAGCCTCGTAGCTTACCACGGAAACTAGATGGCGCTGTGTGACCTGTCTGGAAATATTTATTTATTTATTATCATTATAGCCCCTTGAACACAGAGTCCTAGATCGCCACTGCTGGAGATAGGCCTTCCAAAACATAGTTTTTTAGAGAATTTGGCCTACCTACTTACTTTCCAGTATTTTATGTTACTAATTTACGTTGATCAGAAAACAGTATCTTGTCGAAATATCTAGCTTGCGAATGAATACTCGTACTTAGGCTGGGTTGCACTTCATTTTAGATTTAGAGGTAATTTTTTACTAATTATTTTATACAATCTTACAATTTATCTATCTACCTAATATATATCTAGGTAATTAGGTTACAAAAATCAATATTTGCTATTTAACTGCAAACTTGCAAACATATTAACTGAGTTGCGGATTACAATTCCAAGAGTTACAAAATTTGATGATTTTCTTGCAGTTATTCGCGGCAATATCGCCCTAACACGTCGGGAATATTTCCACAGCGCGAGAATACCGCAAAAAAAAATTACAGCAACTTCTGTTACACTACTCGTATATATAACCTGTGTTTGACTTGTCGCTTAGAGTACTTTTTTTTTACATTTTTTTTCTTTCATAGAATTTAAGCAAAATTCGGTAAAAAAAGCTGCTTTCAAGTCAAATAAATCGTTTTCAATAATTTAATATTGTAGCACATTATTAAACAAAATAACACCACTTCTGACTAACTATATCCACAGTAAACTAATTTACAAAACTAAAACTTGCACCTGACATGTCCGTGCAATAGCACAGGAATTACATCCAAGAACAATAGCTATTTAAAAGTAAACTTTTGTCTATGGCAAATTTACCTCCATCAAAGGCCAGCGTAACTAGTTTAACAAAACTAACACAATAAGGTAATAATATTAAGAGCAAAAGTACTCTGCGTCGACATGGTAGTTCTATTAAACTCTTAATTGCTTCCTCTTCTAATGGCCTAGGTTCGATTTGGCCCAAAAAATATGGCCCTTAGCTATGTCATTGTGCTATAGCTGCCCTGTTTGACTTGGAAATTTGTTACTTCAAAGCGCTGAGGCTTAAACCAATCCAATCTGTCATGGGACTTGCATAAAGCAAAGCGAAGCGAAATAAAGCGATTACAGCGTTTCAACGCTACGCGAACGGTAATTAGTTTTTCTTCTCTTTGTAAAGTAATTGTCTATGATATCATTAACAAAACCCTAAATTAAAAATATATTAAATATAATAGTTTTTTTTTTTTTTTTTCTACGGAGCACGACATCTGACACCGCGCCCACCTGATGGTAAGCGGTACGCGAGGTCCAAGAATGGGAGCAATTGATGCCAGCCTCAGACGACCGACATCAGTCCCTACCACTATGCCGGCCTATAAAGATGCTTTTTTTTTCACACTTCGTTTGAAGGACTCCAGGTTATAGGAGTGGGGAAACACACTGGCTGGGAGAGCATTCCACATCTTCAGCGTGCGACAGATGTAAGAGTGTCGAAATTTGTATGTACGCGTAGGGATAGTGGCTACGGTATGTGGTTGCATATTTTGGCCTGTGCGAGTGGTTCGGTTGCGGAATAGAGAAGAAGGGATAAGGTTGTGGAGCTTGTAGAACACGCTCAAGGAGGCCACATCTCGGCGAAGCTGCAGCGATTCGAGAGTTTTGGACACTGTAGTATCGTCCACTATTCGAATAGCCCGCCTCTGAAGGACATTGAGATCATCTGTAAGGTACTTAGTGGAACCATCCCAGAGGTGAGAACAGTATTCCACGCATGACCTTATTTGCGCTTTATAAAGCATAAGTCGGAGTGAGGGCGGAAACGTTATACAACTGATATAAGACATCTGTACAATTCAAAAACAAAACAAATCACAAGTATTAAATATCTTAATCCAAATATACGATATTATTTATTTATTTAAAACTTTTTGCACTATATACAAAGGCGGACCTAATGCCGCTAGACATTCTTACTCGGTCAACCGCAGGGACATTACGAACATGGTATGTGGGAGGTACGAGGGGCGTTCAAAATATTCTCGGTATGTGGATAAAAACAAACAAGTACGAAAAGTTTGATATTTTTATTTTTCAATATACTCCCCCCCTATGTTCATACACTTATAAGATCGATCAATTATTTTTTTTAATCCCTCATAAAAATATTTTTTATCTTTGGTGTAAAAATGCTCCTCCACGGCCGTCTTCAACGCTTCATCGTCAGAAAATTTATTTCCACGCAGATCCTTTTTAAGATTGGGAAACAAAAAGAAGTCGCTTGGGGCTAAGTCCGGACTATAGGGTGGATGAGTAACAGTTTCAAACCCACATTCAACAATAGCTGCCTTGGCAATATGAGCAGTATGGACAGGGGCGTTGTCATGCAGAAGCAGAACACCTTTGGTTAACTTTCCTCGCCTCTTTTCTTTGATCGCATCTCTTAATTGACGTATAACGTTAGCGTAGTACTGCCCTGTGATATTTACACCTTTTTCTTTATAATCGATAAGCAAAACTCCTTCACAATCCCAAAATATTGTGGCCATGACCTTGCCAGCTGACGGGATTACCTTGAACTTCTTGGGATGAGCTGAACCCTTAATGTGCCACTGCATGGACTCCTGTTTGCTCTCTGGGTCATAATGATGAACCCAGGTTTCATCTCCAGTAACTATTTTTTGCAGCACCTCATCGGGATTTTCACCACACAGGTCGATAAAATCTGAACAGCAAGCCACACGCATATCCTTTTGAAGAAGCGTCAGCATTCGCGGAACCCATCTTGCACTTACTTTTGACATATTAAGATGGTCATGTATAATGTCATGTACGGTACCAATAGAGAGATTGGTTACTTGAGCTATAGATTTTACCTTCACTCGGCCGTCTTCCAATATAAGTTTTTCCACTTTATCAATATTTTCTTGTGAGGTAGCCACTACAGGCCGGCCAGGTCTAGGGTCATCTTCAATACTCTCCCTTCCACGCTTAAATTCGCTTGACCATTTTTGAATAGTAGATAAAGAAGGAGCAGACTCACGGTAAACACAATCAATTTCCTCTTTTATGGTTTTTTGATTTTTACCCTGTTTTGTCAAGAATTTTATGACGGATCGGTGCTCTAATTTCGTTAAAATTGTTAATTCGCTCATGGTGTTCATGTTTGTTCGGCAATTGCAGAAAAACAAAAGAACATCTCGGTTCCAATTTTACTTTTTTTTAATGTCAATGGATGAATCTTAGCGGCCAGTAACAAATATATATATAAAAGAGGTTGTAACGTATCAATACCGAGAATATTTTGAACGCCCCTCGTAGGTGCAAATAATAAACGTATAAGAAATATTTAAGATGAAAGAATAAAACAAAGGACAACAAAGGTAATATAAAATATAAAAGAAGGGAAGGCTGCAAAATTTGATAACATTATCATCACGGACAATTTGCTTTGATTGCATTACCCGGAAAAAAAGTATTCGCAATAAAATCGGTGACATCGTTCGCTGTCAAATGTCAAGCAAATGAAAACGCTACTAGAACACATGCCAAAGCTAAATTTAGCAGTAGACATATAGCATTTTTTAAATAAAAAACAAACAATAGCGAGACAAACAGACAGAGAGACGAGGAACAGAAAACAGTATAATAGACATAGCATAATTTACAATAATGTTATAAGAATACTAAGTATAAATACAGTTGTTCCATTTGCTTTAGAAAAAAAGAAATGTGCTAATTTTTAAATATAATTTAATGCTATAAGTAATAATAATAAATTAATCTAGCATGCCGTCGTTACAAAACATGTAAAATATGTAATATAATTAAGACCAATATAATTAAAGCCATGTATCTGGATTTATTGTATATATCGATTTATTTCAGTCTAGTTTACTAAAACAGATATATGGTATATACGACGTTTCAGACTAGTTCAAATTTCGAAATGAAGACATTAACCTTTCTAACCGGAAATTGAACCCGGTAAATTGGTTATCATGTCTAATCTAACACAAAACAACTAATTTATAACATGTGATTTAATTTCCTCTATTCTTGGGCAATAACATAACTATTTCATGTAGCATAAAGTTTTTTATTTTGCATTTTTGTGTCCCATAAATATTTGGGTCAAAAGACCGGGACAAATGGGTCCTTGGCTCACCTAATTACAATGTCCTGTGCGGTCTGTACAGCGAAACGGTCGCCTCTTATCAATTATACCTCTAGTAGTGGTAGATGCTGCCACGCTTCGTCTACTTTCTAGAATAGCTATCCATTCTATTCTAGCTACGTCTGTAGTTCTTACTTAGAATGTATAAGGCTACGAACAAATCTAATGTAATGTTAAAAATAATAAAGCTTTAACTATTTTTTCTAGTTTTATTGTTGTGCCTTTTCTTAAATATCTTCTACCATATTGGAAATAGCTGTTGCAATTTTCAGCAATCAGTATCACTATCACTACATATTATAAAACAAAGTCCTAAGCCAAACGTAATAACCGGGGAATTGCGCCTCCCGACCATAATGCGCTCTAAAAGCTGCGATACCGACATCCTATGTCTATGTATCGCGACTGCGCAAGGACATGTCATCCCAAGATGTTCTGATTGTTATACCGTTTGGTTTATTGCCCTGTCTTAATTACATATTTAATGTCTATGTATTTTATGGATTATCCATTAAAACATGGAAAACAATAAGCTAAAAACCATTCATAACCGGCACAAACTCTGTAGTTTTAAGTTAGGCATGTGTGGATGCTTTTATAGAATGCATAATTCTCTTCCTAAATCATCTAAACTACCCGCGCTTTCAAACTTTTAATGGACTCAATTTGGCTTCGCATTCAAAACAGGCGAATGAGGCAGGCCAGGTAAGTAAAATTTATATAAACATTACTGTTCTGCCCATAGACATATACGGGTATATTATAATAATTTTCTTCACAAGTTGATACACTCCTGTGCGAGTATAAATCGTGCATGGACTTGGCCTATCATTTAGACCTCTACTGCTAAAGATGTGACTTCCAGGATATATTTACTAAGAATTATTTTTAAACTTGATTGAACTATGTACAAAGGCGGTTTTTATGCCGTTAGACGTCGTCTGACACAACAGAAAATACATACCTAATAATAAAGTACATTAATATGTATATAGACAGGTACTGTACTGTAACCTGCCTTTGCGGTCACAGGATTATCCAACGCCTGCGGTTGGATAAAGTAAATTTGTATGAAAGAGTTGCTGTTGTTAATAAAGTTGCTTTGATTTGGTGCGGAGAGGATGCTACAGAACTCCTTTTGTATTAAAAAAAATTAAACACTTTCCTACGCGGGACACTTTTATGAGATTGACTGGTGCGAAAAGGTTTTAAAATAAAACTATTAAACCTCTTTTAGAGCGTGACTGAATTAGCGTTGGCCCCAAATTGTAGACGTGTATTTTATTTTAAGGTCGGTTCATATATAAATGTCCACGGTGTTACCTTTATAAAAGTTATTTATGGCGCATCTTAATAATTATATAATCAGCTTAACACCTACTTATTTCTGTTGAAATTCTGAGCATAAACTGACCCGTGTTTTCACGCTTTTCAATCTTTGTTAAATAATATAAATATACTGCCCTTTAGCGGTAGATTTAGGGCCAATAATTTCATAATGGCTTTGTTCACTTAAGTGCCACAACAAGTAGGAAGCCACTTAAGTGAGCGATGAAAACTCAAAATATTTGTCACAAGATATGGGTTAGTTATAATGGTCTTCTTAAATCTATGTTAACACAACGTTCTTCATGATTAGTATAAGGTACGTTTAAGAGCTACCATCACAGATCGCGTATGCGAATAAAATAGACTTTTTATACTGCTGTTTGTAGGCCTCCCCAAAGCCTGACCTTCTTCAGGTCAACATATAATTGGCGGAGGGTCTTTGCGTCCTCTTGTACGTGGTCTCCACTCTAGAATCCGTTTGCCCCATCGTTTGTTCTGCGGCAGATGTGCGGCCCACTGTAGTTCAACTTGCTAATTTTAAAAGCTATGTTAGTGTCTCTGACAAATATAAACATTTCGAATAATATCCATCAGATAAATACCAAACATAGCTCCGTCCATAGCATGCTGAGCGACCTTGAATTTATATACCAGACCCACTGTCAGGGTTTACGTGTCAGCTCCGTACGACATTACAGGGAGGACGCACAGGTTAAAGACCTTCCTCATCAAAAGAAAACGTATGGACGATATGCCGGAGTTTCCCGAATGCTGCCCATCCTACCTGAATGCTTTGTCGGCTTCTTTGCTGAAGTTGGCTGCGCCTAGTGAGATATTCTGTCCGAGGTAGACGTATTTTTGCACAATTTCGAGTGTAGCGTTTCCCATGCAGATTGGCCTCGGATTGATTATTAAACATGACTTTCGTTTTGATTGGACAATTTGGTTCATTCCGAGACCAACCCATATTTTGCTAAGTCATCTGCGAATCAAAGATATGAGATGAATACTCCATTGACGTTTATGCCGCAGTAATTTCATTCTAGCACCTTAAAAACATCTCATTCATAGCAAATATAAAATGTAACTGCGCAATAAATCCTTTGTCAAATAACTTTTTTGATGGAGCTAATTGAAACAACGCGTTCTATTTGTGGGTGACGAAAAAATCCACTCATTCGTACGACATATTTTTTCTGAAAAAATAAAATAGCTAAAAATGATTGACTTACATTTGTATTGGTCACTTAACACCGGAAATCTATCTCTGATATTGTTTTTTCATATAAAACAAAGAAAAAGTACAAACAGTGTGCCGAGGACACTCTCTGCGTTTCGCCATTGAACGACGAGGCTGACCCTTTGACCAAAATATTATCTACTTAAGCGGTCACCCGTTGCCAAGCGGAGTTTTTCCCCAAGCTCACGACGGAATGTCAGAGCCTCCTCGGACCACGGACCCATCGATTCGCCTGTGTTTTTTAATATTTAATTATTTTTTTACACGATGACGCAGACGTTCAGTATATTTATTTATTTATAAACTCTTTATTGCACAAAAAAACCTAAAAGTAATGTACAAGGGCGAACTTAATGCCTTTCGGCATTTTATAACAGCTAACCTTTGGAAGTGTGGTAGAGGATTGCGGGGTTTATTATTATAAATATACAACTAAGTACATACACTACATAATAATCGTTACATAATATTACTTAAATAATATATATACATATATATTAAACATACAAAAATTGGTAACTATAGAACTATTTATACACATAAAAAATAGTATAATAGATATAGGTACTAAGAAGAGCTAAGTTGTTTGTTGAGAAAGTGAGCGATTAGGAGATAGATAAATATATTAATAGACGGGGCGCCGCCCGTCTGTATGCCTAGTGTGACAGTGAAGTTTCGTAAACGCAACTATAGTAGTAGATTTTTTTACTGAATTTTCGATGTTCATTGCCTGTTATTGTATTGTAACTACAGCAGTTACGTTTTCCGAAACTTGCATGTTACACTAAGCACACTGATAACCAGAGGTAGTTTATATATCGTAGGAAAAATATATTTCTCATTGGAATATGCCGACCTTTCTTATAACCAAGCCGCCACCGCTCTAACCCAACCACAATAACGACAGTATTCTTTTAATTTATTTACCGGTCTTTACTTTACCGTCAATGGTAAAAGTAGTAAAAGAGCGGCTGCATGTTTTAATCGAACCATAAAAAAGGCAGCACAAAACACAGGCCAGTTTGAATGTGTGCCAAATAGCAGGAAAGGTTTACCATGATTTCTAAAACTTTGAACCATAAATAGCAGAGTCAATTACGCAATATACTCGTTGCGAATGTATAGAGTAGAAGCTATGGTGGTCAAGATATTAGAACGCTGACTTTCAATCTAAAGGTTGCGGTTTGAACCCCGGCATGTACCAATGGAAAATACACTTTTCTTACGTACTAATTTATCAACTTACTAGGTAATAAAATTACGAGAGGAATGCAAAAGTGTTAAAAAAAAAGTAATCTATATTAAATATTTTTTTACGAAATCTCTTACATTTAATTTTATTTTTTTTGTTCTCTTCTCCCGATGCATGATGAATGAGGTGATAGGGAAGGCAAAGGGTCTAGCCCATACAGCCAAATCTGACGTAATATATCTTTCATTTTTATGAGTTAATGAGGTCATCATCAAATTCCAGATGCTGCAGAATTTGATGCTTTTCTTGGAGTCACTCGCGGCATTATACGTCGGGTAAAATATGAGAGTTCACAACGCGGGAAAACCGCAACTGCAACTTTTGCCCCATAACTATTCACAATGTAGAACATTATTAAACAAAACAACACTAGTTTTGACCAACAATATTCACAGGAAATTAATTTACAAAACAAAAACTTGCACTTGACATGTCCACGCATAATGGCCCGAAGAACTCCTCTTACACTTAAGATTTGACAAAAAAAAAGATATTAAAAATGTCTGAAAATTGTCATAAAATTCAGTAGACAAAAATGCTTAAGGAGTTCGCAACAGGCTGGTTTGAAAAAGAGGTCTTTTTCTATTGTTCAACAAGACGGTCAACATCCACCATTCCACTCCTCTCCCTACCCAAATACTGCATGATTCTGTTAATGCCGCCTTGGATGCTCTTTCCATAAATATACTGACGGCAGCCCTGCTTAGGATATATTAGAAAGATCGGCTATGATCTTTGATAGGGGAAAGGACTAATAAATGGTCACACAAAGTGAAAAGTGATATGTGAAACCTCAACATGATTTTCAAATTGACCGCCTCCGTGGTCTAGTGGTAACAAACGTTGCCGTGAACTCGGGAGGTCGCGGGTTCGATTCCCACCGGGGGCATTGTATAATTTGTCTCGGTCTGGGTGTTTATATGTATAATTTTATAGTTACGAGGGGCGTTCAAAATATTCTCGGTATGTGGATAAAAACAAACAAGTACGAAAAGTTTGATATTTTTATTTTTCAATATACTCCCCCCCTATGTTCATACACTTATAAGATCGATCAATTATTTTTTTTAATCCCTCATAAAAATATTTTTTATCTTTGGTGTAAAAATGCTCCTCCACGGCCGTCTTCAACGCTTCATCGTCAGAAAATTTATTTCCACGCAGATCCTTTTTAAGATTGGGAAACAAAAAGAAGTCGCTTGGGGCTAAGTCCGGACTATAGGGTGGATGAGTAACAGTTTCAAACCCACATTCAACAATAGCTGCCTTGGCAATATGAGCAGTATGGACAGGGGCGTTGTCATGCAGAAGCAGAACACCTTTGGTTAACTTTCCTCGCCTCTTTTCTTTGATCGCATCTCTTAATTGACGTATAACGTTAGCGTAGTACTGCCCTGTGATATTTACACCTTTTTCTTTATAATCGATAAGCAAAACTCCTTCACAATCCCAAAATATTGTGGCCATGACCTTGCCAGCTGACGGGATTACCTTGAACTTCTTGGGATGAGCTGAACCCTTAATGTGCCACTGCATGGACTCCTGTTTGCTCTCTGGGTCATAATGATGAACCCAGGTTTCATCTCCAGTAACTATTTTTTGCAGCACCTCATCGGGATTTTCACCACACAGGTCGATAAAATCTGAACAGCAAGCCACACGCATATCCTTTTGAAGAAGCGTCAGCATTCGCGGAACCCATCTTGCACTTACTTTTGACATATTAAGATGGTCATGTATAATGTCATGTACGGTACCAATAGAGAGATTGGTTACTTGAGCTATAGATTTTACCTTCACTCGGCCGTCTTCCAATATAAGTTTTTCCACTTTATCAATATTTTCTTGTGAGGTAGCCACTACAGGCCGGCCAGGTCTAGGGTCATCTTCAATACTCTCCCTTCCACGCTTAAATTCGCTTGACCATTTTTGAATAGTAGATAAAGAAGGAGCAGACTCACGGTAAACACAATCCATTTCCACTTTTATGGTTTTTTGATTTTTACCCTGTTTTGTCAAGAATTTTATGACGGATCGGTGCTCTAATTTCGTTAAAATTGTTAATTCGCTCATGGTGTTCATGTTTGTTCGGCAATTGCAGAAAAACAAAAGAACATCTCGGTTCCAATTTTACTTTTTTTTAATGTCAATGGATGAATCTTAGCGGCCAGTAACAAATATATATATAAAAGAGGTTGTAACGTATCAATACCGAGAATATTTTGAACGCCCCTCGTACAAAAAAAAGTATAATATGTAGTTTATCAACCATCTAGTTTCCGTAACAGAAGCCTCGTAGCTTACAACGGAAACTAGATGGCGCTGTGTGACCTGTCTGGAAATATTTATTATTATTATTTAATTAATAAATATCTCTTATTATCCCACTCGATATAGTCCGTCGACTATATATTTTTTCTCACAATAAGGCGTCTGGTTGTCGTCTTACTGAAATTTGATTAATGCCATATCTTGAGTTACACTCACGTCATTAAGATAAATCGATTGACGTGCGAATCATCAAAATCGGCACACGCGTTTGGTCTCCAGTGTGTCACAAAGGAACGAACATACATCCTCACACTTCCAGCAGATATTCAGATTTTTTCACAGTCTCCGCTGCTCGTGAGTGGAACAAACTTCCTCTGGTCATCAGACGGGCGCCGTAAATAAATATATTTAAAACTCTCCTCATTGCCCATTTCTTAAATAAACAAAATAATCCGACTCCCTGATATCTATTTCTGTCTCTTTTTATTTGTTGTGTAAATTATATGTATTTTTTTCTTCATTTTGTTATGTATTTCTTACATAAATTTAGTTAAATGTATGTATTATTATTATATATTTTTATTGGTATTTGTGTATTAGTATGTAAATTATTGTTATGTATGTTTAAGTATTTGTTTTTATTTCTAATGCACCCGCAATCGTCAACCACACTCCCAAAGGTTAGCTAGTATAAAATGTCGAGAGGCATTAAGTTCGACCTTGTACTCAACTGTTAAGTTTTTAAGTGCAATAACGAATTTATAAATAAATAATACATACATATAGGCTGATAAACACGCAATTGTAAGAAGGTCTTGTTTAGTTATGAGTGTGTCCATCATCTTTGTCTTTGTCCGCTATCAACGTCAGTCCATTTAAAAGTTTAGATTGACTTCAGATTTCGCCACTAAAAGCGTCCCAAAGTTAAACATATTTTTTTATCACTTTAAAAGGGTAACGTTATAATTAGACAAATTTCGAGGTTTATTACTGAAACTGCCTCCGTGGTCTAGCGGTAAAGTCCGTGGTTTAGACTCGGAGGTACCGGGTTCGATTCTTGGTCGGGACACAAAAATATTTAATAAAATAAATATTTAATTTATTTGTGATAGTTCTCAAGTTTGGTACGCTGAAGACATCGACAAGCTTGCCACTTGTCATGATAGTAAAGTTGGCTAAATGTGAATCCGCTTATTCATAAGCGTGGTTTCTGACCACCCCGAGAGGGAAACGGTCGTGATGATACGTTTTTTTTACTATTACTAAAACATAGAAATTATTCTATCGCCATAATACTACAAGATCCGTAGCAGATTTACCTTCACCGATTGGATAACTGAAAAAATACGATTTTTGTATATAATAAAATACGTTAACAAAACGACGGTGATGGGAAACGACTTTTAGTGTGTGTTGCGGAGAGAATAGACTGTAATCCTAGGATATTAAAAGTGGACTGTATGCGTTTTCCATAAGGGGCTGATGGCCAATCTAAATTTCTATGTGGCACAAAGTATGAACAAAGGATATAAGAAAAGACATGCACGCCTTACCTTGGGTCTTCTTTGAGCTCGTCACCTGGGCGTAGCTGCAGGTCTTGACTCCAGGGCACCGGCCGGTACTTGTCACAATCCAGAATAGAACTGGACGGCGAGTCCTTTGTTCGCACTGCCTACCTAAGCACTATCACTATGGTTGGCGCGAGGTTATGGTTTTGTTTTTAATTTATAGTTTGTAATTTATTTAACGTGCACTACTTTCACGGCGTTATCACTCGATTCAGAAAGGTCTGAATCGAGGGCGAGCATCCAAAACACAAGACGTGCTCACGGGATGGGAACGAGAGGAGAACCACTACTAAGTGCCACATGTAAAATATTGGTTTTTTTAAATTAGTTCCAAATGATACTACTAGATGGCGCTAGGCGTCACCATTCCCCCGCCCTTAAAGGGTTGCCTTTAAGGTAATCTACAGTAAGACATATATACCTATAACTATAAATCATACAGAGGAAAAGCGTGCGTTGACTAAATATAATATATATAAGCGAAATTATAGCTAACTACCTACGCTACTTAATAAACTAAACTATTTACTGGCTAGGTAGTGGATACAGTTTAACCACGGGGCGAACGTAACAACACTTCGCAGTGCGAACTGTAACCACGCGAGTTATCCCATCCTCAGAAGGATGAGTCTTCTCTACGACTCCTAAGGGCCATGAGAGAGGCGATGCGTTGTCCGTATGAATAATAACGACCGTACCCACTTGTATAGGGACGGTCGGCGTGTTCCATTTGGCACGAGTCTGCAACTGGTGCAGATACTCAACTCGCCATCGCTTCCAGAACGACTGCACCATGCTATCCAATAGCGCATGACGTTCACCTACAGTGACTGACGTCACTTCGGGCGCAGGTAATGATGAAAGAGGGAGCGTATTAAGAAAGTGAGCCGGAGTGAGCGCTGAGGGCTCACTGGGGTCACTACTCATTGCCGTGAGTGGTCTGGAATTCAGAAGAGCCTCGACTTGGGCTAGAACCGTGAGAAGCTCCTCATGGGACAGAATTTGTTGACCCACGACTTTGAACAGGTGCGATTTAATTACCTTTACCATGCTTTCCCAACAACCACCGAAGTGAGGGGCGGAGGGCGGAATAAAACGCCAATTTATGCGATTTTCCGCGAGCTCCGATTCCAGATGTGGACGAAAACCATCTAAGAATTTATATAAATCACATAAATAGTTTTTAGCGCCAACAAAGTTTGTCCCATGGTCAGTATACAGACATTGTACTGGACCGCGACGCGAGAGAAATCTTTTTAAAGCGGCTATGAAACTGACCGTACTCAGATCAGTTGCCAACTCAATATGAGTGGCGCAAGTCGTCAAACACGTGAACACACATATCCACGCTTTGCGACTTCGGGCACCTCTAGCACGTAGAGGAACGTATTGTAAAGGGCCGGCGTAATCACAACCCGTATGAGTAAATGGTTTCTCCACTGGGTTGACTCGATGACTTGGAAGGTCAGCCATGAGTGGCAAAGAATTCCGGGGCTTGAACCGAAAACATACATTACATTTATGGACTCGCTGGCGAATAAGCCTACGAGCAGCTATTATCCAAAACCTTTGCCTCAACAGAGACATAAGTAACTCCGGACCAGCGTGTTGGTGTTTTATTAGCAATTAGCATTTCGATCACACGATCATGACGCGGCAAGAGGTACGGATGCTTGTATGAGTAGTCCTCGGCGGAGCGATTTAAGCGATCACCAACTCGTATAAGATGGTTGTCGTCGAGGAATGGGCTTAATTTAGATATAGCAAGCGAACAAGATTTATTTGACTCCAAATTGAGTCGGTCCTTTTAAAAATATACGTCTTGTACGGCGCGAATTATTTTAATTTCTGCAAACTCTAAATCAATCTGAGTGGGGCAATAGCTTTAAAAAACGGTAGACGTTTACTGTCGCCCTTAACAGCTTGCTGTAAGAAGACATGCGTTTTGCCAGTCCACAGAGAACAGATTCTGGCTTCTCCACGGTCGCAGCAAGTGTGACAGACTTCTGTTCCGGTACTTCTACGCACGAATCGTGAACGAAATCCACGACCGGCCACCTAGATGTGGGAGCAGATACCCACGCGGGCCCATGGAACCACAAGGGGTGGTCGATAAGTTGACTCGGTCTTAGACCACGTGACAGACAGTCCGCAGGGTTGTCAACACCGGAAACGTGTCGGAAACAACCGGCAGGAATATTGTCAGTGATCTTGACGACGCGGTTCGCGACAAACGTCTGCCAACGATGTGGAGGGGAGTGTATCCAATACAAGACTACTTTAGAGTCGGAGAACGCGTAAATTTGATTTATTTTATACAGTGGCTCATAATTGTCAATTACTATTCGGAACAATTTAGACAGGATTACAGCGGCACATAATTCCAGCCGTGCGACCGATAGTGGTTTGACCGGGGCGACTTTAGACTTAGCGCATACAAAATGCACGGAATAGTTGTCGCCGTTGCGAATATGTAAATACACGACACCACCGTAGGCTCGCTCACTAGCATCAGCAAAGCCTAATATATTAATAATGCTTCCTTCGACTACCCCTAGATGGCGCGGAATACAGAGATTGTCTAATAACGGGAGCTCTTTGCAGAAGCGCTCCCAGGTAACAATAATATGGGCTGGGGCAATATCATCCCAATCACATTTTATTAGCCACAATTCTTTAATGAGAAGCTTTGCGAATAAAATGGTAGGGGCTACGAAGCCCATAATGTCCCAGAGCCGAGCGACCATGGACAATATAGTGCGTTTAGTGCACTTGTCCTCAACAGGGACGACTCGGAAGCGAAAACAATCACTGGACTTGTTCCAGCGTAATCCAAGTATTTTATGCTGTACAGATGTGTCGAATTCAACATCTGGTACAGACTTGTGAGTTTCGGGAATGTGTTTTAAAACGTCAGAATAATTTGAAGCCCATTTCATAAGGTCGAACTGGCCACATTTAAACATACTTATGAGTTGTATGCTAAGTTCAGTAGCGAGTGACTTTGACATAGTACTAAAGTTTAAATCATCCATGTACAAAGACGAGGACGCGACAGCGGCGGCCTTAGGGAACTAACTGCCTTCGTCGGCGATCAGCTGTTGTACGACGCGTAGTGCGGGAAAGGGGCTCGACTTTAGTCCGAAACACACGCGATTAAATTCGTAAGTAATGATGGGGTCTTGCGTATTAAAGCGGTACAATATACGTTGATATCTGCGATCGCATTGTCGCATACCAATCTGCATAAACATTTGTTTACAATCTGCCGAAAGCGCGACAGCAAAGAGTCGAAACTTTAGCAAGATCGAAAACAAATCTCCCTGTAGGTTCGGACCTGCATGTAATATTGCATTGATCGCAAGACCACGGCCAGGGGGCGAAGTACCGTCGGCGACCACACGAAGCGGCGTGGAAGCCTTGTCACGGAACACTCCATGGTGGGGAATAACATAGCTAGGCTTGGTGACGTCATCATCAACAGGCACCGGGGAGAGGAATCCCTTATCTATGTAGTCTCGAATGACGTCATTATAGGCCAGGCGCATGTCAGGAGTTGCTTCTAGTTTTCGTTCTAGACACAACAAACGTTTATGAGCGATAGGATATGAGTTTCCTAATTTATAAACATCGTCACGAAACGGCAACGCAACGACGTACCTACCACTGTCTTCACGAACGGTGGTGGCGCGAAATTGTTCCTCACACTCAAGGTCATCGTGACATTGAGCGGGCGGCGCGGCAGACACTTCCTCTAGCTCCCAAAAGCGTTTAAGAATCGTGTCTATTGAAGAAGGAACAATAGAACAACAAGTAGTAAGTAGTAAAACCAGAACTATTTGTACTGGGCGTAAAATATGCGGGGACAGAACCCATTATTATATAACCGAGCACGGTTTGTATAGCGGGTGGCGCGTTACTTATGCTGCTTCTGATAATACCAGGTAACAACAGGTGCGGGAATAAGCTGGCACCGATAAGGACATCTACTGGACCGGGAGTAGCGAAAGAACTGTCGGCCATCGTCAGTCTATCGACGTGCGGTAGCGAGGACACATCTACTGAGAGCGTAGGTAGATGGTCCGTAATGCGATCTACAATAAGTGCAGATATTTTATAATTTATGTTACAATTAAAGCGAGAGTAAAACATTAAATCTGCAGAACCCTTAATGGGTTTCTCTGCGCCTCCGATGCCTCTCACTATTATATTTAACGAATTAAATGTCTTTATGCCTAAACGAACAAGTAAATCATTAGTACAGTAATGTGATTGACTGGCTGTATCCAGCAAACATCTAACTACAATAGGTTTATTGCGGGTATCGAACATGATAACTTGCGCAGTTGCTAACATAACGGTATTCGTCGTACAATGACGGTTATGTATGGCAGGCGGTAATGAGATGCGCGACTCGGCAATGGACGTTGTGCACAGCAAGACAGATTGTTGCGCGGGCGCTCCGAAATGAACAATCTCGGGGCGGCACTCGTTGCTAACTTCAGGCGGTGCTTCAGACGGTGGGCTATTCTGCGACTCGTTTTGAGTATCAAAATGTAGCAAAGTATGGTGATTTTGCTTACATTTTTGACACCTTTGTTTAGACTTGCAATTACCGGGTTTATGCATGAGACTCAAACAATTTACACAGCCACTGCGTTCTTTAATTAGTTTAAAGCGATCGGAAGGGGATATACTATAAAATGCGGGACATTTATATAAATGTTCGTGCGTTATATTATCGCACAAGCATTTAAGTGCGTTCGTATTCGTACTAACATAAGATTGCGGACTTGGTATATGTTTTTTACTAGTAAGTTTACCAGATGTACTAGGGCTTACTCGTGGACTACCAATGGAGCCCTGAGTATTCTGAAATATTTTAAATTGACTTTTAACAAAATCGACCAAGTGATCTAATGTGGGAAAATCTACGTCACGTACATCCATCTCAAAGGCTCGTACGGTTTCTATATCTAATTTCTTTAGCGCAATGTGTAATAAAACAAAATCTGACATATCATCTAATTTTAGGTTTTTTAAAGCATTAACTGCGGATATAACTTTGTCTAAAAACAGCTGGAAATTAGAAATAGAAGGTTGACCATTTGACTTATAGTTAAGTATTTGATCTATATAGGTGGAAGCCAAGACACGGGTGTCCTGGTATCTGTCTATCAGGCTTTCGAAAATTAATGTGTAATTCTCGGCGGTAGGAATAATGCCTGAAAACACAGATTGTGCCTTATGTGATAGCTTTCCTATCAAATAGTGTAGCTTATCGGAGTTCGTAAGCGATGGATTGTCGTGTACAATAGACTTAAAACTGGCATAAAATAAGGGCCAGTTGCGTACGTCACCGTCGAAAGACATGAGTTCGATTGGTGGGAGACTGGGTCTAATAGACCTGTGCGAAACAGACTCAACCTTCTGAGAAGGAGATAGCTGCGCGAGCGTGCGTTTAGTAAAACAATGTAAATCCTCGAATGCGGACATAATTTGATAGTTTGGCTGAAACGAGGGGTTTTTTTTAATATTTAAAACAATGCTTTGATCTAAAAGCGAACTAAAATCAGTGCGTAATTCATCAATTGTTTCGGCGTAGTTCAAGAAATTTTCTTTGTTACTATCACTACGGGTCGCAACTTTTGCGAATTCATAAATTTGTTGAGCACGCTTATACAAAGAGGAGATTTTAGCCTCCAACATTACTATCTGAATATTAAGTTCTGACATTCCAGAATCGCCCACTTGTTTACTATCAGTAGCCATAACTAAAATTTATTGCAGTAGATCGAGAAAATAACTGTGTAACAAGTGCGAATGAAATAATAATGTATGAATTACTTTAAAGGGTTTGTTTTAGTTAAAATAACGTAAGTAACGTGTACAACTTGACCTTTAGACAGTAATTAGGATTAACTTTTATAAATCTACCCACATAAATTAATTAATTTTACACAATAGATTATTGCGTTAAAAAAAACTTATTACACAGCATGAATGCTATTTTATACCTAAATATACATACACTATACGCCTACAAGTACCTATTAGGCTAACCATGTAAGGGCGGTGGATATCGTCCGTTATGTTTGAAACCAAAATGGTGGATATCATACGGCTCGTAATGAACTAAATGATGAATATCCTCGTAGGTAACAAATGTATCAGGGTCTAAGGTACCAAAATGTATCGGGCTCGAAGGTACCAAAAAATGTTGCGGAGAGAATGGACTGTAATCCTAGGATATTAAAAGTGGACTGTATGCGTTTTCCATAAGGGGCTGATGGCCAATCTAAATTTCTATGTGGCACAAAGTATGAACAAAGGATATAAGAAAAGACATGCACGCCTTACCTTGGGTCTTCTTTGAGCTCGTCACCTGGGCGTAGCTGCAGGTCTTGACTCCAGGGCACCGGCCGGTACTTGTCACAATCCAGAATAGAACTGGACGGCGAGTCCTTTGTTCGCACTGCCTACCTAAGCACTATCACTATGGTTGGCGCGAGGTTATGGTTTTGTTTTTAATTTATAGTTTGTAATTTATTTAACGTGCACTACTTTCACGGCGTTATCACTCGATTCAGAAAGGTCTGAATCGAGTGCGAGCATCCAAAACACAAGACGTGCTCACGGGATGGGAACGAGAGGAGAACCACTACTGAGTGCCACATGTAAAAATATTGGTTTTTTTTAATTAGTTCCAAATGATACTACTAGATGGCGCTAGGCGTCACCAGTGTGAAATAAAGTGAAAAAAGCGCTTAAAGCCACAAGTCAAACACAGGTTATGTAAAATGTATCCATCAGATAACCGATTGGTTAATAATTGTATTTTATTTATATTTTATTATTGACATTAATGACATTAGTTCCTTGGAGATTGGGTCAATCCCTGGTATGGGATTTTACCTGTTGGGATTCCCTAGCCCCTTCCCACCTTCAAGGAACTTCTGTTAGAGGTTGTATCGCAGCAGAACAAGCGCAGATCAGCAAGCGTCGAAAATATGAAACTATTTGCAATAGTTACTTTTTTTCGACGTTTGCTGTAGAAACGATGGGCCCGTGGCAACAAAGCCTTTTATAAAGAAATTGTTCCAAGGCTCATTGACGTGTCTGGTGATAATAGGGCTGGCAGTTTTTTCTTCCAAAAATTAAGTATCATTCAAAGGGGACATGCTGCTAGTGTATTGGGCACCATGCCACAAGACAGCGATTTGGAGAAGCTATTTTCTTTGTAAGTATTTAATTTTTATTTTCTATGTATTATTATTATTATTTTAGATTAGATTTTGTTGTAATATTGTTTATTTATTATTGTAATTCTTTTATATTGTTTGTATATTACTTCGAATAAATTCTGTTAAATAAAAAAAAAAAAAAAAAATTATTATCTCTAGAAAATATATAATTAAAGGGCCTGCAACAATATTGATATTCCTGACGAAGCAAGCCTCATTCATCTACTCTGCCGTGCATATATACCTAGCTCTTTAGGATAATAGTGTTTTTTTTTAATTTAGTGTCTACTGTGTAATTAAAAAAAATATTATTACTACGTGAGAATAGGAACAGGTTGAAAAACAGCGTCGTGCGACACCTGATTCCTTTTGTCACATATTATTCGAAATTGTAAAACTATGTGATACTGTTGTGACAATAAATGGATTTTTATTTATTTAATAATTTTAGTTTTACGCTGATATTTTTTTTTTTTTTTTTTTTTTTATAGACGGTGAATCAATAAATCATCAATGATACGCCCCCTGCCTGAAGGGCCAACGCGGGTGGGGGTCGCATGCCCGACTCATCCGTGAAGCTTCCTAGTGAAGCCCCAGGGCGCCTACGGACTAAAACACTATAAACCGTCTCTATCTCACTGTTGGCCCTGTGTGCCTTTACAGCTAAGTCTGAGTCGTGGCTACGGAGTGAAGGCACTCGTTCGCCGCGTAACTGATAATATCAATCTACTTTTACAGTATATAGCAGGGGTGGCCAACCGGTCGATATATGTATATATAGCATGTATCTACGATTTTGTTTAATTATGCCATAGTTTTATATACATTCATTCTAGCTTCAACGATTTGGGCTAAAGGCAGTTTAGAATTTTTAATGGAGCAATTTGGCGCTGTATTGAAAACAGCCGTTCGCTTTTCTTGAAAGCGACGAATTGAAAGTGGATTCACCTCTTAAACAATTAATGAAAACTTTAGTTCAATTAAACAATGCAATAAAATGTTATATTTATTTAATTAAGGCCTATTATAATAGTAAAGTTGGCTAAATAGGAATCCGCTCCGTTTTATGCAGAAAATTAAAATCCCGAATTTCTTAAACCGACTATTATACTCAAAAATAATCGATAATTTAATAAAATAAAATAAAACTAAAACTGCCTCAGTGGTCTAGCGGTTAAGTCCGTGAATTTAGACTCGGAGGTACCGGGTTAATAATAATAATAATTAATAAAAATTAATAATTAATATTTAATTTATATGTGATATTTCTCGAGTTTGGTACGCTGGAGACATCGACGAGCTTGCCACTTGTCATGTTTGGCCTATAGTAAAGTTGGCTAAATGTGAATCCGCTTATTTATAAGCGTGGTTTCTGACCACGCAGAAAGGGAAACGGTCGTGCTGATGATACATAAAATGAAACGAAACAAAAGTAAACGAACGAAACGAAATGAAATATTATAATGGTGAAAGATGAATAAAATAAAAATAAATAAATGAACCACTTACTTAAAAAATAACTTTATATAAAAAACTGAAGATAAAAAAAACATACCAAAGGTACGGTCGCGTCGCCAAATCGAGAAACAAGTTATTTTCGTTCATTAAAAAAAAGATTAATAATAATAAGTCCCGACTGTTAAAGTCACTATGTTCCGCATTAGAATTTATAATTTGTTTCAAAAATATTTAAATAAAATTAATTAAAAAGCCGTCTGGCCAGCGTGGCGAGTGTAGGCCAAATTCTCCAGATATATGTTCTGGAAGGCCCATCTCCAGCAGTGGAGGTCTAGGACGCTGTGTTCTAGGGGCTGTAATGATGAATGAATGATGAATTAAAAAACTAATTATAAATAAAACTAAAGCTAAAAATACCTATGAAATTAAAACTATTCTACAAAATAAACTAAGGGCTTACCACCAGGGAGGGTACCTAAAACGCTCGCCGCATTTCCTCGTTCAATTATAATCGACATATTCTGTTTTAGGTAGTTATGGCATTTGGGATCGCGACACTCTTAAAAAATCCGTTTACCCAGCTCTTTTATGAATTATTTAATTTGTTTTATGTGTATAAATCATAAAATTATTTCAATGGTGTAGTTCACCGGTTTCTGTAGTATTCCATTATACGTTATTAGTGATTATAAATCGTTTAACTTGTTCGAGATTTCATGCATGTATAAACATTTCGAAAACTTTTAATGGAATGCATTCGGTCGGTTGTGGCAAACTCCGAAACGTGTATAGGACCAAGTTATTACATTTTAAACACATTTATGCTAAAATTCCTAACATAAACTTTGTGTGCTAAAAAGTTTTATTTAAGCTTGTTTTGCATAAACATATTTTTATTTATTTCTTTTTCTCCGAGCTTTTATTTGCGTTTAGTTTATTGTACTGTGTTGCGCAAAGTTTTTGCCACAGCTATTCGGATCCGCGCGGTGGTGGCTCGGTTGTAAGAACGCGTATCTTAAATCCTATAGAGGTTCAAACCCACACGGCATGTACCAATGAGAAATACACTTTTTTTACGTACATTTGTCATAGATTTACAACACCACTGTTCCCGTGCCTTGAAAAGCACGTTAAGCCGTCGGTCCCGGTTCCACTAATACGAACTTGTGGAATCGTTAATAAATTGTCATACAAAAAAAATGACATCATATCCTCGCCAAGCCGTCAAGCGTGGCGAGTGTAGGCCAAATTCTCCAGTTCTGGAAGGCCCATCTCCAGCAGTGGAGGTCTAGGACGCTATGTTCTAGGGGCTGTAATGAATGAATAATGAATTCGGATCCGCGTTGTAGGTACATAGAAAGATAAATTTATTATTGCATAAAAAATAAAACATTCAAATGTACAGAGGGGAGCTTAATGTCTAGGCATTTTCTAACAGCTAACCTTTGGGAGAGTGAGAAGAGAGTGTAGGTCCATGGGTATAAGTATATTTAGAAACTAAGATTTGAAAATTATCAACTAATTTAACCTACTTATAAACTAATAATACACTTTTAGTCAGCCCGCACTTGTGGGAGACTTAATGCTTCACGGAGTATGGGAACCAGCGAGGAAAGCGTTTTTTGATGTTCGCATTGTTAATGCTGACGCAACCTCATACGGAACTCGTACCTGGGGAAGCATCTCCCAAACCCATTCACACGAGAAACACCGTAAATACGACAGGTCAGCAGAAGATCTCAGAGCTTCATTTACGCCGTTGGTTATCTCATGTGATGGCTCATTAGGTGCTGAGTACGCGGCTTTTGTCAAAAAGACCGCTTCACGGCTTTCTGAAAAATGGCAGAAGCCATTCTCACAAGTTGCAGGCTGGTTAAAAACAAAAATACAAATTTCTGTAATAAGGCCTATAAGCTTAAGGATCAGAGGAACAAGAAAGCGAGTGAGATGGATAGGATGTGAGGATGGAATAAATGATTAAATGTGAATAAATGTTAGATGATTTTATATATTTAGTTTTCTGTATTTTTTAGTTATTATTGTTATTTTGTTGAAATAAATTTATATCCGTTTTCTACTAATAATACATTCCATACATACAAGGTAGTATCAAGACAACTTTTATCCCGGACTGACTGCAAATACACTTCGCTTGCTAATATACGAATACTGCTATACTCGTATATATAGTATAATTTTGCTTCTGCCTCTCATTCATTCATTTTGTCTTAGGTAAATAATCATTAACCTTATTTATTATTATTGTTATTTTTCTTTTAGTTTTGCTAGACACAGTTCAATTGCACTATTAATTTAAATCTAATTACTATATTTTACTCTTATTTGTGTTTTAATTGTATTGTCTAAATAATATAAAAATGCTACTTTGTTTATATGTTTTTAAAAAAATAAATAAACAATATTCATACATAATATAATATAAATATATACATATAGGACACATCATACATATTGTCATGTTATGTACATAGTATAAATTGACACGGCCTCTATACAGCCACGAAATTGTTATTTTTTTTAAATAATTTGACATAAAATTATCATTATTTAGATTATAAGTTAACACGGCCTTTATAAAGCCACACATTTTGGTTAAGCTGCAGTACTTGTTTATGGCACCAATGTCACTTACTTATTTCGGTCCATCCATAATTTAATTTTTAATTAATTTTAATAATATTGTATTTTATTTGTAAAAATTGACAATATCTGAGTGTTGCCTGTAATCCAAATGGAAATAAATGATTTGAATTTGAATACGTAAAGTTGGGTTTATATACTCGTCTAGTATATATATACTACTATATGTATATTATCTCTACCGTCTATCTTGTCCGTAATTAGATTTTTTTCTAGATTATCGTCACCTCTCCTTGGAATGTGCCAATTCGAGCAAAGCAGACGGAAGAGAGTCTATGCTCCCTGGTAAGCTAAACCTCTTCGAGCATAGAAATGTTAGCACGTTGTTTTTACTGCGCGTTTGTAGTGGTCGTTAAACTATCTTTAGGTGGTCATAGGGTGTCATGACATAAATAATTTAAATGATCGGTAGTTTAAGCCGATGTTGTAATTTTGGGCCCACTATCGTAATTGCTAACTCCAGTGGGAATAGCTATTAAACCGTAGTATTTAGTTGGTAGCTAATTTCCATATTTGTCCGCGCCTCTCTAAGCCTTCTGGGATTTGTTCTGTTCCAATAATTATAATATTCTACTAATGGTAGGCATAGATTTTGAGCGCTGATGTTAAACTGATGGCGGTCGTCAGTGGCTGGCGTCAGTTGCTCCCTTTCTTGGACCTCGCGTACCGCTTGCCATCATGTGACAGATGTCGTGCTCAGTATAAAAAATTATAGCCTGTTATATTTGTGTTCGACGTGCACTTTCCAATTAATTTTGTTGTTTCACTGACAATATGCCGACCTGCATGCTACGAAAGTGTAAAACACGTTCTTGTCTTTATGAGTTGAAGTCTGAGCAATAGAAGATGCTATCTCGAATTACTCGCTAATTCACACGAAACAGGATCGTAAAGAAATTTAAATAATATTTAATCTAAAAATATTGCGACAGACATGAATATATAAGCTTAAACCTCCATTTTTTTTTTTTATTTATTTAAGGATATGGTACAGAATACATAAGTCCTAAACAATTTAAACCTCCATTCATGACTTTTCTTTCATGAAGTTTTGAAAAAAAATTTAATAGGTATTTTTTGTAACATAATATTATTGCTTCATAAGTACCATAAAAAAATAATCAGACGTGGCCGTATGGGCTTTAAGCTCCTTGCCTTTTCCCAAAGTTTAAAAAAAAAAAAATATTTTTTGTAACATAATGTTAATGCGTCAGACGTGGCTGTATGAGCTTAAAGTTCCTTGCCTTTTATCGAAGTTATTAAAAAAATAGAATAGTTGCTTTTTGTAACATAATATTATTTCTTCATAAATACTATAGATAAATAATTAAACTTGGCTGTATAAGCTTGAAGCTCCTTGCCTTTTCCCAAAGTATTAAAAAAATAGAATAGGTACTTTTTGTAACATAAAGTTAATGTGCTATATGTGGCTGTATGAGCTTAAACTTCATTGCCTTTTCACGAAATTTTAAAAATATAGAATAGGTACTTTTTATAACATAATATTATTTCTTTATAAATACCATAGAAAAAATATCAGAGGTGTCTGTATGAGCTTTAAGCTCACTGCCTTTTCACGAAGTTTTTTTATAAAATAGAATAGGTACTTTTTGTAACATAATATTATTTCTTCATAAACACAATAGAAAAGTAATTCCGATTTTTGCCTTTTTACACTAATGTTTAAATTAAATAAGATAATAATCTTAGGTTCTTTTCTAACACAATATTTAATAAATAATAGTATTGTCTTTGATTTGACTAGATCATTATGTTAACCTGATTGCGGTGAATGTAATTAATTCCTTGTTAGTCAATTTGGCACAGCAGTAAAGTGTACTCATTGCTTTGCGACTCTGAAGCTTACGGGATCAGCAGTTCTTACCTTGAGCACACTTATTTGTTACCTCCCAGAGACATATATTATGTACCTACTCATATTTAAAAAAATAATTTATAAACTATTTTAAGATAGACTATTACAAGATAAAGTACACTTTTTATGGGGACAATATTGAATGTAAATATGAATCGCGGTCTAATATATATATTAAATTACCCATTTTTAGACAGAGAATAATATTTATAACGATTTTTCTCTATTTTACTAAAACAAATAGAAGAAGAAGACAAATTTCTAAGCATTTCATGGATTCACCGTGCGGGTGCAGGGCAATCGTAAGAGATGAGAAAAATGGTGTCTCGGGCTTGCGAACCTTAGCTTATAAGAAAAGGAGGCCTCCCTTTTTTATTTTATTACGCGAAAATACGCTCACCATCCACCATTCTACTTCTCTCCCTACCCAACCAAATACTGTATGACAAATCCCCAAAATGTCCGTAATTTTTTTCCCTAGAAAGATAATAGATTACATTTCTCTTGAGAGCGAAAGGATTGCAAGGGTGTTAAACCCTCTTAAGAAATCTTTGCGTTAATAAAATGTAGGCCTAGGACTTGTAGTAGGTACTCTCTCCTACTGCTTGTGGAGTAGGTACAGAACAGTGGAGTCATTCAAAAGCTTGACACTCACAACATACAGTTAAAATTACACATATGCAACAAAAAAATAACAGGTTGCAGCTGTCCAAATCTCGCACGCACTGATCATATTAAATACTTAGGAGTAATCATAGACCAAAACCTATCCTGGAATCTGGAAGAGTAAGGGAAATGATGCACATCTTTAAAAATCTACGCCATATTGGAGATCCACTTACAATTAAAAATGTATACTATACACTGGTTCAAAGTCTGCTAACATATAGTTCACTAGCTTGGGGTGGAATATACAAATCTTACCTAATCAACGTTGAACGATCTCAGAGAGCATTACTAAAAGTTATGTACTTTAAACCATACAGATATCCCACTGTAAATTTATATACCGACACCAAGGTACTTTCTGTGAGGAAACTATATATTCAAAAACTTATGCTTAAACAACACACATCAACTCTAAAAAGAACTGATAACAGCAACAAAAGAAGATACTATGAGGTATTTACTAATCACTACTACAGAACCAGAAGGGCGCAGCGTACAAATTTATTTCAAGGACCTTATATCTATAATCATTTAAATAAAATATTGGACATAAACTTAACTACAAATACAAGACTCAAAAATATTCTTTACTATTACCTAATGACTCTGACATATATAGAAACTGAGAATTTATTTGAAATCACAAAATAAATCTAATACTTATATAATCTTTCATCAAGTGCATACCTACCGTCTTTCATAATTTACATTCTTGAGATTTCATTTATATGACTAATTATTTATTTATTTACTATATTTATTCTGTATATTATATATAGTGTATTTATTTACCTTTCATGAATATCTTATATATATATATATATATTAATTATTGTATTTAGAATTTATTTTTTTATTTTTAATTTAATTTTAATTTAATTTTTAATTTTGATTTAATTTTTAATTTAATTTGAAGTTATATAAATTATAGATTTAGTGCAATTGAGACCCCACAATACCGGCCTTCCTAGTGTGGGTCTCCAATAGAAAACATGTACATAGGATTTTATTGGAAATAAACGATTTATTATTATTATTATTATTATTATTATTCAGGCCCGGATGGCTAATGAGCAAGGGTTGGGGATACAGACATTCAACCACCCGCAGGTAATTCGTGCATTTTTAGGCTTGTATTTACTTGTATAACGAATCCAGTCGTTCGACTACTTTGAGGTGCCGCGTGCAAGACGGAGCGATATTCTGGAGATGCTAGTCTAGTCATCATGTCTAGTCAGGCCGACGACAAACTCCTCACTTTACTATTGAGAAGGTTACCTACGTAACTCCAGCTCTCGAGTTATGACGGAATTAGGTGTAGTAGGTACATTTGTACGACAAATCCACCTGTATATACGTCTACGTGACCCCCCGCCACTGATTTCTGTTTCCATACGATTTATCCCATTCTCCCGCGTGCCGGATTTGAGGCAGAGTACAGAATAATTTCACGGATGCTTTGGTGCCTCGATGTGTAGCGCCAATTTATTGCTCAAACTCTCACCTCGCATTTGTGTGAAACACGTTCAAAGAAACTTACGTACCTGACAATATAAAATTCATAATCTTCATCACGACCGTTACTGGGGTGGTAAGAAATCAAGGTACATGGCGGTTCCAGCCATGAAAATATTTTCCTTATTTATTTATAAACTCTTTATTGCATAAAAATCTAAAAAGTTATGTACAACAACGGGGAACTTAATGCCTTAAATGCATCTTATTACAGCTGACCTTTGGGAGTGTGGTAGAGGATGCACATTTGTTATTTTTATTTATACTAGCATGACATGTGACCTTTAACTTCTAACAGAAAATGTCCATAGATCCTTTGTACTTTGTGCAATAAAGTTTTTAAATAAATATAATTTGGGTTAGCTTAGAGTTAAGTTTAGTTGATCTCTTTGAGAGCTATTGCTATAACATTGCTTTGCATTGCAACATCCAATTTCTCTACTATTTGATCAACGAATGGGTCATCGATGCTCAAAGGATTAAAAATTCTGTTTATACTTGGATACCAACCAACCAACGACTCTTCCAATTATTCAGATCGATAATTTACTGAGAGAACATGTCCCTTACTTCTAATCTACTATTTAAAAGCCACTTTATTTAGGTAGATATTATTATAGAGAGAGTTCACGTTTAATCAACTTTACTATAGGCCCATCATGAGAAGTAGCAAGCTCGTCGAGGTCTCTAGCGTAAAAATATCACAAATCAATAAAATCATGTGTCCCGACCAGGAATCGAACCCGGTACCTCCGAGGAAGGTAGCTACAGAGGCAGTACTATTATTACCTAAATCTAATCAACTATACATTAAAAAAAACTCTAGAGATGGCCAACCAGGGATAGTTCCAGGGAAACTGGCAACATTTCACCTCTGTGTAGCGAGGCTAATACGTTGGCAAAAATAATTGCTCGCCTTCCTGTCTACAGACTTTTCCGTCAGCCGTTTGGACAGCTCTTTGGCCAGACGCATGTCTAAGGGACCCCATGGGCTCATCGTCTCGACTCCGAACGGCTCAAATTCGTAAACTGTACCGAGGTTGGCGTATTTGCGCAGCTTTAGGTTCTAAGACAAGGCGCTTGACAAGGTCGCTTGGATGTGTGATGGGATTAATGTGTTTACACCTGTCGCATCCCACACCAGGCACCTGCCAGGTTTCTCTTGCCATCGTTCCGTGCAATCCTAGAGGGTTCTATCTAGGATCGCAGCAAATTGAATATGAAATACCAACTAAGGCTAGATTTTACCAAAACGAAATCGCTGTAAAAGTTACGATTAAAGTTAAAAATAGGGTCGATTGTGCCAGCTGACTGGCCTTCAACAACTGGTACATTCGACGTAATTTTGTAACGATTACAGATATAAATATAAAGGTACATATATCATATGTATACAAACTGAACCAATAAATATGCTGATTTTATTGTTTGACTTAATGTTATTAAGAATACTTATTATTACTACTATTATATTATTTTTGTTTTTGGGTTTATATAAATATATATAATTTTAGTTATATATTAGATATGTATGCCAAATTGTTATTTATATCTTTAAATTTAAATATTAATGTCTTTCTGTATTTCATTCTTGATATTGTTTACTGCATGCTGTGTACAAATGTTAGGTAGGCAAACGTACTACTTATTCATATCACTGTATTTTGTTGAATGTTTTTTGTACCTTAATAAATAAATAAATAAATATACCGTTACTTATCATAAATAAAGTTACCGATATAGCCTTCAAAATTAGTAAGCTGAAGTGGCACTGGGCTGGACATGTCTGTCGTAGAACCGATGAACGATGGAGTAGACGAGTTCTAGAGTGGAGACCACGTACGGGAAGACGCAGAGTGGGTCGACCCCCCGCTAGATGGACTGATGACCTAAGGAAGGTCGCTGGTGGGAGTTGGATGAGAGTGGCAGGAGATCGTGTGAAGAGCCTTGGGGGAGGCCTATATCCAGCAGTGGAGATACACAGGCTGATGATGATGATATCATATAATATTATTTATTTATTATTTATTAAAAACCTTATTGCACAAAGTACAAAGGCGGGCTTAATGCCCGTAGACATTTTCTGACAGCCAAACCTTGGGGACAAATTAGAGCATTTATAGGTGCAATGAAATAAATATTTATAGGATAAATTTAACATAATTATATATACTTACATAACATACTTTTATATATACTGTAATATCAATATACTAAATACATACACAAAAATATACATATATACACTTATTAACATTGTTGGGAGCTATTTAGAAAGTATAGATAGACACTTGCCTTATGTTTACAGGGAGATTGTTCCATAAATTTGTGGCAACAACTGTAAAAGAATTTGAAACAAATCCAGAATGATGCAAGGGAACAGAAAGAAGTGAGTTGTGAGAAGAATGAAGGGATTTGTCGTGAAACGAAGAAAGATAGGCAAATTTATCCTTGAGGTATTTCAGTGTCGCAGGCTCGTTTAGAATAGAAAAAAGGAGACAGAGAACTCTTAGATTTCTGCGACAACGAATTGGCAGCCACTACAACTTAGAACGATATTCAGGGATGTGATCGTGATTATGTAAATATGTAGGTATGTATAATTGTTTATATGTGCATATAACAGTCAGAACCCATTGTTGGGAAGATGTGAGCCGGAAGATTTTAATGGATAACTGATAAAGCCACTATGTAATTAAATATATTATATAATTATTTCAATGGTGCAGTTAAGCGGTTATCAAACTTTTTGGCGACGGAACCCTTGGGCTTGTTTTTTTCTTTTTAGTTATTTCAGTTCAGTTTTTTTTTACAGTTATTTTTGTACGCAGTCAGATTTTTTATTTTTAAATTAATTTACGGTCGTAGGTCGGTAATTAGTAGCGTAACAATTAAGAATATTTATTGGTGTAATTAGGAACATGCATTTAATCCACATTCTGTAGTACCTATCTACTCGTACACAAAGTAAAGTATCTTCACGACCGTAATCAATATCTTATAAGCCTATACTAGCTGTTTAGCTGTTAGAAAATAATACGGCGCAAGTCAAATTTACAGGGGAGTGAAGGTCCTTATGATCTAATTAGTAATACATGTTGTATATATAATATATAGTAAAGTATCATCACGACCGGGGTTGTCAGACCTCACGCTTTTTTTTATAATTAAGCGGATTCTCATATAGCCATTTCAAATTATCAGACAAACAATGATGAGGTAATAAAAGCAATTTTCAGTTTTCCTTCAGGTTCTGCTGGAGGTCCTGACGGACTTAGACCACAACATTTGAAAGACCTTTTAACCCGGAATACGGGGGCATCAGAAGCACGTTTTATTAATGCACTTACAGACTTAATTAACCTCACGATGTCAGGTTCAGTTCCTGACGAAGTATGTAGAATACTTTATGGGGCTTCCCTTTGTGCTCTTAAAAAAAAACAAGGAGGCATTAGACCTATAGCTGTCGGAAATACCATTAGACGCATTACAGCCAAAATCGCTTGTTCATCGGTTAAACTTACTGACTGACCTGACCTTAAAGAATATTTCGTCCCCTTTCAAATGGGTTTTGGTGTTAAAGGAGGTTGCGAAGCTTTGGTTCATGCCACCAGACAATTCTTAATTAACCCACATTTAGAAAAGAAAGCTATACTTAAGCTAGATTTCCGAAACGCTTTTAATGCCATTGAGCGATCCGAAATGTTAAAACAAGCATACTTGAAAATCCCATCTATATCCCGTTTCATTTCACAATGTTACACCAATGCGTCATGCCTTCTTTATAATGGCGACATTTTATTATCAGCTTGTGGTTGTCAGCAAGGGGACTACCACTAGGTCCTGCTCTTTTTAGCCTCACCATTCAACCTATGATTAATTTCCGATTTTAATTGTTGGTATCTCGATGATGGTACTATCGCAGGCTCCATAGAAAATCTACTCAGTGATTTATCTAAAATTATCTCCTTATCAAACAATTTAGGCCTTAAATTAAATCCTTCAAAATGCGAAGTCTTTTTTCTAGATGAGGCCAGTGAAAATGATTATCAACGTTTTAACAATCTTGCCAACGGTATCATCCTTCTCAACAAAAATAAATTCAATTTACTTGGTGCTCCTGTTACAACCGAAGCCATTTTTAATACATTAGATTTAAAATTAGAAACATATAAACGAGCTTTGAATAAATGTGAATCCTTGCAACCACATTTAGCATTATTTTTAATTAAAAATTGTTTAGCTGCTCCTAAACTAATTTACTTATTGAGATGCTGTCCATCTTGGCTCGCTCTTGACAAACTTCATAATTTTGACATCATCCTGAAGTCCACAATTGAAAAAGTATTAAATATCAACTTGCCAAATACATCATGGTCTCAGGCATGTTTACCCATCAGATTAGGTGGACTTGGTCTCCGTCGTTTAACCGATCTTTCCATTCCAGCTTACCTGGCTTCTGCCCACAGCTCTAAGAGTCTTGGTCGATTTAATTCTTAAATCAAACGTCGACTTGGATCTACACTGCGTGGTAGACGCCAGAAAGCTTTGGACAGATTCAGTTCCTGACGTTAGCGAATCCGATAATAAATGTTCCCAGGCCGCTTGGGACATCCCTTTAATTAATAAATCATACCAGTCAATACTAGACATTTCAAACAATAGTTATGACTGTGCCCGTCTGTTAGCATCTACCCAGAAGGAAGCTGGTGCATGGCTTCACGCCGTCCCATCAGCTCCTCTTGGTACACTCCTGGATAAGGACAGTTTAAGAATAGCAGTTTCATTACGCCTTGGTTCAAAGATATGTCAACCTCACATATGCAGGTGTGGTTCTCAAGTTGATGAAATGGGTCTACACGGGCTTAGTTGTCAAAAGAGTGCAGGCAGATTCTCCAGACACCAAGCCTTAAATGAGATTATAAAGAGAAGTTTATGGTCTGCTAAAATCCCGTCCGTCCTTGAACCATCAGGACTTTCACGTAGTGATGGTAAAAGACCGGATGGTATGTCTCTTGTACCATGGAGTGAGGAAAGATGTCTTGTTTGGGATGCCACCTGTGTGGATACCTTTGCCGCTTGCCACATTTCCTCTACATCAAAAAAGGCCGGTTCGGCTGCTCATACAGCCGAATTTAGAAAGCACATCAAATATAATAGCATTAAACAAAATTATAACTTTGTGGCATTTGGGGTTGAAACAATGGGGGTATATTCTCTTGATGCCCACAAATTCATAAAAGAGCTGGGTAAAAGAATTTTCCAAGAGTGTGGCGATCCCAAATGCCATAACTACCTAAAACAGAATATGTCGATTATAATTCAACGAGGAAATGCGGCAAGGGTTTTAGGTACCCTCCCTGGTGGTAAGCCCTTAGTTTATTTTGTAGAATAGTTTTAATTTCATAGGTATTTTTAGTTTTATTTATAATTAGTTTTTTAACCAATTTAATTTTAATATTTTTGTATCTAAGTACTTTGAATAAATATACTTGAGAACGGCAAAAAAATCTAACTTAAGATAATAGCTGCTGTAAATAGGCATTGTTTTACTATTTTAAATAATGACGTATTACAAATGCCTGTAATAGGTTTACGTGAATAAAGATATTTAATTTTGACTTTGATATTGGCTGCAGCTTTTCTGGTACATTCATGTAGGGAGTCCACCGCATGGGTAACCTACTACGCATCCTCTTATTGACTTTTCTCTTATACACTACGGAGCGCTCGATAAATATTCCTCCACGCCGCAACACGTCTCCGGAGAAGATGATAATGCCTGATTCTCAGATCCTTCAGTATTCAAATTCAAAATTATTTATTGTATAGATTGCTTATTCTAATTACAGTTGTATGTACATGTAATGATGATGCAATCTGCCCATATTATGGGCATACAATATGCTTATGTCAATAAATATTTATTTACAATATTTATTTGTACATAGTTTATATTTAATATTGTTCTTGTCAATTAATTGGAATAAATATAAATAAATAAATATAAATAAATATTTTCAGACAGGTCACACAGCGCCATCTAGTTTCCGTGGCAAGCTACGAGGCTTGTGTTACGGTAACTAGATGGTTGATAAACTACATATTATACTTTTTTTTTTTTAATATATACATATTATACATATAAACACCCAGACCGAGACAAATTATACAATGTACAACTTGCCCCCGGTGGGAATCGAACCCACGACTTCCCGAGTTCACAGCAACGTTTGTTACCACTAGACCACGGAGGCGGTCTAGTTGGATTTATTGGAATACAATGTTAATGTCAAAATTTGCATGCTAAAAATTCTTTTATTGAGTAAAAACAGTTGTCAATAAGAATTTTCTTTAACTCAATAGTAAAACGTTTTATAGGTAACTCTCGATCTTTCTAGGAATTTTATTATATACTCTAATGCACATTATATGGCAGTTTCTGTAAGTATGGTTGTAATCAATGATCACAAAAATCGAATCCAGTACCTCCGCGTATAAATCTACGACGGTACCTGTAGCTACAAGGTAAAGATAAAATATTGGAGTGGCTTGGAAACTGGTCAGCCGAAAGTAATTCTAACAAAGTAGATAAAAGTTGCGGCGCTAAAGAAGCGATTAAAAGAAAAATTTGCATTCTTTCAAATTAATTACTCGCGCAATAACAAAAGTTTTTACGAGGAAATATAAGAATTTAATCCCTGTATTTAAAACATATACCTGAAGTTTTAGTGGAATTCCTATAGGTTCATTCTTTTTTTTATTCTTTATTCTTTACGTACCGCCATACATTTATTTATTTATTTATTTATAAACTCTTTATTGCACAAAAAACTTAAAAGTAATGTACAAGGGCGAACTTAATTTTATAACAGCTAACCTTTGGGAGTGTGGTAGAGGATTTGCGGGGTGCATTATTATAAATATACAATTTACATACAATACATAATAATCGTTACATACTACTACTTAAATACATATATATATACAAATACGAAACTAGGTTTAGTATTTATTTATTTATTAAAAACTTTATTGCACAAAGTACAAAGGCGGACTTAATGCCCGTAGACATTTTCTGACAGCCAATCCTTAGGGACAAATTAGAACATTTATAGGTGCAATGAAATAAATATTAATAGTAGGATAAATTCAACATAATTATATATACTTACATAATATACTTTAACATATACTGTAATATCAATATACTAAATACTAATACATACACAAATATATACATAAATATACATATATACACTTATTAACATTGTTGGGAGCTATTTAGAAAGTACTGTTTACACACAATAAATATAGTATGATAGATATAGGTACTAGGAAGATCTATGTTGTTTATTCATTCCCACCGGAATTCGGCTAAGTCTAAGGTTACAAACACAAGTACAACACTTTTGTCCTGCCTGGAGAGTGCTATAAGGCAAGGAACAGAACTGCAGGTTAAAGCAGTGTCAAAGGAAATATAATAAAAGCAAAATAAAAACAAAAAGAAACATTAATATTTAAATAAAACAAAATTATACGACTGTAAAATGGCATTGTCAAAAAAATTATAATATATAGGTATGTCAAAAAATAATATATATATATATATATAAAGCTAATTACTAAAATAATTAAAGCAGCTGTAAAGAGGCCTTGTCAATATCCTTTTAAAATGCGTAGGTACTCAATGAAAACCTATTAATAATAATAAATAATAATAATAAATATTTCCAGACAATCACACAGCGCCATCTAATTTCCGTGGTAAGCTGCGAGGCTTGTGTTACGGAAACTAGATGGTTGATAAACTACATATTATACTTTTTTTTTTTTTTGTAAATATATACATATTATAGATATAAACACCCAGACCGAGACAAATTATACAATGTACAACTTGCCCCCGGTGGGAATCGAACCCACGACCTCCCGAGTTTACGGCAACGTTTGTTACCACTAGACCACGGAGGCGGTCAAAGGCCAATGGTTGTTTACGCGTTTACGCCTTAATTTTTAATATACTATGTAATATATACAACACTGCCTTTGCCGCTTGTAGAAAACAGGCGTTTCGTCAAGTGTCAGTTGTCAACCTTTTTGGTTTGATAGTATCGTATCTCAATATACTTTTAATTTATACCTAAAGTTCTGAAGAGTTTTTTTCATCCAACTACATATTACTACATATTCCAACAATGGTTGTCATAATATTGAATTCCTATATAGTTTAAGATACGCAGAAGAGCGACCTTTACTGATCTGTGGTAGGCGGACTGATGGTAGTAAATTACCCAGTCTGCCGGGGCGGGAAAGTATCCACCGTTCGTGCAGATAAAAACAGTAAAGTGTATCCACACGTTTCGGGATCAGGATCGAATTGGCGTCATGCTCAGTCTAGGCGGCGTAGTGTTAGGGACTGATGTCAGTCATGAGTGTTTTCATAGACTTTGCGCGCCACTTACCATCACATGTAAAGGTCACATGTCGTGCTAGTATAAACAAATAATGAAATCTACTGTTTATATAATAAAATATCCTAACAAGAGCAATTGTGATGGGTTGGCTAACAAAATTTGGTCAAGGTTATTTTTAGCTAACTGTTAGTGTCGTTTATAAGTGCAAAACTTTAGGAAATTGACGTAATAAAACTGCAAGAATTTGTCAATCTTGTGTCCATTTTTTTTTTAAATTTATTATAGATTTTATTTTTCGTATTCAATTTAGTTTTAGATTACCTCAAAAAAAACTTCATTATTTCTTTTATTTTTTATCTTTTTAGCTGCGGGGTTCTCATCTCATCTTAGGCGTAGGTCGCGTCCTTCAGCGCCGTCGCTCGATCGGCCGTCGTCGTCGGCTGCATATTCCGACGTTCGTTGTCATCAAATTAGCACTCGTATTATTTAGTGAAGTTTTGGTATATTAGCGCCGCAGATAGAGCAAGAATTGATGCGTTTAAAATGTGGTACTGGTATAGTTTGCTCAGAATCCATTGGACCGCACGACACACAAACGTTTCGGTGCTTGAAGAGCTCAAACTTGCCAAGATACAGAGACTTTCTGCCGTCTGCTTTACCCAAATTCTGCAATATTTTAAGAGGTGCCGACAAACTTTTAGTAACGGAAAAAGTAGACCGTAAAAGAACAAGAGGAAGAAGTCCCAAACGATGGTTCACTGCGTCGAGGACTGTAATCACTGGAAACGGCTAGTATATGGTCTGCGACGGACTCACGATCCTCAACAGTGGGGGTACCTAATCAGGAGGAGGTACATTAGCATGTGTTCTAACAATACAGACAGGCTTCTTTCACATTTTTAATATTAGTATAGCTTAAGTACAATTCGTGACTTCGGTTCAGAAGCACAGTAACAACCAACGTCAGTCCTTAATCATCATTAATTTACCCAGTGTTGATAGTAACCGTCTGTTAGCCGTAGATCAATCGTCAATCAAAATCCTGAGACGTGATGGCCTGTCAATTTTGACGACGGAGCGTGAGTAGTACTAATACAGGGTTAAACAATTTAAGAACATATTTTCAGAACAAATTGTCTTCTAGTATAAACCATTATGTGTATTAATTAATCTGACCGCCTCCGTGGTCTAGTGGTAACAAACGTTGCCGTGAACTCCGGAGGTCGTGGGTTCGGTTCCCACCGGGGGCAAGTTGTACATTGTATAATTTGTCTCGGTCTGGGTGTTTATATGTATAATATGTATATATTTACAAAAAAAAAGTATATACCTATGTAGTTTATCAACCATCTAGTTTCCGTAACACAAGCCTCGTAGCTTACTACGGAAACTAATTGGCGCTGTGTGACCTGTCTGGAAAAAAAAAATTTGAGTTTTTTTTTTTTTTTTTTTTTTTTTTTTTTTTTTTTTTTTTATACTAGCACGACATGTGACCTTGGGCCCACCTGATGGTAAGTGGCGCGCAAGGTCCATGAATGTTAGCAACTGAAGTCAGATACTCGTAACTGCCATCAGTCCCTAACACTATGCCGGCTTGACTAGATGCTTTTTCACACTTCGCTTGAAGGACTCCAAATTATAGGAAAGTGGAAACACAGAGGCTGGAAGAGCATTCCACATCTTTATCGTACGACAGATGTATGAGTCCCCAAATTTATATGTACGCGAAGGGATGGTGACTACGGTATGTGGGTGCATATTCTGACCTGTGCGTGTGGTTCGGTTGCGGAATGGAGAGGGAGGGATTAGGTTATAGAGTTCTTCGGAGCACTCACCATAGTATAGCCGGTAGAACACGCTCAGAGAAGCCACATCTCGGCGAAGCTGCAGGGATTCGAGAGTTCCAGATGTAGTGGCATCGTCCACAATTCGTACAGCTCGCCTCTGCAGGACATCGAGAGCATCTGTGAGGTACTTGGCGGAACCATCCCAAAAAAAAAAAATACTTTTATAAGATAAAATATATTTATATATATACCTACCTAATACTGCCTCCGAGTCTGGCGGTTAAGTCCGTGGACGTAGACATTTTAATTAATAATAGAAAGTGGCGCAGCCTAGTAGTTGGTTCTTCTTCTTAATCGCTACACTCTTGGCAGAATGGTCGTGGTCGTGGCACGCTTAACAAGCCGTCGCCACTCGTCTCGTACTGCAGCCTTTCTGGGGCACTCATGTAGGGGGTGTTCCATTGCTGCTTTAACCTGGTCAGTCCATCTTATCGGAGACCTACCACGCATCCTCTTGCCATCGACTTTTCCCTAAACTACAAGGCGTTCAATGGATGTATCTCCACGCCGCGACACGTGTCCTAAGAAAGAGAGAATGAGTGATTGCACGATTAGGAAAGGCGCTGTCCTATCTCCAGTTCCTTTAGAATGGATTTGTTGGTTCGGAACTCCGTCCACGATATGCATTTTCCGCCAACACCACATTTCTAGAGAATTAATCCGTTTTATTTAATTTTCGCGCAGGGTCCAGGTTCTCTGCTAGATATATCGGTAATTAAGTACTATAGCTTTATTTTTAGTTATATGTAGTTTTCTCAATAAAAATCTTTGTTAAATATTAATAATATTACCCACAATCATCGATGTATATACACACATCAAAAGTGTCTAGGGATCAACATATATTTTTGCAATAACTTTTCTCCTGATTGATATTCATTAAAATTTTCTTTAAGGATTGATCAAATAAAATGTTTTCGTTTGTCTACAGTAACGATAAACCAAGTCACCTTTGCATTAGTAAAAAAAATTGCCATTTTCCTAATAAAGGGATTTTTGACATTTGAACCACTAACATTAAAGTTCGAAAAAAAGACTGAAATAACAGTTTTTTTTTTAATTTTATTGGGTAACTTAAACAATTAATAATCCGTGCTTCTACCGCGAACACTAACAACACAAGAACATCGGTTTGGCATACTCAAAATGAGTTCATCCAAATCACGCTGTGGAATGGCCGCCCATGTTCGTTGCAACAACAAAAAAAGGTCTTCTTGCGACTGGATACCCTCCATATTCGGCAGAGCTCTTCTCTGAAGAATATCCCATGCATGCTCAATCGGGTTCAAGTCTGGCGACTGAGCAGGCCAGGGCAGGACATTGATGTTAGCTGCGGCGAGAGTCTGTCTTACAACTCTTGCGGTGTGCGGTCGTGCATTATCATGCATTAACTGAAATAAGGGACCGATATGCACTTGTAGAGGAACGATGACGTCTGATACAACCGTCTCAGCATAAATTTGAGCGTTGAGGTTGCCTCTGATCCAAATCAACTCAGTTCTTCCGCCGCCCATACCATGATGGTTCCACCACTATAAGGATGGACTTCCTGGCAGGATTTTAATCGCTGTTGGCGTCCAGGGGTTCTCCAGTGTCGTATACGTCTTGTATCCGGCCTCATACCAAAACGAGACTCATCAGAAAAGCACACGAAACGCCATTGTTCTTCTGTCCAATTTCTGTGTTCAAGAGCCCATTGATATCGAGTCCTACGATTGTGCATTGCTATAGGTGGTACCCGTATTCATGCAAGCGGTTTCTGACTGTTTGGTCGCTAATTAAGTTCCCTGAAGAGCGATGAAGGCTCACGGCTAACATCATGGCGGTTATTGTTGGAGTTCTTCGAGCTGTGATTTGAATGTATCGGTCTTGTCTCCGTGTGGTGCAGAGATACCGTCCTCCATGGCGCTCAGCCACGGTACCAGTGGTTCGGTAACGTGTCCAAAGTCGACTGATAACACTCTGACTTGTATTCAGAGCTAAAGCCACAGTACGTTGCCGGGAACCAGCTTCTATCATTCCCACGGCTCTGATCATTTCTTCCCTGCTTAAATGACGTCGCCGCTCCATAATAACGTTGGTTTTAATCAGTAGTAGGGAAACAGTAGCACTAATAATGTCTTCAATGCGTCTTATGTTTTTATAGGGAAAATATTGACAGCTGATTTTCATCTTTTACTCGAATTTGATTGACAGTTCCTGTTTTAAATTATGAAATGCACCAAAAAGGATCCATATAAATTTATAAAATCATAAATTTATTACAAAGCCACATCTCAATCACAAGAAATCCGCATAAACATGCTTGATCCCTAGACTTTTTGATGTGTGTAGATAGGCCCTCACTGATATAAAAACGTTCCCGTAAAACCAATCGAAGTCATGTAGCTGCACCAACAGTCGCGAGATAGCAAGCGTCGAGAGCGCCTAATATTAATATTTATATCGAGTAAAACTAGTCTTTTTGTATGCATTGTGATATAATTTCCGATGAATAAAGCATGTGGTATTATCCTAGCTTGAGAATTGCCCCCCAAAGCTGGTAGGTACACAAAGCAAGCGGCACGTTTTTAAGAGTGCGTTTTGTATTGAATAGGCTTATCTATATACATCGATGCCCACAATACCTTCTCACTTCTAGTAAAAGGTTAGCTGTTAGATAATGTTTTTAGATATGAGGCTTGCCTATGTACTGTATAATGTTTTATTTTCTGTGCAATAAAGAAATTATATAGGTATCTAAATCTATCAGCGTTCAAGAGGAATTCGGCTGCAGTGAATTGTAATATTGGAAATATTTTTATTGAATTTATTGTTGTCCTATTCGGCGTATGTTGTATACAGAGAAAATAATTATAAACTTGTGTCGGTGCACAGCTGTACGTCAGAACCACGGCGCGTGTAAAAAACCTCGTTTCACAAATATTGGCACTTCGCCATTTCGCAGTTTTAAACCTGTGGTAAATGGCCTTTCCATTATTTAATTCAACAAGCATCGAATTTGCGCCATTGCCAAAATATATTATGGCAATTCAATAATAATCCATACTAATAATTGTGAAAGAAGTGTGTTTGTATGTATGTTTGTGTCGCCTTCACGGCTACTGCGTCGATTTAAATAAAAATAGGCACACATGTTCTTTGTAATTCTGGGATGGATTTGACAATTGCGATAAAAGTTAGTAGTGATAAAAAAATTAGTTAGCGAACGAACTGGTAAGAGCGCTCCCTTAGAGGAACTATAGGAACTAGTTCGAACTTTTCCAGATCATCAGCTCTTTAGTTCGTTCTATTCTATCTACTTATAATAGCGATAATTATCTCTACCGATCGGTACGGCGAGTGGGAGCAACGAACGGGAGCGACGAATGGAAGAGACGAACGGGAGAGACGAACGGAAGAGACGAACAGGAAAGCCGAGCGGTAAAGCAAATGAAAAAAACTAATGGAAGCGGCGAACGGGAGAGACGAACGTGAGAGACAAACGGGATAGGCAAACGGGAGAGACGAACAGAAGAGACAAACGGGACAGACGAACGGGAGCGGTAAGCGGTGAGTGGAGCTTGTCCCATCAAACTATCGCTTACAAACAACAAGTAACAGTACATGAATGCGCGCATTTCACGCTCGTTCAGTTCGGCTGATCAAGATTACAGGTTTATCGCTTTGATTAATCTATTACAGTATTTATTTTAAAACTTAATTGCACTATGTACAAAAGCGGTCATTAGGTCAGTTTTCATGGGTAGGTAGGCAATAATAGATATACAATAGAAAAAGAGTAATAGGTGTTGACCAAATTTAATGTTTGTAGAGTCAGCTACTAATGCCTAATTTGCAATACAGTTCATATAAAGACTCATTCACGTAGTTCATTATTAAAGTGAGCGACTAGTCGTACCTTAAACACTTAAGGCTACTAAGCGCTCCCTTTTCTGGTTTAAGACAGGGGTTAATAGGTAGGCAGACTGATGGTGGTAATTTGTCCAGTCTGCTGGGGCGGGGAAGTATCCACCGTTCGTGCTGATAAACCCATTAACGTGTACCCACACATTTCGGGATCAGGCTCGAATTGCCGTCATGTCCAATCAAGCCGGCAAAGTGTTAGGGACTGAGGTCAGTTATGAGTGTCGTACTAGAAAACAAAACGGGCTCGGAGCTTTGGAATTAAAAGAGCGACCTAGTTCACTAAGGTGCGGTGAACTAAACGAAGCGCTCCTGGTTAGGATACTAAACGCAACACTACTACGGCTACATTTGCCTATCACTACACAGGCGTAGCTGGGTCACAACAGATGGTTAAAAATACGTGCATTAAAATGCATTATTATCGATACGACATAGCCATACCGATTTTAACTACGTAATTTTTATCCCGATTTAAATTTTTCAGTTAGAAAAAAAATAGTGGCAAGGATGTTGTTTCTACTTGCTTTATTCGTGTTGTTATATTTAGTGTTGCCCAAATTTGATCTTCGTATATTGCTTTTTTGCAAGACCAAGATATGTATATATTTAAGGTTACATAAAAAGGGTCTTCCATTAAGCGCATCCTATCTTTAAATTCAAATAAAACAAGGTGTATGTGAGATAACATCGATTTTTTTTATTCTTTTGAATACCTATGTATGCCATTATGTGTGGAATATAACATCGCTCAAAAGTCCGCCACGGCTTCTCTGGGTGGAGCGCATCCGAAAAGTCCAATTTTCCATGACTGCGCATAAATCAGGCTAAATTTAAAGGAATCTATGCAAGGCTTGTTGGCTATTAGGACTTCTGTAGTTAGTGGCTTATTGGCATATACCTGTGACTTAAGAAAACCCCACAAGAAGAATCCATTCAATGCATTGCGAATAGTCCTCTCGGTAGTACGATTAAGACGACCGTAAAATGCTCGAATAAAACAGTCAGTTTTTTATGGAGATATGTCGCTTTTCATTCGAATATTTCGAACCGACACGCAAGTCGAAAGCGCCAGAATTAGACCCCTGGAACGCAAAGCTAAAATCTCCAAAATAAAGGACAAATTTATATAAACAAAATGTAAGTGAAGGTGCGAGATTCTCGACACATTAAGATATGAAATTACTCGACTTGCGTTATTCCCAACATTATCGTTACCGCTTCCTGCGGTGGCGTGTCACAGAATTTCCTCGGGCTATGCAGTCAAACTATTCTACGCCATAGACAAGCACATTAGAAGCAGTCTAACTTTTAAACTTCTAAGGTATTTTTTATTTATTTTGATCATATAAAACATTGTAGATAACGGAATTTAGTTCTACTATATACTATTGTCGATGGAAAATACGTCTCACACCTCCGTTTCGTGGCTGACATAGTCATCATGGCCAATTCGCTTAAGGATCTTAGCCGAATGTTAAACGGCTTAAATGTGGCTTCCCAGCGGATTGCTCTCGAAATCAACTTGAACAAGACGGAAATCATGTTCAATAATCATGTCAAGCTGAGGCCAATCTATGTGGTATGTCAAATACTACTTTCGAAGTTGTGAAAGAATACGTTTATTTTGGACAGACTATTCAGCTAGGCGCTGCCAACTTCAGCAAATAAGCCGACAGACTCATTCAGCAAGGATGAGCAGCATTTGGGAAACTTCGACACATCCTCTATTCTATTCGTATAGATTACCATTAACTATCCAACGAACCAATATACCAATACTCTCATCGTCCATACCACAGTGTCTGAAGGAGAGTCTTTAACCAGTGCGTCCTCCCCGTAATGTATTACGGAGCTGAGACGTGGACACTAACAGTGTGTCTAGTTAACAATTTCAAGGTCGCTCAGCGATCTATGGTGGGAGTTATGCTTGGTATTTCTCAGATGGATAGAATTTGAAACGTTGATATTTGTCAGAGAACCAAAGTAATTAGCTTATATAGCTTAAAAATTAGCAAGCTAAGGTGGCAATGGACCGGACACATCTGCCGCCAAACCGACGACCGGAGTTAAAAGGATGACCTGAAGAAGGTCGCTGGTGGGAGTTAAATAAGGATTGCAAAAGACTGCGTGCAGTGGCGAGCCTTGAAGGAGGCCTATATCCAGCAGTGGCACATACTTATGAAGAATTGTCTCCTGCATAATTTACATACATTGAGTTAGCTGGTTTATTTAAGGTATTGAAGTGATAAATCCAGCAGTGAAGAGTTACAGGTTGTACGTTTCATGAGCGATACTCTGTGTCGGCTGTAGGACAAGTCTCTAGCCATATGTCTATGACTCTACCTTCTTGTGACAGCGTCGACATCGCCGCGGTATGCGATTGCCGACGCGAGCTACGCAGTGAGGCATGCTTTGTCAACAACGCCCGCTCCTAACCGCAGCCTGGCTCTATTGTTTATGGCATCTCGCTTATTTTGTTACTTGCTGTTTTAAATACTGAATTATTATATTGTGTGAGCTACGAGTAGGAACAAAGTACTATTTAAACAAAACATAAATGTTAGGAATTGTTTAAGAGCGTTTAAGGTTTTTCAATCCCTTCAACTCGCACCATCAAATACTTTCAAAGATTGTATTTATCAACTTTCTTGGAAATAATATATATAACGGATATTTTAAACATACTTTTACTTTTATCTGTCTAATTTTAAATAGGTGGTAGCCGGACTGATGTGATAATTTGCCCAGTCTGCCGGGGCGGGGAAGTATCCACCGTTCGTGTCGATAAATCCAGTAAAGTGTATCCACACGTTTCGGGGTCAGGCTCGAATTGCCGTCATGCCCAGTCAAGCCGTCATAATGTTGGGGACTGATGCCAGTCATGAGTGTATGATTCCTGTTGGTAACATACATGGACCTTGTACGCCACTTACCATCAGGTGGGCGCAAAATCACATGTCGTGCTGGTTTAAAAATAAAATAATAATAATATAATATAAATGTTTGTAAAAAAACATCCTAGAAAATTGATAGGCACTCAGTACCACTCAGACCTAAAAAATCTTTGTAAATGTTGTATTGTGCGAGAGAGAGATAAGCACAAGCGTTTAACCCTCTTAATAGAAAATGCACTTGTGTCAAATTTTACTCAAAAGAAAACCGTAATGAGGAAAATATTTACCCCAAACAAAGGTCTCGAGGTAAATAAACTCCTAACCGAAGGAACAAACACACTTCTGACAAATTGTTTCGGCCATTCCTCTCATTGATTCTGAAAAAAGAAAGAAATATTACACTCTGAGCAGAATCATCAAGTAAGGATAACTAAAGATATATCTCACTGGTTAGACTGTAGGATTGTCCTACGTGGTCGAAAGAGTGAGACTGCGACCACGACAAAAAGTATTGAAAAAATACGTGTAATAGACACTGGACAGCGATTTGGAGGAGCTATTTGTTTTTAGGTCCAATTTTTTTTTTAAATATAATATATATTTTCAGTTTTTCTGTTTTATAGTTAGGTAATGATTTGTCAAGTTAAATATATAAATAAATACATTTATATTTGTTTCGCGAAAAACACAAAATCACGTTATGCCCGTCCCTAGGTTTCAAATACAAACATATCTATCTATCATATATCACACCAGTTCTCTTGAGGGGTAGGCAGATACTTTTTTGCTGTTGAATAAATACAATATATGTATTTCAAAAAAATCACATTGGACGTTATTGTTTATAAAACATGGCTGATATTATGCTTTGAATTTTAGCAATGTCTATAGACTATATCCTTTATTTTTCGAAACTGTAATGCTAAAGTTGGTTTTGTGTCTACTTAATAAATAAGGATTCAAAAAGGATTTAATCCACATTTTTCAGAAATTTAATTATGAATTTTAATCAGGTCCTTAGGATGATATACGAGTATCTTATATCAAAAACGATTCATGTAAAAATACCGTTTTTCTAAATGTAATACATGTTGGACTAATCCATCGATGTACCGATGGACTTATTTACTTTCAAACTTTAACGGCCTGTAACTTAAAATTAACTTAATGTGGATAGTATCATTCTTGCGTAACTACCTCCAAATTAAAATATAATTTCGATTTACAAAAAAAAAATAAAGAATGGTAAAAAACTAAGATTAATATTGACAAAACTTACCTTAAGAATGACGGCTAAAATAAAGAAAAGAATATAATGTAGGGCCGGTCTTATGTGATCCAGCATAATTTTTGCTGACTGTACAAGGAACATAAATCTAAATTTGTCAAAAATATCATGCTTCCTGTTTTGAACTTGTATTCCCGTAACATAAAACTTGGATGCGATAGCATCGCGTCTCACTGATTTATTAATGTGTAAGCGGTTGAAAGAGTCGATGCGAAACAAAATTTACAGACTAAAGTTAAGTAATGTTTTTTTTTTAACTATGATTTATATCATTATAGCTTCTAGAACAGAAAAGATAATCGTCATCATCATCACCACAATCTCCAGAACACAGATACCTAGACCTCTACTGTTGGAGATAGGCCTTAAAGAAATTTCTGAAGAATTTGACCTACACTTGCCACAGTTGGGTTGTTGCGAGGGTTTGATGCCAATTTATTAACGAATCCACAAGTTGGTATTAGTGGAACCGGGACCGACGACTTAACGTTTTAACTTAACTTTTACGGTTTTGTAACGCGCCCTTATTTTTTTGTTGGTATTTTAAGGAAAGCTTTCTTTCCACTAAGCCACCAGCGCTCTTTTAGTTACTCGTGTAAATGTCATTATAATTGTGACAAAAGGCAAAAGTTTTCAACCAGTGAGTTCTTCAAGTAATGTCGATGGAGCAGAAAGGTGACTAGTCTAGGCCACAAGTCACTCTGCGAGCTATGCTTGGTATTTCTCTGGAGGATAGAATTCGAAATGTTGACATCCGTCAGAAAACCAAAGTTACCGACAACGTTTGAAAAATTAGCAAGTCGAATGGGCTTGACGTTAAAGTAGACAGTTTCCGGAGTGAAGACCACGTACTGGAAGACGATAATTGGGACAATACCCCTGTCAGATGGACAGATGACTTGAAAAATCTTGTTGGTGGGGGATGGGTGAAGAGACAGGAGATCGTGTGAAATGTCGAACCTTGAGGGAAACACAGGCTGACGATGAATGACAGCAGATTAAACTAATGATTTAACGAAGCGTTTATTTATTTCAAGAGAAAGGACAAAGACAGGCAACATAAGAATATAGTTATTTTTTATTTAGATTTATTTATTATTTAGATTATAAGCAGACAGGGCCTTCTTACAGCCACAAATTTATCAATATATTTGACATGAAATGTATACTTGATTAATTGTAAGTTGACACGGTTTACAGACACGAATTTATATTTATAGACATGAGTATTATTCTTAATCTAATAAGAATAATACTTATGTAAGCTCACACGACCTTTTTACAGTCACGAATTACTTTTAAGTACCTAATTGTAAGTAAAACAAAATCCTCGCTTTTGACAACAATGTTTTTGTTTTTATTTTTTTTATTGCTGTTATGAATAGTTATTTTCATCACTATTCATGCATGATTTTTTAAAAAGTAAAAAGTTGTCTCGGCGGTCCGGGAGATGGCGTTAGTCGGTTGTCAAGCTAACGTCAAGAAAAAGAAATACGCAATAAACATGTCCAAAGTTTTATCCGGCTTTTATTGAACTTAATTCTGCATAGAAGACCTGTATTAGAAGGTGGAATTTACCACATATTGTGGCGACCGTGGATATAAAATGACAGAAGAAAGTTTTAGCGGAAAAACGGAAAAATAGACCGCGGGGCATCATCGAGCTTTCCCAAAAAGAAATGGCTGCTGCTGAGGCGATAAGGTGGCAGAGGGAGAGGACTCAATTAAGGCGTCTATTTTCAAGGACAGCGACTGCGTTGGAGGAAAAATTACTGGCTACAAAAATAGATCTACCAAAATTGAAAATTGATTTTGTATACATCACCGACAAATACAACAAACTACAGGTTGTCGACGAACAGATACAAACTAAGATATCCAGTGAAGAGGCCTTCAACGAGAGCGTTTATACGGAGGAGATGGATGAAGCCGAAAAGTATAACCTTAGATTTATTCAGCTCCACCAAAGATGTGAAGAAATTTTGGCAGAAAAAGATAAACAGATGTCAAATCGCACAAGCGCGCCGCGTAGCTACAACCTGCCAAAGATAGAAATTAAAAAGTTTGATGACGACCCCAAGAACTGGATCCAGTTTTGGGGTCAGTTTAAAAAGATTGATGACGATGAAAACATGGAGGATGAAGATAAGTTTCAATACCTTCTACAATCGTTGAAAGAGGATTCTAATGCCAGAATTTTGGTGGAGAGTTTTCCCCCCTGCAAAGAAAACTACAAGAAGGCGGTGGAGCAACTAACCAGCAGGTTCGGCAAAAAAGAGATACTAATTGAAATTTATATTCGGGAACTCTTAGGTATGGTATTGGCGCAGGCTAGAGGGGACCAAAAATTAAATTTAAGAACTTTATATGACAAAATCACTACATATGTACATTCATTAGAGACGTTGGGAGTTAGTAAGGATAGTTATGATGCAATGTTGTTTCCCTTAATCGAGTCTGCCATGCCAGAAGACTTTTTACTGGCATGGAGTCGTTCTGAAAGCTATAAATCCACAGGGACAGAACGCTTGGCAAAACTAATCAATTTCTTAAATAATGAAGTAGAGGCAGAGGAAAGAATTAGGATGGCCAGGCCGGAAATTAGTCTATGTGATAATTTTAAAAATAGGGGTACATCACCTAAGCCCACATTGGCAGCCTTTACAACGGAGAGTAAGGTAAGTAAAAATAAAATTACAAATACTACACCTACATGTGTATTTTGTGATAGGTCTAATCATGTGGCATCTGAGTGTAGTAAGGCAGGAGAACTAACATTAAATGACAAAAATGAATTAATTAAGAATAAGGGATACTGTTATATATGTTTAAAGAAGGGTCACCTAGCTAAGAAATGTAGAACTTTTGTGAAATGTCATATTTGTAAGAAGAGACACCTATTTATAATGTGCCCTAATGCTCAGAAAGAAACAAAACCATATGAATCAGTAAATTTGTGCTATAATACCACTACACTTTTACAGACATTGGTTGTAAATATCACCTATAAGGATGGCCGGTCTAGGAAAGTAAGGGCTTTACTGGATAGCGGTTCACAGAGGTCCTATATAAAGAAGGTGATAGTGGACGAGCTCAACCTGGAGGTAGTGGACATGGAGATGGTTGGACATACACTCTTTGGAGGTATCGAAAAGAAGGCAAGTGCACACAAGTGTATTAATTTAGAAGTAAGTGCACTTGATCATTCATTTACAACTCAAATCACGGCACTGGAACAGGAAAAAATCTGTGGAGATTTACCAAAAGTTGTGGATAAAAGGGTTCTAGATAAACTGAATAAATTAAATATCGGTCTATCAGACAGGTTGAGCGATGTGAGTGACATTAGTCTGTTGATAGGTTCAGATTACTTGGGCCACATTTTGACAACAAAATTAATCCATATTGACAGTAACTTGTGTGCCATGAATACAAAGTTGGGGTGGACACTCCAAGGGCCTACCACATCCATGGTTAGCTACAGTTCTGAAATATTACACACATATTTGTCACTGAGTAATATTGCAGATTTATGGAACATAGAACTGTTAGGAATAAAGGATCCACAGGAGGAGAAAGACCTGAGTGAGACAATTAAGTGTTTTGAGGAAAATATTAAGAGGACCAAGGAGGGCAAATATCAAGTACAGTTATTGTGGAAAGAGAATATGCCGGAATTGTCTACAAATTATGACTTGGCCTTTAAAAGAAATTTATCAACAACTAAAAAGCTGAGAAATATGGGATACATTAAAGAATATGACAAAGTATTTGAAGAATGGAAAAGGGAGGGTATAATAGAAGAAATCCAGGTCGATGATAAAAGTGTAGGTCACTATCTCCCACACCATCCTGTGATAAAGATGTCAAGCAATACTACAAAGATAAGACCTGTATTTGATGCTTCGGCAAAGGACAGGAATGGGTGGTCACTTAATGACTGTATGGACAAAGGTGTAAACATGATAGAGGTAATTCCAAAACTACTTATTAATTTTAGAAGGGGTGCATTTGGTATTACATCAGATATAAAGAAGGCATTTCTAAATATTTCATTGGAAGAAAGAGACAGGAAATATGTAAAATTTTTATGGTGGGATGACATAGATAGTTGTAAGACAGTAAGGACCTATACACATAAGCGAGTGGTATTTGGTATTTCATGTAGTCCATTCCTTTTAGCAGCGACAATTAATCACCATTTAGAGAAGTGCACAAAAGAAGAGTACAAAAACACAGCTAAGTTATTGAAAGAGTCATTTTATGTGGACAACTGTATCATGAGTGTGGATAGTATAATGCAAATGAATAGATTTATTAAAGAAGCAAAAGAATTAATGCAGGAAGGAGGTTTTGACCTATGTGAATGGGCAACATCACCACAAAGAATTAACAACAAAACTTTAGTTACAGTATTAGGTATGTTTTGGAACACAATGGAAGATAATTTACAATGTAATGTGTATTTAAAAAATGATGAGTTTAAGGAAAAGATCACAAAAAGAAATTTGTTATCTATTACTCAACAAATTTTTGACCCTTTAGGACTGATCTCACCAGTCACTTTAATACCTAAGCTTATCACACAGAGGGCATGGTTAAGCAATACACAGTGGGATCAACCAATTACATCAGACCTTGTAAATGATATAAAAGAATGGAAAAGGACAATACACTTTATTAACCAGTGTCATTTTCCACGACGTTTAACTTGTGCACCTTTAGAGGAATGTGAAACAAGCATTCACATGTTTTCAGATGCAAGTAAACATGCCTATGCAGGATGCATATTTTTAAGAACTAAGTATGAAGGTAATGTACACATACAGTTAGTGATGGCAAAAAGCAGAGTAGCACCTACCAAGAAAGAAATGTCATTGCCAAGATTAGAACTAATGGGTGCTCTTATAACCTCAAGACTATATGTGGAAGTTATGAAGTCTGGTTTATTAGCCAAATGTAAAAACTATGAGACATACTGTTGGACTGACTCATCTGTGGTACTGGCATGGCTTAAACGACACTCAAATTGGAAACCTTTTGTGAGTAATAGGGTGATAGAAATATGTAAGAACACAGAAGTAGAATATTGGCACCACTTACCTGGAGAGATGAATCCAGCTGATCTACCATCACGAGGCTGCAGTGCAAAAACTTTTTTAGAGAGCCGCTGGTGGGAGGGACCTCATTGGCTATACCAGGATAAAGATAGGTGGCCCAAGTCAAACATCAATGAGTTGATGATAGATGAAGACATAGTGAGAAAAGAAGAAAAGAGAGAGACAGCAATAAATTTAGATTGTTGTATGCCTATTTTTACTGAGAGATTGATGTATTTTTCAAAATACAATAAGATAGTAAGATTAGTGGCGTGGATTCTAAGAATGAATTCTAATATAAGAAGCAAGTATGCATTTGGAAATAAATATATTAATTGTGAAGAATATAAAAATGCAGAAATTACACTATTTAAATTACTACAAAAAGAATCCTTTAAAGAAAATGAGCCTAAGAATTTATGTACTTTTTTGGATGAAAATGGCATTATGAAAATAAAAACAAGATTGGAGAAAAGTCATGAAAATACAGAATTTATATATCCAATATTACTACCTGGCAGAAATGAGATAATACAAAGAATGATAATACAAAGACACATAACACTAGGACATGCTGGATATCAAATTCTCATGACAAATTTAAGAAATACTTACTGGATTTTAAATATAAGACGTTTGGTTAAGAAAGTAATATCTCAGTGCATTATTTGCAAAAGATTTAAGAGCAAACATTATGAGTTACCAGAAGGTCCATTACCAACAGATAGAATAGAAGGAGCAGCAGCATTCCAGATTACAGGGATTGATCTTGCAGGACCCTTGTACCTTCGTGACAAGCAGAAATGCTGGATAGTCCTTTTTACATGTGCTACTTATCGTGCAATTCACTTGGAACTAGTGGAATCCTTATCTACACCTAGTTTCATTATGGCACTAAGGAGGTTCATCTCCAGAAGAGGTAGAATAAGTGTAATCTACACAGATAATGGGACAAATTTTCAAGGTACAGCTAACCTTCTAAAAGAGATAGACTGGCAAGAAGTTGAATCATCCACATTGGCACATCCCATAAAGTGGAAATTTAATCCACCTGGAGCTCCCTGGTGGGGAGGGTGGTGGGAAAGGTTGATTCAAACTGTAAAGGAAATGCTGAAAAGAATATTAGGTAAGGCAATTGTAACATGGATTGAACTGTTTACGATATTGTGTGACTGTGAAGCAGTAATTAATAGTAGACCCCTGACATATATCACCACAGATGATGAAGCATTAAAACCACTCACACCGCAGATGTTCATACAAACCTTACCTGGATCTGAAAATGTTGATTTGGATCAAATTGATGAAAAGAAGCTAGGATTACGTTTTAATTATTTACAGAAATTAAGATTAGACTTCAGAGAACGTTTTAAGAATGAGTACCTATCATTATTAGTGAGTAAGGGTAAACAGGGAAAATTTAGACAACCACAAGTCGGTGATATTGTACTTATTGACACTAATGTAAAACGCTTGCATTGGCCTTTAGGTTTGATTAAAGAATTGTATATTGGAGGTGATGGCAACAATCGGGTGGCAAAGCTACAGACAGCTGCAGGGGAAAAGGTGAGAGCTATACAAAGATTGTACCCACTTGAGTTGTCTGCAACCACCAGTAGGGATGTCATCCAAAATACACAAGGTGGGAACAGTGACAGTGAGCAGGAATGTACTGTAAAGCCAGCAATCAAACAAACTAGTTGTGGAAGACTTATTAAGGTTCCAAAAAAGTTCCTTGACTAGTATTGCCAAGCGTTCTTGATTTATGTTATATTTTAGATTGGTTTAGGTATCTGAAACATTTTATACCTGCCTAAGGAGTTATTTTTTTGAGTTTATAATTTTAATTACTGTGTACTAGAAAGTAGAATTTATAATAGAAAAGTTTTGAAAATGTGTACACTAAGTAATTAATACCTACAGATTTTAACTTCAAGATAACTAGGTATTTGTTTGAAGTACATTATGGCAAAAGTTTTTTATGTTATTTTGTATTGTGTAAGAATGTTTAAATGTAAAGAATGTTGTTATAATAGGTAGGTACTTGTTAGGGAATTGTCATCAATGTGTCAGTAATACCTACTTATTTTGGATATAGAAGAGTTCATTCATAATTTAGTTGATTTGTTAAGGTTAATTTCATAGTGTGATTAAGGTTATTAAAAGACACACAGATCAATGTAAACATTTAATTTCAAGAGTAACAATGTGTATTATTAGATATGTAAAATTCATAACTGTGTTGTTACTAGTATCTACTTAGTTACATAACTCTCAATTTTAATGAAAGATTTATTTAGATTCACACCTTCTGTGTGGTGGGAGGATGTTATGAATAGTTATTTTCATCACTATTCATGCATGATTTTTTAAAAAGTAAAAAGTTGTCTCGGCGGTCCGGGAGATGGCGTTAGTCGGTTGTCAAGCTAACGTCAAGAAAAAGAAATACGCAATAAACATGTCCAAAGTTTTATCCGGCTTTTATTGAACTTAATTCTGCATAGAAGACCTGTATTAGAAGGTGGAATTTACCACAATTGCTGTTGTATTGGGCCCAGCCATGTCTGATGATAGTATATTTTTGATTAAGGTTATTTTCCATGTTCGTATAAAACAAATAACTATTGACAATATCCAAGTGTTATGTACTAACCAAAGGGAAATTAATGATTTGATTTAAATGAAGCAATAAAAGTTATACCTGCCACCAATAAATATATATAAATATATAAATCGCGCACGTAGGACACACGTGCCCCTGACAACAGTTGGTCGCATCATTTAACACTTATTTGATTAACGATGGAATGTACACCATTAACTGATGATGACAAACCGGACAAATGGCCGCAGGATATAATGGAACGAAAATGGATATCTATTGAATTATAATGTTATACGATTTGACATCTTTTTTATTGACTACGAGTACGTCTGCCTAAATGAAATGTGCTTATATGATGAAATGACAATTTCTAAAAACTTTTAAATTGGTTTACATTCCGTTCATCATGTACGAAGGCTACATCGCGCAGCTCCAGTCCAAAGAGTATACAACACTAGCGCCGCCTGGTGGATGGTAAGATACTTGGAGTGCCATACATACATATTTATACGTCTGGCTTCTATATAGGAATATATATAAGTGTATTTTGTTACTAGTTTAGCACACGATACATATGCAGGTACTAGGAACTTACACAATATATGTATATATATAATATATAAGGTTGTTTTCGCTTGTTAAACAATGGCCGACATGTTGAATGAATTGATTGAATTAATGAATAAATGACAACTCATCATTTTGAAACCACAGACATTCAATTTAGTACCCCTACCGTCTAGGCGGCGTCACTTTCTATAAGAACCGAAATTTGTCAATGAGAAGTATATCTCTAAGCCTTAGAGAGACTTGTTAAAACCATAAAAACTATTATATATTATATTGGCGAAAATTTCATTTATTATCAACATACACAAAATTAGTCAAATTGGGCTGCTAAAATTTTCCATGACGCGCACTGGTCATTACACATTAGTCATTGTTATTTAATGTTATTGTTTCGTGCAAGTGTGCATTATTATGTAATTACTTTCAATTACTTTTTATTAGGGCTGTCAAATAAATATTAACCTAGTTGCGGTGTTAAAAAACCAAAACGATATCGCCTGGTTGGATTTGATATTTGAGCCTGCAGAGGGTTTTATTCCTGTTTGAGCACACAATAATATTATATCATTGGCAACGATCTTATAATATTAGCTCGACATGTATTATTATTTGCATACCATTATGGTAGGATACAGCTGAACTGTCAAATTGTATTATCCTATATCTACCTGTATTCTGGGCAATAAACGATTTTGAATTTGAATTTGACAGAGCTAACCAAAAGTTTGCGCCATGCTTTAATGGCGTGGCATCTTGTAGAGATGATAGTTCTATTCTAAGTAAAAGAAGAAGAACATCTGCTTAAAGAATGTGGCATAATTTTGAATTGATTTTTTTATAACTAGTACATAATATCTCAATGATCATTCGTAACATACCGTAGTCACCCCTACGCGTACGTTTTAATTTGGGCACTCAAACATCTGTCGCACAATAACAATTTGGAATGAAAGAAAGAAAGAAAAGAAAGAAAAATATTTTATTTGCCACATATCAATAAACACAACTTAAATAAAGACTGGTAGTATACACAATATGTGTGGTGACAAATAGGGAATCAGCTCAGCATGGAGCTGCGACTCTGGGCCACAGCGCTGATTTTCGGCTAATCCCTTGTTAGGAGAGGTGCTAGTGGGTAATATATACAAATATATAGTGTGGTGTATGTATGTACGCATAAAAAGATAACTAATACATTAAATAAAAATAAAATATGTATAACAAAATTATCTTAAAAACAAACTATAAAATATAAAGAAGGTATGCTGCTACAGTAGCTGTTGGTGTGTCAAAAGAGAGATTTTATATTTATTTTTAAAAGCAACCGCCGACTGCATGTCGTGCAGTGGTGGGGGTAGGTTGTTCCATATTTTAGTAGCAGCATACCTAAAGCTCCCACGGAAAGCTGAGGTCTTGTATCGGGGAAGACACAGTAGTTTGAGACTGGATCGTGTGCCATATCGTTTAGGATCTTGCGGCCATGTCAGTTTATTATATAAGTACAATGGTGAATGAAGTTTTATCACCCCAAAAAGCAAACATGCCAAATGTACTGTCCTGCGAGCGCACATTTTTAATCGCTTATTCTGATTTAGAAAAGGAGTTACGTGTGATCTGTGTGGAATAGGGTAGCAATAGCGAGCACATGCATTCTGGACACGCTGAACTAAACGTTCTGTTCTTGCTAGCAAACAAGGACCGTACACAGTGTCAGCATAGTTGAATCTTGATAGGACGAGTGATTCACAAAGATTTTCCCGTATACTGACACTGATGTAGTTGCGTATCTTGTACAAAACTTTTAGTCTATAAAAGCAATTCCGAACGATCTCGCTCAAATGGTTTTCGTAACGAAGCTCGCTATCTATTAAAATACCCAGATTCCTAGCCTCCATGACCTGCTCTAGAGGATAATCTGAGATCAACAGCTTAGGACCCAAGTCCTTGATCTTAAGAACTTGATTCTTTGAGCCCAAGATCATAAACTTTGATTTCAAAGGGTTGAGCATAAGTGAGTTTGACTGTGACCACACGGACACACGACTTAAGTCTTCATTTATTTTGTCTACAGCTAACATTGTCTCATGAGGAAGAAAAGATAAGTAGATTTGGAGGTCGTCCGCATACAGATGAAACTTGCAGTGTTTAATACAACTTGTTATGTCTGCGCTAAAGAGTACAAAGAGAAGAGGGCCGAGAATAGATCCCTGGGGCACGCCCCGTGATACCGGTAAAGACGAAGAAGACATAGTCGATCCCTCGCGCCCTCTCAACTCCACCAACTGTGATCTACCACTCAAGTAGCTATCAAACCACCTTACGGAAGAAACATCAAAGCCGTAATATGATAGTTTAGACAGCAGCAGAGTAACATTGATGCAGTCAAAAGCGCGCGAGAAATCTAGTAGTGCTAACAGAGTACCCTGACCTAAGTCTCTTGCAGCTAGAATGTTGTCTGTGACGTCCAGCAACGCCGTTGCTGTGCTACGATTTCTGCGAAACCCAGATTGATTGTCCGGCAATATGTTTTCCTGTTCTATGAAATCCGTCAGCTGTTCTCGAACAATAGTTTCGACTAATTTTGAAAGGCATGGTAGCAGGCTAATTGGACGCAGGTCTTTATAGTCAAGAGGGTTTGGATTTTTGGGAATTGGCCTTACGACGGCCGTCTTCCAGTCGTCAGGAAACGTGGATGTAGCAATAGACTTATTGACAATCGCTGTAATTACATCAAGTGTTTCTGGAAGGGTAAGCATTAGCATGTCGCGCGATAAACGGTCAATTCCCTGTGCGTTTGTCTTGATGCCAAGAATAATTTTATAGACCTTAGAATTGCTCACGGGCTGTAGTTTGAAGGTGAGAGGACGTCTATGAAATTCATAAAAGGACAGCTGTGAAATAGTCACATCGTCACTTCCAGGCAACTTTAAAAAATGGTCATTTATTACATAGGGGTCACTGAGGTGCGCAGGTAAGTCTGAATGATCTTTTTTCGGTGGGAGTAAGGAGCGCTTCAAATTACGCCACAGCGCCTTGGGGTCACGACTATAGCAATTAATATGCTGGTTAAAATAAGCTCGTTTTTCATAAATTATAGCAGAATCTACAATTTTTTTATAATTTTTATAATTCTGTAAGTTAGATGTAGACTTGGATTTACGGTACTTGGTATGTGCCTTGTCGCGTAATTTTATCATCAGCCTGACGTTATCTGTGATCCAAGGTGTTGAGCGTTCCTTAATTTGTATTACCTTGACTGGGGCGTGTAAATCAAACAAACGCGTAACATAGTCGTTAAAAGTTATAACCATATCATTAACGTTGGCCATTGTCGTGATAAAACTCCAGTCAATACGAGCCAGGTCTTTTTGAAAAATATTGGTTAGAATGTCTTTTAGAGGCCTGTACGAAATGACCTGGGGCAAAGGCTTAAATTTCCTAAAGGCAAATTCAACACCAATGTATGCATGACTTCCCAAAACAGGAATATAATCAACCGCCACATGACGGGTCTTGGCGTCAGTGCATACCACGTCAATCAGTGACTCGCTAGTATCCGTAAAATGAGTAGGTACAGTAACTACTTGCGTTAAGCTACTGCATTTGAGAAAACTGTTAAATTCGTGAGTCTTGCCACTGTGCGTGTTTTGGAGGTCTATGTTGAAATCTCCGAGGATTACAATGTTGTCGTAGCATGAGAATGAGGTAACGGAGTCGGTTAAGGAATCAAAAAAGGTTCTAATATCCATCCAAGGCGGGCGATAAGCTGTACCTACAATGAGTTTGGTACCATTAACAGTGGTGCTGACCCACATTTGCTCCACGGAGCTGGCGGGGTGCGGTCGTGTTCGCACGGTCACCCCGCACTTTACGTAAAAGCCCACCCCACCCCCGCGTGACCTCACCCCGGCCGGCCTGGGCACGTGCCGCAGACGGTAGCCCGGCACGACAGGCGCACGACCCTCCTCGTTCGGTCTCAACCAGGTTTCATTAATGGCAACTATGTCATCCCCGTGACGCGAGACGGCCACTATAAACTCGTCATGACGAGTCCCCAACGATCCTGCGTTCCATAAACCAACTTTAAAGTATTTACTTCTATTCATTGTAATATAAATATAACAAACTAAATTCATATTTAATTGGGTAAATAAAGTGTATTACTTTACATAAAATTACACAAAAAATATAGCCACACCTATCGAATAAAAATTGATTGTTTACTTTTTGTTCGGTTAAACACAATAAAAAAATAATTCGCAATCCCAGGCTAAACTTAGTTACATAGAATATACCAAAGTAAAGAGTACTAAAAATTGTGCCATAGTATAAAAGGCGACATAAAACTGTACTTTTCAGAAATAAAATATTATTTAAAAATAGTGAAACTGAACCTTGCCTACCTATCAAAAAGGATAATAAACATCTCCCAAATAAAATATAAGTGACGCGAAGAGCTCCATGCTCTCCATTTGTCACCACACCAAAACGAAATTTAAAAAAGTAACAATAGTATAAAGTAAACATAAAGCAAATAAAAGCAAACACAAAAAGATATTCGTATATGATAAGAAAAATAAAAAATGTTATAAAAAAAATGTTATACAGTCCAACATGCAGCTCAAAATTAAGCACGAAAAATCTTAGTGATGTCAGTCTCCGTTCGGATTCGCTCAGCCGATTGTCCTTGTTGTTTTCGTGCGTAAATCCTTCCATCTTTTGTCCACACGTACTTCCATTCGGAATGCTCTTCCAGCCTCTGTGTTTCCACTTTCCTATAACCTGCTGCCCTATACTGTTACTTAAGCGCAAACGTCATATAATAGGATCTGTTAACTATATATATATCACGCTATTAAAGTTTATATTTGCACGGCCGCTGTCAAGGTCGAGTGTTTATAGAGTTGAGAATTGAATAATATTTTGTAATTATGACGCAACCTCTGACGTAAATAACGAAATCCACTAATATAATTTGCGACTAAGTAAAAGAATAAAACTACAGCAGCAGGGCTAGTATGGTTCAATATATATCACGCCATTAAACTGTACTAGCCCTACTGCTGTATATATATATATATATAATAAGCTGATTCCATTATATGCGTTTGCGCTTAAGTAACAGAATAGGACTGCTGGAGTCCTTCAAGCGAAGTGTGAAAAAGCATCTAGTCAAGCCAGCATAGTCTTTGACTTTGTCCGGCCATTTTCCATGAGTTAGGCACAAGGTCACATGTATTGCTAAAATAAAATAAAAAAGTAAAAATATTAAGTGTTGTATTCTTTTTTAAGTCTTGTCTTGTATGCTTGTATGCCCAGTTTTGATTGGCCCAGTAAATTTAGCAAAATATTAACACGTTAAATGATAGACAAAAATTGTATCTATATAAAAAAATTACTGACAATGTTAAATATTTTAAATATTTATTGTATAGCAAAAATCGGTTTTAATAAATTGGCTGTCGCCCATGGTGCGGTCCGGAACGGCCGTAATTGGCGTTCCCATAATTTAATTCTGCAAACGTAGTGTTTGAGCTGATGCCAGCGAATTCAATAAAAATTCGGGCCAACTCGGACGAAATCGTTGCCATCAATTTTAGTGTAACTGCTTGATATATTAATCTGTTTGTTTGAACAATGGTTTACATGAAACGACTGGATATTTCATTTAAAAGGGTTGTTGCGCTTTATATCTTTCTCGCTCGCACACTATAATGTTATCTAATATTTTTTAATTTTGAGTTTACTTTTGGATTTTTGGATGGATTCTTGAGACGAGACAGTAAGAGCCTATACCTTAACCGTTACAGGAAAACGTTCTTAGTAGACTTTCCATAACTTTTTAGATATTCTGAAAAGCATACACAGATTTTGGAAAAAGTCTATAAGTTAAATGATAATTTTACACAAAAATTTTGTGATTACAAACGACCTTACAATGATCAAAATTCTTTTTTTTTTACCTGTTAAATTAATATTTATTTATTTATTCGAAGGTAAATATTAAAATAAAATAGATTAAAAAACTAATTATAAATAAAACTAAACTAAAAATAACTATGAAATTAAAACTATTCTACAAAATAAACTAAGGGCTTACCACCAGGGAGGGTACCTAAAACGCTCGCCGCATTTCCTCGTTGAATTATAATCGACATATTCTGTTTAAAATTAAAAGTCTATTAGATTATATTAGATATTATACTTGAACTGTCGTAAATCGCAAAAAAGTTTACCCTTACATTTCATACGGAAAAACGATTAATCAATTTGAATTATTCTTTATTGGCCAAACGATCATACTCTTACTGTCATCAAAAGACGCTTTCAAGCCATCTGAAGTTTGAGTACAGAAATTACAAAAAGTTACATTTGTACATTTAAAAAAAAACTGTAAATGCAGTTCGTGATATCTCAAAAAGTTATGAAAGGTCTCCAAATAACCTTGTCCTGTAACTGAGGTACCTGTTACTTAGTCGCAAACGTTATTAGTGGATTTCTTTATTTATTCAATTTTCAACTCTATAAGCGCTTGACATTGACAGCGGCCGTTCAAATATCAACTTTAATAGCGTGATATATATATACGCTTGCGTTTAAGTAACAGAATAGGGCTGCTGCTCTTACCGACACGTCTCAAAAATCCAAGATAGTATTTAAGTGAAGTAATATACAAACAGTATAAAATAATTACAATATAGATTAAAACTACTTAAAAGTAAAAATTAAAATAAATATAAACTAAACCTAAAAAAATAAACTATAAGTAAAAATGTCCTCTAGAGACGACCCTTCAGTGATAGTCCCCAGAAGACTGGCAACATTTCCCCTCTGTATAGCTAAGCTAATACGTTGGCAGAAATAATTGCCAGCCTTCCTGTCTCCAGACTTTTCCGTTAGCCGTTTGGACAACTCCTTGTCCAGACGCTTGGCTGAGTGTCCCCATGGGCCCATCGTCTCGACCCCAAACGGCGCAAATTCGTAACCTGTACTGAGGTTGGCGTATTTGCGCAGCTTGAGGTTCTCAGCAGAAACCGCCGCACTTCCCGCGCTTGACGAGGTCGCCTGGATGTGTGATGGGGCTAATGTGTCTACACATGTCGCATCCCACACCAGGGACCTGCCAAGTTTCCACGGCCCAACGGTCATGCCGTCGGATCTTTTGCCATCGCTCCGCGCAATCCCAGAGGGTTCTAGGATCGCGGGTACTCCAGCAGTGACAAAAGCCCTTCGAATGATGTCGTTCAAAGCAGCGTGACGAGGAATGCGGCCAGCACTTCTAGCGCAAGAAAGCCCATGGTGTCCGAGATGTTCCACGGGCTCTCCACACCGACACTGGTGCGGGTGGACAGTCCGGGCTCCGAGACGAAGGCACACCGCCATTGTCAGTGTATTTCGATCAAGGAGTTTTAGTATTTAAGTTAAAAAAAATGTTTCGGGTATGTTGAAAGGATAAGTGAAGACGCATTGATGAACCGGATATATAATGCGAAAGTCGTGGGTAAAAGAGGCCCTGGCAGACCAAGACTTACCTATCACGATCAAATAAATAAAACAATAGGTGAAGGTGCATTAAAACGCCATCGACACAAACGGGCATGTATGAAGGTTGATGATGTTGTGATCGTGACAAATTCATTATATCTCTGCTAAATATCATTAGATTACTTGAATAAACGTTTTGACTTATTCTTCATTTTCAGAATTCATACGTGTAGTTCCGCTTGATCAGAAATATGCGGCGTAATTACTTCCTAGGTAAACGAATTGAACAATGACTATTGAATGCAATTACGTTAAATAAATACATTTGTCATTTTCATAAATGATTATTAATGGAATATAAAAAAGTATCATGACGACCGTTTCCCTTTCGAGTTGCGACGGCTTCTTCAATCACTCCAATTGCGACGGCTTGTTCAATAACTCAAATTGCGACCAGAGAATATCAAAGATTGAAATATACTCTAGACTGACTGGTAAAAGTTAGGTACTTAACTTTACGTCAGACAAACGTGTTACATTTCCAATATTCGCTCGGCCGCATCACGTCAAATTAAACTCTTTCATAAAGCGAAGATAGAAAGCCAGACATTGACTTAATAAGGCAAAGGCATTAAAGAAAATGTGGTTCGGTAGTGCGGTAGTGACTAACAAGTACGGTAGTGACTGAGAAGTGCGGTAGTGACTGAGAAGTGCGGTAGTGACTCGGAAGTGCGGTTATTTCTTAGTAGTGCGGTAGAAGCTCGTTTTTTTTTTTTAAAGTTCGGTTAAAACTCCCGGTATGTACCAATAAGAAATACACTTTTCTTACGTATATTTGTCATAGATTTGCAACACCACCGTTCCTGTGCCACGGAGAGCACGTTAAGCCGTCGATCCTGGTTCTACTAATACCAATTTGTTGGGATTGGTTATAAAATACCCTTGTCAACCTGTCTGGCCAGCATGGCTAGAGTAGGCCACTTTTTTACTTTTTAAAGTTTTGCACAGAATAATAATAATTATTATTTTTCTTACAACTAGTAGTAAATATCAAAAAGGGCTACGTGTATTTTTTGTGCGTTATGTTGGTACTCATTTCTCTTACTTGTATAATATCCCTTACTGATAAGGTCGGCCATTTTAAATGTTTAGTTAATTTTTGACAGCTGTTTTGATTAGACGTGTTTTGGTTCGTCTTCGATTTATGCCTATTTCAAAAAATGGATCAAAGAATCTGTATCAAATGTGGACGCATATCGGTGGTACAAAATGTTCTCGAGAAGATTAGAACGACGAAGAGCATGCCGGACGCCAGATTTATTCAATTGCAGGGGCGTCGTGCATCATGAGTTCTTCCCACAGGATAGTACGGTCAATAAAGAACATTACGCCCAGAAACGCCCGGAATTTGTGGAGGAACGAAAATTGGCTTTTGCACCATGATAACGCCCCTGCTCACACATCGTTGCTTATTCGCCAATATTTGGCCAAAAACAACACAGTAATGGATGGTGCCGCAGCCACTGTATTCTCCCCGGGTGTCTTTTATTTGGTCCCAAAACTGAAGAGGCCTATGAAAGGACAACGCACACAAGTGGCAAGCTAACCGAAATTATTGTGTTTCGACCAGGAATCTTAATCCACGGATTTAACCGCTAGACCATAGAGGCAGTTACCTGGTACTAAACATTAGGTCAAAAGCTAGACGAAATTTTAAATGCTTTTAAAATAGGGTTCTAAAAATGCAGGGGTATAAAATGACTTCATAAACCCAAGACAGGCAGGGAGACACATAGAAATCTATCCAGAGACTTTTCACTAAACTTGTGCCTAAATTTGTCTTGTCACTTTTATTCTGGTTTGCCTAAATTGTGAAATATTTTGGCTACATTACAAGAAGAGGTCCTAATAATCTTTTTGACTAAAAACATTATTTTAATTTGTAAATAATTAAAACTACTTAAAAGTAACTAATATAATAAATATAAACTAAACCTAATAAAAAAATAACTATATGAAAAAAAATATCTCTAGAGACGATCCTTCAGGGATAGTAAATTTTTTTTTAACAGTTATAAGTTTCTAATTTCTTCTTCTTTTTATATTGGTAAATGCTGTGACACCTAATTGGTACATATATTAGATTAAAATTAGCAAGATGAAGTGGCAATGGGCCGGACTCATCAGCCGCAGAACCGACCAACGATGGGGCAAACGGGTTGTAGAGTAGGACTACATATAGGACGAGAGAGACGATCCCTCACCAGATAGACGGATGACTTAAAGAAGGTCCCCCGCCAACGACCTTGGATGATGGTTGTGATAGACCACGTGCAGTGTCGAGCTATGGAGAAGGGTGATGATGACGCCCAGTATTTTTTTCTTCTAATTCATTAAAGTCTTCCAGGGGATGTTTTAAGGTGTTGCTCAAAAAACATCTTTTGGGACCTGTAAGTTAATCCTTACTTACTTATTCTTTATTTTTATTTTTTGTAATGTAAGACATCATTACTATACCTTGTATAATTGTTATATTCTCATTATATCTTGTTATCATTATTATTTAATTTTGTATATATTGAATGTAATTATTTATATGTAAGTATATACTGTATATAGAAGTGTATTTATGTGTAGGTATCCTGATTAGTTAAATTTTGTAAATCATACTCATTTAGGTAAAAATACTCATTATGGACCTTCCTATTTTATCATCAATGAACCTAAAGGTAGACTGGTGGATAAAGCTGTATTTAGCTTTAAGTCTACCTATTTGGTTAATCAATAAGATATAAATAAATAAATAATAAAATAAATAAATATTTCAGACAGGTCACACAGCGCCATCTAATTACCGTGGTAAGCGGTAAGCTTGTGTTACGGAAACTAGATGGTTGATAAACTACATATTATACTTTTTTTTTTTTTTTTGTAAATATATACATATTATACATATAAACACCCAGACCGAGACAAATTATACAATGTACAACTTGCCCCCGGTGGGAATCGAACCCACGACCTCCCGAGTTCACGGCAACGTTTGTTACCACTAGACCACGGAGGCGAAATAAATATATCACGTCAGTATGAAAATAATAATATTTTATTTTGCCAATTCAGTATGACAAAGATAATTATTATATTATTCTGGAAAATACTATACAACCCAACATGTACTGCCCCCGTAGCACGGATTGTTAGATAAGGATACGATAAAAATGATAAAATCATAATTTCGTTGGCACAAACACTTCGAGCACGGGTACGTGTGAGGTAGATAATTTTATCTAAACTGTTTAGCAGGTTTTTGGTGTGCGATGTGATATGTGTAGACACATTAGCCACCAGTCCAAAGGACTGACGGAGAAATCTGGAGCCTGGAAAATCTGGCAATTATTTCTGCAAACTTTAAACTAACATTAGCCTTACTATACAGAGGGGAAAGGATGCCAGTCTTCTTGGGACCATATCTATGAGTTTTCGCCTACGCTGGTCAGACGGGTTGGCGAGTCTAATGTATTTTTTAAGGACAATTTATTAACGATTCTACAAGTTAGTATTAGTTGAACCAGGGCTTAACGCGCTCAAGGTACGGAAACGTAAGTGTTGTAAATTTATGACAAATGATTTATGTGATGATGAAGGTATGAAAGAAAGCATACAGACAAAAATAAGGAAAGGCATGCTCCGATGGTTCGGGCATGTTGAAAGGGTGTTTGAAGAGAGATTGACGAACCAGATATGTAATTCGAAAGTTGTGGCTAAAAGAGACCCTGACACACCAAGACTCACATATCATGACTAAATACATAAAACCCAAAGTGCAGAAAAGAGTTTACGAAGCAAAAGGGGATGTATGCAAAGGATAATGAATTTATTTATTTATTTTGTTTAAAAAGTTTATTGCACAAAGTACAAAGACGGACTTAATGCCTGTTAAGACATCCAACAGGATCCTACACCAATTTATCCCATCCACATTCATTCCAAAATTCCTACCACCAAGCCTGGTAGTATCGTCTATGGATCGCGAGTAGTTTCGTGATCTACCACTAGAGGCGTCCAAGTTGGCGCCAGTACAAAATCTACGCTCGGCCCGTGCGGTTCGAAAATCACCGCGATTTTAGTGTGAAAGCTCCCAAGCCGGGTTGGACTCTAAATCGTGCCTAAAACAGTTCCGAGAAAGTGAAGTGCGAGAAGAAAGCGTGCCCGCAGTGAAAACCTGGCTTTTTTCCCGTGGTATGTCCTTTTTTTCTTGTCCACTTGTTGGTTCTAGCAGATCCTTGCCATTTGCTTTAGTGACTCATTTTCTAGACAAAGTAGCAGAGTAGACCGCCTGACCGATGGCTGGACCCGTGTTACCCAGTACGGACCATTAATTGTTCCATTCGAACCGGGTAAAACCATTCAAATCATAAAAATACAGTCCATTCAAAAAATCCTACTATAACACGTGGTGCTCAGTTTTTGGTCAAATCTACTTTGCTGCTAAGTTTCACGTGCTAAGTAATTTTGTGCTCGAATTCTATAGTTTTTAATTAATTTTACACTATTTTTCTACCTATTTTGTTACCTTTTAGGCCTTAAAGTTCAAAAATATTTTTCGTAAAATTTTATTTTTCGGTCATTGTTTTTTGCTGTTACGTAGGTAATTAATAACTAAGTAATTATGTCTAAACAAGTAGAAGCACATGTTAAAGTGCTTATATCACGTTGTGAACATTTATTTCGTTCGGTACAAATATTGTACGATTTATCGAAAAACGCACACAAAGATAAATCGGCGGAATCGCAATTTCGTTCTAGGTACAAGGGTTTAGGTCGTATTCGTGACGAGTATTACCAAATAAATGATGAAATATATATCAAATCATTAGAATTAAAACCAGAAACGGAAATCAATACAAATAAGTTGTCTGCGTTTGATGATTTATATTATCGAATAGAAAACGTCATAGATTCCTTAGAACCAAGTACAAGTACCGCGTCAAATAAATCTATAAGCTTAGACAATAAGATTCCTCAGATTAGGTTACCAAAAATAGAAATACCTAAGTTTGACGGTCAAATTGAGAACTGGCCTACCTTTATAGACAGTTACATTCCGTTAATACACCAAAATTCATCTCTTACTGATGTAGAAAGGTTTCATTACCTAATCTCATGTCTGTCAGGTCCAGCACTAGGTATTGCTAAGTGTTTACCGCTCACTGAACAAAACTATCAAATAGTCTACTCATCTCTCATTGAGCGTTACCAAAATAAACGTATACTTGCCACTACTTACCTCGACAAAGTGTTTAACATGCAGCAGATAACAGCACCTACTCATGAAAACATCAACAAAATATACAATGTTCTTTATGAGTGCGTAAATGCTCTTAAAGCCCTAAATATAGACAACCTAAGTGAGTTTTTGTTGTTCTATCTATCTGCACGTACACTAGACTCAGATACAAGGAAACGTTTCGAGTTACAAAACATAAGTGATATTCCCACTTTCAGGGAATTGCAATTGTTTTTACAGAACTACGTTAAAGCACTCGAATTTAGTAAAGACACTTGTTTAAAACCTTCATTCAATAAACGTAATTTAAATCAAAACAATTTAAATAAACAATCTTATAAAAACTCTTTTGTTACTTCCACTAAAACTGATAAACAAATAAGCTATAATTGCCCTTGCTGCAATTTATCACATAGCGTTTATCGGTGCTCTAAATTATTAAATTTGACTACTGCATCTCGGTTACAGCTTATAACTAAACATAATCTTTGTCACAACTGTTTACGTGTAGGACACGGTGCAAAGGTATGTCCGTCTAAAACGGGTTGTTTGGTATGCGGCGCGAGACATAATACATTGCTGCACGGCGATCAATCTCCCGCGGTTTCGTCTGCTCAAAGCAGTAATGTATCGTGTGCCATTCAAGATGTTCAAAACGTAGTAACGCCTGTTTCAGCTGCTAGTACGAGTACTTCAGTTGGTTTAGCGTGCGCGCGAAAACAAATTATGCAACTTCCGATTATTGAACGTACTATCAAAATATTAGGTACTGCCTTAGTACACGTGCGTGGTTATAACGGTACCCTACATACAGCACGCGTTCTTATTGATAGCTGCTCACAGGATTCGTTCGTTACTAGTAAATGTGCTCGTAGATTAGGGCTCTTTACCCGTCGTTGTCACTATTCCGTGGCCGGTATAGGGCAAAACGCAGTATGCGATGTCAAAGGAATTGCAAACTGTACAATTATGTCCCGAGAGAATGTAACGCCTAAATTTAATATTTCTTGTTTAATTATACCTAAAATTACCTCGTTTATGCCTTCTGCTAAACTCCCGTCATCTGTCCGTCAACATTTTCAACATTTAAAGTTAGCAGATGATGGTTTTGACATACCGTCGCATATCGATATGCTTCTCGGTGTCGAATTATTCGACCAGTTATATAACGGCGAGCGCTTCGCGCCCGGTCCTGGCTTACCGTGTGCGCTGTCTAGTGTCTTCGGCTGGGTTATTACTGGTCAATATCAATGTGACTTACCTTCAACCGATCAGAGGATCCTCTCCTTAGTGACGTCGACTCGAACTGTCGACGAAACGCTGAAGCGGTTCTGGGAAGTCGAGGAGCCCCCGCTCGCTCCGCCTACGCTCACAGCTGATGACTCAGCTTGTGAGCAAATGTACAACGAGTACATGTACCGTCAACAGGATGGTCGTTTTATTGTGCCGCTTATGCTCAAAGCTGGTGCAGGTTTAGGTGACTCGTACCGTCAAGGCCTAAACCGGTTTCTTAATTTGGAAAAACGCCTTGCTCGTGATCCAGAATTAAAAACCAAATATATTAACTTCATGCGTGAATACGAAGAGCTGGGACACATGCAGCCCACGAGCGAGCCCTCCGCCCGCGCATCGTATATCATACCGCACCACTGTATCGTGCGCCCGAGCAGTGCTACGACCCCAGTGCGTGTAGTATTTGACGCTAGCTGTCAAAGTTCTAATAAAAAATCATTAAACGATATTGTTTACACCGGCCCTAAGCTACAAACTGATATCGTCGATTTAATTATAAAATTTCGACTTCATAACGTCGTATTTACTGCCGACATTAGCAAAATGTACCGGCAGATGCTCATCAGGCAGGAAGAGAGATCCTACCAGCATGTGTTGTGGCGCGAGGATCCCTCCGCCCCGCTCCAAGAGTACGAGCTCACCACGGTCACGTACGGGGTTAGCAGCTCGCCGTACCTAGCTATACGGACGCTGCACCAGCTCGCGGCTGAGCACTGTGTACAGTTTCCCCGGGCAGCACAAGTGTTGCGCGAGGAAACGTTCATGGATGACGTCACGACTGGATGCTCGTCACTAACGGAAGCGAACCAACTCAAAAATGATCTTGTCACTCTTTTAGGCCTAGGTTGTTTCGAGTTACGTAAGTGGAGTTCCAATAACTCACAACTACTCATCGACATTCCTGCTGAGCATTGCCAATATTCAAAATCATTTGATGACACCGAAATTAATCATAAAATTCTCGGCATCAAGTTCGATCCAATAAAAGATTGCTTTTCTTATTCAGTTTCTGAAATAAATACAGAGGATACGAAACGTTCTATTCTCTCATCTGTATCTAAAATCTTTGATCCACTAGGCTGGATCTCACCTGTTGTTTTCTCCGCCAAGGTGCTATTACAAAACTTGTGGCGATTAAATTTAGGTTGGGATGACACCGTTCCATCTCATATTGCAAAGCAATGGCATGACATTTCTAATTATTTAACTAAATTAACAGAAATAAAATTACCTCGCTTAATTTTACCGCCAAATTCACCTTCTGTGTATTTGGTGGGCTTCTGTGATGGCTCATCCAAAGGATATGGCTGTTGTGTGTACCTGTGTACAGGTCTCCGTGACCGCTTCACGGTAAATCTATTGGTAGGTAAGTCTAGGGTTGCGCCGCTTAAAACTTTAACGGTAAATCGGCTCGAGCTGTGCTCAGCGGTGTTACTCGCCGGCTTGTTACGTCACGTGTTTGATCTGTTAAAAACTAAAATTAAAATTCATTCCGTGACGGCCTTCACCGACAGTACCACTGTTTTGTCTTGGTTAGGCACACCCCCGTGCAATCTCAAAACTTTCGTTGCTAACCGTGTAGTAAAAATCACCGACTTGATCGACAAGTCGTCGTGGCGTCACGTGTCGACTCACGACAATCCCGCAGACTGTTGCAGCCGTGGATTGACGTGCACCGAGCTAGCTGCCCACCCCCTGTGGTGGACCGGTCCGCCATGGTTGGCCAAACATCCTACATTTTGGCCAAATAAGTCATTAAATACTTTGCCGCCGGAACAAATTCCAGAACTAAAATCAGACGTAATTTCTAGTAGCTTGCTTATTGTCGCTGCACCTTCATTTACGCAAGTAATTGAAAGAATTTCGTGTTTCTACAAGCTACAACGGGTAGTCGCGTGGTGCCTGCGTTTTCGTAGAAATGCTGGGTCTACCATGAACGCTCGAATATTCACACCGCTGTCTGTAGTCGAAATAAATAATTCCGTGCGTGTTATTATTAAATTAACTCAGTTTAATCATTTTCAAACTGAAATAAATTCTATCACTTCCGGCCTGCCTTGCGTAAAGTCAATTCAAAAATTATCACCTTTTCTAGATACAGATGGTATCCTGCGAGTGGGAGGAAGGATCGCCAATTCTAGTCTATCCGACCTTAACGTACATCCGTATTTATTACCTAAATCTTGTTATTTATCTAAATTAATAATAGATTCTTTACATATCCGTTATTTACATTGTGGCCCTCGCCAGCTACAATCTATTATCCAAAGACAGTTTTGGATATTAGGTATTCGTCTTTTAATACGTTCACGTTTATCTAAATGCGTCACCTGTTTTAAATCCAAACCGGTTCCATGCCAACCGAAGATGGGCGACCTCCCGGAAGCCAGGCTTCTCCCGGGACGTCCCTTTCTTAACGTAGGGGTCGACTTCGGCGGTCCGTTCGTTGTAAAGGAAAGCAGGCGTCGCAACGCTCGTACGTATAAGGCATATCTGTGTCTCTTCATCTGCCTCTCGACTAAGGCCGTGCACCTCGAGGCGGTGACAGAACTGTCAACTGAAGCGTTTCTCGCCGCGCTAGACCGTTTCGTTTCTCGTCGAGGACTGTGCTCTAAAATAGTTTCCGACTGTGGCACAAATTTCGTCGGTGCTAATCGCTGTCTCAATGAAATTTACGACTTCATTGCCCGTGAAAAGACAGACATCGCGGACAACTTGTCACATCGTCGTATCCAGTGGGATTTCAACCCTCCCGGTGCTCCACACTTCGGTGGTATTTTCGAGAGTGGTATTAAATCCACCAAATACCACTTGAAACGCGTCGTGGGTTGTCAAGTTCTCACGTTAGAAGAGCTATTTACCGTTTTCACGAAAATCGAGGCTATGCTAAATTCGAGACCTCTGTGCGTATTGTCTACAGAACCACGTGAGTCCGACGTGCTCACGCCTGGTCACTTCCTTGTAGGCGCGCCGCTCGTCGCTGTACCCGAGCTTGTACACGACGAGTCCTATCATCCGCGGTCTCGTTGGCAGATGCTACAGAAGCTTACTCAGTCTTTCTGGCGCGTCTGGCAGCGAGACTATTTACACACGTTGCAGCAAAGAAACAAATGGTTTGTTTCCACACCTAATGTTAAATTACACGATGTAGTTATGATGGTGGATCCAAATCTACCACCCTTGCAGTGGACTTTAGCTGTTGTAACTGAACTACATACAGGTGCCGATGGTACGGTGCGTGTCGTTACTGTTCGCACGCCCAAAGGGCACTTCTTCCGACGACCAGTCGTTAAGATCTGTCCTTTACCTTTGAATTAGTTTTCTGTTTCTACTTTTTTCTTAGTTAACCTAGCATTTAATTTAAGTTAAGTAAATAGTTAAGATTTCGAGCACCAAATTATAGTTTAGTTTAATATTTGTTTTGAAATCTTAGATGATTTCAAGTGGGGGGAAATGTTAAGACATCCAACAGGATCCTACACCAATTTATCCCATCCACATTCATTCCAAAATTCCTACCACCAAGCCTGGTAGTATCGTCTATGGATCGCGAGTAGTTTCGTGATCTACCACTAGAGGCGTCCAAGTTGGCGCCAGTACAAAATCTACGCTCGGCCCGTGCGGTTCGAAAATCACCGCGATTTTAGTGTGAAAGCTCCCAAGCCGGGTTGGACTCTAAATCGTGCCTAAAACAGTTCCGAGAAAGTGAAGTGCGAGAAGAAAGCGTGCCCGCAGTGAAAACCTGGCTTTTTTCCCGTGGTATGTCCTTTTTTTCTTGTCCACTTGTTGGTTCTAGCAGATCCTTGCCATTTGCTTTAGTGACTCATTTTCTAGACAAAGTAGCAGAGTAGACCGCCTGACCGATGGCTGGACCCGTGTTACCCAGTACGGACCAATGCCCGTAGACATTTTCTGACAGCCAAACCTTGGGGACTAATTAAAACATTTATAGATGCAATGAAAGAAATATTAATAGTAGGATAAATTCAATAACATAATTATATATACTTACATAATATACCTTTGTATATACTGTAATATCAATATACTAAATACTAATACATACACAAAAATATACATATATACAATTATTAACATTGAAAGTGAACTACATACCTATAATTAATTTATTCTGATCAAAGTATTATTTGTATTCTATCTAATGAATTGTTATTGAATTTTACTAAATCAAATGGATATGTTTTGACTTTTTTACTGTATTGAATGTTATTTATTACCATATTTGTATATAGTATTAATTTTACATTAATTTATTTGAAATGTTCTATTTTATTATTTGATAGTGTAAACTATAAATGAATTATTTAGATGTTAAGGCATGTTTTTATTTTTATTATTATTGTTTTAGGTTTTTGCTTGACATTATTGTTATTATTTTAATCATAGTTTTAAGTTGGTCTAGTATAAGCGTATTATTGTTTGCCGTATGTTCACATTTTGAGCTGTGGTCCAGATTAGTACCTAGCAGATTAATTTATAATATTAGCAGGCGTCGACTGCAACTTGTAGTGAGCATCTTTGTAAATAAATAAATAAATGTCGATGAAGCGAAAGAGGTGTGTGTTGACCGTGTCAAATGGCGCTTAATTGTCTCTGCCTACCCCGCAAGGGAGATGGCGTTAAGATATGTATGCTCTTACAATCGAGCCACCACCACTCTACAAAACCCTCACCATCCACAGTTCTACTTCTCGTCCCACCCAACCAAATACTATATGATTCCGCTAATAGTGTCTTGGAATCTCGTTCAATGCCCGTGCTATCGCTGATAGTTATACACCAACCGTGAGTTGGCATAATCATTTATTAACCTACATATTATAGGCTCGGGCGTTGATAAAATTTAGTACATCAGTGTCCTTGCTAAAGTATAGTCGCGTTAGCTGAAATGACAATCCGAAAATTATACTACGGAGACGGAAAAGGCTATGGAGAAGGGATTAGATATCTTTTGCATTATGGTGGATTGGAATTCGAAGACATTAGGATACCGACTGGAGAAATGCCGAAATACAAGGAAACAATAAGTTTGTATAATACAATTAAAATGATAATAGGGCTGTCATTTCGCAATTTATTTCAAACTTTATTGCACAATATAACTCTATAATTATGATATAATTACCTCCGTGATCTAGCAGTATGTCTTGTTTCAAGCAGTGTTATTTTATATAATAATCACCGCCTCCGTGGTCTAGTGGTAACAAACGTTGCCGTGAACTCGGGAGGTCGTGGGTTCGATTCCCACCGTGGGCAAGTTGTACATTGTTTAATTTGTCTCGGTCTGGGTGTTTATATGTATAATATGTATATATTTACAAAAAAAAAAGTATATGTAGTTTATCAACCATCTAGTTTCCGTAACACAAGCCTCGTAGCTTACCACGGAAACTAGATGGCGCTGTGTGACCTGTCTGGAAATATTTATTATTTATTTATTTATAAATATCAGCATGGAAAATTTTGAATATTAGGTCTCGTGGAAAGTAATAATTGGCATTTGACATCATTGCAAATGGCACATACTTTGAACGAGAACAAGAAATAGGTGGTGGGCGGACTGATGGTGGTAATTTTCCCAGTCGGTCGGGGCGGGGAAGTATCCACCGTTCGTGACGATAAACGCAGTAAAGTGTATTCACACGTTTCGGGATCAGGCTCGAATTGCCGTCATACCCAGTCAAGCCGGCATAGTGCTGACTGATGTCAATAATTAGTGTGGCATTTACCATCAGGTAAAAAAAACTAGATAAGTCAAAAAAAAAAACAAGTAATATTTAAGAATAGGTACGATGTTCTTATAAAATTTGACCTTGGAAATACAACATAATATGCCGCGTTTTTAGAAGTGGGTTTTTTTCCTTAACTTAACCACAGAACATAATAAAGACTAGAAATTACATTAATAAACATATTTAAGCTGACGGCTGACCTTCAAAATGAAACTAAGACATCGGAGGCCATTTTAAAACTTTAGTCGTAACAATAACAGATATTTTATTTTGGTCTGTCTCCGTGGTCTAGTAGTTAAGCCCGTGGATTTAGATTCGGAGGTACCGGGTTCGATTCCTGGTTGGGACACAAAAATATTTATTAATGTTAATACATTTAATTTATTTGTGATAATTCTCGAGCTTGCCATTTGTCATGATTGGCCTATATTAAAGTTGGCTAAATGTGAATCCGCTTATTTATAAGCGTGGTTTCTGACCACCCCGAAAGGGAAACGGTCGCGATGATACTTTACTTTTTTTTTATTTTGGTGTAAGTCAGCCTAATACGGCGCATGTTTAAATTGGTACGACCTTACTTTCTTAACTTACTTACACAAGTCTGTCTGTATAGAATCGACCAGTATAGTACGGTAATATTAATTGGTTTATTACAAAAAAAAATGCCTATAACCTCTGTGGTCTATCGGTAAAAAACAAAACAAAAAACACCATGGAGTTAATTTTTTTTTTTTTTGTTTTCTTCTCCCGATGGATGATGAATGAGATGATAGGGAAGGTAAAGGGTCTAGCCCATACAGCCAAGTCTGACGTAATATATCTTTTATTCTTATGAGTTCATCAAATCAAAATCATTCATTTACAAAACAAAAACTTGGACTTGACAAGTCCGCGCCTCCGTGGTCTAGTGGTAACAAACGTTGCCGTGAACTCGAGAGGTCGTGGGTTCGATTCCCACCGGGGGAAAGTTGTACATTGTATAATTTGTCTTGGTCTGGGTGTTTATATGTACGAGGGGCGTTCAAAATATTCTCGGTATGTGGATAAAAACAAACAAGTACGAAAAGTTTGATATTTTTATTTTTCAATATACTCCCCCCCTATGTTCATACACTTATAAGATCGATCAATTATTTTTTTTAATCCCTCATAAAAATATTTTTTATCTTTGGTGTAAAAATGCTCCTCCACGGCCGTCTTCAACGCTTCATCGTCAGAAAATTTATTTCCACGCAGATCCTTTTTAAGATTGGGAAACAAAAAGAAGTCGCTTGGGGCTAAGTCCGGACTATAGGGTGGATGAGTAACAGTTTCAAACCCACATTCAACAATAGCTGCCTTGGCAATATGAGCAGTATGGACAGGGGCGTTGTCATGCAGAAGCAGAACACCTTTGGTTAACTTTCCTCGCCTCTTTTCTTTGATCGCATCTCTTAATTGACGTATAACGTTAGCGTAGTACTGCCCTGTGATATTTACACCTTTTTCTTTATAATCGATAAGCAAAACTCCTTCACAATCCCAAAATATTGTGGCCATGACCTTGCCAGCTGACGGGATTACCTTGAACTTCTTGGGATGAGCTGAACCCTTAATGTGCCACTGCATGGACTCCTGTTTGCTCTCTGGGTCATAATGATGAACCCAGGTTTCATCTCCAGTAACTATTTTTTGCAGCACCTCATCGGGATTTTCACCACACAGGTCGATAAAATCTGAACAGCAAGCCACACGCATATCCTTTTGAAGAAGCGTCAGCATTCGCGGAACCCATCTTGCACTTACTTTTGACATATTAAGATGGTCATGTATAATGTCATGTACGGTACCAATAGAGAGATTGGTTACTTGAGCTATAGATTTTACCTTCACTCGGCCGTCTTCCAATACAAGTTTTTCCACTTTATCAATATTTTCTTGTGAGGTAGCCACTACAGGCCGGCCAGGTCTAGGGTCATCTTCAATACTCTCCCTTCCACGCTTAAATTCGCTTGAACATTTTTGAATAGTAGATAAAGAAGGAGCAGACTCACGGTAAACACAATCCATTTCCTCTTTTATGGTTTTTTGATTTTTACCCTGTTTTGTCAAGAATTTTATGACGGATCGGTGCTCTAATTTCGTTAAAATTGTTAATTCGCTCATGGTGTTCATGTTTGTTCGGCAATTGCAGAAAAACAAAAGAACATCTCGGTTCCAATTTTACTTTTTTTTAATGTCAATGGATGAATCTTAGCGGCCAGTAACAAATATATATATAAAAGAGGTTGTAACGTATCAATACCGAGAATATTTTGAACGCCCCTCGTATAATATGTATATATTTACAAAACAAAAAAGTATAATATGTAGTTTATCAACCATCTAGTTTCCGTAACACAAGTCTCGTAGCTTACGACTGAAATTAGACGGCGCTGTGTGACCTGTCTCTTAAAAAAAAAAAAATGCGCGATCCTTTTGTTTTTAAAAGTTTTTTTTCTGGAGTAATTTCCGTCAATATCACCTAAACACGTTGGGAATATGGGAGTTCACATTGCGGGAAAACCACAAAAAATAAACTGCAACTTCTGCTCATATTATTCACATTGTAGCACATTAATAAACAAAACAACACCACTTTTGAATAACAATATCCACAGAAAAATTGATATTGACATGCCCGTGTAAAATGGCGCTCTCAAAGGTTATCTGTATCAAAATGCTTTTCGCCCTTGTACATTACTACTAAGTAACTAACTAAGTTTATTGTGCAACTAGTTGACCCGGCGAACTTCGTACCGCCTAACAGTCATTAAATGGTCAAGCGTGATATAAATTTCTGAACGCACCCATATATTTGACAACCAACATAGTTTGACAGGTACGAAACCCACGAACTTTATGTATGGGAAAATATTTTTTCTTTTATTTTATTTCTTTCTTCAATTTTCATATTTTATTTATAGTTATTCTGCTATTCGGGACGGAGACAAATCCAACAAATCAAAAACCGTGAAAATCTGTCCAGCCTTTCTCGAGTTATAAGTGTTCTAACAAACCCGACTTTGTTTTATATATTAAGATTTACTTATTATGCAATCTAATATGTCAGAAACCTTCCCAGATGTTTTGTTCACACAATATATTCCCAAAGTTTCATCCCGATCGGTCAAGTAGTTTTGCAATGCATAGGGAACACACACACAGACATTCAAAGATAAAGAGTTTTAAATAAATAACTAATACCTGCTTTTTGTATCTTTACAGACTTTCCGTTTGGTAAAGTCCCAGTTTACATGGAAGATGATCGTGTGCTGCATCAGTCCCAGGCGATTGCCAAGTACATTGGCAAGCAGGTCGGTCTGGTGCCTTCGGATCCATGGCAAGACGCAATACTCGATGCTGTTCCACAAACATTAACCGACTTTACCTATGGTTTGTGCTTTATTTATTTCCTAAGCACGACATGTGACTTCGCCGCTTGACGGGTACGATAACAAAAAATGCGGTGATGGAGTGCCTAAAGAAATGTGTTCAAGACTACAGAATGTTTTTTCAAGTACCTGTGGATGGATACATTTCAAACTACGAGGGATATCGAAAAATGCTGACAGAATTCCTAGAGGGAAAATTTTGAGAAATATTAAAATTGCATTAAAAACTTGTACTAGCCGGGAATCAAACGTAAAAACTTTAAAACTTCAATTGCTGTTTTAGACATTCCAATTCGTCGACGAATCTCACTTTCGCAACCTTCCTTATTGCTAACAGTAGAGCCGAGGTAAAGGAAATCTTCCACGTTTTCATAGTCATCAAGGTCAGTTGTGCGCGTTATCCTGTGAGATCTGTCGACTACCATCAGCTTTGTTTTGGCTCTATTGATGGAAAGACCAAATTTTGTGCTGACGTTTTCCAAACGGTTCAAGAGTTCTACCATTTCCTGTTCTGACGCGGCAAACTTTTTTCCTCTATATAGCGAGGCTAATGAGATACAATTTAATTAATTTATTATATTGCAGAATTTAGAGGATACATGGTTGAACAGGATCCGGAAAAGAAAGAAGAATTGAAGAAGAAATTACTAGGAGAAACTTTCGACTTTTACTTCTCCAGGTTTGAGAAGCAATTAGAAGCAAACAATGGTCACTTTGGAAAACAGGTGAACATTATGTTGTTAGTTATACACCATCGTGGTTAGACTAGGCCGAATAGTTCCAAAAGGTGCATCTTCAGCAGTAGAGTGTGTTCTATATGGGAGCTGTGGTAAAGTATTTATAAGTTTATAGGTGTGATTTGTGGCTGACTGTAAGCCATGTATGCGCTCCGCGTCCCCGCGCGCCCTCACCTCGCCTCCTGCCTGCAGTCGTTCGTTTATTGCCTATTGAGTATAGTTTCAAAATTTAAAATAATCTTCGGAGGAAATGAGTGTTTATCCTAAAAAAGAGATAGACTTAAATTATTGGTACCTATAGGCAGACGCGTTGTACGCGCGGGGGGAGAGTGGTTCGCGGTAGGTGAATACCAAAACATGTTTTGACAGTATTTAATGTTAAAATAAAATGGAATGGAAATAATACTATTAGTAGAATTGGTGTAACACTGGCATTTTCATTTATAGAAATTAAATCGGTAGGTGAATATCTAAACATGTTTTGACATCATTTAACGTTAAAATACAATGGAATGAAAATATACTATTAGTCGAATTGGCGTAACACTGGCGTTAACAAAACGTATGAACTATAAATAAATAAAAAAAATTAACCTACGAAAAAAACCTACTTACAAAACCTAATTTAAATATAAATCGTATCCGCGCTGCATTGTGGCAAGAATGAATAGACCTCTCTAATGACAATAATTATTATTTAATTTTTCAGCTTTCATGGGTTGACGTTACTTTTGTTGCGATGGTTGGTACACTGAGAGATTACCTTGGAGTCAATATCGACAAATATTCACATTTGAAGGCACTCGAAGAAAAAGTACAAACACTTCCTGGAATTAAGGAATACATTGCCAAGACTGCCAAATAAGTTGGAAGACATTTAGCCATTTTAAAAGATAGAATAAAAGTAATAACACAGTTATTCTCGTAATATTTTGAATATGTTAGCATTTAAAAAAAATATATTGTCTTCTCCATTATTTGAAATGTATTAGATTTTTTACGATTTTCTAATTCTGTAAAGCTAATTACTTACTTACGTTTTTAATTGAAAGCGAATATACTCAGCGACATTCTTAAACCGTTTTTAATCTCAAATGTTTTTATTTAAATAAAATTATTGCACAAATTACCTTTGTAATTTTGACTCCTGTCATCCATAATTTTATTATCTATGACAGGGATCAGGACATCCAATCCAAATGAGAATGTTCATTTTTCTTAGATAATTGGGCCCAAAAAAATGTTCTCGTGTCATAATGATTTCTCTTTTATGTGATAATTAATATATTGTGTTTTCCATAATCTGTAATTAATTTTATTGATTTTACTCTAGTATAACTACAATTGACATAAACTTAATTTTTCCTTAATATTTAAATAGTTTTATTGTCATTATTCGTTTGATCCCGCCGATATAATCAGAGAATTATTTTCACTTTGAAATCCTGTGTTTTATCTATAATAAAGTACCTGATCGTATAAATTTTATTCAATAAATAAATCTTAACCAATTGGCTATTTAATTAAATTATATTTTATTATTTTATCATATCATATTTTATTGTTTTACCCCAATTATAGTTGATATTAAATTTAAAAAAACACAAAAAAAAAATTATTGAATTATATTTAATTGAGGCACGCTGCACCCAAAAATATAAAAAAACATATTTGTTAAATAGTGTCAATAAACGTTTTAAATTTATTTATTAATTAACGCCAATGACTTATGGCGAACCTAGCCCGAGCCGCACCTTATTCACAATTTTTTTATAGTTCACAAAAATGCGATGATTGCGTCAAGTGCGGCTCGATCTAGCTTCACCATTAATGCCAGTAAAAAATCTGACATGGAATAATTGTTATTACTATTTATTGCCTATATTTTGTTTTATTTTACATCTTTTCAAAGCTATCAAGATAGCCGATCAAATACTTGGAAGGATACTTGGAAAAATGTAAACGCCACCATATCTTACCTCATGTAAAACGCCGAGAATTCGCCGACATGTCATATCTTATGGGTGTCATAAGAGGAAAGATCGACTGTCCAGATATTCTAGGAAATATACCTTTTAGTACACTCTGCAAAACACGTCACAGGGATACCTTTTACATCCCATTTGTATCCAATAATTCTATGCAGAATGCTTTCATCTGGAGAACATCTATTTTAATAAACATTGCTCACATATTGACATATCATGTACTACCCCAGCCGCTGCCCGACGTGGCTTGACTCAGGAGTACTTTACAAATGCCTTAAGCCGATCTGTATAAGTGTTCTATTTCTATTGTTATTTTGTCTTATTCTGCCTCATATCATCTCATTCTTTTCGTAATAGTCTACTCAGTGTTTAGTTTTATCTATGTTTATATATGTATTTCTGTGAAAACTTGTCATTAGCCCTTTCTTACTTTATCTTTTTTCTTTATATTTAAGTATTGTTTAGCTGTAAGTTTTCCTAATTGTATAAAATAAAATAAAATGAATTGGGAATCGAACCCGGTACCTTTGCATCTAAATCTACGTCTATAAGCGCTGGAACGCAAATGTTATGCATATGGTATTATATATGATATAACTTACTATCTTAATTCAATTTTGATGTTAATAATTTTTTTTTTTGCTTATTTTTTTTTTTTTTGCTTAATTATTAATCTGCTGTGCTTGTTTGTGTTTTTGTTTATTGTATTTTGTGTAAATTCTCGACACTTAAGGTCTTGTTAATGGTAATTATGTTTGTAATATTATGTAAATGACTGTTTGCTGTCAAAAAAAATAAAAAATAAAAAAATAATATAACAAGATCAAAACATGTGTTCGAACCAATAATCGGTTTCAGCCATAGATATAGGATACTAAATCTATGGTTTCAGCGCAATTTCCGGCTAGCACTCTTTTTATCTGCCGGTAACCATACTCGTACAAAAACCATAGATAACTAACTAGTCTTCCCACACCTTGAGTGGGGAATCTGTGTCAAAGTTGCGTTCGCTTTCCGTAACTACGGACAGGGCATGGGGTAACCATTAAAGGTTGAAGTATACGAGCCTGGTGGCGGGCCCGCGATTACGATTCCGTGATTGGTAGCAGGTGACGAGCGTAGCATTGTCCGGCGTCCGGCAGACCATACATATAAAATAAGCGACGATTTTAAGTCTAGATTGCACAAAATGAAATATGCCATCATCGTCATCATCACAGCCCATAGAACACAGAGATCTCCATTGTTGAAGATAGGCATTCTAGAAATTTCTGGAGAACTTACTTACTCGCCACGCTGGCCAGAGGGGTTGGTGAGAGTCTGATGTTATTTTATAATAATAATGTATTCAATTTAACAGATTATTACAATCCATTTTTGTTAGTATACCTATCACTATGTTAGTAACAATGGCTTACATTAAAGTTAGTAAACTAAAATTTTATGTTAGTGCCTTAATTATACTTATTTGTACACGTGTCAATTTGTGTGAATCTTAATCAAGTGATACTGTATTGGACAGTCCATCCGATATGACCTTAAGCATATTGTTGGTGCTGCCTCTAATTCTATTGACTAGAGATGCAGTGCGTTTACGCATGATAGCAGAAAAACTATCAACACGATTCTCTGCAAACATTACGGACGCACTGCAATAACGTGGCAGCCCCAACAATACCCCGAAACCATTATTATACTGGACTCGTAGGACGCTGTATGCTCGCTGCGTATAGTTGTCCCACAGACTGCAGGAGTAGAAGGATTGGCAATATGCCCTAAATGATGTCAACTTAACCTGTTTTGTGCAGCGAGCGAATCTGCGGGCCAGCATGTTGCAGCGAACAGACAACGCCCTACGCTCTCTATCTATGTCTATTATAACAATTTCTTAACGCTTCCACAAGTTGGTATTAGTGGAACCGGGAACGAAGGCCTCGCGTGCTATCCTAGGCTCGGAAACGGTGTTTAAATTTATGACAATTATACGTATGAAAAGTTTATTTCTCATTGGTCCATACCGGGGTTAGAATCCAACCTTTTTAGGGTTTTAAGTAAAGCGTTCTTACAACCAAGCCACCACCGCTGCTAATTGTGTGTAAATGTAACGACTAAAGTTAAAATTGGCGTAGATTGTACCAGCAGACGGCTGACCTTTAAAATAAAACACATTATATTTGAAACCATTTTAAACAATTACAAAAAAATCATTTTGGTCGGTCTATGATAAAAACAGATTATTTTAGGTTACATCATATAGTATGAATCACGTTTGTCTGTTTTAGTTTTAGGGTTCCAGAATCACTTATTTTAAAAACATCTGCCAGACGTAAGTACTGGTTTTAGTGCTGCATTAAAAAGAAACAGAAGCATAGTTTTTTAAATATATTTTTTAACACGTCGAACGTCGTTTGACATCGGGCCCATAGGTATTACGCGAGGTCCAAGAATGAGAACAACTAACGCTAGCAACTGATGGCCGACATAAGTCCCTACCATGATGAAAGATGCTTTTTCACACTTCGCTTGGTGTATGGGTAAACACACTGGCTGGAAGAGCATTCAACATCTTCAGCGTGCGACAGATGCAAGTCTTCAAAATTATATATAATAATAATAATAATATAATAATTTATTTATTATCAGGCAACAGATTGTCTCTCAACTCGGTTAGCGAATTCTGCAGGCTTCAATAATGCGACCTACATCATTCGGCGACCCACTCGTCCAGGCTACACGTGTTACAACGTCAGCACCCGAGTTCTTGAGCTCTTCTAATTGCCGCTTGATGTCACGGATTTGTTCCAGGATCCTGGCGCCGTTGTTATCCTTAAGTCCCGCGATGTCCGCCTTTATTACCGTCATCTCCTTCAGGAAGACGGTTACGTCGACATGGTCGAAGCTGACGGCTGGCAGTTTATTGAGGTCGCGGGCCACAAATACTGGCAGGTCGTCGGGATCAGTCTCCTTAAGCGTGGTGATGATCTCTTGAATGACTCTGGTTTTACATCCCACACGTAATTACGGTTAGGTCCTTAACACCTCGTTGACGCACATATTACACGCGGCACATTTTGCCATATTGGCAACAAATAATGAGAGCGCGGATGCGCTCACGTCTTTACCGTACAACAGTCTGTGAGCGAATCGATATATACCTACGCGTAGGGATAGTGGCATATAGGAGTGCATATTTTGGCCTGTGTGTGTGGTTCGGTTGCGGAATAGAGAATTATTCTCAATAGAGGCTAAACTGGAGAGATTATGCGGACGACTACATTATACATAGTTTGTCTACTGTCGTAGGTGTTAGATTTTATATTATTATATATAAACTCCTTTCTAATGATAAGCACTTTTGCTTTTCTATTATCCTAGTTTTGTAATGTCAAAACTGTCTTTATATACTTCATAATTGGCTTGTCTAAAAATATGTATTATATCTATGAAAATATTATTTGTTCTTCTTATTGTGGAAATACCTGCTTAACAAAAGGTTATGGGTCATCACGTTAATCTGCAAATAATTTTCTTAGAAAATTCGTGCCTAAAAACTTAAGTTTTTCGCTTTCGTTCCATTCCTGTCAAAATTGATCATGGAGCAAAAGGCGGGCACCAGTCGTGCTAACAATCAAGTTCCTGGAAATTATGGCGTTGTATCTGGTACTCCTAATTTTCAAAAACTGGAAGGACGTCGGAACTATTCTACATGGAAATTTGCGATGGAAATGTACCTAATTGATTGTGATCTGTGGGACTATGTTATTAATCCCATAATACATGCACAGACTACAGAAGATTGTAAGAAGGATGCTAAAGCCAGATCTAAAATTTGTCTGATGTGTCATGAATCTGTATATCCTGTAGTTGCAGCGGCAAAGACTGCACACGAAACATGGTCATGTCTTCAAAAGACTTATGCTGACAGTGGACTTATTAGAAAATTAGCGTTATTAAAAATGCTGTTTGGCGTTAAATTGTGTAACTACCCGAACATGGAAGCCTATATTAATCATGTAAGAAATACACAACAACAACTAGCTGGAATTGGTGCTGCTGTAGAAGATGAGTTCGTTGGCGTAATTTTACTAATGGGTTTGACTGATATATATACTCCCTTAGTTATGGCATTAGAACATTCAGGTGCAAAAATTACTACGGATTCTGTCATGTCTGCGCTATTGAGGGAAGACCAGCGGTACGAGGTGGCGACAAATATTCCTGACACGAGTGGCTCGACATCTGCTTTGCTATCTGAGAATCAAGTAACCAAGAAGACATTTTGTAAATATTGCAAAAAGTTAGGTCATGTTGTTTCAGATTGTTGGAAAGCAAATAAAAATAAGGCAAATACTTGCACAGGCTCCGAAAACACAAATACACAACATACACTTTTATCATGTTTAAATTTAAATTCTTTAAGCTTAGGTACAAATAATGATTGGTATATTGATTCTGGAGCTACAATTCATATGACCCCAAGGCATGATTGGTTCAATAAGTATGTGGAAACTAATAAAAAACCTATTTCAGTTGCTAATAATGAAACAATCTATGGTCACGGTATGGGGGATGTATCTTATAATGTATCGGATAGGATTCAAGATATATCTGTATGTACCAAATCTTTCTACAAATTTGTTATCTGTACATAGTTTAATTAAGAAAGGGTTAGTAGTTATTTTTTCTAGAAAAGGTGCCGAAGTGTTATTGCATGAAGGTTGTTCTGTGACGGGTACTGTTGTTGCTACTGCTTCAAACGTAGGTGGTATGTATAAGCTAGATGTCAATAATAAATGTCAAGCTCAAATGTCACGCGCAAACGACTCTATAACTTTATGGCATAAACGTCTTGGACATCTTAATGTAGTAGATTTAAATATACTTAGAGGCAACGACGTAGGTATAAATTATGTTGGTCGCGAAATGAATGATATTTGTATAGCATGTGCACAAGGTAAAATGTCAAAAAAGGTATTCAAATCTTCTACTTCTAGGGCTAACACAGTACTTGAATTAATTCATTCAGATTTGTGTGGACCTATGAGTTGTGCTTCGTGGGGAGGAGCTCTATATTTACTCACTTTTACTGATGACAAAACTAGGAAAGTCTTCGGTTATTTATTAAAGTCTAAAGATGAAGTGAAACAAAAATTTATTGAGTTTAAGAGTCTTGTTGAAAATCAAACAGGTGAGAAGATTAAAATTTTTAGATCGGACAATGGAGGAGAATTCGTAAATAAAGATATGGCTAGTATTTTCAGGGCGTATGGTATTATTCATCAAACCACCGTACCTTATAATCCCCAACAGAATGGTGTGGCTGAGCGTTTAAATAGAACCATCATTGAAAAAGCTCGTTCGATGTTACAATGTGCTCATCTATCAAAAGCATATTGGGGAGAAGCTGTAAATACCACTATTTATCTTAAAAATAGATCACCTTCGAAGACAATATGTAATCAGATTCCTGAAGAACTGTGGACAGGCACTAAAGTAAATTTATCGCATTTAAGGGTTTTTGGTTGTGAAGCTCATATGCTCATTCCTAAAGAGAAACGCAAGAAATTAGATTCTAAAACAAAATCGGTTATTTTTGTAGGTTATTCAAATGAAACGAAAGGTTATCGTCTAATAAATACCGATAATCCTCGACAAATCTTAATAGCAAGAGATGTATGTTTTATTGAAAATAAATTTACGAATGATATTGTTTCTGATACATTATTGCCTACTCCAGTTACTACAGAATCTTCCACTATTGATTTTGTCCAAAATGATTTACTTTCGCAAAATTTATTTGACTCTAGCAATTCCATTATTCAACATATTATAGATAATAATAACCTTAATAATCCTAATAATTTTAATGATGAGTTTAATAATGAACCTAACAATGGCGAAGTCATTAATGAAGATGAAAATCATGATTTACAACCCGATAATTCTGTATCTGATATTCAAACACCAGCTGATCCAGCTGAATCATCAATCGAAAGACGCTATCCATTAAGAAATAGATGTCCTAAAATTTGGTCAGATGATTTCATATTATATCAAGCTGCTGTTGAAAATGAAGAACCTTCTACTTATAAAGAAGCTATTGATGATATTAATAAAGATCAGTGGCAGGCGGCAATGCAAACTGAATATGATTCCCTTATTAAGCATAAAACATGGATTCTTGTCGATAAACCAATTGACCGAAAAGTTGTTAAATGCAAATGGGTATATAAAATTAAAAGAAATACTAGTGGAGAAATTGTAAAATATAAGGCGAGATTAGTAGCCAAGGGTTATACACAAGTATTTGGTATTGATTATGAGGAAACTTTTGCTCCTGTGACTCGACTATCCACAGTTAGATTATTATTAGCCTATGCCGTAAAATATGATCTAGAGATGTATCATTTAGATGTAGAGACAGCTTTTTTGAATGGTGATCTAGAAGAAGAAATATATATGGAACAGCCGGAAGGTTTTAGAAATGATAATAAAGTTTGTTTGTTAAAGAAGGCATTGTACGGTTTGAAACAGGCTCCTCGTCAATGGAATAAAAAAGTGTGTGACGCGTTAGAGTTAAACGGTATGAATAGGTCTCAGACAGAGTATTGTGTTTATCATAAAAGAGAAGGTGACAGTATTATTATAATCGCAGTATTTGTTGATGATTTCTTTATTTTCACAAACAATATAAAGCTAAAAGAAGATTTCATGAAATGTTTACAAAAGGATTTTTCTGTGAAGGATTTAGGTTTCTTAACCGATTGTCTCGGAATGAGGGTGAGAAAGACTAATGAAGGCATTACACTCGATCAATCTAGTTATATCGACAAAGTTTTAGAAGTGTATGGTTTAAAGGATGCTAAATCTGCTTCGACTCCTATTGAAACTGCAACTAAGTTAGTTCGTCCTGTTGTTTGTTTAAATAATAATGATTTTCCATATCAACAACTCATTGGCTCTTTAATGTATATATCGATAGCTACTTGACCAGACATTACCCACGCAGTTAGTGTCTTAAGTCAATTTAATAACTGTTTTGATGAAACTCACTGGAAAAGTGCAAAACGGGTTTTAAGGTATTTAAAGGGCACGAAAGATCAAAAACTTATTTTTAAGAAATGTGAGGAAGACATTGTGGGTTATGCAGATGCTGACTACGGTGGTAATATCATGGATAGAAAGTCTTATACTGGCTATGTGTATATGATGTGTGGTAGTTGTATATCTTGGCAATCTAAGAAACAGGCTACAGTTGCTTTATCTACAACTGAAGCTGAATATATGGCACTTAGTGATGCATGCAAGGAAGGTCTTTATTTGAAAAGTTTAATTAAAGAATTGTTTGGTATCAGTAAACCAATCAAAATATTTTCTGACAATCAAGGCGCACAACTTTTAACTAAAAACAATACATACCATTCACGAACAAAACACATAGATATTCGTCATCATTTTATTCGTGATATTGTTGCACAAAAATAAATAGTAATAGATTATATTCCTACAAATGAAATGATAGCGGATATTTTAACAAAGTTTTTGCCAACATTTAAGCATAAACATTGTGTTGGTCTTCTAGGTTTATTATGTTAGGTGTTAGTGTTTATTAACTTTGTTTCTTCGTGTACTATCTTATATTATTTGTGTTGCTTTAAATTGTGTCTAATGTACAGCTAGGGAAGGTGTTATCATTAAGGGAAGGTGTTAGATTTTATATTATTATATATAAACTCCTTTCTAATGATAAGCACTTTTGCTTTTCTATTATCCTAGTTTTGTAATGTCAAAACTGTCTTTATATACTTCATAATTGGCTTGTCTAAAAATATGTATTATATCTATGAAAATATTATTTGTTTTTCTTATTGTGGAAATACCTGCTTAACAAAAGTAGGTTGGTTGTTATTTCTTTAAAAGAAAGTGAAGAAGTGCTGACCTGCAAAAGTCTTATGTTGCTGTCAAAAGTTTCATACATGTTCTTGATTCGATGTCGATTAAATTTTTTGCATGCTAGACCTAGTGCAACCTGTGCTACAATAAGATTTGTAACCGGTCCATAACTTTGACTACAGAAACAGTTCAGGATGTCTTCCAATGGGACCAAATAACATAAATTGTATTGACATTTATTATGAAATGATATATGTGATACGGTAGCTTAGTTTAGTGCTTGGTTAACCGGAACTTAGGCTGTAACCACAGTCACAGTCATAACCAAAATCATTTGAGTATGCGTTTCTGACAGCTCAGGTTAGCGATAGGATAGCGAGATAATGTAACTGTTGTCAGGACGTGGATGCTAAATACAGAGTACCTAAAACCTAAGTTTAATTAAGTAGATTATGCTGATACCTGCTATCCTGACGTCACTGAAGACCTACTGAACAAAATTGATCATCTCCTCAACTTATGTATTCGCTTTATGTATGGCTTGCGTAAGTATGATCTCTCAATTTCGCGTTCAGTTAATGTGGCTCAATAACCGCTTTTGTAGGACTGTCTAGGTTGTCACCTTACTTTATATTATTCCTTATACTCACTGAAAAAGCTTTGATAATATTGGATTGTGCGATCGAAAGGATCCAAGAGTGGTAAACCTTATTAACAATTTTACTATATATGTATAAGGCTATTCATATTTTATTATATGTTTTATAAAAAAAGTTATATATTTAAATAATAATAATAATTACTATCTTATAAACATACCTAAAGCGCTACCTGACGCGGTGGTGGCTCTGTTATTTATTTATTTATTATTTAAGGTACACTAACAGGTTACAATTAATACATATCAAATACTTGTTTACAATAATTTATAACGTCGGAATTGCAACCCAAAGGCAGTGCACACGGCATGCTACACATAGCTACTTGGATGATTAGAGTCAACTGTGTTTTTCAGTTTTAAAATTTTAGGTTTCATCCATTTACATCACTATCAATATATATTAATACTATATATACGAGAATAAATATATTGTTATTATTTTCAATTTATGTTGAAAGTTATATTATTGGTTATATATTAGTAAAAGTCTAAAAATCACTTTGCGTCAGTTCACAATCAAAGAATGCGTACCTTAAATCCTACAAAGGCCGGTTCAAACCCACCCGGCATGTATCAATAAGAAATACACTTTTCTTACCACATTCGTCATAGATTTACAACACCACCGTTCCCGTGCTTCGCCAAGCCATCTGGCCAGGCGTGGCAAGTGTAGGCCAAATTCTGCAGATATATGTTCTGGAAGGCGCATCTCCAGCAGTGGAGGTCTAAGTGTTCTAGGGGCTGTAATGATGAAAAATACCTAATCTTTTTTTTTTTTTTTTACCTAGCACGACATGTGACCTTGCCCCCACCTGATGGTAGATTTTTTTAACGAGATCCATTAATCAGACACTCATGACTGACATCAGTCCCTAACACTATGCCGTCTTGACTGGACATAACGGCAATTCGAGCCTGATCCCGAAATGTGTGGGTATATTTTACTGGGTTTATCAGCACGAACGGTGGATACTTCCCCGCCCCGGCAGACTGGGAAAATTACCACCACCTATTGAAAAATCATAATATTTATATATTATCAAAATAAATAATTACAAACACAGATTGTAAATTTAAAAATATAGTGTTAATATAGCATTATCTACGGAACCTTTAAAGTACTTGTTAAATAATAAATTTATCTCTTAAAATCTCGAGTTAGCATGATTCAGCAAAAAGCAACGGATATGATAAGCGACGATTAGTGATTTATATTGACCTATACATAAATACTTCTGACCAAGCCATGGTCATAAATTTATTTTCTTAAGTAAAACACGCAAAGGAGATAAATGCCTATTCGGTTTCGCATTAGGCCTTGAATTTAGGTAGGTATCCAAGCTGTCCGGAAATTAATAAATTTAATTATTTAGTTACGTACACACAGTTATAATGGTACATATAATTCAACACACTCTGCATAATATAATATTTTTTTAGGCTTTAGATGTCATAAGTAGAACCTCTATTCCCAATAATAAATGATTTTTTTTAAAGCTAATAATTAATAAACACTACTGCATGGTGAATAAGGCCGCGTCTGAAATTCGCAATATCCATCGTAATAAATACCTAAAGAGTGTTATTATTCATTCAGAGAGACGAAATAGAGAGAGAAAGAATTACGTAAGCCATGGTTCGCGCGATCGTCGACCTCTCACTACCTACTTGATTAGGCTCAGTATGAGTGGCGATATTTTTAGGATAACTTCTCTGCACCGTAACTTAAGTTTTTATTACTGAATAATTAAAATAAAAAATACGTAGTTCTTTATTTTTATTCTAGATTATATTATAAAAATATATGCTCTTTAATAGATTCCATGTCGTACATCACACGTTCTTCAGACATGTGTCGTGGCGTGGAGATACATCCATTGAGCGCCTGGTTTAATTAAGGGAAACGTCGATGGCAAGGAGATGCGTGGAAGGTCTCCAATGAGGTGGTGGAGGTCAAAGCAGCAATGAATCACCCCTTTCATGAGTGCGCATAGAACGCTGTAGTCCCAGAGGAGTGGCAACGGCTTGTTAAGCGTGCCACTGACACTCAAGTGATGACCACGACCATTCTGCAAATAGTGTAGTGACTTAGAAGAAGATTATATAAGCAATAAAAAAATAAAATAAGTGATTGTACCTAAATTAAATTAGGATTTAACATTTATATTACAAATCACTACATATTATAAAACAAATTCCTCCGCCGCATCTGTCTGTCTGTCTGTTCGCAATAAACTCAAAAACTCCCCACACACAATTTTACTCATATTTTGTACTGCGGCAATCTTGGGCATTTCGCCTTTGACATTTCTGACATATTTAATTTCTTACAGACTTAGACGATACGTTTTCGGACGATTGTGCACTCCACCTCACCCCGCTGGTATCTTAAATCCATAGAATATGCTAAAAAAAGTAGTTTTTTTTTAGAAGGGAAACAATTTGCTTTTTTTGTTCTCTTTTCTTGATGGATGATGAATGAGGTGATAGGAAAGGCAAAGGGCCCATACAGCCAAATCTGACGTAATATATTTTTCTTTTTTGTGAGTTAATGAGGTGATCATCAAATTCCAGTTGCTGCAGAATTTGATGCTTTGCTTGGAGTCACTCGCGGCATTATAGCTGAAACACGTCGGGTAAAATATGGGAGTTGACAGCGCGGGAAAACCGCAAAAAATAAACTTCAACTTGTGCCCCATATTCAAAGTCCAATTTATCGTTTTCCATAACTATTCACATTGTAGAACATTATTAAACAAAACAAAACCACTCTTGACCAACAATATTCACAGTAAAATAATTTACAAAACAAAAACTTGCACTTGACATGTCCGCGCAAAATGGCGCGAAGGACTCGGAAACAACTTGCGTCAGCCGCTGATGACTGACGTTAATCAACAATAACTCAAAAGCCAGCATTTTTTTTATTGCCAAATCCTAAATTATAAGTCAATGATTGTGGTTATTACTTTTTTTTATATAAATGGAATACAGTCGCGCTTAATCGTTTGCAGGAATCAAGTGTGTAGAATGGCTAGAAAATTATATTATTTTAGTTTAAAAGGCTACGGTGAAGGAATACGCTATCTGCTTCACTATGGGGGACTGGAATTCGAAGATATTACCTTCACACGAGAGGAATACCCTAAAATTAAGGAAACAATTGGTTAGTAGTTACTCATATTATTATTATTAAATGTTAATATAAAATGTGCAGAAAAATAAATTATGTTGTCATAGAAATTTTGTGCATAGTAAATAGTACAAGATACGTCTAAGACCGACGTTCATGGATCAAGTATCCAAATGAAATCCATTTTAAATTAAAGGAACGGAAGCTAAAATTAAAATTAATTAAAATTAAAATTATTTATTCCATATGGTTTACATTGTAACTCTTGGATCTTGTCAGTCATCTTACCATCAAGAGGGCGCATCAAGTCATGTCGTGCTAGTATAAAAAAATTATAATTTGATAATACCAAACAAACTAAAAAATAAATATATACATTTCCCTTACAAGGTTAATAATACATACATACTTTTATTTATTTATTATATATATATCTACGTGTATTAGGTAGTTTTCTATCTAATCTATTTTTAATTCATAATTATTTTACATGTACTCGTAATGTATCTAATCAATTTTTTTTATATAAATACTATATTTTATCGACCTATTCAATATAAAAAAAAAATATTACCATTCCTTAATGTTCATTCAATATGTATTTATTCCATCGTAGTTTCTTAGATGTATAAATTATATCGAATCATACTCATTCCGCACACAATGAACACTGCTTCCCGGAACACAGGTACTCTTCGTTCGGGTTGCAGGGTTTTACAAATACTGGAGGATAGTTTACGTCACTCTATGATCTGCGTTAAATATTTGTTTTGTACCTACTTACTTATAAAATGTTGCAAGAGTGTTAACCCTATTAAGTATTTTTTTAGATTTTCCCTTTGGTAAATGCCCTGTGTACGTGGAAGGCGACAAGGTGCTGCATCAGTCCCAAGTGATATCGCGGTACATCGCTAGGCAGCTGGACTTGGTGCCCTCCGACCCTTGGGAAGAAGCCAAGACCGACGCTGTTCTTCACACATTAACAGATTTCTTTAGTGGTAAGATATATTCAACATTTTAACCTTGTTTTCCATGAGTTAATGAGGTAATCATCAAATTCCAGATGTTGCAGAATTTGATGCTTTTCTTGGAGTCACTCGCCGCGTTAAAATAACATACGGGGTAACTTTGTATGGTCTTACGTTAGACTAATTTGTTGATAGAAAACATCGATCAAGAATCAACTAGAATATAGGTGATGGCTCTGAAAACAGTGGAAGAAATATCAGCAAAAAATTATCGTGTGCTGATATTTCCCACAGTACGCTTCAACGTACGGCCAATGTGAGAATGTTAACATGCAGAGAACTGTCGAGGCAATTTATAACTTATGTTTCAATGAATTAGGTTTATTTTGTGATATTTTTTTAATTGCATTTATGTTATTATATTTCGTATTATTAAATTATTAAGAGAGAGAGATAGCATGTACGTAGAGGTCCGCTTGCCAGTTTCTCGCAGTAATTTTGTATGTGACTATTAATCTATACAATTAAAAAAACTAATATAAAAAGAGGTGCGCATTTCTAACACATCGTCTTCTCATTCTAGATTTCAGAGCATTCATCTATGAACAAGAACCGAAGAAGAAAGAAGAATTGAAGCAAAAGATTTTGAATGAGACATTTGATTACTACTTCTCGAGATTTGAGAATCAATTAAAAGAAAACAACGGACATTTCGGAAGCAAGGTATAGCTAAAAAAAACAATTTAAAGTATATAGGTAGGTACCTTTTCGATCAGCGCGTGGCGAGTGTAGTCCAATATGTTGTGGAACGCAAACTCCAGCAGTGGAGGTATGTTACAAGAGGCTTTAAATAAGAATTATGATTTTGATTCATTTTAATTGACACTTAAAAAATGTAGTAATAATAATAGTAGCCTCGATCCGATCTATTTTAGAACCAAGCGGTCTGAATCGAGACGATGGCAAGCGTCCAGACATTAGTACCTTGGAGAATGGGCCAATCCCTGATGTGGTATTTTACCTGCTGGGATTTCCTAACCCCTTCCCATCTTCAAGGCACTTCGACGCAGATCAGCAAGCGTCGAAAATACACACATCAAAAGTGTCTAGGGATCAACATATATTTTTGCAATAACTTTTCTCCTGATTGATATTCATTAAAATTTTCTTTAAGGATTGATCAAATAAAATGTTTTCGTTTGTCTTCAGTAACGATAAACCAAGTCACCTTTGCATTAGTAAAAAAATTGCCATTTTCCTAATAAAGGGATTTTTGACATTTGAACCACTAACATTAAAGTTCGAATAAAAGACTGAAATAACAGTTTTTTTTTTAATTTTATTGGGTAACTTAAACAATTAATAATCCGTGTTTCTACCGCGAACACTAACAACACAAGAACATCGGTTTGGCATACTCAAAATGAGTTCATCCAAATCACGCTGTGGAATGGCCGCCCATGTTCGTTGCAACAACAAAAAAAGGTCTTCTTGCGACTGGATACCCTCCATATTCGGCAGAGCTCTTCTCTGAAGAATATCCCATGCATGCTCAATCGGGTTCAAGTCTGGCGACTGAGCAGGCCAGGGCAGGACATTGATGTTATCTGCGGCGAGAGTCTGTCTTACAACTCTTGCGGTGTGCGGTCGTGCATTATCATGCATTAACTGAAATAAGGGACCGATATGCACTTGTAGAGGAACGATGACGTCTGATACAACCGTCTCAGCATAAATTTGAGCGTTGAGGTTGCCTCTGATCCAAATCAACTCAGTTCTTCCGCCGATCGAAATACCCGCCCATACCATGATGGTTCCACCACTATAAGGATGGACTTCCTGGCAGGATTTTAATCGCTGTTGGCGTCCAGGGGTTCTCCAGTGTCGTATACGTCTTGTATCCGGCCTCATACCAAAACGAGACTCATCAGAAAAGCACACGAAACGCCATTGTTCTTCTGTCCAATTTCTGTGTTCAAGAGCCCATTGATATCGAGTCCTACGATTGTGCATTGCTATAGGTGGTACCCGTAGCGGTCTTCGGGAATGAAGGTTCACTTCATGCAAGCGGTTTCTGACTGTTTGGTCGCTAATTAAGTTCCCTGAAGAGCGATGAAGGCTCACGGCTAACATCATGGCGGTTATTGTTGGAGTTCTTCGAGCTGTGATTTGAATGTATCGGTCTTGTCTCCATGTGGTGCAGCGATACCGTCCTCCATGGCGCTCAGCCACGGTACCAGTGGTTCGGTAACGTGTCCAAAGTCGACTGATAACACTCTGACTTGTATTCAGAGCTAAAGCCACAGTACGTTGCCGGGAACCAGCTTCTATCATTCCCACGGCTCTGATCATTTCTTCCCTGCTTAAATGACGTCGCCGCTCCATAATAACGTTGGTTTTAATCAGTAGTAGGGAAACAGTAGCACTAATAATGTCTTCAATGCGTCTTATGTTTTTATAGGGAAAATATTGACAGCTGATTTTCATCTTTTACTCGAATTTGATTGACAGTTCCTGTTTTAAATTATGAAATGCACCAAAAAGGATCCATATAAATTTATAAAATCATAAATTTATTACAAAGCCACATCTCAATCACAAGAAATCCGCATAAACATGCTTGATACCTAGACTTTTTTGATGTGTGTATTTAACGATTTGCAATAGTTTTTCTACGTTTGCTGTATGTATGGGCCCGTGGGGATTAGATCTGAAAGCGTTCTATAAATAAATTGTTCCATGAGTCTTGACGTCTCTGGTGACAATAAATAAATAAATATTTCCAGACAGGTCACACAGCGCCATCTAATTTCCGTGGTAAGCTACGAGGCTTGTGTTACGGAAACTAGATGGTTAATAAACTACATATTATACTATTTTTTTGTAAATATATACATATTATACATATTAACACGCAGACCGAGACAAATTATACAATGTACAACTTGGGAATCGAACCCATGACCTCCCGAGTTCACGGCAACGTTTGTTACCACTAGACTACGCGGTCAAATAGGGCTGGCAATTTTTCGCAAAAGTTTTTTTTAGGATAAATTTCGTTTTTATTTTACATAGTTTATTTAATTTGTAATAATTCCTTCGAATAAATCATTCCTTAAAAAATATATATTATACCTACATAAAACTGTCTTCCATACAAAAAGTGGATTGATAATTTGCTATTGATGTGACGTCATTAAATAAGACGTGAATGTGACGACCATCCTCCTCACCATATTCAAATCTATTTTAATTAGTTATTAGTATGTATTTTAGTAATATTATTGTATTTACATGTTTATAGACTTATTTATTATTATAATATATACCATAAATTGATATTAAAAATTTGCACCTACCTTATATTGTCCCTAAGGTTGGCTGCTAGACAATGTCTACGGCAATAAGTCCGCCCCGTATATAACGTGCAATAAAGTTTTAAATAAATAAATAATTTATAATTAGATGTCAAATAAAAAGATAACTAAAAATAAATAGTTGCTAAGTATACAGTTTATCTTTAAAAAAAAATGGTTTATGTGAGGTTCTCAAAAACATAAATTTTTCTTTTAGCTCTACAGTGACTATATTAAATTAATTGTTTTTATTTTTCAGTTAACATGGGTTGATATTGTTTTCGTCGCTATGGTGGCTACGATTAAAGATTTCCTTGAGGTCAATATTGAGGTATATCCTACCTTGTGTGGCCTTGTCGACGAGGTTAACAATCTTAAAGGAATAAAAGAATACGTCGCCACGAGGACCCCTGGTCTTTATGTTTATTAAATCGCGTGCAAAAACCAAGTTATCTTTTTTTCTTTATTCCGCAACCGAACCACACGCACATCCAAAATATGCGCCCCCATACCGTAGCCACGCGTGTGCTTAAGAAGTGGAATGATCTCCCAGCCAGTCTGTGTTCCCTATTCCTATAACCTGGAGTCCTTCAAGATAGGTGTGGAAAGAAATCTTAAAGTGTTAAGAGACGATCGGTCGTTAGTGACTGGCGTCAATTCCATCTATTCTTGGATTTCGCGTACCGCTTACCATCATATCACATGTGCTCAGTATACAAAGAAGATTTGACATTCTTGAAATATGTAGTTTATATTTTACGAAGAATGTATAGCTAGTATTATATATTAATTAAATTAGTTTAAACCTAATAAATGTTTTTTTATTTAATTCCCCTGGAAACGGGGACGTGCTGGTGTGGGGACGCCACGTGCGTCGACACCCTCACCGCGTCGCATCTCAGGGGAACAGCGCATAAAGCGGGAGCCGCGGCGGAAAATGCAGAATCCAGCAAGCGGCGCAAGTATGTAAATATATTAAAAGATTACATATTTATGCCATTTGCTGTAGAAACTCTGGGCTCATGGAGTTCAAGTGCAAAAAAAATATTAATAGACATAACACCGCGTTTTGTCGTCTCCTCCGGTGACAAGAGGGCTGGCTCTTTCTTCGCCAAAAGAATCAGTATTGCAATTCAGCGGGGAAATGCAGCCAGCGTCTTGCCACCATTCCACGCGGACGGGACTTATGTCCCAAACCTTAGTGTTAATATAAATTTTATTTTATATTTTGTAAATATTTTTTTCAAATGAATGTTTTGTTTAATTTATAAAGCATTGGTAGTCGATTTGTTAGTACGCTGTCCTTCAATCCTAAAAGCCAAATCGAACACAATACCATCACAATTAATTTTTCATTCATTACAGCCCCTAGTGAACACGTTACACAGCGTCGTAGACCTCCACTGTTGGACATGAGCCTTCCAGAACATATATCTATATATAGAATTTGCCCTACACTCGACACGCTGGCCAGACAGACAGACGGGTTGGCGAGGATCTGATGTAAATTCTTAATGACAATTTATTAACTATTTCACATTACTATTAGTAGAACCGACGGCTTAACATGCTCTCCCTGGCACGGGAACGGTGGTGTAAATTTATCACAAATGTACGTAAGATAAGTGTATTTCTCATTGGTACCTGCCGGGAAGGTTTGAACCGACCGTATGATTTGAAGGTAAGAACTTACCTGAGTATAACTGAGCCACCACCGCTACATATTTCTTAGCATTCAATAGATTCTCTGTGGGTGCAGGGTATATCGTGTGTGGTAAAGAGAAACGAGTAGAATGGTGTCTCAAGCTTACGAACGCCTATTGGCTGGCTAAAAAACTCTCCTATTTTTATTGCGTAACAAGACGTTCACTATCCACAATTCTGATCCTCTCCCTACCTAATCAAATAAAATCAAATATTTTGTTGTCAATACAAAGATTTTGCTGGAATACGTCTCGTACCAACTTCCACTGCGTAAACCTAAGTCTTAAATTCGTTCCTGATCATTGCTGCTGTGAGATCATAATATTTATTTGACTTGATGTCTTTTGGGCATAAACATTTGTCATCAACAAACAAAGCTCCCAGCCGCAGAAAACCAAATTATTGTTTCGGTCCTAAATCTAATACCATTTCACGGAATGCATATCTCCATTTCTTCAGAAATGTTCTGGAGATCCCATCTACAGTGGAGGTCTAGGAATCTATGTTCTTCTAGGGGTTGTAATGACGGCAGATAAGCTAAACCGTAATAGACCTAGTTTTTTTTTATAATCCCATTCCATTCTTGGGCTCAGAGTGGTTGAGGTAAATAATATAACGTCGAATTTTATAATTTTCAACATCGTAATTCCCCCGTGATACTAAACATGAACACGACATGTGACATCGCGCCCACCTGGTGGTAAGCGGTATGCGAGGTCTAAGAATGCCAGCCACTAACGACCGATATCAGTCTCTACCACTATGCCGGCCTAATAAGATGATTTTTCACACTTCGCTTGAAGGACTCCGAAGGTCATAAATAAAATAAAAATACTTTATTGAGAAAAACACTATTTTTACATAACTTATTTTAGAATACAATTCATGGTAACTAAAATAAAAAAAAAGTATTACAAATAAAAAAATTACATTTGTTTTGAAGCTTAACTAGCGAAAAAGTAGTCTGTGTATCAGAAGATCTGTACTTACAGCTGAACCTTATTATGCTAGCATTATTTTGTATCTAACCTACCCATCACCAAGCATTTTTGCATATTGCATAATATAAAAATAAAATAATATAATATATTATCATCATCATCATCAGCCTGTATCTCTCCACTGCTGTATGTAGGCCTCCCCTAAGGCTCGCCACTTAACGCGATCTTTCGCTACCCTCATCCAACCCCTACCAGCGACCTTCTTTAGGTCATCTGTCCATCTGGCGGGGGTCGTCCCACTCTGCGTCTTCCCGTACGTGGTCTCCACTCTAGAACCCGTTTGCCCCATCGATCGTCGGTTCTGCGCAGATGTGTCCGGCCCATTGTCACTTCAGCTTGCTAATTTTAAAAGCTATGTCAGTGACTTTCGTTCTCTGACGAATATTAACATTTCGAATTCTATCCATTAGAGATATACCAAGCATAGCTCTTTCCATGGCTCGCTGAGCGACCTTGAATTTATGGACCAGACCCACTGTTAGTGTCCACGTCTCTGCTCCGTACGACATTACCAGTAGGACGCACTGATTGAAGACCTTTAAACATTGTGGCAGACAATGAGAGGATGTGCCGGAGTTTCCCGAATGCCGCCCATCCTAGCTGAATGCATCTGTCGGCTTCTTTGCTGAAGTATAATATATATAATAAAATAAAAATATTAATAGTACAATAATTATCTTTTTCATATTGTGAGTGTGTATCGCGTGTGTGTTGTGTATCAGTGTAAGTTTCGTTGTGTGTATGTGCGTTAGTGTGGGGAAACACTGGCTGGAAGAGCAGCGTGCGACAGATGTTATGGAATTGTAATTATTTGACCTTTCCAAAAAATACTTGCCAATGTCGTCCAGCATCGTCTTAATTATTAATACGCGTAATTGAGTTATTATAATATACATAGTAAATTATACATAGTAGAGAGGCGTTGTCGAAACATTATGAAAGTGGGTCTATCGCTTAACCTACCGTGCAGGTTCTCGGTTTATTCAATTAGTTATGATCAAAGACTCATATACAAAATACAGGACATGGATATCTAAATCTAAACCTATATTAATAAGAAAATATTTTTTATTGTTTATAATGGATATACTCGTACTTAGAAACTATTTAACCGAGTGCTATAATTCGACTAATATGTTATTCTATTGATAGAAACAAAACACTTTTCCTAAGAAACTATAGTCGGAAATGACAAAAAAATTTGGCAGCACTTGCGAATTTCGCCGAGCACGGGAAGTGCGGCGCATATGCGCCAAACTCAGTACAGGTTACTAATTTGCGCCGTTTGGGGTCGAGACGATACTATAGGATACTATAGGGTAATTATACCCAAGCGTTTGTCCAAGGAGTTGTCTGGAGACAGGAAAGCTGGTAATTATTTCTGCCTTACAGAGTGATAATGTTGCCAGTCTCCTTAGGACTATCCCTGAAGGGTCGTCTCAAGAGGACATTTTTTAAAAATAGGTTTAGTTAATATTTAAGTATCATCACGACATTTCGGGGTGGTCAGAAACCACGCTTGTAAATAAGCGGATTCACATTTAGTCAACATTACTATAGGCCAATTATGACAAGTGGCAAGCTCGTCACGTCAATATCTCTAGCGTACCAATCTCGTGAAATATCACAAATAAAATATTAATAATATTTATAAATTTAAATTAATAAATATTATTGGGACACAAGGAATCAAACCCGGTACCTCTGAGTCTAAATCCACAGTCTTAACCGCTAGACCACGTAGGCAGATTGTATATCAAATCAAATCAATAATATTGTCAATACATATATTTGTATACAACACAAGCTTGGCTGAACCGAATCTAACAGCAATACAATTTATAATAAATAAAACATTGTTGCCATAAGCGAGGATTTTGTACTTATTTATAACTAGATACTTAAAATTTAATTCGTGGCTGTAAAAAGGCCGTGTCAGCTTATAATCTAATAACATTTATGTCCTTAAATATAAATTCGTGGCTGTAAAATGGCCGTGTCAGCTTACAATCTAGTAATAATAATAGTTATGTCCATTAATATAGATTTGTGGCTCTAAAATGGCCGTGTCAGTTTACAATCTAGTAATAATAATATTTATGTCCATAAATAAAAATTCGTGGCTGTAAAAGGGCCGTGTCAGCTTATAATCTAAAACAATAATTATAATTATTATTAATGTTAACCAAACCCAACTCGTGGCTGTAAAAAGGCCGACCTATTTAGTTTTATTTATGTCATTTAAGTAGATTGTAATTCCGTGGAACATTAAATATAATTTTATTTAGATTTTAAAAGTCCTGTATATGCAATGTTCAATGCATAAGGGATACAGTTTTTAATTGAGGTAGGCAGGTATCTCGTGGCAAAGTAAATCAATTAGCAGGGGCGAGGCGGTTCCTAGTAAATTGATTTAGTGACGCGCTCTGCTATAGAGAAAAAAGGCTTTTCATTGAATTATAAGTAAAAACCAGGCCCTATTTGGTAGTAAAAATGCTGACCTCCAATACATAGGGGTTCAGGTCGGAACATCCGGGTGTGTATTACTATATTCTCGTCTCCTCCGGTGACAAGAGGGCTGGCACTATCTTCGCCCAAAGAATCAGTATTGCAATTCAGCGGGGAAATACAGCCAGCGTTCTTGCCACCATTCCACGCTGTCGGTAATTATATTCATATCATCATCGTCAGCCCCTAGAACACAGTTAGTTGTAGTGAGTGTATTGTAGTTCGCGTATTATTGTGTATATGAGTATATCAGAGTAAGAGGGAGCGGCAACATCATCTTGAGGGCAGTTAGTGAGAAGCCAGATTGCCCTATCATGGGGCACTGGGTACATACTCACATGTATGTGCCCAGTGCCTCAGGAGGGCAAGGCAAATATAAAAAGTAAATGTCCTCTTTTTACTAATATAGAATAAGCAAACACTATGTTACTAACCCCTATGGATACTATTCCGAAATAAACGCATTTTATTTTATTTTATTTTATTTATTTATATATTTCCCGTTTACGTAGTGTATGTAAGAATATAATTATTTATGTAGTTTAAGTATTATTATTTTTATAATGTTTATTGTATATTTAATTTAACTAGTACTAATAAGTGATTTAATTATTTTTATTTAATTTTTTGTGTTTTTTTTTTTGCCATGCCTAAACTTCGATTTCTTGTCCCGAAGGTTGATGGTGAGAAAATGCCAAGCTGCATTACATACGCCTTTTGTATTAAACAATATAGTTTTTAATAAATAAATAAACACAGAGTCCTGGACATTTATTGTTAAAGATGATTGGCCTTCAGTAAAAATCTGGAGAATTTGACCTACACACGCCACGCTCTGGCTAGACGGGTTGGCGAGGTATCCGTAATATTGATTTAGAAAGAGAGAGAAAATAAATAAATTGGTGGTTTTATCTACGAGAGGATGAGATTAAAAATGAGCTTTTACAGTATAAAAATGTGAAATGGGATGTTCAATATCACTTTACTAAATCTCTATCACAATTTCTTTCTCATTTCCGCGCTATCTTGGTCACAATGTCACACTTACCCGTATCTATAGACTGTACTTTAACTGTCACAACTAGAATACAATCAGACATTAAATATTCGTAAATATCCAACCAGTATATGTATGTGTTATCTATGTATTGTATGTATTTATATTATAGATCTATTATCGTTCTTTTTTAGTTATAAGTTTTTAACTATATATATAAAATCTCTTTATCCTAAAAGATTAGCTGTTAGAAATTGTTTTTAGACATTAAGCTCGCCTATGTACTGTAAAATGTATTATTTTCTGTGCAATAAAGAATTTATCTATCTATCTATTCGTATATAACAAGACAGGGCAAGACATCAAAGCTACACCAATCAGTAAAGAATCAATTAGTGTATGACAGTCATTACCGTTTCGACGATCACTTTCAAATTTATTATTTAATTGTTTCACGGACAATATACCGACCTGCGTGCTACGGAAGTGTATTTGTGTTCTTTGACAAGAGTTCATTTCGTAGTTTCTGAAATGAAATAATCTATTTGTCAGAAACGTGGTAGGCACAGGGATGTAAATTATTATATGTAATTATATCACATGCTTCGCTATTTCTAGCATACAAATACCTATTTATTTAGTCACATGACTTTGTCGAGCTTAGAATACCTAGTCTTTCGTCGAATAAAAACATTTATTAACCAGCATTTGTTTGACTCTTAATTGGAATAGTTTTAGGCAGCTTCCTTATAGTAACTGGAAGCTTATTAAATATCTTTGTTGTCATTGTATAACCATTTCGGCTATATTTTTCGTAAGTAAATGTTGATTTAAATTTAGAAGTTGTCGTTAATTATTAGTTCTGCTACTCGATCATAGATGGCGCCATTATAGATGCAGATAATTATTGCCTTAAAAATACTAATCGTAAGGTTGTCATTGGCTCTAATCATTGCTCAGTGAACCATTAGACAAAAAAGTTATTTTAGTCGATTATAGATAGCGCTATTATAGATGCACACAATTATAATCTTAAAAACACTAGCCATAAGGTTGCCATTAGCTCCATGCATTACAGTAGAAAATATAATATACTATAGATAGGCGAGCATTATACCTTATGGTATTCTTTACCAGCTGACCTTCCAAATACAAATATGTTCCAAAATAATTCCAATAATATAAATAAAGTAAATGGGTTTAAAGGTAGATGGGTGTATTAGCATGTTGTATAATCGTTTTGTGGTAAGGAGTATTATAATTTATTTATTTTATTTACTGCCTCCGTGGTCTCGGAGGTATCGGGTTCGATTCCTGGTCGGGACACAAATATTTATTAATGTAAATAAGTACATTTCATTATTATATTTTTTTTGTCATATTTCTCGAGTTTGGTACGCTGGAGACATCGACCAGCTTGCCACTTGTCATGATTGGCCTATAGTAAAGTTGGCTAAATGTGAATCCGCTTATTTATAAGCGTGGTTTCTGACCACCCCGAAAGGGAAACGGTCGTGATGATACTTTTCTTTTACTTTTTATTTTATTTACTATTAAAATATATGTATTATGTTTTATATATTTATATATGTATTTAGTTGCTAATCCATTTACACATTATTTATAAACAAAACATTACCACATTTAAATTTTGGTATGGTAGTAAGGATAGGGTAATCATGCTCAACTTCAGCATGGAGTCACATCGCGAAGTGTGAAGACACATTACAATAAATATATTGAAATTTATTTGACCTTGGGAGAGTGAGAATTTATATAATGGGTGCAGAGTATAAAATAATTATCATAGTTTAAATCAATCACACGTATGTTTTTTTTTATTACTCACAAAGTTTAAGTAACCTCTATAAATACTCGGGTCTTGATCCGCGTAGAAACGTCCTTTACTATACGGATAGTGTTTGAAGAAGTGGTTTCTTTGCAAAGGAACCTTTGGAAGAAGACTTGGCTACAATTTGTTTAAAAGTGTGACTAGGGACCGTAATAATAAATCGATCTGAAGATCCGATGTGTAGTTTCTGACTCATTTATTGTTTTTTAATTTAATTTGGTAAAATGAGACAAAACATAAAAGTTACTAGTTTTTTTTTTTTTTTTTTTCATTGGTCCTCTCAAAACAACTTGGATACAGTCAGAACTAATAAAATCAATACAATTATCAAAACATATGTACTAATCAAAGTGGTAATAATGGTTGGATCGTAAACAGGCAATAATCCATATTTATGTATGTTAATTTATTTATTTATTCGATGTAAGGTACAAATACAGCTAACAAACAAAACAATTATTGAATACATAGACAAATAATCCTGTCGGGTTTGCCAGCCTAAAAAAATGTACACAACATTAAATAATACAAAAATGGTAATAATATAAAATAAAAGTTAATAGTAAAAAAATATATATAAAAAATGCAATTAATAGTAAAACCTATAAAAACTAAAAGTAATAAATAATAAGATTATAAAAGTAAACATAAGAATAACAAAATGAGATAATAACATGAAACTAAATCACTTTTTCCTTCCTAACCCGTTCCACAATTTATTATGCATACCTACCGACAAACAATTTAGTGAGGTTAATTTTAGAGTGTTCCACTCCACGGAAATCTTTAGTAAAAGGCGATTATGCAACAATATACAATACAACATTATTCGATTGTAAGATTAACAGCCTTTTGCAATGACATGTCAAGTCAAAGTTTTTGGTTTTGTAAATTACGTTACTGTGGATATTGTTAGTCAAAAGTGGTGTTATTTTGTTTAATAATGTGCTACAATCTTATTTTTTTATTTTTTATTTATACATTTATCGCCATAGGATCCTATCGGAACACTCGGGGTAGTCAATTTTTCTTAATAACAACGCTAAACAAAATACCTGGCCAGATATGGTGATACAGTATGGCAAGGAATAGCAATTTCCATTATTATTATTTTATTATCATTATCTCTATCTCTTCCACTTCTAAGCCTAATAATTATTATAATATATAATAATTTAGGTCTAGTTTGTGGCTGTAAAGGTGCCTCGTCGGGTATTTTAATAAATAGTACTTAAAATATTATATTCTAATTTAGATATGTCAATAAACTATAACTAAAAATAAATATATATATATATATGTGTAAAAAATGACAATATAATTAATATATAATATGTCACAAATTCCTAAAAAAGCTATAAATTAAATCCGATCTAAAGGCAATCACATAATTTAAACTTAAAAACTAAAAATATTAACAATGTCATAGGTACGATAAGTACTTATCTAAAATAAGATTATGTGAATTTAAATATGAATTTATGTCGTAAATATGTCATCATCTTCCAACGCTTCATTTATAGTATAATAGGCTTTCTTAGTCAACATACATTTTATTTGTCTTTTCAATTGCCTATCATCCAAATCCCTTAACCAGTTTGGAGTTTTATTTAAAATAGGAACACAAATACATATAAAGCTTTTTGATATTTTTTGTAATCTATGTTTCGGAGGTGGTATACAAGGTTTTTGACGAGAGTTTGATCTTTTTGGATGTGTAATTTGGTAGTCTTGTTTGTTTTCCCTGTAAAACATTACTGAATAATTAAGGAAACCTACTGCGCTAGCCTGGCACCACCTTCTGGCAAAGACCAACAGGGACAAGATCCAAAGTCAGCAGAACATATCGCACAGTGTAGTCTTCCGAGCGCCGTGGTTCGTACGTAAATCCGTCATAGCTCGAGATCTGGAGACGCCTACTATTAAGGTGTTTGTCGTCGGAGTCGAATGTTCTATCGAGCCGACAACAACGAGAAAAGAGAAGTGCTCCTGGAGAAGCGTTGAAGCAGCTGAACCTAGCCTCTGGGTTCGTGAGCAACACGGGCGCTGTTTTAGCAGTAACAGCACCACTGTTAAAGTGCATAAATTACCGTCGGGTGGTTGTCCGCTGAAAACCGCAGAGGAAACGGGGAAATATCCATCCCCAACCCAGACCCATTAGCCATCCCATCTGTTCTCGATCAAAATAATATAGGTATGAATAATGTCAAAATTGGTTAAGTAACTCAATTCAATTAAATTTATTTATTCTGTAAGTAGGCATAGCGCAATTAATATAATGTATTCTGCGCTTTTACATGTCAAAAAATTTATTAATATAACGAAAAGCTTATTTTAATATACATAATTATTAATCTTAAAATTATAGCTGCTGTAAATAGGCATTGTCATATTACAAACTAAGACATACACAATTATAAAATAAATACACTAACGATCATAGCTGTTGTAATGAGGCATTGACATACTATAAGCTAAGACATAAACAATTATGAGGATGTCACTTAGATTATAGCTGCTGTAAAGTGGCATTGTCATACTATAAGCTAAAACAATTATTAAAATGTCACATAAATTATAGCTGCTGTAAAAAGGCATTGTCATACTATAGATAAAACAAAAACAATTTAATGCGTAACTTAAATTATAGCTGCTGTAATGAGGCATTGTCATACTATAAACTAAGACATATGTACACAAATAACATTTAAACTAAATTAGGACCAAGCACGCTTGTCATCAAAATGCTCGCTGATGGTATAATAAAATTAAAATCAGTTTGTCCTAATATTGTTAAAATATTTTACAGCTTCCGTAGTCTACCGGTTGAGTCCGTGGATTTAGACGCGGAGGTACTGGGTTCGATTCATGGTCGTGATACAATTATTTATTTATTTGTGATATTTCTCGAGTTTGGTTCTCGCTAGGAACATCGATGACTTTGCGTGGCAGCACTTGTCGTGCTGGGCCTATAGTAAAGTTGGCTAAATGTGAATCCGCTTCTTCAACAAAAGCGCGGTTTCTGACCACCATGATAGACGGAATATTTACTCTACTATAGTATGTTTCCTATAATTATGAGTTATCTTTTTCATAAATATTTTTTTTTACAAAAAACTACAAAGTCACATGTCGTTCTCGGTAAATAAAAACCGGCAACCACTACAGAAAAAACCGCCTTATTTGAATGCAACCAATTTCTCGTCAATATGCGATAATTTCCTGCATTTCGTGCCAACCGAAATCATTATTATCCAATTTGCAGCACGCGCGGGTTAATGCGTTTTCTGATTAATTTATCAAGAGACCACAAAATTTAAATTTTCAATTAAACAAATTGGATTATATTTTGAAAAATAATCCGCGATCTAGCTGTTGTATAAAGAGAGATTTACATTATGTCGATTTTGTCGCTAAAAATGGCCTTACGAAGCCGCATCGCTATACACAGTTGACTGAAATACCAAGCGACTAGGTCATTTTTTTGCGTTTCATTTTCACGCTAAAAATATTCATGCGATTGGTTACTAAAATCATATATATATATATATTTAAATACTGTATTCATTCTGTCATAACTCAACGGTTTCCTTTATCTAAAATGCAATGATCTTTGGCGTGTCCGCGTTCTATTTATAGAAATTACCAGCAGTGCTAGCATGAAATAAAAAAAACTGACATTAATGTTAATAATCAAATTAATTCAAATTCAATTTAAATTCAAATGATTTATTAGCAATGTAAGGTTTTACAATATATGTTAACAAACAATCGTGGAACATTATTACAGGATTTGCAAAATGTATATTGGTGATGGTCCCACACAAGGCAGTTAAGCCTGACATGTGGGTCCCAATCTAAGATTACCAACTTAGAGATAAAGAAAGGTAGCAAAAATTAAACGAAATAAATAATTACATACATATATATTATATATAGGAGTATACAATAATTAAAACAACGGGTTGTGGATCAATAAATTAATTCTGTGAAGTGTTCAGTGAGCATACTGTTGGAAATGTATTGAAAGAGTTTTATGTTATTTTTTATTTCTTTATAATTTGCTTCATATTAAAAAACATTAGAAAATGTCAATAATGACATTTGACTGTCAATTATAATTTTGTAAGAATGGTGTTTATATTTTATTTCTAAATTCGTTTTATGTGATTAAAGCCACTAATTATCGCATACAATTTGGTTTTATTGAACGGCTGATGCTCTTCTCGTCATATGGCGACCGTGAAAAAAGAAAAATAGAGAAATTTTAGACGCATTTAGCCCGACCCGGTTTTCATCACGGAACCTTTGTGGAAACTGGGTAATATTGTAAAATCAACATGGAACGACTAAAAAGAGAGCGCACCATACTTAGAAGGCAGTACACTTTAGCAGAAAAAGATTTGGAAGCAGTTTTACTAGCTGAAGAGTCCGGAAACCTACAAGTTGAGGTATTATCTGCTTATGAATATGCTAGACAAAAAGCAGAGTCATTATTCAAAATCGAAGATAGCATTAAGGATACGTGGTTAGCTGATGAAATTATAGATGAAGCAGAGATGTGTGAAGATATTGAAGGTGCTGAATCTTATCGGAAGCGCTGGATCCACGTAAAGGTTAAGTACCAGAATGCTATAAAAATTGAAGATGATGACATGAGTGTAAGTAGTAGAAATAGTAATAAAACAGATCTTAAGCAAAATTCAGGCAAAAGGAGATTTCAACTTCCTAAAATAGAATTACGTAAATTTAATGGAGATATTAAGAGTTGGGTAAATTTCTGGGGACAGTTTAAGAAGATTCATAATGATGATGATATAGACAGTGATGATAAGTTTCAGTATTTGATTCAAGGCACGGAGGAGGGTTCAAAGGCGCGACAGCTCGTGGAAAGCTATCCACCATCAGGTGAGAATTATCATAAGGCTATAGAACAGCTCAAGTCAAGGTTTGCCAGGGATGAGATGCTAATAGAGTACTATGTCAGAAATCTTTTAAAATTAGTTTTAGATAAGACAAATATGAGAAATACTTCTCTCAGAAATTTATATGACCAATTAGTGACACAGTTGCAGGCTTTAGAAACACTAAATGTCACAACAGATAAATATGCCTCAATGTTATTCCCAATGATTGAATCCGCAGTGCCTATCGAGATTTTAGTGGCCTGGGAGAGATCGTCTGAAAAGAAGGATGATAACCAGTTGTCAAGTATACTTAATTTTCTCAAGAAGGAAGTGGAGAGTGAAGAAAGGATAGCGTTGGTACAGAATTTTGCAGGTATGGATATAAATAATAAGACTGTTAATGAACCTACTACCTCATGTATTATAGCTAGCAATAATAAATTTAAAACACGGACATGCGTTTGGTGTGATAAAACGACACATGGAAGTATGGAATGCTATTCTCTATCCAAGCTTAGTTTAGAAGAAAAACAAGAAAAGTTAAGAAAAAAGAATGCTTGTTTTATTTGCTTGATAGTTGGCCATAGTGCAAAGAAGTGCAGAAATTATCCGAAATGTTTGTCATGTAAAAAGCGTCACACAATTATTATGTGTCCAGGACTTGACAAAAAGGAACAGGAAATAGAAGAACAACAGTGTACATCAACATTATTGTGCACGGACACTACAACATTTTTGCAAACTATTATGGTGAAAGTAGTAAGTGGTGGTAAAAAGATGGTAGTTAGAGCATTGTTGGACAGTGGTGCGCAAAAATCTTATATTAAGACGGATGTTACAACTATGTTAAATATGAAACCTGTAGATAAGTTATTGTTAAGTCATTGTGTGTTTGGTGGCATCGAAAGCTCTAAAAATATTCATAATGTTTTTGATTTTGTAGTAGAGAGTTTAGATGGCCAATATAAAGTCAAAATGTCAGCTTTGGATAAACTAAAGATTAGTGGTCCTTTACCAAGAATAAATAATAGGGACATATTAACAAAGCTGAGAAACCTAAACATTGAGCTAAGTGATGTAGGTAGTGAGCCCACGGAAGTGAGCTTATTGGTAGGCACAGATTTTATTGGTTATTTATTAACCGGTAGTATTGTTCATCTAAAAACTAGTCTAGTGGCTATAGAAACTAAGTTAGGGTGGACAGTACAAGGCCCAATAAGTACTCACAATAATTTTAATGGTTCTTATCTAGTTAATGTTGCTTTACCTGAAATATGGGATTTAGAAAGTTTAGGGATCAGGGACTCAATTGAAATAGAAACAGAAGCTAAGAAACAAGATGAAATTATGACTTTTTTCAGAAATACAGTTAGTTTAAATGAGGTTGGACGTTATGAAGTTCATATTCCTTGGAAAGCGGGACGAGAAGTTTTGCAGAATAATAAAGATATAGCGGTAAGACGTCTGTATTCAACTAAAAAGCGACTGGAGAAATTAGGAAAGATAGATGATTATAATGAAGTGTTTATGGAATGGCTGAAAGAAGGTGTGATTGAAGTGGCACAAGCAGATGATAGTGGACATTATTTACCACACCACGCTATAATTAAGGAATCCAGTAATACTACAAAAATAAGACCTGTGAGTGACGCATCAGCAAATGATAGGAATGGGTTCTCATTTAATTCTTTTATTGAGAAGGGTATTAATTTTTTAGAAATTATACCGCGTTTATTAACTCAGTTCCGGATGCACGAGATTGGCATATCAGCAGATATTAAGAAGGCTTTTCTCCAAATATCGGTCACTCCAGGAGATAGGAAATATTTACAGATTCTATGGTGGATGAATGTGAAGAAAAGGAAATTATGTTGGAAAGATGTTGTAATGTTAGATACAAATGAAACTATTACTAAATATACTCATAATTTTAATTAATTTTCAAGTTACACCAAAACTATAAGGATGTTAGGTTGGATAGCTAGAATTATTCACAATTGTAAGCATAATTTAAATAGGCGAACTAATGAATTAATTTATGCTAAAGTTAGTTTAGCTGAGAAAGTGTCATTTAAAATAATTCACGATAGTGATCATTTAAATATATTAAGATCAGATTTTAGGATAAGGTTTCCTAATGAGTACTTATCGAGTCTTGTACACAAAAGCCATTTAAAATGTGTAACTAATATCTGATTACAAAAAGCAATTTTGGCCTTTAATTGTAGAAATGTTACAAGGCAAAGATAATTGTTATTTTAAGAAAGACAAAAATACAGTGGTTAAAAATGGAAAACTAAGAATTATAAAACAAATTTTAACCATTGTACTCTAGAATACCTACACTCACTAGAAGTAGTAGGATTGTAAAATTACCTCACTGTTATACATAATACTGTGTGTAATGTGCTTTTAGCTTTATTTTATTACAGCTAAAAGGTGGGGAGGATGTTGGAAATGTATTGAAAGAGTTTTATGTTATTTTTTATTTCTTTATAATTTGCTTCATATTAAAAAACATTAGAAAATGTCAATAATGACATTTGACTGTCAATTATAATTTTGTAAGAATGGTGTTTATATTTTATTTCTAAATTCGTTTTATGTGATTAAAGCCACTAATTATCGCATACAATTTGGTTTTATTGAACGGCTGATGCTCTTCTCGTCACATACTAAGCGATAGGTCTTTTCAAGAATTAAATAACTGTAAACTAAATATAATTAAAAAAAAATGAAAATAATATTATTATTATGATTATTTTTATTTAATAAATCTATTATACACAAAAAACAAGTTAATAATTACACAATAACACTTACATTATTTACGTTCCATAAAAAAACCAAAACCGAAATGTTACTATAAAAAAATATTTATTTTTTGCATTGCTACGGAATGTGGTTTGTTTTTAGATAGACAAATTTTAAATCTAAACTGCACAATTGGGTTGTATTGCTTTTTTACTTGTTTTAACAGAGCTAAAAAAGAGTTTTAATCTTGAATGAAACGATTGGTGGCGCTGGTTTATGTTTATTTATTTATTTATAGATATGTTAGATGGCAGAATGCAATCTCAGAAATGTTACTACTAAGCCTGCCATAAAATTGGGTGCGATTTTAATAGCGGAGTGCGCGAGGGGCCATGTATTGCCTTATTTTTTGCGACTGTCGCAAAATATGACAAATCATAATTTTAAAATAATAGTATTTTGTCGTATATCGTAACATTGTCGTGCTTTAAACTATAAACCCATATGTTGCATTTCAGCGACAAAATTACCGCGCGACAAAAAAATAGTAGTGCAAGCCTAGCTTTAGAGTATAATACTGTGAAGTTTTGGGTTCTGTAAACTGTAGATCGATCTTAGTCTAAACCAGGTTTTTTTTTGTTTAGTTGGCCTCTTTTGTTTTATGTCAGTGTGATATTTATTTATTTGGAATAGGTTCCTACAACTAAACAGTTTTTAAATTACAAGAATGAACAAAATTTTAAATATATAGGGGATCAAGTTGAATTTAACAACCTAAAACTATTGAAAACTAAAATATTAACTAAAACTAAAGAAAAAAAAAGGCAAAATAGTTTATAAAATACAAAAAACATTCTCAACAAGGAAAAAAATATAAATTTTAAAACTCTTTTTTTTATCTAACTGTCAAAGCGGCTGGTTAATACTGTATTGGACAAGAGGGCTGGCAGATTTTTCGCGCAGCAAATCAGAATAGCTGAATGGGGAATGCTACAAGTGTTCCTTTGTGTGTGCAAAAGGTACACATTTGCTACATGATCAAATCATAAGTAAATATATTTTTATTTATAGTTGTGTAATTTAGTTTAAAAAAATGTAGTTATTAAATAAATTTTACTGTTTCTCTTTTTGGTAAAAAAACGATTCCCTAAGAATAATTGGACTGTTTTTGTTTATAAAAGTTTGTCTGTTAAAATTTTGCAAAGAGCAGTTTGAGAAGTTTTTTTGCAAGTTGGGTTAACAATATGTAGGGTTGAACATAGACGTATAAAAAAAGGATATACACCAAAATTCAGGTTGTAATAAACACAATTTTATTGTTGAGACAACAACCACGACAAAAATATGCCATTAAGCAATTTTTGCGACTACATAGAATGGCAGTAATGGATATTGGTTTCTACCCCTCAATATCAGGCTCTCAAAAAAGCAACCATGGCCACTCTGCCAAGTGGCTGAGAGAGAAGAAGGGCTTATGGGCTTAGATTCCTTTACAGTCATACAGCTCAACAGTGGAACAAACTTCCTTTAACTATTAGACAGATTTGACCGCCTCCGTGGTCTAGTGGTAACAAACGTTGCCGTGAACTCGGGAGGTCGTGGGTTCGATTCCCACCGGGGGCAAGTTGTACATTGTATAATTTGTCTCGGTCTGGGTGTTTATATGTATAATATATATCTATTTACAAAAAAAAAGGGTATAATATGTAGTTTATCAACCATCTAGTTTCCGTAACACAAGCCTCGATGCTTACCACGGAAATTAGATGGTGCTGTGTGACCTCTCTGGAAATATTTATTATTATTATTTATTACAGTCACCATCTCTAAACATATTTACGTAAGTTATACAAATTATTATCGTAGCATCGTCCGGGACAAAGTGATCCGTGGAGGGGGTCACGACCCTCATCAGCTAGAAGAACGACGCAAGGAGGAGCAGGATACAAATTATTTATTCAAAGGAAGTAAGGAACAATGATTTAAAAAAAACTAAATTAATAATTAAACTATAAACTAAACTTTTAAAACTTATAAATTAATATTAATAATTAAACAACTTAATGATGAAAATAAAATAAAGGAAAAACAAAATTGTATAAATTAAAGAATTGCTCCAAATCGTTACCAACTGGCAAAGTACCAAAGAAAACTCCCAGAATTGCCACGTTGAAGGGCAATAGTGATCCTTTGGCCCAAATATTGCTCAGACCTATTGTCTCCCGAGGTGTTGACGAGTGTTTTGACAACGCCTTGAAAATTTCCTTTGCACTTCCCCACGGCCCGAGAGTTTTAAATTTGAGAGTATAAATTCTTAAGCGCGACAGGTTCGCACAATTAAGATGTAGAATGCTCTCCCAGCCTCTGTGTTTTACTTGTTGGTTTACTTTCCTATAACCTGGAGTCCTTCAAGCGAAGTGTGAAAAAGCATTTAGTCATGAGGGACCGATTCCAGTTGCTAACATTTATGAACTCTGCCTACTTCACTCTATCCTCTATGAACCGTACGTAGGTGAACCTACGTATTTGAAAGATCAATTTTCTTTCTTAGCTCCTTTCATGAGAGAATTCTTCGTTCTGCTCATAAAGCTCTCCTTGCGATTTTTTTTTATATATACTGAGCACGACATGTGACACCGCGCCCACCTGATGGTAAGCGGTACGCGAGGTCCAAGAATGAGAGCAACTGACGCCAGTCTTAGACGACCGACATCAGTCCCCGCCACTAAGCCGGCCTATAAAGATGCTCTTTCACACTTCGTTTGAAGGACTCTTATAGGAGTGGGGAAACACACTGGCTGGAAGATGTGGCTACGGTATGTGGATGCATATTTTGGCCTATGCGAGTGGTTCGGTTGCGGAATAGAGAAGAAGGGATAAGGTTGTGGAGCTCTTCAGAACATTCACCGTAGTATAGCATGTAGAACACGCTCAGGGCGGCCACATCTCGGCGAAGCTGCAGCGATTCGAGAGTTTTTGACACTGTAGTATCGACCACTATTCGAATAGCCCGCCTCTGTAGGACATTGAGAGCATCTGTAAGGTACTTAGCATCCTTCACATCACACAAACTCTGTTTTTGATTCTTTTTCAGTAGTAGCTGTTCTGCTTTGGAACAGCTTACCCCTTAATATCCGTCAATCCCCAAGCAGAGCTATCTTTAAAAATCTAGTTTACAATCACCTTTTACAATTACAATAAGCACTTCTTCTGTTTTCTTTAAAGATGTTGTGATGTAGTGTAGTATATGTGCTTCGTTTATGTAATGTGTATACCCATTTATATATGTATTTTTATATTGTAGTTGTAAGTAAATATTGTAATTTTATTTTTCTTTTCATATTTGTTGTTTATTTGCTAACCTTACCTCTTAAGTTTTCATTGTCCCGAAGGTTGATTGGAAGAGAGTGCCTATAGGCATTATGTCCGCCTTAACAATAATTTTAATAACAATAAAGTTAAATAAAAAAATATAAAAAAATATCCATTGCTTGCTGTGCCCGACAGGCTGATTTATATACAATTAAAAATAGTAGCAATGTCTAGTTTGACAGATGTTTTTGATATGAAAAAGACACAATTCAGGCAATAAACGAATACGAAGGAAATTGTGCTTCATTACGGAAAAACCAGATTTATACAGTCCTACAGGCAACACTTGCTACTTCGGATATACGTCTATAGGCATGATACAGAACAATTGGAGTTGTGAAGATGTTGGTTGCGGTCGTCCCGTATACTCGATAACCACAAATACGTGTTCCTCACGAGGGTATAGGTTAAAACAATGACAGCAATATTCTAAGTTCGGGAGTTGCTTTGTTTTGCCGACCCTTGTCAGAACTCGTAAGAAGCAATTTTGTAACAGCGTTTTCTCGCATCATGCTCGAAATTTGAGAAACGAATTTGAATAACTGGTTTAGGTTGTTAGATCTGTTATCCGAATAAAATCTATATTTTATGAAATAAACAAGCTAAAAAAAGTAATGCTGATAGGTTTCCTAACGAAATATGTTCATGGCCGTATTTGAATGAAAATTCATGAATCGTTTATACATGTTTCACCGATCTGTTAACAATAAAAATATACTAATCGAAAGTCTAAAACCTATGGAATATGTACACTTAGGATTGCCTACATTTTCCCGTGTGGTTTCCAGGTTTAAATAGTTAAATTTTACTTTCAATTCACCTATTTAAATTTGGCAACCGCTTGTAAATAGGTGAATTTTTCTTTTTTGGTTCTCTTCTCCCGATGGATGATGAATGAGATGATAGGGAAGGCAAAGGGTCTGGCCCATACAGCCAAGTCTGACGTAATATATCTTTCGTATTCATGAGTTAATGAGGTCATCATCAAATTCCAGATGCTGCAGAATTTGATGCTTTTCTTGGAGTCACTCGCGGCACCATAGCTCAAACACGTCGGGTAAAATATGGGAGTTGACAGCGCGGGAAAACCGCAAAAAATAAACTGCAACTTGTGCCCCATATTTAAAGTCCAATTTATTGTTTTCCATAATTATTTATTGTAGCACATTATTAAACCAAGCAACACCACTTTTGACCAAAAATATCCACGGTAAATTTATTTACAAAACAAAAACTTGCACTTGACATGTCCACGCAAAATGATGAATGAATGAATGATGAATTTTTCTTTTAATTCACCTATTTAAAACTGGCAACCGCACGGAAAAAGGTAGTCTCTATATTTATACATACGCGTAGGGATGGTGACTACGCTTTGTAGGGGCATATTCTGTGGAGGCCGAATCCTCCAGTGCGTGTAGGTGAAGGCCCATCTCCAACAGTGGGGGTTTATGACTCTGTGTTCTAGGGGCTGAGATGATGATGATGATAAAAATTCTTTCCAGCCTGTAATATTGACCCTGTTGACGTAGATTTTTCGTATAGCTCTAGTTTTCTTACTCAAAACCAATTTAGGATTATAAAGAGATCGGGAACGACAAGTGGATCATTTTCTGCGCCATCATTCAGCCAGCTTCAAAGAACCTCTTCAATTAAGCTCACTACTTAAGTGGCTGCCTTTACTAAATATACAAACATTTTTAATATTCTCAAGTGGCATTAGATTTAGCGGAGGGACCTGGTTCGATAATATAATTGGACCGAGAGTATATATATATATGTGGAATTTGTTAAACAGCAAATATTTTTAAATTATAATCTAGAATAAAAATAAAGAACTAGTTTTTTTTATTTATTATTCACTAATAAAATTTTAAGTTACGGTGCAGAGATGTTTTCCTAAAAATATCGCAACTCATACAGAGCCTAAATTCAAATTCAAAATCGTTTATTGCACAGAATACAGGTAGATATAGGATAATACAATTTTACAGTTCAGCTGTATCCTACCATAATGGTATGCAAATAATAGTACATGTCAATTACAACTAAAATTATATTTGTCAACACTTATAATGTAAAAATTCTTGGATACTATAAAAACATTGTTCTTTTAACCATTTATTTAACAGCTTCTTAAATTTAATTATTGATGTCAATTGTTTTAACCGTTAAATATTTTAATACACATTTGGTGACTATTTTTAGAAACAATGGTCCAATCAAGACGGCAGCGAGAGATCGACGATAGCATGAACGTTGATTTATCGTACGTAGTTGTTTCTCTTTGACCGCCTCCGTGGTCTAGTGGTAACAAACGTCGTGGGGTTCGATTCCCACCGGGGGCAAGTTGTACATTGTATAATTTGTCCCGGTCTGGGTGTTTATATGTATAATATGTATATATTTACAAAAAATAAGTATAATATGTAGTTTATCAACCATTTAGTTTCCGTAACACAAGCCTCGTAGATTACCACGGAAACTAGATGGCGCTATGTGACCTGTCTGGAAATATTTATTATTTATTTATTATTATTTATTTATTCTCTCTCTATTTCTCCCGCGGCCTTATTCACCATGCAGTGGTGTTGCGTTTTTCGGATAATGATTTTTATCTTAAAAAACAAAGTGACCTTTACTAATTACACGTGAAGCCTAAAAATTGTATTTGCTCTTTTTGACAATTACACGCGTATACAATAACATCAGGGACGCGGGTTGCCTCCCAGCTCAGGCTTCAGATTCTGTTGTCTGTTCGTTGGAGTAATTTAGCAATAGTTTTTGAATTGTAGTTATATCCTTCTCTAGGTTCAGCATCCAAGCTAGGGGATACTTAACTCTTGGGCTTTGGAAACTTGGCAGGTCTCGATTTTTACTAAGATTTTTTAAATTAGGTTTTCAATTCTATTAAGTTTTTTTGTTATTATTTGAATATATGAGCAGTGGTAGCTCGGATGTATGAACGCTTGCGTTAAAATCCTACAAAGGTCGGTTCAAACCCCCGCCATGTACCAATGAGAAATACATTTTTTTTACATTTGTCATTGATTTACGCCGCATCAGACTGGAAAATTCTCATGGATACATTTGAACATCATTATAGGATCCCAGATGAACTAGCTGTATCAGACTATAGGCCAGACATCTTAGTGTTTTCTCGGAACTTGAAAAAAGTTTACCTTATTGAACTTACCGTTCCGTGGGAATCAAATATTCCAAGAGACCACAACATGAAGTCGAATAAATATTATGATCTCACAGAAGAAATGATCAGGAATGGGTTCAAGATTCAGCTTTACGCAGTGGAAGTTGGTGCGAGAGGAGTTCCAGCAAAATCTTTGCATCACTTACTGAAAGAATTGGGCCTAAGAAGGTCTGCCGTCAATACATTTATGGAACAAGCTTCCAGAGTAGAATGGTGGATGGTGAGCGTATTATCGCGTAATAAAATAAAAAAGGGAGGCCTCCTTTTCTTAAGCTAGCCTATTGTCGGTCGCAAGCCCGAGATACCATTCTTCTCATTTCTTACCCACACAATGGACCTGGCACCCGCATGGTGAATCCATGGAATGCTTATAAATTTGTGAGTGCTCTGAAGAGCTCTATAACCTAATTCCTTCTTCTCCATTCCGCAACCGAACCACACGCACAGGTCAGAATATGCACCCACACACCGTAGTCACTATCCCTTCGCGTACCTATAAATTTGGTGACTCATACATCTGTCGCACAATAAAGATGTGGAATGCTCTTCCAGCCTCTGTGTTTCCACTTTCCTATAACCTGGAGTCCTTCAAGCGAAGTGTGAAAAGGCATCTAGTCAAGCCGGCATAGTGTTAGGGACTGATGTCGGATATAAGGGTCTGATTCCAGTTGCTAACATTCATGGACCCTGCGCGCCACTTACCATCAGGTGGGCGCAGGGTCACATGTCGTGCTAGTATAAAAAAAAAAAAAAATAATAAGCCGTCGTAAGTTCCCGGTTTCACTAATACCAACTTGTAGAATCGTTAATAGGACCCTCATCAACCCGTCTGACCAGCGTGGCGAGTGTAACCCAAATTCCCCAGAAACTTTTGGAAGTCCTATCTGTGTGTGGAGTTGAGGTCTAGCACTCCGAGGACTGTGATGATGATGATTCGAATAAATATTAATAAATAGCTAACATTACTATGTATTGTCCATCATGACAAATGCCAAGTTATTCGATATCTTTTCTTGTTCTATAGTCCATTCGCGTTAAGTGATTCACCGTTGTCACCCTTCCAACCAATCAAGTCTCAAAAATAGAATGTCTAGTTAACAGTGACTTGTGGAATTATAATGACGTTAAGAACTGGAAAAATAAAGTTATTGTAAATACATATCAAGATTATGATAGATAATATACACACAATACATGGTTGGATAGGGAGAGGAGCAGAATGGTGGATGGTGAGTGATTTGTTGCGAAATAAAAAGAGGAGTCCTCCTTTGTAAACCAGTCTATATTCGGTTCTCAAGCCCGAGGCACCTTCTTCTCCTCTCTCTTTACACACGATGGACCAGCCACTCACACGATGAATCCATGATATGCTAAGAAATTTGTCTTCACTTAATTTAACAAGATTTATACAAATCTTACAATTACAAATCTTAAAATTAAACATAATCTTTACAAGCAGAGAACCTCAAGCGGCGGAAATACACTCAGCTTATTGGGGGATGTGTTTTTGCACCGTTTGGAGTTGAAACTCTCGGGCCGTGGGAGCCGCACACGAAATTTTCAAGGCGTTGTCAAAACAGCTCGTCAACACCTCGGGATACAAAAGGGCTGGGCAATATTTGGGCCAAAGGATCAGTATTGCCATTCAACGTGGCAATGCTGCCAGTATCCTTGGCACTTTGCCCATTGGCAGTGATTTGGAGCAATTTTTTTATTTATAATAATTTTTATTTTGTTTTTTTCTTCATTTTAGTGTTTAGTTATATTTTTATTTATTAATTAGGTTTATTTTTATTAATAGTAATTTATGTTGTTTTTTTTTTTTTTTTTTAAAATCTTTGTATCTTTTCATATATAAATTATTTAAATAGGCTGCCGACGAATAAGAGATATATTTCTCAAAAAACCGCATCTTCACCTGCTTTCGACGGAAGACCATTTACTGACCACTATCAATACACTCTGATTCTGATTACGCTAATGACGCACTATATTAAGCTCTTCTTCAGGTGCTCTAAGAAGTCTTCTCCCGTGGATCGTGCCCTATACGGAGCGATGTATTTGAGGTGTATGTTTTCAGACTGCTAGAAGATAACACAGCAACAAACTTCTTAATAATCAGCATCAGTGCTGTACTACGGTCGTAACGATACTTGATTCCACTTTTACTTGAAGTAGGTTATTAACGAAGTCTCTAGGAGTTTGCCAAAGTTAAATTTAGGACCAGTTTTTACATAGGTAAGTCCTACTTATATTTTTGACGGTATTTTTTGCTATTATATGTGAAGTATGCTAATATAGTGACCGCCTCCGTGGTCTAGTGGTAACAAACGTTGCCGTTAACTCGGGAGGTCGTGGGTTCGATTCCCACCGGGGGCAAGTTGTACATTGTATAATTTGTCTCGATCTGGGTGTTTATATGTATAATATGTATATATTTACAAAAAAAAGAGTATAATATGTAGTTTATCAACCATCTAGTTTCCGTAACACAAGTCTCGTAGCTTACCACGGAAACTAGATGGCGCTGTGTGACCTGTCTGGAAATATTTATTTATATATACTTTTTTTCTTACCTGCAGGGATTTTAAAGTTCCAGATGTGGCATCGTCCACAATTCGAACAGCTCGCCTCTGCCATCTTAGGAGGGAAACCACGCATCCTCTTGCCATCAACTTTCCCCAGTACTACGAGGCGCTCAATAGATGTTTCTCCATACCGTGATATGTCTAAAAAGTGACTTGCAGTAGTGAGTATGCGTAATTGTATGGTATAAAAATATAAATAAATAAAAAACCGACTATAATCATGTACTTACCTATAAGCACAACCGAAAAAGTAAAAATAATATTTCGACTCTAAAAATAGCTGTTAATAAATATTAAATAGAATTACTTTATTAGAAGGAATAAAGTAATAAGGTAAGGTACATGATTTAAAAAAAAAAAAAAGTTTTTAACTTACATTTTAAAACATAAATTACTATTAATAAAAATAAACCCACTTAATAAATAAAAATACAACTAAAAACTAAAATAAAGATAAAACTATGAAAAAGAGATTGTCCAAAACCAGACCCAAACTTTTTTGCAGCGTGCCTCAACTAAATACAATTCAATAATCATAACAATAAGTATATTGTGTTTTTTTAAATTTAATTACAACATCTCTTTTACCCCAGAATTAAAATACTATTTAATTAAATAGTCAATTGGTTAAAAAAATTGTATGAAATAGTTACAAGGCACTATTTATACGATTAGGTTCTTTATTATGATCAGGTACTTTATTATAGATAAAACACTGAATTTCAAATCGGCGGGATCGGAACTATGTAATTATTGACGTAAAAAAAAGTTTTTGTCAATTGTCGTCATGCTGGGGTAAAATAAATAAAATTAATTATAGATTATGAAAACACAATATATTAACTATCAAATAAAAAGGAAATCATTATGGCCCGAGAAGATTTAATTGGGCCCATTTCTCCAAGAAAAATGGCTCATTTCATATGCACTTGGTCCCTACGACCTTCAGAGTTTCAACTCCAAACGGCGCAAAAACACATCTCCCAATAAGCTGAGTGTATTTTCGCCGTTTGAGTTTCTCTGTTTTAAATAGATAAGTATATCAATAATTTTGTTGCTTGTCCTTTAAGGCTCTTTAAAAATATTATTTTTTACTTTTTAGTTAAGTTTGTATATATAAAAAATATATATTTTTTAGTAGGATTTAACCAAAACATCTTTGTATATATTTTTGATTTTGTAAATTTTCTCAAAAAGCTCTTAATCAATATCAATAAAATTTATATGAAGTTTGAAGTTTACATTAAAAAAAACGGTCGAATTGAAAATGTCCTCCATTTTTGAAGTCGGTTAGAATCTTAGAGAAACTTATATTTGTCATAGATTTACAACACCGCTATTCCCGTCCCTCAGAGAGCACGTTAAGCCGTCGGTACCGGTTCTATTAATACCAACTTGTGGAATCCTTAATAAATAAATATAAAAAAATAACAAGAATCTAACCGTTACCCCTAAAGTCACCGGAATCAACAAAGTTGATTAATAACATTTATATCCCTTCATTTTTCTCTCTTCTAATAGAGACTAGCCAGAGAAAAACTGACTCCATCGTATAGCGGTTAAGACCGTAGATTCGGACGCTGAGGCACTGAGTTCGTTTCCTGGTCGGAAACACAAATAAAGTGTAATTTCGAACCTGGTTGGTACAGTTACTGGAAATCTTTAGCTCATATAAATTATTAACTCCAAAACTCAGATCAAGAATACTTAGATGCCATCAAAAACATAACTTGTCAAAAAAAACAAGTCTCGCTCACTCCCTACCAAAATTTTTGACCGTAGTGTCAGTTGAAAATTAGAAACAGACGTTTGTATTTTTTAAATCCAATTTTCCCGTTATAGGAAGGCAAAAGGCCGAGCCCATACAGCCAGTTTCAACCATTCCTTCCAGCTGTCAAACGCACAGATTATATAGGATATCGTTCGAACCGTGAACCTTTTTGGTAAAGCGTTTTTTACAATGGGGTGTATCAGGCAAAGCTTTTTGTAGATGTCGCCAGCGGCACTGGTACCTTGTTTACACCTATTTTTGCATCATTTTCAAATATGTGTTTAAACTTAACGTTACCTACCTTAAAAGACGATTAGTAAAGGGAACACCGTCTTTATAAATAAAAAAGGATTAATTAATAGAACGGCAATTTTGAGATCATCATATCTTTGATTTCGCTTGGAAATCTCGATTTGTACACTTAAAAGCTGCTTACTTCGGCATAGAAGAGGAAGACAAATTTCTAAGCATTCCATGGATTCACCGTACGGGTGCCGGGTCCATCGTGTGTGGGTAAGAGATGAGAAGAATGGTGTCTCGGGCTTGCGACCGACAATAGGCTGGTTTAAAAAAAAGGAGGCCTCCTTTTTTTCTATTGCGCGATAATACGCTCACCATCCACCATTCTACTTCTCTCCCTACCCAACTAAATACTGTATGATTCCGTTAATGCCGTCTTGGAAGCTCGTTCTATAAATGTATTGACGGCAGACCTGCTTAGGCCCAATTCTTTCAGTAAGTGATGCAAAGATTTTGCTGGAACTCTTCTTGCACCAACTTCCACTGCGTAAAGCTGAGTCTTGAACCCGTTCCTGATCCAGAAAATTAAAATTACGTAATAAAAATACAAGTTTTCTATGCAACTGACAGTTCTATTAGGTACCATCTATCGTGATAAAAAGTTAGTGATACACCCCATCAAGCCATTACAGCTCCTAACTATAAATTGTAAATTAATGAGAGATATAAATAGCATGTGAGTCGGAGCGGACAGTTTTCGCAGCAATTTAGTTTGTGACCCTTAATCATGTAGTGTTCTCGTATCAAAATCGCTTTCGTATCTTCTCCATCCTTACTATCAATATATTTCTTGATTTATATATATATATATATATTTATTTTTTCTAATGGTTTGGTGGAGACGATGTGTTAGCAAAATTGTTAATTATTGGAACTCTAGGTCTAATTTTGGTTTAATCTGTTTCATGTATTTTTACTTTATGTGACTGTATGTTTCCAAAATAAAATAAATAAAATAAATAAATTAAAAACATATAGTCGCGATCACAGCGACATTATTGCCGCTCGGCCAATAGCACCGTTGGATCGGTGGCCAGCGCTCCGAGCGGCGCCCACGAGTGTGGAATCAATCCGCGCACCGAGCGGTCACACGTTTTTTCTCACACAATTTCATAGCCTTTTTTACTCAAGTAACTACTTAATTGAATTTCTATTTCCACAATAAACCATATACAGTCCGCTAAACAATCTTTAATTGAGCCATCGAAGACCCGCAGCAGTATCCCTACGTGTTTAGCAGCACAGAATAGGGACTGACGACTTTACACATATAAATTTATAATTGTGATTTATGACCAAGGGATTACGTAAGGAGACTCGCGGCTTAGCGGTCAAGGCCAAAGAAGCTATGAAAAAATTTCATGAAATCAAAAATAGAAAAATTTTGAAATATGAAAAAGCGAGGGGAGACTAAAGGATTATGGTCGTGAAGCTACTTTTAGGTAACTGAGAAAGAAATAACAAATTTGCCTCAGCCCAAGAGTGATGGACAAATTTCCTGGAAAACGGCTTCTTCCGCACTGGGACTATTTGTCTGAATTTGAATCGCATTTGTTCCCGGACAAATTTGTCTCCTAAGCCTTAGGCCGTCGCCCGGGAACGCAGGGTTGTGGCGATTTTAATTGAATAACGCCCTTTTTACACCTTAATGTTAGTAAAAACACCCCAAAGTATCATTAAGAGGATAGCAACTCGAATTTGAATTATAATTTTGTAACATTGACTTGGGTAATGCCCGGGCATTCGACTCTGATTATTCGCAACAAAATGTTGCTTAATAATGAATTGCCTCTGAAGCTTGATTACAAGATTGTAACGTTAAGCAAATCATGATAACGATCAGAGTGCGCTCCAAATTTGTTTAAAGTCAATTAGTTTCCAGATTTTTCAAGCGGCGTCCTATTGTAAACGTATATGCTCGCCATTTGAGCATATACAAAACTTACATAGAAAGTGAAGTAAAGTATCATCACGACCGTTTCCCTTTCGGGGTGGTCAGAAACCACGCTTATAAAAAAGCAGATTTACATTATACAACTTTACTATATGCCAATTATAACAAGTGGCAAGCTCGTCGATGTCTCTCGTTTAGAAACGAAATATCACAAATATATTAAAATTAAATTAAATTTATTTATTCAAATTAATAAACATTATTGTGTCCCGACCAGGAGTCGAACCCGGTACCTCCGAGTCTAAATTCACTGACCTTATTGCTAAACCACGGAAGCAGTTACATAGAGCTACGACTTTTCTAAAATAAAACAATATATTGCCTCCGCAATGTAGCGGTTAAGTACGTGGATTTAGACGCGGATGTACCGTGTTCGATTCCAAAGGAATCAACATTATTGTCTATCGATACACTGGTAAGACATATAATGAGTTAATATGGAGCTTCTAGTTTTTAATGACATAAGTTCTCATATTAAAACATTACTGTCCCTTGGAACTAATGATATTGAACAAATCAGCTATTTGATTTCGTATTTGGCAATATTTTTTATGACTTACCGACTGAAATCGCTAAAATGTCAATTGGATATTTAAGATATCAGGGGTTTTTTGACTTGATCGGCTGTGCAGAAGTGTCAATTTCATTTAGAATAAATAAAAGGAAGTTAAAATATTTTGTTCGTAAAAAACAAGTGTACATTAGCTATTTGTAGATAAGTCGGTATTGAACGTGGAAGTCGCTGTTTATTTTCTAATTTTCCGCTTGTCTTCTTGAACTCTCAACACTTATTGCCTAGTGTATAGACTGGGCTTTTCATAGAGGAAGTTTACTGAATATTAACCATATTTCTAAGTTATTATTCTTGCCAAATCCGTGTGCTTAGTCATAATCATATTTATTTTTACTGACTTGGTTGGTAGTGAAACCCTCAAATTGTGTTATTTGTCACATGCAATGTAAAAAATGGCTATTTAATAATTACATAGCTAATAATAAATGAATGAATGATTATATATATTTATATCATATATTAAATTGTATGTAAATATTTAATTCTATTATATAACCGCCTCCGTGGTCTAGCGGTTAAGTCCGTGAATTTAGACTCGGAGGTGCCGGGTTCGATTCCTGGTCGGGACACAAAAATATTTATTAATGTAAACAAATACATTTAAATAATATTTAACTTGTGATATTTCTCGAGTTTGGTACGCTGGAGACATCGACGAGCTTGCCACTTGTCATGATTGGCCTATAGTAAAGTTGGCTAAATGTGAATCCGCTTATTTATAAGCGTGGTTTCTGACCACCCCGAAAGGGAAACGGTCGTGATGATACTTTACTTTACTTTACTTTATAATTTAGCATTTTCCTATCTTAAAGCGGTACACGAGGTGACGTAGCGGTACATCAGTCTTTACATCTATGCCGGAATGCTTTTTCACACTCTGATTACGGACTCCTGGAGGTCTGACAGGTAAAGAACACGACTCTGAAACATGCAGACTGGTTTTCTGATTTGTTTTTAATATATTTTTATTATTATTCGATTAAAACAACTATCCCGCGAATTTAAGTATAAATAATATAAGCGTATAAAATGTAATTATTATGTATAGAAATAGATCTAGATTAAAATAAATCCTAATTCAGCGCATTTTAGGAAGGTTGTTACGCTTTGCATTTCTCTCGCTAGCTTTCTCCTTAAAATATAAATATTTATCAAGATAAAGTGTACCTACTTTTGTGAAATGTAGTCGATTAACTGTCGTAAATTTTAAACATATTTTCACTTTCACATCGCTAATTTTAGAAAGAGAAAAATATAAAATAATTGTACGTGAGTCAGGGTGTTGGCATAACAACAGCTGCATTACATTTTTATTTTTATTCTATTCTTTAAATATATCATCACGATCGTATCCCTTTCGGGGTGGTCAGAAACCACCGTATTATGCGGATTCACATTTAGCCAAATTTACTATTGGCTAATCATAACAAGTGGCAAGCTCGTCGATGTCTCTAGCGTACTAAACTCGAGAAATATCACAAAAAAATAAAGATTAATAAAAGTACCTCCCGTAAAGTAAAGATTAATAAAAGTACCCGGTACCTCCGAGTCTAAATCCACGGACTTTACCGCTAGACCACGGAGGCAATTTAAATTATAACTATATTTATTTTATATGCATTGTCATCTATTTCACTTAAACAAATCGATGGTCAATATGTCTAAAATGTCCGTAATTGTATTTTCTAGAAAGCTGATTTATTGCAATTTTTAAAAGTACACTTAAACTTGAAAAAGATTTGAAAATGGTTGAGTGAGTGAGCGAGAGAGATACAAAGCTTAACACCCCTCTTAAACAATCTCAATAATTTGTATTAAATTGACCGGTTCACACATATAAGTCAATATCACACGTCAGAATGATGCTCTCCCGACTCGAGATATTCTCTTATAAGGAATTTTAACATTGATTTATTATTAGGAATGGAATCAAATAAACAAAATATTCCTCTACATTTGGCTAGGGATCTTCAATAATCAAACAATCTTATAATAATATCTTCTATGTAGTATTTCTGCACCCGCTTATAATGGGCTCCCTATTCACAAAGGTTAGTTGATAGAAAATACATTTATTTATAGCATTAAGCTGCCACACTATTTTTGGATCTGTTCAATAAATAATTGCTCATTGGTAGCTATTTGGATTTTTTTTTTCATTTTTTTTAGTATCATCAGTAAAGAATCATAACGACCGTTTCCCTTTCGTGGTGGTCAGAAAAAAAACCACGCTTTTAAACAAGCGGATTCACATTTAGCCAAATTTACTTTAAGCCAATCATAGGCTATATTCAAAAAACTGGTGTTTTCACACTTTCTAAATGGCTCCACACAGCGTTAGTAAGTAGTATATATGTATGTTTATGTATAATAATATGTATGTATTAGTATTTAGTGTATCGATATTATAATATTCATTCCATATATATTGTAAGTAAGAATATAATTTGCTGTTAATTTAAATAGTTATTTATTTCTGGTATTTTTTTAAGGTTTGTCTGTCAGGCATTAAGTCCGCCTTTGTACTTTGTGCAATAAAGTTTATAAATAAATAAATAAATCATGACAAGTGGCAAGCTCGTCGATGTCTCCAGCGTATTTTTATTAATTTTATTATTTGAATCTTTCAGAAAATTTTGCACAAAGTAGTTTAGCACATAAGTCAATGTCTTTTTGTCAGCGCGGTGGTGGCTCAGTTGTAAGAACGCGTACCTTAAATCCTACAAAGGTCGGTTCAAGCCCACCCGGCATGTACCAATGAGAAATACACTTTCTTTTCTTACGTACGTCATAGATTTACAACACCACCGTTCACGTGCCTCGGAGAGACGTTAAGCCGTCGGTCCCGGTTCCACTAATGCCAACTTGTGGAATCGTTAATAAATTGTCCTAAAAAAATTATATCATATCCTCGCCAAGCCGTCTAAAGCCAAATTCTCCCGTTCTGGAAGGCCCATCTCCAGCAGTGGAGGTCTAGGACGCTGTGTTCTAGGGGCTGTAATGTAAATGTAATGCAGTGTCTTTTTGAATCGTTGTATAGTTAGTAACTCAGCAAGGTAGACATATTTTACGCAACTCATCATGCTACTTTAGATTTAGTTCTAGAATGATTTTAAAAGGGATTTAAACGTCTGTAAAGTAGTAAGACTCTTTTTAATATGAAAGTGATTGCAGGAGATATTATATTCATTCCGCAATAGAAGTTTTAACAAGAAAACTTCCAAGTGCTCGACGGAAACAATGTTCAGCTCTACTTATTATACCAGAGAATAAATTTTGATCTTTCAATTTTAATCGATAGTGCGGTTTTAAAGCTAGGGAATACCCAAAGAGATCAAATCATCACAATCACTGAATATTATAAAACAAAAACAAGACCGCCTCCGTGGTCTAGTGGTAACATACGTTGCCGTGAACTCGGGAGGTCGTGGGTTCGATTCCCACCGGGGGCAAGTTGTACATTATATAATTTGTCTCGGTCTGGGTGTTTATATGTAAAATATGTATATATTTACAAAAAAAAAGTATAATATGTAGTTTAACAACCATCTAGTTTCCGTAACACCAGCCTCGTAGCTTACCACGGAAATTAGATGGCGCTGTGTGACCTGTCTGGAAATATTTATTTATTTATTAAAATCCTCCGCCGCGTCTGTCTGTCTGTTCGCGATAAACTAAATAACTACTGCGCCGATTTTCGTACTGTTTTCTCCAACATGAACTGAAATTGTTCATATATCTTCATATATATATATAATAATATCAATATCATCATTACAGCCCCTAGAACACAGCCTAGACCTCCACTGCTGGAGATGGGCCTTCCAGAACATATATCTGGAGAATTTGGCCTACACTCGCAACGCTGGCCAGACGGCTTAATTTTATTATACATAAATATCAACAATATGTGAGCCAGACTTTATGAAAACCAATAAAAACGGCATTTTTTGTAATAGTATATATAATACACAAATGACTAAACTTACACATAAAAAAAACATGAACAGAATAGGGCTGCTGGTTAAGAAAAATGATCAGCAACCCTATTCTGTTACTTAGTCGTAAAAGTTATTATACTATTTCCACTTCTTTATTTTCTCGATGACAGTTCCTCTAGAATGTAACTGCGCATATTACACAAAAATAAACTTTTAAATGCGAGGTATAAAAAATACGACAACTGCCTAATTTTGTTCCTTTATCCCATATATTATTCATCCAAGACAAATTGAGTTAATATATGCAGTATTTTTTTAAAAAAGTACGATAAATAACCAACATTTTAATAAAGTTACATTCTATGGCAATAGTGATGTTATAATATATTGTATCAATATTGTATATAAATTTGTGACGTCATTCAGTTTTAACTAAAGGTTTAGACTGCATATAAACTTAAAAATATTATTCATCATCATCAGCCTGTGTCTCTCCACTGCTTGATGTAGGCCTCCCCCAAGGCTCGCCACTTCACACGATCTTCTGCCTCCCTCATCCATCCCCCACCAGCGACCTTCCTCAGGTCATCTGTCCATCTGGCGGGGGGTCGTCCCACTCTGCGTCTTCCAGTACGTGGTCTCCACTCCAGAACCCGTCTATTCTATCGTAAACCACTACTCCAACTCTATAAGCGCTCGACCTTGACAGCGGCCGTGCAAATATCAACTTTAATAGTGTGATATATATATAGTTAACGGATTCCATTGTATAACGTTTGCGCTTAAGTAAGAGAATTGGGGTGCAGGATAAAATAAAGAAAGGATAAATAAAGGATAGTTAAGCTGCAATGATAAGTATAGAAAAAACATTAGTGTTTGCAATATGGAACATTCGTTTGATTTAAAGGCTTATCTTGAGCCAAAGAATAGATAGAATAATAAAAGAATTTAATAAACTTATTTTCTCTTCTATTTGAATCTCAATAGTTAGTAGATATATACAATATATATTCTAGTAGGTATCTTTTTAGTTTAGTAATCATATTACTTATAGCTGTTAGACCCGGCCATTGCCCGTGTAGTGTTGTGTCGTCGACAAAAAAAACCTTTACCCAATAGACATGTCATATTTAGATTTTAAAGTCTTATATTTATTTTTAATAAATTAATTTTTTTTCTAAATTCGTCATATCTATTGTTTATTGTTTATTAATTATCCGTAGGAACCTTGTTTCTGGGAACACTTGGATTTGTCAAAGTTTACCATTTTTTATATGCAATGTAATTAATACAATGACACAGAAAAATAGCCGGATACGAGAAAGCAAGGAACAGTCTGCTACTATATTGATTATATAAACTAAGGTTGGATGCAGCTGTAAAGGGGCATTGTACTTATCAAAAACATTGTCTTATGTCAAATAATAAATAACGATGTATAATAATTATTCAATAATTTTAATGTCAAATATAATTATAGCAGCTGTAAATGGGCGTTGTCACTTATGAACTAAAATTAAAAATAATACTAATTATTATTATATGTCAACTTATATATATATATATATATATATACTAAACAATATAAAATATATATCTTATTATATATATTGAATGGAATAGCCAATTTTAACAATTTAAAAAGTAATATACTTAAATTAAAACAGTCTCGAAAACAATATCATTTATTTGAATAAGGATATAAACAGAAGTATGAGTAAGATGGTCTAATTCAGTCGGTGGTCGCTTTTAAAAACAAACTTAAAATACATTTGTTCACATCTCAACAATCATTGCAGCAGCACGCCTAATTAAGAAAACTAGGACTATTTTATTTTAAAACTATTTTGTAAACATTATTTATTTATTTTAAAAATTAGCCAAATTATATAGTCATAATTTTATGTATATTATATTATTTATTTTAAGGACAAGTTTTATTTTATTTTATTCTTTATTGTATAGATTGCTTATTCTAATTACAGTTGTGTGTACATGTCATGATGATGCAATCTGCCCATATTGTGGGCATACAATATGCTTATGTCAATAGATATTTATTTACAATAGTTTATATTTAATATTGTTCTTGTCAATTTATTGGAATACAATGTTAATGTCAAAATTATGAGGGATCAGCTGAAAATCAGCGCTGTGACCGAGTGTTGCAGCTTATTGCTGAGCTGATTCCCTATTTGTCACCACACTATCTTGTTTGTTGTAATATCATTATTATTTTTTACTGCTTGTGTTTTTTTTTTGTGACAAATAAACTTTTTTCTTTCTTTCTTTCTTTCTTTCTTAATTTTTGTCGGCAATTCTATAAATTTTTTAAATGTAAAAAGTGGTTATTGTGACATAACGATAATAGTTGGACATATGGTATCGCAAAGTTTTTCGTAGATATTGATATAGGTATTCTTTAATATAGTAAAACTTACTTTTGATCTATCATCAATAGTTTCCACAGCGTATGCGACGAAAGATGTTTTATGGCATTTTTTTACACCTTGGGTTACGTTACTAAAGTTTTAGTAAGGATCTCTAATCTTTTTTAGCAATTATTAATAGCCTATGTTACTCATGGTGAATGTAGCTTTCTAATGGTAAAAGATTTTTTTAAATCGGCACAGTAGTTTTTGAGTTTATTCATTACAAACATACACACACACACACACACAAAAATACAAATCTTTCCTCTTTATAATATTAGTGTAGAAAACCAGTATTGTATTTAATCATTTACTAAAACACAAAAACTAAGTACTTACAAAAAATATATATATAGGCATAAGAAAAACAATAAACTACAGAAAACAACACAGCCACACCGCAGTCACCAGCAGTGCACAACAACAATAAATAAAAATAAATCTTAGACCTAGAGTCAGCGACGTACTCGTAGTACTTACATCTCGGGTATACACCTATGTAGGTATTCTATTTATATATAATGATAGTAGTGTTTATTTAGTGTATACCTACTGATTAGTATTTAGTTTTGTTTATAGTATTTAAATTTTATTTATTTTGTTTTTTTTTTTCATAGACCTAGATGCTCCTATAATAGGAGCACCTGCCTCACATAACAAATGCTCTAAATTGTCCCTAAGGTTGACTAGTAAGAATGCCTAGCGGCATGTACCGCTGTGCCGTCTGTGTACCTAGTGCATAAAGTTTTTAAATAAAAATAAATAAATAATGAAATGTAGAACTGCATTTACACGTATGCAGTATGAGTCTGTAAGTTCAAGGTTATACAACGAAGTCAATAAAAAAAACTTCATATATCTATTAAATAAGTACGAGGTTAAAAAGAAAATATCATGCTGGTTACAAAATCTTAGCTACGACCAGACTACTGCTTCTGTCCGTTATTGAATGGTATTATAGTATCTTGATCTGGACATCTAACTATACATAACTACTTTTTATGTTGGTATCATAACTTAGACTAGAAGTACATAAAATATTTATACGTATAATATTTTATTTATTTATTTATTATATTTGTAATATTTTATTATTGTATTTTTAATTGTATTTTATAACCTAGAATAGTAGCTTGGTGTGGAGTTAGAAAGTCTACTTTAATACATCCTTTGTACAACTAACGAATAGCCTTAAGTACTGTATTAAATACTGTATTTTTGAAATTTAATTTTATTATTTATTTTGACATACACAATTTTGTAGTTTTTTTTTTTTTTTTTTATTAAAATCATAATTATTATTTTATTATATAATTTTAATATAGTTTATTTTCTAGATTTTAAGTGACAACGCCCTTGTACAGCAGCATCTATGTAGGTATTGATTGTTTGTAGTGTTAAGTGTAAATGACGATGGCTGTTCTTTGCTATTAATGGCATACTTCTGCTATCCTGCCATGATTGGTAAACAAGAATATGTATAAGTGACAAAACCGAGTGTACTTAATGTATCTTATGGTTAATAAATAAATTGAAATAAATTGAAATCATTATGAAACTGTTGTACTTATGCAATAAAAATATTATTATTATCAATGTGTTTATAATTGTAATTTAGTTGATATGTGTAGAGCCCAGTGTTTACATTGGTCATCGGAAGCTATTTAGGCTGATCAATCTTTTCCTGATTGTCACAATAATGGTAGCAATTTATCTAACGCGGGAATCTACCGCCAATCTACGTATGTCTATTATGTTTATCCATCTTCGCACAGGAGGCTATCGCGTATCCAAAAGAAAAGCTTGACTATCTATCCTTTCTTTCCTATTCCGCAACAGGTCAAAATCACCACCTCCACATTTAGAATTAAAAAAAGGAGAAGATACTGTACGAAAATTACTAATTCTTTATTTTTAACCACCTAAATATTTGTGCACTGGCTACAAAGACGGACTTACGGGTAATCCCGCTAGGCATTCTTATTAGTCAACCTTAGGGACAATTAACGTTTATTGTGTAAAGTTAATTATTAAAGAGTGGAACTGGCAGACTACGTCTAACTGACACACTTAAATAAGAAGTAAGCTAGCTATTGAGCCTGTGCTGTGACAATTCATTGTTATTTGATAACGATTTGTTAATAATGCTATGCAGTCTGCTTGTCGCCAAAGATAAAAACGGGTTGCTTGCTATCATCCTATCACTTATTTATTTATATATTACATTTTATTCAATTGTTTTAAAAATATCATAGCTTATATTTAGGGCATAAATATACAGTTTTATAGATTATTAGATCTCAAGCCAAAAAGATTTTATATTACTTAGGTATACAGTTCATTTCTCCAAAACAGTGGGTCAAAAATACATTAGAAAAGTAGGTAATTATTAGTCTTAAAATTTGCTTACCAAACACTTTCACAAAAAGCAAGACGAATCTACATAACTTTACAGAGTCCTTATATATACACACATATATATATATACTTATATATATATATATATATACCATAGCTTAATTATTCTTTTTTTTCTTTTAGTTATAAGTAGTTTTCTCAATAAAACTCATTGTCAAATATTAGTGGTCATGCACCCACATTCTTCTAAAGGCTAGCTGTTAGAAAATATTTTTAGACATTAACCTCGCCTATGTACTGTAAAATGTTTTATTTTCTGTGCAATGAAGAATTTATCTATCTAGATATGAATAATAATATTATGTATACCTACATTATCCTAGAACGAACGATTTCACAAGTTGGTATTAGTGGAATCGGGACCGACGGCTTAACGTGCTCTCCGAGGCACGGGAACGGTGGTGTTGTAAATCTATGACAAATTAAGAAAGTTAGTTAACGTAAGAAAAGTGTATTTCTCATTGGTACATGCCGGGTGGGTTTGAATTTGACCGACCTTTGTAGGATTTAAGGAACGCGTTCTTACAACCGAGCCACCACCGCGCCACCAAAATATTTACAAATTTTTAAATCTAACCATATAATATGTGTAAAAAACTAATGTTCGCGTTCTGGTTTCCATAAGGTGGATGAAATATCACATGTCAATGAGGTATAAAAATTCCTTTTAAGACAAGTAGCGATGCGCCGCAAGATGTCGGATTGCAAGCAGGAAATGACAAGGAAATTGCCCCATTATGCTTGCAAACCGTGAGCTGCATTCGAATTACTTCTTATGCCGTAATTTTACATAGCTTGCTTTTAAGTGACAGGCTTAAAATGGCTTTACGCATTGTCAGTCTTTTTTTGAAGTATAATGGACTTCGGCTATAATAGCGCATGAACAGACACAACGCGGACAGGTTCCTCTGACTCAAACTGAATATTAATAAATACATTTATAGTGTAATGGAAATATATATAAAATAAACTAAATCAAAAACAAAAAAAACCTACTTTCAAAACCTAATTAAAGTATAAATCGTATCCGCACGGCATGGTGGCAAGAACGCTGGCCGCATTTCCTCGCTGAATGATTCTATGCTGATTCTCTGGGCGAGGAAATAACCAGCCCTCTTGTCACCAGAGCAGACAATTAGACGACGGTGATGTTATAGTGTAATGTATATATATAGTGTATATATAATTATGTGAAATATCTTATATACTTATAATGACAATATATATAATCATATTTTTTATCTACGAATTAATATACTTATTTATATCTTTATTATTATTATTACAATAATTAAAACTACTAAAAGGAAAAAATAAAATAAATATAAACTAAACCTAATAAAAAATAAATTTTATTGATGAAACAAGAAAAGTGTATATCTTAACACATGCTATGATTCGAACTGATCGTTTTAGGATTTTAAGAAGGGTTCTTACAACCGAGCCTCCACCGATCTTCAATTAAAAATAATTCCAGTTATTATTTATTGTTGAACATTCATCCGAGCTATATGGCGTGAAATCGCACTTAAATATACGACGGTAGGCGCAGTTTCCACCCCGTCAAAACAAATAATGGCCGTATCTCTGTGTACACAGTAGTTAGCGGCGAGACAAATTCAATTTTATTCAATAATTAATTCAATAGCCCATGTTACTATTGTGAATATTCAAGAACAAACCAGTACCTACAAACATATGTATAAAACATTACATTTGTGTTCACGTAGCTCGCTTTAAGCCTTCAAGTATTCTAAGCGCTGTTAATGTAGTTTTTTTTTTATTTAAAAACTTTATTGCACATAAGTACAAAGGGCTAACATAATGTTGCGAAATTCTCTGCCTGTAAAGGACAATAAGAGAGTTTAAAGTGACAGGAGATACACAAGATATAAAAAATAAAAATGATAGAGATATGTACATTATTTACTATCTAAGAATTACAATATAAAAGCTACCTAAATAATAAAATTAAAAATAAACTGAACTATAAATAAAAAATGTCCTCTAGAGATGTCCCATCCGAGATAGTCCCAAGGAGACTGGCAACATTTCCCCTCTGTATAGCGAGGCTAATACGTTGGCAGAAATAATTGCCAGCCTTCCTGTCTCCAGACCTTTCTGTCAGCCGCTTTGAGAACTCCTTGGCTAAGCGCCTCGCTGACGGTCCCCATGGGCCCATCGTCTTGACCCCAAACGGCGCAAACTCGTAACCGGAACCAAGGTTGGCATATTTGCGCAATTTGAGGTTCTCCGCAGAAAAAGCCGCTGTCCCCGCACCTGACGAGGTCGCCTGGATGTGAGATGGAGCTAATGTGTCTACACACGTCGCATCCCACACCAGAGATCTGCCAAGTTGCCACGGCCCAACAGTCATTCCGTCGGGTCTCTTGCCATCACTCCGCACAATCCCAGATATTTACTATCTTAATTCTAAGAAATAATATAGACCTACATATGTAATATACCTATATTGTATAAACAAATACTACATACAAATACTATATAATAATTACATACTAATAAAACTATACAATGTAATAAATTATACTAATAACATTTTATAAAATAAATAAAACTAAAATAACATACTTATAAACTTGTTAGTCTAGTTGTAGCATGAGCATGTCGGATGGAGACCGGAAGGTCGTATGACGACAAAAGATTAACGATTCCATAAGTTGGTATTACTGGAGCTGGGACCAACGGCTTAACGTGTTCTCCAAGGCACGGGTGGTCTTGTGTAAATCTATGACAAATGTACAGAAAAGTGTATTTCTCAAAAGCGTTTTTTTTTGACTTTGTGCCCACCTCATAGTAAGTGGCACGCAAGGTCCATGAATATTAACAACTGGAATCAGACACTCATGACTTACATGAGTCCCTAACACTATGCCGGCTTGGCTGGGCACGACAGCAATTCAAACCTGATCCCGAAAAGTGTGATACTTCCCCGCCCCAGCCAGACAACATGCAGAGAATTTTCGAAAATTTCAGTATAAATGAACCCTATTAAGAATTAGTATTTATTTGGGGTATTTACTCCAATAAAATAAACACCTATAGATTCCACACACTTGCAGAAACCAATATTAAGCATACTCCAAGCAGCACGTGCGGTTTCTACCAACATCCAGCCTGAAGAGGGGTTAAATACAGAAAAGAAAAACAAACATAGAAATATCATTCTACTTAGTATATTCTCGTAAAAGCCGCTATTGCTAAACTCCAGAAAAAATAATTAAAAAAAAAACACATATTAATCAAACTTAAATTCGTATATGAATCCTAAAGTATATGCTATGCTATCATACTGATAGCTGGAACAAAATACTTGAAAAACTCCTTTGGGCTAAGATCATGCCTAAACTACAATAAAAGTTTCGATGATATTGATTTGTTCAGTGTTAGTGTTGCTAGGTTAAAAAAGAGATTAACATTAAATTATTTAAATGAATCCTAATTGGAATGCTTTGAGAACTATTTTTTTTATTTTTTTAAATTACTACTTTAAAAAATATATATTTATCCCTATTATTAAATTATGTGCAAAATCTATGTTTAATATTCAAGTGGAAACTTTGCTGGATTGTGTAACTTTCAGAATTGTTGTAATTATGTTTTAGGATCTATATGTTTTCTGAATAAATAAAAATAAATAAAATTAAATATTATAACTTGTCTAATTGATAATTTTGACAGTTCACGCCTATGAAGTATTTCATATTTTTTTTCGGTAAACTGTACTACAGATAATATCGTACTTTATTGACGGGTAACGCCCACTTTGTAAAGTGCCTTGTAAACGAAAAACCATCGACAATAGAAAATCGGTTGTGAAATAAAATTATAAAATTTCCTCTATCACTTCCGCCAGTCAGCCAGTTCTAGTGATGATGACGATGATGATTATGGAAGTGATTTAGGGTGTGCCGTTATATTAGTAGTAAATAGCTTATATCCTAATACCTACCTTGTTTAATTTATTTGGGGGTTTTTATAGTTGTACTATAGGTACTCGTAATGATATTAATTTATCTCTTATAATAAATATTTATATAAACTATCAATTCCAAGTTCTATGAAAAATAAATCGATAATCGAATAGATTTACACTATTGTGAACTGTCAAAATTATCATGCTATAATAGACATGGTATAGTTATTAGTTAGTATTTTATACTATTTAAACGTTTTTGAACAAATTAATTATTTTGCTTTTTAAATTTAATGAAATAGATCTTATATTTATTTATTTAAGAATTTATTGCTAGTTAATTATAAATTTATTTAGATTATAGTTTAGATTGAAATTGGAATTATTGTTTAAATTAATTATGGGTCTTTAAATGCCTGAAATAAAATATATTTAATTTTAATTGCACAAGTACAAATGCGGACTTAATGCCCGTAGACATTTTCTGACAGCCAAACCTTGGGGACAAATTTGAACTGTTATAGGTGCAATGAAAGAAATATTAAACGTTAGGAAGAAAATTAACAGCTTAATTATACACTTACATATTGTACTATTATATACAATATAATAATAATAAATAAATAAAGTTTATTTAAACAATTATATATTTTTTCATTATAAATATGGACTTAACTTAGGGAACAGTTACGTAACAAATAGTTAAAACCTTGACTCCAAGACTAGTTTAGCTGTGTCCTAGAAGTCAGTAAATACTATTATATCAAAATACTAATACATACATAATATTATACATAAACACACATACGAGTATATACATTTACTAACATTGTAAAGAGCTTTTCAGGTAGTGTAGAAACATTAGTTTTTAAACAATAAATAAAAAATTAAAGTAGTTGCTAATGACCCTAATTTTGTTAACCTAGAAATTAAGTTACATTGACGAAATCGACGTCATACGAACAAAGCCGGTAAAGGTGCGCAAAGTTTTGCGTTCATAGTTAAGCGTTCCGAGTGCTACGTCGTAGCAGGCGTAACTAATAAGTTCTATACTTTTTTTTCTGGTCTATAAGTTAAGCACACTCTCGTGATCCACTAATCGTCGATAGGAGAGCCCTCGAAGAAGAGACCGAGGGTTCTTTCCCGGTCCTCGATTGGCCAGAAAACACGTTCCCGTACAGGATAATGAATTTTCCTTAATTGAATTAGCTAGGAACAAAAGTGGGCTGTTAGCCGATGCTCATTCCGTGTTTATTTTAAGATGGTATATTCTATTATTTATATAAATACCACAAATTGAATAAACGATTGTATTTCAACCAGGAATCGAATCCGGTATTTCCGCATCTAAATCCACAGACTTAACCGCTAGACCACTAGCTAGGCAGTTTGTTAAGAAAATTTTTTTAGCGAACTCCTATTAGCTTTATGGTGTCCAGTAGTTTTGTTACAATTTCAAAAAACAAGAAGACGATTTTCTCAACATTTCATGGATATACCGGGTCATCGTGTGTCAGAAAGAAAGAGGAGTAGAATTATGACTCGGGCTTGCAACCGACTATTGGCTGGTTTACAAAGGATTTCTCTTTTTATATGACGCAACAAAATGCATACAATTCACCGTCTCTCCCTACTTAACAAAATACTGAATGATTCTGTTAATGCCGTCTTAAAAGCTCGTTCCATAAATATATTGACTGCGGACCTGCTAGGCCCAATTCTTTTAGTAAGTGGTGCAAAGACCATCTTATATTAAATATATTTTATCATTTGCAGTATTTATTATTTTATTTATATGTTGTGTTTTAATATTAGTTTAGTTTTAATTTAATTTATGATTTGACTTAATTTAATTTGATGTTAGGTTCGGCTTAATTTTAATTTAAGTGCTGTCTATAAAATAAAAATCATTCTGGCTAATGTATAACAAAATTCCTATCGTCAAATATGTATTATTTTAATGCTATGATTTTGTAAAACCAATAAAAATAATAATAATATTTTTTAAGTGATTTGACCTTGAAACTATAAAAGGGATAAAAAAACTAATAATAAATATATGTATGGCATCCATTTTTTTTAATACTTAGTAAATTAATCACAATACTAAATTGAATTTATTATTCAAACAGTATAATTAATTTTACACCATCGATGTTGTAACAACTGGATGTTTTAGGTCCTACAACCTCATGTCGACTCGTATTTTTTTATTCGTTATTAGTGATTTTTGCAGCGGTTTTTACTTAATTCAAAAAGGTTTACATTTAATCCCAGACTCGACTGTCTTGTAGTTCATGGGCTCTCCTGTTCCCAAAGTGCGGGCAGATTTCCCCGCCACGGCTCCCTTAACGATATTATAAAAAGGGCTCTAGCCACCATCGAGGTTCTAGCACTTCTAGAGCCTGTTGGAGTTATCCGAGTTGATGGAAAGAGACCCGATGGTAAGACGTTGGTCCCATGGGAACGAGGACGTGCTCTGGTGTGGGACGTGAGACGCTGCGTCGCATCTCAGGAGGACAGCGCATAAAGCGGGAGCCGAGGGCGGAAAATGCGGAGTCCAGCAAGCGGAGCAAGTATGTAAGTATATTAAAAGATTACATATTTATGCCGTTTGCTGTAGAAACTCTGGGCGTGGCGAGTGTAGACAAAATCCTCCAGAATGGAAGGACCATCTCCAACAGTGAAGGTCTAGGACGCTGTGTTTTAGGTGCTGTAGAGATTGCCCAACTCTCTTGTCTTCTAAAGTATTGATGAACTGTTTTGACAATGCCATGAAATGAAAATGTGTACTTGGTCCCCAAGGCTCGAGAGTTTCAACTCCAAACGGCGCAAAAACAGATGTTCCCAGCTGGTCTTGAAATCTTAAAATCTTGTTGGTATATAGTCGTCGAGGACAGGTGGAAAAACTAACTGTCATAAAAGACGTTAGCAATCCAGTTTCATTATAGATCATTGGGTTGGCCTATCTTGAAAAATATTTTTGTGGTTTCTTTAAGTAGAAATGTCACTTATTTTTGGACATATTTATGGACAGAATTTAGTCAAAAGAAGTTGCTACGAAGTTATGGATTGTACGCTTTGAAGTCGGCATAATAATGGGCATAAAATTTTCGTTATTTTTTCCTTTTGAAGTATTCCTTTGTACATACAGTCTTCACGCGATAAATAAAAAAATCGCAGGTATTAGAAGAAATAAAACGATGTTCGTGATTTTTTCAAGCATTTTGTAATTGATACCTGTTCTACGGTAATAATATTATATAATAGATGTTGACGAATCCAATTTATGGTATTTTATTTTTTTCTGCCTCTGACGGTTAATGGGTTTAGACTCAATATTTAAAGTTCTCAGTTTAAAGTCTCGAGAAATCGCTATCTTAGCGATTTCGGCGGTAAGTCATATACAAATGTTGCCACTTACAAAATCAAAAAGCTGGTAAATAGCAAACTCAGGCAGCTCCATATTAACTCATTTTATGTGTATTACAACACAAGAAGCAAATGCCAAAATGTCAGGTTGTTGCTCTCACAAGGTAAAACTGAATTTTTAATTATTTTTTTCATTACAGCCCCTAGAACACAGCTTCCTAGACCTCCACTGCTGGAGATGGATCTTCCAGAACATATATCTGAAGAATTTGGCCTACACTCGCCACGCTTGGCAAGGATATGATGTCAATTTTTAATAATAATAAACTTTTACTTCGGACTTTACATCCATAAATTGTTAGTAACAAAAAAAAAAAAAAAATAAATAAATAAATAAAAAAAAAAAATATCATCACGACCGTTTCCCTTTCGGGGTGGTCAGAAACCTCGCTTATATAGAAGCGGATTCACATTTAGCTAACTTTACTATAGGCCAATCATGACAAGTGGCAAGCTCGTCGATGTCTCCAGTCCAGTCATGTTAGTAACAATTTTACTTAATCTATATTTAGTATACTAATACTAATTTATTTTAAATTTAATGACAATTTATTAACGGTTTCACAAGTTGGTATTAGTGGAAACGGGACCGACGGCTTACGTGCTCTCCGAGGCACGAAACGGTGGTGTTGTAAATCTATGACAAATATACGTAAGAAAAGTGTATTTCTTATTGGTACATGCGGGGTGGGTTTGAACCGACCTTTGTAGAATTTTTAAGAAACGCATTCTTACAACCGAGCCACCCCCGCTTGGTATACGCAAACTGTATATGTAGATATTATTCGATAACTTTGCGGGCTGTCATATGCCGTCGTTAAATAGTTTACGAAATACCTTCGATACGATTCCGATATTCCTATGACTAAAGGTATACTCACCGTATACATCAAAACGAACGCCGTTTTGATGAAATTATGCGAGCGTCCAATTATTTAGCAGACTGTTCATCGTTTATAGTATTCAGCGTTCGCGATGCCATTTTCAACAAGACTATGAATTTGTCGTCGTCACTGGAGGCGGCGCATCGTAAATTAAAGTGAAGGGACGTAGACGTAATTCAAAAATGTCGTAGTTTAAAAAACAGTTATTCGCGCCATTTTGCGTGGACATGTCAAATGCAAATTTTTGTTTTGTAAATTAATTTACTGTGGATATTATTGGTCAAAAGTGGTGTTGTTTTGTTTAATAATGTGCTACAATGTGAATAATTATGGAAAACGATAAATTGGACTTTAAATATAGGACACAAGTTGCAGTTTTTTTATACGGTTTTCCCGCGCTGCCAACTGCCATATTTTACCCGACGTGTTTGAGCAGTGTATGGTGCCGCGAGTGACTCCAAGAATAGCATTAAATTCTGCAGCATCTGGAATTTAATGATGTTATTAACTTGATGTATACTTTTTACTTTTTACTTTATGGTCTGTGACCACAGACTGTCTGTGACACAGACTATAAAGGGTACAAGTACAAGGTCTGTGATTTGATATAGTTATAAAAACCACAGATAACATTACATAGCTAATGTCTATCTTTGTTATTAACACAGACTGAAAATATTGTGGTATGGACAATATAATCATTTTTTCTTTTTCTTATTTTGTTTAAAAAAATATATTTTTTCTCTCTTGTTTTGTTAGTTGGTAGGTGGCTTATAGCCTTATTTGTATCTTATGTTTCATTTTGTAATTAATGTTCTTTTACTTCCTAAATATTATTTAAGTTGTTTGTAAACTAGCTAATTGGCTGGTGAAGTATGGAATGAGGCGCAAATAATAATTTTAATATTTTATTACTTTATATTAATTATAATATTAGTATTTATTATTTTATTAAACCTATATATATATATATATAAATTAAATATTTTTATATACTTACATAATGTTAAATAGCTCTTCTGACTCTGATGTGTTTTTTTCCTGTGGCTCAACGACTTCCGACGACGAGTGTGACGTCAGCCAGGACGCTGTACTGCTGGGGGATGCACTGCATAATACATTTTCGCCTTTCTCCAAGAATCTGAATGTCTGCCACATTAATGCTCAAAGCATTCCGTGCCACTACCCCGATCTCCTTGCCACGTTTGAAAGTCAACATATTCACGCGATCCTTGTCTCGGAATCTTTTTTAAAACCCACTCTTCCCTCCACATCCTATTCACTTCCAGGCTTCCTTCTTATTCGTAATGACCGAATTGGCAAGGGGGGTGGTGGCGTGGCCATATATCTACGCTCTAACCTTCCTTTTAAAATTATTTCCAAATCTCCTTCTCCCTATTCTGGTTCCTCGGAGCATTTATTTATTGAAATTGACCTCAACTCCGTTAAATTTCTTCTTGGTGTTGTGTATGCTCCTCCTACAGTAAACTATCTCCCCACCTTTGAACTACTGCTCGAGTCATACATTCCGTCCTACGACCATAATTTGATAATGGGAGATTTCAATACATGTCTTATGAAGAATGACTCGCGCAGTAGAAAACTTAAGTATATTGCCTCCTCTGTCAACCTTTCCATCTTACCACTTAACACTACTTTCCATATAAACAACTCAGACAGTCTTCTTGACCTCATCCTTACGTCTAACTCTAATAAGATATCAGCTTTTGGACAGCACCTGGCCGCAGGTTTTTCTCACCATGACCTCATTTATGCTTCTTATAAAGTTAAACCTCCTCGTTTTCGACCTTGTATTTATCTTCAACGTAACTTTGCTAAAATGAATCTGGAAATGCTATTGGCGGATGCTGCTGGCATGGGTTGGATGCGCGTGACACTTGAGGATACGGTTGACGGAATGGTGTCGGAGTTTAATAAATTACTGTTAGAATTATTTGACAAGCATGCGCCTATTAAACCTGTTCGCATGAAAAAGCCGCCTGCCCCTTGGCTGGACAATGATATCCGTAAGGCTATGAGGTGGAGGGACTCCTTGAGAAGGAAACACAAAAAGTCACCATGTGAGGAAAGCTGGATTAAATTTAAACGAGCGAGAAATAGAGTTAATCAGATGTGTAGGAACGCAAAACGCCGATTCATTCACAATTCTATCGATACCTGTACACCAAACAATCTGTGGAAATTTCTTCGGTCTTTGGGCTTTGGCAAGTCTAAAGCTGATGCACTCCCAACCATGGATGTCAATGGCCTTAATAAGCACTTTTCTTCCCCTCCTATTTCTATAGACTCTCTCATTAAGGCTGATACAATTTCCCAAATAACTTCAGTTCCTTTCTCCAATAATTCTACTCTTCAATTCGAACCAATGTCTAGCTGCGAAATAAAAAAGATTATTCTATCTGTAACTAGTAAGGCCGTAGGGTGTGATAATGTAGGTCGCGTTCTTATTATTCCTGTCTTAGACATCGTTATCCCTTATATTACCTACATTATAAACTTCTCTCTTTCTACTGGGCAATTCCCTACGTTGTGGAAGAATGCCCATGTAATACCGATCCCTAAAAAAACTCCCCATACAGATTTTAATAATTTGAGACCCATATCTATTCTTCCTTTTTTATCAAAAATCTTGGAGCGCGTTGTCTATCGGCAGTTAGCCACCTTCCTTAGTCACAATAATTTATTAAATCCGCTTCAATCTGGCTTTCGTGAGTCTCATAGCACAACCACTGCTCTAATAAAAATCACTGACGACATTAGATGTGCTATAGACAATAAAAAACTATCTCTTCTCACTCTTCTTGACTTCAGTAACGCCTTTAATTGCGTCGATCATGACATTCTTATGGCCACATTGCTTTCTCTTAATATTTCGCAGAATGTTGCATTATGGTTCGAATCTTATATTCGCGGGCGCCAGCAACGAATTCAATTAAATGATGTTTTCTCGGACTGGTCTCCAGTAACAGCTGGTGTCCCGCAAGGCGGTATATTATCTCCTTTACTCTTCTCGGTTTTCATAAACTCGATGGTTCATGTAATACATTTCAGTTCCTACCATCTCTTTGCTGATGATTTACAACTTTCGCTACACTTCAGTGCTGAGGATATTCATAGCACGATTTTGAAGATGAACAGCGACCTGGAGGCTATACGAGTACGTTCGGAAAACCTTGGGCTCTTGGTTAATCCTGGAAAGACGCAGGTCATGATTGCAGGGTCGAGACAGATGCTGAGTAAATTGGATGTCGGATCACTTTCCCCATTACTGTTTAATAACATTCCACTTCCCTTTTGCCAGCATGTGAAAAACCTTGGCCTTCACATGAGCTGTGATCTTTCTTGGGATTACCATGTGTCAGAAATAAGTAAAAAAATTCACGCCAGTATGCATTCGTTGAAGCGTTTCCAGAATTTCATTCCATTTAAAACGAAGCTTACGTTAGTCAGTTCGCTGCTCCTTCCTATTTTAGACTATGCCGATACCTGCTATCCCGACATCACTGAAGAGCTACTGAATAAACTCGACCGTCTGCTTAACTTATGCATTCGCTACGTCTTCGGCTTGCGTAAGTATGATCATGTCTCCCAATTTCGCTTTCAGTTAAAATGGCTCGATATCCGCTTTCGCCGGTCTGTCCATCTTCTCTCTTTACTTTATAACGTTCTCAATCACCCTAAAACACCTTCGTACCTTAAATCCCGCTTTGAATTTCTCTCTAATACGCACAACTGTGCTCTTCGCTCCTCTCACAACAATCAGCTAAAGATTCCTTCGCATTCCTCTAGCAGATATTCAGATTCCTTCACTGTTGCTGCCGCTCGTCAGTGGAACAAGCTACCCCTGGCCATAAGGCGTGCACCGTCCGTTAACGTATTTAAAAACCTTCTAACCACATTATTTCTTGAGAAACAGAATGTATGTCTCTCGAATTAGTTGTTTGACTTTTTATTTATATATATATCTATTTATTTATATTGTATGTTTATGTATGTATGTATTATATAGTATGTATGTGTGTTGTTTTTTTTTTTTATATTGTGTATGTATATGTATATTTAATGAATGCGTAATTATGTTTATTTACAAATTTAAGCTATTTTAATATTTTTCTTTATCCTGCCCATCACCTTACATGATCCCCAAGGTTAGCTGGTGAAGAATGCCTTATGGCGTTATAGCTCGCCTATGTACTAGGTTTTTAAGTGCAATAAAGTATTTAAATAAATAAATAAATAAATGAAAAAGAAAGATATATTACGTCAGACTTGGCTGTATGGGCGCCTTCCCTATCACCTTATTCATCATCCATCCATAAAAAATACCATATACGTTTTTGACAATCGTGAACAAATTTTGGAAAGTAACCACTAGTTTTGGTCTGTTCGAAGGCTCGCTAATCGTTAATCATCAAAAAAAGGTCATCAAAATTGTGGAACCATCTCCAACAGTGAAGGTCTAGAACTCTGTGTTCTAGGGGCTATGATGATGTGATGATAACATGATAACATTACAATGGCATTTTTGGAACACGTGTCCGGTCGGGTGTCATACGAGAATCGTGACGGGAATATTTTAAGGGACCCGAACATGTATAATCTAATTGGGCCCGAATAAACATGATCTCTAATTTACACGGTTTGTTTGCACTTCGTACTGGTTAAGAGGGGCCCCTAATATTTTATAATAACTTTAGGGGTTTTCTCTTTTTGAAAGGTCACATTTTAGACCATACAAAGTTACTTAGTACTCAATACTTATATATAACAATAAGATTTTTAAATGACATCTTTAATTTTGAACGATTTTTCTACCACTTGTGCTGTATACAATAATGAAAAAGTAAGAAAGAAAGAAAGAAAATACTTTGTTTATCGGAACAATTACAATGGTTACAAAAAAAATATATATGCAAGGAATAAATTTAAATGTAAGCCTATTCTATATACCAAAACATACAAACAGGTGTCGCGATAAATAGGTGGTCGGCTCAGCATATGCTACAGCCGGGGCTGCAGGGCTGATTTTCAGCTGATGCCTTATGTTGGGTGAGTCACGGGTCGCAGAGATGTACAGTACCATTCACTAAATCGAAAGGAGCACTAAATGTACAGTTTACATATATGTTTAACAAATTAGAATAGAATAAATAAATAATATTATGATAAATAATATAAGTCATAGTCAAGAAAAAAAAACAATGATCATAGTCATTCAAATTATTTCGTTTAGTTTGTTTGATAGTGTGAAATTAAGTTATTTAAATCTGAATGTGAGAAAAACTCAGGTGACGATAAAGATTGTTGATGAAACTCTAGAACAAGTAAATTAAATTATATATTTGGGCAGGGTTTTTACTGCGGATGCGAAGTATGACAAGGATATTGAAAGAAAAGTAAATGTGGAAAATATTGTCAACGGTGCCTTGGGGTCACTGATCGCCAGACGAAATGTCAGTCGCAAAGCTCGACTCGCCTTACACAATGCCATGCTGGTACCGATGACGAAATAGTCAACGTCAAAGTCAAAATATCTTTATTCACGTAAACCTATTACAGGCATTTATGAAACGTCATTAATTTAATTATTTTGAATGATTCTACTCCTGCTAGTAGAAGACTAAGCAGAAAAGTGGTCCAATTAGTAAGCTGTTAGCAGAAGACCAGCAGCTTAGCAGATTCCAGTGACCTGTTAATGTTTAATCTGACTGAGAAAGGAATCTGCAAGGAAAACTCAGCTATATCAGATTTACAAAATAAAACATATACAGAACTGCACCACAACGATCAATTAATAACCTTTTAAATTTAGTTATCAGTACCTATGAGATTGCAATACCTGGTACAGCAGTAACCCACCAGGCAAGTCAGAATTAAGATAGACTACATGGCAAAACGCAAAACGCAATACGCAAAAGGGTAGAAAGAAAGAGTAACAAAGAAAGCATAGGGACAAAAATAAGTAAAGGCATGCTCCAATGGTTCGGGCATGTTGAAAGGATGAGTAAAGAAAGATTGACTTATCAGATATATAAATATAATTGTGGGTAAAAGAGGCCCTGGCAGAATCACATATCACGATCAAATAAATTAAACAATAGCTGAAAGTACATTAAAATTCGAAATAAAAGAGCCTGGATGAATGAATGTTGAAGAAGCGAAAGTGTTCTCTGCCTATCCCGCAAGGGATTTGGCGTTAAGATATGTAAGTTATTTGGAAAATTAAATGTGTAGTTTTCGCAATCAAGTCCCTTAGTACTAGAACTGTCATGGTGACATTTGAAACATTTGCACACCTAAACTAGTTATATAAAATAAAAGGTTTTTTCTACTAACATTGTAATCTTGTTACAATAAATAATTTATCTAAAAATACCAATAATATATATTTGAATACATTTTTAAGCGTTTTATAAAGAAATTATTCCAAGGCTCATTGACGTCTCTGGTGACAATAGGACTGGCAGTTTTTTCTCTCAAAAATTAAGTAACTTAATTTTGAGGGAAAATGCTACCAGTGTATTGGGCACTATGTTACAGGACAGCGATTTGGAGTAGCTATTTTTTTTGGAAGTATTTAGTTTTTATTTTCTAAAATTTTTTTTTAGGTTTAATTTAGTTATTATTGTTTATTTAATTAAGGGTTTTCTTTTTAAGAATTTAATTCATTCATGTTTTGTTAATATGAATAAAGATAATAAAATATTTAAAAAAGACATAACACTGCGTCTCGTCGTCTCCTCCGGTGACAAGAGGGCTGGTTCTTTCTTCGCCCAAAGAATCAGTATTGCAATTTAGCGGGGAAATGCATTGCCACCATTCCACTCGGACTGGACTTACATCCCTATCCTTAGTATTAATATTAATTTTATTTTTTGTAAAAAAAATTTTTCAATAAATGTTTTTTAACTTAAAAATATAAAAAAAATACAAGATGAACCTTTGTGATGAAATAATCAGTTTGTATAAAAATAAATGTCTGCAAAAGTATCCCTGAATATAGTATATAAAGTTAGCTCCCGCGCGGCGTGTTTCGTTACTTTTCGCCGTTAATTTGCTTAGTCTTAATGAAAACAAGGAAATGGTTGTGCTTTTATGATGAGATTGTATGATTAGCCGAGGCTTACATAATGCAAAAGTGCTGGAATACGTGATGTTATGAGCTCACGTGATTATAGCCTCAACATGTAGGTATATACTGTTACTGAGCAGACTGGGAATAACTTTATCAATCTTTGGTTTTGCCATTAGTACCTATGTTTCTTTCATATATTCCATTTTTTAAAGTGAATCAAAATATCTTGATTCTTCCACGCCAGTCCAACTGACCCGAATTATTAGTAAACACCCAATTTTATTATATAAATAGACCTTGGCCATTAGACGTGCATCGTCTACCAGCGTCTTTAAACGAATGATAACCACATCGTTCCTGGAGAAACAGAATAAAACACTATTTAAATAACTGTGTATTTATTTAAGTTATAATGTATATGATGTACTTGTATGTATAATTTTATGTATAGTTTATGTATGTTTATATGTATAGGTATAACGTGTATTATATCAAAATTAGTTAAGTAACTTATTAACTGTATCTTTAATATTTCTTTTTTTCTTTTCATTCTGCCTGTCACCTTACTCGATCCCCAAGGTTAGCTGGTAAAGAATGCCTACTAGCATTATAGTTTGCCTCTGTACTATTTTTAAGTGCATTTATTCGAAGTTAATTAATACATTAAATATAAATTAAAAGCTACTAAATATTAAAATTAACAATAAACTAAACTATAAATAAAAAATCCCCTCTAGAGACGTCCCATCCGAGATAGTCCCAAGGAGACTGGCAACATTTCCCCTCTGTAAAAATACGTTGTCAGAAATAATTGCCAGCCCTCCTCTCTCCAGTCCTTTCTGTCAGCCGCTTTGACAACTCCTTGGCCAAGCGCCTCGCTGACGGTCCCCATGGGCTTCCATTATATAACGTTTGCGACTAAGTAACAGAATAGGGTCGCAGAAATAGATATAGAATATATGACGTCATCATTTTACAACAACATTTATTCACACGGCCATATGTGTGTGTGCCCATTAGATTTGGCTTCATGCCTAAACTAATCGAACGATTTTAATTAAATTTGACAGAAATATTATCCCTTAACTCAGAGTTGGACACCTAAAGGTAATTTTTTGGCAGACCACTATATTATGCGGACAACGCCGGGTCAAACCGCTAGTCTTTAATAAAAAATATAAGTAGGTATTTTGCAATGGTCAGCCTACTTACATCTTTCAAATAAATCCTATTCTGCCGTCGTGGCGTCTGGGAACATGACAAATGGGTCATCAAAAATGCAGGAAAACATCGCCATCATTGACCATCTACGGACAGGGCATTTAACTGCCCTTACTAATATTATCAATAGAGCTATGAAGACAGCTATGCTCGGGATTTCTCTGAAGGATTAAAGTCCGAAACGTTGACATCCGATAGACAATCAAAGTTACCGATATTGCTTTTAAATTTAGTAAGCTTAAGTAGCAACGGGTTGGAAACGTCTGTCGGAGAATTAATCAACGATATAGTAGACAGAGACCACGTACTGGAACACGCAGTGATACACCCCTCGCTAGATGGACGGATAACCTGAGGAAGGCCGCTGGTGGAGTATAGATGAGGGTATCAGGAGATTGTGTGAAATAGCAAGCTTTGGGGGAGGCCTATATCCAGCAGCGGAGAGACATAGGCTGATAATGATGATTACTAATATTATAAATGTGAAACAAGCCTTGACTGTATGTATATTATTGTATAGATTCTGAGGAAATTTGTCAGAAATTTTAGTTAGAACCCAGGGACGGACATAGTAGCGTATGACCAGATTTCATCTGACAACGAAATTATGACCATACAGCCACGGTTGTAAGAACGCTTTCTTCAAAATCCTATAACGGGCGCTTCATGTACCAATGAGAAATACACTTTTCTTATGTACATTTGTCATAGATTTACATACGTAGCACGTTAAATCATCGGTCACGGTACCAATATTTGTTAATAAATTGTCATTAAAAATTCACATCAGATCCTTGCCAACCCATCTGGCCAGCGCAGCAGCGTGGCGGTTGTAGGCCAAATTCTCCAGTTCTATGTTCTCGAAGGTCCAACTCCAACATTGGAGGTCCTGGTTGCTGTGTTCTTGGGGCTGTAATGATGATGATAAGTTAAATTCGCCTTTACGCCTGAAATACTGAACCGATTTTGATAAATATAACATCTTTAAATTTGATCTTCATGCATCGGATACCTCAAGGTTTTTTTGTCGACGATACACAATTACACGGGCAACGCCGTGTCAAACAGCTAGTATTCGTATAAAAAGTGCATTAAAAGCCGGGTCATTAGATAAAAGTCAATGACTGCTATGAATTATGTTCACTTCGGCTGCACTAAACATAAATATGGATGCCGCTGCAGGACTTTTTCCTATTTTCATTATTTTGCAAGTTGGTAAAGTTCAAAAATGTATAGAACAAGTTCTAACCCGACCAAAGATTTTGTAAGACCACGCGCGCGCCTCTACTAAATGTGGCGTCTAGAACAAATGCGCCTATCTTTCTTCGTTCCACGATAGATCTTTAGGCTCCTCTCATAACACTCTTCTTTCTATCCCTTCGCATAATTGTAGTTTCATTTCAAACTCGTTTGTCGGTGTCGCCACTAATTTGTGGAACAGTTTGCCTCTTAGCATCAGTCAGGTAACTACCAGATCGCTATTTAAAAAAATGGTCTATTCGCATTTCCTATCCCAATAAAGCTAGTATATTATTATGTATGTATGTAGATTTATACAAGTATATAAGTATGTATTAGTACGTACGTAGTATGTTATATATTTATACCGTCTTATGTACCGTTTTTGGATGTAATCATCAATAGCGATCCATTTTCTGTATGGAAAGCAGTTTTATTTCGAGCATATCATTTTTAAGTGCATAATGTAACTTTAAAAGAAAAAAAATATATGCATATTCACTATTTATTATACACTAGTGCAAAAATCACAACAAAAAAAACCACAATATTTTTTATAAAGTATTCGTTACATTTGAAATCATCTGTCAGCGCTGTCATTCGAAGCTATTGTATGTATTCCATTTAATAATTCTGGAAATAAATAACGGAACAAAAAACCATTGAATTTTTATTTTTCATTTTGGTGTAAATTTGGAAATATGTCTGAGCTTTAAAAATAGTGTGGATTAATTCCACGTAATTCACTTACATGCACAAGCGATGGTGGCTCGGTTGTACGATCGCTTTCCAATCGAACAAATAAAAAAAAAAGGTTAACAGTTCCAACCAGTACCAATGATAAATACTTACATTTGTCATAGATTTACATCACCACCGTTCCCGTGACACGTTATGCGGGACATTAAAATAAAACAAAGGAAACAATGGAAGTTAATATATTAGGAAAATTGAAGTTAACAGAAAGAGAGAGCAAGAGAGTTTAAAATTATATAACGGAGGGTCGTAAGCCAAAACTTAGCCCTATCACCTTACCTTCCCTCGGAGAGCCTGAAGATGGGGACCCGGAGAGCGCTGCCGATCCCAAGCGGACAACGTGGCGCCACGGGGATCCTGGGCAGCGGAGTTGTCTTCTCAAGCTGGGCCCCAGCTCTATAGTCCTACTGGAAAAACCCTGGAACGCACGGGGAGCACACGTTACGTTCCATCTCTAGATCCACCACCACTCCAGTCCTCACCAAGATAAGATATCATGTAGTTGGTGAGAACGCAGCGGTGGTGCACAAATAAAAAAGAGGTTACTGTACGTGGTCATGAAGTGACCCGTACTATTTTCAATTCAATACTTACCCAAGCTACGGGGGCGACAATATCCAGTAGGTTTATTAAGGTATTTAATTATTAGGAAATATTTGATTCTAGTTAGTAAAACTATTTATTATAAATTAAAAAAGCAGCACATTGCTCGCAGTTGGTTTTAAAAAGGTGCCGAAAATCAAAGTCTACACTGACAGGTGACGTCTTAAATATGTGCAAGGCAAAGGATGTCGATTGCAGCCAACAATATTTATTCCTTGGCCGCATGTAATACCACCGTTCCAGTGCCTGGACTTAGTTAAACATCTCCTTACCACAGCCTGTTCAGCAAAACTTTTCATCGTTTATTTTATGATTTCCATGGTAACACTTAAAATATCATGGAAAATCATGTCACGGTCGTCACTTTATTGTAGAATAAATACTGAAAGTAAACACTAAAAAACTGTGGTAAATAAATATATTAAAGATACACAACACAAAATTAGGTGCCTCCGTGGTCTAGCGGTAAGTCCGTGGATTTAGACTCGGAGGCACCGGGTTCGATTCCTGGTCGGGACACAAAATATTTAATAATGTAAATAAATACATTTAATTAATATTTAATTTATTTGTGATATTTCTCGAGTTTGGTACGCTGAAGATCTCGACGAGCTTGCCACTTGTCATGATTGGCCTATAGTAAAGTTGGCTAAATGTGGCTTATATTTATAAGCGTGGTTTCTTACCTCCCTGAAAGGGAAACGGTCGTGATGATACTTTACTTTTTTTTACAAAATTAGGTCATTTTTCCGAAACTTCTTCATCTCTATGACATAAGGTTTTCATAGAAACGAAGAAGTCAATATGTTTAATATCTAGTGTATGTAAGATTAAATTAATTTATTTGGAAACGTTTCTTACAATCGTTTGCGCCTAGCCTCATGACTGTAATGTCCCAAAGGTTGGCTGCTAGAGAATGCCTAGCGGGATTAATCCCGCTCTTTGTACATAGTGCAATAAAGTTTTTAATAAATAAATAAGAACTTTCGGAGAGCACTAATACCAACTAGATACCACTAATTACCGTTGGATCGGAAATCCGTTCATGATATGCCCAACATTCTCCGCCAACATCACATCACTAGAGCACATGTCGTACTTATTAGAATTTAAAAAAATACTCAAAAAAAATATTTTATAACATTTTTGTATTCTCGACTAGTAATCAAACCCAGCTGTGCGTTTCCATCTACGCCCTTAAACGCTCGACCACGGAGCCAAGATGAATAAAATGATATGTGAGAAAAACATTTTAAAAAATCCACAATTGTAGAAATGACCGTAAAACTAAGTAAATATTCATTACATTAAATACTAATTGATGCCGGTCAATCTGCATAATGTATTATTAATGCTACTCGTATTAAATGGACAAATCATGTCGCAACAATGGCACTGGAATGGGAAAGATTTGCAGGTGCTAAATGTTGGCCCATTTACTGTAAGGCCCGCAGCACACCAAGTATACTTGCCACAATAAGGAATGTTCAAATGTCATATTTTACTGTGCAATTAAGTTATTTGGAAAATAAAATATGTAGTTTTCGTATCAATCAAGTCCTTTAATACTAGAGCTATCATAATGATATTTTAATACTAGAGCTATCATAATGATATTTTAATACTAGAGCTATCATAATGATATTTTAATACTAGAGCTATCATAATGATATTTTAATACTAGAGCTATCATAATGATATTTTAATACTAGAGCTATCATAATGATATTTTAATACTAGAGCTATCATAATGATATTTTAAACGAGGTCAGTTCAAATCCTATGAAATATGAAATAATTTATTTGTCAGAAACATGGTAGGTACAGGGATGTAAATTATTATATGTAATTATATCACATGCTTCGCCATTTCTAGCATACAAATATTTATTTAGTCACATGACTTTGTCGAGCTTTGTGTCTAGGTATTCTTTTGTCGAATAAAAACATTTATTAACCAGCATTTGTTTGACTCTTAATTTGAACAGTTTTAGCGGTTTTAGCTTCCTTATAGTATCTGGAAGCTCATTATCTAGGCATGTACCAACGAAAAATACACTTTTCTTACGTACATTTGTCATAGATTTACAACACCACCGTACCCGTGCCTCCGAGAGCACGTTAAGCCGTCCCGTTCAATTCGTTAATTCAGATTGTGCAACGGAAACTGTCTCGGACACAAATGTGCCACAATTGTGTCCTTGGTGTGCGTACATGTATTTGAATAAAAGGAGCGTTAAATGTGTCTTCGGTGTGCGGTCTGACTAATGTATCAGCTTTAATTAATCTATTTTGTTTTGTAACACAAAGAATCCATTAACTACAATAAAAGGTTATTTTTACACTGGCAGCGGCCCTAGTCTATTTATTTCAACGTAAACGTTAAATTTTCAAATTAGTTCGAGTAGATTTCTTTATTAACTGCGAGAGTCTGTCCCGCGATATCTCAGGTGCACGTTTTTTATTTATTTACTGTGGATATTGTTAGTCAAAAGTGTTGTTATTTTGTTTAATAATAAATATGGAAAACGTAAATTTGACTCTATTATCATCATGACATTACAGACCCCAGAACACAGCGTCCTAGACCTCCTCTGTTGGAGATAGGCCTTCCGGAACATATATCTGGAAAATTTTGCCTGCACTCGTCACGCTGGCCAGACGGGTTGGCGAGGATCTGATGACAATTTAAATGATAATATATTAACGATTCCACAAGTTGGTATTAGTGAATCCAGGACCGACGGCTTAACTTGCTCTCTGAAAACGGGAACGGTGGTGTTGTAAATCTATAACTAATGTGCGAGCTTAAACAAAAACAATCCATCGGTTATATCTCGTCTTATTTGCAATGGCATGAGTTTATGAATAACGGCAGATTTTTCATAACTTTGAAAGCTATTTGTCAATCGATAATCCAGACGTTTTAAAAACTTTATCAATATGTGTATATTTCTGTTTTTGTATTATTGTCATAAGTATGTATTGTATATGTATTATTTATGTAGTGTATGTATTATTATTATTATTATGTAGTTTATGTATTAAAATCATGTATTTATTTATTTAGTTAGAAAAGTAAAGCAAAGTATCATCACGACCGTTTCCCTTTCGGGGTGGTCAGAAACCACGCTTATAAATAAGCGGATTCACATTTAGCCAACTTTACTATAGGCCAATTATGACAAGTGGCAAGCTCGTCGATGTCTTCAGCGTACCAAACTCGAGAAATATCACAAACAAATTAAAAATTAATTATCATTAATAAATATTTTTGTGTCCCGACCAGGAATCGAACCCGGTACCTCCGATTCTAAATCCACGGACTTAACCGCTAGACCACGGAGGCAGTAGGTATATATATATATATATATATATTTATTTTATGTTTGATTTATAAACCTACCATAGTTGATACAATGTCCTGAAGGTTGATGGTAAGAGAATGCCAATCGGCATTACATACGCCTTTTCTTTTCAAAACAATAAAAAAATTAAATGAAAATTAATAAATAAGATACTTATATTATAAAAATTTTAATCTATTATCGTCCATACCACAATGTTTGAAGATCTTTAACCAGTGAGTGCTCCGGATAATGTACGGAGCAGAGATGTGGACAATGGACAGTGGGTCTGGTCCATAAATTCAAGGTCGTTCAGCGAGCTGTGCTTGATATTTCTCTAACGGATAAAATTCGAAACGTTGATATTTGTTACAGAACGAAAGTTAATGACTTATAATGACTTGTAAGGCTTTGAGATTAGATATTTTTTGTATACATAATATTGCAAAGGCTGTAAATTTTCCCACGAACAAATAAATAAATAAATAAATAAAATTAGCAAACTGAAGTGGCAGTAGGCTAGACAGTAGGAACGACCCCCCGCCAAAGGCACACCTGCACAAGGTCGTTGGTGTGGTTTGGTTGTTAATTATTATTATATTGGGCCAAGCCGTCTGGCCAGCGTGGCGAGTGTAGGCCAAATTCTCCAGATATATGTTCTGGAAGGCCTATCTCCAGCAGTGGAGGTCTAGGACGCTGTGTTCTAGGGGTTGTAATGATGGTAAAAATTATATCATATGTTGTGGTTCGTTAAACAAAATATACCTCACTACCTTTGTATTTATACGTACTTTTGAAAGTTCAACTTAATTTATACTGAAGTTACAAAACTACATCCGTAGTCTAGAGAATACGGGACAGAGCTGCAAAGGTACCGATTTCGATTCTTGGTCGAAGAGATTATGATTTTGTATTTTATAGAATATTAAATCCTACAAAGGTCGGTACAAACCCAACGGCATGTATCAATGAGAAATACACTTTTCTTACGTACATTTGTCATTGATTTACAACACCACTGTTCCCGTTTTTTTTTACGACGGTGGATACTTCCTCGCCCCGGCCGACTGGGCAAATTCACCATCAGTCCGCCTACCACTTATTAAGTTTGTTTATTTTTAAAATTTTATATTATTTGATCTGCTTGTATGACTTAGTAATAACAAGCTGGTATTAGTGAAACCGGGTTCGACGGCTTAATGAAAGAAAGAAAATATATTTATTGACAAAAAAAACTAATTTACAAGCGAAACATATGACAGTGATTGTTGGGCGCCAGACGGGGCGCGGGGTTTTTTATATTTTGTGAATATTTTTTTCGAATAAATGTTTCGTATGTTTTAATTATGATGTTATTATTTGCGAAGCCCCTACGGGTGTCATATAGTATGTAGTTGTACTATTTTGTTACATGCAATAAAATGTTTGAATTTGAATAAGTAGGTGATCTAGTTAATGTTTTTGTTTACGGTCGTGATGATACCTTGTGAAGTTAGAAAAGGAACATTGTGTATTCTGACCAATGCTCTCTGGCATCGTGAAGCGCCGCAACTTTTAGCAAAGTTATTTGAAGGGGCAGCGGGAAAATTGGTCCGGCAATTTTATTTGCCTAACTCAAAAGAACACTTTAAAATTATCAGTGCAAATTTAATCAGCCCAAGTGGAGAATAATTATTAGTTATATTATTTATTTAAGTTTGCCGTTTGCTGTAGTTAGTTACTTTGGGCCCATGGAGTCCAAGCGAAAAAAAGTTTTTAAAAGACATAACACCGCGTCTTGTCGTCTCCTCCGCTGACAAGAGGGCTGGCTCTTTCTTCGCCCAAAGAATCAGTATTGCAATTCAGCATTTCAAATCTATTATACCAGCCTCCCTGCTATAAAGACATAAGAATAAAAAATGTATTTAATATTATATAATAAGCTTCTTGACAAAATAAAATTATTGCACGGCTCTAAATTAAAATTACAACTGACGAAATGGCTACTGGTCCATATATTTTATAGTGTATTTTGAGTACAAAACAGGTTAATTATTATTTTTTATCTACTCTCATATCGTAAAATGCGAATTACAAACTTCAAAACGAATTTATATTGACATACTTTATAAACATACTGCTGAAATTTAAAAATAGAATCACATTATAACACCTTTTCTCTAACAAAATAATGTTATGTTTCATTTTAAAAATAGAATCATACATATTTCCAGACAGGTCACACAGCGCCATCTAGTTTCCGTGGTAAGCTGCGAAGCTTGTGTTACGGAAACTAGATGGTTGATAAACTACATATTATACTTTTTTTTGTAAATATATACATATTATACATATAAACACCCAGACCGAGACAAATTATACAATGTACAACGTGCCCCCGGTGGGAATCGAACCCACGACCTCCCGAGTTCACGGCAACGTTTGTTACCACTAGACCACGGAGGCGGTCACTTATTTTTTTAAGGCAAAGGTTCCATTGCATGGAAGTTTTGATTCCAATTTTTACTTGTCCATGGCAACGCCCGCCATAGCGCGTGCGCGGTCATAAGCTAGGTTTTGGCGCCATTTCATTGTTTAGGACTTATGTATTCGGTACCATGGTCATTAAAAAAAAAAAAAAAAAATTGGCGCCCTTCAATACGTTTTGTTGTATAGCATTTCGTGTGTTTTTTTTTATTCTTATTTAAAATCTTACTCTTTTATCTTTTATTTAGTAGGTTCAATCCCAATGTATGAGAGTAGATAAATTAGTGTATGAAACTTCATATAACTATGTATTAAAACACTCGTGTGATACTATTATATTATATAAACACACACTCGTGTATAATACCCCTTATTATGCAACAGTTTCATAAACTACTATTTTGTTTGTTAATGTAGTTGATTATGATAGTATTTATTTATTTAAAACTTTTTGCACTATGTACAAAGGCGGACCTAATGCCGCTAGACATTCTCACTCGGCCAACCTTAGGGACATTACGAACATGGTATGTGGGAGGTAGTTGCAAATATTTAAACAGGAAAATAGATAATTAAAATTCTTCTAAATCTAAATCTAATACTAATATAAAACATAAATATAATAATACTAAATTCAAATAAATAATAATACATACATACATACAATATTATTTACAGTTGTTAGGAACTATTCAAGAAGTGTGTGAAGACCATTCTTTTAAACAGAATTCTGTTGGGCGCTTGTCGGATATTTAAGGGCAGGTTGTTCCACAGATTTGCGGCAACAACTGCAAATGAGTCGGACATAAAACTAGAGTGGTGAGAGTATATAAGTAAAGATTTGCACACTTGCTGGTAGAATATATGTTAGTAGATACCTGACTAAAGTTTTGTGACCACTGATAACTGTACTGTATATTATTTTTTATTTTCATTTTCTAGAAATGTGGTGTTGGCGGAGAATGTTGGGCATATCGTGGACGGAGTTCCGAACCAACAAATCAATCCTGGAGGAACTAGAGATAAGACAACGCCTTTCCTCAATCGTGCAATCACGCATTCTCACTTTCTTTGGACACGTGTCGCGGCGTGGAGATACATCCATTGAGCGCCTTGTAGTTCAGGGAAAAGTCGATGGCAAGAGAATGCGTGGTAGGTCTCCGATGAGATGGACTGACCAGGTTAAAGCAGCAATGGATCACCCCCTACATGAGTGCTCCAGGAAGGCTGCAGTTCGAGACGAGTGGCGACGGCTTGTTAAGTGTGCCACTGACACTCAAGTGACGACCACGACCACTCTGCCAAGAGTGTAGCGACTAAGAAGAAGAAGAAGAAAAATATATTATTTTATTTCATTATAAATTATGGATAAAATTACAGATCCTAAGTCTATGTGGGTGAGGCAATCTCCAGCAAGCTAACGAAGTTATTGTTACGAAATGGCACTTCATAAAGACATGTAAATTAATTACTTTAATAAATTAATCACTTGAGTCGGTAAACAAGATGAATACAGTAATAAAATCCAGCTAATTACGGAATGCGGTAATATCAAAGACGTCTACATTCTTAGAATTGAGTTGAAAGGCTTAAGAACATTGTGAGATGTGCCTAGGTAAGGCCGTTATATTATTTAATTAAATTATGTTTTGCATAATGCCGTCCCTAATAATAATAATTATAATTTCAAATAAATTGTTTTTTTTGTAAACAACAATACTATTTAAAAAATACAAATACAAAACGTTTAGTTGTTCACAAAAATTGTTTACATAATTCTTTTAAAGGAACTCTGATATCCAGACTCGAATTCTCTGGGTTTAGCTGGGGATCAGCGTCTCTCTGGAACACTCTTCCACTACCTCTTCGAACTTTAACTACTCCTGCTTCTTTTAAAAATAATCTCTATTCTTATTTGTTATCTACTCAAAATAACTGAATTACTTATGTGTTAAAATTGATCCTTGTTTTTACTCTCGTTGCAACTTTCACTCTAATATCTTTAGTAATGTGTTTTATTTTATTTATTTATTTCATGAATCCTGTATATATTTAATTATATGTATTGTATAATAGATATGTATTATTATATCTATAACATGTATTGTATATGTAGCATTAGTATGTATTGTTTATTTAATATTTACTTGGCACTTTGCCTGTCACATGTTTTCAAAACTCCCAAAGGTTAGCTGGTGGATAATGCCTCACGGCATAAAGCTCGCCTGTGCACATTAATTTTAAGTTATTTTAGTTTTTGTGCAATAAAGTATTTTTATTATTATTATTATCAATTTCTTTCTTATATAATAATTTAATATTAACAAGTTTTAATAGCTTTACCACTTTAATAATAATAAAACTTCATTTCAGAATAAATTCCATATAATAATAATAATAATAATCGTTTCTTTCCAATAAAAATCCTATGTACATGTTTTTCTATTGGAGACCCACACTAGGAAGGCCGGTATTACATACATAATACATAACTTCAAATTAAATTCTAAATACAATAATTCCAAAAATAAAAAAAAACATTGATAAAATTAATGAAAGGTTAATAAATACACAATATATATAATATAAAGAGTAACTATAGTAAATAAATAAATAATATGTGTTAGTAACATTTTTAAAGAATCTTATAATATCTAGTGTTAGTAATAATACAAAATTATAATACCATTTTTTTTTCCTTTGGGGCCAGGTCACCTGCTGACTTTACCAAGCGGTTCAATTTTTGGTCGGGAGACAATAATTATATGAATTTATTCGTTTTTTCATCTAGAGACATCGACAAGCTTGCCACTTATCATAATAGGTAAGAGGCACGCAAGGTCCACCAATGTAGCAACTGGAATCAGACACTTATGACTGACATCAGTCTCTAACACTAAGCCAGCTTGACTGAGCCTGACGGCAATTCAAGCCTGATCCCGAAACGTGTGGATACACATTACTGGGTTTATCGGCACGAACGGTGGATACTTCCCCGCCCGGCAGACTTGGCAAATTACCAGCATCAGTCCGCCTACCACCTATTTGTTGTTCTCCTCGAAAGTATGTGCAATTTGCAATAATGTCAAATGATAAATTTTACTTTCAGGAATAACTAATATTGTAAGCTTGCCATGGTGGTATTTATATAAACATAACACCATACAATAAGACTCACGTTAAAGCTATTTGCAATTTATTAAAAAAAAAAAAAAAAAAAACTGAAGGTAACTTAATTTATAGGTACGACAACATATTTAAAATAATGGTTTAAGATGCAGTGAAGTATCTATACTACAAAAAGTCATGTCTGTAATTATGAAATCTATCACAATATAATATTTTAAAGAATCTATCGCTAACCCGTCTGGCCAGGGTGGCGAGTGTAGGCCAAAATCTTCAGATATACATATGTTCTAGAAGGCATGGTCCTACCAGACAAGTGGCGATAAATTCTTTATTACACATAACATTTTGCAGTACTTACATAGTGAGGCTAGATAAAAAAAAAAAACAATGTAATAATATTTACTAACAGCTTAAGTGAGCAGGGAGTATATGACAGGTAACATTTGACAAAAATATTTAGTGATAAAATTACTTATATCTTAATTAATTACTTATATATAACAATGGCGCACAATTGTCTTTACCTACAACGCAAGGGTAACTTCCGAAAAGATTATAATGGTATAATATCGTAATTATTTATTCAGTAGGTAGAAGTGTGCAGCGGTCTCTAACCACAAAATGCGAAATCGGTAGGGTTGCCCATAAAAATCGGTAGATATGTTGAGAAAATTTGGAATGATGAGTGTGCAAGTGTGGTGGTGTGTGAAAATACAAGTGCACTATTGTGACTTCAATATTTTAAAGTCAAATCATTTTTGATACATTCGAAAACAATATTTACAAAATATAAAATAATTATTAATTCTACGGATAGGGATATAAGTCCCGTCCGCGTGGAATGGTGGCAAGAACGCTGGCTGCATTTCTCCGCTGAATTGCAATACTTCTTTAATTCTTTGGGCGAAGAGCCAACCCTCTTGTCACCGAAGGAGACGACAAGACGCAGTATATAGTAGTCTTATAAAAAGTTATCGCGCTTGGACTCCATGGGCCCAGAGAACTCCATTAAATAAATCAATTTGTGAAAACAACTTGTTGTATTTCTTTATTATCCTTTTTGTCATACAGTTAGACGTATAATTTTATTACAGAATTTATTTCGTGAGCGTAATGTATAGTTGTATTGTTGTATCGCGTTTAATAGTACAGTAAGATACAGTTGCACATATGTGTGACCCTTTTCGCATTTAGTTTATGTGGTAAGTTATAATTAGCTTGTAGTAATTCATGTATTCTTTAATTTAATTGTTTTAGCTGTAAGTTACCCTAACAACATAAATTAGTTAAAACGACCTTTAGGCGATTAATCTTAAGTCACAAGACTTTTTTCTTAACTGAAGCGTCCGGAGAAATAAGTATCTAAGATATATCGTGTTAATATTTTAATCCATGCCATATCGGTAGATATACCGAATAATCGGTAGATTCGAGTCCCCCGCAAGTATATCAGGATTTTCGCACTACTTGCTTTTACTTATTTAAAGTCCCTCTTAGAAATTAATTAAATGTGTCGCAAGCAAACACATTCGTGGAGGAAACACGTGTACAATGCATGACTATTATTATTATAATGTACTTGGAGAAATACTTGACAATAACTGTACTTATATTTTGGTACAGTCAGTTACATAATTAATAAAATATGAAAAAAAAAAACTAGATTAAAAATAAAACTGAACTATATACTTAACTTTGTATGTCGGAAATGACTTTATTTTGGCTTCTCCATTCAAATTGGCTATTTTAAAATTATATTTTTTTATGGAGAAGCCAATTTTTTTTGTCATATGGACATAAGATCTGAATGACGATATGGACATTGAGAGGGAACGCAGAGCATTGGCGGTACGGGGGAACATGCTCGCACGTAGATTTGCACAATGTTCAGACGGTGTTAAAATCACGCTTTTTAAAGCGTACTGCACGTCTTTCTACACCAGCAGCCTACAACGCTCTGCGCGTCCAATATAATAATATCTTCAGAATGCTGATGGGACTGCCTCGACGCAGCAGTGCATAGGGCATTTTTGCGGAGGCTCGTGTGGATGGATTTCCGGCTATCATCCGCAAAAAGGCAGCGTCGATACTGTATAGAGTAAGAAGTAGTGACAACGGCATTCTGAAGATGATATCGTCGCGTTTTGACATCGCTTTTGTTAAGCGCTGGATTGGAGTTGTAACTGGGAACGTGTAAATCTGTACAGAATTTGCGGTACCCAATGTTATGAGGCTGTGACTTAATGTCACACTCAATGATGCTAAACAATAATTTTTATATTTACATTGTTTTAATTTTTGATTAATGTGTGTTTCTACTAACATAGTTCTAAGTTAAATTGTTACTAACATATATGGATCGAATCCGAAATAAATGAATTATTATTGTTATTATATGGTTTCTTAGGCAAAGTTGTTTGTTTCTATCAATTGAATCACATATTAATCTGACGTAAGAGCATACAAAGTCAAAAATATTCACCGATCACTAGATAATGCGACAGTGTGCCAAGAACATTTGCAGCATTTCCCTGCTGCACAGCTATGCAGATTTGCTGCGTGAAAATACTCTTTACTTACCAGTTCTCTAAAGATCTTCTTAGCACTGTCACTGCCTCCATGGTCGTAAGACCTAAAGACAAATCTTCTTCTTCTTACTGTGCCATCTATCGGAGGTCGGCTATCATTAGGGCGATTTTGATTCTGTTGGCCGCTGTCCGGAACAAGGATCTGGTGCTCATCCCGAACCACTCCCTGAGTTTTCTTCCCGGTCTTCTGGAGCCTTGTATCTTGCCTTGCATGACGAGCTGCAGCAAGCTATACTTTTATTGCGCATGCTGTGTCCTAAATACTCCAACTTCCTTCGCTTTACCATTTTCAGTAGTTCAACGCCTTTGTTCATTCTCTGCAAGACAAGACAAGACAGTTTCGTTTCTTACTCTGTCATTCCATGATATCTTCAACATTCTCCTGTATATCCACATTTCAAAAGCTTCTAACTTCGTCGACTTTGTGTTTGTCAGGGTCCATGATTCGACACCATACACGAGAATGGAAAATATGTAGCATCGGACGAGTCGGCATCTTGTAGGAAGTTTAAGATTGCGATTGCAGAGAAGGTGGCTCATTTTAACAAAGGCGTTTCTAGCTTGTTAAAGACAAATATGAAATAGAAATTCGTTTAAGAATACAAATTTCTAAATGATCCTATATATTTCCATATTTTTTTTCCTTTTTTTACTTTAATTAATAATTTATCATGATCATCAAGATGTTCTGGATGTAGGCCTTCCCCTAGCTCACCACAGCAGCAGGGGAAGTATTCACAGTTAGTGTAAACCCAGTAGAATATAAACACGTTTTGAGATCACACTCGAATTGTCATCATGCCCAGTCAAGCCGGTATAGTGTTAAAGACGTCAGACAGATGTCAGTTAAGAGTGTTCGATTCCAGTTGCTAACATTCATGGACCTTGCGCGCCACTTACCGTGAAGTGGGCGTAAGGTCACATGTCGTGCTAGTATAAAAAATAAAAAAAACTTTAATATTGTTCATTGTTACAGACATACGAGTTTGCTAAACTTTTTCTTGCTTCATGACATTTTCAACCGACTTCAAAAAAGGAGGAGGGTCTCAATTCGACTGTACTCGTATGTTTTTTTTTATTATTATTTTTTTGTTTGGTAGGTTATACTTCAGAGTTAGTCCCATACACAATTTATCCAAATTAGGTTAGTACTTTTTGAGAAAATAAACTAAACAAAAATATATACACAGATTATTCAGGCGCCTAAACTTATATTACCTTACAGTTGCTTGCCTTATCCTAAGTTCAGGCGGTGGGTTATCGAAGTCGGATTTTTTATAAAATAAATTTATTTATTACGCAATAAGACGCTTAACATCCACCAGTTTGCCCTTCTCCCTACTTGTCTCGGAAGCTCGTTCGATATTTTGACGGCAGGTCTACTGCTTCGGCCCAATTATTTCAGCAACTTCTACTGCATAAAACAAAGTTGAATCCGTTTCTAATATTTGTAGGAACTACTGGCATTTAATTTCAGATAGAACTGTATCTTTAAGTCGCAATCCGTGTAGTTTAGTCAAACAAAAGCTAAACTATTAGGAGTTGTGTTTCTGACTGTATCCACTTACATTTTCTAAAGACTGGCTGAGTTAAGTAAACTCCATTTTGTTCGCAGAAGTCACTAGAGACAAAGATAATGGTGTTCACCATAACATAGTATCGAGTTTGCGGTTTAAAGCGTATATTAGCTTGTTTTAGTACCTTTATATTATACACTAGCTATTTAACCCAGCGTTGCCTGTGTAATGGAGGCTACCAATTCGTTACCGCAGAAACCTTGGAATCCTTTGCTTGTTTTTTGAATTAAATAAGATGTTTCCACTTTTCCATCACCTGGAGTCCTTCAAGCGAAGTGTAAGAAATAATCTAGTCAAGCCGGCATAGTGTTAGGGACTGATGTCAGTCATGAGTGTCTGACTTCAGTTGCTAACATTCATGGACCTTGCGCGCCACTTACCATCAGGTGGTCCCAAGTTCACATGTCGTGCTAGTATTAAAAAAACCTGCGATTAAAAAATACCTGCGAAGCTCAGCTGATATAACTGTTCCGAAGCATGTCTACTTGGCTCTAACTCAATCACTGATAACATAATGTATTTTGTAATGAACGTTAAAGTCGCTATGTTCTTTATAATTTATTATATGTGTTTATCAATCATAAATTATTTCCATTTTAGTTTTTTTTATTTTAATTTATATATTATATACACAATGCCATGCTAATACCAACACTTATGTATGGAAGCGAGACATGGATATGTCAGAATACGCATGAGAGTAGAGTTAATGCAGTAGAAATGAGGTCTTTACGTCGGATATGCGGCGTAACTTTGATGGACCGTATACGTAATAACGAAATACGCAAAAGGGTAGGTATAAAAGAAAGCATAGGTACAAAAATAAAGAAAGGCATGCTCCGATGGTTCGGGCATGTCGAAAGGATGAGCGAAGAGAGTTTGACGAACCAGATATATAATGCGAAAGTTGTGGGTAAAAAAGGCCCTGGCAGACCAAGACTTGCCTATCATGATCAAATAAATAAAACATTAGCTGAAGGTGAATTAAAAAGCCATCGAAACAAAAGGGCATGTATGAAGAGGTTGATGAATGTCGAAGAAGCGAAAGAGGTATGTCGTGATCGTGACAAGTGGCGCTCAATTGTCTCTGCCTACCCCGCAAGGGATTTGGCGTGAAGATATGTATGTATGTATGTTAATTTATATATTTAAAAACTTTATTGCACTATATACAATGGTCGGGCTTCATGTCGCCAGGCATTCTCTAGAAGCCAACTTTATTTATTTATTTTTTATTTTAAATACTTTATTTTACTAAAAATGTATGTAAAAATGTACATAGGCTTTGATGACATGACATGACTAAGCATTTTCTGACAACCAACCTTAGGGGCAATACAGATAATTGTGATTCATAATCATAGATGCAATGTGCTAAAATATGAAACCTAATTGAAAATATTAAATAAACTTATTCTAAGATACAACAATTAAATTAATATACATACCAATACATACAAATATGTACGCAATAATACATATACTACACTTACTTTTATTAAAAGTTCACATTTACACAGTTTGGTTTTATTAGTGTTTTAAATTCAGATTTTTACAACAGACTTCAATTTGAAAGTTTTTAATTCAACACAAGCGCCGTTTTGTAAAGTTTCACAAAGTAAATAAACTCTTTGTTAACAAAATTCTACTCTAATAATCTCTGTGTCTAGAACTGATGCTAGAATGCGTGTGTCCATTGTACGTAATTAACTATTCCATATGTTTTCTTTGACAATCATTTATTACGAAAAAAACTACAAGAATTATACATAAAAGAAGTGAATATATTTTTTAATATAAAATAAAATAGTACATTTCTTTAATAACTTTAATCTATTAAAGAAGAAGGGTTCTTGGTGTAACGAGATATAGTGTTATCAGGAAGACAAGGCGACACGAGCGCCAAACGGTTGTAAAACACGACAGTTATCTTTCTTCCCTTCACGACAGGTCGTTACGGTCATAGCATAAATGTGTTCTCTCTATTTCTTTCCATCATTGTAGCTTTATGTCCAACTATTTTGCAGTTGTTGCCGTAAACTTGTGGAACAACCTGTCTGTAAATGATCGACAAGTGCCAAACAGATCACTATTTACAAGAATGGTCTTTACACGTTTCCAAAATTAATTGATTTGATTTGATTAGAAGGAATCGTGTCTAACTATGGAGCTGTGCAGATGATCGTCCATGCACATGCAGCGAGATGTAGCAGCACACAAGTCTCTCTATTAGAAAGAATCGTGTATAACCATGGAGCTGTACAGATGATCATCCATGCGCATGTAGCGACATCTAGCAGCTCCTGAGTCTCTCTATTAGAAAGAATCGTGTCTAACTATTGAGCTGTGCAGATGATCGTCCATGCACATGTAGCGACATCTAGCAGTACACGAGTCTCTCTATTAGAATTAATCGTGTATAACTATGGAGCTGTGCAGATGATCGTCCATGCGCATGTAGCGACATCTAGTAGCACACGAGTCTCTCTATTAGAAAGATTTGTGTATAACTATGGAGCTGTGCAGATGATCATCCATGCGTATGTAGCGACATCTAGCAGCACACGAGTCTCTCTATTAGAAATAATCGTGTATAACTATGGAGCTGTGCAGATGATCGTCCATGCGCATGTAGCGACATCTAGCAGCACCTGAGTCTCTCTATTAGAAAGAATCGTGTATAACTATGGAGCTGTGCAGATGATCACCCATGTGCATGTAGCGACATCTAGCAGCACCTGAGTCGCCGCTATTAATCCGTGCCCCATTGCAACCGGAGCTTTTCAAACTTTATTCATTGTTTTCATTGACATACATGTAAAATCCGAGTTTACAATATAATTAATTCTGACATGTTAGTGTAGGACCAATGCTAAATGAGATTGTTTATTTCTGTCAAATGCACTTCTTCTTTTTATTTTAACCATATGTCTATGTATTTTTTTAATATTTTTTTATTGTAGCTCGACATGTGACCTTGCGTCCACCTGATTGTAAGTGGCGCGCAAAGTCCATGAATGTTACCAACTGGAATCGGACAATCATTGAGGACATTTTTTATTATAGCTAGTTACATTTTTTATTAGGTTTAGTTTATAGATATATAATTAGTTTGCAATTACTATGTTAATTTTATTTTATATTTTATAATAAAAAAACATGATAACTCTTTCTTATAAATTAAAGTCTTTAGAATGTTCTCCCAGCTTGTGTTTATTCCCATTTTTTTTACCTGAATTCAAAAATCTAAAGTGTGCACCCGTCTACGTCCGTATTTTGAACAATTTTATAAATTATTGCCCGGATGTTTGTCTTAGGTCAATAATTGTTTCAGTTTTGGTGCAGCGAGAGCGAGCTGAGCGCCGGCTTACTTCCAGATTGGATTTGTCTTTCAAAGTCTAATTCTTTACTTCTTTTCTTGAATTGAATTAATCCCGCTCTTTGTTTTCAACTTTGAGTCGTATCACGTTCAGTTAAACGCGAATTACAATTTTGTTTTGTAATTTTAAATGCAATTGTATATTTATCCTTTTAGCGGATTAAGTGAATTGGTTAATTATTAAATTTATTTTAAATTGGTATTTGATTAAAGACCGGTGGTGGATCGGTTGTAAGAAGCGACCAAGTAGAGAAGCAAGGGTGTCGACACAAGTACCGTCCCACACCAATGTTTGACCCATGGACCACGGCACCAAAGTTAAATAATTGGGTCTTTTACCCTCAATGCGAGAGATCTTAGACGGTTAATAAACCGAAGGGATCCTGGCAGTAACCAAAGCCCGGTGGATCACACTTTTCTGACAAGCTGGTCAACAAGTTGGTATTAGTGGAATCAGGACCTTAACGTACTCTCCGAGGTACAGGTACGTGTTGTAAATCTATGACAAATGTATCTGCGTTGACTGCCGACGGACAGACCTATACATATAGGCTTCGTTCGGCTGCAAATGTCTGTTTTTCTGTGCATGCATAATGAAATATGTTATTGTTTTCATATCTTGTAACTTTTTTACTGAATAAAGATATTAATATTATTATTATCTACGAAAGAAAAGTGTATTTCTCATTGGTACATGGCGGGGCGGATTTTAAGAAAAGCGTTTATACAACCGAATCACCAGCACTGAAGTAGGTATAGCTAGCAAAATATAAAATATAATTTCAGAACAATTTATAAGGACCTATCCTAAATTTATAGGAATTTATGGAATGGCAACCCTTTCATTAAATTTTTAATATTACGTCATCATTTTGAGTATTTATAGTACCTACCTATGACTAAATTTATAGAATTTGCTTGATAATTTATTTAATACTAGTTTTATTACCCGGCGTTGCCCGTGTGATATTGTGGTAAGGGAAAAACAGGGTCATTATGTCATATTTACATTATTACGTCTATTCCTGAATTATGTGCCACCCGGACCAGAGTAATTTGGTAAGGTTGGGAAAAGTTGCTGAATACAACTGTACATTGTGTGGTGCTGCTAAAGGAACTGCCAGACACACACATGACAAAGTCCTTGGTATAATATTTCCCTTCTGTATAGCGAGGCTAATACATTGGCAGAAATAATTGCCAGCCTTCCTGTCTCCAGACCTTTCTGTCACCCGTTTTGACAACTCCTTGGCCAGGAGCCTCGCTGACAGTCTAGACATATTCGCTAACTTTCATGCTTTAAGCGCAATGTATTGTCACTGCAGCAGATCCTGGCTGGGACTGTAAACTGAACTGCTGTTTGACCAAATTTGATCCTTGCAATTGTGTTCCTTGATTGTGGTTGCATCATGTTGTATTGTGTTATAGTTTTTGCTTAGATTTGCTCAGTTGTTATTGTATTGTGTTTTTATTTTGGCTACTCAAACGCCAAATTATATATAGCATGTGGTGGTTGCCTGTAATTGGTGCAGCATCTGGTTTCTGTCTTAGTTGTGAGTAAAAATCCATGTATGTAATGTTGCTGACACTGTTGGCAATCCTAATAAATAAATAAACAGTAATATATAGTGTCATGATCAAATAACGTCGCATAGCCTATCCTGTCTCTGGGTTCTTAGGAATATTTCTGAGAAACTTCAACAAAAGTGAATGGATTAATGGAATATTAAAAAATGACACAACCAAACTACTCAAAAAAGGTTCCAAAAGATACTTTTTTTGTTTTAAACATAGATTTATAATTAGAAACGAGCCTGCGACACTAAACACCTCAAGGACAATTTTGCCTATCTCTCTTTCTTCCACGATAAATCTTTACGTTCTTCTCATAACTCTCTACTTTCTGTCTCTTCACAACATTCTGGTTTTGTCTCCAACTCCTTTATAGTCGCTGCCACAAATTTATGGAATGATCTTTCTGTGAACATAAGACCGGCAACTAACATATTGTCATTTAAGAAAATGTTCTATTCACTCATTAAATAAATAAAATATTAACAGTGTATTCTTGACATTCAACTTATTATTTGTCATATTATAGCTTTGTTTATTATTGTTATTTTTTAATATTATTCTCCTTTCATCTTTTATTTTTATATTTATGTTTTGCTTATGTGTTGTTTTATAGCTATTATTATTTTCGTCTTTTATTGTCATACATTGTGTAACTTTAACGAAGAGCACTTGTCTTCCTGCAGCACTGTTTAATCAGACTGGACCAGGAGACAGCAAATTGTTTATAATATAATAAATAAAAATATATATAATATTTTTATTTACCTTATGAATAACTGTAAACCGCGTTAGTAAGTTGTATTTATGTACGATATTGTGTATATATTTGTATATAGTATTTTGATATTATAATACATAAGTAGGTATATAATATTTGTTAAGTCATGCTATATTTGTATATATTAACCATTACTTTCATTGCACCTATATTTGTTCAAATTTTCTCCTAAGGTTTGGCTGTCAAGAAATGTCTACCGGCATTAAGTCCGCTTTTGTACTTAGTGCAATAAAGTTTTTAAATAAATACCTACTTTATTTTTCCCGCGCTTTACTAAAATATGCCGTACAAAAAATATATGGGTAGATAAGAATATTTTTTAAAACAAACAATATAAAAGAATTACAATATTAAATAAACTATATTAAAACAAAATCCAAATTTAACCTAAAAATAATAATAATACATAGAAAATAAATCGCTGTCTTGTGGCATGGTGCCCAATACACTAGCAGCATTTCCCCTTTGAATTAGGATACTTAATTTTTGGAAGAAATAAATGCCAGCCCTATTGTCACCAGAGACGTCAATGAGCCTTGGAACAATTTCTTTATAAAAGGCTTTAAGTTCCGATCCCCACGGGCCCATCGTTTCTACAGCAAACGTCGAAAAAAAGTAACTATTGCAAATAGTTTCATATTTTCGACGCTTGCTGATCTGCGCTTGTTCCGCTGCAAAACCAGCTCTAACAGAAGTTTCTTGAAGGTGGAAAGGGGCTAGGGAATCCCAACAGGTAAAATCCCATACCAGAGATTGACCCAATTTCCAAGGAACTAATGTCATTCCGTCTGGACGCTTGCCATCATCTCGAATCAGACCGGTTGGTTCTAAAATAGATGGGATCGAGACAAAATAATATACAATATTTTTTTATTAGAATTGGTACCAAATTGTTATAGAGGTGGGGACATCTTGCCCACTGTTCTTTATTCATTTATGACAATGACAAAGGATTAGTACACCATTAATAGAACTTATATTTTTAAAACTTTTACTATAACTGCCTCCATGGTCTAGCGGTTAAGCCGGTGGATTTAGACTCGGAGGTACCGGGTTCGATTCCTGTTCGGGACACAAAAATATTTATTAATGTAAATAAATACATTTAATTAGTATTAAATTTATTTCTCGAGTTTGGTACGCTAGAGAAATCGACGAGCTTGCCACTTGTCATGATTGGCCTATAGTAAAGTTGGCTAAATGTGAATCTGCTTATTTATAAGCGTGGTTCTGAACACCCCGAAAGGGAAACGGTCATGATGATACTACTTTTTTTTACTATAACGTGTGGGTATTTCGTACATTTTAAGACTCGCAAATGCCCATCGTATATCAGTGTTGCTAACATGAAAAATGTATATTGCCTGTCCAGAAATGTATTTATCGCAGTGGTAATGCTACCAGATTTACAACGCCAAGCACAACATTTTTGAATTTTAAAATGTCTATATTTTATTCATGAAATATATTAGCCCAACATAATGTATGAAAATGTCTCGTGCTAAGAATATTTCGCAAAATTCTAGGAAATACCTGCAACATTATTTAAAATGCTTACAACGTGTTAAAAAAAATATTCTTGCCTTTCGTTTATAGAAATTTCCAGCGTTACCTGTTCCAATATAAAAAAAACAGACATTTGAAGACCACATTAACAGTCCATAAAAAATAATTCTTATTTATTTTTGGTACTTAATTATTACTTAAGTAAAAATTAACACTTTTGCAATAAATGCGTTTCACAACATATATTAAGAAATAATAAAGAAGTGAAAAAATATTATTTGCTTTTTTTTAAGACGGAAACTCGCAATATCGTTTGACAATACGACCCTAGCCTGAAGGGCCACCGCAGGAGGTCGCATGCCTGAATCACCGTGAGGCCTCATAAGAAGACCCCAAGGCGCAAGACTAAAATCCTATAAACCGTCTCTCTGTTACTCTTGGCCCTGTGTGTCTTTACAGCTAAGTCTGAGTCGCGGCTACAGAGTGAGGGCACTCGTTCGCCACGTAATAAACTGCTTTATACCTAGTCCAGCAGTTCTATTCTGATACTTAAGCGAAAACGTGTTAATGGATCTCGTTATTTACGTCAGAGGTTACATAATAATTATAAAATATTATTCAATTCTCAACTCTATAAACGCTCGACCTTGACAGCGGCCGTGCAAATATAAACTTTTATAGCGTGATATATATGTACATATATATATATATATATAGTAAACGGATTCCATTATATAACGTTTGCGCTTAAGTTAACCGAATAGGGTTGCAGTTGTTTTAAAATCGTTTGGTCCGATATGTAGGCATACGTAGTACCAATATGTCTATGATTAATCGATTTAGAATTTGGATTGGAATATGCGGAATTTCATTGTTTCGTTCTATTGTACAATACCATTCGATTCAATTGTTTGGGTTTATTATTGTACCCATTGTGGTCGTGAGTTTGTACGTGTGTTCTGGATTTAGTAGTGTCATTGACCTACATTTGTACAGTGATCGAGCCAGTCGTCATCAGCCTACACTGCTGGTATCTCGCAATCCTTTGCGGACTGATGGTGGTAAATTGACCAGTCTGCCGGAGCGGGAAAGTCTCGACTGTTCGTGCCCATAAACAGATCAGGTTCGAACTTGCGCCACTTAACATCAGGTAGGTGCAAGGACACATGTGTAGTAAAATAATAAAAATAAAAAATGGTAGACATATTTTTGCACAACTTCGAGAGTGGCATTTCCCACGCGTTTTTGTATGACATGCCCGTTGAACATGACTTGTGTCTTGTCCAAGCTTATGAAAGGGATAAGACAAACACTAAACAATACGGACGGAGTTCAAACCAACAAATCCATCCTGGAGGAACTGGAGGTATCCTCAATCGTACACGCATTCTCACTTTCTTTGGACACGTGTCGCAGCGTGGAGATTCATCCATTGAGCGCCTTGTGGTTCAGGGAAACGTCGATGGCAAGAGAATGCGTGGTAGGTGTCCGATGAGATGGACTGACCAGGTTGAAGCAGCAATGGATCACCCCCTACATGAGTGCTCCAGGAAAGCTGCAATTCAAGAGGAGTGGCGACGGCTTGTTAAGAGTGCCACTGACTCATGTGACGACCACAACCACTCTGCCAAGAGTGTAGCGACTAAGAAGAAGAAACAATACACATAAAACACATAAACTATATATGGGGACACTCAGCCAAGCGTCTGGCAAGGAGTTGTCCAAACGGCTAACGGTAAAAGTCTGGAGACAGGAAGGTTGGCAATTATTTCTGCCAATTTTATATATATATTATTAGCTTAGCTATACAGAGGGAAAATGTTGCCAGTCTTCTTGGGACAATCACTGAAGGGTCGTCTCTAGTGGACATTTTTTACTTATAGTTTATTTTTTATTAGGTTTAGTTTATATTTATTTTAATTTTTACTTTTAAGTAGTTTTAATTTATATTGTAATTATTTTATACTGTTTGTATATTACTTCAACTATATATATACATACATACATAATAGTATAAGTACTTACAAATTTTGTTGGGAAAGGAAATGCGAATAGACCATTTTTTAAATAGCGATCTGGTAGTTACTTGCCTGATGTTAAGTGTAGCAAATTGATCCACAATATAGTGGCTACAACTTTAAATAATAAAACTAGATCGAAAATATGCGAATAAAACAATAGAAGAGAGTTTCATATATTGTTCTATATAAGCAGAACTGACTAAAAGACCGAGAATTGTCCAACTTTTGACTTTGGCGACTCTCAATTCACGTCATTTCAAGTATAATTTATCCAAATGTATTTGCATGGCTCTGACGTCATTAAATTGTGCTGACGTCATATTTGCGCTTTCCCCATGATATTTAAATTGAATTTTGAACCCGTCGGAAAACAAACAGGCGCGATGGAACAAAGTGTTTGCATGATGAAAATTTCATTATGTAACTTTAAAATTGCATTAAAATTTGTTTGATTAGCAATTGACTGATTGTCATATATTATTCCTTAGCTACTTAATTAAATCTTGGTGGTGGCGCGGGCTTACTGTATCGAGGCCTATACATAGACGATACTATTCTTCGTTCCGAGACGCGATAATAGTAACCTAAGCACGCTTAAGGTGTTTCGAGACGCGCTTAAACTGTTTTGCCAAAGCTGTGTGACGTCACAAATGACATCATTTCTCACGCTTAGACTGCTCACGATAGCGAGGTAGATCGCTCTGAGCGCTGTCACTTGTTTGTCATAATGTCCCGCGTATCATAACGACCGTATCCCTTGCGGGGTATTTTATTTACATTTATTTACGTATATTCAAACTCCCTCCGTTGTCTAGCGGTTAAGTCCGTGGGTTTAGACTCGAAGCTACCGTTCGATTCCCGGTCGGGACACAATCATATTTATTAATGTAATAAATAAATTAATATTTAGTTAATTTGTGATATTTCTCGAGTTACTAGATATTTCTCGGGTACGCTAGACATCTACGAGCTTGCCACTCGTCATTAAGGGCCTAAAGTTAGCCAAATGTGCGTCCGCCTCTCTAAAAAGCGAGTTTTCTGACCACCTCGCAAAGGATACGTTCATGATGATATTTTACTTTTTTATATAAGTACTTACTTAGTGGGTATAGACATATATATATTTTAATCAAAGTAAATTTTAATTAAATATAAATTAAAAGCTACCTAAATAATAAAAATAAACTAAACTATAAATAAAAAATGTCCTCTAGAGACGTCCCATCCGAGATAGTCCCAAGGAGACTGGCAACATTTCCCCTCTGTATAGCGAGGCTAATACGTTGGCAGAAATAATTGCAAGCCTTTCTGTCTCAAGGGGCCTAATTCTGGCGCTTTCGACTTGCGTGTCCGTTTGAAATATTCGAATAAAAAGCGACAGATCTCAATAGAAAACTGACAGTTTCATTCGAGCAAATTAAGCGGACATGCATGTCGAAAGCGCGAGAATTGGGGCCCTGACCTTTCCGTCGGCTTTGACAACTCCTTGGCCAGGCGCCTTTTGAATCACTACAGCCCCTAGAACACAGCGTCCTAGACTTCTATTTTTTTTTTATAATAGCACGACATGTGACATTGGGCATGTTGGAGATGGGCCTTCCAGAACATATATCTGGAGAATTTGGCCTACACTCGCCACGTTGGCAAGACGGGTTGGCGAGGATAAAATCATTTAATGCACCCATAATTCAACAGTTCCAACATGCTATTTCACACTTCGCTTGAAAGACTTTAGGTCATAAGAATGTGGGAACATACAGGAAGGGAGAGCATTCCACATTTTCAACAAAACTTTTGCAATTTGTTTTTTATAGTCGTGAAACTGAATCTATTTTTAAATCTCCAGTGGGACATACATGTGGTTAAAAATTCTCGCAACTAGTAAATCACGTCGCGTTCTCGTGAGAATCATAACTAAGTAACTCGTTACTAGGATCTCTCGTTTCATGCAGGATGTCGTCCACGTAACGAGCTGTTAACATAGACGTGTGTTAAGGAAGTATCCAATATGTGTACTAAAATGTTAAGGATTTTCAGTCATTCAATAGTTTTGTCTCTAGTTTTAAACGTATCAGCTCTGGTGGCCCATTTAGGACCATTGTTATTTCTTTAGTACGACGAAAACAAATTCAATTCGATTTGGTTTACCTTGTACACTGTTCTGAAAAATCACTTGCGAGATTTAGTTGTAGACCCTATTGCGTGAACTTATGATAAATCAAATGACTTTATGGTAACATAAGTTAAAAAAATAATATCAAATTCAATTTTAATTTGCGGAGAAATCGCGTAACAAACATACAAACAAAAATACATACAGTCGAATTGGGAACCTGCTCTTTTTTTGGAGTTGGTTAAAAACTGAATTGCACTATTACAAAAGCGGACTTAATGCCTTTCTGACAGCCAAACCTATAGGACATTTAGACAGTATAGATGGTAGGTGCAATATTGATTAAGTCAATATATATCAATATATACATACCAATATTTACTTACCATTACATAACACGTGCATAAATCAGTAATAATATATAATTATGTAATATGATTCTAAACAAAAGTTTAAAAGTTAATAATTATAAAATTTCTATAGATATACAGATATGGCCATTTTTCAAAATTATTGTGATACAAACGAATTATATTTGAATTTGGACAATAATATTTTTTTTTACGAAAACGGGTTAATATATGATTCTCTCCACTGCTGAATATAGGCCAAGGCTCGCCACTTCACACGACCATCTGCCACAATCATCCATCCCGCATCCGCGACTTTCCTCAGGTCATCTGTCCATCTGGCGAAGGTTATCCCACTCTGCGTCAGTACGTGGTCTTCACTCCAAAACTCCTCTACTACATCATTCATCAGTTCTGCAACATACCTCTCCAGCTCATTGCCGTTTCAGCTTGATAATTTTGAAAGCTACGAGCATGTCAGTAACTTTGGTTCTCTGACGGATGTCAACGTTTCTGACTTTATCTTTCAGATAAATCCCGATCATAGCTCTCTCCGTGGCTTGCTAAGTGACCTTGAGTCAATCCAGACCCACTGACAGTGTCCACATTTCTACACCCTACGACATTACTGGAAGAATGTGCTGCAGCTGGTTGAAAACTTTTAAACAGTGTGCATAGGAAGTTCGATAGGAAGGTGTGACGAAGCTTCCCGAATGCCGAAGTTGTATTTGGTGAAGTTACGCCTAATTGGATGGTCTGTCCAAGCTAGACGCACTTTTTCACAACTTCGAGAGTGGCGTTTTCCATACAGATTGGTTTAGGTATTATCGCCCGTTGCCCGTTTGAAAGATATTTATTTATTTATTGTTGTTATGTAATTCTGTATTTGTTTCATTTGTCAATCTGCTATAGCTGAGTTTTCCTTGCAGATTCCTTCAGATTAAACATTACCATGTCACTGGAATTTGCTAAGCTGTTAGTCTTCTGCTAACAGCTTACTCCTTGGACCACTTCGCTGCTTAGTCTTCCACTAACAGGAGTAGAATCATTTTAAATAATTTTAATTATGACGTGTCACAAATGCCTGTAATAGGTTAACGTGAATAAAGATATTTTGACTTTTGATCATGACTTTTGTCTTGTCCAAGTTCCCTGGGATGCCACATTAAAGCTGTTCTGCTAAGATGCTATAATATTTATGAACTAGATAAGATTAAGTCTATAACGCGTTAATTTTGTGTATAACCTTTTCGTCCGAGGAAGTCTGGTCTTATTTTGTATATGTCGATGGGTCTAAGCAAATAACTGCTCATGTAGCACTCATGGCACACGCTCTCGTATGCCTACGGTTTATTTGCCAAACACAAGCCTCAGTTTTGTATATAATACAGGAACAAAATTTCCCTTTTTGAAAAGTGATATTGAAATGGTTATGAATGTTTGGCGGTTTTTATGTGAATTGTTAAGGGTCATTAAAATTTAACTTAGGAAAACAGTAAATGCCTAATTATGGATATCCAAAGTCAGCAGAACATATCGCTCAGGTGCGGAATTCCGTTAGAGCCTGAAATTTGGGTATGCGTTAAGAAAATCTAGCCGGGAATGAGACTCGAAACTTTTGTAAAAGTATTCGATTTCTGCAGTTTCATTAAGTTACACAAGTTACCAAAAACACTATCAGCTAGTGTAATACAGGATACATGATAATTTTATTTTAAAATAGTCTAAAAAATATTTCGTTAGGCAACCCATTACCGTTGCCTTTATAAAATATAAAAAGTTACTATATATATTTTAACAATGTTAATAAGTGTATATATATACTCGTATATGTATATGTATGTTTATGTATATTTTTCTGTATGTATTAGTATTTAGTATATTGATATTACAGCATATAAAGGAAAAAAATATATTTTAATGTTGAAGTAATATACAAACAGTATAAAATAATTACAATATAAATTAAAACTACTTAAAAGTAAAAATTAAAATAAATATAAACTAAACCTAATAAAAAATAAACTATAAGTAAAAAATGTCCTCTAGAGACGACCCTTCAGTGATAGTCCCCAGAAGACTGGCAACATTTCCCCTCTGTATAGCTAAGCTAATACGTTGGCAGAAATAATTGCCAGCCTTCCTGTCTCCAGACTTTTCCGTTAGCCGTTTGGACAACTCCTTGGCCAGACGCTTGGCTGAGTGTCCCCATGGGCCCATCGTCTCGACCCCAAACGGCGCAAATTCGTAACCTGTACTGAGGTTGGCGTATTTGCGCAGCTTGAGGTTCTCAGCAGAAACCGCCGCACTTCCCGCGCTTGACGAGGTCGCCTGGATGTGTGATGGGGCTAATGTGTCTACACATGTCGCATCCCACACCAGGGACCTGCCAAGTTTCCACGGCCCAACGGTCATGCCGTCGGGTCTTTTGCCATCGCTCCGCGCAATCCCAGAGGGTTCTAGGATCGCGGGTACTCCAGCAGTGACAAAAGCCCTTCGAATGATGTCGTTTAAAGCAGCGTGACGAGGAATGCGGCCAGCACTTCTAGCGCAAGAAAGCCCATGGTGTCCGAGATGTTCCACGGGCTCTCCACACCGACACTGGTGTGGGTGGACAGTCCGGGCTCCGAGACGAAGGCACACCGCCATTGTCAGTGTATTTCGATCAAGGAGTGTGCCAACCGATGCTGAGGGAAAAGCCTGCAACCAGAGACCCGACTCCCTAGTGGAAACGGCCATGAGGCGAGCCCGCTCTCTCGTGTTACTGGAAGATAAAATATCGTCCAGTACCAGTTTGCAGAGCGGCTCGTCCCATAGTCGTTGAAATTTTGTTAAATTTGGAACAGATTTATTGGGGCATGCTACTGACCAGGCATCTCTGGCATCTGACAAGTACGACGGCTCAACGGAACCATATAAAGGTATATTATATAAGTATTTATAATTATGTCAAATTTATCCTACTATTAATATTTCCTTCGTTGCACCTATAAATGTTCTAATTTGTCCCCAAGGTTGGCTGTCAGAAAATGTCCACAAGTATTAAGTCCTTTGTGCTTTATGCAATAAAGTTTTTAAATAAATAAATAAAATGTGTTTTTTTATCTAATAACCGATCGGTAAATGATAATAATGCCGCTAGACATTATCTGACAGCCAACCTTAGGGACAATGTGGTGCATTTCTAATGTAAGTTAGGTGCAAATTTTTAATACTAACTCATGGTAAATAAAAATAAGTCTATATACCTATTATATAAATATAAAAATATTACTAAAATACATACTAATAACTATGATATATTAAATACCAATAATATATGATACGATTACATAACTTATAAACCATTTAAATAATGCGATTACAATTTTTTTAAAACAGTTTGAATTTTGATGCTTGTCGGATTTCTACTGGCAGTTCATTCCACAGGTTTGCGGCGACAACAGCAAATGAGTTGGCCATAAATCCAGTATGGTGAATGAAGAGAGATAGGCAAATATGCTCTTAAGGTAGAGTATAGAAAATAGTCAGAGAATTCGGAGATTCCAGTTACAGTGAATTGGTAGCCACTTTAACGATAGTCAGAGATGTGGTCGTATCTGCGAAGGCCGAAGATGAACCTGATATAGGAATTTATTTATTTATTATTTAAGGTACACTAACAGGTTACAATTAATACATATCAAGCACAAATTTACAATAATTCATAAGGTCGGAATTGCAACCCAAGGGCAGTGTACACGGCATGCTACACATAGCTACTTCGATGATTAGAGTCAACAGTGTTTTTCAGTTTTAAAATTTTAGGTTTCATCCATTTCATCATTATCAATATATTAATACTATATCGAGAATAAATATGTTATTATTAATGTCAATTTATGTTAAAAGTTACATCATAGGTTATATATTAGTATAAGTCAATATAAGAATAGTAAAAAGTCACTTTAGGTTAGTTTACAATCAATAACACTTGTCTCTTAAATATACTTACATTTATGTTGAATGTCTAGATTCACAGTATCGCTGGAAAGGTTATTAAATAGTCGACACATACGGATAATAGGGTTATTATAAGAGCTGTTGATTTTATGGGTACCAATAATAAATGTTCGGTTCTTTTGTCGGGGATTACGCCAAGTACTAAATCTGAGAGAAGACAGCAAAGTAGAGGATTGAAGCAATGAGTGTGTAATTTCGTGCAGGTAAATGAGATCTTGTTGACTGCGACGAATAAACAGCGGGGTGACCTCAAATCAGTCAATCTATCACTGTAGGAGACAAATTTTCTTCCAAAGTGATATCGATAGTTTTAGATTCCAAGGCACTTTTTTTGAACACTCTCAATACGTTTAGAGTGCACTTTGTAGTATGGGGACCATATAACTGAGCCATACTCCAGCAAACTGCGCACTAGGCTAAAAAACAAGCACAATAAAGATTTAGGGTTCTTAAAATCCTTTGTGATCCTGCTTATGAAGCCGAAAGAGAAATAATTGAGTAACCTGTCCACCTTATTCAGCAACACCTCTGAGATATCGACACTACACACTACACCATAATCGAGAGAAGGAAGGAAGAAGTTTTAAAAATATAACGATGAATTTTTAACGACTGTTACCGTTTATTTAATATAGGGTAGAATGTCTAAAACTTTCCTTTATCTTGCGCAAAGAAAAAGTTAGCTCCTTCATAACTCTTGCTATGCTGAAAAGAAGTTGAAAACTTTTCTGCTGATTTGTCGATCGCCTTCCGTTTAATATCATTTAAAATTCAATTTATTTGAAATTATTTATCTACAATTATTTAGTAAGTATATATGTATATGGTCACTTTTACTCTACTAATAAATCAGTTTTGTGAAACTCAATGTACTGTTTTTTATATACGGCGTGATTTTTTATGGTTTTCATTTATTTATATGAAATGATTTATCTACAATTATTTAGTAAGTATATATGTATATGGTCACTTTTACTCTACTAATAAATCAGTTTTGTGAAACTCAATGTACTGTTTTTTATATACGGCGTGATTTTTTATGGTTTTCATTTATTTATATGAAATGATTTATCTACAATTATTTAGTAAGTTATGTATATGGTCACTTTTACTCTACAAATAAATCAGTTGTGTGCAACTCAATGTATTGTTTCTTATATATGGCGTGATTTTTTATGGTTTTTAATTATTTATTTTAAATTTTAAATGGTTCATCTACAATTATTTAGTAAGTACATAATAAGCATTTTAATAAAAAGGTGCATTAAAAATAATAATAAATAAATAAATATTTCCAGACAGGTCACACAGCGCCATCTAATTTCCGTGGTAAGCTACTAGGCTTGTGTTACGGAAACTAGATGGTTGATAAACTACATATTATAATTATTTTTTTTTGTAAATATAGACATATTATACATATAAACACCCAGACCGAGACAAATTATACAATGTACAACTTGCCCCCGGTGGGAATCGAACCGACGACCTCCTGAGTTCGCGGCAACGTTTGTTACGTTTGTTACGGTCATAAAAAAATTATCGTAACAAAAGGGTATATTATAAGGTTGATGAATGTCGAAGAAGCGAAAGAGGTATGTCGTGACCGTGACAAGTGCGCTTAATTGTCTGCCTATTGATGAGTGACAATACATATATATATATATATATTGTTTTGTTTACTATTGTAGTCTAATAAAGTAAAAGCACTTGATGATCAGAAACTTCGAGGCTAAGGGCAAAACACTCTTTCCCCTCAAGTGTGCCGTTTATACGAACCTATGAATAACAATTTACCGAAGAGCCTCGAGCACCACACTCGAGAAGAGAACTTTGTTACCAAGTGCCCAAACTTAGAACAATACACCCGCCATTCAAGTGTTTTGTCGGGTGAACCGCCTTTATAGATGTCACTTTATCACACTCACAAGGTCTCCCCTTTCACGATAACGACTCGCGAGATGATAAAATAATTGTCACGGTTTCACTCGCACTATTAAAGAACAATGGCGACCGCCATTTTTTTTTTACAGCCCTTAGTACACAGCGTCCTAGACCTCTACTTGTTGGAGGCCTTCCACAAAAATTTACCTGGAGAATTTGGCCTACAATCGCCACGCTGGCCAGACGGGTTAGCTAGGAACTGATGTCAATTTTAATGACAATTTATTAACAATTTCACAAGTTGGTATTAGTCAAACCGGGACCGACGGCTTAATGTGCTCTCTTAGGCACGGGAACGGTGGTGTTGTAACTCTAAGACAAATTTGCTTTCAATAATATAATAAATTCTTCTAGGGCCTTAGTGTGCGATTCCTGGACGTAACACAATAAATTATTGTTATTATTATTTGCAATAATAGTTATTTATTTCAAACAAAATCTTAAATTATATAAACTATGCATATTACAACAAAAAATAAAATTAACCTAAAAAAAGATAGATGGAAAATAAAAATTTAGTTATTTAAATAATTTGTGATATTTCTCGAGTTTGGTACGTTAGAAACATCGACGAGCTTGCCACTTGTCATGATGGGACTATAGTAAAGTTGGCTTCAAAAAAAAAACCGGAAGGGATACGGTCGTGATGATTTACTTTTATTAATATTATGAAAAATCTAACCGATTTATGATATATAATATTTCGCTATTGTTATTTTCCTAATACAATATCACAATAAAGAAATGATGTCCTGCAGAGGCTATAGCTATAAGCGGGCGACACTACAATGTCTAAAACTCTTGAATCGCTGCAGCTTCGCCGTGATGTGGCCTCCCTGAGCGTGTTCTACAAGCTATACTACGGTGAGTGTTCTGAAGAGCTTACAACCTTATCCCTCCACAGGCCAAAATATACATCTCCATACCGTAGCCACTATCTATAAATTTGGAGACTTTTTATCTGTCGCATGCTAAATGTATGGAATGTTTTCCCAGCCAGTATGTTTCCCAATCCTGGAGTCCTTTAAGCAAACTATTTCATTATATAATTTGTATATGCATTTCTGCTGAATAATGTTCTGTAATAGCTTTTAAATTTGGGTTACAGCTTGCCGCATAACTGATTAAAGACTGGTAGGTTATAGTAGAATAAAGATTACAGATAGTTTTAAAACTAGTCCTCGCTGTGTCGCTAAAGCAGGTCTAAAGCAATTTAAAAAAAAACTTAAATGAAGAAGTAAGCTACTAGTAAAAAGAAAAGAGATAGATATATTTTTCTATTCTTTAATTCTTACAAGTAAGACGATAAAAATAAAGAGTAATGTTGATTATAATTTAATGCTTAATATGTTATTTATTATACAAGTTGTTATAGTTTTAAATATTTTCCTTTGTCAGTCTAAAGCGGGCAATTAAAAAACTAAAATGTAAGAAAGAGACGACTATAGTTTTCTTAGTTTCGAACGTTAATATTGGCGACGAGCATGCGCTGTACACAGCCGCAACTTTAAAACCTATGTCCAATAGTTGGCAATCGAAAAACCACGCTATTATTTACAGAATAAAAACGATATTACGAAATGTTACTTAATGCGATTGTGCATACGAAAATAATGAAGATGCGTTTGTAAATACTCAAACAGGGAAAGAAAACACACTGCTAAAAACATCGGGTGCCCAAACCAAGGCTCTGATCTATTATGCGTGGTTGGACTTTGCGTAGCATATCATATCATCTTCATGATCGACTCTAAAACACATCCTAGATATAAATTCAATTATTTTTTTGTACGATACGATTATACACTTCCTGTTTCCATGACAAGTGACAAGCTTGTCGATATCTCTAGCGTAACAAATGAAATATCACAAAAAATAAAATTAAAAATAAACTAACACAAAAAACCGAATTTCAATATAAATTGTATCCGCGCGGCATGGTGGCAAGAACGCTGGCCGCATTTCCTCGCTGAATCGCTATGCTGATTCTCTGGGCGTGGAAAGAACTAGTCCTCTTGTCACCAGAGCAAACAATTAGACGAGAGGTGATGTTTTTTAAAAATGTTTTAGCGCTTGGATCCCACGTTCGGTCATATTTCAAACCGAGACGCAGGTCGAAAGCGCCAGAATTAGGCCCCAGATCTTTAAATAAATATAGGCGATCGGGAATGGCTGTGTGAAAGGCTAATTTTGGCGCCAACTAATGAGATAGTTAATATATACGAACAAATCATGTCAGACGCGGAGGGGGATGTTGTCGAATACTACAGTAGACAATGTTATGGATACTGAACAAGTCACATCATACCCTATAGAGTTTCTCAACTCTTTAGAGTTATCAGGAGTGCCTTCCTATAAGTAGAGGCTGAAAGTTAGTGTTCCAGTTCTATTAATAAGAAATCTAGACGCCCCATGGCTAATGGCTATGTATAATATTATAATTCCGACTGATTTTCCATTTCAGTTCAAAAGACAAATTCCCCTGAAAGCAGTATTAGCAATTACTATAAATAAAAATCAAGGACAGACGCTTAAAGTTGCAGGTATTCATTAAGAAAAAAAAATGGTTTTCCCATTGGCAACTCTATGTGGCTTGCTCACTTGTATCAAACCCGCAAAATCTTTTATTGGTTAAAGATGGAAAAACTAAAAACGTCCTGTATAAAAATGTACTTAATTTAGCTACTCGTATTAGCGGTTAAATACTGTAAATAGCTTATTTTATATGTATGTGTGTTATATAGTAAAGTCAAGTATCATCACGACCGTTTCCCTTCCGGGGGGTGGTCAAAACCACGCTTATGAATAAGCGGATTCACATTTAGCCAACTTTACTATAGGCAAGCTCGTCGATGTCTCCAGTGTACCAAACTCGAGAAATGTCACAAATAAATTAAATATTAATTACATTTATTTATTTAAATTAATAAATATTAGTGTGCCGACCAGAAATCGAACTCGGTACCTCCGAAAGTAAATCCACGGATTTAACCGCAAGACCACGGAGGCAGTTAGGCAGTGTTTTATATGCAAAATAAATTAGCCTAAAAACATTTAATGCTGTCGAAAGTAACTATTCCACGCGGACGAGATCGCGGGCACAGCCAGTCCATAAATTTGGCAAAAGACTGTGTGCAATGGCGAGCTTAGATAAAGGCCTATAGCAGTGAGAACACAGCTTCAGCAATGAATGAATAATATTATGTATATTTTAGCTGTAAAAATAAACCCTCCTATCGTTAAAACAATATAGTAACGAGGCATAAGAGTAAAATCGCCCGCAGTAAAACGCCCGGCGTATGACAAGCGAACTTCAGTATCTTGTTCAGCCCGCACGGGGGTGGTCGCGTCGGACGTAGCCATGTTTTATCCCTAAATTTTACGATCTCCCGCGCTTTTCGCAGACTATGCAACTATGCTGACTTATTACGTATTTAATTCGTAATGAAACACTTCCAGGGAACTTTGTTCGACTTGTGTGCAAGTATAATGAACTTGTTTAGTTTGGAACAGACTTATCAAGTGTTGTGAGCGAACTTTAATTATCTTCTATGAGAAAAGTAAGTTTGCAAACTTTAATATTGTTTAATATTTTAAATTTAAGCTCTACTTAAAGTTTAGGTTACAGTTGTAGCTTATTTATAAAAGTTATAAAGTAGTTTAAGATACATTATTATATTTCGACTATTTTTTTATTTTTTTTATTCGAAGTAATATATAAACAATATTAAATAAACTATATTAAAACAGAATATAAATTTAACCTAAGAAATAATAATAAAAAATAGATCCTCCAAATCGCTGTCTTGTGGCTTGGTGCCCAATACACTAGCAGCATTTCCCCTTTGAATTAGGATACTTAATTTTTGGGAGAAAAAACTGCCAAACCAGAGACGACTAATTTTTGAAATTAGTTATTAATTAGTTAGAATGCATTACAAGTATGACAAAGTAATTTTAAAATAGTTTTTTTTTTTAAAACTACATCTGCTAACTATCATCACAACCGTAATCTCCTATCTTGGGTGGTGGGTGAGAAACCACGCTTTCTTAGGTATCACATTTAGCTAACTTTAAGGCTGTGGTGGCTCTGTTGAATAAAATAGTTCGCGTTTCACACCCCGGCATGCACCAATATAAAATACACTTTTCTTACGTACATTTGTCAAAGATTGTCTTGAAGAGCGTTAAGTTATCGGTGCCGGTTTCACTAATACCAACTTCTGGAACCGTTAAAACCTAATTGTTATTAGAAATTAATATCAAATCATTATCAGTTTGGCCAGCGTGGCGAGTGACATTTAGCTGTCAGATCCTGCTTATTATACTCTTTTGATCGTCTCTGTTCATCTCAAAGTTAAACACCCAGTGTATATTCGAAGGTAACACAATTTTGTAATTATCATTTTAACGAACATGGCTGATGTATTAAATGGCTTATACCTTCCGAGAAAGGGCCCAATGAGATTAATAAAATGTAATTTATATACAAATATGTAATAAAAGGGCCAAATACTGGCTTGTACTCATACCTACCGAGGTTCATCTAGCAAGACTCTGATTGAGAGATAGGTATTTGAGAAAACAAATTAATATTCAATTCAAAGTTACGCTACATTCTGTTATCAATCTGGAGAATTTGGCCTGCACTCGCCACGCTGGCACACACTGGGTTGTCGAGGATCTGATGTAAATTTTCAATGACAATTTATTAACGATTCCATAAGTTGGTATTAGTGGAACCAGGACCGACGGCTTAACGTGCTCTCCGAGGCACGGTGTTGTAAATCTATGACGTACGTAAGAAAAGTGTTTTTCTCATTGATACATGCCTTCGTGGTCTAGCGGTTAAGTCCGAGGTACCGGTTTCGATTCCAGTTGTTAACATTCATGGACCCCGCGTGCCACTTCCCAGCAGGTGGACGCAACATGTTGAGCTAGTATATAAAAAAATAAAAATAAAATAGTTTGTGTTCTAGATTTCCTTGCGTTTGTAATTATATATAAAAAGCGCAGTTTATTAGTTTAGCGCTGAGCCGTCTCCCTTGCGAATTAAAATGTCCGCTCGTCGCATTTCCGTCCAATTCGAAACAGGAAAAAATATTTACTTGGATTAAGGAAACGCCATCTTAACTATAAACTGTTTAATCCATATCCATTCTATTAATAAGAAAAACATCGACGAGCTTGCCACTTGTCATGATTGGCCTATAGTAAAGTTGGCTAAATGTGAATCCGCTTATTTATAAGGGAAACGGTCGTGATGATACTTTACTTTTATAAGAAAAACTATTTATGTATTAGTTTTTAATATAAGCGGTGGTGGCTCGATTGTAAGAACGCTTTCCTTAATATCCTACAAAGGTCGGTTCAAACCCCCCCGACATGTAAAGTAAAGTATCATCATGACGACCGTTTCCCTTTTGAGGTGGTTAGAAACCACGCTTATAAATAATCACATTTAGCCAACTTTACTATAGGCCAATCATGGCAAGTGGCAAGCTCGTCGATGTGTCCAGCGTACCAAACTCGAGAAATATCACAAATAAATTAAATATTAATTAAATGTATTTATTTATTTACATTAATAAATATTTTTGTGTCCCGACCAGGAATCGAACCCGGTACCTCCGAGTCTAAATCCACGGACTTAACAGTGGTAGCTCGATTGTACAACGCGTTCCTAAAAATCCAAAAAAAGTCAATTCGGTCCCTGGCATGTACCAAATATACTTTTTTGAATGAAATGAATGAATGAAAAAAAATATTTAATGCCAAACAGGTTGTAATACATAAGATAAAACGAATACGCACAATGTTTAAGTATATCACACTTACATCACCATACACACACAAACACGTACACACTAACACAACACATATGTACACTAACATAACACACATGCACTCGCGCATCTATAACTATTTACTGTATTTTGTCCTCTTACGAGTGACTTTATTGTTATGTACACGTATATTATTATTATTATGAATATTGGCTTATGTTTTTGTTTGTATTCTTTATATTATTATTTATAGTTTTTAGTTTAGTTTAGTTTCATTTCCACCAATAAGTACTATTTATATAAAGTAAAGCCACTTCCGTGATGATACTTTACGACAAGTGACCGCAAGGCCATATATTTGTAAAGCATCATCTATTGGTCAGAAACCATGTTAGTTAACATTTAACCAACTTTACTATAGGCCCTTCACCAGATCTGAAAAATATGACATGATATGGAAGGCAAAGGGTCTAGCTCATACAGCAAAGTCTATCTTTTTATGGTTTAATGAGGTTATCAACAAATTTCAGATGTTGAAAAATTTGAAGCTCTCCTAGGAGTTCCTCGTCGCATTATAGCCCAAACACATTCGATATATGGGAATTTACAGCGCGGGAAAACTGCAATAAAAATACTGCAATTTGTGCCCCATATATAGAGTCCAATTTATTGTTTTCCATAATTATTCACATTGTAGCACATTATTAAACAAAACAACAACACTTTTGACAAACAATATCCACAGTAAAGTAATTTACAAAACAAAAACTTGCACTTGACATGTTTGTACAAAATGGCGCGAAGAACCCTTTTTTTATTGACCAGGAATCGAATCACTTCTTCCTTTTAATCTACAGCCTTAACAGTTAGACCACGGCGGCAGTCATATATTTATATGCCTTTTCAATTCGCCTTCACACTTTTATCGAATTTAATTAAATATACAGAAGCAGAACCTCGCTTTGTGTCAGTCTTACTTCTGACAGCATAAAGCATAATGAGAGAAAAGCTTGCAATTTATGACGTTAATATGTCAGACATTATAAGTTCGTATAACATATGTATATTAAAATAATTTACAATTACTTGATAGCTGTTACTTTTTTATTGTTATTTCGCTAGGTTGATGTACAAAACGTTGCTTTTGTTAGCGTAAGTATCTTATTACATAATAAAATTATTTAAAAAAAACTAAAACGGACTTTAAAACTATGCCTATATAAAAAGTATAGCAAAGTATCATCACGACCGTTTCCCTTTCGGGGTTGTCAGAAACCACGCTTATTAATAAGCGGATTCACATTTAGCCAACTTTACTATAGGCCAATCATGACAAGTGGCAAGCTCGTCATATAATAAATAATAATAAGGCAAGCGCGGCGTCGTACCAAACTCGGGAAATATCACAAATAAATTAAATATTAATTAAATGTATTTATATATATTAATAAATATTTTTGTGTCCCAACCAGAATCGAAACCGGTACCTTCGAGTCTAAATCCACGGGTCTCTTTTTTTGACTCCCTCCGTGGTCTAGCGGTTAAGTCCGTGGATTTAGACTCAGAGGTACCGGGTTCGATTCCTGGTCGAGACACAAAAATATTTAATAATGTAAATAAATACATTTAATTAACATTTAATTTATTTGTGATATTTCTCGAGTTTGGTACGCTGGAGACATCGACGAACTTGCCACTTGTCATTATTGGCCTATAGTAAAGTTCGCTAAATGTGAATCCGCTTATTTATAAGCGCAGTTTCTGACCACCCCGAAAGGGAAACGGTCGTGATGATACATTATATTTTTTTTGAAGTCGGTTAAAAAGTGAATTTCATTCTGATAAGCGATTGATGAATTCGCCCTTAGACTATATTGCTTTTTACCAATATTCATCGCGCTTCCGGTGTACGGTAGCCTGAAGCAGCAAGATAATATGCAGCATCTTAATACAAGGCATCGTTTTTTACTGTTTTTCGCGCTTCCGGTGTGCGGCGCCGTGTAGCAGGGAGCTAAAACGCAATCAGTTTTACGGCAGGCATCTCATACGTGAAATGCCACCTGCATTTCGTATATTTGAATTCTCTTGTTGAACAATGCAGCAGAATAGCTTTGTTTTGCGAATCTCGTCGCGGCGTAACGAGCCCGGAACAAAGAACACCTCCCCACATATCTTAGATGCGCTTGAATTTATTTACAACTTGTTCAATTACTATTAAAACATTTAAACTTGCCTTTCTACTTTCTAGAATGATTCCGTGGTCTAATGAATTCTAAATATTTTTAATAGATGGTAGACGACCTGATGGTGGTAATTTGCCCAGTCTGCCGGCACGGGGAAGTATCCACCGTTCCTGCCGATAAACTCTGTAGAGTGTATCAACACGTCTCGGGATCAGGCTAAATTGCCGTCATGCCTAGTCGTGCCGGCACAGTGTTAGGGACTGATGTCAGTCATGAGTATCTAATTTCAGTTGCTAACATTCATGGACCTCGTGTACCACTTATCATTAGGTGGGAGCAAGGACACATGTCGTGCTAGTATAAAAAAAAAACTATTTTAACAGTCGGGGTCCCAATCTTTATAATAAACTCGAATTGCAAGCAATTAGTCATGGATACTGTGAAAATATTGAACCTAGGTACAGCTAGGTATTTACAAAAAATAGTTTTTGTTACCTACCTCATATCTATAATCTTAATTTATACATACCTACCTATGGTATTTTATTTATTATTTCATTATGCGAAATTTTAGATTGTAGGTATCTAAATATTGGCGATTCATGGTAATCTATACATATTTGACATTAAATATTACCGGTGTGAAGTTAGCGGCCAAAAGTTTTCTGCCAAGATAACCCGCCCAATTTGAAAAGTTATTTAAAAAAAATAATTAATTTATGAAGAGCGATCCAATATTCATGATTAGTAAAAGGCCCAGAGTAATCTCGAGTAAAGTGTATGCCATATATATTTTATTTAAAACTCGAATCCAGTTTTTTAGAAAAACTATTTATAATTTGAGTTTTTTGAAAATTAGACTACCACATCCCCTGTGTAAGCCACGAGGACCTAGTACATTATAAAGAGGGCTTCAGTATTATTTACTGATAAAAGGTACAGCGTGTACTCATGGCTAGTTATTGCGATATGATTTTTTGAAATAACACTAATTAAAATTTTAGGAAAAAATACTTTGTTTCAAGTATTTTGGCAATTAGACTAACTTGTCCCCTGTGTAAGCCATATCCACCTAGTACATTATAAAGAGGGCTTTGGTATTATTTACTGATAAAAGGTACAGGGTGTACTCATGGCTAGTTATTGCGATATGATTTTTTGAAATAACACTAATTAAAATTTTAGGAAAAAATACTTTGTTTCAAGTATTTTGGCAATTAGACTAACTTGTCCCCTGTGTAAGCCATATCCACCTAGTACATTATAAAGAGGGCTTTGGTATTATTTACTGATAAAAGGTACAGGGTGTACTCATGGCTAGTTATTGCGATATAATTTTTTGAAATAACACTAATTAAAATTTTAGGAAAAAATACTTTGTTTCAAGTATTTTGGCAATTAGACTAACTTGTCCCCTGTGTAAGCCATATCCACCTAGTACATTATAAAGAGGGCTTCAGTATTATTTACTGATAAAAGGTACAGGGTGTACTCATGGCTAGTTATTGCGATATGATTTTTTGAAATAACACTAATTAAAATTTTAGGAAAAAATACTTTGTTTCAAGTATTTTGGCAATTAGACTAACTTGTCCCCTGTGTAAGCCATATCCACCTAATACATTACAAAGAGGGCTTCAGTATTATTTACTGATAAAAGGTACAGGGTGTACTCATGGCTAGTTATTGCGATATGATTTTTTGAAATAACACTAATTAAAATTTAAGGCAAAAATACTTTAATTCAAGTATTTTGGCAATTAGACTAACTTGTCCCCTGTGTAAGCCATATCCACCTAGTACATTATAAAGAGGGCTTCAGTATTATTTACTGATAAAAGGTACAGGGTGTACTCATGGCTAGTTATTGCGATATGATTTTTTGAAATAACACTAATTAAAATTTAAGGCAAAAATACTTTGTTTCAAGTATTTTGGCAATTAGACTAACTTGTCCCCTGTGTAAGCCATATCCACCTAGTACATTATAAAGAGGGCTTCAGTATTATTTACTGATAAAAGGTACAGGGTGTACGCATGACTAGTTATTGCGATATGATTTTTTGAAATAACACTAATTAAAATTTTAGGAAAAAATGCTTTGTTTCAAGTATTTTGGCAATTAGACTAACTTGTCCCCTGTGTAAGCCATATCCACCTAGTACATTATAAAGAGGGCTTCAGTATTATTTACTGATAAAAGGTACAGGGTGTACTCATGGCTAGTTATTGCGATATGATTTTCTGAAATAACACTAATTAAAATTTTAGGAAAAAATACTTTTTTTCTAGTATTTTGAAAATTACACTATCTTATCCCCTGTGTAAGCCATATCCACCTAGTACATTATAAAGAGGGCTTCAGTATTATTTACTGATAAAAGGTCCAGGGTGTACTCATGGCCAGTTATTGCGATATGATTTTCTGAAATAACACTAATTAAAATTTAAAAAAAAAATACTTTGTTTCAAGTATTTTGGCAATTAGACTAACTTGTCCCCTGTGTAAGCCATATCCACCTAGTACATTATAATGAGGGCTTCAGTATTATTTACTGATAAAAGGTACAGGGTGTACGCATGACTAGTTATTGCGATATGATTTTTTGAAATAACACTAATTAAAATTTTAGGAAAAAATGCTTTGTTTCAAGTATTTTGGCAATTAGACTAACTTGTCCCCTGTGTAAGCCATATCCACCTAGTACATTATAAAGAGGGCTTCAGTATTATTTACTGATAAAAGGTACAGGGTGTACTCATGGCTAGTTATTGCGATATGATTTTTTGAAATAACACTAATTAAAATTTTAGGAAAAAATACTTTGTTTCAAGTATTTTGGCAATTAGACTAACTTGTCTCCTGTGTAAGCCATATCCACCTAGCACATTACAAAGAGGGCTTCAGTATTATTTACTGATAAAAGGTACAGGGTGTACTCATGGCTAGTTATTGCGATATGATTTTTTGAAATAACACTAATTAAAATTTTAGGAAAAAATACTTTGTTTCAAGTATTTTGGCAATTAGACTAACTTGTCCCCTGTGTAAGCCATATCCACCTAATACATTATAAAGAGGGCTTCAGTATTATTTACTGATAAAAGGTACAGGGTGTACTCATGGCTAGTTATTGCGATATGATTTTTTGAAATAACACTAATTAAAATTTAAGGCAAAAATACTTTGTTTCAAGTATTTTGGCAATTAGACTAACTTGTCCCCTGTGTAAGCCATATCCACCTAGTACATTATAAAGAGGGCTTCAGTATTATATACTGATAAAAGGTACAGGGTGTACTCATGACTAGTTATTGCGATATGATTTTTTGAAATAACACTAATTAAAATTTTAGGAAAAAATACTTTGTTTCATGTATTTTGGCAATTAGACTAACTTGTCCCCTGTGTAAGCCATATCCACCTAGTACATTACAAAGAGGGCTTCAGTATTATTTACTGATAAAAGGTACAGGGTGTACTCATGGCTAGTTATTGCGATATGATTTTCTGAAATAACACTAATTAAAATTTTAGGAAAAAATACTTTTTTTCTAGTATTTTGAAAATTACACTATCTTATCCCCTGTGTAAGCCATATCCACCTAGTACATTATAAAGAGGGCTTCAGTATTATTTACTGATAAAAGGTCCAGGGTGTACTCATGGCCAGTTATTGCGATATGATTTTCTGAAATAACACTAATTAAAATTTAAAAAAAAAATACTTTGTTTCAAGTATTTTGGCAATTAGACTAACTTGTCCCCTGTGTAAGCCATATCCACCTAGTACATTATAAAGAGGGCTTCAGTATTATTTACTGATAAAAGGTACAGGGTGTACGCATGACTAGTTATTGCGATATGATTTTTTGAAATAACACTAATTAAAATTTTAGGAAAAAATACTTTGTTTCATGTATTTTGGCAATTAGACTAACTTGTCCCCTGTGTAAGCCATATCCACCTAGTACATTACAAAGAGGGCTTCAGTATTATTTACTGATAAAAGGTACAGGGTGTACTCATGGCTAGTTATTGCGATATGATTTTCTGAAATAACACTAATTAAAATTTTAGGAAAAAATACTTTTTTTCTAGTATTTTGAAAATTACACTATCTTATCCCCTGTGTAAGCCATATCCACCTAGTACATTATAAAGAGGGCTTCAGTATTATTTACTGATAAAAGGTCCAGGGTGTACTCATGGCCAGTTATTGCGATATGATTTTCTGAAATAACACTAATTAAAATTTTAAAAAAAAATACTTTGTTTCAAGTATTTTGGCAATTAGACTAACTTGTCCCCTGTGTAAGCCATATCCACCTAGTACATTATAAAGAGGGCTTTGGTATTATTTACTGATAAAAGGTACAGGGTGTACTCATGGCTAGTTATTGCGATATGATTTTTTGAAATAACACTAATTAAAATTTTAGGAAAAAATACTTTGTTTCAAGTATTTTGGCAATTAGACTAACTTGTCCCCTGTGTAAGCCATATCCACCTAGTACATTATAAAGAGGGCTTTGGTATTATTTACTGATAAAAGGTACAGGGTGTACTCATGGCTAGTTATTGCGATATAATTTTTTGAAATAACACTAATTAAAATTTTAGGAAAAAATACTTTGTTTCAAGTATTTTGGCAAGTAGACTAACTTGTCCCCTGTGTAAGCCATATCCACCTAGTACATTATAAAGAGGGCTTCAGTATTATTTACTGATAAAAGGTACAGGGTGTACTCATGGCTAGTTATTGCGATATGATTTTTTGAAATAACACTAATTAAAATTTTAGGAAAAAATACTTTGTTTCAAGTATTTTGGCAATTAGACTAACTTGTCCCCTGTGTAAGCCATATCCACCTAATACATTACAAAGAGGGCTTCAGTATTATTTACTGATAAAAGGTACAGGGTGTACTCATGGCTAGTTATTGCGATATGATTTTTTGAAATAACACTAATTAAAATTTAAGGCAAAAATACTTTAATTCAAGTATTTTGGCAATTAGACTAACTTGTCCCCTGTGTAAGCCATATCCACCTAGTACATTATAAAGAGGGCTTCAGTATTATTTACTGATAAAAGGTACAGGGTGTACTCATGGCTAGTTATTGCGATATGATTTTTTGAAATAACACTAATTAAAATTTAAGGCAAAAATACTTTGTTTCAAGTATTTTGGCAATTAGACTAACTTGTCCCCTGTGTAAGCCATATCCACCTAGTACATTATAAAGAGGGCTTCAGTATTATTTACTGATAAAAGGTACAGGGTGTACGCATGACTAGTTATTGCGATATGATTTTTTGAAATAACACTAATTAAAATTTTAGGAAAAAATGCTTTGTTTCAAGTATTTTGGCAATTAGACTAACTTGTCCCCTGTGTAAGCCATATCCACCTAGTACATTATAAAGAGGGCTTCAGTATTATTTACTGATAAAAGGTACAGGGTGTACTCATGGCTAGTTATTGCGATATGATTTTCTGAAATAACACTAATTAAAATTTTAAAAAAAAATACTTTTTTTCTAGTATTTTGAAAATTACACTATCTTATCCCCTGTGTAAGCCATATCCACCTAGTACATTATAAAGAGGGCTTCAGTATTATTTACTGATAAAAGGTCCAGGGTGTACTCATGGCCAGTTATTGCGATATGATTTTCTGAAATAACACTAATTAAAATTTAAAAAAAAAATACTTTGTTTCAAGTATTTTGGCAATTAGACTAACTTGTCCCCTGTGTAAGCCATATCCACCTAGTACATTATAAAGAGGGCTTCAGTATTATTTACTGATAAAAGGTACAGGGTGTACGCATGACTAGTTATTGCGATATGATTTTTTGAAATAACACTAATTAAAATTTTAGGAAAAAATGCTTTGTTTCAAGTATTTTGGCAATTAGACTAACTTGTCCCCTGTGTAAGCCATATCCACCTAGTACATTATAAAGAGGGCTTCAGTATTATTTACTGATAAAAGGTACAGGGTGTACTCATGGCTAGTTATTGCGATATGATTTTTTGAAATAACACTAATTAAAATTTTAGGAAAAAATACTTTGTTTCAAGTATTTTGGCAATTAGACTAACTTGTCTCCTGTGTAAGCCATATCCACCTAGTACATTACAAAGAGGGCTTCAGTATTATTTACTGATAAAAGGTACAGGGTGTACTCATGGCTAGTTATTGCGATATGATTTTTTGAAATAACACTAATTAAAATTTTAGGAAAAAATACTTTGTTTCAAGTATTTTGGCAATTAGACTAACTTGTCCCCTGTGTAAGCCATATCCACCTAATACATTATAAAGAGGGCTTCAGTATTATTTACTGATAAAAGGTACAGGGTGTACTCATGGCTAGTTATTGCGATATGATTTTTTGAAATAACACTAATTAAAATTTAAGGCAAAAATACTTTGTTTCAAGTATTTTGGCAATTAGACTAACTTGTCCCCTGTGTAAGCCATATCCACCTAGTACATTATAAAGAGGGCTTCAGTATTATATACTGATAAAAGGTACAGGGTGTACTCATGACTAGTTATTGCGATATGATTTTTTGAAATAACACTAATTAAAATTTTAGGAAAAAATACTTTGTTTCATGTATTTTGGCAATTAGACTAACTTGTCCCCTGTGTAAGCCATATCCACCTAGTACATTACAAAGAGGGCTTCAGTATTATTTACTGATAAAAGGTACAGGGTGTACTCATGGCTAGTTATTGCGATATGATTTTCTGAAATAACACTAATTAAAATTTTAGGAAAAAATACTTTTTTTCTAGTATTTTGAAAATTACACTATCTTATCCCCTGTGTAAGCCATATCCACCTAGTACATTATAAAGAGGGCTTCAGTATTATTTACTGATAAAAGGTCCAGGGTGTACTCATGGCCAGTTATTGCGATATGATTTTCTGAAATAACACTAATTAAAATTTAAAAAAAAAATACTTTGTTTCAAGTATTTTGGCAATTAGACTAACTTGTCCCCTGTGTAAGCCATATCCACCTAGTACATTATAAAGAGGGCTTCAGTATTATTTACTGATAAAAGGTACAGGGTGTACGCATGACTAGTTATTGCGATATGATTTTTTGAAATAACACTAATTAAAATTTTAGGAAAAAATGCTTTGTTTCAAGTATTTTGGCAATTAGACTAACTTGTCCCCTGTGTAAGCCATATCCACCTAGTACATTATAAAGAGGGCTTCAGTATTATTTACTGATAAAAGGTACAGGGTGTACTCATGGCTAGTTATTGCGATATGATTTTTTGAAATAACACTAATTAAAATTTTAGGAAAAAATACTTTGTTTCAAGTATTTTGGCAATTAGACTAACTTGTCTCCTGTGTAAGCCATATCCACCTAGCACATTACAAAGAGGGCTTCAGTATTATTTACTGATAAAAGGTACAGGGTGTACTCATGGCTAGTTATTGCGATATGATTTTTTGAAATAACACTAATTAAAATTTTAGGAAAAAATACTTTGTTTCAAGTATTTTGGCAATTAGACTAACTTGTCCCCTGTGTAAGCCATATCCACCTAATACATTATAAAGAGGGCTTCAGTATTATTTACTGATAAAAGGTACAGGGTGTACTCATGGCTAGTTATTGCGATATGATTTTTTGAAATAACACTAATTAAAATTTAAGGCAAAAATACTTTGTTTCAAGTATTTTGGCAATTAGACTAACTTGTCCCCTGTGTAAGCCATATCCACCTAGTACATTATAAAGAGGGCTTCAGTATTATATACTGATAAAAGGTACAGGGTGTACTCATGACTAGTTATTGCGATATGATTTTTTGAAATAACACTAATTAAAATTTTAGGAAAAAATACTTTGTTTCATGTATTTTGGCAATTAGACTAACTTGTCCCCTGTGTAAGCCATATCCACCTAGTACATTACAAAGAGGGCTTCAGTATTATTTACTGATAAAAGGTACAGGGTGTACTCATGGCTAGTTATTGCGATATGATTTTCTGAAATAACACTAATTAAAATTTTAGGAAAAAATACTTTTTTTCTAGTATTTTGAAAATTACACTATCTTATCCCCTGTGTAAGCCATATCCACCTAGTACATTATAAAGAGGGCTTCAGTATTATTTACTGATAAAAGGTCCAGGGTGTACTCATGGCCAGTTATTGCGATATGATTTTCTGAAATAACACTAATTAAAATTTAAAAAAAAAATACTTTGTTTCAAGTATTTTGGCAATTAGACTAACTTGTCCCCTGTGTAAGCCATATCCACCTAGTACATTATAAAGAGGGCTTCAGTATTATTTACTGATAAAAGGTACAGGGTGTACGCATGACTAGTTATTGCGATATGATTTTTTGAAATAACACTAATTAAAATTTTAGGAAAAAATACTTTGTTTCATGTATTTTGGCAATTAGACTAACTTGTCCCCTGTGTAAGCCATATCCACCTAGTACATTACAAAGAGGGCTTCAGTATTATTTACTGATAAAAGGTACAGGGTGTACTCATGGCTAGTTATTGCGATATGATTTTCTGAAATAACACTAATTAAAATTTTAGGAAAAAATACTTTTTTTCTAGTATTTTGAAAATTACACTATCTTATCCCCTGTGTAAGCCATATCCACCTAGTACATTATAAAGAGGGCTTCAGTATTATTTACTGATAAAAGGTCCAGGGTGTACTCATGGCCAGTTATTGCGATATGATTTTCTGAAATAACACTAATTAAAATTTTAAAAAAAAATACTTTGTTTCAAGTATTTTGGCAATTACACTAACTTGTCCCCTGTGTAAGCCATATCCACCTAGTACATTATAAAGAGGGCTTTGGTATTATTTACTGATAAAAGGTACAGGGTGTACTCATGGCTAGTTATTGCGATATGATTTTTTGAAATAACACTAATTAAAATTTTAGGAAAAAATACTTTGTTTCAAGTATTTTGGCAATTAGACTAACTTGTCCCCTGTGTAAGCCATATCCACCTAGTACATTATAAAGAGGGCTTTGGTATTATTTACTGATAAAAGGTACAGGGTGTACTCATGGCTAGTTATTGCGATATAATTTTTTGAAATAACACTAATTAAAATTTTAGGAAAAAATACTTTGTTTCAAGTATTTTGGCAAGTAGACTAACTTGTCCCCTGTGTAAGCCATATCCACCTAGTACATTATAAAGAGGGCTTCAGTATTATTTACTGATAAAAGGTACAGGGTGTACTCATGGCTAGTTATTGCGATATGATTTTTTGAAATAACACTAATTAAAATTTTAGGAAAAAATACTTTGTTTCAAGTATTTTGGCAATTAGACTAACTTGTCTCCTGTGTAAGCCATATCCACCTAATACATTACAAAGAGGGCTTCAGTATTATTTACTGATAAAAGGTACAGGGTGTACTCATGGCTAGTTATTGCGATATGATTTTTTGAAATAACACTAATTAAAATTTAAGGCAAAAATACTTTAATTCAAGTATTTTGGCAATTAGACTAACTTGTCCCCTGTGTAAGCCATATCCACCTAGTACATTATAAAGAGGGCTTCAGTATTATTTACTGATAAAAGGTACAGGGTGTACTCATGGCTAGTTATTGCGATATGATTTTTTGAAATAACACTAATTAAAATTTAAGGCAAAAATACTTTGTTTCAAGTATTTTGGCAATTAGACTAACTTGTCCCCTGTGTAAGCCATATCCACCTAGTACATTATAAAGAGGGCTTCAGTATTATTTACTGATAAAAGGTACAGGGTGTACGCATGACTAGTTATTGCGATATGATTTTTTGAAATAACACTAATTAAAATTTTAGGAAAAAATGCTTTGTTTCAAGTATTTTGGCAATTAGACTAACTTGTCCCCTGTGTAAGCCATATCCACCTAGTACATTATAAAGAGGGCTTCAGTATTATTTACTGATAAAAGGTACAGGGTGTACTCATGGCTAGTTATTGCGATATGATTTTCTGAAATAACACTAATTAAAATTTTAGGAAAAAATACTTTTTTTCTAGTATTTTGAAAATTACACTATCTTATCCCCTGTGTAAGCCATATCCACCTAGTACATTATAAAGAGGGCTTCAGTATTATTTACTGATAAAAGGTCCAGGGTGTACTCATGGCCAGTTATTGCGATATGATTTTCTGAAATAACACTAATTAAAATTTAAAAAAAAAATACTTTGTTTCAAGTATTTTGGCAATTAGACTAACTTGTCCCCTGTGTAAGCCATATCCACCTAGTACATTATAAAGAGGGCTTCAGTATTATTTACTGATAAAAGGTACAGGGTGTACGCATGACTAGTTATTGCGATATGATTTTTTGAAATAACACTAATTAAAATTTTAGGAAAAAATGCTTTGTTTCAAGTATTTTGGCAATTAGACTAACTTGTCCCCTGTGTAAGCCATATCCACCTAGTACATTATAAAGAGGGCTTCAGTATTATTTACTGATAAAAGGTACAGGGTGTACTCATGGCTAGTTATTGCGATATGATTTTTTGAAATAACACTAATTAAAATTTTAGGAAAAAATACTTTGTTTCAAGTATTTTGGCAATTAGACTAACTTGTCTCCTGTGTAAGCCATATCCACCTAGTACATTACAAAGAGGGCTTCAGTATTATTTACTGATAAAAGGTACAGGGTGTACTCATGGCTAGTTATTGCGATATGATTTTTTGAAATAACACTAATTAAAATTTTAGGAAAAAATACTTTGTTTCAAGTATTTTGGCAATTAGACTAACTTGTCCCCTGTGTAAGCCATATCCACCTAATACATTATAAAGAGGGCTTCAGTATTATTTACTGATAAAAGGTACAGGGTGTACTCATGGCTAGTTATTGCGATATGATTTTTTGAAATAACACTAATTAAAATTTAAGGCAAAAATACTTTGTTTCAAGTATTTTGGCAATTAGACTAACTTGTCCCCTGTGTAAGCCATATCCACCTAGTACATTATAAAGAGGGCTTCAGTATTATATACTGATAAAAGGTACAGGGTGTACTCATGACTAGTTATTGCGATATGATTTTTTGAAATAACACTAATTAAAATTTTAGGAAAAAATACTTTGTTTCATGTATTTTGGCAATTAGACTAACTTGTCCCCTGTGTAAGCCATATCCACCTAGTACATTACAAAGAGGGCTTCAGTATTATTTACTGATAAAAGGTACAGGGTGTACTCATGGCTAGTTATTGCGATATGATTTTCTGAAATAACACTAATTAAAATTTTAGGAAAAAATACTTTTTTTCTAGTATTTTGAAAATTACACTATCTTATCCCCTGTGTAAGCCATATCCACCTAGTACATTATAAAGAGGGCTTCAGTATTATTTACTGATAAAAGGTCCAGGGTGTACTCATGGCCAGTTATTGCGATATGATTTTCTGAAATAACACTAATTAAAATTTAAAAAAAAAATACTTTGTTTCAAGTATTTTGGCAATTAGACTAACTTGTCCCCTGTGTAAGCCATATCCACCTAGTACATTATAAAGAGGGCTTCAGTATTATTTACTGATAAAAGGTACAGGGTGTACGCATGACTAGTTATTGCGATATGATTTTTTGAAATAACACTAATTAAAATTTTATGAAAAAATGCTTTGTTTCAAGTATTTTGGCAATTAGACTAACTTGTCCCCTGTGTAAGCCATATCCACCTAGTACATTATAAAGAGGGCTTCAGTATTATTTACTGATAAAAGGTACAGGGTGTACTCATGGCTAGTTATTGCGATATGATTTTTTGAAATAACACTAATTAAAATTTTAGGAAAAAATACTTTGTTTCAAGTATTTTGGCAATTAGACTAACTTGTCCCCTGTGTAAGCCATATCCACCTAATACATTATAAAGAGGGCTTCAGTATTATTTACTGATAAAAGGTACAGGGTGTACTCATGGCTAGTTATTGCGATATGATTTTTTGAAATAACACTAATTAAAATTTAAGGCAAAAATACTTTGTTTCAAGTATTTTGGCAATTAGACTAACTTGTCCCCTGTGTAAGCCATATCCACCTAGTACATTATAAAGAGGGCTTCAGTATTATTTACTGATAAAAGGTACAGGGTGTACTCATGACTAGTTATTGCGATATGATTTTTTGAAATAACACTGATTAAAATTTTAGGAAAAAATACTTTGTTTCATGTATTTTGGCAATTAGACTAACTTGTCCCCTGTGTAAGCCATATCCACCTAGTACATTACAAAGAGGGCTTCAGTATTATTTACTGATAAAAGGTACAGGGTGTACTCATGGCTAGTTATTGCGATATGATTTTCTGAAATAACACTAATTAAAATTTTAGGAAAAAATTCTTTTTTTCTAGTATTTTGAAAATTACACTATCTTATCCCCTGTCTAAGCCATATCCACCTAGAACATTATAAAGAGGGCTTCAGTATTATTTACTGATAAAAGGTACAGGGTGTACTCATGACTAGTTATTGCGATATGATTTTTTGAAATAACACTGATTAAAATTTTAGGAAAAAATACTTTGTTTCATGTATTTTGGCAATTAGACTAACTTGTCCCCTGTGTAAGCCATATCCACCTAGTACATTACAAAGAGGGCTTTAGTATTATTTACTGATAAAAGGTACAGGGTGTACTCATGGCTAGTTATTGCGATATGATTTTCTGAAATAACACTAATTAAAATTTTAGGAAAAAATACTTTTTTTCTAGTATTTTGAAAATTACACTATCTTATCCCCTGTGTAAGCCATATCCACCTAGTACATTATAAAGAGGGCTTCAGTATTATTTACTGATAAAAGGTCCAGGGTGTACACATGGCCAGTTATTGCGATATGATTTTCTGAAATAACACTAATTAAAATTTTAGGAAAAAATACTTTGTTCAAGTATTTTGGCAATTAGACTAACTTGTCCCCTGTGTAAGCCATATCCACCTAGTACATTATAAAGAGGGCTTCAGTATTATTTACTGATAAAAGGTCCAGGGTGTACTCATGGCCAGTTATTGCGATATGATTTTCTGAAATAACACTAATTAAAATTTTAGGAAAAAATACTTTGTTTCAAGTATTTTGGCAATTAGACTAACTTGTCCCCTGTGTAAGCCATATCCACCTAGTACATTATAAAGAGGGCTTCAGTATTATTTACTGATAAAAGGTACAGGGTGAACTCATGGCTAGTTATTGCGATATGATTTTTTGAAATAACACTAATTAAAATTTTAGGAAAAAATACTTTGTTTCAAGTATTTTGAAAGAAAGAAAGAAAGAAAATATTTTATTTGCCACATATCAATAAACACAACTTAAATAAAGACTGGTAGTATACACAATATGTGTGGTGACAAATAGGGAATCAGCTCAGCATGGATCTGCGACTCTGGGCCACAGCGCTGATTTTCGGCTAATCCCTTGTTAGGAGAGGTGCTAGTGGGTAATATATACAAATATATAGTGTGGTGTATGTATGTACGCATAAAAAGATAACTAATACATTAAATAAAAATAAAATATGTATAACAAAATTATCTTAAAAACAAATTATAAAATATTAAGAAGGTATGCTGCTACAGTAGCTGTTGGTATGTCAAAAGAGAGTTTTTATATTTATTTTTAAAAGCAACCGCCGACTGCATGTCGTGCAGTGGTGGGGGTAGGTTGTTCCATATCTTGGTAGCAGCATACCTAAAGGTCCCACGGAACGCTGAGGTCTTGTATCGGGGAAGACACAGTAGTTTGAGACTATAGTTTGGCAATTAGACTAACTTGTCCCCTGTGTAAGCCATATCCACCTCGTACATTACAAAGAGGGCTTCAGTATTATTTACTGATAAAAGGTACAGGATGTACTCATGGCTAGTTATTGCGATATGATTTTCTGAAATAACACTAATTAAAATTTTAGGAAAAAATACTTTTTTTCTAGTATTTTGAAAATAACACTATCTTATCCCCTGTGTAAGCCATATCCACCTAGTACATTATAAAGAGGGCTTTAGTATTATTTACTGATAAAAGGTACAGGGTGTACTCATGGCTAGTTATTGCGATATTTTTAATTAGTGTTATTTTAATTAGTGTTATTTCAGAAAATCATATCGCAATAACTAGCCATGAGTACACCCTGTACCTTTTATCAGTAAATAATACTGAAGCCTTCTTTGTAATGTACTAGGTGGATATGGCTTACACAGGGGACAAGTTAGTCTAATTGCCAAAATACATGAAACAAAGTATTTTTTCCTAAAATTTTAATTAGTGTTATTTCAAAAAATCATATCGCAATAACTAGTCATGAGTACACCCTGTACCTTTTATCAGTAAATAATACTGAAGCCCTCTTTATAATGTTCTAGGTGGATATGGCTTACACAGGGGATAAGATAGTGTAATTTTCAAAATACTAGAAAAAAAGTATTTTTTCCTAAAATTTTAATTAGTGTTATTTCAGAAAATCATATCGCAATAACTAGCCATGAGTACACCCTGTACCTTTTATCAGTAAATAATACTGAAGCCCTCTTTGTAATGTACTAGGTGGATATGGCTTACACAGGGGACAAGTTAGTCTAATTGCCAAAATACATGAAACAAAGTATTTTATCCTAAAATTTTAATCAGTGTTATTTCAAAAAATCATATCGCAATAACTAGTCATGAGTACACCCTGTACCTTTTATCAGTAAATAATACTGAAGCCCTCTTTATAATGTACTAGGTGGATATGGCTTACACAGGGGACAAGTTAGTCTAATTGCCAAAATACTTGAAACAAAGTATTTTTTCCTAAAATTTTAATTAGTGTTATTTCAAAAAATCATATCGCAATAACTAGTCATGAGTACACCCTGTACCTTTTATCAGTAAATAATACTGAAGCCCTCTTTATAATGTACTAGGTGGATATGGCTTACACAGGGGACAAGTTAGTCTAATTGCCAAAATACTTGAAACAAAGTATTTTTGCCTTAAATTTTAATTAGTGTTATTTCAGAAAATCATATCGCAATAACTAGTCATGAGTACACCCTGTACCTTTTATCAGTAAATAATACTGAAGCCCTCTTTATAATGTACTAGGTGGATATGGCTTACACAGGGGACAAGTTAGTCTAATTGCCAAAATACTTGAAACAAAGTATTTTTGCCTTAAATTTTAATTAGTGTTATTTCAGAAAATCATATCGCAATAACTAGCCATGAGTACACCCTGTACCTTTTATCAGTAAATAATACTGAAGCCCTCTTTATAATGTACTAGGTGGATATGGCTTACACAGGGGACAAGTTAGTCTAATTGCCAAAATACTTGAAACAAAGTATTTTTGCCTTAAATTTTAATTAGTGTTATTTCAAAAAATCATATCGCAATAACTAGCCATGAGTACACCCTGTACCTTTTATCAGTAAATAATACTGAAGCCCTCTTTGTAATGTACTAGGTGGATATGGCTTACACAGGGGACAAGTTAGTCTAATTGCCAAAATACTTGAAACAAAGTATTTTTTCCTAAAATTTTAATTAGTATTATTTCAAAAAATCATATCGCAATAACTAGCCATGAGTACACCCTGGACCTTTTATCATTAAATAATACTGAAGCCCTCTTTGTAATGTACTAGGTGGTTATGGCTTACACAGGGGATAAGATAGTGTAATTTTCAAAATACTAGAAAAAAAGTATTTTTTCCTAAAATTTTAATTAGTGTTATTTCAAAAAATCATATCGCAATAACTAGCCATGAGTACACGCTGTACCTTTTATCAGTAAATAATACTGAAGCCCTCTTTATAATGTACTAGGTGGATATGGCTTACACAGGGGACAAGTTAGTCTAATTGCCAAAATACTTGAAACAAAGCATTTTTTCCTAAAATTTTAATTAGTGTTATTTCAAAAAATCATATCGCAATAACTAGTCATGAGTACACCCTGTACCTTTTATCAGTAAATAATACTGAAGCCCTCTTTATAATGTACTAGGTGGATATGGCTTACACAGGGGACAAGTTAGTCTAATTGCCAAAATACTTGAAACAAAGTATTTTTGCCTTAAATTTTAATTAGTGTTATTTCAAAAAATCATATCGCAATAACTAGCCATGAGTACACCCTGTACCTTTTATCAGTAAATAATACTGAAGCCCTCTTTGTAATGTACTAGGTGGATATGGCTTACACAGGGGACAAGTTAGTCTAATTGCCAAAATACTTGAAACAAAGTATTTTTTCCTAAAATTTTAATTAGTATTATTTCAAAAAATCATATCGCAATAACTAGCCATGAGTACACCCTGGACCTTTTATCATTAAATAATACTGAAGCCCTCTTTGTAATGTACTAGGTGGTTATGGCTTACACAGGGGATAAGATAGTGTAATTTTCAAAATACTAGAAAAAAAGTATTTTTTCCTAAAATTTTAATTAGTGTTATTTCAGAAAATCATATCGCAATAACTAGCCATGAGTACACCCTGTACCTTTTATCAGTAAATAATACTGAAGCCCTCTTTGTAATGTACTAGGTGGATATGGCTTACACAGGGGACAAGTTAGTCTAATTGCCAAAATACATGAAACAAAGTATTTTATCCTAAAATTTTAATCAGTGTTATTTCAAAAAATCATATCGCAATAACTAGTCATGAGTACACCCTGTACCTCTTATCAGTAAATAATACTGAAGCCCTCTTTATAATGTACTAGGTGGATATGGCTTACACAGGGGACAAGTTAGTCTAATTGCCAAAATACTTGAAACAAAGTATTTTTTCCTAAAATTTTAATTAGTGTTATTTCAAAAAATCATATCGCAATAACTAGTCATGAGTACACCCTGTACCTTTTATCAGTAAATAATACTGAAGCCCTCTTTATAATGTACTAGGTGGATATGGCTTACACAGGGGACAAGTTAGTCTAATTGCCAAAATACTTGAAACAAAGTATTTTTTCCTAAAATTTTAATTAGTATTATTTCAAAAAATCATATCGCAATAACTAGCCATGAGTACACCCTGGACCTTTTATCATTAAATAATACTGAAGCCCTCTTTGTAATGTACTAGGTGGTTATGGCTTACACAGGGGATAAGATAGTGTAATTTTCAAAATACTAGAAAAAAAGTATTTTTTCCTAAAATTTTAATTAGTGTTATTTCAAAAAATCATATCGCAATAACTAGCCATGAGTACACCCTGTACCTTTTATCAGTAAATAATACTGAAGCCCTCTTTATAATGTACTAGGTGGATATGGCTTACACAGGGGACAAGTTAGTCTAATTGCCAAAATACTTGAAACAAAGCATTTTTTCCTAAAATTTTAATTAGTGTTATTTCAAAAAATCATATCGCAATAACTAGTCATGAGTACACCCTGTACCTTTTATCAGTAAATAATACTGAAGCCCTCTTTATAATGTACTAGGTGGATATGGCTTACACAGGGGACAAGTTAGTCTAATTGCCAAAATACTTGAAACAAAGTATTTTTTTTTTAAATTTTAATTAGTGTTATTTCAGAAAATCATATCGCAATAACTGGCCATGAGTACACCCTGGACCTTTTATCAGTAAATAATACTGAAGCCCTCTTTATAATGTACTAGGTGGATATGGCTTACACAGGGGATAAGATAGTGTAATTTTCAAAATACTAGAAAAAAAGTATTTTTTCCTAAAATTTTAATTAGTGTTATTTCAGAAAATCATATCGCAATAACTAGCCATGAGTACACCCTGTACCTTTTATCAGTAAATAATACTGAAGCCCTCTTTATAATGTACTAGGTGGATATGGCTTACACAGGGGATAAGATAGTGTAATTTTCAAAATACTAGAAAAAAAGTATTTTTTCCTAAAATTTTAATTAGTGTTATTTCAGAAAATCATATCGCAATAACTAGCCATGAGTACACCCTGTACCTTTTATCAGTAAATAATACTGAAGCCCTCTTTATAATGTACTAGGTGGATATGGCTTACACAGGGGACAAGTTAGTCTAATTGCCAAAATACTTGAAACAAAGTATTTTTGCCTTAAATTTTAATTAGTGTTATTTCAAAAAATCATATCGCAATAACTAGCCATGAGTACACCCTGTACCTTTTATCAGTAAATAATACTGAAGCCCTCTTTGTAATGTACTAGGTGGATATGGCTTACACAGGGGACAAGTTAGTCTAATTGCCAAAATACTTGAAACAAAGTATTTTTTCCTAAAATTTTAATTAGTATTATTTCAAAAAATCATATCGCAATAACTAGCCATGAGTACACCCTGGACCTTTTATCATTAAATAATACTGAAGCCCTCTTTGTAATGTACTAGGTGGTTATGGCTTACACAGGGGATAAGATAGTGTAATTTTCAAAATACTAGAAAAAAAGTATTTTTTCCTAAAATTTTAATTAGTTTTATTTCAGAAAATCATATCGCAATAACTAGCCATGAGTACACCCTGTACCTTTTATCAGTAAATAATACTGAAGCCCTCTTTGTAATGTACTAGGTGGATATGGCTTACACAGGGGACAAGTTAGTCTAATTGCCAAAATACATGAAACAAAGTATTTTTTCCTAAAATTTTAATTAGTGTTATTTCAAAAAATCATATCGCAATAACTAGTCATGAGTACACCCTATACCTTTTATCAGTAAATAATACTGAAGCCCTCTTTATAATGTACTAGGTAGATATGGCTTACACAGGGGACAAGTTAGTCTAATTGCCAAAATACTTGAAACAAAGTATTTTTTCCTAAAATTTTAATAAGTGTTATTTCAAAAAATCATATCGCAATAACTAGCCATGAGTACACCCTGTACCTTTTATCAGTAAATAATACTGAAGCCCTTTTTATAATGTACTAGGTGGATATGGCTTACACAGGGGACAAGTTAGTCTAATTGCCAAAATACTTGAAACAAAGTATTTTTTCCTAAAATTTTAATTAGTGTTATTTCAAAAAATCATATCGCAATAACTAGCCATGAGTACACCCTGTACCTTTTATCAGTAAATAATACTGAAGCCCTCTTTATAATGTACTAGGTGGATATGGCTTACACAGGGGACAAGTTAGTCTAATTGCCAAAATACTTGAAACAAAGTATTTTTTCCTAAAATTTTAATTAGTGTTATTTCAAAAAATTATATCGCAATAACTAGCCATGAGTACACCCTGTACCTTTTATCAGTAAATAATACCAAAGCCCTCTTTATAATGTACTAGGTGGATATGGCTTACACAGGGGACAAGTTAGTCTAATTGCCAAAATACTTGAAACAAAGTATTTTTTCCTAAAATTTTAATTAGTGTTATTTCAAAAAATCATATCGCAATAACTAGCCATGAGTACACCCTGTACCTTTTATCAGTAAATAATACTGAAGCCCTCTTTATAATGTACTAGGTCCTCGTGGCTTACACAGGGGATGTGGTAGTCTAATTTTCAAAAAACTCAAATTATAAATAGTTTTTCTAAAAAACTGGATTCGAGTTTTAAATAAAATATATATGGCATACACTTTACTCGAGATTACTCTGGGCCTTTTACTAATCATGAATATTGGATCGCTCTTCATAAATTAATTATTTTTTTTAATTGACTTTTCAAATTGGGCGGGTTATCTTGGCAGAAAACTTTTGGCCGCTAACTTCACACCGGTTTAAATATTACTGAATATTTTTTTATATGAAATGTAATGTAGGTAGGCGTAGGTAGGACCTATATATATATTTTTTTATTAATATTGATATACTTTATTCAAAGGAATTAAGGTACAATGATTAAAAAAAAAAAAAAAAAACTTACATTTTAAAACATAAATGACTATTAATAAAAATAAACCTAATTAATCAATAAAAATACAACTAAAAACTAAAATGAAGAAAAAACCAAAAATTTTTTTTTAAATAAATTATAATTATTATTATTAATTTTTATCAATTTAAAATTTAAATACGGAGGCTTTACGTCTTCGTGACTTTTGACTCCTGCTTCTGTAGCTCGCTCTGACTTCGACGTGTAGGGACTATCAGACGGACAGTCAAGTCCAGACAAGGACATTATGACAGACAGCTTGCTTCCTATACTTTGCATTGACTTTCAATGCAAAGTGGTGGGAATGTCGTCGCGTGTCCGACCTCCTTTCAACAGACTCTGACCTCCTTTCTGACTGATTATTGGAGGACTATTTTATTTGACACATTGTTAGACTATGAGATTGATAGACGACTTTTTACTCAGACTTGACCAAGACGGGACAATTATAATTATTTTTATTTAATTCACCTTTTTTTTTTACACTAAAGATACCATTATGGCGACAAATCTATTATGTACCAGTCAATCAAAATGTCAAAAAAATTACACTTAGGTTTTAAAATAAGGCAGTACAATATTCAATTCACATTCTTAGAATTTACGATTGCTGTATATTTCCGATATAAAGAGGGAATCATTTTGAACGCAATAAATTAAAGAATAGAAGAAATGTTTCGTAAAATATTATTCAAAGACGTACAAAAAGTGTTGCCATAGAAATATATGCCAATAGAAGTACCACCACAATAAAATAATTTATTCTACCTAACTACTTCACTGCTGGAGAAAGGCCTCCCCCAAGGATCGCCACTTTACACGGTGTTTACACGTCCATCACTGCACCAAGAATACAGTCCAAGACCTTTGGCATAGAGTGTATTTTTTAAAAAATTTTATTAATTATTCTACAAGTTGGCATTAGTGGAACCTGAACCGACGGCTTTATTTTTTTATTTCTATTTTATTTAAAAACTTTATTATAAATCTATACAAAAGGCGAACGTAATGCCGCAAGACATTCTCTTCCCGTTAACCTTTGGGACATTGGGACATTTAAATATGAGTACGGTGCAAATAGAGAAATAAAATATTAAAATGAAACATAAATAATATTAAAAATTAACATACTTAGACAACTATAATATATATATACATATATATAATATATACACATACATACTAATACTACATAAATATAATACAATAAAATTATATAATAATACATAAATACCCTAATGTAATGTTACGTACTTTTCAACGCACGGGTACGGTGGTGAAGGAGAAAGTAAAATTTCTAAGCATTCCATGGTGCGGGTGACGAGTGTGGGAACGAGAGATAAGAAGAATGTCGGCCTTGCGACCGACGATATGCTGGTTCACAAAGGATAAATCTAAAGATAAAAAATCCTAAGTGGTTAAAACTAGGCGTGTATATCTAGTTGTAACTAGTATAAAGAAGTCTTGACTAACTATGGTATTAGCCGTGAACAAAGTGGATACATACAAGTTTAGCTAAATGCTACCGGCCGCACCTTGTTTTAGCTCTAACATTTATATGATGAGTGCAGATTCTTTAGAATATACATCTATTGTTAGGCGTGTCCGTAAAAAACATGTCTACGTTCGTAAAATATGATTCGAGAGCGTACAAAAAGTGTGACCCAATAAAATCGGTATTATTCGTCGTAATATAAAATAAATTGTGAGCCGCAGCATTGTTAAGCTCGGCTCTTACACCCGTAAACACGCTTTTGACGATCAAAGTGAAATCGTGTAATATTACAAGTGCTTTTATAATACTCATAAATTGTATCGACCCAATGAGACATAATAACCTTTTTTTTTACTAGCACGATATCTGATGGTAGGTTAGCAACTGGAGTCAGACACTTATGTCCGACATCAGTCCCTAACACTATGCCAACTTGACTAGATGCCTTTTCACACTTCGCTTGATGGACTCCAGGTTATAGGAAAGTGGAAACACAGAGGCTGGAAGAGCATTCCATATCTTTATTGTCCGACAGATGTATGAGTCACCAAATTTATAGGTACGCGAAGGGATGGTGACTACGGTATGTGGGTGCATATTCTGACCTGTGCGTGTGGTTCGGTATTATTAACCAGTTGTTGGAAGATTGGCACGCATAAAATATACGACAACAACTTTAAAATAAAGTTGACAATGCATATGATTAATGTGTGTCAATAAATTGATTGTGTTAGCCATTGTTTTAGAATAATTGTTAATTAATGTTTGGACTAGGAAACGAAAGTTTTCAACCAATGCGTTCTTCCAGTATTATCGTACGGATCAGAAACGTGGACACTGACAGTGGGTCTGGTCTACAAGTTTAAGGTCGCTCAGCGAGCTATGGAGAGAGCTATGCTCGGTATTTCTCTGATGGATAGAGTCCAAAACATGGACATCAGTCAGAAGACTAAAGTTACCGATATAGCCTTCAAAATTAGTAAGTTGAAGTGGCAATGGGCCGGACACTTCTGTCGCAGAACCGATGACCGATGGAGTAAACGCGTTCTGGAGTGGAGACCACGTACAGGAAAACGCAGAGTGGGAAGACCCCCCGCTAGGTGGACGGATGACTTGAAAAAGGTCGCTGGTGGGGGCTGGATGAGGGTGACAAAAGATCGTGTGAAGTGGCGAGCCGACATCCAGCAGTGGAGAGACATAGGCTGATGATGATGATGATAAATGTTAGGATTTTAATATATTATTTGTACGGCTCCTAAGGTAGATTGTTGCAGGGAAAAATATATTGTTCATCTTTAATTTGTAACCTTATAGATAAATATTTCATTTAATTTCAATATTTTATTATCATTTTGTTTAAGAGGAAATTTGCTCTTTCGTTTCTTGCAGTCTTCTTTACAATCCCAATGCACCTATTATTTGCGTATCTCACAGTTTTGGACGTCGTTCTTCCCATAATAAAGTAAAGTATAATCACGACCGTTTCCGTTTCGGGGTGGTCAGAAACCACGCTTATAAATAAGTGGATTCAAATTTAGCCATTACACATTTACTGTAGGCCAATCATGACAAGTGGCAAGCTCGTCGATGTCTCCAGCGTACCAAACTCGGGAAATATTACTAATAAATTAAATATTAATTAAATGTTTTTGTTTAAATTAATAAATATTTTTATGTCCCGACCAGGAATCGAACCCGTTACCTCCGAGTCTAAATCCACAATCATAACCATACCATAATAACCTACTTAAAATCCCTTTCCACTCTTCCAGCAGATACTTCTCTCTTCCCATAATAAAAAGTAGGTAAAATAAAATAATAAAAAACAATGCATTTAACAATTACCCTTATTGTGTCAGATTTAAAGTGTTGAGGAGATCAGATATTTGTCTCGTATACTTGATTAAGGGATAGTAGCTGCCGCCGTGGTCTGGCGGTTAAGTCCGTTGATTTAGACTCGGAGGTAGCGGGTTCGAATTCTGGTCGGGACACAAACATATTTATTAATGTACTCAAATTAATATTTAATTTATTTGTGGTATTTAGTTTGGTACGCTTGAGATATCGACAAGCTTGCCACTTGTCATGATTGGCCTATAGTAAAGTTGGCTAAATGTGAATCCGCTTATTTATATGGTTTCTGACCACCCCGCAAGAGAAACGGTCGTGATGTTACTTTACTTTTTAGTTTTTGATTAAGGTGATTATTGTATGCCATATTGAATGTAATATTGTATGACTTGAGTCTATGTGAAGCTGCACGCTCACAGCTGCAGTGACTTTTTCGGTAGAAACAGCTGATGAGAGTGGTGTCTAATCCTAATTGAGCTGCTAGGGATGCGGTATATAATAGTGTTGGTTAGGAAGGAGCAATCAAATTTATTGTGACATATCTTGTAAAGGACCTGTCATTCTTCTTTTATGAAGTGATGGAGTTTATATTGTTCTAGTGATTTATAGTAAAGATATTTGCTACGATAACACTTGTAGTTAATACCTGTTCTTTGCTGATATTCATTCGCTATCATGATTAGTAAAATAATTAATTTGTTATCTGACGAAACCGAGTGTACCAAATGTATGAAATGGTGAATAAATAAATGAAATATGTCTACAGAATTTACGCTGCACTGATTCGATCTGGTGACTATATTAATGGTAATGTGGGTTTCATATAGTAACACTATACCTAATAATAATTATACTCGTGCTTAGTCCGAGATATTCTTCTTTACAGTTAATATAAAGAAGAATATCATCAAAATCAAAATCAATCATTTATTTATAAACTTTTGGTACATTTATAAAGGGTGGTAAAATATGGGTGTGCTACAAAAGTCAACCTTTATCAGGTATATAAATATTTCTAAATAATGAATTTAACTAATAATATAATATTTCAAAAGTTACACAATTTTAACAATATAATGTCAATAGTAAAATAATATGACAATAAAAAATAATAAATTGTAAAGTATCCTTGAGAAAGTCGTCTATGTTATAGTAACCCTTGTTTGCCAATAGGTCAAATAAATTTATTTTAAATATTGTATTTTCATGATCTTAAAGGTGATCCGGGAGCTTATTAAATAACGTAGCAGCCATATTATAAATACTGTTTCCATAAAATGACGTCTTTCCTTGTATTTGAGGACACACTTCAAATTTATTTTTATGCGGACTAATCACGAGTATAATTGTACAATTAATCGAACTTAACTGAAGTGAAGTTCGATTGTAATTATATGAGGTGCTTAGTCCGAGATATTAATTTCCCTCCCTCCCATAAAACTAATATATTTTTTTGTACCATGTTCTTTTTAGGTCGTGAATATATATGTACTCTAAAGTGAATTGTTTAATTTAAGTGTTACCAGTAAAGTTTTGTATTTATTTTTTTGTTAGGGTTGCCTGTCTGACCGCCTCCGTGGTCAAGTGGTAACAAACGTTGCCGTGAACTCGGGAGTTCGTGGGTTCGATTCCCACCGGGGTCAAGTTGTACATTGTATAATTTGTCTCGGTCTGGGTGTTTATATGTATATATTTACAAAAAAAAAAAAGTATAATATGTAGTTTATCAACCATCTAGTTTTCGTAACACAAGCTTACCACGGAAACTAGATGCGCCATGTGTGACCTGTCTGGAAATATTTATTTATTTATATATTATATTATATTATATTATATTATATTATATTATATTATATTATATTATATTATATTATATTATATTATATTATATTATATTATATTATATTATATTATATTATATTATATTATATTATATTATATTATATTATATATGTAAAAAGAGTGAAACGATATAGTTTAGTTCGTTTAATTGTACAATAAACCAACAAATATAAATTACTAGGGAATCGTGTACCGTTTTCTTCCTTGCTTTGCCGGAAACCGAAATTCTTTATGAGCCATATTGTAGTTGCAACTACCCTATAAAATGCACTCCACTGTTTAAAGGCCAAATCATACAGATAATGGCCGGCATAACCGTGCACGGGAGACGACAAAGCGTCTGTAAATTTAATGTAAACGCCACCACGAGCTCCAATTTTACTTTTTACAAAGCTAGCATCATAATTTCATTACGCAATAAAAACAAATATTTATAAACTAGTTGTGAATCCACGAATTCCGAAGGCCCGTATAAATAAATCTATCTCACGATACGACTAATGTTAGTAGTGGTAACTTCCGAAGTGGTAAGGACACGCTTGTTTTTTTTTTAAAGAAGCGTTCTCATATATCTAACTTTAGGTTTTATTTATTTTTATTTATTTAAAAACTTTATTGAAAATCTATTCAAAATGCGAACGTAAAGCCGCAAAAAAACAATTCCCATTAACCTTTGGGACTGTAGGCTCAATATGACAATTTCTCAAGCAAGCAAGCTCGTCTAGTACTAAACTCGATAAATATCATAAATAAATGATATATCCGACCACGAATCGAACCCTGTATCTAAATCCACACACTTAACCGCGAGACCATTGAGTCAGTTATGGTTGTATCTTTTAGTCTTTCTTTATTTGACATTTATTTTATTTATTTATTTATTTAAACTTAATTGCACAAAGTACAAAGGCGGACCTAATGCCGCTAGACATTCTATGACGGTCAAACCTTCGGGACAACGAGAGCAGTAAGTACATAAGGTAGGTGCAATACTGAATAAACTTGAGTAGTTTAGTTGCAGATAACATATACATACTTATTAATAAATAATTTAGTGTGACAAGTCATCATCATTCATTACAGCTAGGACGCAGCCTCCTAGACATCCACTGTTGGAGATGGGCCTTCCAGAACATATATCTGGAGAATTTGGCCTACACTCGCCACGCTGGCCAGGCGGGTTGGCGAGGATCTGATGTCATTTTTTTATGATAATTTATTAACGACTCCACAAGTTGGTAATAGTGGAACCGAGACTGACGGCTTAACGTGCTCTACGAGCATTCATTCTAAGCATTCCATGGATTTACCCTGCGCGTGCCGGGTCCATCGTGTGTGGATAAGAGATAAGACCGGGCTTGCGACCGACAATAGGCTGGTTTAGGAAAAGCAAAAAGGAGCTATTATTGCTTTTAAAGCTGAGTATTGAACCCGTAAATCTATGACAAATGTACGTAAGTAATGTATATGTAATTTTCTTAAACCAGCCAATTGTCGGTCGCAAGCCCGAGACACCATTCTTCTCATTTCTTACCCACACACGATGGACCCGGCACCCGCACGGTGAATCCATGGAATGCTTAGAAATTTGTCTTCTATCATTGGTACATGCCGGGGGGGTTTGAACCGACCTTTGTAGGATTTTAAGAAAAGCGTTCCTACAACCGAGCCACCACCGTTCTCATGACTAGTCATACTTAAATAAAAATCGGTACTACAGCAATTCATATTATTTCATAAATCCGCCGCATTACCGTTTCAACTCTCGCATGACCTGCACCCGCCGTTGTCGTCTGTGTGATTTGACATTAAGTCTTAATGCATTTCAAAGCGTAATATCGCAGGATTTAACTTCAACAAATATAATATTAAAGCAAAAATGGCGGGCAATTAGTGTGCGTTAATAGTTCTTGAATACTAAAAGCTTTTACAAGAAAACAGAAGCGATTAAAATCTCAAAGTAGAAAAGCGACATAACACTTTTTGATTGCTGTTTCATTTAACAGTACATTTTAGATAAATATTTACAATATTTTTATTGGAAAGCAATCTTATTTGACATAATATATTTAATTTTGAACGCAGTACAACTATGACATCATTCGCTAATCGCTCTGATTGGTGTTCAAAAAAGATTTTCTAAAACAACGCGCGCGCCTCTACTTGATGTTTTACCCCGCTTTGCCTGTGTAAACGGCGACACGAAATTATTTTTGTAGTGCATTATTTTAATTTTGCTATATCTCCTAAAATATTTATTTAATTTTCATGGTGTAAAGAGAAAACAATAATATAAAAACCACGGCCAATGCAACAAACGTCGGGATACATATGTGTGTAAAGTACTGTAATGGGTACATGTAGGTTACAGAGTTTTATTTGCATTTTAAGAAAAAATAGTATTGTCAATATACGACAATGACAGGGTTGATGGGTTTTTGTGTTAAAAAAAAAGAAAAAAAAGAGGATCGGGGAGCTCGGACCGAGAGGTCGACAGAGCGAGTATTTTTATAAAGATTAGGATTAAAATAATAATTAGTTAAAGTCTACTGCGTGATAGTGTCCCACGTAGATTAGTGTTTAGTTTTTCTACATATGTAATTATTTCTAAAATCGAAAGTATAAAAAAGTTTTAGAATCCTCTCCGTAACAATTAAAAGCAATTACATAAATCCGCAGGCGTTGGATAAATAAATAAATAAAAATAGCTTTATTGCACAAAAACTAAAATAACTTAAAATTAATGTGCACAGGCGAGCTTTATGCCGTGAGGCATTATCCACCAGCTAACCTTTGGGAGTTTTGAAAACATGTGACAGGCAGAGTGCCAAGTAAATATTAAATAAACAATACATACTAATACTACATATACAATACATGTTATACATATAATAATACATATCTATAATACAATACATATAATTAAATATATACAGGAATTCATGAAATAAATAAATAAAATAAAACACATACTAAAGATATTGGAGTGAAAGTTGCACCGAGAGTACAAACAAGGGTCAATTTTAACACATAAATAATCGTCAGTTATTTTGAATAGATAACAAATAAGAATAAAGATGATTTTTAAAAGAAGCAGGAGTCGTTATAGTTCGAAGAGATAGTGGAAGAGTGTTCCAGAGAGACGCTGCAGAAACAGTAAAAGAATTTGAATATCTTGTCGAGGAATGAGTAGGAATAGCAAGAAGATTGTTTTGAGCAGATCGCAGGTCACGGTCATGAGTCGAAGAGAGAAACTCAAAACGTTCCTTTAAGTATAGTGGGAACAAAGGATTATTTAGAATACCAAAAAGGAACGTAAGTGTATGCTGATGTCTGCGAAAGCGAATATTGAGCCACTTTAACTGAATACGGAAAAGGGAAACATGATCATACTTACGCAGGCCAAATACATAGCGTATGCATAAGTTGAGAAGTCGATCGAGTTTATTCAGAAGCTCTTCAGTGATATCAGGATAGCAGACATCCGCATAATCAATTATGGGAAGCAACATAGTATTAGCGAGCGTTAATCTTGTCGATAATGGCAGGAAGAATTGAGCTCTCTTCAGAGTATGCATAGAGGCGAACACTTTTCTGCTTATCTCACTTACTTGGTGATTCCACGAAAGGTCTTGACATATTGTTAAACCGAGATTTTTAACTGTTTGGCAATACGGAATGCTCACACCATTAAAACAAACACATGGAAGCGTGGACATGTCCACTCTACTTAACATTTCTCTACTGCCGACTATCATAACTTGTGTCTTATTGGGATTAATTAACAAACCAAATTTTTCGGACCATACACGAATTTCCTCAAAATCCTGGTTCATTTCATTCACCGCCTCTGCCGCTTCTTCCCTATCAAAATGCGCATATAGCTGTAGGTCGTCTGCATAAAGGTGATAATTGCATTTAATTGGTCTCGTAGCAGTATTTATAAAAATAGAAAACAGCAGAGGGGACAGGACACCACCTTGAGGTACGCCAGTCGTTATCTGGCACCAATCAGAAAACGTGTCATCCACTCTAATACGCTGAACCCGAGAACCCAGATAGCTATTAAACCAACTAATTGCGATCTGGGAGATGTTAAGGGAGCACATGGTAGCTGTCAGGATCTCATGGTCAACGCAATTAAAGGCATTACTAAAGTCTAGAAGTGATAGAAGTGTGAGTTTCCGACTGTCAATTGCAGTCCGAATGTCATCTGTTATTTTAAGAAGAGCGGAGGTAGTGCTATGTGCAGGACGGAAACCGGATTGAAAAGGATTAAACAGATTATGACTATTCAAGAAGTATGTAAGTTGATGGTGAACGACACGTTCTAAAATTTTTGAGAGAAAGGGGAGTATAGATATAGGTCTGAAGTCTGTAGGAAGTGTAGGTGAAGCCTTTTTCGGAGTAGGAATGACATACGCTTTTTTCCAAGGAGAAGGGAATGTGCCCGTTAATAAGGATGCATTAATTATATGGGTAATAGAAGGAAGTATTATGTGAATGATAGGCATTAGTAAGTTACGACCAATGCCATCATGACCGACCGCTTTAGTGTGGAGAGAAAGAAGAATTTTGTTAATTTGAGTAGCAGTCACTGGTTGAAAGTTAAAGTAACTGTTAGTGTTTGTGGACGTTGAAGACAGCTGGGATATAGTGAGATTTTTTAGGACTGGATCAATTGTGAGAGGAGGGGTGGTAAAGTGTTTATTTAAAATATTGAGGTCGAAAGATGGAGCTATATTTGGACGGAATTTACCAATGCCAAGGGACCGCAGAGTTTTCCAAATGTTGTGTGGGGCACATTCCTTAATAGTTTTATGGAAGTATTGACGTTTAGAATTTCTGCATAATTGGCCGACACGGTTCCTTGCTTTTTTAAACTGGGCCCAATTGGCATCTGTAGGTGACTTTTTATGTTTGCGTTTTAGATAATCCCGTAGCTTCATGGCGCCGCGAATTTCGTCATTCAGCCATGGTGTTGGAGCATGTTTCACACGAATTTGTCGTAGAGGCGCATGTTTATCGTATAGTTTAGTAATAAGATCGTTAAACAATATTGTTTTATCATCCACATTATCCAATAGTGTGAGACTATTCCAGTCGGTTTTGTTCTGCATAATCAAGTAACTGCAAAGGCAGGTTACAGTACCTACATCATGTCCACGAAAGTTTTAAAAAATATAATTTTTAATAATAAGAAAATTGTAATTCCAAAAATAAAATAAAAAGGAAAGCATCATCACGACCGTACCCCTTTCAGGGTGGTCAGAAACCATGTCCTTTTAGTTTTTTGTTAAAGAAGAGGGTTCACATTCAGCCAACTTTACTATAGACAAGCGACAACGCTGTCTTTAGTGTACCAAACTCGAGAAATATCACAAATAAATTAAATCAATGATTGTGTCACTACTAGGATCGAACCCGGTAACTCCGAATCTAAATCCATGAACTTAACCGTTAGACTGCGAATCCAGTTAATTCTAAAGGAGGTAATTCTTTTCATCTAGTTTTATTTACTAGACAGCCCACTGTCCGCGAACTCGTTATCAAGGGTTTCCGAGCCCTATGTTTTAACAATCGGTGTGGTATTCATATTGTTCCGGCCACTACCTGGGACATGCAGTGTTCCACTTTTCTTGTTAGCAACTGGAACACATAGAACGCGTGTCTTTTCTTTGCAATTGTGTTGGCCATTCTATTGTCCAGGTTTCATTTATTCTTTGCAACAACGCGTGACAGCTTCCCTCGTTCTTTTTCAGCCTATTTGCCAGCGTAATTAAACGTGGTTTTATTTTTTAATTTTAAAATTGAATGTACTTCTTGAATTATGTTTTATTAGGCTACGTTCTATAGAATGTCGCCTGCAATAAAGATGGACAAAATCATCCGTTCCTACCGGGGAAATTTCAAAACTATCTATTTGTATAAACACCTTTTTTAAGTCTGGAGAGCTGATTCGTATGTCATCGACGACACTGATAGTTCCTTCGGTCTTCTGTGACAGCTTGGCATTCTTAGAATTCATTAGCAAGGCGCAATAGATAGCCTTATCGAAAATTAGCAGTCTATTTCATTATCCGACCGCGCGACGCGAAAAAGGGTTCATTACAGCCCCTAGAACACAGCGTCCTAACCCCCACTGCTGGAGATGGGCCTTCCAGAACTGAAGAATTTGACCTACACTCGCCACGCTGGCCAGACGGCTTGGCGAGGATATAATGTCTTTTTTTTTATGACAATTTATTAACGAATCCATAAGTTGGCATTAGTGGAACCGGGACCGACGGCTTAACGTACTCTCCGAGGCACGGGAACGGTGGTGTTGTAAATCTATGACAAATGTACGTAAGAAAAGTGTATTTCTCATTGGTACATGCCGGGTGGGTTTGAACCGGCCTTTGTAGGATTAAAGGTACGCGTTCTTACAACCGAGCCACCACCGCGCCTCGAAAAAGGGTTATCTGTATGTAATTTCTGTACATAATAAATTATTATTATTAAGGACATATTACATAATAAATTATTATTATTAAGGACATATTACATAATAAATTATTATTATTAATTATTAAGGATTTAGATTGTAAACTGACACGGCCTCTTTACAGCCACGATCTTATTTAAGTAGTTTCTAAGTTAGTTATTTTTACTTGCTTGTAGCAGAAATGTTGTGCCTAACATACATACATATGGATTTTTGCCTGTTTACGGTCTAACTATTATTACCACTTTGTTTAGTACATATGTTTTAATAATTGTATTGATTTTATTGGTTCTGACTATATCCAAGTTGTTTCATGCAAACCAAAGGATAAAAACTAATTTGATTTGTTTTTTGATATGTGGTCAGCCTATGTATGTATGTTTTTTCTTTTGTGACGCACTGGAGACCAAACGCGTTGGCCGATTTTGATAATTCTTACGTCAATCGATTCGTCTTTATCACGCGAGTCTCACTAAAGATATAACTATAATCTAATTTCATTAAGGCTACAGCCAGACGCCATATTGTGGAAAAAAAAAAGTGAAAGTCGACAAACTATATTTTGTGGGGTATCATTGAATAGGTATATACGTGATAGTCATGACATAAGTTAGTTTAAAGGCTAATTAGTCTAAAGTTAGTTAAAAGGTATTTAAAAAAAAAAACAGTAATGCATCATCATGACAGTATGTATACCTTACGGGGTGGTGAGAAACCACTCCTTTAAATACGCTAAATCATATTTGCCTAACTTTACTATAATGCTAAATCATATTTGCCTAACTTTACTATAATGCTAAATCAATTTTGCCTAACTTTAATGCTAAATCATATTTGCCCAACTTTACTATACTCGTATGTCTATCATGACAAGTCGTCGATGTCTCTAGCATCAATATAAAACAAATAAATTTCAAATAAAATAGTTTCCCTACCAGGAATCAAACCCGGCATCTCCGCATCTAATTCCACGAATTTAACCAATTATCAATTGCATTCAATATATATATTTCTTACTATACTCCTCCTTGCGTCGTGTTTCCTCATTGATGAGGGTCGTGACCTCCGGATGAATTGGTGTGCGTCTTGATGATAGCACGCCACCCGTTCCTGTCTTCGGCGGCATAAACAGCATCATGGACGCTAGTGTTGGTGGTGGAGCGGATTTGATCGGACCAGCGCTGTAACGGACTTTGGCTTCTCGGTCTCTTTCCTTCCAACTTGCCAGTAACAAAAAGTTTCTCCAGGTTATCCCCTTCTTTTCTTGCAATGTGTCCGAAGTACTGGAGTATCCGACGAAGGCATATGGTGGATAGCCTAGTCGATATGTCTAGTTGGTTTAAAATCTTACTATACAAAATTAGTTAAATGTGAAAACGATTCTTTAAAAGCGTGGTGTTTGACTACCTAGCATGGAATTACGGTCGTGGCTTTTTTCTTTTATATTATATCTTAATGTAGCACAGAAATAATATCAAAGCTAGATGATACTTGATCGTTACCTGCTTTTTGTCAAATAATATTCTTGTATTTTTACCGGATCTCGAAAGATCCGTTGCCAACGAGAAGGGGAAAATTTAAATAAACCCAAGACGTTCAAATAAGGAAGTCGGAGTTTAAAATATTGATACTCTTTGATGATACGAATACATAAGAATTCTTTTACAATTCCATAGATCAGGACCGGCAGTCTCGACAGATCGCAATCTTAGCGATGTCGGTCGGTAAGTCATAAAAAATGTTGCCACTTACAAAATAAAAAATCTTATTTGGTCAAAGGACGGTAATATTTTATTATTATATTAAAAATTCAGGCAGCTCCATATAAACTCATTTTATCCCCCTATATATATATATATATATATATATATATATATATATATATATATATATATATATATATATATATATATATATATATATATATATATATATAATCAATAGAAATTGATATTGATTCCTTTGCAACACAATAATCAAATGCCAAAATATTAGCCAGCTGCTGTCATACGGTAAAACTGTATCGATAATATTCGATAACTTTGCGAACTGTCAAATTTCGACGTTTTAAATAGTTTCCGAAAATCGCTAATTTGATATATATATATTTTTTTTTCATCCATTACAGCCTCTAGAACACAGCGTCCTAGACCTCTACTGTTGAAGATGGGCCTTCCAGATATATGTATATCTGGAGAATTTAGCATACACTCGCCACGCTGGCCAGACGGCTTGGCGAGGATATGATGTCATTTTTTTATGACAATTTATTAACTGTTCCACAAGTTGGTATTAGTGGAACCGGGACCGACGGCTTAACGTGCTCTTCTATGACAAATGTACGTAAGGAAAGTGTATTTCTCAGTGGTGGGTTTGAACCGACCTTTGTAGGATTTAAGGAACGCGTTCTTACAACCGAGCCACCACCGCGCCACAATTCAATACGATTCCGTAATTTTAAATTATTATTATTAATTATTACATTCCGCGTTCCCGATACCATTTTCATCAAGATTATGAAGCTGACGTCGTCACTGGCGGCGGCGCAGCCCATAATGAATGGACGTAGACGTAATCCAAGGCTGTGACATTGTTTCAAAAACAATATACGTTTTCGACAATCGTGAACAGATTTTAAAAATGTGACCACGCGATTTTGTCTGTTGAAAGGCTCGTCAATAACCACCTCAAATCGCTAAGTTAGCAATTGCTATGAAATTCGAGACTGCTGTCTCTGGTTTATCTGTATAACATTCCTTTAAAGTTTAAATTTAAGAAGTAGAAAACAATATTAGGCCTAAAAACATATTATTACAGTGATTAATAGTTATAAAATACAACCTAATACCTTAAGGATCACCCACTTAGATTTGGTAACTAAAATTGTTACAAATAAATATCTTAAATTAAAAAATAATTAATTGTACACTTAAAGCAAAATCAAGCGGACAAATGGTGTATGTGTGTTATTTTATTATTTATTTATTTAGGTTTACAAACAGTAACACACATATATATAATTACGTTTAAATAAACAATTTGTTAAGTATGTTACCAACGACGTAAACCACAGATTATATAATTTTTTTTTGGTTCTCTTCTCCCGATGGATGATGAATGAGATGATAGGGAAGGCAAAGGGTCTAGCCCATACAGCTTTTTATGAAAAAATTAAAGATATATTACGTCAGTTAATGAGGTCATCATCAAATTCCAGATGCTGCAGAATTTGATGCTTCTCTTGGAGTCACTCGCGGAACCATCCACTGCTCAAACACGTCGGGTAAAATATGGGAGTTGACACCGCGGGAAAACCGCAAAAAATAAACTGCAACTTGTGCCCCATATTTAAAGTCCAATTTATCGTTTTCCATAATTATTCACATTGTAGCACATTATTAAACCAAGCAACACCACTTTTGACCAATAATATCCACAGTAAATTTATTTACAAAACAAAAACTTGCACTTGACATGGCCACGTAAAATGGCGCGAAGAACTACACAGATTATATAATTAGGTAACGTCAGATAGTGAAGTTAAACAACAATTAGTAAAATGAAAAATATGAGTAAAGAAGAAGAAATAATTAAGTAAACAACAATAATGATGGAGTTATCTATGTATTGTATATGATTTTATTGTAAATTTCGTTTTATTTAAAAATAAAATGTTATATATTTTTTGCTTAAATATTTTTTTATGAATTAATAATAGTTATTTATCTATCTACCCTACTACTATTAATTTTAAACACAATGCACCATAATAACACAAATTTTGAACAAGTTTGTATCTCGTAAAGGAATTCATATAAACGATTATGTACGCGTAAACAAAAGTTTACACCGCATTTCCATATTGAAGTCGCATATTCATTTGAGCGCAAAAGCCGCAGGCTAAAGCACCAATATTTGCTGACGTTGCTTTGGTACGGTCATTTGCTGAAGTTTGGAAACAAATTAGCCCAGGAGTTCCCAAAGTGTGCGCCGTATAATGGCGTCGTCGTAATTAAACGCGAATACGCGATCATCCTATAACCAAGAATCTGTGTTGTTCCCTCAAGAATAAATTTAGTTTCAATATTTACGTTGTGATGCTTCTTCTTTCTGTAAAAGTGTTTAATAAGTGTGGGCGATAATGAACTGTAAAGAAATAATTAAAGTCTTATGAAATATGTATATTATAAAAAAGACAATCTATGAATAGTTACATGAAATAATTATAAAAGATTGTCCGTCACATTCTACCCCAACTGTTACACAGTGAAATTGAACTAAAAAATAATTCCACAGACTAGTACTTATAAAAAAGATAATCTATCAATATGACATTGAATAATTATGGAATGGTTGCACGGAGGCAACCTACAGACATCCACCATTAAACTTAACCGCTAGACCACGGAGGCAGTTGAAAACGGTCGTGATGATACTTTACTTTACTAATACTCGTAATTATAAAATAATGTGTCCGTCACAATGAGGTATGAATAAATACGTGTGTCTAATTACGCGATTAAAATATCTCTCCTAAATTAACAGAAAAAAATAACGTGTCATTTCGGCCGACTGCTGCGCCCTCGCGCTGTATTGAGCGCCATCTAGTGAGCTTACTATAAATTTGTGCAATCAGTAGGTAATGAGACCCAATAATATCACTAGATAGCATTATCCTGAATTTGCAAAACCTACATCAGTCACTTTAGTGTATTTAGGTACTTAATAAATTTTACAGTGAAAATTCTGGAGACAGAAATTCTGGCACGTATTTCTACCAACAGTAATAGCATCGCTATGCACAAGGGAAATGTTGCCAGTCTCCTTAGGTCTATCCCTGAGGTTCGTCTAGATGACATTTTTTATTTATAGTATTTTTTTTATTAGGTTTAGTTTTTATTTAATTAGAAATTATAAACTTAATAAATATTTGGTTTTAATCAACATTTACTTATGGAACTGACACGAGGATCTCTTGTCGAAGAAAAACGTGTGTTACAATTCCGTGGCACGCAGGTCGAAATATTGTCCGAGCAACAACAAAATAATGAATTTGAAAGTCGGACACGACCATAACTGCCAATGAGATACTCGTACAGTAATTGGTTTCTTGCCCTGTTTTGTTAAATAATTTAATGTATGTATAGTCATTTAGGCTAGCAAACTTGACAAGATTGTTTGTTTTGATTTCAATAATTGTATTGTTTGTTGTTTGTACCTTACTTTGAATAAATAATAAATAAAACCTGGTAAAGTCTCAATCCACGGCCATATCCTCTATAGAGGCATTCACACAAAGCAAAAGGGTTGAAATAGGAAAACAGGCAGCGCTTTCGTTTTGCGTCAATATTTGATTCTCGTCAGGCGAAATTGCGGACGCTATCAGCCGACACCCGCTGTCAAGTGGTGTTCAAATACAACCGACCCGAATGGACGTGACGGAATATTTTATTCTTGATATCGCTTCATAATTGTACCTCGAAGCCAAGTAAGGTAGTTTTATTTCTTCTTCTTAAGCTGCCATCCCCTATCGGAGGTGGCTATCATTTATTTATTTATTAAAAAAAAACACAGCTTATTATATTAAACATATAAAGAAAGTAGCAATAGTGGAACACAACCCCATTAGGTTTATATCATTTAGAAAATACAATTAAAACAGAAATAAGAGTAAAATATAGTAATTAGATTAAAATTAATAGTGCAATTGAACTGTGACTAGCAAAAGTAAAAGAAAAATTATAATAAGTGAAAACCAATAGGTTAATGATTATTTATCTAAAACAAAATGAATGAATGAGAGGGACAGAGTAATCAATATGGCAATTTTAATTTTGTTGTTCGCTGTCCGGAACAAGCATCGGTGTTTAACCCGAATAACTCGCTGAGGTTCTTACGTCGTCTCCCTGGTCTTATGGAGCCTTGTATCTTTCCTTGCATGACGATGATGTGTCCTAAATACTTTAACTTCCATCGCTTTATTATTTTACGCCACGTATTAGTTCATTCTCTGTAAGACAAGATACCTTTAACATTTTTCTGTATAGGCACATTTCAAAAGCTTGTCACTTCTTCGACATTGTGTTTGTCAGGGTCCATTGTTCGACACCATACAGAAGAATGGAAAATATGTAGCATAAGCTAATTCGGCATCTTGTAGGCAGTTTAACATTGCGATTGCATAGAAGGTGGCTTATTTTGACAAAGGCGCTTCTGGCTAGTTTTATGCGGCGTTTTATTTCAATAGGTTTTGTGGTGTTCTTGATTCTTGAAATAGAGCTTGAGAGAGAATAGAGATTTCTACGAAAATCGTATATATATTATATTTTTATTATTACAAATGTCATTATCCATTTGGGCTGTTTGTACTACTTGTGCTGTGTAAAATGAAAAAATATATTATATATAGTAGTTTCGATATTATTAATTAAAAGACTGATCTTGAATCCGATTATTTATAAGCGTGGTTTTTGACCACCCCGAAAGGGAAACGGTCGTGATGATACTTTACTTTTTACTTTTTTTATTTTACTATAATTTAATAAACCAACGAATCCATCCTGGAGGAACTAGAGATAGGACAGCGCCTTTCCTCAATCGTGCAATCACGCATTCTCGCTTTCTTTGGACACGTGTCGCGGCGTGGAGATACATCCATTGAGCGCCTTGTAGTTCAGGGAAAAGTCGATGGCAAGAGAATGCGTGGTAGGTCTCCGATGAGATGGCCTGACCAGGTTAAATCAGCAATGGATCACCCCCTACATGAGTGCTCCAGGAAGGCTGCAGTTCGAGACGGTGGCGAAGGCTTGTTAAGCGTGCCACTGACACTCAAGTGACGACCACGACCACAAGAGTGTAGCGACTAAGAAGAAGAATAATTTAATATTTTTTATCCCTCAACAATGCAACTTTACTATTCGTACCAGAAACACGTCCGAGTGACGTCACATTGACAGGCGTCTTGTTCGATTGGTCAAGTCATAAACTATAAAATTAAATACTAACTGCTTCCTTCAAACCAGTCTAAGTAGTGCATGAACTGATAAATAGACAAAAATGTCATTGAAGCGGTAACAGGAGTTAGTGATGCGTCATGGTCGCCACAGCGCGGCATGATTGATGACGACTGACCGCGGTAGAGACATGCCCGGTCACCAGCCATGAGACATATATTTCACAGACGGTACATAAAAGATCTTATACCCATATTCTTAGACGCTTCCTCAACGCCTCCTCTCAACCATATCTATTATCCCAGATCTGCACATCTTCTCACTTCTCTTTATGCAATTCTCCACAACCCTAAAATTCCTCTATGCTTTAAGACTCTTTTTCAGTTCTTAGGAGACAGTCATAATCTTAGTCCTCGGTCTACTGTAAACAATCAACTTAAGATCCCTCCTCACATTCCAGAACATATTCAGATTCTTTCACAGGCTCCGCTGCTCGTGAATGGAACAAACTTCCTGTGGTCATCAGACGGGCACCGTCAATAAATATATTTAAAAATCTCCTCCATGTCCATTTCTTAAATAAACAAAATAATCCTACTTTCCGATATCTATATCTGTCTCTTTTTATTTGTTGTGTAAATTTTACGTATTTTTTCTTTCATTTTGTTGTGTATTTTATTTATTTAAAATGCCCGTAGACATTCTCTGACAGCCAAACCTTAGGGACAAATTTGAACAAATATATAAGCAATGAAAGTGACAGTAACAATAATATAATTATAGGATAATTTAAAAATATTATATAACTACTTATATACCTTTATATATATTATAATATCAATACACAATAATAAATGCAAATATTTAAGCAATATTATACATAAACATACATGTATAATTCTTACTACCGTTCTTTCATAAATATAGTTAAATATATATATTATTATGTATGTTTAAGTATTAGTTTTTTACTTTTATTTCTAATGCACCCGCAATCGTCTATCACATTCTTAAAGGTTAGCTAGTATAAAATGCCGATAGGCATTAAGTTCGCCCTTGTACTCAACTGTTAAGTTTTTAAGTGCAATAATGAATTTATGAATAAATTAATTAATAAATAAATATTAATATTTCCAGACAGGTCACACAGCGCCATCTAGTTTCCGTGGTAAGCTACAAGGCTTGTGTTACGGAAACTAGATGGTTGATAAACTACATATTATACTTTTTTTTTGTAAATATATACATATTATACATATAAACACCCAGACCAAGACAAATTTTACAATGTACAACTTGCCCCCGGTGGGAATCGAACCCACGACCTCCCGAGTGCACGGCAACGTTTGTTATCACTAGACCACGGAGGCGGTCAATTGAAGGGATCGTCCAAATCGGTATTCATCATTATCACAGCCCCTAGAACACAGAGTGAGAGACCAGTGGTCGGCAACCTGCGCCTCGCTAGTCACATGCGGCTCTTTGTATGAGAAGCTGCGGCTCTTTAGTTCCATACGCAAATATTATTAATTTTATATAAAAAACATTAAAAAATCGTTTTGAATCGATTAACGAGGATTAGTCACCATTTCTAACTCTCAGCCACTTGTACTTCGTTTTCACCAATATAGCGATATAGCTCACTTTCTTAACAAACAACATGGCTGTTCTTGGTACCTACATCTATTATACTATTTTTATTGTGTGTAAACAGTACTATATTGTACCTATTTTCGTATATACATATATTTAAGTATTAGTATGTTACGAATATTACAATAATATTTATAATAATGCACTCCACCACCTTTTACCACACTCCCAAAGGTTAGCTGTTATAAAATAACATTAAGTTGTACATTTTTTTAAAGTTTTTTGATAAAGAGTTTATAAATAAAATAAATTTATAAATATTCGAGTATATTATTTAATTTGTTGTGGAAAAACACTACTTACAAGTATATATAAATAAATGTATATTTTTTAATACTCGTAGAATAGTTTTATTTATCAAAAAAAAATATTTTTCAAGTATTATTTATGTTGTTTTATGTGGCTCTTTTAAAACTTTGAAATTTTGTAAATTGAAATTTTTTACTCTTCCGACTCAAAAGGTTGTCGACACCTGTTCTAGACCTCCACTAGTTGGAGATGGGCCTTAATTTATTTATTTAATTATTTTTTTTAAGAATTTGGCCTACACTTGCCACGCTGGTAATTTTTTAGAGTCAATTTATTAACGATTAAGTTAGTGTTACTGAAACCCGGGTGTACCAGATGAATGATGTCTTTTAACTCAAATTATGAAATTAAAATAACTTCAAAGTTATTAATTGTTTATTTTTGCTCTTCAATTATTTAATTATTAAAAATAATAAACACAGTTAAAATATAGCATAAAGTGTAAAATCTAATCAGTTTGTTCACATGCTGTAAGTAAACTGTAATTCTGCACCTTCCCCTGCTGGTATTTAACCTATTTCAAAAATAAAAAGAAACTTACACAGAAAGGACAAATTATCAATAATGGCGACAGCAGATAAAGTTAATGAGACACAGCGGTTGATTGAGGAGCAGCTTGCACGAAGAATGGCAGACTTTGAATCCCAACTCACAGCGGCAAAGGACTCTCGCCCTTGTGTCAAACTGGATGTGTTGGCAAAGGAGTTTCATGATTTCAAGAATTTTGTGGTTGAGATGATGAGCCTGCTGCGTCAACAAATCACTGAACTGCAGAGAGCTGTTGATAATCTGGAGACGCGAAGCCGTTCTGACTGCTTGTTGCTACGAGGTGTCCCAGAGAGTCAGAATGAAGATATCTTGCAGGTTGTTGTTGAAGTATTCCAAAAGCAGATGTGCATCCCTGACGTCAGCAGACAGTCTATGCGGTCGTGTTATAGGCTTGGGGCACCCAGTGAAACTACAACTCGGACTGTCTTGGTTCGCTTTTCAGATTTTGGGCTGCGGCAAAAGGTCTGGCGAAGCAAAACTAAGTTTAAGGGTACGCCCTATAGCTGTGCAGAATTTCTCACTAGGAGTAGACAGGTGCTGTATACAGAGGCACGAGGGTATTTTGCCACTGGGAACTGCTGGACACAAGATGGTATTGTCATAGTTAAACTGCCGGATGGTACTAGAAAGAAACTATTTCATCACTCTGAACTTAGTGATTTGATCCAGAAGAACCTCGTGCCACCAGAGTCACAAAGTGAACAACAGCGTTTGGCCAGAGAACGTCCCAAAAGAAGTGCTCGACGTTAATAAACACTGTTTTCAACACTGCACAATATTTTCGATATAGTTATTTTATTGTGATTCGTCAAACAGTTATACGATGATGTCGGTAATTTGGTGATCATTTGTCTAATTAATGCTAATAATGTAATGCTCAAATGTAAACATAACCTTTTTTGGTTTGTATTGATTTGTTTTTAAGTTTAGTCATTTTTGTTTTTTTGGTTAGGCAAAGGAACTAACTTGTCAGATATATTCTTTATGGTACTTTTGGTTTTTAATGTTAATGTAGGCGTCGAGTTTGTTTCCTTTTTTTTTTTTTTTTCTTGTTTTGTCTAATGTCTTGCGCTGTAGTTTAATGCATCCATGTGTAATTGTTTGATGAATTATAATCACAACGATGGTTTCGAAGGTAGTTGTTTTGGTTTAATATTATGATGACTATAAGTATACAACACCAAAGATTAAAGCACATGCTTAATAATATATCTTTATTATCTACTTTTTTTTTTGTTGTATATGCTAATTAGTGAACTCTAATTAAAACTTCTGCTTTTGTTACTAATACTTATAAGTATTTTGATAACGACATTTATGTTTCTTATGAAGTAAGTCTATTTTTTTTTTTTGTACTTTCATGTAACTAGTTTTATATTGTAAACTCCATGCCAGCAGGACAGGCAGGCAAAATTTCATAGTTGCTTTTTAGTACATACTAGATATATTTCATATACTTATTTATATTATTATTATATTTATTATTTTTAAGTATATATTATATTTTATATTTAACTACTTACCGATTCTAAACTGATGTCGGATAGCGATAGTGATGATTCTTTTCACACCATATTGAACAGCAGCGATTCATCTGGGGACTCATTCTATGACGTTGTTAACCTGGATGTTCTTATAAAAGACAGTTTCTCCCCTTACAGAAACAACTTCAACGTATGCCACATTAACGCACAGAGTGTGCCTGCACACTACACAGATCTCCTTACTGCCTTCTCATCACCTGACGTTATTGACGCCATTCTCGTTTCTGAAAGCTGGCTCAAACCTTCCTTACCTTCGACTAGTTATTCACTTCCAGGATACATTCTTATTCGCAATGATCGCACAGACCGCGGTGGAGGTGGAGTGGCAATCTATCTCCGTGCTGGACTATCTTACAAAATTGTACGCTGCTCGCCTTCACCGTACTCTGCGTCTTGCGAATACTTATTCATTGATGTCAGCTTTTCTGGTGCGAGCATACTGGTTGGAGTTGTTTACTGTCCGCCATCTATTAATTACTTTTTGAGCCTAGAAAATGTCCTCGAAGAGGTTGTTGCGGACTACATTCACAATATCATTATGGGAGACTTCAATACATGTACCCGTACTGATCATGAACCTCATAAAACTCGTGCTTCTAAACTTTTAAATCTTATATCTTCCGTAAATCTGCATCTTTTGCCAACTGACCCTACTCACCACCTTTCTTCTTCTGACACGCTTCTAGACTTAATGTTTACCTCTCGTCCTAATAGCGTTTCTTGTTTTGGTCAGTTGCTCGCTCCCGCCTTCTCTCATCACGACCTTATTTACGCCTCCTATAAGTCGAAACCACCAAGATACCGCCCACCTACAATATTTATGCGGCACTTCTCCTGCATAAATATTGAAAAGCTTCGTTATGATGCAGGTAAGATTAGTTGGAGTAGTTTCGATCATTTTACTGATGTTAATGACATGGTTGCCGAATTTAACCGAGAGGTACTTAAACTGTACGATACTCACGCTCCCATACGCGCTACAAAAATAAAACGTGCTCCAGCAGCTTGGATAAGCGACGATGTCCGTTTCGCTATGAGAAAGCGTGACTGTGCGTACCGTAAATACAGAAAAAGTCGTAGTGATGATGCCTGGGCTGCGTATAGGGTTGCAAGAAATCGTTGCAATCAGGTCTGTAGAATAGCAAAGCGCCGCCACTTTTGTGAGAACATCTCTAATAAATCTCAATCCGATACGTGGAAATTTCTTAAGTCTCTGGGTCTAGGTCGTTCGCAGTGCCCGGCTAGTTTTAGCACTGTAACACCAGATCAGCTCAATGCTCATTTCTCATCAGCTTTGTTGTTGGACGCTGCAGTCAAATCAAGAACTCTAACTGAAATTACGGAAATGCCGATTTTAAATATTGCACCATTTGTTCTTACCGAAGTTTCTGGCGATGTCATCTTTAAGACGATTAACTCCATAACTTCTAAAGCAATAGGATGTGATGACATCAGTCGTGCTATGATCGCTACAATCATTGATATACTCTTGCCCACAATCACGCGCATTATAAATGTTTCCCTTACTTCGAATCAATTCCCAACCCTATGGCGCAATGCTTTCATTATACCACTTCCAAAAATTTCCTCTCCTACCTTACCTAGTCATTTTCGTCCAATTTCCATTTTGCCGTTCCTTTCTAAAGTATTAGAGTCTGTTGTACACAAACAAATATCCGATTTTCTTAATGCAAATAAACTACTTAATCCCTTACAGTCAGGCTTTCGTACCGGTCATAGTACTACTTCAGCTTTACTGAAAGTAACTGAAGATATCAGAAATGGCATGGATGAAACCAAGGTTACAATTCTTGTACTTATTGATTTCACGAATGCCTTTAACACAGTTGATCCTGATTTGCTCATCGCTATTTTGTCTCGTCTGGGAATGTCGTCAGAAACTTTGGTATGGTTTTCACAGTATTTACAAGGGCGTCAACAACAGGTTCACATAGGTGAAAAGGTCTCAAGCTGGTGTGATATGAGTATAGGCGTCCCACAAGGTGGCATACTCTCTCCTTTGCTTTTTTCATTATTCATTAATGGAATCACCTCCACTCTTCATTGTCACTACCACCTGTATGCTGATGACTTGCAACTCTACGTGCAGACAGGTGTCGACACTCTTAATAGTGCTATAGCTTGGCTTAATTCCGATCTTTGTAGTATACAGTCTTGGTCTGCGCGGTACGGTGTCGTTGTCAACCCGAACAAATGTCAGTCAATTATTGTTGGCAGCTCTCGACTCTTGTCTAAAGTCGACTTTACTACAATACATCCTGTTCGGTTTGACAACGTGCCCATTCCGTTCTCCAGTGAGGTTAGGGATCTGGGTATATATCTGGATACTTATCTTTGCTGGAGACCGCAGATCACTAATATTAGTCGTAAAATATTTTCATCGCTGCACTCTCTCAATAAATTGAAAAACTTTTTGCCATTGAAAGCTAAAATTACGCTCGTACAGTCGCTCCTACTACCGTTACTCGATTACGGTGACGTGTGTTGTGTGGATCTTACTCAAGAATTACTTAATAAAATGGAACGTCTGCACAACACATGTATTAGGTTTATCTTTGGTCTACGTAAGTTCGACCATATTTCTTGTTTTCGGGATAAACTTAAATGGCTACCTATCCGTAAGCGTAGAGATCGCAGACTGCTTTGCTTACTATTCAGCATCCTTAACGAACCGGACACACCGCAATACCTGAAAGATAGCTTTACTTTTCTAGGCTCAATCCATGATCGAACTCTTCGCTCTTCTTCTAACTCAACCCTTTCCATCCCTTCCCATCACACCTCTTTTGTCTCTAATTCGTTTGCTGTTGTAGCTGCAAATCTTTGGAATGACCTACCTTTAGGTATTAGGCAAGCTCCAAATCGAGTCATCTTCAAAAATATGGTTAACAAACACTTTCTTTCTAACTAGATTGTCCCAAATTTATGTCTCTTTTTCATTTCCTCACTATCCTTTGCAGCAACATTATATTTCACTTCCCTCATCATGTAAGTAGTTTTATTTTTATATTATGTTTATTTATGATGTAATTTATGTATATATTTATATATTACGTATTTATGTATTTGTATATGTATTAGTATGTAATATTGTTATGTATGTATTAAGATACAGAAGTATACTGTTAAGAATAACTTAATTAATGATTGCACCTACCATCTATACTGTCTAAATGTCCTAAAGGTTTGGCTGTCAGAGAATGCCTAGCGGCATTAAGTCCGCCTTTGTACATAGTGCAATAAAGTTTTTTAAAAAAAAAAAAAAAAAAAAATATCGCAGCCTAAATAAAGAAACGGATGACATGTATTTAAAAGGATTGTCAGTTTTTTGTCAACGCAAACCAATTTGTTGGGCAAATTCGCGGTCGAGGTAGTAAGTTGACATTTATCATGTAGGAACGATAACGTAGCCAGCAGGCGCATTAGCACCGACTGACAGTTCATTCATCTTGTTTGTTGCGGGCTTAATTAAGTCAGTACGTACTAAGTGAACGTTCACACTAGTGTATGCTCAGAATATATTATTTTTATACTTATGTTCGGTTTGAAAGCAAAGCTTATTTTATCCGAATTTTGCTTAAAGTAAATGATAACCATAGAACGCCAAGTCAAACGGATTTCAAATCGAAGCGTCAGTCCCTACTATTATGCCGGCCTATTAATATGCTTTTTCACACAGTATTCTGTTACTTAGTCTCAAATGTTATTAGTGGATGTCGTTATTTACGTCAGAGATTGCGTCATAAATACAAAATATTATTCAATTGTCAACTCTATAAGCGCCCGACCTTGACAGTGTCCGTGCAAATATCAACCTTGATAGCGTGATATATATATAGTAATACTTATGTATGTACATGTTATGTAATAGTTAATATTATTATGTCTATATTGATATATATATGTATATTGACTTAATTAATATTAACGTTAAAAATCCTTACAGTTCCCTATTCTGTTACTAAGTCGCAAACGTTGTATAATAGAATATGTTAACTATATATATATATATATATATATCACGGTTAAGATATAGCTGCTTGTAAAGAGACATTGATATACTACCTATTATCTCTATAATATCTATTTTAGGATCTGTAATTACTTTTACAATTATAACATCTGAACATACACAAAAATTAGGTGTAAATTAGTGATATTTTCATAAACGAGCTGTTAAGGCCTTTGTTTCGCTAGACTGTCTGTCTTAATCTGACACGATATGCTAATCATATCATGTTACTAATGAAAATTCCTTGAAAGGTACTGATTACTTGTAACAATGGAAATTTTAATTACATCAACAACATATTTTTAATACTCAAAAACGAAAACTATAAACCGGATTTTTATTAACAAACATTGCCGTCTCATATATTCAGCCCAATTCTGTTACTTAGTTAGTGGATTTCGTTATTTATGTCAGTGTGCTTAGTGTTACATGCAAGTTTCGGAAAACGTAACTGCTGTAGTTACGTTTTTTTATTTTACATTGCGTATTATTGCAAGTTTGGCTATAATAACAGGCAATGAACATCGAAAAATCAGTAAAAAGACTCTACTACTATAGTTGCGTTTACGAAACTTCACTGTCACACTAGGCATACAGATGTTGCGTCATAATTAAAAAATATTATTCAATTCTCAACTCTATAAGCGCTCGACATTGATAGCGGCTCTGCAAATATCAACTTTAATAGCGTGATCACAGATTCTATAATACAACGTTTACGACACAGAATAGGGCTACTGGAACTGTAAGGATTTTTAACGGTAATATTAATTAAGTCAATATACATATATATATCAATATAGACATAATAATATTAACCATTACATAACACGTACATACTTAAGTATTACTATATAGTATATATATAATATACAATATGAAAAATGTTGACTTTATATAGCCTACTAGCTGTTTTACCCGGCTTTGCCCGTGTAAACGGCGACCGAAATTAATTAGTTGCGCATTATTTTGATTTTGCTATATCTCCTAAGGTATTTATTTAATTTGCATAGTGTAAAGGGAAAAATAATTAACGTATTTAAAATGATAATGATTAATACTGTATTTGTGTTATAGACGGCTTATTTTTTTCCGACACCTTCACCAAATATCGTTAATTTATACAAAAACTTAACAAGTTATATACTAAAATCTTCCTCGAGAACCACTCTATCCATTGGTAGAAACAGCATTAACGTTGTGCAGAAGTTTTTGAGTTTATCGCGAACAGACAGACAGACGCGACTACTTGTTTTATAATATGTATTGATAGTGATTTTGATTTATGCCTGAATTTCAATAATATCTATGCCAGATTTTATTAAAATCGGAAATCCGTTGGGCCGTGGAAACTTGGCAGGTCCCTGGTGTGGGATGCCCCATCACACATCCAGGCGAACTCGTCGAGCGCGGGAAGTGCGGTGGTTTCTGCTGAGAACCTCAAGCTGCGCAAATACGCCAACCTCAGTACAGGTTACGAGGCGATGGGATCATGGGGACACTCAGCCAAGCGTCTGGCCAAGGAGTTGTCCAAACGGCTAACGGAAAAGTCTGGAGACAGGAAAGCTGGCAATTTCTGCCAACGTATTAGCTTAACTATACAGAGGGGAAATGTTGCCAGTCTTCTTGGGACTATCACTGAAGGACATTTTTTACTTATAGTTTATTCTTTATTAGGTTTAGTTTATATTTATTTAAATTTTTATTTTAAAGTAGTTTTAATTATTTATAGTGTTTAGAAATAAAATCGGTTCGGTAGTTAAGTCGTAAAGGCAGTACAAACAAACTTACAGTCAAACGGCCGTTAGGTCGCATATCGTGTTTTGATTTTGACGTAGTATAACCTTTCAAAGAATATTTCTGCTTAATTTTGTCATATTTTCACTTTATTGTAATAAATTACTATAATTAAGTTCTTTAAAGAACTGTCTAAGCAGCTGGTTAACGCTGTATGTGACAAGAGGGCTGGCAGTTTTTTTGCGCCGCAAATCAGCATCGCTGTGCAGCGGGGGAATGCTGCGAGTGTTCTTGGAGCACTGCCACATGATCAAGTCATGGGTGAATATTTTTATATATAGTTTAGATTTAACTTTTATTTTTAATTTAGTTTTTTTTTTAGAATAATTTTCAGTTTTATGTTTTATTAAAATAAATATTTATTTACGTCTATAATTAAAAATTATGTTGAATTTTTTTTAAATTTTTTTAAATAAAAAAGTTATTTATTTTTTCCCACAAAACTTAAAATTAGTAACATATTTATTAAAACATTTATGTAGGAGACTGGAGGCAAAACTAAACTAAGCGAAAGCATAGTCTGTGTGAAAGCACTCCAGGTTCCTCTGACTCAAACTTAATAATAAATACATCTATAGTGTAGTGTAATGTAGTGTAGTGTAATGTAGTGTAGTGTAATGTAGTATAGTGTAATGTAGTGTAGTGTATATATAATTAGGTGTATATATTATTTTACCTTATATATAAATAGTTTAATTTTTATTATTTTGATCATATTTTATAATATATATTTATTTATATATACATAATATAAAAATATATAAGTGCAATATCTATTTATTTAATATTATATTTTTAATATTTATCTATTTAAGTAAATTGTAATTTATTTAAAAATCGTTCAGTTTAAATTATAATTTCTAACAATTTTTCAGTATCCAAATAGTTTAATTTTAGTAGCCAACTTGTAATTTTCTTTTTACATTCAAATTTATTATTAGAGTAAATACTTAGAGATTTATTTGCTTGATTATACAGTTTTCCTCCTCTAAAGAGAAAGAATCGTTGTGCAAAGGAAGATTTTACAGGTGGAATTTTACATACTTCGTAGCATCTTCTTTTGTTTGTACTAATTATCCGTTTAGGAAATTCAAGAGTAGAGTGTTTCCGTAATATAGTGGATAATATGTAATGTTGTCGTACTGTGAGAACTTCTGCATCACGGTAAAGGGTTTCTGTTGGATATAAACGCGGTTTTTTTAGACACACCTTTAGTATTAGTCTCTGGGCTCTTTCTAGCTCAAGTAGTTTAGTTTTAGCTGCACCACCCCATGTTGATATGCAATATGTTATAACTGATTGTACTAATGCCTGATATATAGTTTTAAGGGTTCTCTTATCAACAACATTATTTAAATTTTTGAATATATAAGTTAGTTTTCGAATCATTTGAGATATAGCATGTATATGATCGTTGAAATTTAAATTTTTATCTATTATAACTCCTAGATACCTTATACTATTTGTGTTTTCTATTTTTGCACATTGACATGGTTGTGCTATTAGCGGATTACAATTGTGGGCATAAAGAGCTTTTAAAGTATTTATTTTAAGGGGATGGTTATTTATAGAGAAATTTATATATTTTGTTTTAGTAGCATTTAGTGTTAGTGAGTTTTCAGCAAGCCAGTGGCATATCGCATTTAATCCTTTTTGAGAAGATGCGTATAGTTCATCCCAAGAGTCTGCATAGAACGTTAATGTAGTATCATCTGCATATGATATAATTTTACATTTATCGTTTTGAAGATGGCAAATATCATTAATGTAGCATAAAAAGAGGGTCGGGCCGATTATGGACCCCTGTGGAATGCCGCATTTAATCGAAATTTCTTCACTAATTGAGTTTTCTATCTTTACACGTTGAGTACGATTTCGTAGATAGTCAGCTAAAAGTTCTAACTGGTTGCCTCTTATACCCATCCTCTCCAATTTTAGGATTAGATTCGAGATAGGGACTGTGTCAAAGGCTTTTGCTAGATCTAAGAAAATTGTCAAGCATTTTTTATTTTTAGCCATATTCATTATAAGAAATTCCATGTATTCATGAATCGCATCATCTGTAGATCTTTTTTCACGAAAACCAAACTGTGTGTCTGATAGTAATTTATTTTCTTCCAAAAATTTTTTAAGTCTATTATTTATTATACGTTCAAACACCTTGGACAACGTAGTCAGGATAGAAATTATATTATTAGTACCTATATATGTAAATATAATCATTTATCTATTTATCTTAATTATGTATTATTATTTTTCTGTTAGGTATTATAAATGTATATATTGTATTTATTTACATATTTTAATTCTGGTTTTTACTATATTATTTCCATTTTCACACTCTGTACCCATAATATTAATCTCTCACTCTCCCAAAGGTTAGCTGGTAAAGAATACCTTCATGGTATTATGCCCGCCTATGTACAACACTTTATATTGTATATTTTGTGTGCAATAAAGAATTTTATTATTATTATTATTAAAATAGGTCTAGTATTAAACACGGTCAAACATAATAAAACGTGCTCTCCGAGGCACGGTAACGGTGGTGTTGTATATCTATGACAAATGTACGTAAGAAAATTGTGTTTCTTGTAAGATTTTAATTTAGTTAGGTTCGTATATATTTAATTAATTAACTTAAAGCTATTATGTGTCTCTTATAAATATAAATAAAGACATTAGTCATTGTATAATTAGTCCTCTCTTTCAGTATCATTATCTTCACAATTACATGGGATATAAATAATATATTCATCATATGGTTTGTGCAGTCATACTCGGAAATAATAGTGCGAAATCAGAAGTTGTCAGTAAAAGCGACATCGCCTCTGGGTATATCATGTACAAAGTTGATCATGCGGGAATTCCCCCGCATTTATATTTATTTTCGTTGCCAAACATTTTTATAACCAATTAACTAATTGAAATAATTGATATATTTTATTACATAAGGTATTATAATGTTAATTAAAATTACAATTTTGGTCACGTTCTTACGCGGTACTAATTTGAAGCCACAATTTATTAACATAGCAAATATTAAATTTCAAACATGTTTTAATTAATTAATCTAATTCATGTTACGTAATTAAGTTACTATAGTAACTTAATAACCATTATTTCTGTAAATAAATAATTAACAATAATAAATAAGTACTTTAATTTAGGTGCGGTTGGTAGCTAAGAAAGTTTTCTTTAAAAAAAAGGTTCGCTGTTGGAACCCCGGCATGTACCAATGAGAAATACTTTTCTTACGTACATTCGTCTTAGATTTACAATACAACCATTCGTCACACAACTCTGTCCTTTCCATTCCTTTACATCATTCTGGTTTCATGTCTGACTCTATCGCAGTTGTTACAGTAAATCTTTGGAACACTTTGCCGGTCAATATTCGGCAAGCATCCAACAGAATAATATTCAAAAGACAGCGTGTATAAGTGGATATTGTATGTAGTATAGTTATGTATATAAGTACTATTAGTGTTTAGTATATATATTATTGATAATTATAGTTATTATTTAATAATGATCAGTCTTAAATACGTCTTCGCACCTACTCCTCGACCTAAGTTATACTTATCATTGTCCCAAAGGTTGGCTGTCAGAGAATGTCCAGCGGCATTAAGCCCGCCCCTTGTACATAGTGCAATAAAGTTTTAAATAAATAAAATTTACGTCCAGTAAGCACGTTTAGCTGTTGGTCCCAGTTTCACCAATAACAACTTATAGAATCTTTAATAATTGTCAGCCACGTTGGTAACATCGTCACGACGTCAAAGTACTTCATTAAACATATTATACTGTATCTTTGTTCGGAGCCTATTAGAATACATAGGTATGGAACCCCAGGTACGAGGTGCACAGATCTAGGATTGAAGGAATACAAAAGCGTTTTTTAAGATATATTTATTTTAGAATTCGGCAGTTGAACCTATCATACAATCAGCGATGTATGTCACTTGATGTACGGTGGTGGCTCGGTTGTAAGAACAAAGGTCGGTTCAAACCCACCCGGCATATACCAATGAGAAATACACTTTTCTTACTTACATTTGTCATAGATTTACAACAACACCGTTTCCGTGGCTCGTAGAGCACGTTAAGCCGTCGGTTTCGGTTCCACTAACCCCAACTTGTCGAATCGTTAATAAATTCACATCATATCCGCGCCAAACCGTCTGGCCAGCGGGGCGAGTGTAGGCCAAATTCTCCAATTCTGGAAGGCTCACCTCCAGCAATGGAGGTCTAGGACGCTGTGTTCTAGGGACTGTATGAATGAAAAAAAAAAAAAACTTGGTGTATGCAAGAATATTTCAGACGTCATTATCATCATCATCAGTCTTTCCACTGCTGGATATAAGGCTTCCCCAAGGGGAGCCACTGCACGCGGTGTTTTGCAACCCACATCCATCCCCCGCCAGCTACCATCTTTAGGTCATCCACTCTAGGACCTGTTTGCCCCATCAATCGTCGGATCTGCGGCAGATGTATCCGCCCCACTGCCACTTCAGTTTGTTAATTTTGAAAGCTAAGTCAGTAACTGGTTCTCTGACAAACATCAACGGAACGAATTTTATCCATCAGAGAAATACCAAGCATAGCTCTCTCCATAACTAACGCTGGATTTCGAGCCCCAATTCGCCGGATATGTACTCTTTATAACGATAAGCTACTTTCTGTGGACTTATTTGGTAATACCCCCGCAGCCTATAAATTAAATGTACTTGACGCGATAACTAATAACAAAAGTAAATAAATGTGAATATTTTTTTTAGTTATTATATACGAGTATTATATTTTTCAGTGTAGTTGTATTATATGTATGTGTATATATAAATGTATACATGTAGGTTTATGTATCTATGTATGTAAGTATATATATTATGAATATCCTATATTACATGCTAGGGTTTCTATATTGCTGTAAGATATGTACAATTAATTAATGTTATTTTTAGTTTAAGATAGTAATTTAAGATATTTATTTGTTAAAGTTTTAACTAAATCTAAGTGGGTGATCCTTAAGGTATTAGGTTGTATTTTATAAATATTGATCACTGTAAAAATATGTTTTTAGGCCTAATATTGTTTTCTACTCCTTAAATAAATAAATAAATAAATAGCTCGCTGAGCCAGCTTAAACTTGTGTATCAGACCCACCGTCAGTGTCCGCGTTTCTGTTCCATACGACATTACGGGGAGACCGCATTGGTTGAAGACAGAAGGATGATGCGAGGATATGACGGAGTTTCCCGAATGCCGCCCATCCTGGCTGAATACGTCTGTCGGCTTCTTTGCTGAAGTTTGCTGCGCCTAACTGAATGGTCTGTCCTAGGTAGACGAATTCTCGTACAACTTCCAGAGTGGCGTTTCTCACGCAGATCAGACTCGGCCTGACATCGTCGTTAAACATGACTTTCGTCTGGTCCAAGTTCATTCCGAGACCAACACGCTGGGAAGCCACATTTCGCTAAGATCCTTGATCGAGCTGGCCATGATAACTATGTCATCCGCGAGTCAGAGATGTGAAATGTATTCTCCATTGACAAATGGTCTAGGATAGAGTGAGACAAAATTTTCAAAGGTTATACTTTTTTACTTTTTTATCAAGGTCATCGCTCATAACTTATGCCGCAGCCATTTACAACGACAAGCAACTAATAAATCGGGGTGATGGTTACCTTAATAAATCCAGTTCGGCTCAGAATTTGGTTGCTCCATAAATTGTTAAATAAATCGTTTGAAAACATTGACTTATTGTAGGAACTGGCAATACGTGTTAAGTTACATTGATCTAGGTAATATTTATATATTGTATATATTTATGTATGTATGTGTTATTATTTATTTGAATTTTGTATTATTATATATTTTTAGGCGCGGTGGTGGCTCGGTTGTAAGAACGCGTACCTTAAATCCTACAAAGGTCGGTTCAAACCCCCCCCGGCATGTACCAATGAGAAATATACTTGTACCAACGTTCCCGTGCCTCAGATTCTCGTACAACTTCCAGAGTGGCGTTTCTCACGCAGATCAGACTCGGCCTGACATCGTCGTTAAACATGACTTTCGTCTGGTCCAAGTTCATTCCGAGACCAACACGCTGGGAAGCCACATTTCGCTAAGATCCTTGATCGAGCTGGCCATGATAACTATGTCATCCGCGAGTCAGAGATGTGAAATGTATTCTCCATTGACAAATGGTCTAGGATAGAGTGAGACAAAATTTTCAAAGGTTATACTTTTTTACTTTTTTATCAAGGTCATCGCTCATAACTTATGCCGCAGCCATTTACAACGACAAGCAACTAATAAATCGGGGTGATGGTTACCTTAATAAATCCAGTTCGGCTCAGAATTTGGTTGCTCCATAAATTGTTAAATAAATCGTTTGAAAACATTGACTTATTGTAGGAACTGGCAATACGTGTTAAGTTACATTGATCTAGGTAATATTTATATATTGTATATATTTATGTATGTATGTGTTATTATTTATTTGAATTTTGTATTATTATATATTTTTAGGCGCGGTGGTGGCTCGGTTGTAAGAACGCGTACCTTAAATCCTACAAAGGTCGGTTCAAACCCCCCCCGGCATGTACCAATGAGAAATATACTTGTACCAACGTTCCCGTGCCTCAGAGAGCACGTTAAGCCGTCGGTCCTGGTTCCACTAATGCCAACTTGTGGAATCGTCAATAAATTGTCATAAATAAATTGATCCATCATATCCTCGCCAAGCCGTCTGGCCAGCGTGGCGAGTGTAGGCCAAATTCTCCAGGTCTGGAAGGCCCATTTTCATCAGTGGAGGTCTAGGACGTTGTGTTCTAGAAATATATATATAAATATATTTATGTATTAATGCATTTAGATGTATTCTAAAGTTGCCCTGGAGGTGTGATGCGTCTGGTATGTTTGCTGAGAAAAGAGTCGACGACTTTTTTGCCATACTCCGCAAGCGGCACGCCTCTTTTGTGGACCGACTGAGACAATCGGATAACGACATAATTAAAGCTATTTTTGACATAAGGTCGTTTGACCTTGTTAATTATAAATTTATTTAGATTATAGTTTAGAGTAAAATTAGAATTGAAATTATTGTTATATTTAAATTAATTATGGGTCTAAAAAGATGCCTGAAATAAAATATATTTAATTTAATTTTAATTTAGTATTAGATTTAGTAGAATGTTAATTATTTATTTTCCTGTTTAAATATTTGCACCTACCTCCCACATACCATGTTCCTTAGGGACACCTAAGGTTGACCGAGTAAGAGCACTTGTTAAAGACGTTCAACTTCAAACATTGTGGTATGGACGATGCGATGTGCTGGAGTTTTTCCAATTGCTCTTCCAGCCTCTGTGTTATCACTTTCCTATAATTTGGGAGTGTGGAAAAGCATCTAGTCAAGCCGGCATAGTGTTAGGGACTGATATCGGACATAAATGTCTGATTCCAGCTGCTAACATCAGGTAGGCGCAAGGTCAAATGTCGTTAAAGAAAAAAAATACTAATTGCATACGTCAGCATGTAAAAGTTGATTTCAAAAAAACATTTTTTTACCATTTTAAATTTAACAATCAATCCATATTACCCGGTCTTTAAACATAATGCAATGTTTAAACAACACTAGCCAGGATCTATTCATGCTACGCTCACTCCATTCTCATAATTTGAAAGAAGAGATAGACAAACACAACATTCATTGGATTCACCGTGCGGATGCCGTGTGTGGAAGAGTAAGGAGAAGAATCGTGTCTCGGGCTTGCGACGCACTATGGTATGGTTTAGAAAGGAGGTCTTCTAAGGAACAAGACGCTCAGCATCCACCATTCTCCTCGTCTTCCTACCCAATCAAATGTAGGGAGAAGTGCAGAATGGTGGATGGTGAGCGTCTTGTTGCGTAATAAAAACAAGGACGACTCCTTTGTAAACCAGCCTATAGTCGGTCGCAAGCCCCAGACTCCATTCTTCTCCTCTCTCTTTCCCACACACGATGGACCCAGCACACGCACGGCGAATCTTTTTTCTTGAATCACCACTACTATATAAACTATTGACATTTAATTGACAAGTATAGATACAAAAATAGAAACAGAAAGTCATTTACAAGTTTTCACTAGTAGTGTTAGAATAATACATATTATGAACGATGAAAGCATCTACAAACTATCACTTCATGCAATAAACTAATAACTGTACAATAACAACACTATTATCGTTTAAAGAACCTTAAGTTAAACGCATTTTTCACCACTATTACCTTGTCATGAAAGATATCAACATCAGTTTCATCAATGAATGTATTAAGAGTATTACAAGCTCTAATTAAAAATGTATTTTGTCTGTAGTTAGTGCTCGCCATTGGTATGCGAAAGGTGGACAGTATATACCTATGTATATATCGGTAGATAAGCACCATATCTTTATTTTTTTTCTTTTAGTTATAAGTAGTATTCTTAATAAAACTCATTGTCAAACATTAGTGGTCATGCACCCACAATCACTGCTCACTTCTCCCAAAGGTTAGCTGTTAGATAATGTTTTGACGTGACAACGTCTTATAAATTGGTTTGCCGGGTGACACTTCAAGAAACTGCGTTACGCTCCGCTCACGTTATGCGCTCACAATGAGAGCGAGTGAGAGGCACGCGTCCCTTCCACTCGGGCATGGTTAGCCCGCCTAAGAGCGAGAGAGACAGACATAAAAAGTGAAAGACATTGAATTGACATTTTCTAGGCACATTACAGCAGAAACACTTCCTTTCATTTCATATTTATCCTATCATCGCCCTATCCTCAACAAAATCACTCACAAGTTAAGTTGTAGTAAACGCTGTTTCATTGTACGCAAATGTATTGCAAGTTATTGTATGTATATTTATTTGTATATAAATACGTATGTATGTGTAAAGGTAAAAATAAAATTTTGTTAATATGAAATTCAGTGCGAGATTCTTTGTATAAATTAATGTTTTAAATATAATTCTTTGTATAAATAAATGTTTTAAATTGTTACTATTATTTCATCCTTCTTCCTACTATACGAATGAATATTCACATTAAAATTATTTTACCACTCAAAGTCGTTGTCACGTAAAACTTTCGCCCGTATACCGACTTTACAGGCAACCAATTTTTTAAGACATTAAGCTCGCCTATGTACTGAAATATATTTTATTTTCTGTGCAATACAGAATTTATCTATCTATGTACATTTAAAAGGAGAATTAAAAAGCCTTCGTAACAAAAGGGCATTTATGAAGAGGTTGATGAACGTCGATGAAGCGAAAGAGTTATGTCGTGATCGTGTCAAGTGGCGCTCAATTGTCTCTGCCTACCCTAGGGGATCTGGAGTGAAGATATGTATGTATGTATGTATATATCTACGACCGTGTTCCAATGAGAAAGAGATCACGTTAAGCCGTCTCGGTCCCGGTTCCACTAATGAAACAAACCAACTTGTTAAATTCGTTAATAAATCGTCATTAAAATTATCATCAGACCTTTGCCAAAACCGTTTCACAAGTGTAGGCCAAATTATCCAGAAATATGCTTTGGAAGCTACAGCAGTGACTAGGACTCTATGTTTTAGGGGCTGCACGGTACAGTAGATATTATGGGAAAGTCGGAGCAACCACACAATTATTTTAAATTCTTTATTTCACCAAAACTTTAAATTAGGTACATACCTTTAACATAAACTATAACCTTTGGGATGGTGAGAAATTATGGGGAGGGTGCAACAACCTAATAATAATAGTCTAATTTATAAATATAAACTAAACCTAATAAAAAATAAACTATACCTAAGTAAATACACTACATACATAAATAAATTACATAAACCAAAAATTAGGTATCATAATTCAAAGGGGAAATGCTGCTAGTGTATTGGGCACCATGCCACAAGACAGCGATTTGGAGGAGCTATTTTTTTGTAAGTATTTAATTTTTATTTTCTATGTATTATTATTATTATTCTTAGGTTAAATTAGTATTTGTTGTAATATAGTTTATTTAATATTGTAATTATTTTATATTGTTTTGAATATTACTTCGAATAAAAGTCTTATATGCCCTAACATTTATTACAAAAACTACATGCAAGTATTATGAACATACATATATAAACATAAAAAACATTTTTTTTATATAAACGCTATATTAACTCGGGCTTTTGTACAATAAAATATCAGGTAAAAATCTATAAATAATGCAATTAATACACACTACACCAATTTAACGTTGCAATAAACAATTTTTGGAAACAATTTGATGCCTTTCGATTAAACTAGCAGTAATTGGTATCGTCCTGAACGAGAATTGGCATAACGGTAAATTCAGCGAGTTGTATACAAAATAAAGACCAATGACCCTCGATTTCACCGGAATATTTTGAGTTGTGACGAGATTTCTTTTAGATAGAGACACCTCATCATCACCGTCATCATCATGATCAGCCTGTGTCTCTCCACTGCTGGATGTAGGCCTCCCCCAAGGCTCGCCACTTCACACGATCTTCTGCCACCCTCATCCATCCCCCACCAGCGACCTTCCTCAGGTCATCTGTCGATCTGGCGGGGGGTCGTCCCACTCTGCGTCCTCCAGTACGTGGTCTCCACTCCAGAACCCGTCTACTCCTTCGTTCATCGGTTCTGCGGCATATGTGTCCAGCCCATTACCACTTCAGCTTGCTAATTATAAAAGCTATATCGGTAACTTTGGTTCTTTGACGGATGTCAACGTTTCTGAATTTATCTTTTAGTGAAATCCCGAGCATAGCTCTCGCCATAGCTCGCTGAGCGACCTTGAACTTGTGGACCAGACCTACCGTCAGTGTCCACGTTTCTGCACTATACGACATTACTGGAAGAACGCACTGGTTGAAAACTTTTGTCTTCAAACACTGTGGTATGTTCGATAGGAAGATGTGACGTAGCTTCCCGAATGCTGCCCATCCTAGCTAAATGCGTCTATCGACTTCTTTGCTAAAGTTGGCTACTCCTAATTGGATGGTTTGTCCAAGGTAGACGTATTTTTGCACAACCTCGAGAGTAGCGTTTCCCACGCAGATTGGTCTCGCTATAACATGCTCGTTGAACATGACTTTTGTCTTGTCCAAGTTCATACCGACACCAACCTGCTGGGATGCCACATTTAAACCGTTCAGCATTCTGCTAAGGTCCTCCAGCGAGAGACACCTACAATAATAGTAATATAATAATGTAAAAAAAAATAAAGGATCTTCTATAGGAATCTTGTATAATAATTTATTAAATAAATTATTCCAACAAGATCACAATTTAAGTAGAAAAAAAAACCTTTATTTTATATAGTTTAGATGTGCAAAATGTTAAAAATATTATCATGACAGCTCTAGTACTAAAGGACTTGATTGATAGTGAAAACTACATATTTAAATTTCCAAATAACTTAATTGCATATCCAGCGCCATCATCGCTGGCTCGGCTGATACCACCCGTTGGATCCGTAGACGGAGAATTTAACGTTGGCCAGCAGCGCTCCGAGAGGCAACACCGGGGGATGACACGTTATTTTTAAAAGTAAATTCAATCCATAAATTATTGTTAATTCTACTTCTGCAATAAACTATTACAGTCCGCTAAATACTTTTTAATTGAGCCATTAAAGACCCTCAGCAGAATCGCTACGTGGTAAGCAGCACAGAACAGGGCCTGTCGCCTCTACAGTAGGCCTAATTTTATTTAGTTCACTGAATATATCGATCTGTGATAATAAATTAAACTATAAACATTTATTCGAAAAAAATATTTATAAAAATAATATTAATACTAAGGATAGAGATAGAAGTCCCGTCCGCGTGGAATGGGACGCAAAAATATTTATCAACGTAAATAAAAACATTTAATTTATTTGTGATATTTCTCGAGTTTGGTACGCTGGAAATATTGACGAGCTTGCAGCTTGTCATGATTGGCCTATAGTAAAGTTGGCTAAATGTGAATCCGCTTATTTATAAGCGTGGTTTCTGACCACCCCGAAAATGAAACGATCGTGAATATACTTTTTAGTTGAAGAGGCATTAGGCTAGACACCTCTGTCGCACAACTGATTAACGATGGAGTAGACGAATTCTGGAGTGGAAACCATGTACTGGAAGACGCAGAGTGGGATAACCCTCCGCCGGATGGACGGATGACCTGATAGGTAGCTGGTGGGAGATGGATGAGGGTGGCAGGAGATTTTGTGAAATGGTGAGCAGTGGAGGGACAGACGTTGATGATTCTCTTCTCTAATTAATTATAATTTCGTGCCCTGTTTATATCAATACAAGGTGGCAAAGTAAAAGTTAAAACCGATCTTCATAACTCCCACATTTGGTTTCATTACTAGGTACAAAATGATTCCCATAAAACCAAAATCAGAATGGGGGCATTATACCTAATGATGACGTTTCTTTCTTAATTAGGGAGCGTAACAAACATGCCGTTGAATAAAAGTACAATTACGAAAACGAATCAATTGACTTCTCAGAGGTTTATCTTTACTAAGTCTTCACTATTGGAGGTATATATTTTAACTCACGAAGGCGGCTATGGCTTACTTGTAGTTGTGAGGCGTAGACTGCGCGCTTGTATGCTGCCCATTCGATACTACTGGGAGTTAAGGGAACACAGAATCAAATCGTAAAAAATCCGATGGTAATAAGTTATTTTTTTTTATCTAAAATGAAAGTACTTGTAAGTTGATTTTAGTAAACCAAACCGGATTATATACAATTTAAATTTGTAATTTAATTTTGTAATTATTTTTCACATGCAGTCAAAATATGTGGAACCATGTCTTCTAGCAAATAAAAAAAATCATTTCATTACAAATTAATTATTTTACTGATTATGGTATCATTTCATATGAATGTCAGCAAATAACAGTCTTCGTCATTACCAGATAAATACTAAACTAATAGATGCTGTATACCGTGAGACTTTGTTCCTTATGTTAGACTATTATGTGAATCTATAGATAGAAATAAACAACTTTGCTTTGTCGGAAATGACAAAAAAAGTCATTTCCGGCATTTAGTTTCTTAGGAAAAGTTGTTAATTTCTATCAATAGAATCAAATATTAGTGTCTAACGTAAGATCATTCAAAGTCACCCCGTATAATAATAAATATATTATGTATCATATAATATTAAACAAATAAACAATTTAAAAAAACGGGTGCGTCGCGGGACGTACCGGAAAAGTGAACTAAACTTGCAGGTTATTGATTTTGTAGTTGGTAGGAATATGGAGATTAAATGAATGCGCGTGGCTGCATAGTTGCAGACGCGTAAAGAAAGAAAGAGAAAGAAGGAGCGAGAGGCATCGGCTCTTCCCCTTCCCCGCCGCGCTGTTTCGAGAGGAAGAAAGAAAGAGAAAGAAGGAGCGGGAGAGAGCGAGAGAGGCAGCGCCTATACGCGCGCGACTATCCGCCCCTCTTCCCCTTCCCCGCCGCGCTGTTTCCCCTTGAGCGCTGTTCTGACGTACGGCGTACGTTTAACGAAATAGATCCTCAACCAAGCGCGCGCAATAAAGTTCTCACTTAAAAATATTTCAGATTGGTATTAAATTCTATCTAAAAATGAATTTTATTTTAAAAAACCCTATGCAATCTAAATGGTACTTTCGACCTACAGTGCTTGGTTCCCGCGAGGAGGGCACTTGTGTCAACGATAAGTAAATAACAAAAATATACATCAAATCAGCGTTGCGAGATAAGCCCAAACTCTGCAGAAATATATTCTGGGCCCATCCTCAGCAGTGAAGTTCTGGGGCACTGTTTACTAGCGTGTACTGAGGCACATTTACAATTAAATCCAACCCGCCTTCGTGAGATAAAACAATCGCCCCAAAAGATTCCAGGGGGAAAAACAATTTAGTGATTTTTGTATCACTGACGATTAAATCAAGTATCACAGACCATTGCCTATAAAACCTAGTGGTTGTGGCCTTATATTTATAACGCCAAAGTACCGGGTTCGATTTAAAGTCGAGTAGTATTCTTGAAAAAAAAAGTAAAGTATCATTACGACCGTTTTCTTTTCGGGGTGGTCAGAAACCACGCTTATAAATAAGCGGATTCACATTTAGCCAACCTTACTATAGGCCAATCATGACAAGTGGCAAGCTCGTCGATATCTCTAGCGTAACAAACTCGCGAAATATCACAAATAAATTAAATAATAATTAAATGTATTTATTTACATTAATAAATAACTTTATGTCCCAACCGGGAATCGAACCCGGCACCTCCGAGTCTAAAATCCACAGACTTAACCGCTAGACCACGGAGGCAGTCTTATCATCATAGCCCCTAGGACACAGACCTTGACCTCCACTGTTGGAGATGGGCCTTTCAGAAATTTCTGAATCATTTGTCCTACACTCACCACTAGCCAGAGGGGTTGATGATTTTTTAAAGACAATTCATTAACGATTTTACAAGTTGGTATTAGTTGAACCGGGACCGACGGCTTAACATGCTCTCTAAGGCACGGGAACGATGGTAAAGAAGAAGATTTAGTTTAATTTGTCACGATGCGATGGGCAAATAGTAAAATGTAAATCTGCTTTTTTTTTATAATAACATTGCAATTGCAGTGACAATTTTTTTGTGACTATTCTCTGGTCTGGTGCTTATGAGCCTAGTATACCAATTGTTTTATTTCGATTTGTTTAAGACTCAACAGAGGCCTATTTTGGTTTCTAACCGCGAGGGATTATGGTCGTGATGATACTGTATTTACATTCGATCACAAACAAAAGGTAGTGATGTATGATAATAGTGTTTGTGGGTCTAGCACATAGACCAATAAATATGGCCGGCACATAAATAAATCTAAACTGGGCCGCAATGCCGATCATTGGCTTCGGAAAAGTTCGGGCGTGTTCGGTTGTGTCCGTAGAACTTCGAGACAAAAAGTATTTATTCACGTAAGCCATTGTCATAGCTTCACCATATTTATAACTTTAACTAGATTGAAAAGGATAGAAACATTTCAGTTTGCGACAGAAAAGATAAAAGCAATCTTAGGATTTACCGTGCTGGTACCAGGTCTATCGTGTGACGGAGGAAAGAGGGGAATAGCTTTGACTTTCTCAGTTTGTGACCGAAGCTGGATTAAGGTGCTATTTTTTTTGCATAAATATAATTTACTATGTTACAGGCCAAATTTTATCGGAGCTAAAGGAATCCTAAACATCTAGAGATTTAGTATTTAAATATATAAAGTATAAGATATATTAGACAAAATACAAGTATTGGCGGCTTTCGCGGTTTATCGAGCAATATTTGAAGGCTAGGTGATATTGTGATCCGTACGTGAATAAAACGATTCTTCCAAATTGTTCCTCTATACCTGTCTCTTGTCATGTCTCTTTCTTGCACCTTACCATCCCGCTCTCGCAAGTCTAAATGCTGGAATATGTCATAGAAGTCGCCAAGTTTGTTATCTTAACGCCGTCTGTAAAACTTTGAATTTGGCCTACACTTGCAATGCTGGCCAGACGGGTTGGCGAGATTTGATACAATTATTTACTTGTAAATATTACAGGCATTTCTGACATGTTATTATTTAATAATTTTAAATGATTATACTCCTGCTAGTAGAAGACTAACCAGCAAATCGGCCCAATGAAAAAGCTGTCAAGAAGAGAGCATTTCTAAGGATTCTATGGATTCACCGTGCGGGTGTCGGGTTCATCGTGTGTGGGTAAGAGATGAGAAGAATGGAACTGACAATAGGCTGGGTTACAAAGGAGGCCTCCTTTTTTGTATTTTATAGTGCAACAAGACGCTCACCATCCATCATTCTACTCATTCCCCTAACTAGGTAAATACTATATGATTCCGTTAATGCCGCCTTGAAAGCTCTTTCCATAAATTTATTGACGACAGACCTGTTTAGGCCCAATTCTTTCAGTAAGTTATAAAAGATTTAATAGATAGATAATGGCCGGCAGATTAGTCCTGTATATACGTCTATGGCATGGATAATTTACATTGATCCCGACCGGCCAGTGCGCCATCAATACAGATGAGATAGCAATTAGTTCCCAGAAGATGGCCGCGTCCGATTTATTCCGCCCTGTGTTTACTGATTGCTGACTAAATCAATGAAATGACCGTGTTACAACCAGGTTGCTTTTTCAACCTTTTTGCTATTTCTTTATTTATATTCATTGAAAATCAAAAAGTTCTCATATAGGGATTGCAATGTAGCTCATTTAATTTCGCGGGATTGCTGTGCTGGATTGATCAATTCCAAGCATCCAGTAGGATCCCGCACTCTAAATATAATTTCAGATAGTAAAACAATTAGTCGGATACTCCAGTTCTTTGGACATATTGCCAGAAAAGGAAGAGATAACATGGATAAACTTTTTGTTTGGTGGAAGGATTACAGAAGTTACAGAATTTTGCGGATCCGTGTTTAGATTTCGCAGGCCATTAAGTGAGCGGACTAAGGGATACCGTTTTGCCGGACTGAAATCCTTATAGCTCTAAACAAAGCTTGTTTAATGTACTATCTGTCACTTTGACATGAAACAAAAGTGACAAAACCATTAGTCTTCATTAGTAGTAAGTAGCATCAAGTAATCCTAGAATAGCTCTAAATGTGTTTTTTTTAATTGATAGTGGCGGAGGAGAGATTAGCTAGCACTAGAATAACTGCCTTCGTGGTTTAGCAGTTAAGTCTGTGGATTTAGACGCTGAGGTACCGAGTTCGATTACTAGTCGAGATACAATAATTTATCTGTGTTTAATTTATGTTTTATGGTAAGTGGCGCGCGAGCTGGAATCATTTAATCAGTATTTCTCAAGTTTGGTACACTAGATAATAACAATAATAATAAATATTTCCAGACAGGTCACACAGTGCCATCTAGTTTCCGTGGTAAGCTACGAGGCTTGTGTTACGGAAACTAGATGGTTGATAAACTACATATTATACTTTTTAAATATATACATATTATACATATAAACACCCAGACCGAGACAAATTATACAATGTACAACTTGCCCCCGGTGGGAATCGAACCCACGACCTCCCGAGTTCACGGCAACGTTTGTTACCACTAGACCACAAATGCAATGCGATTAGTAAGAAACGATGTCATCCTCCGCAATATGTGGAACATTGCGTCGTCTGCCCGAGGGAATGTTCACACCTCTGCAGTTTTTCAGACAGAGATTTGATAGCCTAATTAGCTGACATTCCGCCGCGTTCGCTCGTTAATTAACCTATAGTAAAGGTTTGACATGTCCTGCCCGTTGTTACGTGCAGCGAATGCTACTACACTTAGGAGGCCAAAACCTCGTTACAGATTTCCGTCTCCCCCGGAAGGCGGGAAGAAGGTGAATCCTGATTATGATATATACAATAACTGCCTCCGTGGTCTAGCGGTTAAGTCCATGGATTTAGACTCGGAGGTAACGGGTTTAATTCCTGGTCGCGACACACAAAAATTGATTAATGTAAATATTTAATTTATTTGAGTTTGGTACGCTGGAGACATCGACGAGCTTGCCACTTGTCATGATTGGCAAATCTATACTTGGCTATAGTAAAGTTGGCTAGATGTGAATCCGCTTCTTTATAAGCGTGGTTTCTGACCACCCCGAAAGGGGAATCGGTCGTGATGATACTTTACTTATTTTGCTTTTACAATATCAAAGTCGCCATAGCTGAAAACAGCTGAATACATACGTACATATCTACTAGTCTCTCATTCGTGGAAAAATCAAAGTAGGTATTTAAATACCTATTTAACGCAGTCATGATGATACATTACCTCTTATTTAACTGTTGTATATAAAAGCATAATTTGTAGTACATTTTTAAGTCGTAACTTATAATAATACGACTTTTTCAACTTTCTTAAACTAATTTCAAATTTGGCCCGATTCGGGCTCGATTCGCCTTTCCCGAGGCAAACTCCTCTCGAAATTATAAAAGAGAATAAAGGCTGGATTAAAAGAACTTTCCCACAAAAAAGGTCTAGAGATCAAAAACAATGAGTTCCACATAGAATAGGGAAAACGCTCATAAAAAATAAAGCCAAGCACATTGACTTATGCGAGGACCGGGCATATAAATATATTAATATTTTTAAAATTCTAAAACATCAATTATAATATTATAAATGTAAACCTCTGTCTGTATGTAAACTTTAATTAAGCGCTTTTTATCTATAAATTTAAATGACACAATGTGTGAGATACTATCGTTTTTTTTATTCGTTTGAATGACCTATTGATGCCATTATGTTTTGGAATATAAAATCGCTCAAATGTACGCCACGGCTTCTCTCGGTGGAGCACATCCGAAATGTCCAATCTTCCATGACTCTGGCGCATAAATCAGGCTGAATTTGACCGATAGCACAGGTTATGTTGGCTTTGAGGACCGCTGTAGTTTGTGGCTTATTCGCATACACCTGCGACTTAAGAAAACCTCACAAGAAAAAGTCTAACGGGGTCTAATCGCACGATTTCGGTGGCCAGTTCACATCACCTCCAATCGAGATGTGCAGATATACAACGTTGTATGAGCTGTGTGGCCCCGTCTTTTTGAAACCTCATGTCCTCGGTGTCTGAATTGGATGGTATTAGGCAACAAACAGTCATAATACAAAAACAATTCTACAGATAAACAAAATTGGCACTGTCGACACTTACGAGTATTAAGATACCAAATTGAAAAGTAACAAACTACATATTAACCAATATGGGAGGGAGCCTTTCAAGGTTTAGCCGGCGAGTGAAAAGTTTGAGCATCTGTATACCAAATAAATAACAATAAGAACACATTGAGAGACGCACCAAAGAGCTAAAATTTTTGACCTATGACATTTTATAGAAATATCATATATACGAAAAAAAAAAATAATGTCAATACTGATTTTTTTAGTATGAACTTCAACCAAAAAAAAACTTGACCGCAATAGTTTATTATACTGGGTGACCTTGTTCTTACGTTAAAAGACGGCTAGGCATTCTCTGACAGCCAAATCTTTAGGATATTTAGACAATATAGATGGTAGGTTCATCAATTAAGTTATTCTTAACAGTATTAATACATACATAACAATATTACTACTAATACATACACAAATAAATAAATATAAAGAGCATCATAAATAAACAATAATATAAAATAAAACTACTTACATGATGAGGGAAGTGTAATATAATAAAATGACAAAAAAATGGCTTCTTGATACAAACTGTTAATTTTAAAATAGTCTATACGGAGAAGCCAAAAGAAATTGTCAAATCCAAAATATGGTTTCCTAGGAAAAGTTGATTGTTTCTATCAATAGAATTCCATTTAGTCTAACGTAAGACCATACAAAGTCACCCTGTATGCGAGTACGAAGTTAACATGGGCAGTGCAAAGCATGAAATCATGATATAGCTAAGGCATAATATGATAGTCAATGACCAAAGAGTTGACAGTGGTGACGACCGCAATTTATCATCCTTTGCTCCTTGTGTTCTCAGATGATATTGTAAAAATTCCCACCGCTTCGATCGCTTTTTGTGTTGTAAATTTAGTGTTTTACTATTCATAAAAATTAGAACATCACGACAGTACAGATAAATCAGCTTGAAGACGGTTTTGCGTTTGTAGTGTAATACCGGAATAAACCAGGCCCAAGTTAATGCTAGGCAAAGTCGGAATACGTTTTATATATATAAGAAAAAAAAAACTACCTAAGTGATAAGAATAAAAATATACTAAATTACATATAAATAAAAATGTCCTCTAGAGACGTCCCACGAAGAATGACAACATTTCCCCTCTGTATAGCGAGGCTAATACGTTGTCAGAAATAATTACCAGTCTTCCTGTCTCCAGACCTTTTCGACAGCCGTTTTGACAACTACTCAGCCAGGCGCTTTGCTAAGGGTCTCCATGGGCCTATCGTCTCGACCCCAAATGCCGCAAATTCGTAACCGGTACCAAGGTTGGCATATGTAATATATATATTTAGACTAACTCGACATATGACCTTGGTAGGTGGCGGGCGAGGTCCATGAATGTTAGCAACTGGAATCAGACACTCATGACTGACATCAGTCCTAACACTGTGCCGGCTTGACTGGGCATGACGGCAATTTCAGTCCGCCTACCATTATATAAGGATAAATTACATGTACCAATAAGATACACTTTTCTTACGTACATTTGCAATAGACTTACAACACCTCCGTTCCCGTGCCTCAGAGAGCAGGTTAAGCCGACGGTCCCGGTTCCACTAATACCAACTTGTGAAAACGTTAAAATGTCATAAAAAATTGAAACCAGATCCTCGCCAACCCGTCTGGCCAGCGTAGCCAAATGCCGAATTCTCCAGATAAAAGGCCCATCTCCAACAGTGGAGGTCTAGGACGCTGTGTTCTGAGTGCTGTAATGAATGCATAATGAAACTATATTGACATCTGAAAGAAAGAAAGAAAGAAAACATTTATTTATCAAAAAACAGCTTGGTCATAACAATCACAAAAGAGAAAAAAAAGTAATAGTAAAAAAATAACAATAATAATATAAATAATATAAACTTGGTAAAAAGAGAAAAGAAAATGAGCTGCTATGACAAATAGGTGTTTAGGTCAGCATAGGCTGCAACAGGAGATGCTGCAGTGCTGTTTTTCACTGAACCCTTTAACAAAACCAATAAATAGAAAATAAAATAAAAATTCAATAAGTGTAACTCTCAGTAGTAGTATAATAAAGAAACATGAAACCAAAATAAATAAATTGAAATATATAATGGATAAATAATAAATATATGTATATGTGTGAGTAAAGTCAAATAAAAACAGAAAAGTAACAAATATACCTATAATAAAGTAAAAAAATATTAGTAATTTAGTTTTTTAGCTTTATTTTTCTAATTACCAATACAGTAAACAATGAGTAAGAGATAGACGGGTATAACTCAGGTATTTATGGTTGAAGATAAAAATAAAAAATGAAAATATAGAGTTCAGGCCTGCAGCTGCGAAGATAGAAGAATCATTTTAAGCTTAAACTTAAACCCAGTTACTGATTGCAAATCGCGAAGTGGTGGGGGTAAGTCGTTTCAAATTTTTGCAGCTGCATACCTAATATTCTCTATTAGTTTTGATAGCACCTGCCTTATCTTGTCGTAACTGCTTTAGTTGTCCCATAGGTTTAACTAGTATAGAATGTCTAGCGGCATTATATTACTATTAGGTTTGCCTTTATATTTTGTACATAAATACCTAAATAAATTGGAAACTATAGACAGTTTTAAGTGGGTTTCGTTCTATAATCTACGAGAAAACGCTCTCAACAGCTGAACTTTTGACGCTGTGTCAGTAAGTTTGGCAAATTGAATATCGAACAAGCCATAGTCGGATCGACTTCCGGTCACGAACGTGCTATCAAATTGAACCCATTCAAGAATTTGGTAAATTTTCGAACGAGCAAAAATTTTGTTTAAATAGTAAAATTGGTTATTTACTGACATCCGAAAACGTGAGAGAGTAAGGCAGTTATTTATGCGTTCGGACAATTAGTGTCAGCATTTTTGATAATCTAAAATTGTAACTATATCTATTATAACTAAAGTACTTCAGTGAGTCTTGTTTCAAGTGGAGTTATTTTTATATAAATATATCACCATGGCAATCTTACAATATTAGTTCTCCTTGAAAGTAAAAATTGGTGACATCATTGCAAATGGCACATATTGTCAACGATATAACGAATAGGTGGTAGGCTGACTAATGATGGTAATTTTCCGAGTCTGCCGGGGCGGGGAAGTATCCACCGTTCGTGCCGATAGACCCAGTAAAATGTCTCCACATGTTTCGGGATTAGGCACGAATTGCCGTCATGCCCAGTCAAACCGGCACAGTGTTAGGGACTGATGTCAGTCATGAGTGTCTGATTTCAGTTGCTAACATTCATGGACCTCACGCGCACCTTACCATAAGGTGGGCGCAAGGTCACATGTCGAGCTAGTATAAAATCATCATCATCATCACAGCCCCTAGAGCATAGAGTCCTAGACCTCCACTTGGAGATGGGCACTTTCTAGAACTTTTTGGATAATATGGCCCACACTTACCACGCTGGCCAGAATATATATATTTTTTTTTTTTTTAAATGATTAAATGAAGTGAAATGAAATGTTTTATTTGTCAGAAACATGGTAGGTACAGGGATGTAAATTATTATATGTAATTATTATTTCTATCATACAAATATTTATTGAGTCACTTTGTCGAGTATAGTGTCTAAGTATTCTTTTGTCGAATAAAAATATTTATTAATCTGCATTTGTTTAACTCTTAATTTAAACAGTTTTAGTGGCAGCTCTTATAGTAACTGGAAGCTTATTAAATATCTTTGTTGCCATTGCATAACAAATATAATTTTAATGTCAATAACATTCATCATCATCATCAGCCTGTGTCTCTCCACTGCTGGATATAGGCCTCCCCCAAGGCTCGCCACTTCACACGATCTCCTGCCACCCTCATCCAACCCCCACCAGCGACCTTCCTCAGGTCATCCGTCCATCTAGCGGGGGGTCGACCCACTCTGCGTCCTCCCGTGCATGGTCTCCACTCTAGAACTCGTCTACTCCATCGTTCATCGGTTCTACGACAGACATGTCCAGCCCATTGCCACTTCAGCTTACTAATTTTGAAGGCTATATCAGTAACTTTGGTTCTCCGACGGATTTCCTCGTTACGGACTTTATCCATCAGAGAAATACTGAGCATAGCTCTCTCCATAGCCCGCTGAGCGACCTTAAATTTGTGGACCAGACCCACTGTTAGTGTCCACGTTTCTGCTTCGTACGACAGCACTGGAAGAACGCACTGGTTGAAAACTCTCGTCTTCAAAGACTGGGGTATGTTTGATAGGAAGATGTGGCGCAGCTTCCCGAATGCCGCCCATCCTAGCTGAATGCGTCTGTCGGCTTCTTTGCTGAAGTTGGCTATGCCTAATTGTATAGTCAATAACATTATATAAAGTTAATTAATTGTTCAGGAATGTCATATTTAGCAGATGTAAAGTGGCGTTGTCATAAGTTATAAATTATTATTATTAATCATAAATTATTATTATTATTGTTATGAGTAAATCATCGATTTTCATATATAACAAATATTCTGTTTTTTCCCTTGCAGTATTCAATCTCAGCTTACACGAGTACGTATCATTATAATATTACATTTTGTTAGGTGAAAATTTAATTGTAAATTAAGGGGAGTATAAATTATGACCGCAATAAAATTGAAATTACAAACTGGGCCCGATCGTATTTCCTTTGAGGAAGGACTTTGCTGATTTGTTAATTGATCATTTGAGATAAATGATAAGAGAAAAATGTATAATTTTATTTTAGAAGTCATATTTTTATTTTGTAAATTTTATAGTTTTTGTTATTTTTTTTTGTTTTTTTGTTTTAACAGTAATAAGTTTTTAACTTCTTCTTTTTGTATTGGTGAATGCTGTGACACCTAATTGGTACATATATTAGATAAGCTATAATTATACTATGTTATGTGTGTGATAATATATGTACTGCTGTGTGTACTAAATAAATAAATAAATAAATTTGTTAATTTCTGTGAACCTATTCTGTTTCATTAAACGCATTGAGGAAATAGTGAATTATTTTTATTTAAAATATTTATTACACAAAAGCTTAAATATTCTAGCAACTGACCTTTGGGAAAGTAAAAAAATAATTTTGGTATGAGATAATGGAGATAAAAAACATCAGACCCTAACACTATTCAAGCCGGCAATTAAAGCCTGAGAATACACTACTGGGTTTATCAGCACGAACGATGGATACTTCCCCTCCCCGGCAGACTGGACAAATTTATTTATTTATTTATTATTTGGGAAACAAACAGTTATTCTTACACCTAGTAATAACAAAATTGTTTATCTCTTTAACCAACAAAGTTTCCACTAAAGCTAACAAAACATAAGCTTCACTAACCACATACATAACTAAGGTTGCTTCTACTTCAAAATTACATTAAAATATATACATTATTTATAACTAATATAAAAAGGAAAAGAAGAAACTAAAATTTAATTATAAAAAATAAAATAAAAAAAGGTTAAAAAAACATATAAAAAGAAGAAAGCATTCAACAACACATTCCAATAATAGTCTTTTGTAATTGCCAATAGCACTATTAAAAGCATTAAGATTGTTAAAGTACAAATTATAGTCTTTGCATGTTCTTACCATAAACCTATCCTGGGCATATTTCCTACGAGAAAAAGATACAAGAAATAAATTACCACCATCAGTCCGCCGACCACCTATTTGTTGTTCTCGTTGAAAGTATGTGCCATTTGCAATGATGTCAAACGCCAATTTTTACTTTCAAGGAGAACTAATACTGTAAGCTTGTCATGGTGATATTTATATTAAAACAACACCGCTTAATACAAGACTTAGGTACATACATACATATCTTCACGCCAAATCCCTTGCGGGGTAGGCAAAGACAATTGAGCGCCACTTGTCACGGTCTCGACATACCTCTTTCGCTTCTTTGACACTCATCAGCTTCTTCATACATGCCCTTTTGTTTCGATGGCTTTTAATTGCATCTTCGGCCTATTGTTTTACTTATTTGATCGTGGTAGGTGAGCTTGGTCTGCCAGGGCATCTTTTACCCACAACTTTCGCATTATACATATGTATATCTGGTTTGTCAATCTCTCTTCAATCATCCTTTCGACATGCCCGAACCATTGGAGCATGCCTTTCTTTATTTTTGTCACTATGCTTTTTTAAGACTTAGGTAGGTAACTAAAATATATTGCAAATAAATAAATTACAAGATTTATTATTTATTATTTGGAAAGATTACAGACATTGCAATTAGATCCACAATATTTATAGGATTCTATGAACCAGTTATAAACTTCCACAAAACTGGTCCTCAAAAGCAACTGCATCAACTCTGCGCTGATTCTTGACTGCCACCTAGCATTGGATGTGTTCAGGGTCAACAGAGTCACGCTACAGCCATAGCGATTCACTGTGCAATGATGCGGCCAATGAACTGGCCAGAAATAAGTTACAACCCCCTACCATTCCAGTTTGTGCGAAGCTGGCTCTGCCAAAGAACAGAAAGACTGCAGACATTCTGATAGGCATCTTACACGGCGACTTCTGAGCATTAAACCAACACGATATTACAGATAGCTCACTGTGTAGAGTATGAAAGGCAAATGAAGAGATCGCCGTGCATGTATTTATGAAGTGCTGACTGCACCCAGACGGAGAATCCTCTAGACTGCGAATAATTTTTTCGGAGGTCTGCAGGAACGTTGCACGTCTTCTAGACTTTTATTATTGGGGCCCAGGTCACGCAAAAAAGGTCACAAAGTGACTAATTGCGTAGAATGACCAGCCTTACCTCCCTACCTACGGTGGAGCACGTTCTTAGATGTAACTTAGACTTTAAGGTCACATACCACTTTCTTTGGCAAATGATAGAGTATAAAAAGTAAAGTATCATCACGACCGTTTCCCTTTCGGGGTGGTCAGAAACCACGCTTATAAATAAGCGGATTCACATTTAGCCAACTTTACTATAGGCCAATCATTACAAGTGGCAAGCTCGTCGATGTCTCCAGCGTACCAAACTCGGGAAATATCACAAATAAATTATAATATTAATTGAATGTGAAATGATTTTCATTAATAAATATTTTTGTGTCCCGACCAGGAATCGAACCCGGTACCTCCGGGTCTAAATCCACGGACTCAACCGCTAGACCAGTTTTTGGCAAATGATATTTTTTATTTTATTTGTTTCAGACGGTCTACCTATGTTTTCTCCACCAACAAAAGCGGCCAGCTGGCTGACAATATTTTTTAGCGTCTTCGTTACAGGTAATATCATTTTAAAATAATAATAATAAATCGTTTATTTCCAATAAAATCCTATGTACATGTTTTCTATTGGAGACCCACACTAGGAAGGCCGGTATTGTGGGGTCTCAATTGCACTAAATCTATAATTTATATAACTTCAAATTAAATTAAAAATTAAATTAAAATTAAATTAAATTCTAAATACATTATTAAAATATATATATATATATTTATAAAAAATTGAAGATATTCATGAAAGGTTAATAAATACACTATATATAATATAAAGAATAAATATAGTAAATAAATAAATAATTAGTCATATAAATGAAATCTCAAGAATGTAAATTATGAAAGACGGTAGGTATGCACTTGATGAAAGATTATATAAGTATTAGATTTATTTTGTGATGTCAAATAAATTCTCAGTTTCTATATATGTCAGAGTCATTAGGAAATAGTAAAGAATATTAAATTAAGTTAAGTTTATGTCCAATATTTTATTTAAATGATTATAGATACGAGTATAAGGTCCTTGGAATAAATTTGTACACTGCGCCCTTCTGGTTCTGTAGTAGTGATTAGTAAATACCTCATAGTATCTTTTTTTGTTACTGTTATCAGTTCTTTTTAGAGTTGATGTGTGTTGTTTAAGTATAAGTTTTTGAATATATAGTTTCCTCACAGAAAGTACCTTGGTGTCGGTAAAAGTGTCCTAGCATTACATTTATAAAAAGCGCTAACAGATGTTTACGCCACGGCTCCCTTAATGAAACAATACACTTGCAACCGTTATAGTTTCAGCTATTCTGGAACCCACCGGAGTAGTCCGCGATGATGGCAATAGATCTGATAGTATGACGCTAATGCCCTGAGGGAGGGAGGGAGGGAGGGAGGAGCGGAGGCGGGCCTTAGTATACTGCTGAAAGCAGAATCTGGCAATCGGCACAAATATATAATCCAAGAATTCGTGTTTGTGCCGATAGCTGTAGAGACTAGACCCGTGAAGTTTAAGCGCAATTTTCTGTTCTGGTTCTTTCCTTGCTCAGAGAATCATTATAGCGATTAAGTAAAGAAATGCGGCCGTTCTTGTCGCCATACCGCGCGGACAAGTTTTTTTTTTATAATACTAGCACAGCACGGCATGTGATCTTGCGCCCACCTAAGGGTAAGTGGTGCGCGAGGTCCAAGACTGTTAGCAACTGAAATCAGACACTCATGACTGACATCAGTCCCTAACACTATGCCGGCATGACTTAACTTGACAGCAATTCAAGCCTGATCCCGAAACGTGTGGATACACTTTACTGGGTTTATCGGCACGAACGGTGGATACTTCCTCGCCCCAGCGGACTGGACAAATTACCATCATCAGTCCGCCTACGACTTTTTAATTTTGAAATTAATTATATTAGTTTCACAATAAATGTATGTGTATTGAAAAGGTTTTTTTTAGATATATTTAGTATCATCACGACCGTTTCCCTTTCGGGGTGGTCAGAAACCACGCTTATAAGCGGATTCACATTTAGCCAACTTTACTATAGGCCAATCATGACTAGTGGCAAGCTCGTCGATGTCTCCAGCGTACCAAACTCGAGAAATGTCACAAATACACTAAATATTAATTAAATGTATTTATTTACATTAATTAATATTTTTGTGTCCCGACTAGGAATCGAACCCGGCACCTCCGAGTCTAAATCCATGGACTTAACCGCTAGACCACGGAGGCAGTTAGATATATTTAATTTAAAAATATTTCGATAAATGTCAAATGCGAACCGTTCGCTTGTCTTACAGCGCACAACGTCTTTTGTTGTGACCGCATCCGATGTGCCCAAGCCCTAGATACTTGTAAAGGAAAGTTTGTCCTTGTGAAGCCACTTCAAAATTGTCTCGAAAATATTCCTGTAATCGTTTGTCAATTCTCGACAAATTAAGTCCAAGCTTAGGGATGCTAAATTGAATAATAATTCTAAATAATATTACACCCCTTCGAAAACACAGAGTCCTAGACGTCCATTACTGGAGATGGGCCTTCCAGAACATATTTCTGGAGAACTTGACAAGACACTGAACTGCCTCCGTGGTCTAGCGGTTTAATCCGTGGATTTAGACTCGGAGGTACCGGGTTCGATTCCTGGTCGGGACACAAAAGTATTTATTTACATTAATATTTAATTTATTTGTGATATTTCTCGAGTTTGGTTTGCTGAGGACATCGACGAGCTTGCCACTTGTCATGATTGGCCTATAGTAAAGTTGGCTAAATGTGAATCCGCTTATTTATAAGCGTGGTTTCTGACCACCCCGAAAAGGAAACGGTCGTGATGATACTTTTTTGACAAGACCCTGACATATTTTTTTCTCATATTCTTAACGTTCCACAAGTTAGTATTATTGGAACTGGGACCGTTGCGGACGTCTTAGTATGCAAAGCACGGGTACGGTGGTGTTGTAATGGATGGGGACATTCCCCCGTTTCTCCAGCTAGATCTCAGGGCCATTCCCACATTGTGTTGGGCGCTGTTACTGAAATGACAGCTCCCGTAGGGCCCACGAACGTAGGGGATCCAGGTTCGACTACTTCAACTCGCCTTCAGGAGCATTTCTTTAAGAAGGGGTTTTTTCTGGTAATAATTAAGTATCCATTGTCGGCCCCAACGAACTCCTTAATAGTGGGCATCAATAGATCTCGGGCCACGACTAGACAAGAATATTTAACGGAACCTTTAGCCAAGTTGTCCAAATGGTCAATTATTTTTACAAATGTTGCCGGTCTCATTGGCACTATCTCTGATACGTCTATAGAGGACATTTTTATTTATAGACAGTTTTTTATATGTACCATAACTTTCTATTATGTACTTAGATATGTATTTATTATTTATGTATATATTATGACCGCCTCCGTGGTCTAGAGGTAACAAACGTTGCCGTGAACTCGGGAGGTCGTGGGTTCGATTCCCACTGGGGGCAAGTTGTACATTGTATAATTTGTCTCGGTCTGGGTGTTATGTATAATATGTATATATTTACAAAAAAAAATGTATAACATGTAGTTTATCAACCATCTAGTTTCCGTAACACAAGCCTCGTAGCTTACCACGGAAATTAGATGGCGCTGTGTGACCTGTCTGGAAATATTTATTTATTTATAAAAAAAAAAAATATATATTTGATTAGTATGTATTTATATTTCATTATTGTTGATCACAATAGTATTTCTGCACCCGCTTATAATGGCAATATATATACAAAGGTTAGTTGGTATAAAATGCATTTATAGCATTAAGCTCGCCTTTGTACACACACCCACACTATTTTTGGTTATAATAAATAATTTATTATTATTATTATATTAGGTATTTGATGTTTAACTTTATTTCTGTTATTTAACAAACTATACCTATTTTTGTACCTTATTATATAAAAATATTCTTTAAAAAAATATATTTAAATGTAATCAATGTTATTTAAATTCCTTGTTTTAATTATAGGATGATAAATTTTCGTGTGTTCTCGCGGCACGGAATCCCGTGCCAGTCCGTACCTACTAACTTTCCACATTAATTAAGGGACAATTACATAGACATATATTTAATTGAACACCGGTCCAGTATTATGATATAAATGGATTATTTATTTATTTATTGTTGTTGTGTAATTCTGTATTTATTTCATTTGTAAATCTGCTGTAGCTAAGTTTTCCTTGCAGATTCCTATCTCAGTCAGATTAAACATTAACAGGTCACTGGAATTTGCTAAGCTATTAGTGTTCTGCTTACAGCTTACTCCTTGGACCACTTCGCTGCTTAGTCTTCCATTAACAGGAGTAGAATCATTCTAAATAATTTAAATTATGGCGTGTCATAAATGCCTGTAATAGGTTTACGTGAATAAATATATTTTTTTGGATATAATAAATAATAAATAAATAAATAAAAGATATCGCTTTTGCTTCCCTCTCTCACGCACACTCTTCAAAAGATTTCTTTCTACATCTAACCTTCTAGAAAATAAAATTACGGACATATTTTACATATTTTCACTTTCATATACCTAATTTTAGGCAAAAATATCTATGTAACAATTTGCCTCTAATTTACTAAAACAAATATATAATTAATATATAATTATATATATAATTATAGGTATAATTAATATATAGTCTAGGATTCTGTTTTTAATTATTTTTTCTTTTTTATTTGTTTTATTTTAATTATGTTTTAAAATCAATTTTGTTTCATATTTTTTTATACCTTTTATTTATATTAATATTCCACTTAATTTAAATGTCGACTATGGTATAATAACAGAGGTTGTTGGAACCTGCTTCCAAAACCATTTTCTGAACCATAGACCCATTTGTCATAATATCATTGTTTTATTTTTTAACTTATTTAAAAATTTTAATAACATATATATTTTTGTGACAAATAAAAACTGATTTTATTTATTTTATTTTATATCTCCAAAATGTTCGTAATTTTATTATCTAGTAAGTTGATGGACTACATTTCTCAAGGTACACTCAGACTTGAAAAATATTTTAAAATGCTGGATTGTGCGAGCGAGAGGGATCCAAAATAGTTAAACCATCTTAAACGGTGAGAAATATATTTATAGTTGGTCGGCAAACATTTCTAAATCAATCAGCAATCAATGTCAATAATTAAATAGGTAAAAGTCATTTTTTCATTGAAAAAATAAATACATTTTTTAAATTTAATTTTAAGCGTTATTTTTTAAGTAGGTTAGGGTTGGTCCATATTTATTACGTCGCGGAGATCTAATAAATTTTCACTTGTCCCTTTTCTGGTTTGTTTCTATTTATATTGGAATCGTTAAAATATGAATTCTTATTATAGGTGAAATGCCGATTCAATCTGAGGTGGAGCCGGAGTTTCTGCAGCCGCTGGAAAATCATACTGTGACGCAGGGACGAGACGTCCATTTCACATGCGTCGTCAATCATCTCTTGAATTACAGGGTAAGTTTATATTTACGATTTAACGGAATATTTTCCGAATGCCACATCTTTACATATGAATATTGACATAATGTATATATACTTACTATTACTGTGTTGATGTTCCTATGACACTACCAGTTCTGCTCCTTGTCTTCACATTGCACTCTCCAGGCAAGACATATATTTTAACGTTAAATATATATTGTGTACAATTTCGTTTAAATTATATTGACTTAACCAAATTCCGGTGGGAATGTACGGTGATACACTAATAATAAAGAATATTGACATGTTCGCCTAAATTAGTTGGTTGGGCGATGTCTAGACCATGGTTTACAGTATAACACAGCAGAAGTATTCTAATGGTGTACATTACAGGATTATCTGATTTATAGATTTAGTTGCCTACTAATTTTTATTTTCTAAATTATTCTGGTTTATTTTTATTATTTATATGTTTCTGTGTAAGTTATTTTTTAGTTGTATAAAATATTTGTGGAAACTTTTAATTGACATCTAGTTGTTTATATAAATAATCATTTCTTAGAAGCTCTAAGTTTTTCTTGAAGATAAATAAATAAATATTAGTCTGAATTATGAAACAGATCAATAAAATTAATAACGAACGTCATTTGAATTGTTTCGCCGACCGACTAAAAATTGGTTTTCAACAACTAGTGTGGTGAAATTAAATATAAATCGATATTTGATACGTGTTTTTAGTTGTCACGCTTTTTTTTTTTTTTTTTATTTTTTTTATTTATTGTTTTCAAGATACACAAAAATACATCAACAATATTATATAGCCGTCCACAAAAACCTTTAAGGTTTATCTGGGTACGGCGAGTCACTCACAATCTGTATGAGAAATAATTCTGCTATTGACTCATGTAAAACTTTTTAAACTTATATTTATATTTGTTATTATCAATGTATGTTCTTTGGAGCTCGGCGGGCATATCATTAAGATATGCTGAAGTTACATAATTCAGCATTCTTGTTATTGACCGCCTCCGTGGTCTAGTGGTAACAAACGTTGCCGTGAACTCGGGAGGTCGTGGGTTCGATTCCCACCGGGGGCAAGTTGTACATTGTATAATTTGTCTCGGTCTGGGTGTTTATATGTATAATATGTATATATTTACAAAAAAAAATGTATAATATGTAGTTTATGAACCATCTAGTTTCCGTTACTCGTAGCTTACCACGGAAACTAGATGGCGCTGTGTGACCTGTCTGGAAATATTTATTTATTGACCATATTTAGGTAAGGCAATGGTGCGTGAGCGCGGTGGTGGCGCGTAAGAACGCGTTCCTTAAATCCTACAAAGTTCGGCTCAAACCCACCGGCATGTACTAATGAGAAATACACTTTTCTTACGTACATTTGTCATAGATTTACAACACCATCATTCCCTTGCCTAGGAGAGCACGTCAAGCCATCGGTCCAGGTCCCACTAATACCAACTTGTGGAATCGTTAATAAATTGTCATAAAAAGAAAATGACATCATATCCTCGCCAAGCCGTCTGGCCATCTTGGCGAGTGTAGTCCAAATTCTCCAGATACATATATATGGGAAGGCCCACCTCCAGCAGTGAAGGTCTAGGATGCTGTGTTCTAGGGGCTGTAATGTTGATAATGATGACTGGTGCGCAATTTTAGTCTGAAAAAAGAACTCCTGACTCTTGGTACCTATTTGAATTCCTTAGGCAATTGCTTTGACTAATTATGTTTTCAGTCGCTGATTAGAAACTTTACTTTTAATTTATTTAAAAGTGTGTAAAATATTATTTTGCAATTTTTTTTCGGTGCTTTTGGAAAAATCAAACAGTTCAAGTTTGTGATGGGCTAAACCGTTTCGTATTTGCCCTGGAAAAACAGACAAAGACATAGAAGCTGCAAAGGCGGCATACCATGGGTATGGTCTTCGTTTCTTAGCTATGGTCTAATACTCTGGGGAAACTCAGTAGACATAGACAAGGCTTTCATAATGCAAAATAAATGCATAAGAGCAATCTGTAATATCACTAAAAATATTACCGCTGCCGTGTATGTATATTAGAGATGTCTTTTCGTACATTCTCACCCAGAACACTATAACGCGTTGTCAAATCATACCCTGCCAAAAAAGAGCCAAGTTTTTTAAATCTATTAGGTGGATGGCCATCACACACGTGTATACGTAGATTGCTTTGGGGTGAGTCCTGTTTTCCATATGAGAAGGTCATTAACTCTTAAACCATCTGATTCTGTGTTCGTCATTTATTTCCTAAATTTATTTATAATTTTTAGCACAATTATCGATAATATCAGCGTAGGCCCTCGCGCAGGTCTGTTCAATTATATTTAATTTTATTTCCTTTTATAATATATAAGTCCTGTTTCTTGTGTATATCACAAAACATTATATATCACAGGTAATGGAAAAAAATCAATTTGTATTCATCTCCCGTATAATACAGCACTTACAAAGCATGAAATATGGATATACAAGCTGGAACACGAATTAACAGTTAATGTGGAACGGGACACCTCTTAATATCGCACGTGCCTCGAATGCTGCACATGTATGCACTTAACCTGTAAGGCTATTATGTAACTTAACTGAAATATATATATTTTTTTACCATTTATTAATGTTTTTAATTTTTTTGGCGTTCTTGCCACAATTCCACGCGGACGGGACTTATATCCCTATCCTTAGTATTAATATTATTTTATATTTTATAAATATTTTTTTCGAATAAATTTTAAACTTTATTGCACAAAGTACAAAGGCGGAGGACCTGATGCCGATTAATGACATTCTATTCATTCATTACAGCCCCTAGAACACAGCGTCCTAGACCTCCACTGCTGGAGATGGGCCTCCCAGATCATATATCTGGAGAATTTGGCCTACACTCGTTTGGCGAGGATATGATGTCAGTTTTTTATGACAATTTATTAACGATTCCACAAGTTGGTATTAGTGGAACCGGGACCGGCGTCTTAACGTGCTCTCCGGTGTTGTTAATCTATGACAAACGTACGTAAGAAAAATGCATTTCTCATTGGAACATGCCGGTTGGATTTGAACCGACCTTTGTAGGATTTAAGGAACGCGTTCTTACAACCGAGCCACCACCGCGCCATTCTATACATATATACAATGTTCTAGAATGTTATCAACTGGAATCAGACGCCCATGACTGACCTTAGTCTCTAACACTATGCTGGCGTGACTGAGCATGACGGCTATTCGAGCCTGATCCCGAAACGTGTGGATACACTTTACAGAGTTTATCGGCACGAACGGTGTACACTTACCCGCCCCAAAAGACTTGGCAATTATCACCATCAGTCTGCCTACCACATTATTACTGGTTAAATATACTACTCTACAAAATTTGACCGTCTTAAGCTACATTATCAGCTAGTGTACTATAACCAAACTATACAGAATGTTTTTATTTAATAATATATATGTACGATGTACCCATCACCATTGCATTGGTTAGTGTAGTTTATTATATAAAAAGTGGATTTTATTCAGATAACAGATCGATGAAGGTCGCTCTTTTAAGTATCTATTAGATAATATCAATTGAGTTGTTATTAACTGCATCACACATATGTACCTACATATATAACAATTAAAATTCTCAATTGCTTGACCATTAGGGACCAAAACATATCTAAAGTAACTTATAAAAATAAAATAAAGCAAAAACTGCTGTCAAAGTTGTAATTTAATTTAATTTAATAATGTACGAAAGATTTTAAAGTGTGAAAATGTGTGTTAGAAGTGGCGGCAGACGGCTACATGTCGCACCTGTATTATTTAAATTAATATCAGATGTTTTTTCTTATTTTTTTATGTAAGTATTTATAAGTTTATAGGTGTGATTTGTGGCTGACTGTAAGCCATGTATGCGCTCCGCGTCCCCGCGCGCCCTCTCCTCGCCTCCTGCCTGCAGTCGTTCGTTTATTGCATATTGAGTTTTAGTTTCAAAATTTAAAATAATCTTCGGAAGAAATGAGTGTTAATCCTAAGAAAGAGATAGACTTAAATGAATGGTACCTTTAGGCGGACGGGGTGGTCGCGCGGGGGGAGAGTGGTCCGCACCCGCGCATCTTTTTTATGTGCCTACTATAAATATTTATTATTAAGCTTCTAGAGTAATTGTCTCCGCCAACAAACTGTGGTTACAGTTTGGCGGGCTATTTAATAAGTTATATGTATTGGAAAGTAAATAAATGATTGAATTTTTTTATTTTTTTCATTTAATAAATAAATAAATCGGCATGATAATTTTGCAATCCTCGTCCAAGCTTCGAATTGTAGGGTTAATTTGGTCCACTAGATATAAATTTTGCGTCAATTTGTGGAGATATAACCACATAATTACTATCTAGAATCGATACCTACTGTCCAATATTTATCTCGTTATAGCTTCAATATTTGAAACTCAATTTCTGACTGTGGTTATGACCCAGTAACTAAAACACGTGGACGTATATCTTTAGCTAGAATTACGAAAGGCATAAGAAATCCGACTGGTGAGAGCTCTTGAGTGCCCCATTTTTCTGTATGCTGGTGTGGACCCTGCGCGAAACAGAAATGAAACCGATTAATGCTCCAGAAATGTTGTGTTGGCAAATAATGTTAGACATATCATGGACAGAGTTCCGAACCAATAAGTCCATCGTGGAGGAACTGGAAATAAGACAGCGCCTTTCTTCTATCGTACAATCACGCATTCTCACGTTCTTCGAACACGCGTCGCGGCGCGGCGTAGAGATACATCCATCGAGCGCCTAGTATTCAGGGGAAAGTCGATGACAAGAGAATGCGTGGTAGGTTTCCGAAGAGATGGACTGACCAGGTTAAAGCAGCAATGGATCACCCCCTACATGAGTGCGCTAAAAAGGCTGCAGTTCGAGACGAGTGGCGACGGCTTGTTAAGCTTGCCACTGACACTCAAGTGACGACCACGACCACTTTGCCAAGAGTGTAGCAACTAAGAAGAAAAATAAGCTAATACATTTTTCAAATATATTTATTTATTCTGATCACATGTGGCACTGCCACATCCTGATTGTCTTCGCGGACGTCCAATAATCATCTGACGCCAGTCCCATATTAGTCCCTAGATACTTTTTTACACTTCGCTTGAAGGGCGGGTTATATATTATTGACCGCCTCTGTGGTCTAGTGGTAACAAACGTTGCCGTGAACTCGGGAGGTCGTGGGTTCGATTCCCACCAGGGGCAAGTTGTACATTGTATAATTTGTCTCGGTCTGGGTGTTTATATGTATAATATGTATATATTTACAAAAAAAAAGGTAGTTTATTAACTATCTAGTTTCCGTAACACAAGCCTCGTAGCTTACCACGGAAACTAGTTGGCGCTGTGTGACCTGTCTGGAAATATATAAAAAAAAAATATAGCAATAAGGAAAAACACTGGCTAGGCGAGCATTCCACATCTTCAGAGTGCGACAGATGTTACGATTCTCAAAATTTATACGACATGTGAACATAAGTCTTCCAGAACATATTTCTGAGAAATTTAGCATAGGCCGTGTCTAGCGGTTAAATCCGTGGATTTAGACTCGGAGGTACCAGGCTTGATTCCTGGTCGGGACACAATAATTTATTTAATTTATTTATGATATATCTTGAGTTTGGTACGCCAGAGACATCGACTAGCTTGCAAATTGTCATGATGGGCCTATAGTAAAGTTGGCTTACTGTGAATCCGCTTTTTGAAAAGCGTGGTTTCTGACCACCTCGAAAGGGATACGGTCGTGATTTTACTTTACTTCTTGTTAAATGTTAATATTATTTTCTTCCCCTTAAATAAATGAATTTCATCGACTATATCGGTTTGATAATAGTCGACAATCCAGTTCGATTTACTATATATACTATTTCTTAGCACATCTCTTGATATATGTCCACGCCAATACCAGATCGTCTATTGCTCGGATTAGAATACGCAAAATGGATTAAGTCTGTGCTCAATAATTCCAAGTTTTAGGCAAAGAAAAACAAGGCATAAAAACCTGCCTCTGTGGATGAAACAAATCATTTTTACATGAGCATCATGCTAAGCAGAGCTCAGTTGTAAAAAGGATTTCCGTTAATGCCGTCTTGGAAGTTCGTTCCATTAATCTATTGACGGCAGACCTGCTTAGTCCCAATTCTTTTAGTAAGTGGTGCAAAGATTTCGCTGGAATTCCTCTCGCAGCAACTTTCACTGCTTAAAGCCTGATGAATTATGATTCTTCTGTGAGGTCATAATATTTGTTCCACTTCATGTTGTGGTCTTTTGGTATATTTGATACCCTCAGTACGGTAGTTCAAAAAGAATAACTTTTTAAGTTCCGAGAAAACACTAGATGTCTGGCCTATAGGCAGATACAGCTAGTTCATCTGTGATCCGATAAAATAGAAGGTATATGTAAAAAAAAAATCAAACGATAAAAAATGGTTTTTAAGATGAAATCGCAAAAATATTCTAACATAGAACGCGTAGTAAGTAATATTTCTAAGGCCATTGACAGTTCTATTATGGAAGGTCCCGGGGCCATGCTCGGACGACTTTGGGTGTCTACTCTGAGATTCCAAAGATTTTACCGATAAGATGCTGAAAAACGACGATTTTTTCAAAATATAACAAAATCGCATTTTTTTTTTCGAAAAATGTTTAAAATGGCGTATATTTATGTTTATTCTTAAATACGTGTCGGAATATATGACAGCACGTAGGGCATTTACAAAGTTAATTTATATATATATATATTTAAAACTTTATTGCACGTTATTACAAGGGGCGGATTAATACCATGCATCAGGGGGGAACCTTAGAACAAGCAATTGACAAATGTCGGTTGACATAGAAAGTGACGCCTCCTAGTAGACGGTAGGGGAAACTTCATTGAATGTATGTGGTTTGAATATCATAGTGCTGTCATTAATTCAATCATTTAGTTCAATTCATTCAACATGTCGGTCATTGTTGTTAACAAGCAAACTATACAACGTGCAAGCTTGAGATGTCTCTAGTATACCAAACGCGAGGAATATCACAAACAAATTAAATTAATTATTGTGTCCCGACCAGGAATTAAACCCGATACCTCAGCGTCTAAACTCACGGACTTACCGCTAAATCACGAAAGATTTGAACTGATGGTGGTAAATTGCCCAGTCTGTCCGGGCGGGTAAATACGAGTATCCACCGTTAGTGAAACCCAGTGAAATGTATCCACACGTTTCGGGATCATCCTCGAATTGCCATCATGCCCAGTCAAGCCGGCATAGTGTTAAGAACTGATGTCAGACATATGTGTCTGATTCGAGCTGCTAACATTCATGGACCTTGCGCGTCACTTGCCATCAGGAGGGCGCAAGGTCACATGTCCTGATAGTATATAATAAAAAAGGCAGTATTTTCAATACTGAATACGGAAAGGTAAAAATTTAAAATAGTTCACTATTTTTGTCATTATTTATTTTGATTTATTTAACAACTTTATTGCACTATGTACAAGAGGCAGGCTTAATGCCGCTAGGATAATTAAACTATTTGTGTTGAGGTAGGTGCAACCATTAAATAGATTAAAAGGTAATTCAAATTAAATCTAAGTATTATATCTATATAGACAAATACATACTAATATGTACACAATACTACATACTATATATAGATATATATATATATATATATTATACACTACATATAATACCTACTTACACTGTGAGGAACTGTTTAAATAATGTGAGTATACCATCTTTAACCCGAAGGTACATATTGGTACGTTCAGACTAGACCCTATCTATTCTGGTCACGTGCTCCGCCCAATGCAGTCCATTCGTCCTCAACATTAGCCGCTAATCCGCACTGAATGTCCTAATAATCTCTATTATTTCTTTTCCTGTGATCAGAATTTTGATTTACGTGATTAACACCTACACTTCGTTATCAATTTCGTGACTACCACATCTGTTGTGGATGGAGATTTTCAACTCTCTCACTGGTTGGTATAAGAGTATATCACATATCTTCACGCCAAATCCCTTGCGGGGTAGGCAGAGGCAATTGAGCTCCACTTGGCACGGTCACGACATACCTCTTTCGCTTCTTCGACATTCATCAACCTCTTCATACATGCCCTTTTGTTCCGATTTTTTTTTAATGCACCTTCAGCTATTGTTTTATTTATTTGATCGTAATATGTAAGTCTTGGTCTGCCAGGGCTTCTTTTACCTACAACTTTCGCATTATATATCTGGTTCATCAATCTCTCTTCACTCATCCTCTCGACATGCCCGAACCATCGGAGCATGCCTTTCCTTATTTTTATCCCTATGCTTTCTTTCATATCTACCCTTTTGAGTTTTTATATTACGTATGCGGTCCATCAAAGTGACGCTGCATATCCGACGTAATGACCTCATTTCTACTGCATTAACTCTACTCTCATGCTTATTCTGACATATCCACGTCTCGCTTCCATACATAAGTGTGGTACCAGCATGGCATTATGTATGGCGAGTCGAGCTTTGTCACTTTGTGGTATAAGAGTGTTTGAAAGAACTCCATAACCTTATCCCTTCTTCTCTATTCCGTACCCGAAACACACTCTGAGGCCAAAATATGCACCCCCATGCCGTAGCCACTATCGCTACGCAGACATACAAATTTGGAGACTCTTACATCTGTCGCACTCTGAAGATGTGGAATGCTCTTCGAACCAGTATGTTTCCCCATTTCTATAACCTGGAGTTCTTCAAGCGAAGTGTGAAATAGAGTAAAAGTAAAGTATCATCACGACCGTTTCCCTTTCGGGGTGGTCAGAAACCACGCTTATAAATAAGCGGATCCACATTTAGTCAACTTTACTATAGGCCAATCATGACAAGTGGCAAGCTTTATTTCCAATGACCAAGTATGCTACCACTAGATGGCGCCACGTTACTTCAAATTTGCAATATTTGAATATTTGTTAATTTAATTCGCAACGAGAAGTACCCACTAGTGGATGCGCAGAAAATAGTTTTCTTTATAAGCTTCATTGTTTGAAACGTCAGTCGCAAGTCACGCCCCGACCCAGTGAGAAGTCTATGATCTACCATGATCCCGGTCTTCTGGATAACGCGCCGTTGTGTTCTGCTGCCGACTGCTGTGCTAACAAATTAACTAAGTAATCGTTAAGTGATTTAGTTTGGTGAATATCCTGGCCATGGTAGGTAATAGTGAAGCTGTGAAAAGGTACGTGGCATACTTTTCTTATAAGTGACCCACATTTTCTGTTTCCGCTATCATACCTCTGTGTCCGGATTGCTCGTTACCAGCCGTTTTGCTGTTCATCATTTTCATCATCATTACAGCCCTTAAAACACAGCGTCCTAGACCTCCACTGCTGGAGATGGCATATATCTTGAGAATTTGGCCTACACTCGTCACGCTGACCAGACGGCTTGGCGAGGATACGATGCCAATTTTTAATGACAATTAACCGACCCTTGTAGGATTTAAGGAACGCGTTCTTACAACCGAACCACCACCGCGCCTTTGCTTATATCGTGTTTGGCTATTATAAAAAAATAAATACAATTCACTGGCTCTTTTGTTCGCGTTTGGCATAAGAATAGTTAGTTGGAAGGTTCAAGGTTTAAAGATCAGGCGTGAACAGTAGGTATACTGGTATATGTAAGAAGACAAATTTCTAAGCATTCCATGGATTCACTGTGCGGGTGCCGGGTCCATCGTGTGTGGGCAAGAGATGAGAAGAATGGTGTCTCGGGCTTGCGACCGACAATAGGCTGGTTTAAGAAAAGGAGGCCTCCCTTTTTTATTATATTGCGCGATAATACGTTCATCATCCACCATTCTTTCTCCTCTCTCTACCCAATTAAATATTGTTTGATTCCATTAAAGCCGTCTTGGAAGCTCGTTCCATAAATGTATTGATGGTAGACCTGCTTAGGCCCAATTCTTTCAGTAAGTGATGCAAATATTTTGCTGGAACTCCTCTCGCACCAACTTCCACTGCGTAAAGCAGAGTCTTGAACCCGTTTTTTAAAAGTACACTCAAAATATATAAAATCTTTAAAATTATTGGTTTGTGTATGCGCGAGAGGCAGCGAAGCATAAGCGTTAAATCCTTTTAACCTCAGCATCTATAGTACTAAATCTCATCTCATAAAGCAACCTTTGCGGTTTTAATATCCTGAGTTTCTGACGAGGTACAGCTGTTTAAATAAGAATGGTGAAATATTACCTGATAACATTTCAAGCGTCTTCCAAAGAGACGTACTTGTTTCGTAAAACGGTTAGGGATTTATTATATTACACTATTCTTCAAAGGATTCAGATTTATTGTTTAATTAACAATATTATTACTGGGGTACCATTCACTTATGCTTTTTTTACCGATTGCTTCTATTGATAGAATTGGATTCAATGTGTACTCTGTTGCTGATCCTAATTAAATAAATAAAATCTATTTTTTTTTTTTTTTTTTTTTTTTTAAATTAACAATTGCAATATAACATAAAATAAAATAAAGTATATTACATAAATTAATTACAAAACCGTGGTCTAGTGGTTAAGTCAGTGGATTTAGACTCGGAAGGGCCTGTAGTAAAGTTGGCTAAATGTGAATCCGCTTCTTTATAAGCGCGGTTTCTGACCACCCTGAAAGGGATACGGTCGTGATGATACTATTTTACATTAAAAACTAATTTGAACCATAAAAAACATATACAATATTTTATTTGAAAGTATATGAAATTAGATATTGTTAAACTTGATATCTGCACTACCCTTAATCTCACACTCTTGCAAAGGTTAGATGTTAGAAAATGCCTTGTAGGATTTAATCTTTGCCTTTGTACACTTATTTTGTGCAATAAATAATTTAATAATAATAATAACGAATTATTTAAAAACTTCATTGCACTATGTACAAGAGGAATTCTCTAGCAGCCAAAGTTTGGGACAATACGGAGAAATTTGATTAAGATTAGCTTTAAAATTAGCTGAAGTGGCAGACACATCTTCAGCTAAACTGATAAACGATGGGGCAAACGGGTTCTAGAGTTCTAGAGACCACGTACGAGAAGACGAAGAGTGGAACGACCTCCTGCCAGATGGACAGATGACCTTGGATGAGGATGGAAACAGATCGCGTTAAGTAGCACTGGGGTAGGCCTATATCCAGCAGGCAGTGATATAGACTGATAATGATGAATTATGAATTTCAAGGACAAAGCAAAGGACATGGGGCACTTTAGTATGGAAACCATACCCACGGCGGACACGAACAAAATATAGCACAATGTGTTGGTATATGACTCTGAGTTACTATGAACTTAGTCGCATTATTGTGGGTTACGGGAATCTTGTAAAAAATAAAGAAATATATTGATATAAAAATCAATAAGATTTCGACATTTTGTAGCATTCTTGTCAGATAACAATTTCTAAAAGCACTATTATAACACTAAAAAATAATAAAGGGAAAATAAATAAAATAAAATAAAAGTAAATTATTATTTATACCATTATAATATGAATTATTCAACTTTATCCAAATCTATAATAACATTATCTAAGAATAAAGCAGACGTGTCTATAGCTTCTTGATGTCTGGCCCAAGACAGAAAATAAACAATGCTTGCAATATGTGCACAACTCCCGACAGTGCGGCGGCCGTGTATACATGAGCAGTAGTATGCTTCGATACTTTGTCTCCCGTTTTGTTTTGGGTTTATCATAATATATGTATAATATTTTTTCAGGCGGATATGTCGTGACTGGATTCGTCCTCTGATCAATATATTATTATTAATTAATTGTTGGTGTCGATACATTTCTATAGTGTAGACACCGTTTGGTCGCATGTGCTCGTGACAATATGACCTGGCGAGTCCCAGGTGATATGATCCCAACGTGAACTAATGATGCCGACAGTAAATACGTGCTTGCTAGACAATCAAGCAATAAAACAACAAACAAAAGGCAGTAACACAGCTGCAGTTATTTTTAATTTCGGCAACTTAGAAATTACCTACTGTTTATTGCTTAATTATTATTAATATACTTCATTGCACTTTACTTAAAAGTAGTACAAAGGCGAACTTAAAGCCCTTTTAGATATTTCTTCCTGCTAACCTTTGGGTGAATGAAACAGTATAAATATGTGGGGTAGAATTCTAACCAATAACCTAATAATAAACTACATTTATAACTAGTATTTATACATAAACTACATAAATGATGACGTATTGTTGTCGTTATTTAGAGGGTTTGTAATGCTACATAAGAGTGTACCTATCATTAACACTATTTATAATAAGGTAAACTAACCCAAGTCAAGTAATTTTGACGTTTTAACCCTAAAACGTCAAAATTACTTGACTTGGGTTAGTTTACTTATTATTATATATTTGTCGTTAAATCGTGTGCTGTTAAATGAAGTTTACACTGTATATAGAGAAAAATATTCGTTTAGTTGTGTATTTTTTATTTTAATAAAAACATCATAACTTTATTCTCCCATCGATTAAAAAAAAAATGTTTACATATAATGAAAGGCCACATTATTTTCTTTAATTTAAAACCATTTTGGTTAATGTCCGCCACTTTTCGCTAAGCGGGTCATATTTGCCCATTGTCCTTTATTAATGTTTGACGTCAGTACCTCCAATTCCTCTATAAAAAATGGTTACTTAATAATTTATTTTCCAACCCCAACAAATAGAGATGTCACATGAAAATACGTACCCAAGCACAAACGTGCATTCCTCCAAAATTCTTTTAATTCAACGTGTTGAGTATATACATAGACATTCATATATGAGCCGGTCTGTTAAAAAAATGGATTTACATTTTTTTCGCACTGGCCCTAAAACTTAAGAAATACTGGTATATTTTTGGACATGGGGCATTCCTCAAATGATTATTATTTAAATTAATGTGACTAGCGGGATACTAGAAAAGTTACTGATATAATATTAATATAATAAAGTATTGTTGGGTGCAGTGGTGGCCCAGATGAAAGAATGGTTTTTTTTAAATCAAAAAGTGTTACGGTTCAAACACCGAACTTACATTTATTATGATTTACAACACCATCGTTTCCGTGCCTTAAGAGAGCACGTAAAGCCGCCGGTCGCGGTTCTACTAATACCATTAAAATTGACATCAGACCTTCGCCAACCCGTCAGCCAGTGGCCAGCGTAGCCAGTCCTGTCTCCTGTAGTGGAGGTCTAACACTTGTATTCTAAGACGCTTCTTCAACGGCTCCTACACTCAACTATTCCTTCCAGCTGTCAATCGTAATCGGTATTTTTGGTTGTAAACTCTACAAGTCTTGAAACGTATAAATACTTTAACACTTTTGTAAACTTCCTGACTCTTTTATATTATCAATTTTTTTTTTGTATCACTGTGTTAATTTATAATTTTGGAAGGAAGTCTGATTTTAACAGATTTGACAATTTGTTTTGTTTAAAAATGTGTCTTTAACCAAGATAAGTAATTTTACTAATTATTAAAATAATATACAATGTAATAATACAAATATTAGCCAATAATTATAAATATAAAGGAGGTTTTAAGGTACGCTGCGATGTACCTTGAGTTTGACAGTTCAATTCCTCGGGCGTATTGACATGCCAAGGCGTCCCTCCGTTTGACAGGTGGAAGGAATAATTGAGTGGAGGAGCCGTTGAAGAAACGGAGGAAAGACTCGTGTGTTTTATAGGCTGTGAAGAAGTATTTTCTTTATATTTCATATTTCAAATTTTGGGTATGTTCTTTTAATATATGTCTTCTGCGGTGCACAATTTTCTTAGTGTTACATTTACATCGGCATTTAAGTCGCATTATATTGCTTCTTACCGTGAACAATACAAACGGTTAAAACTTGAAGAGACACCGAGAGAAAGAGAGCGATTTACGACGTTAAGAAGCAGTAACGTGGGCTTTTCTTTTATTGTAAAACGGCACTGTTTTATTGAAGGTAAATATTGAAGGGAAATTTTGCAGGCCATCATTAGCCACAGCATACTTAATATGTGTTATTTTGCGATGTTTTAACTATACCTATTTTCAATAACTAATGCACAATCTGACACATAAATAAAAAAGATTTGCATTCTCCTGTATCTTTTTTTTTACTCAATTATATTACTACGAGTACGAGTGGATCTCATTTTCGATATAAAATGATATTTATTAAAATATTTGTAATGTAATGCTTTTTTGTTGACATGAAGTGAAATATTTATATTTCCTGTATTGTTTTTACGAGTACAATTACGAACACACGTGGAATAATAGTTTATCCTCGTCGCCACTGTAATATCGGTGATATCAGAAAAACAGCCAGTCCGTATTTAGCGTTTATTCCAACTGAAGAATCCCGCAGACAACAGTTACCTAGTAGAAAAACTAAAAATATAACAGCACAAAACATTAACTTATTAACTGTATCAATAAAATTTCTTATTATTTTCATCCTGCCTATCACCTTACTCGATCCCCAAGGTTAGCTGGTAAAGAATGCCTACTGGCATTATAGCTCGCCTCTATACTATTTTAAGTGCATTAAAGAATTTAAATAAATAAACATGACCCTGTTACTGCCTCTTAATGCTAGATGTAGGAGTATAATAAAATTTCACGCTTGTATGCACGTTTGCAGAAATTGTTTTCTTTTGTACCTTAATTTGACTCGGAGTTAAACTTTGTGCAAATGTACGTGACGTATTTGGTAAGATTCGTACGTGGATGTCATTGACATATATGTATGTCAGGCACAACAATATGAGACGGCTTAGGGCCAACGGTTTTCAAAGTAAGACTGCCATTATTACTTACCTACTATTATTTTATATATATATATATATATATTTTATATATATATAGAAAACAATAGTAGGTAACACTACTAATAATAATAAAATAATAAAATGATATAACAAAGGGTTACATATACTCGTATACATATTTTTATGCTAGCTACCTTGCGGGGTAAGCATTTGGTCGTAATAAGTGAGGATTGATCTGCCAGGGCCTCATTTACCCGCAACTTTCGCATTATACCGCGTGTAATTGTCAAAAGAGCATTATTTTTTTTAGGCTTCAGGTGTCATTAGTAGATCCTTTATTTGAACTAAAATTTGTTACTTTTAAAAAAAATTATAATAATAATCATTATCCGAAAAACAAAACACTTTATGGTGAACAAGACCGCGTCTGAAAATCGCGATATCCTTAATAATAAATACCTAAAGGCTGGGCAGTGTTATAATTAATTAATCTCGCCCACAGCAAAAAACTGAAACTTAAGTTTACGAATATAAATACAAATTACGAATTAATAATTAAGTCAAAGCCTACTTGATTAGGCTCTGTATGAGTGGCGATATTTTTAGAAAATCTTTTCTGCACCAAAACTTAAAATTTAATTACTGAATAATAAAAAAAATAAGAAAAAAAAATAGATTATAATACCTATACCTCTTTGACAAATCCCGCGCTGCATATCTGATTCGTTAATCTTTCTTCAATCAAAATTGATAATTTTATTTTATTAGGGCCAACAAATTACATAGAAGATTTTGTATTGCTGGCTGGTCCGTATATTAACGATTATGGTAGAGATATAAAGAGATGGCACGGTGCCATTGTAATAAATTTAAGTCAACTTAAATATTACACTTTAACGTGCCTGCTTCTATTTGAACTCTTTGTTCTCACGAGAGCATCTCTTGCTGCGAGCTTTTCAAAACACAGAAACACCGGCAACTCGTGGTGTTTGTTTAAAACATTGACCTGGTATTAACGCTGAAACGTGCATATTTTTTTTGACAAATGTTAGCAACGTACTTATTTATTTATTCAAAAACTTTATTGCATAAATTACAAAGGCAGACGTAATGCCCATAGACATTTTCTGGCAACCAAACCTTGGGTATAAATTAGAACATTTATAGATGCAATGAAAGAAATTTTAATAGTAGGATAAATTCAACAACATAATTATAAATACTTACATAATATACTTTTATATATACTGTAATATCAATATAATCACAGCCTCTAGAACACAGATTCCTAGACCTCCACTGTTGGAAATGAGTCTTCCAGAATTCTGGAGAATTTGGACTACACTCGCCACGCTGGCCAGACGGGTTGGCGAGGTTCTGATGTCATTTTAATGATAATTTATTAACGTTTTTACAAATTAATATTAGTGGAACCGGGACTGACAGCTTAACGTGCTCTCCGAGGCACGGAGACAGTGGTGTTTTAAATAAATGACAATGTACTTAATAAAAGTGTATCGAACCGACCTTATTAGGATTTTTTCATTATTTTCAAGGCAAGCGTTCTTACAACCGAGCCACCACTGCGTATTATCAATATACTACATACTTGGTAAAATATATAAATTTTTAAGCTTCAATTTATATATTTTACCAAGTAAGAAACACATCTATATAACACATTTTATTTGTTGCAGACAATATACTAATAATAATAAAATTCTTTATTGCACACAAAATATACAAAAAATATGTACATAGGCGAGCATAATACCATGAAGGTATTCTCTACCAGCTAACCTTTGGGAGAGTGATAGATTTATATGATGGGTGTATGAGATTTTTAAATAAATGTAAATATATTAGTATAAAATAATTAAGTACGTAAAAATATAAATACTTTATTTCATACATATTACATAAATTCGACCTATACAAATACTTATATACCTAAATACAATCTATATAATACTTATATAAATAAATATAATAAATACTAATATGTCAAGATGTCGAGATTAGGATTCATTTTGTTTTTTAAGGAAGTGTAAAAATAATAGTTAGTATACTACATACTAATATATACACAACAATTTACATATATACAATTATTAACAAAAGAAGGCATGAATTTAACATGCTTACTTATCCATGCATACTATGTTCCTCTTTCTGCTAACAGCTTACTTATTGGACCACTTTGCTGCTTGGTCTTCTACTAGCAGGAGTAAAATCATTCAAAATAATTAAATTAATGACGTTTCATAAATGCCTGTAATAGTTGAATAAAGATATTTTGACTTTAACTTTTTCCACACAATATACCACATGGCAATTCCATTGATCGTTAAAAAAGTTGTCTTCTACGAGCTATAGCTTCTACAGCTGTTGCTATAGCAACAAGATTCACATTCGTATATATTTTTTATATAGTTATATTAATAATAGGTACAGTACAATTGTTTATTTAGATTAGGTTTCGATGGGCTTGTCATAATAACAATGGGTAGAGGCCACTAATAAATTAAAAATTAAAAAAAACAATAAGTCAGCAACAACGCATACAAATCGATCGATAATGCATATACTATTAATATATTAGAGCATCAGTAATTGATAAGTACTCGAGCTGTCAAAAGTAAAATTAACGAATGGAAATTATATAAGTAAGAAGACGCGGATTTGCAAGCCTGTATAGTACGAGGCACAGCACACATGCTTTGCGTATTTGACGTACTCTGGCACCAATTTGGAGACGAATAATTTTCTACTGTTCGTAGAGCGTGGTTCTATACCAGGTTGAGTGTAGTGAGATATATAACCTTATCCCTTCTCTCTATTCCGCAACCGAACGACACGCACAGGCCAAAATATGCACGTGGCCCATACCTTAGCCGCTATCCCTACGCCTACATATAAATTTGGAGACTTACATCTGTCGCACGCTTAAAATTCATCATTCCTTTGTCTATCCATCCATTTAGTTTTGCCAATCCGTCGTACATTAAATTATAAAAATAATCTATAAGTGCGGTATTATGCAATGTTTAATTACATGAGCTAATTTAATAAATGTATTTTAGCTTAAATATTTTAGACAATGAACGTTTTTATGATTATTTATTATTATTATTCCGGACAGAGATTCCTGGAGATAGACCGGTATAATATTAGAGACTGATGTTGATCGTCAGTGGCTGGAGTCAGTTGTTTCAATTATTGGTCATCGCGTACCGGTTGAAATTAGGTACATTGTACAGTATAAAAAAGTAATGTTTATAGCCCGGTCGTTGTATATTAGTCAATGCTTTAAGCTTATTACTGTGAAGTATGCACTACTGTGATAAGGCAAGAGTCATCACAGACATAACACAAGCGTTATAATTTTGTTTAAAAAGGTTTTTCAATTTATCTCCACAAACATTCGTGTTCTATTCTTCGTGATGAAAAGTTACTGGCAGCACCTTGTATTATGGTGATTCTTCTTCTTAGTCGCTACACTCTTGGCAGAGTGGTCGTGGTCGCCATTTGAGTGCTAGTGGCACGCTTAACAAGCCGTCGCTGCTCCTCTCGGACCCTGGCTTTCCTAGTGCACTCATGTAGGGGATGATCCATTGAAACCTTCACCTGATCTGTCCATCTCATCGGAGACCTACCACGCATCCTCTTGCCATCGACTTTCTCCTGGACTACCAAGCGCTCGATGGATGTTTCTCCACGCCGTGATACGTGTCCGAAGAAAGTGAGAATGCGTAATTGTACAGTCGAGGAAAGGCGCTGTCTGATCCCCAGTTCCTCCAGTATGGATTTGTTTGTTCGGAACTCCGTCCATGATATGCTCAGCATTCTCCGCATTATGGTGATAGTAATGTTATAAGTTAGTTAAACGGCATTGTATTCGTATAACTTAAAATATTAAATTACTACGGCTTTAAATTACATCAAAGTCAAATTACCTTTATTCGCGTAAACTTATCACAGGCATTTGTGACACGTCATTATTTCAAGCAAAACGAAGTGATCCAAAGAGTAAGCTGTTAAGACTCTGCTAGTCTTCTAGCAGATTCCAGTGGCCTGTTAATGCCTAGTTTGACTGCGAAAGGAATTTGCAAGGAAAACTCAGCTATAGCAATTAATTATAGCAGATGTAGAAATGAAAAAAATACAGAATTACACATCAACAATAAATAAATATTTTTCATATTCATCTATAAGAACCTATGAGATTACAATACCAGGTATGTCCGAATTAAGATAGGCAACTTGGCCGTGTGCAACCCTAAAGCCGACAAAATGCTAAAACTTCTGCTAATTTAAGAACAATAAGTGTTCGGCAGAGTTCCCAGGCCCCCACAGCAGCATCCGATCACTGACATAACGCATGTGCCAGCCGTCTTAATGTGCCCTTAGGGTGGGGCCGGGACCCGACACATGTCCCACCATTGCAATGAACTTCTAAGTACGGGACGACCACCGGACACGTCACACCATGAAAACCTGAACACTAACAACAACCTTCGAGACACACATAACAAATCAACAAAAACATCAACATAGCAAATAGATCACATGTGCACTCACATGTCGTTAATGCAATTTTGTAAACACACAAATAGGTACCTTAATAAAGTTAAAAGTAATAAATACATAATAATAACTTAATATTACATTAATAAAATATGTATATTATAATAAAAGGTTTAAAAGTCGTCAAATAAATATTTTCGTGGAACTCATCTCCACTGCCTCCGTGGTCTAGCGGTTAAGTCCGTGGATTTAGACTCGGAGGTACCGGGTTCGATTCCTGGTCGGGACAGAAAAATAGTTATTAATGCAAATAAATACATTTTAATTAATATTTAATTTATTTGTGATATTTCTCGAGTTTGGTACGCTGGAGACATCGACGAGCTTGCCACTTGTTATGATTGGTCTATAATAAAGTTGGCTAAATGTGAATCCGCTTCTTTAAAAAAACCGTGGTTTCTGACCACCCAGAAAGGGAAACGGTAGTGATGATACTTTTTCATCTCCGCCACACAGACCACTGTTCTTGTTTGGTATGTTTACCTAAAAAATAAAAAAAAAATATAAAAAAAAACACCTAAAACATTTTTCTCTGTGTACAAACAACTGAATACACTTAACAATCCATTTGTTTTTCAGGTGGCATGGATAAAGTCGGACTCCAAAGCGATCCTGGCGATTCACACCAACATGGTGGCACTGAACCCGCGTCTTTCAGTGACCTACAACAATCACAACACCTGGAAACTTCACGTCAGCAACGTGCAGGCAAATGACTCCGGCACCTACATGTGCCAAGTTAACACCGATCCTATGAAAAGCCAGGTAGTACTACTTGCTATAAAGTACGGTTTCATGTAGTCTTTGTGTCGTTCTCTTTAAGAAAGGTCTTCTACGGATCATTTTGTCGCTGAAGATGCTGCACCATCGGAGTCTGCACATGACTTTGTACTCTGGTTTAAGACCAAAATACGGATAGGTGGCATTCGGGAAAATACGTTATATCTCCCTATCGTAAATACATACATATATATATATTTTCTGTGTGGCAGTTGTATTTTTTTCTCAATTAATCTTATTATTTTATTGTATCTATTAAGTATCATCACGACCGTTTCCCTTTCGGGGTGGTCAGAAACCTCGCTAATGAATAAGCGGATTCACATTTAGCCAACTTTACTATAGGCCAATCATGACAACTGACAAGCTCGTCGATGTCTCAAGCGTACCAAACTCGAGAAATGTCACAAATAAATTAAATATTATTTAAATTTATTTATTTAAATTAATAAATATTATTGTGACCGACCAGGAATCGAACCCGGTACCTCCGAGTCTAAATCTACGGACTTAACCGCTAGACCACGGAGGCAGTGTATCTATTATTTTCTTATTATTGTTGCTCTTATTTACTATTTGTATTAATCTTATCTATAGTCTCTTTGTGATTATTTGTCATCGGCTTAATAGTATTACCTATATTTCTTTTATATACTATAAAATTAAAAATATTTTTATTTTTTTATTTTTTTTATTTAGGTTTAAAAAAATATTAGGCCATAAAACAATTACAACTGAATTAATAATAAAAGTAAGAAAAAGAACTGAGATCACGACGAACAAACGCACGAGAACCGGATGCCTTTTTTTTATTTGCAAAATCATCAATGATACCACGGCCTGAAGGGCCCAACCCGGGTTGTGGTTTGCATGCCCGACTCACCATGGGGCCTTATGAGGAGATCTCAAGGCTCCTACGGACTAAAACCCTATAAACTGCCTCTCTTTCACTTTAGGGACTGTGTGCCTTTACAGCTAAGTCTGAGTCGTAGCTACGGAGTGAAGGCACTCGTTCGCCGCGAGACCGGAGGCCCCCACTGCTCCGCTTTATATAGACGATTCCGTTGAACCGCCTGCAACCCTTCCTTCCTTCTCGATTTATTTCTAACAATACATATACTATTTCAGCTGTAAGTTCTCCTATATATGTAAATAAATAAATACGTTTATAGTAAGATGTCTACAAGTTGGCTGTCAGAGACCGTCTAGCTAGCGGCAATAAAGTTTAAAATAAATAAATAATGGTTAATAGCTTAGTTTTCAATTTAATGAACGACAGTGCTAATTTGGTTATCCTGTAAATATTAATTATTTATTGCCTAAATGTTCGGATATGTAAAAAGAATCAAATCAAATAATTTATATATCAATAATATAGGTGATATATTAACCAAGTTTGTAAAAGTGCAGCTGTATTATGCCATGAGGCGTACAAATATTGTATATATATATTGTTAAAGATACATATGGTTATATAATTACACAACACAATGAAATAAAATGTTAATTCACAGTGAAAATGTGTATCTAATTCTGGTTGTCGTCAAATTAATATTTAGATGTCAAATTTGGGTCATTCAAAAATGATGAATGAGCGAAGAAAGATTGACGAACCAGATATATAATGCGAAACTTGTGCGTGAAAGAGAACCTGGCAGACCGAGACTCACGTATCACGATCAAATAAATAAAACACTGGCTGAAGGTGCATTAAAAACAAAACTGCATGTATAAAGAGGGTCAACGAAGAGAAGGAGCAATTGTCTCTGCCTAACCCGCAAGGGATCTGGCGCAATAATAAAAATAAGTTTATCCGTTTGAATCTGACAGTTATAGCCATTTTTTTCTGCCAAAATAAGCGGTGAATAGCTAAATCAGTAACACGTTGCAGTCAAAGTCAACAACTGCCTATATATATATACCTGTGATTTTATGTAATAAAAGCAAGTCCTAATACGCCTAGGGGTATAAAAAACTAATTTCGTCGCGTAGTACAATTGTTTTACTGCTGTTTTATGAACACTAATGATTGGATCTAGCACTGAATTTACTCGTACAGTCACCTCTGTTCTTGCTACTCTCAATAATTACTAACAACCATATTATAAAACGTTTCCGCAATGGCTCTTCCACTCAACCATTCCTTCCAGCTGTCAAACGGGTTAAGATATCCTCAAATGAGAATGCCCATTTTTCTTAGAGGAATGGGCCCAATAAAATGTTCTCGTTCCATAATGATTTCTTTTTTATTTAATAGTTAATATATTGTCTTTTCATAATCTATAATTAATTTGATTATTTTACCCTAGCATGACGACAATTGACAAAAACTTTTTTTTACGTTAATAATTACATAGTTTCGATTCCGCGCCGATTTGAAATCACATGTTTTATCTATAATAAAGTACCTGGTCATAATAAAGAACCTGATCGTATAAATAGTGCTTTGTAACTATTTCACACATAAATTTTAACCAATTGACTATTTAATTAAATTATATTTTAATGCTGGGGTAAAAGAGATGTTGTAATTCAATTTAAAAAAAAACGCAATTAATTGTTATGATTATTGGATCATATTTAGTTGAGGCACGCTGCAGAAAAGTTGGGGTAATCTCTTTTGATATTCTAAGTTGTAAACTCTCCAAACTTCGAAAGGCTAAATGTTACCATATTAAAATAAGATTTTTCTGGCAACACTGCAAATTTTCTGTATTCTAAATATTCTATCGATTATAAAATATGGGGTTCAAATAAACTTTTTTTATTCTTCATCATAATGCAAAGACAGATATTAAAATTTATAAAACCCTGTACGATATTGTAAGTGGTCTATCAGGCCTGATGTCGATACTAACGTTACAAAAGCTGCACATTGGTACTTCAAGGTTAACCACTTAGAATTAGCTAGTTATATATAATTGTAGCCAGTATATGGGGTATGTATGCCCTTTCTCTAGACTAATATTATTATATTAAGACCGCGTTCGTTTTAAGAAAAAACAACTATTTTTTAGCACAAGTCGTTCGTTTAATGAAAATTCTAACATTTGATGCTAATTTTGTATGTCAGTACCGTGTTGAAAGGAGGGTTATTACTTTATTATTGACATATTAGTCTAGAGTCAGACCATACAAAATCACTCCGTACAGAAGGCTACATCTAGTATTAGTCGTGCACAAATAGAATTACGCCTAAGTTTAACCCTATCTGCAAGCACTAGGTTTAACCTCACTTCGGCTTTTATCCTTCTCCATCTTGTTTGCAGATGGGTTACTTATCTGTAGTGATACCTCCCGACATAGTGGATGGAATCACTGAAGGCAGCTCGTCTCGCGAGGGGGGGAGCATCCGGCTGACCTGCACGGCGACAGGCGTCCCTTCCCCCACGGTCATGTGGAGAAGAGAACTGAACAAGCCGATAGTATTTCGGCATGATGGTGGAAGGGAGAGAAAGGGTAAGTTTATAAGTTTATTTGGTCTTTTTTACAGTTCTTCCGTAAAGCTCTCCCTGCCTAAGGTGCCTGCATGTAAGGTCGTGTGACTTACCATATTTTGTATTGCCTAATTTCAGTTAACCTCAAAACGCATTCTTACAAAACGTTTCGCCAGTGGTTCTCATCAATAGTATTATACAATTATTTACATATATTGTCAGGACAGCGCGGAGAACCAATGTACTAATACTCAAGGAGCTCAAAGTTACTACCAGGCTCTCTTCTATCTGCCTGCAGCGAGTCCTTGAGCATTTTAAATCTCGAAAAGCTGGTGATCATGGGTAAAATCGAAGGCAAGAGGCCCCGTGGCCGAAGCCCGATACGTTGGTCTGACCAGATCAGAACCATACTTAACACCCAGTCCATAGTGCGCTGCATGCCGCCGTGTGCAGACCCGAATGGCGCAGCATCATCCGAGACAAAGTGATCCGTGTCGACCCTCAGCATTGAGGAAAACGACGCAAGGAGGAGGATATATATATTGTAAATTTATTGTTTAGTTTATTTCATTTTTATTATTTCAGATTATTTTTTTTCCATTTTATTGTTTTGTTATGTACTTACTTATATTGTTTTTGAATTATTTTTTTAGTTTTTTTGTTCTATGTTATGTAGTTTATTGTTCTTAGTTTTAAGTTTAGGTTAATTTTACTTTAGTTTTTGTGTTGTTATTTCAGCGAGCACCACCTAATTATGTAATTTTAGCTATCGGTGGCAACTTGTCAATAGCTATAGACTACCCATATGTACTGTATATATATTTTATATATCTAGCTGTAAGTTGTCGTTAAACATTAAAATAAAATAATAAAAAAGAGTATTTTAATGACAGTAATGAATAGGATCGATTGGCAACAAGGAATATTTCGATTTGATTCATTGTGTTTCCATACAAAATGTATAGTTCAAGTTTTTTGAGATTTCTGACAATTGTAGTGCTCAAACCTCAGTCGGTCCAGTAGAGACTTTGATCCGTATAAGAAACAGGATCGATTTAGCTTGAAAAATAGTTTTTGTATAAAATAACCATTTTCTGTAACTGCCGTTCAGCATATCTTAAAAAGTTGTCTGTCTTAAAAATCCATTCTGTACATATTATATTTATTGGTAAGTAAATAAAAATATCAGAACGAATTATAATTAACCGAAATGATTTATCACATAAAAGCTATGAGTTGCTAACGAAAAAGTCTGGAGACAGGAAAGCTGGCAATTATTTCTGCTAACGTATTAGCTTAGCTATACAGAGGGGAAATGTTGCCAGGCTTTTTGGGACTATCACTGAATGGTTGGAATTTTTTTACTTATAGATTATTTTTTATTAGGTTTAATTTATATTTATTTAAATTTTTACTTTTAAGTAGTTTTAATTATTTATACTGTTTGTAAATTAAAATCTAAATATATAATGTAAAATTTAAATAACCTCTAATAGAAAGCTATGAAGATAATCCTCTGTACGTACATACATTACTAGAAACGTCTTTAAGCTGATATAAAATACATAATCATCGTGTCATAGAAATAAATTAAAGTATATATTATGCACATACGAAAATAGGTAAGTATATAGTAAGGTTTACACACAATAAACATAGTATAATAGGTACTAAGAAGAGGTATGTTGTTTGTAGAGAAATACAGAGGGGAAATGTTGCCAGGCTTTTTCGGACTATCACTGAAGGGTCGTCCCTAGAGGAATTTTTTTACTTATAGTTTATTTTTTCTTAGGTTTAGTTTATATTTATTTAAATTTTTACTTTTAAGTAGTTTTAATTATTTATACTGTTTGGAAATTAAAATCTAAATATATAATGTAAAATTTAAATAACCTCTAATAGAAAGCTATGAAGATAATCCTCTGTACGTACATACATTACTAGAAACGTCTTTAAGCTGATATAAAATACATAATCATCGTGTCATAGAAATAAATTAAAGTATATATTATGCACATACGAAAATAGGTAAGTATATAGTAAGGTTTACACACAATAAACATAGTATAATAGGTACTAAGAAGAGGTATGTTGTTTGTAGAGAAAGTGAGCGATAAGGAGATTATTAAATGTATTAAAAGATGGCGCCCGTCTGATAACCAGAGAAAGGTTGTTTGTCCACTCTCTCTCTCTCTCAGCAGAGAAAACTGTGAAAGAAGAAGTAGTTTGTTATTATTATTATATTAAAAAATCTCGTATATCTACACTACCTGAAAAGCTCCTCACAATATTAGTAAGTGTATATATGTATGTTTATGTATAGTATTATGTATGTTTTATTAGTATTTAGTATATTGATATTATAGTGTATATAACAGTATAATATCTAAGTGTATGATTGAGCTGTTAATTTTTCTACCTAATTTTTAAATATTTCTTTCATTGCACCTATAATAGTTCAAATTTGTCCCCAAGGTTTGGCTGTCAGAAAATGTCTACGGCCATTAAGTCCGCCTTTGTACTTCGTGCAATCAAGTTTTAAATAAATCAATAGTTTAGATACCTTAACACACGTACAGCACCCGTATGGACTCTAACTCGGAGTTTTAGACCTTTACTGCTGGAGATGGGCCTTCCAAAACATATATCTGGAGAATTTGGCGTATACTCGCCACGCTGGCCAGACGGGTTTACGAGGGTCTGATAACAATTTATTAAATATTCAACAAGTTAGTATTAGTGGAGGCAAGGGGATGAAAAGTGTACCTCTCATTGGTACATGCCGGGGTTCGAACCGCTCTTTTTAGGATTTTAAAGAAAGTATTCTTACACGGCGCGGTGGTGGCTCGGATGTAAGAACGCGTACCTTAAATCCTCTACAAAGGTCGGTTCAAACCCCCCCGGCATGTACCAATGAGAAATACACTTTTCTCACGTACATTTATCATAGATTTACAACACCACCGTTCCCGTGCCTCGGAGAGCACGTTAAGCCGTCGGTCCCGGTTCCACTAATACCAACTTGCGGAATCGTTAATAAATTGTCATCATATCCTCGCCAAGCCGTCTGGCCAGCGTGGCGAGTGTAGGCGAAATTCTCCAGTTCTGGAAGGCTTATCTTCAGCAGTGGAGGTCTAGGACGCTTTGTCTAGGGCTGTAATGAATGAAAAAAAATCTTACAACTGAGCCACCACCCCGCTCCGTAAGCAATGTGCAATTTTTATTATTTAAAATCGGCGGAAATGCATGATCCATTTTTGCAGAGTTGTGAAATTCTATATGCAGACTAGTTTTCGTAGTACAATTAGTTATTCAAAACGCGAGCATTTAGGAGTCAAAGTCATGTTCTAGCAGATAAAGTTTTACACCTTTCAACTACAACTCATTTAGTATTCCAGTTAGCAACTTTCAATAAAGGCTAAATTTGGGAGCGTGATGCTACTTCTTGTAAATTTGGCTACTGCAGTCGAATCCCCGAGGCAATAAATATGATTTATTATTTTGCATAGTTCTACCAAAGACGTATATCCTAAATAAATCAAGGACAGGATTTAATTTTTCAATTATTTTTTTATTTTTTATTTGTGCCAACGTGTTAGCCTCGCTACACAGACAAAAAATGTTGCCAGTCTCTTTGGGAATATCTCTGTTCGGTCTCTAGAGAATAATTTTATTTTTTAGTAAAAAAAATCGGTTCGTTTTTGGTTCGGGCATGTTGAAAGGATGAGCGAAGAGAGATTGACGAACCAGATATATAATGCGAAAGTTGTGGGTAAAAGAGGCCCTGGCAGACCAAGACTCACCTATCACGATCAGATAAATAAAACAATAGCTGAAGGTGCATTAAAAAGCCATCGAAACAAAAGGGCATGTATGAAGAGGTTGATGAATGTTGAAGAAGCGAAAGAGGTATATCGTGATCGTAACAAGTGGCGCTCAATTGTCTCTGCCTACCCCGCAAGGGATTTGGCGTGAATGTATGTATGTATGTATTTATTTATTACCAAAACTTATTACATAAATAAATACTTATTCCTTAAACATATAATAATACGCATAGTTATATAGCTATAATTTGTAATAATATATAATTATATAAGGCGGTGGTGGCTCTTTCCTTTTCCTTAAAATCCTACAAAGTTCGGTTCAAACTCCCCCGGCATGTAGCAATAAAAAATACAATTTTGTTACGTACATATGTCATAGATTTACAACATCACCGTTAAGCCGTCGGTCCCGGTTCCACTAATAATGGAGTCGTTAATAAATTGTCATTAAAAATTGTCATCAGATCCTTGACAATCCGTCTGTCAGTGAGTGTAGGTCAAATTCTCCACATATATGAACTGGAAGGCTCAACAGGGGAGGTCTAGGACGCTGTGTTCTTGGGCCTGTAATAAATGAAAAAAATAATGAAATGTATATTATTTATTTCAGCGTTACTTTTTTATTACTATTTTTTTAATTTTAAACTTGTTATTTTAATGTTGTGTACATATTTTAGGCCAGCAAACCCGACATGATTATTTTGTCTATTACTTAATTTTATTTTGTTTGTTAACTGTATTATGTACTTTTTCCTCAAATAAATAAAATGTAGAGTCTTGCGAGACTCTTGCACATACCCATACCAAGACTACGATCAAGAGTGCAAGACCAAGACGATACCAGGTGTTCTGATGCAAGACTGGCCAAGTCTTGGTCTAAGTCTTGCTTTGGGCAACACTAGCCGCCGCTTTAATTAATTAATTGTATTGGCCTTGACACTATTATATACGTCTATGACAATACACAATTAAATTAGATATTTTCATCACGCTGCTTTGCTGAAGATGGGGCAAAGCGGTAGAGAAACCGCAGAAATGGCGCTGGCTTGAGAATTACGTGTTTAACAGAATATCTTCAGATAATGGAGTATGCTGCAATATTGCAACAACTAAATAATAATGAGCTTTAGCCAAGAGTTCTTAGCGTACTGCTTTTAGTTTCAAAATAACAAAGACATAACAAGACGGGACCAGAACCCAAACGGTATGAAAATCAAAAGCGAGGATTTGTTTTTTAAATTTATTATTCTTACTGTATTATTTAAGGTACACTAAGAGGAAACAATTATAACGTCGGAATTGCAACCTAATGCATGCAATGTGTTATGCTACTTGGATAATTAGAATAAGTGATAAATACCTAAAGGCTGGGGAGTGTTATTATTAATTGATCTCGCACACAGCTAAGGGACGAAATAGAGAGAGAAATTATTACGTAAGTCAACGTTCGTGCGATCATCGACCTCTGATTTGTTGATCTTGGTTAGGCTCAGTATGATTGTCGACATTTTTAGGAAAACTTGTCTATAATAATGTTCGCGCCGATCGCCTATAATTAAAAGTAATTCGACCAATTTTTGATGGTTAGGCGTTATTTTGATTCATCGGTGCATAAACAGACGTCCTAATTTGTTACCTTTACACCTGTGTCCTGTCTCTTTCTCTCCGCTTCCTTTCTACATTACCCATCCCGCTCACGCTGCGCTTGCGCACCTAAAATGAAGAAATATATGACTGACCGTGGTGTGTGCCACGGCAGTCGTTGTCGCTCAGTCGTTGTTCTCGAGTCGTCATAGAAGACGACTAAGAAATCGCCGCGATCGTTCCTATTATACTCGCATTCGAAACACCCCGCAAAATTAATAATATTTTCAAGTGCTGGTGCCGAGGACATCAGGTGAGTTCCTTTACCAGTTTCCTCTCTTGTTTGTTGATTGCACCAATTGTTACAGTATCGTCTGTGAATTCTAAGTTGGCGATTACCGCAACCCCGCTTTTTTATACAGTCCGCTAAACCCGCGCCATCAAGCACCGTAACTTAAGATTTTCTTACTGAAAATTTAAATAAAAACTACTTATTTCTTTATTTTTATTCTAGATTATAATTATAATTTATCTTTATTTTAGTGTAGGTAAATAAGACAATGCCCCTTAACAGCTGCTATTCACTATTAGAATTAAGTTTGTTATTCTCAGGCACATGCTCTTACTAGCAGACTGTTCCTTGCTAACAACAGCCAGCTATTTTATATTGATTTGATATTCATCATTCATCATTACAGCCCCTAGAACACGGCGTCCCAGACCTCCACTGCTGGAGATGGGCCTTCCAGAACATATATCTGGAGAATTTGGCCTACATTCGCCGCTCTGGCCAGACGGCTTGGCGGGGATATGCTGTCAATTTTTAATGACAATTTATTAACGATTCTACAAGTATTAGTGGAACCGGGACCGACGGCTTAACGTGCTCTCCGAGGCACGGGAACGGTGGTTTTGTATATCTATGACTGCAGTACGTAAGAAAAGTGTATTTCTCATTGGTACATGCCGGGGGGGTTTGAACCGACCTTTGTAAGATTTAAGGAAGGCGTTCTTACAACCGAACCACCACCGCGCGATTTAATATTAATAGGTCAAATAAGAAAAATGAAAATTTGACGAACCCAAGTGTTCCTATAGGCTCCTAAAAATAATAATAAAACAAAAAGATATTTAATGAATTTGTTGCAATATAAATAAACTCTAAAGAGGAGACCATATTATATTTATAACATACCTACGTATAGGTAGTAAAAAATAACATGCTCTCTAACTGCAATAAATTTAACACGGCATACAAAGAAACTCAATATCAATTTCGATTAAGCATTAAATAAGTATAAAAGTGCACTTTACTGAATAATAAAACTGTTCTCGTAAGGAGGTATAAATGTCCTTTCATATTATTTCAGCCATTCGTAAGAGCTGTATACGTGGGGTAGTCGGACGGCGTCATCGACATATATTAGAAAAAAAAAAAAAATAGTATTAAATAAATGTCCTATAAAAAAATTGGTACCTACCGCACAATGGCTCTTCTTCTTAGTCGCTACACTCTTGGCAGAGTGGTCGTGGTCGCCATTTGAGTGCTAGTGGCACGCTTAACAAGCCGTCGCTACTCCTCTCGGACCCTGGCTTTCCTAGGGGATAATCCATTGCAATGTCTCTAGTCAGGAATGAATGCATATTCTCGTATTTCAGTTTAAAAAAAAAAAATAATAATAAAAATTCTTTATTGCACAAAGTTAAATAACTTAAAACTAAGCGCATGAAGGAGCTTTATGCCTTACGGCATCTTCTACCAGCTAACCTTTGTGAAATGTAACCAATTACAGGCAGAGTGCCAAAAAATATATAAATGATAGATAATGAGAGATATTATAAAATATTAATTTATACTAATACTTACAAATATTATTATAATACTGGTACAATAAACTACATAAACAACAATACATACTATACATACATAATACACACATACAATACACTACACATAATACTTACTGAAAGGGTAATATTTACATAGAATACAGGCTACAGAAAAACATTTCTTTCGAAAAATAAAATTTATATAATTTAAAATTAAACACTAAATTAGGTATAAATAAAATAAACTAAACTACAATTAAAACTATAAAAATAAAAACTAAAATTATAACCGGCCGATGGGCGCAGGCATGACTTGAGAACATAGTTAAGACATGAGTTGACAATTGAATAATATTTTGTAATTATGACGCAATCTATGACGTAAATAACGAAATCAACTAATAACATTTGCGACTAAGTAACAGAATAGGACTACAGGTGTCATAGGTAAATAAGGTAACTTTATTAAAAAGATAAAAATCATTATCCAAAAAACGTAACTTAGTTATAATGGTTTGTTAATTTTATTCTTACCTAGCTTCAATTTGACTTTTATTGTACCCGGCCAGTTGCAGAAAGGATGATTGTCTTTTGACATCGGCTCGGAATGAGTGGCGGTATTTTTACAAAAACTTCTCTGCACCGTAACTTAAGATTTTATTACTGAATAATAAAAAAAAAAATCACTTTCTTTATTTTTATTCTAGATTAAATATTAAATACATTTATTCGATTTTTTTTTCCAAAATATAAAAAAGTCCTGTCCCCGTGGCTGCATTTCCCCGCTGAATTACAATACTGATTCTTTAGGCGAAGAAAGAGCCAGCCCTCTTATTACCGGAGGAGACGACAAGATGCGATGTTGTCTTTTTATATTTCTAGATTATAATATAAAAATATTTAATCATTAATTCCAAGCAATAGGCGATTCGATTATCACCTTGTATATGTCTGCGGTCAACGCATTCTTCTACTAGCCAAAGGCATCGTCCGTATACTGAAAAGATAAGAATTTTCTCATTTCTAAATCTCCGTTTATTAGAACATTCTTTTAAAATATTCCCGACACATAAAAAATTAATAGCGAATATTTTATTTCATTAACTTGACTTTGTTAGTTTTTGACCTTTTCATTCACATTTGCATAGCAATAGGCCGTGAATATATTTTTAACGTTATTTTATTTTACAGATTTTTATAATAAATAAAATAAATAAATATTTCCAGACAATCACACAGCGCCATCTAATTTCCGTGGTAAGCTGCGAGGCTTGTGTTACGGAAACTAGATGGTTGATAAACTACATATTATACTTTTTTTTTTTTTTTGTAAATATATACATATTATACATATAAACACCCAGACCGAGACAAATTATACAAAAAATTTTGGTTGAAAACAATGCTATTATGCTGATAATTTTTAAATCTACTTATTCGTCCACATAAAAAATGTCGCATGACTATTATAAATTTTATATATTATAAAATAAATGCTTTAATTTTAATTAAAAGCTACCTAAATAATAAAATTAAAAATAAACTAAACTATAAATAAAAAATGTCTTCTAGAGACGTCCCATCCGAGATAGTCTAAAGGAGACTGGCAACATTTCCCCTCTGTATAGCGAGGTTAATACGTTGGCAGAAACAATTGCCAGCCTTTCTGTCTACAGACCTTTCTGTCAGCCGCTTTGACAACTCCATGTTAATAAATTAAATTACATACATACTCGTACATATGTATCTTTACGTCAGCTCCATTGCGATGTAGGCAGAGACGATTGAGCTCTATTATTGACGATCTATACTGGTACATACCTCTTTCGCGTCATCGACATTCATCAACCTCTTTATACATGCCCATTTGTTTTGTTTTTTTTGTTTTTTTTTTTATATACTAGGACGACATGTGACCTTGCGCCCACCTGATGGTAAGTGGGAATGTTACATCAGTCCCTAACACTATGCCGGCTTGACTGGACATGACGGCAATTCGAGCCTGATCCCGAAACGTGTGGATACACTTTACTGGGTTTATCGGCACGTACGGTGGATACTTCCCTGCCCCGGCAGACTGGACAAATTATCACTATCAGTCTGCCTACCACCTATCACCCACCATCAGCATTATATATCTGCGGGGCGAGGCGGAGTGCACAATCATCTGAAAACGAATGGTCTAAGATCGATTACGTCTGTCAGAAATGTCAAAAAGATTTTGACAAATAATTTATAATTTAAATAAATAAATTTAATTAATATTTAATTTATTTGTGATATTCTCGTGTTTGGTACGCTGGAGACATCGACGAGCTTGCCACTTGTCATGATTGGCCTATAGTAAAGTTGGTTAAATGTGAATCCGCTTCTTTATAAGCGTGATTTCTGAACACCCCGAAAGTGATGATACTTACATATTGATAGGCCGGCATAATGGTAGGGACTGATGTCGGCTGGACATGGCTGGCGTCAGTTCTTCATAAGCAGCTTTCTTGGACCTCGCGTACCGCTTACCATCAGGTAAATATAAAATATTCAAAATTAAGAAGAAAAAAAGAAGTAAATCAGAAGTTGTCCTTCATACTTTTTACTTCCATTTTTCTCTTCACTCTTCTGTGATTTATGATATCAAATCAGGCGCCCAATGAACCATGTTGGGATAGATATAATTTTATTCAGAGTTGATAAAATTTCTAAAGAAAAATCCAACAGCGAGCGTCTACAAAGACACTGGTTCGAAAACTTGTTTAAAGCTGGTTCCACATAGGTATTATTCTAAGTCGCTACACTTTTGACAGAGCGGTCGTGTTTGTCGTATGAGTGTTAGTGTCAAGCTTAACAAGCGGTAGCCACCCCTCTCGGAGTACAGATTTCCTGATGTATGTCCATTGTAGCTTGACCTGGTATGTCCTTTTCATGGGAGAACTATCACGCATCTTATTGCTAACTAACTTCCCCTTTGGACTACGTGGCATTCGATGAATATTATCCCGCGCCGCTGTGTTCGAATAAAGTGAAGAGGGGTTGTACAGTCGAGGAAAGGTATTGTCTCAATCAAATCATTTATTTTCTTTGGTTAGCACAACACTTGGATATTTTCAATACATTTTACAATTATTTAGACAGGTAACTATAAAATAACCAGCAGCTATACCATAATTTTTAACTAAAACACTGTTGCCATAAACATGTTTTTGCTTAAAACTATTCAATTAAATTTATTTATTCCGTAAGTAGGCTAAGGACAATAAATATAATGTATTCTGAGCTTTTACATGTTAAAAAATAATTAATACTACTACTAAAAACTAGGTACTTAAAATTATTTCGTGGCTGTAAAGATGCCGTGTCAGCTTTTAGACTAAAACAAATTACCCTGTCAAGTTAATAATTAATTCGTGGCCCTAAAGAGGCTGTATTACCTTGTAATCTAAAAATACATAATAATAGTATGATAACTACAATATAAATTATGTTAATAAACATAACGTGGCTGTAAGGGGGCCGTGTCAGCTTACAATCTAAATAATAATTATTATTATAATTGTTATGACAAATTAATACATATTTGTGGCCGTAAAAGGGCCGTGTTATCTTACAACCTAGTAAAGTAAAGTAAAGTATCATCACGACCCTTTCCCTTTCGGGGTGGTCAGAAACCACTCTTATAAATAAGCGGATTCACATTTAGCCAACTTTACTATAGGCCAATCATGACAAGTGGCAAGCTCGTCGATGTCTCCAGCGTACCAAACTCGAGAAATATCACAAATAAATTAAATAATTATTAAATGCATTTATTTACAATAATAAATATTTTTGTGTCCCGACCAGGAATCGAACCCGGTACCTCCGAGTCTAAATCCACGGATTTACCTGCTAGACCACGGAGGCAGTTACAATCTAATAATAAAATTAAGAATGTTAATCTAAATTAAATTCGTGGCTGTAAAAGTGCCGTCTGCAGCTTAGCATCTATTCTCTCCTGGTGCATTTCAACAGTTATTTTTAATATTATATGTATTCAACTATACCACTTAGTATACGCCTTAAGTCAACAGAAAGAGTTGGGTTGACGAGGATCTGATGTCAATGATGATTTTAATGACATAGATATCTTCACGCTAAATCCCTTGCGCGGTAGGCAGAGACAATGGAGCGCCACTTGTCACGATCACGACATACCTCTTTCGCTTCTTCAACATTTATTAACCTCTTCATATATGCCCTTTTGTTTCGATGGCGTTTTAATGCGCCTTTAGCTATTGTTTTATTTATCTGATTGTAATAGGTAAGTATGGTCTGCCAGGGCCTCTTTTACCCTTTCGCATTATATATCTGGTTCGTCAATCTCTCTTCGCTCATCCTTTCAACATTACCGAACCATCGAAGCATGCCTTTCTATTTTTGTCCCTATGCTTTCTTTCATACCTTTTTTCACATCTTTTTGCGTATTTCATCATTACGTATGCGGTCCGTAATAGTTACGCCGCATATCAGACGCAACTACCTCATTTCTACTGCATTTACTCTACTTTCAAGCGTATTCTCACATTTCCACGTGTCGCTTCCATAATATATAATAAGTGTTGGTACCAGCGAGCAGAGCTTTGCCGCTAACATTTCGACTGTCGATCAGTGACCCCAGGGCACCATTAACACTATTTCCCGCATTTATTCTTCTTTCAACATCCCTATCGTACTTCCCATCCGCAGTAAAAACACTGCCCAGATATATAATTTCATTTATTTGTTCTAGAGCTTCATCATCAATCTTTATCGTCACGGTTGTCATCCTTCATCTTTCAAACACTAGTAGTACCTTGGTTTTTCTCGCATTCAAACGGATCGATTTTAATAACAAGTCATTCAATTCACACAGACTATATCACTGTGGCGTATTATGCCCGTATCGTGTCATCATATTGAGACCGTTTTCACACGATCATGATCGAATACGGTGCTTGGATTGGAAAAATTATACATGTGGACGCAGGTTAACAAATACCCCTCCATTTTCTTTCAATGCGATTAAATTACATTTATATTAGATTTTCAATGATAAAAGGATAATAACAAAGATAACAGTAAATATATTATTTTGTTTTCAAAAACACGTGTATTATTTAAAAAGGTAGGTCCTGGTATAAAAAACTAAACGTACGATGGATAATATAAGTTTCTGTTGACTTAAGGCGTATACTAAGTGATATAGTTTAGTCATCAGAACTAAAAGATTTCTATAAATAAATTGTTCCAAGGCTTATAGACGTCTCTGGGCTGGCAGTTTATTCTCTCAAAAATTAAGTATCTTAATTCAGAGGGGAAATGCTGGTAGTGTATTGGGCACCATGCCACAAAACAACGATTTGGAGGAGCTTTTTTTTACAAGTTTTTTTTTTTTTTTTTAAGTTTCGTTTTTTTTTTTAGGTTAAATTAAGTTTTTGTTGTATTATTTAGTTTATTTAACTTAAGGTTTTGTTTAATATTAAAATAAATTAAGACACATTTATATACTTTACTATATTACTAAAAGTACATTTATACATGATAATAACGTGGTCTAGCAGTTCAAGCCGTACATTTTTACGCAATATAGGTGCTGCGTTCGATTTCCTAGTCGGAAATACAAAAAAAAACTATATTGAATTTATTTGAAACACACCTGAAAGCTTCCTCTTCACCAGAATTTTAAATATTAATGCCCGTTGTTGGCGCTCGCGACTGTATTTCAACATAGTCTTGAATAGTATGAATGTACGAGGGGCGTTCAAAATATTCTCGGTATGTGGATAAAAACAAACAAGTACGAAAAGTTTGATATTTTTATTTTTCAATATACTCCCCCCCTATGTTCATACACTTATAAGATCGATCAATTATTTTTTTTAATCCCTCATAAAAATATTTTTTATCTTTGGTGTAAAAATGCTCCTCCACGGCCGTCTTCAACGCTTCATCGTCAGAAAATTTATTTCCACGCAGATCCTTTTTAAGATTGGGAAACAAAAAGAAGTCGCTTGGGGCTAAGTCCGGACTATAGGGTGGATGAGTAACAGTTTCAAACCCACATTCAACAATAGCTGCCTTGGCAATATGAGCAGTATGGACAGGGGCGTTGTCATGCAGAAGCAGAACACCTTTGGTTAACTTTCCTCGCCTCTTTTCTTTGATCGCATCTCTTAATTGACGTATAACGTTAGCGTAGTACTGCCCTGTGATATTTACACCTTTTTCTTTATAATCGATAAGCAAAACTCCTTCACAATCCCAAAATATTGTGGCCATGACCTTGCCAGCTGACGGGATTACCTTGAACTTCTTGGGATGAGCTGAACCCTTAATGTGCCACTGCATGGACTCCTGTTTGCTCTCTGGGTCATAATGATGAACCCAGGTTTCATCTCCAGTAACTATTTTTTGCAGCACCTCATCGGGATTTTCACCACACAGGTTGATAAAATCTGAAGAGCAAGCCACACGCATATCCTTTTGAAGAAGCGTCAGCATTCGCGGAACCCATCTTGCACTTACTTTTGACATATTAAGATGGTCATGTATAATGTCATGTACGGTACCAATAGAGAGATTGGTTACTTGAGCTATAGATTTTACCTTCACTCGGCCGTCTTCCAATATAAGTTTTTCCACTTTATCAATATTTTCTTGTGAGGTAGCCACTACAGGCCGGCCAGGTCTAGGGTCATCTTCAATACTCTCCCTTCCACGCTTAAATTCGCTTGACCATTTTTGAATAGCAGATAAAGAAGGAGCAGACTCACGGTAAACACAATCCATTTCCTCTTTTATGGTTTTTTGATTTTTACCCTGTTTTGTCAAGAATTTTATGACGGATCGGTGCTCTAATTTCGTTAAAATTGTTAATTCGCTCATGGTGTTCATGTTTGTTCGGCAATTGCAGAAAAACAAAAGAACATCTCGGTTCCAATTTTACTTTTTTTTAATGTCAATGGATGAATCTTAGCGGCCAGTAACAAATATATATATAAAAGAGGTTGTAACGTATCAATACCGAGAATATTTTGAACGCCCCTCGTATTACTTCCAAACAAATTCTTTTTTTTTTTGGTTTGAACTAGGAATAGAACCCAGCACCTCGGCGTTAAAATCCACCTGCTAGACTACATTATTACCATATGGATTAAACTATACCAATTAGTATACGCCTTAAGTCTGAAGTTATCTCTAGCGTACCAATCTCGAGAAATATCACAAATAAATTAAATATTAATAAAATTTATTAATTTAAGTATTTTTTGTGTCCCGACCAGGAATCGAACCCGGTACCTCCGAGTCTAAATCCACGGACTTAACCGCTAGACCACGGAGGCAGTAAATACTATTTAAATCTCGAAATAAGACACATGTATTTATTTCTTGACTTTATTAAACATTTTTTTGGAAAGAAAAAGTAAAATAATAATAAATAAATAAATATTTCCAGACAGGTCACACAGCGCCATTTAATTTCCGTGGTAAGCTACGAGACTTGTGTTACGGAAACTAGATGGTTAATAAACTACATATTATAGTTTTTTTTTTGTAAATATATACATATTATACATATAAACACCCCCAGACCGAGACAAATTATACAATGTATAACTTGCCCCCGCTGGGAATCGAACCCACGACCTTCCGAGTTCACGGCAACGTTTGATACCACTACACCACGGAGGCGGTCAAACGGTCATTTTTTATTAAAACCTGCACAGCATCACAACAAAAAACACAAACTAAGAAACGCAAACTACAATAACTACAAGTTTTTGTGAAGGAAAAAACACAGGTTGTTATTTACAAGTAGTTTGGTATTTTGGAACGGATACTCTTTGTGCAAACCTCTCGTACTTGCAGTTCATCCTGTAAGTACGCGGGTAATGGTTCGGAAAATATTGAGCGCAACGAGCAAGCTTGTTCCTAAGCTTTATCGATAGAGAGGTGAAACCACTGACTTATGTTACGACTTGGGCTTTTAAAACATTATTTTTATTAAATAAAATAATAGGTTTTTTTTTTGAAGGCAAACTGATGGTGGTAATTTGCCCAGACTGCCGAGGCGGAGAAATTTCCACCGTTCGTTCCGATAAACCCAGTAAAATGTATCCACACATTTCGGGATCAGGCTCGAATTGCCATAATGTCCAGTCAAGCCGGCATTAAGGACTGATGGCAGTCATGAGTGTCTGATTCTAGTGGCGCGCATGGTCCATGAATGTTAGCAACTGGAATCAGACACTCATGTCCGACATCAGTCCGTAACACTATGCCGGCTTGACTAGTTGCCTTTTCATACTTCGCTTGAAGGACTCCAGGTCATAGGATACGACTGAGTATATGTATATATAAAAAAAGCGCTAGGGAGTTTGGTACCCTCGATCCCGATGGTACCCGCTGATGCGCGCCACCTATCGGACAACAGTGGTACTATGTCAGAAACCTTCGCCGATGTTCACAAAACATATTCCCAAAGTTTCATCCCGATCGGTCAAGTAGTTTTGAAATGCATAGGGAACATACATACACACAAACATTATTTTATATATATATATATAAACGATGACGGATATTTGGTTAATAAATTTGGACACTGTAGTATTGTCGACTATCTGAATCGCCCGCCTCTGCATGACATTGAGAGCACCTGTAAGGTTCTTAGCGGAACCATCCCAGAGGTGAAAATAGCATATCACGCATCTTATTAGTGCTTTAAAAAACCTTATTTAGATTTATATATTTTATTCTTTATTATAGTCAACCTCTACTTTTATTTATATCTTGGTCCTTACGTTAGGTCAAAGGATAAAACTTGATGCTTCAACTCTATTTATTTATTGATCCTTTAATTTGTGCTTCTGGTCCAGTATATTGTATTGCAATCTATATTAATACTATAAATGTGAAAGAAAGAAAATAAATTAATGTCATCACAAAATACGATTTTACAGTGTAGTTTAGTAGTAGCAGGTGTTAATTAATTTAGTGCTAATGGCTGAGTTTTTGGAGCTATATTCAACGAACGTTTCCCTTTCGGGGTGGTCAGAAACCACGCTTATAAATAAGCGGATTCACATTTAGCTAACTTTACTATAGGCCAATCATGACAAGTGGCAAGCTTGTATATCTCTAGCGTACCAAACTCGAGAAATATCACAAATAAATTAAATTTATATTAATAAATATTTTTTTGTCCCGACCAAGAATCGAATCGCTAAATCTAAATCCACGGACTTAACCGCTAGACCATGGAGGCAGTTAAAAAATAGTGTTTGTGTTTTTTTCGTTTTCGTAAGTGGCGCGCGAGGTCCATGGATGTTAGCAGCACTCATGACTGACATCAGTATCTAACATTATGCTGGCTTGACTGAGCATGCCGTCAATTCGAGCTTTAAATTCAAATTCAATTCAAATTCAAATTCATATATTTCTTTATAACAATAGGTATTTTATAGGATGTTACAATGGTTATAAATTGGGTACACTATGTTTTGCCCATGGGCGTATAAAGATTAAATAATTAAGTATAGTAGACATGTAAACTAAAGAGAGGTATAATAATTAAAATGACAAATAGGATTAATTAATTAATGTCAAGGTAAGAAAGTAATGTTGTTCATTCAATCTTCTAAAAAATCTTGCACAGAGTAGTAGCATTTGTCAATTAGCATTTTCGTCAGTGTTTTTTTAAATCGTTGTATAGGTAGTAACTTAATGTCATCATTTATTTTATTGTAGATTTTTGGAGCCATACAGAATACACTTTTTTGCATGAGTGTTGTTTTAGATATAGGAATTACGAGCTTGTTTTTATTTATTAACCCGAAACGTGTGGATACAATTTACTGGGTTTATAGGCACGGATGGTGGCTACTTTTCCGCCCCGACAGACTGGGCAAATTACCACCATCAGTCCGCCTATCACCTATTTGTTGTTCTTGTTGAAAGTATGTGCCATTTGCGATGTTGTCAAATGCCAAATTTTACTTTCAAGGACAACTAATATCGTAAGCTTCATCATCAGCCTGTGTCTCTCCACTGCTGGATATAGGCCTCCCCCAAGGCTCGCCACTTCACACGATCTCCTGCCATCATCCAACCCCCACCAGCGACCTTCCTCAGGTCATCCGTCCATCTAGCGGGGGGTCGACGCACTCTGCGTCCTCCCGTACGTGGTCTCCATCGTAAGCTTACCATGGTGATATTTATATGAAAATAACACCGCTTGAAACAAGACCTACGAAGAATGTGTAGTAGACTGTAAAAGAATAACATTACCTTTTTGAGCTAACGAGATAAAATTTACTTCATTCTTAACAAAGCTTTCGTTTCATGGCGTTCTCGCAATATTCTATCTAACCCTTACAAGTGCTCTGTCCCGGGGGTGGTGGAAGTTCTCTTTTTATCCAATTCAATCTACTTTGCATTGTCGTCGGCACTCACATGAGGCATTACACCTAGAGGGCAAATTCTCGAAAGAAAATTTAAATAAGTCGATATTTATTTAGAAAATACCTTCGTGGTGTAGCGTGGATTTAAAGAAAGAAAGAAGAAAACACTTGCTTTAGGAATTGTGTATGAAATAGTGTGTAAAAAATATTTTGTAAACACTATTGTAATATTTTTGTATTTGATGTGGTTTCTCTGAGCGTGTTCTACCGGCTATGCTATGGTGAGTGCTTCGAAGAACTCTAAAACCTAATTCCTTCCTCTCCATTCCGCAACCGAACCACACGCACAGGTCAGAATATGCACCCACACACAGTAGTAATCGCGTACGTATAAATATGGGGACTCGTACATCTGTCGCACAATAAAGATGTGGAATGCTCTTCCAGCCTCTGTGTTTCCACTTTCCTATAACCAAGTATAGTCCAAAAATATAGTCCTTTAAGCGAAGTGTCTAGTCAAGCCGGCATAGTGTTAGGGACTGATGTCAGTCATGAGTGTTTGATTATAGTTACTAACGTTCATGGACCTTGCGCGCCACTTACCATTAGGTCGGTGCAAGGTCACATGTGCTAGAATAAAAAAAAACTAATTGATTCTATATGTTTGTCTTCTATATAATCGAGAATAGGCATCCTGCACTTACTTCACAATGTAGATCTCAGCGCTTCTCAACCTTTTTTAACAATGCCTTTTTTATATTTTTATGTATTATACCTATTCTATCCAGGGATTTAGACAAACATATACCACAATGTAGATTTCAGGCGTTTCCAGCCTTCTTTTTGAACAGAATTCAATTAAATTTACTTTGCATTGACGCCGACACTCACGGGTGGTTTGGGAAGCACTGAGCTATCTCGATAACAAACTGTATTCAATAGGAAAATATTACAATAAAATATGTATTTACTTTTTCAAAGACGTTTGTAGTCTAACATTGTCGTAGGTAAAGTAAAGTATCCTTACATATTTTGTCTATTTATTTACTTAAGATAACGATAAACAAGCGGTAACGAGTACCTAACACATCAATTGCTCTAATTTTTTCCTAAGGTTAACGTGTGTGAGATAAGAACGCCTAGTGCAATTAGGTCCGCCTGTTAATAAAGTTTATAAATAAAATAAAGATTTTATTTTATTTTATTTATTTGGAATAACAAACAATTGTACAATAAGAACTGCCTCCGTGGTCGAGCGGCTAAGTTCATGTAAATAAATACATTTAATTAATATTTAAATTTAATTGTGATATTTCTCGAGTTTGGTACGCTGGAGACATCGACAAGCTTGCCACTTGTCATGATTGGCCTTTAGTAAAGTTGTCTAAATGTGAATCCGCTTCTTTAGAAGCGTGGTTTCTGACCACTCCGAAAGGGAAACGGTCGTGATGATGATGATACTGTACAATAAGGATACAATGCAAGTATAGATTTCATAGTACAGGTAATTATACAATTAACACCGTTATCCACATATAGGATATATAATTATAGAATGTACAAAGTTATATATATATTTATATTTTATAAAGAGATAACTATTAATATTCTATTACAAGAAAAAAAATGACATTCAAAACAAACTAAACATTATGAAAAAAAAATTGAAAAATAATTGTCAATAAATAATAATAATAATTAGAAAGAAAGAAAGAAAGAAAATACTTTATTTATCGCAACAATTACAATGGTTACAAATAGAAAAAATATGCAATGGATAAATCTAAATGTATAAATGTAAGCCTATTCTATATACCGAAACATACATACAGGTGTGGCGATAAATAGGTGGTCAGCTCAGCATATGCTACAGCCGAGGTTGCAGCGTTGATTTTCAGCTGATGCCTTATGTTGGGTGAGTCACGGGTCGCAGAGATGTATAGTACTATATATATATATATTTACTAAATGGAAGGAACACTAACCTATCGTTCCGATACGCGATAATAGTAACCTAAGCACGCTTAAAGGTGTTCCGATACGCGCTTAAACTGTTTTGCCAAGCTGTGTGACGTCACAAATGAAATCATTTCTCGCGCTTAGACTGCTCACGATATCTAGGTAGATCGCTCTGAGCGCTGTCAGTTTTTTGTCATTATGTCGCGCGCCATTTTCAAGTTTATTTAAATTAAGTTTTCATTTAAATTATTTAATATTGTAATTCGTTTATACTGTTTGTATATTACTTTTAAAACAAATATATAATTAATATTTAAGTAGGAAGTGAGAAAAAAATGTCTGTAACACGGCAAGTTATTTTAAAAGACCAAAATAAGTTAACAATATTAAACTTTACACATATAAAGATGAATAAACCGAGAGATGTATATTTGTTATATGTAACTCGTTTATACTGTTTCTATATTACTTCTTAAACAAATCTATAATTAATATTTAAGTAGGAAGTAAAAAAAATGCCTGTAACACGGCAAGTTATTTTAAATTATCAAAATAAGTTAGTAATATTAAACTTTACACATATAAAGATAAATTAACAGAGAGATGTATATTTGTTAGTATTCATAAAAGATGTGGAATCCGCAATTTATCTTCCATGCATTTAAAAAAAAAAACTAACATTTTATGAATGAAAATGTGATTTAGACCGTTCCGAATTGATATCACGCTCTGAGCATCCAAATCGCGATATTTGATTAGGAACGACGGTCAGTGTCCTATTTGTTCTAAGCGCTCTAAACGCGATTCGGAATGAGGGGTAAATGTACAGTTTACATATATGTTTAACAAATGAGAATAGAATAAATAAATATGATTATGATAAGAATTATCTGCAACAAATAAAATATGTTAGATGTGTTTCTTACTTGGTAAAATATATAAATTGAAGCTTAAAAATTTTATTGCCAAATATTTCGCCTCTCTTTGGAGCGGCGTCATTAGTGACAGTGACTGAAGGTCTTTGTCATAAATTTTGAAAAAAGTAATTTTATTTCTTATTAGCAATGGTAAAGGCAATGCACTGCACATTTATTTTTTAGAAAAATAAATACAAAACTATTTAATATTATGATAAACATTTTAATTTTATTATTTAGGTAGCTTTTAATTTATATTAAATGTACTATAATTAACTTCATATTATGATAAATAATATAATATATTAAAAAGCCTATATAAATTTTAACGTTTCTTTTACTTTATTCTTATACCTACATGCAGATAAAGCAAATATGTCTACATTAGAAGATGGCTTGAAAGATCTTTACTATGAAGAAACTTCCTTTTTATTCTGAAATAATCAACTACTGTTGTGTAATCAATCAATTTGAATACAAACTTCGATTGCGATAATACTTCAAATTCCGATTACACACAGATTGGACGATTTGAATCCTGTTGTATTTAAAACCGCGTCCAAGTATGCGGTTGTTTCTCTACTAAAATCGGAACACAAATCTGCACTTGTGCTTCAATTTCCTTCCAATGGATTTTATTTACGCAGAAGAAGCAAGCTTTGATACATATACCCATAGACGTATATGTTAAAGACCAAGTCCAAGGACTTTGACGCGGAGGTATCTGGTTAGAATGCCTATCTACAGCAGCTATAATGTTAAGCGTTATTCTGTATTTATAATTTTGTTATTTTATTGTTTCTCTTTCCAAATAATGGTTATCATGTACTGCTCCAGATTCACCTATATGTACTATAAAATTATATCGTTTTATATCAATATTGTAAAAATTGACGTGTAAAAGTGCAGAATACATATCCTTTTGTCCTATGCCTACTTGCAAAATAAACCAATTGAATTGAATTAAATTGAACATAAAATTTAGTTACTAAAAAATAAAAAACATGTAATTATTTATTTCATACAAAACCTTAAATTAAATAAACTATATTACAACAAAATCTAAATTTAACCTAAAATAATAATATGTATTATACATATAAAATAAAAAAATAATACTTACAAAAAAATAGCTCCCCCAAATCGCTGTCTTATGGCATGGTGCCCAATAGGTACACTAGCAGCATTTCCCCTGTACGTTATTTGTAATATTTCTCCAGATTGGTACGCTAGAGACATCGACGAGTCATCCACTTGACACCACGAGCCTATAGTAAAGTTGGCTAAATGTGAATACACTTCCTTCATAAAAGCGTTGTTTATTTATATTATAACCAACCTGAAAGGGATACGGTCGTGTTGATGCTTTTTATCGTAAGCTATCAATTAGTAAGTACTGATTGATGCGGACGTAGCAAATACTTGTTTATGTTTTATGTAATTTTGTACAAATAAATTTTATCGTTTTATTATACTCAAGCTGGTATTAGCAGATTCCTAGCATTAGTAGTTATTCCAATAATAAATTTCAATAAAATGCCTTATGGCGTTCATCATCATCATCAGCCAGTATCTTTCCACTGCTGGATGTAGGCCTGCCCCAAGGCTCCCCACTTAATGCCATCTTTTGCTACCCTCATCCAACCCCCACCAGCGATGACCTCCTTTAGGTCATCTGTTCATCTGGCGAAGGGTCGTCCCACTCTGCGTCTTCCTGTACATGCTCTTCACTCTAGAACCCGTTTGCCCCATTGTTCGTCGGTTCTGCGGCATATGTGTCTGGCCCATTGCCACTTCAGCTTGCTAATTTTAAAAGCTATGTCAGTACCTTTCGTTCTCTGACGAATGATGGCTTTATAGCTCGCCAATGAACCAGGTTTTTAAGTGCAATAACGAAAATAAATAAAATAAATAAAGCCTATATATACATATATGTCTATTCATATACCGCCGAAGACAATAAGACGGCTCGCAGTGAGAAATAAAAGCTTTGAGTTAGTCTCGCATTCTATTTCGATGGAATCTTTTCAAATGAATCGAATAATTTAAAAAAAACTTATTCTTATAACGAATTCAGTCTCGTTCGTATAATGTGTTTCGCCAATTGTAAAAGCATGAATAAATTAAACAAGGTTCTTCTTTCTTTTTTCTTTTTTTTTTTGTTACAGGTGGTTGATAGTTGGCTTGTCATTTTGTTGTCGTTGAGCCAATAAGTTTGGTATATTGTTTAAAAAAGTATTTATTTAAATTAAAAACCCGTCTGCGTAAAAAATGAACTTTAAATAAAAACTAAAAATAAATCATAAAACAAATATTATTATTTAATTCTAATGCGGAAAAAAGCAACTTTAATAGACAGTAGCCCTATTCTGTTACTTAAGCGCCAACGTTATATAGTGGAATCCCTTAAATAACGGAACTGTCAGTGTAAAACGCTATTAAAATTGGTATTCTCGTATAAAGGTTTCCACTACAGATGACAGCAAAATAACGTTACGATGCGTTCATTAAAAAATAAAACTATTATATGATTCTTTTAGTATTTGCCACGTTTCTGATTTATTACCTAATGTGTGTTATAAAACTATGTTTAATGTAAATATATAATCTAAGTTTAATTGATATAAATGTTGCTAACTTAAATTATAGCACTTGGCCAAGGAGTTGTCAAAGCGGCTGACAGAAAGGTCTGGAGACAGGAAGGCTGGCAATTATTTTTGCCTTCGTATTGGCCTCGCTATACAGAGGGGAAATGTTGCCAATCTCCTTGGGACTATCTCGGATGGGACGTCTCTAGAGGACATTTTTTATTTATAGTTTAGTTTATTATTAATTTTATTATTTAGGTAGCTTTTAATTTATATTTAATGTACTATTGTTACTAACTTTAATATAAATTCGCAGCGGACAATTTAAGTATTTAATTCACGTGACCTTTGAAATAGTGGAAAACGCTATTTTGACGTAAGGTCGGCTATGATCGGAGAAACTCGGTCTAAAAGCGGTAGTAAATAACAGAATTCACTATTTTGACAATCTAACGTTTGCGACTAAGTAATAGAATAGGGCTGCAGGACCCATTAAAAAATTTAGACCTGCCCAAATCTTACAGAGTTTTTTATTAAAGTTCATTTTCAGAGCTTCGGAATTTTTTATTAAAAAAAATATTTGTATTTTATTATATACTTTTTAGTTATCGCTGTCTATTATAAAACATATCCTAATGCTAGATCCCTTGCGGGGTAGGTAGAGACAGTTGAGAACCTCTTTATACATGCCTTTTTGTTACGAAAGCTTTTTAATATCAGCCAGTGTTATATTTATTTGATCGTGATCTGCGAGTCTCTGTCTGCCAGGGCCTCTTTTACCCACAACTTTCGCATTATATTATATATATTCGTCAATCTTTCTTCGCTCATCCTTTTAACATGCCTGAACCATCGCAGCATGCCTTTCCTTACTATTGTCGCTATCATTTTTTTTATCATTTTCGGTATTTCGACGTTACGTATGCCGTCCGCTAAAGTGTCGCCGCATATCCTACGCAACGACTGACATTTCTACTGCATTAACCCTACTTTCATGCCTATTCTGACATATTTAGGTTTCGCTTTCATACATCAGTGTTGGTACTAACATGGCATTGTGTATGGCGAGCCGAGCTTTGTCTTGACTAGTTTTGTTTTGACTAGCGATCAGTGACCCCAGGGCACCGTTAAAACTATTTCCCGCGTTCACTCTTCTTTCAATATCCCTATGACACTTCAAGTTTGCAGCGAAAACACTGCTCAGATATATAATTTCATTTACTTGTTTTAGAGTTTAGTTTATACGACATTAGTGGAAGATCACACAGGCTTGAAAACGTTCGTCTTCAAAGACTGTGGTATGTTCGATAGGAAGATATGACGTAACTTTTCAATTGCTGCCCAGTCGGAAGGTAAATGTAAATCCGTTTTTGAAGCGTTGTTTCTGACTACCCCGCAAGGGATTACGTGAGTTATGAATGCAGTCAAAGCCAAATTCACTACCTACCTAGTTATTATGGAAATTATTGTAAAAGCTATGCTTGATATAGCTTTTGGTGCAAGAAGCTAGAATTTAAGTGAAGCGAATCAACTGATGCTCTACCAAAGCGTTCATTAACATAATTTATTCGTTGCTGTCAGTACCTCGCTGAAATTTGTGGAGGGGTGCTTTTTCACCCGAAAAATATTGCGCAAAACGATCACGTATTTTTTAGCGTCAGTGGAGGCTTACGCTGTAGTTTAATAATGTCATAACCAAACCCCAAATACTTACGTGATAAGATCCGTGATACATCGCCTCCGCTCTTTTCCTGCTATAATTTACCTTTTATTTTTGTACTTACTTTTGCTGTATGCCTGAGATTAACGTTTTATCTACTTTTAGATTTGGATTGAAGTAGTTACATTGGATGGCAAGTTTACAATAATAGTTCTCTTTTTTTAAAGAATTACTTTAAAATTAAAAAAAAAATGGCATTTGACACCATTGAAAATGGCACATAGTTTCTACAAATAGGTCGTAGGACTGATGGTGGTAATTTTTCCAGTCCTCCGGGGCGGGGAAGTATCCACCGTTCGTGCTGATTAACCCAGTAAAGTGTATCCACACGTTTCGGGATCAGGCTTGATATCAAGCAGGCATAGTGTTAGGGACTAATGTTAGTCATGAGTATCTGATTCCAGTTTCTAACATTCATGGACCTCGCGCGCCATTTACCAGCAGGTCGGGGCAAGGTCACATGACGTAATAATATTTTTAAAAAAATATGTACTATAATGCTTTTAGACTTTTTGAATTTTTGGGCACATTCATAATAGTTTTACGTAATTTAACTATACAGAGGGGAAATGTTGCCAGTCTTCTTGGGACTGCCTTGAAGGGTCGTTTTTAGAGGACATTTTCTACTTATAGTTATTATTTTATTACGTTTAGTTTTATATACATATATATTTATTTTAATTTTTACGTTTAAGTAGATATAATATTTAAAAAAAAGATTACATTTCAACCATTATTATATTAAAGTTTGTGTTTTATTTACTTATTAATTGTACCACTTTATTAATAATAATAATAATAATAAAAGTTTATTTCAGAATAAATTCCATATGTGTTAGTAACAATTTTTAAAGCAATCTTATAATATCTAGTGTTAGTAAAAAAAAAAAAAACAAAATTATAATACAAGATTTTTTTTTTTTTTTTTCTTCCTTTCTGGGGCCCAGGTCACCTGCTGACATGCAGGCGTATCCAGTGCCCAAGATCATAAAAATACTTAACTCTGCTCTCAAAGTAACTGCCGCTATAGAGCTTAAAAAAAATGTGGGAGTAGGTAATAACACTTGACAAATACAGTAACCATAAAGATTTGTAGAAATTGATAACTTAATAGCGGTAGGGTAAAAATAATGAGCAGTTTAAATTTTTTATCATAATCATATCTCATTTTCAGTAACTACGCATTCAGAAATATTGTTGGCTTTATCAGATTATGATCTATTTACAAGTGGCATTATTTAATGTTCGTTACACAATGAAAGGATATCTATTTTCTGGTATTATTTTATTACGATAAAAATAACAGAGTAGGTATTTAAAATTGATGTAGTCACGAGGCTTACGTAATTTCTAAATGAGGAAAGAATTCCAATTATTTAACTTGCAGTCACAGTTATACATTGATGTATATACATAGATAGGCCCTTCATGATCATCAGCCTGTGTCTCTCCACTGCTGGATGTAGGCCACCCCCAAGGCTCGCCACTTCACACTATCTTCTGCCACCCTCATCTATCCTCCACCAGCGACCTTCCTCAGGTCATCTGTCTATATGGCTGGGGGTCGTCCCACTCTGCGTCTTTCAGTACGTGGTCTCCACTCCAGAACCCGTCTACTCCATCGTTCATCGGTTCTACGGCATATGTGTCCAGCCCATTGCCACTTCAGCTTGCTAATTTTAAAAGCTATATCGGTAACTTTGGTTCTTTGACGGATGTCAACGTTTCTGACTTTATCTTTTAGTGAAATCCCGAGCATAGCTCCCTCCATAGCTCGCTGAGCGACCTTGAACTAGTGGACCAGACCTACCGTCAGTGTCCACGTTTCTGCACCATACGACATTACTGGAAGATAATAATATATATATAAAAGATAGGCCCTTACTGATATAAAAACGTTCCCGCAAAACCAATCGAAGTCATGTAGCTGCACCAACAGTCGCGAGCTAGCAAGCGTCAAAAGCGCCTAATATTAATATTTATATCAAATGAAACTAGTCTTTTTGTATGCATTGAGACATATTTTCGAATTAATTTCGCATGCGACATTACCGTGCTTGAGAATTGGCCCCCAAATTTGTTAGGTCCACGTGACAAGCGGCACGTTTTCAGAGTGCGTTTTGTATATCTATATACATCGATGGTATTATACATACAGTGCTACGGGGCGTTTTTTATTCTACTATCTTTATCACAGCCTCTAGAATATTGAGTTCAGACATCCACTAATGAAGCCTTCCCGAATATATTTCTGTAAAATTTGGTCCACACTAGCCATGCTGGCCAGACAAATTGGCTAAGGTCTGATGTGTATTTGTGGAACCTGGACCGAGGGCTGAACGTGCGTAACGCGTTCTTCTTCTTCTTAGTCGCTACACTCTTGGCATAGTGAGCTTGGTCGCTATTTCAGTGCTAGTGGCACGCTTAACAAGCCGTCGCCACTCCCCTTGGACCGCAGCTATCCTAGTGCACTCATATAGGGAATGATCCATTCCATCCGTCAGCTGATCAGTCCTTCTTATCGGAGACCTACCACGCATCCTCTTGCCATCGACTACCAGCTGTTCTATGGATATTCTACGCCGCGGCGCCGTGACACGTGTCCAAAGAAAGTGAGAATGTGTGATTGTACAGTCGAGAAAAGGCGTCGTCTGATCCCCAGTTCTTCCAGTATTTGTTGGTTTGGAAATCCGTCCATGGTATGCCCAACAGGAACACAAGAGCTCTAACCAGCCGGATTTGAGTGGCTTTTTGTAACTCTTTGTAACTTTCTCAGAGTAACGCGTTAATGTTCGTAATTTTATTTCCTAGTAAGATAGTAGACATTTCTCAAAATTAGACTTGAAAATATTGGATTGTGCGAGCGAGAGGGCGTTAAAACCTTTTAAGAAAAAAAAAAACCATTTGTACTTAAACCGTCACATTAACTGGTATCGAATAAATTTTAATTAAAATTGAATGGTTAGAGAAATAAAATTGTATTTTTTGTAAAATAACGAGCGGCAATAAATTGTTTAAGAGGGATGCTTGAAAAATAAAAGACAAAGAAAACATCTTTTTCTATGACGGAGTGTTTCGATTGCTCCAATCATTACTTAAGCGCAATGAGATGGTGTAACTAGGCTCTAAAGGACGGCTTTATTACGATTGACCTAATATTAAGAACCGGGCATCAAAAATATATATTAATGTAAATAAATATATTTAATTAATATTTAATTTATTTGTGATATTTCTCGAGTTTGGTACGCTGGAGACTTCGACGAGCTTGCCAATTGTTCGCCTATAGTAAAGTTGGCTAAATGTGAATCCGCTTATTTATAAGCATGGTTTCTGACCACCCCGAAAGAGAAACGATGTAAATAAAAAAATACAATAAATAATATAAGTGTTGTGTGTGTGTGTGTTAGTGGGTGGATTTACTGTGTTATTTTCATCTTAATAACATACGCATATGTATGTTATTGAAATGTGTGATTGACTATTGTGCAATTGAGACGAGATTTTGGTTTTAAATTTTATTTAAAGTAGCCCATCTCTGACATATTTTTTACAATAATATAATAGTAAATATATTCAGTTTTTTGTTTGTATTATTGCAATGTGACTGACGCGCAAATTGTTGTATATATGACAACTCTCCGACATGATCCTATATGCGTTCTACAGGCAGTAGAAGCGCTCGCGTCGCCTTAAAAAAATATGATCCCATGTGTAGGGATTGAAAGCCTAGTATATACATAATTCAGTGTTGATAACATTATTTTGGAGGGCGAAACCCTTTTATCGTCATTGAATATCGGAAGTGGAGCATAAAAATAACAATGAGGCATTCTTATATTTTCACTGTGCAAAACAGTTTTTGTCGTTCAAGCCTTTGTTTAAAAAAACACAAGTTTCCCTAAAAATATTTTTTTTTATCCGCAAATTGTTTTCAAAATTATTTCGAATATTGGTGAATAAATATGGTTCTTAGGGCCGGTAACTGAATCCTTCCTTAGTGGCATTCGGTCACTTAAATGATCGCGTTCCTATAGGTACAAATTTCTGTATTTAAGTCAGCAAATGTAAGGAAGGATTCAGTTACTAAGATAGAGAGGGCTTAATTTTACGACGCACAACGTCCACTAGCAAAACTTTTATAGATAAGTACTTCATAAATAAATAAATGTGAATCGACTTCTTTATAAGCGTAGTTTCTGCCCACCCCGAAAAGGAAACGGTCGTGATGATACTTTACTTTACTCTTTTTATAAATGTATTTGCTATTATTCTCTATCTAAAATTAGGTATACGAAAGTGAAATATGTCCAAATAAGCAATTTTATTTCCTAAAAAGTTAATAGACTATATTTCTCAAAAGTACTCTGAAACTTAAATTTTAAAAAAATGCTGTATGAGATTGAGGCATGCACAAGAGATAAATGCTCTTAAAAGATACAAGAAAAAAATGTGTACAAATTAAGTGAAATAATTTTAATTCTGATCACGTACATATTTTTATAGCCAACCGAGCCAAGATGCTTTTAGATTAAAAACGTCAAGAGCAGATAAATATAGAAATGTTTTTGAGAATAAATTTAAAAGAACAATATTATTATTAAAAATATTAACTATAATATAAAAAAAAACATTGATTATAAAAGTAACAAGACAGGACAAGAAACCAAACGATATTAGAATCGAAGCTGGATCATCGATACAATTTTTTTTAAATTAAACTATACTTTATTTAAGGCACGGTGGTGGCTCGGTTGTAAGAACGCGTTCCTTAAATCCTACAAAGGTCGGTTCAAACCCACCCGGCATGTACCAATGAGTAATACACTTTTCTTAGGTACATTTGTCATAGATTTACAACACCACCATTCCCGTGCCTCGGAGAGCAGGTTAAGCCGTCGGTCCCGGTTCCACTAACGGTTCCCAGTAACTTGTGGAATCGTTAATAAATTGTTATTAAAAATTGACATCAACCCGTCTGGCCAGCGTGGCGAGCGTAGGCCAAATTTCCATACATATGTTCTGAAAGGCCCATCTCCAGCAGTGGAGGTCTAGGACGCTGTGTTCTAGGGGCTGTAATGATAAAATACTTTATTTGATAGAATAATTTTATAACGGACTAAAAAGTATAAATAATTAAAACTACTTAAAAGTAAAAATTAAAATAAATATAAACTAAACCTAAGAAAAAATAAACTATGAGTAAAAAATGTCCTGTGAGCCTTCAGGGATAGTCCCAAGAAGAATTGAACGGGCGAGGATTGAGGCACAGCGCTTCCTCATAATAGCATAGGATCCATCCACCCGCGCCTCTGCTAGCATCCCAGAGGCACTGCAACGACGGGGCATCAACACCCTGAACGCGTTATTGTACTGGACACGAAGGGAACTGTATGCCTTCTGCGTATAATTGACCCACAGGCTGCATGTATAGAAGGTTTGGCAAAAGGCTGAGTGAATTTTACCTCCCCCGCACAACGAGCAAACCTCGAGCCAACATATTGCATCTTACAGCCAGCGCCCTCCTAATATAATGCTGAAATAATAATAAATGCAATTTTATGTAATAAAAATAGTTTGGCCAAGTTAAAACACAAAGCAATGAAAAAATAAATATTTTATTTTTCGAAATCGAATCTCTTTTACGAAATGTTCCACTAATGAATTAGATGATCGATATAGTACGTATATGTTTGTACTAAATAAATAAAACTATATGTTTTAAATCGAACGTAAAAGCATTTTTGTTACGTTCTAAAGATACCTATGTTTAAAGAAAAATGAACGAATGGAAATAGTAGAGTACATGGAGAATATTAAGACAATTATTTACATTCCAGCTCGGCTCGCTTTGGTAAACTGGGTTCTTTTCTTTTTAATTCCGAGCGCAAAAGCTTAATTAGTTATTTAGAAAGTTGCTGGATGCAGATATTATACTAAAACAACTTTCTAGGACCAAACGACTTTCCTCTTATTTTTTATTAACTTTAGTATACCTAACTTATGACAAAGAAGTTGGAGATTCCATCATACATTATTATTTTGTTATATCTCAAAGGGTTTAGGCAGCGTTTTCGTTGAAAGCTCCCAGACGGCTTATTTTTTCCGACACCTCCAACAAATATCGTTAAAGTATATAAAAACTTAACAAATTATATACTTAAACCTTCCTTGAAAATCACTCTATCCATTGTTGAAAACAGTATGATAATCGGTGCAGCAGTTTTTGAGTTTATCCCGAACAGACAGACGTGGCGGAGGACTTTTAATAATATGTAGTGATAGTGATTCGCGCAATGCTTGTGCATGTGGATACACAAAAGCGTGGAACTGTTTAAAATAATAAAGCAAAAAATTTGAGTATTTAGGTTAATATTTTAGGAACGCTGAATGCATTTCCTGCTGAATTGCAATACTGATTCTTTGGGCGAAAAAAAAGCCAGCCCTCTTGTCTCCGGAGGAGACGACAATACAAGGTGGTTATGTTTTTTAAAAACGTTTTTGCGTTTGGACTCCATGGGCTTTGAGTTTTTACAGCAAACGGCACAAATATGTAATCTTATTTTTTTTATACTTTTGCCGCTTTCCGGACTCCACATTATCCGCCGCGGTCCCCGTCTTATGCGCCTATATTATTTAGAAGACGCTTACGTAGGCAATGTATTGGCGTCCAATGTTTATAAATTAGCGACAAATTCGCTCCTTCTGAACACGGTCTTAGAATGTTTCTTAATGCAAAAGCGTCATATTATAAGTTGAAGCAAAATAATGTTAGCTGAGTTTCGTTGTGATCTTTGATTGAGCTATAAAGTTAAGTAGCACTTTGGGAGTTGGCTGCTAAACTCAAAGTGTTTTAATTAACGTCTTGAGTTAAGTCCGTGCCGTTTGTAGTTCCACGCGGGAGAGAATATTGATTTAAGTTTGTTACTTAATTTAAATATTACATTTTAACTGAAGTTTCAACAGCGGTAGTCTATAAAGATTATCTAAATAGTGGATAACGTTATTTACTGTACGTTTTAGTAGTCGTGGAACCATTTAGTAAGTTTTTCTTTTTTTTTAGTTTTCTTCTTCCGATGGATGATGAATGAGGTGATAGGGAAGGCAAAAGGTCTAGCCCATACAGCCAAGTCTGACGTAATTTATCTTTCTTTTTTCATGAGTTAATGAGGTCATCATCAAATTCCAGATGCTGCAGAATTTGATGCTTTTCTTGGAGTCACTCGCGGAACCATCCACTGCTCAAACACGTCGGGTAAAATATGGGAGTTGACAGCGCGGGAAAACCGCAAAAAATAAACTGCAACTTGTGCCCCATATTTAAAGTCCAATTTATCGTTTTCCATAATTATTCACATTGTAGTAAACAAAACAACACCATTTTTACCAATAATATCCACAGTAAATTCATTTACAAAACAAAAACTTGCACTTGACATGTCCACGCAAAATGGCGCGAAGGACTGTAAGTTTTTTTTTTTTAATTTGAATTTATAAATTGTAAATATTAATTAAATTAAAAACATAGGTAGTTACCAAACCCAATTTAAATATAAATCATGTCCGCGCGGTATCGTGACAAGAGCGCTGGACGAATTTCCTCGTTGAATCGCTATACTGATTCTCTAAGCTTTATTAAAATAATAATAATAATGTCCTACAGATAAAGAGTTAGACACTAATGAAGACTGTGGTGAGAGGAACAGAGAGAAGGGAGTTATATGAAGATTTGGAAAGAAGAGAGATAGGCGAAATTGTTATATTTTTTAAATTACCTTTTTTTATTTTAATCAGTTTAGTTATCGCTTGCTGTTATAATATAATATATACATGTATATGTATATAATGTTTTTACTACCTATCTAAATGGATACCTACAGATGACAGCAAAATAACGTTACGATGCTTTCATTTAAAAAAAACTATTCGCTGTTTGAAGTTGCAACCCAATGGTTGACCCTTGAAATAGTGGAACACGCTATTTTGACGTAAGGTCGGCTATGATCGGAGCAACTCGGCTAAAAGTGGTAGTAAATAAAAGAATTCATTATTTTGACAATGTAACGTTTGCGACTAAGTAACAGAATAGAGCTGCTGTGCTAATTTATTTTAGTTTTTGTGCAATAAAGCATTTTTATTATTATTATATTTATGTAAACAATAGATGAAATTTTTTAAACTTTCGCGCATATTCATAATAGTTTTTTTAAATAATTTTAACGGGTCTTTACGCGATTTACCTTAGAGACATATTTCTCCCGACGTTTCAGCCAAGTTGCATTGGCCGTCGACCCGTGACCACGGCCAATGCAACTTGGCTGAAACGTCGGGAGAAATATGTCTCTAAGGTAAATCGCGTAAAGACCCGTTAAAATTATTTAAAAAAACTAATAGATGAAATATTATTATTATTATTATTATTATTTTTTCAGACAGGTCACACAGCGCCATCTAGTTTTCGTGGTAAGCTACGAGGCTTGTGTTACGGAAACTAGATGGTTGATAAACTACATATTATACTTTTATTTTTTTTGTAAATATATACATATTATACATATAAACACCCAGACCGAGACAAATTATACAATGTACAACTTGCCCCCGGTGGGAATCGAACCCACGACCTCCCGAGTTCACAGCAACGTTTGTTACCACTAGACCACGGAGGCGGTTTGAGGGTAGATTGAATACCAATGTGATATGATCTGTTAAGTTTGTAACAAATAGACGTCAATGTGTTGGAACTGTGATGTGGAATTTAATAATACAACACGTTACAGATTTAATATGAAATTGTGGGAAGACACACATCAATATAGCTTCCAAATATTCCAGTCAAAGGCGTAAATACGTACAGTAGGCGGCATTTAATATCATTGGGAACAACTAACCTATAAACTAAAAAAAATAAAGTCAGTAAGTATTGTTTCAAGCGGTGTTACTTTTATATAAATATCACCATGACAAGCTTACAATATTAGTTTTCATTGAAAGTAAAAATTTGATTTTGACATCATTGCAAATGGCACATAATTTCAACGAGAGCAACGAATAGGTGGTAGGCGGACTGATTGTGGTAATTTTCCCAGTCTGCGAGGCAAAGTGTATCCACACGTTTCAGGATCAGGCTCAAATTGCCTTCATGCCCAGCCGAGCCGTAATAGTGTTAGGGACTGATGTCACCCGTGAGTGTCTGATTCCTGTTTTTAACATTCATCTAGTGGGCGCAAGGTCACATGTCGTGCTAGTATAAAAAAAATCTTAATTTTTGCTTAATTTAACATGCTATGCTTTTTTGTAATTTCGTTTATTGTTTCCTTACTATAGAAATATTAAGTACCCATAGCAAAAACAACAACATCAGAGAAGACAAATTTCTAAGCATTCCATGGATTCACCGTGCGGGTGCCGGGTCCATCGTGTGTGGGTAAGAGATGAGAAGAATGGTGTCTCGAGCTTGCGACCGACAATAGGCTGGTTTAAGAAAAGGAGGCCTCTTTTTTTTCTATTGCGCGATAATACGCTCACCATCCACCATTCTACTTCTCTCCCTACCCAACCAAATACTGTATGATTCCGTTAATGCCGTCTTGGAAGCTCGTTCCATAAATGTATTGACGGCAGACCTGCTTAGGCCCAATTCTTTCAGTAAGTGATGCAAAGATTTTGCTGGAACTCCTTTTGCACCAACTTCCACTGCGTAAAGCTGAGTCTTGAACCCGTTCCTGATCATTTTATCTTATCTTACTAATATTATAAATGCGAAAGTAACTCTGTATGTTTGTATGTTACGGAATCACGCTTAAACTACTAAGCCAATTTAAATGACATTTGGTACAGAGATAGTCTTAAGCCTGAGAAAAGCCATAAGCTACTTTTTAATGCAAAAAAAGGCTGTAATGTGTTGGAATAGGGGATGAAAGTTTGTATGGAAATTATGTATTTTTAAATATATGTAACTGTGAGTTCTTAGGTATCTAATAATGGTGATAACAGGAATTAAATCATAAATGTAAAATGCAAAAATGCAATTATTAAATCAGAGCAATATTTTTGCTGAAATTGCTGTCGAGTGCACAATGAAGACAAAGGCCGTGTTTGGTGCTGTAAATCGCAATTACCGTTATTGTAGTAATTTGAAAACGCCGAGCTTCCTTAAGGCTCTGTTACACGGACGATTTCAAGTTTTTTTTTATCACACGACATGTTACATCCCACCTGATGGTAAGGTCCAGCATTGGGAGCAACTGACGCCAGCCACTGACGACTGAAATCAATCCCTACCATTTTACCGGCCTATCAAGATCATTTTTTATTACTTTGTAAAGAACTATAGAAATGGGGAAACACTGGCTGGGAGAGTATTCCACATCTTCAGTGTGCGACGAATTACAAATTATATGTACGTCTCGTGTTCGGCTTGCGTAAGTATAACCATGTTTCTCAATATCGTATTCAATTAAAGTGGCTCAATATCCGCTTAAGCAGATCTGCACATCTCTTGACTTCACTTTACGGCTTTCTTTACAATCCCCAACTACTTTAAGACTCGTTTCAGTCATAATCTTCCCCTTCGCTCTGCTAATAACAAACAGCTCAAAATCCTTACCCATTCTTCCAGCAGATATTCAGATTCATTCACAGTGCCTGCTGCTCTAAAGAGGAACAAACTACCTCTGGTTATCAGACGGGCGCTGTCTATTAATACATTTAAAAATCTTCTTATCGCTCACTTTCTCAACAAACAACTTAACTCTTCTTAGTCCCTACATCTATTATACTATTTTTAATGTGTGTAAATAGTTTAATACTTACCAATTTTTGTATGCATATGTATGTATGTATATATATTATTTAAGTAATATTATGTAACGATTATTATGTAGTGTATGTAGTTGTATATTTATAATAAGAAACCCCGCAATCCTCTATCACACTCCCAAAGGTATTAGCTTATGTATCGAAGGATATTAAAAAAGTGAAGGTAGAGTATATGCATGACCCTTTCGAGGTAGTCAAAAACCACGTTTTTGTTTCTCTTGTAGCCAAATTTACTATAGGCCCATAATGACAAGTGGCAAGCTCGTCGATGTCTCTAGCATACCAAACTCGAGAAATACTAGAAATAAATTATTGTATCCCGACCAGGAATCGAACCCGGTAACTCCAAGTCGAAATCCAGGGACTTTACCGCTAGAACATGGATGCATGCAACATTGTTCTCGCAGCAAGGAGTTGTGGCGTCTACACACAACTTTGTGAAGTGTAGTCGGCAAAATAATCGCAATACGCAATTTTTTTTGCTTGTCTATCAGCAACTTAACTATCGAACCAAACGTTTGGAATAACTATAGCTATTCAAATGTTATGCTGCGAATTAACGGAGCGAACCCGGGAAATTATAGTAGCGGTAGTAGGAATCAAAACACACTGTAGGTTGCATTATACGTATCGTGGCACCTTCAGTTCTTGAATAGATAATATTATGTACTTTGTATCTATCTATCTACCTATATGTCTGTATGTCTGTCTATCTATTTGTCTATCTCTCTATCTGTCAATATAAACTATTATTATTTAAAGAAATTGTATACGTTTTATTAATTTTACGGATTTATACACAATTTAAGTTACATTTACTTTTAGTATGTGTTTTATTTTATTTATATATTTTATGAATCCAGTATATATTTAATTACATCTATTGTATATTGTATATAGATATGTATTTTATAAATATAACATGTATTGTATATGTAGTATTAGTATGTATTGTTTATTTAATATTTACATGGCACTTTGCCTGTCACATGTTTTCAAAACTCCCAAAGGTTAGCTGGTGGATAATGCCTCACGGCATAAAGCTCGCCTGTGCACATTAATTTCAAATTTAGTTTTTGTGCAAAAAGCATTTTTATTGTTATTATTAACGGAATCACACCGTATTTGGTTGGGTTGAGGAGCAGAATGGTGATGGTAATCGTCTTGTTGCGCAACAAAGTAAAAAAGGAGGCCTCTTTTGTAAACCAACCTATTGTCGGTCGCAAGCCCGAGACACCATTCCTCTCATCTCTCTTTCCCACACACGATGGGCCCAGAACCGCACGGTGAATATATGAAAGGCTTAGAAATTTGTCTTCTTTTTTTGTAAATTAGTTGTTTTAATGGTTGGCTAGGATAGAATGTCTAGCGGCAGCCCGCCTTCGTCTTTGTGCAATAAACATTTAAATATATAAATACTATTTAAAAATATACTTATCGCTTACTTTCTAAATAAACAACATATATCTTCTTAGTACCTATATCTATCATACTATTTTTATTGTGTGTAAACAGTACTATATACTTACCTAGTTTCGTATTTGTATATATATATTTATGTATTCAAGTAGTAGTATGTAATGATTATTATGTATAGTAGTTAAATTGTCCCCGCAAATCTTCTACCACACTCCCAAAAGTTAGCTGTTATAAAATGCCGCGGCATTAAGTTCGCCCTTGTACATTACTTAGTTTTATTGTGCAATAAAGAGTTTATAAATAAAATCAATACTATTTACTCAAAAATGCATGTAATGTGGTCATTATTGTGACAACCTTGTTTAAGCAAAGTCGTCCTTGCCGTTCTGTTTCAACGTTTTAAAAAATCAAATGCAAAAAGATTTTATTTAAAACACAGCTGTTTGTATTTATAGAGATAGGTACAAAAATTACTTGCTGGTGTTATTTAGATTAGGTACTTGCATTTTTGAGTAAAGCACTATACAAGCCTTGGCCCACTATGACTGCTTTGCTGGTCATGCTATGATTGCCTCGAGCTAGCCTAGCTACGCTCTAGGCTGCGCTACGCTGCACGGTCGGCCATCATCAGCGCGACCAGCAAAGTAGTCATTATACACCGCGGCAGTAATGTTCTATAGATTAAAATAGCTGCTTGTTGGTAAAGAAAAACAATGACAACAGCCGTAAGGTCTGAAAGTGTTCATAAAGTTAGAATGACTGACGTAATAGTGGCACAGCTTCCTAAATCAATCTGTCACTTGGCTAAGAAATAATTAAACTCAAGAAAGTGTGGGATCGAGTTTAATGTCCCGCCAGTAATAGCCAAAGTTTCATTGCATGCGACGCGTTTTGCTCCACTTTCAGTTTATTTTTACTGTTATCAACATCGACATAAAAATGATGGACATGGCATTTTTTTAAAATCATTCTTTGTTTCATAAATCCAATTTTCATTTCATTTCATTACAGCGCCTAGAACACAGCGTCCTAGACCTCCACTGCTGGAGATGGGCCTTCCAGAAAACATATCTGGAGAATTTGGCCTACAATCGCCACGCTGGCCAGACGGCTTGTCGAGGGTATTATGTCAATTTTTTATGACAATTTATTAATGATTTCACAAGTTGGTATTAGTGAAACCGCGACCGACGGCTTAACGTGCTCTCCGAGGCACGGGAATGATGCAGTACGTAAGAAAAGTGTATTTCTCATTGGTACATGCCGGGTGGGTTTAAACCGACCTTTGTAGTATTTAAAGAACGCGTTCTTACAACCGTGCCACCACCGCGCCTTATCCAATATATCTAATCCAATTTTAGTATTACTTAAATCATTACAGCCGATAACACAGATTACTAGACCTCCACTGTCGGAGATGGGCCTTCCTAAACATACTTTGAGAGAATTTCCTGTTACTAGTACCAACACGTTAACTGCCTCCGTGGTATCGAAAAACTCGCAGGTACCGGGTTAGAATCCTGGTCGGGACACAAAAAATATTCATTCATGTAAATAAATACATTTAATACACGACAATAGTACGTAGCTTCAGGTTTTGCTAACCTCGTAGGGCCTTAGATGTTAAAGAGCAGCATGCCGGAGCTGCGTGTGTCAGACGACAGCGGATGTAGACTTTGTTAGTGCTAATGTGTATTTGACACTAACAAAGCAATTTTATGTATACGTCTCGGGTTATTATGTACTGGTTTATGATCCTTTTCGCGTCTGGTTCACAAGTTACACTCGACATGAGGGTCGCGTAATTACTTTTATGCTCATTAGGGCTTACGTGGTTTTATTTGCTCCATTCCATGAAACTTTCCCCATAAACCTAGATACGGAAATACAAATGTATTTTAAACAATTTCAATCGAGTAGTAAATAAATTAATTGAATTATAATTAAATACAGTACAGATTAAAAGGGTTTAGCGCTTTTGGCTCACAGAGACCAATATTTTCAAGTTTTTTTTTTTTTTTTTTTTTACGGAGCACGACATGTGACACCGCGCCCACCTGATGGTAAGCGGTACGCGAGGTCCAAGAATGGGAGCAACTGACGCCAGCCTCGGACGACCGACATCAGTCCCTACCACTATGCCGGCCTATAAAGATGCTTTTTCACACTTCGTTTGAAGGACTCCAGGTTATAGGAGTGGGGAAATACACTGGCTGGGAGAGCATCTTCAGCGTGCGACAGATGTAAGAGTCTCCAAATTTGTATGTACGCGTAGGGATAGTGGCTACGGTATGTGGATGCATATTTTGGCCTGTGCGAGTGGTTCGGTTGCGGAATAGAGAAGAAGGGATAAGGTTGTGGAGCTCTTCAGAACATTCACCGTAGTATAGCTTGTAGAATAGTGATATCTCTAGTCTGACACCTTAGACGTTCTCCCAAAAGCTCCTCCACCCAAATATTCCTTCCAGCTGTCAAATGCACATTATAATGATATACTCGAAGATTATAGTTTTTATAGGTATATTTTTGACCGTAATGTCAGTTCAAAATTAGAAACAGACTTTAGTATTTTTTTTTATTTGTACAATTTTCTCGTTATTGCAATCTTTATCGATTTCAAAGATCCGTTGTTGGAATCCGTTGACAGCTGAAAGAGGAACCGTTTTAATGAAACGTCTTAAGAGTATCTAAAAATTGAGTTAATGTACAAAAACACACATCTCTAATGTACATACACGGTAGCGGTAATATTTCTAGTGATTTAAAGAGAGGTTTGCAACTGTCACTATACCAGACATTGCAGATTGCTCTTTTGTATTATGAAAGCTCGGTCTATGTCTACTGAGTTTCTCCAGAGCATTGTGCCATAGCTACTCTACCACTAAATGTATTTAAATCATATGTTAAGGAAAAACTGATTTTAAAGGGTTATTATACCATCAGCGAGTATTTTGATGACAAGCGTGCTTGGTCCTAATTTATTTCAAATGTTATTGTGTATGTCTTAGTTTATAGTATGACAATGCCTCTTTACAGCAGCTATAATTTATGTGACATTTTAATAATGTTTTAGCTTATAGTATGACAATGCCACTTTACAGCAGCTATAATCTTAGTGACATCCTCATACTTGTTTTCGTCTTAGCTTGTAGTATGACAATGCCTCATTACAGCAGCTATAATCCTTGATGTATTCATTTTATAATTGTGTATGTCTTAATTTGACGACATGACAATGCCTATTTACAGCAGCTATAATTTTAAGATTATAATTATGTATATTTGGGTTGTAATGTGCTGCTCCAAATACAAGCTATTTCCCAGAAAATAAGCTTTTCGTTATATTAATTAATTTTTTGACATGTAAAAGCGCAGAATACATTATATTTATTGTCCTATGCCTACTTACAAATAAATAAACTACAGAGGACACATACCCACGATATATTGCCTTTGCAGCTTCTTTTGATTTTGGGGGTAATCTTTGAGCGATTGGAAACCATTGTTTCTGGAATTAAGGGCGGAAGAAATACCTTTATAAGTGAGCGCATTGAATATTTTTTTACACTTATAGTATCTAGATTATTATTAATGTTATGGATACACCCGCACGCTGTAGGATGAAACAATCCTTAAAACATTTATTTATTTATTTTATTAAAAGATCACAACTTATTGTATTAAACATATAAACAAAGTAGCAATAGTGGAACACAAGCCAAAGAGATTTTATATTATTTAGACAAAACAATTAAAACAGAAATAAGAGTAAAATATAGTTATTAGATTAAAATTAATAGTGCAATTAAACTGTGACTAGCAAAAGTAAAAGAAAAATAATAATAATAATAAATAAGTGAAAACCAATAGGTTAATGATTATTTACCTAAGACAAAATGAATGAATGAGAGGCAGAAGCAAAACTAACTAACTAATAATATTATATTTCAATTACGTTAACTTAAACCCACTACGCTTATATGTTTTCAGCATTCCATTATATATAATTAATTAAATTGTCTAAAAATATAATCGAGGGAAGGTAAAATGAATCACTACATATTATATAACAATGTCCTCCGCCTCGTCTGTCTGTCTGTCTGTTCGCGATAAATTTAAAAACTACTAAACTGATGTTCATGCTTAAACTTTTTAAACCTTTGCACACATTCATAATAGATTTTTATTAAAAAATTTAATTTTAACGGGTCTTTACGCGATTTACCTTAGGGACATATTTCTCCCGACGTTTCAGCCAAGTTTTGATGTTCATGCTGTTTTCATCAACGGATAGAATGCTACTTGAGGAAGGTTTTAGTTAAGTTTTTGTATAAAATGACGATATTTGTTGTAATTTTCGGAAAAAAAAAATAAGCCGTCTGCGAGCTTTGAACGAAAACGATGCCTAAACCGTTTGATATATAACAAAATAATGTATGGTGGAATTGTGTATCTTATGGAGGTCTACAAAAAAGCATTAAATTGCATATATCTATCTCTTAAGGATGACATACTATATGCATTTTAATACCTAAAAAAATGGCAATTATAAAGCGGTAATTGGAAAGCTATTTACACAAATAGGTTATTAATTCTTATCATTTTAAATACGTTAGTTTGCTTGAACATTTCATGAAGATTATATTTTCCCTTTATACGATGAGGATGTCAAGCCCAGCCAAACCGGCATAGTGTTAAGAGACTGATGCCAGTCATGATTGTCCGATTCCAGTTGGTAACATTCATTGACTTCGCGCGCCATTTACCATCAGATGCCATCAGGCTAAGCTGCTGGTCTTCTGCTAACAGCTTACTTATTGGACCACTTTGCTACTTAGTCTTCTACTAGCAGGAGTAGAATCATTCAAAAGAATTAACTACTATAAAATATAAAAAAATAACCTTAGGATATATAGCAAAATCAAAATAATGCGCACGAAATTATCTTCGTGTTAACGTTTACTCGGGCAAAGCCAGGTAAAACAGCTAGTATTATATAAAAAGTGTATTTCATTCGAATTAGACTCGGAGGTACCGGTTTCGATTTCTGGTCGGGACACAATAATATTTATTAATGTAAATAAATACATTTAATTAATATTTTTATTCATTTGTGATATTTCTCGAGTTTGGTACGCTAAAGACATCGACGAGCTTGCCACTTGTCATAATTGGCCTATAGTAAAGTTGGCTAAATGTGAATCCGCTTATTTATAAGCGTGGTTTCTGACCACCCCGAAAGGGAAACGGTCATGATGATACTTTTTACTTTATGTATGAATATATAAACGCGGTGGTGGATCGGTTGTAAGAACGCGTTCCTTGAATCCTACAAAGGTCGGTTCAAACCCCCCCGCATGTACCAATGAGAAATGCACTTTTCTTATGTACATTTGTTATAGATTAACAACACCACCGTTTCCGCGCTTTGGAGAGCATGTTAAGCCGTCGGTCCCGGTTCCACTAATACCAACTTGTGGATTCGTTAATAAATTGTCATTAAAAATTGACATCATTTCTTCGCCGAGCCGTCTGGCCAGCGTGGCGAGTGTAGGTCAAATTCTCCAGATATATGTTCTGGAAGGCCCATCACCAGCAGTGGAGGTCTAGGACGCTGTGTTCTAGGGGCTGTAATGAATAAATAATGAATATAAACATAACTATAAGATAGGTACTTGTATTATAGTACAATCATTTACGACAATGTATAAAGAAAAGTGCTTTTACAAAAAGAAGAATAAAATTTGTCGGTATTATAAAAATAGTTTTCTTAGATCATAATTCCGTCTTGAGCCCACCCCAGCAGTGAAAAGCTATATTGCATTTTTTTTATAAATAACGGAGTGTTCCTATGAGGGTGAATGGCCACTAAAACGTTATGATTATTGCCGTGACATTCCTAAAGATATCCAACTTATAAAATCGGTAAGCCAAGCCCGATATCTGTGATTTTAAGATACGAATTCTACAATTTAGATTTTATTGTTTAACTAGAGTCTAAGAAATTCAAGTTTAAATAAAAATAATATTTACAATATATAAAATAATACATTTATTCGAAAAAAATATTTACAAAATATAAAATAAAATAAATATTAATACTTAGGATAGGGATATAAGTCCCGTCCGCGTGGAATGGTGGCAAGAACGCTGGCGAAGTTTTTAAAAGACAACACCGCGTCTTGTCGTCTCCTCCGGTGACAAGAGGGCTGGCTCTTTCTTCGCCTAAAGAATCAGTATTGCAATTCAGCGAGGAAATGCAGCCAGCCAGCGTTCTTGCTACCATTTCACGCGGACGGGAGTAATATCCCTATCCTTAATATAAAATAATAATTACAAACTACTTTAATAAAATTAAATAACTATAAAGTAAACCTAATAAAAATTAAACTATAAATAAAAAATATCCTCAAGAGACGTCCCATAGCAGATAGTCCCAAGAATACTGGCATCATTTCCCCTCTGTATAGCGAGGCTAATACGTTGCCAAAAATAATTGCCAGTCTTCCTATCTTCAGATGTCTCCCTCAGCCGTTTGGACAACTCCTTGGCCAGACGCTTGGCTGAGGGTCCCAATTGTCCCATTGCGCAAACTCGTAACCTATACCGAGGTTGACGTATTCGCGCAACTATCAGCAAAAACCGCGGCAATGCCAGCGCTGGACGAGGTTGCCCTTGATGTGAGATGGGGTGGTGAGGTGGATGGTGTAACATGTCGCATCCCATACCAGAGAACTGCTAAGTTTCCACTGCCCAACGGTCATGCCGCCCGGTCCCTTGCCATCGCTCCTCGCGATCCCCAGAGGGTTCTAGGATAGCGGGTGTTTCAGCAGTGACAAGAGCCCTACGGATGATGTCGTTGAGAGCATCGTGATGAGGAATGCGGCCGGCACTTCTAGCACAACAAAGCCCGGGTGTCCAAGATGTTTCACTGGTTCCCCACACCATCGCTTGTGTGGGTGAAAAGTCCGGGATCCGAGACGAGGCACACTGCCATGGTCAATGTATTAGTTTACAATTAATTACTTGCAGCTGTCAAAAATGTTCGATAGCAGACTGCAATAGCTCGACTGATCGATCAATACATTCTAGACCACGCTCTAGTAAATATAGAATGAATTTTCTCCCGTATCAATATTTCAAAGTAGGAACTTTTTTTCCTGAAGATCTTTTTCAAGATGCATCGCTGATCGCTACATTTTTCAACAGCCGACTCTGATCGACGACTTACGAGCGGTATCGAACGGAAAACCACATCGCAAAATATATTATTTTGCATATTAAAAAATTACTGGATTTAGCTATCAGGCAAAAATTTTGGCTTACTTAGGTACAATTTATATCACGATCACGATAACATCTTTTACGGAGTGATCAGTAATCATACTTTTAGACACGACACACAATTTTACCGCGATTTCAAGTGGAAAAGTCGGATTAGTTGTGTGAAATTAAAAAATAAAATTATTATAATACTAAAATTATTATTAATTTCATCATCATCAACATCGGCCTGTATCTCTTCACTGTTGGATGTAGGCCTCCCCCAAGGCTCGACACTTGACGCAATCTCTTGTCAACCTTATCCAAATGCCACCAGCGACTCAAGTCATCTCTCGGGGGGTCGTCCGCTTTCCACCCATTCAGAACAGTTCAGCAGTTCAGGTCAAAACCTGAATACCCCAACGTTAGTTGGTTATGCGGCAGGTGTATCCGGCCCATTGCCAATTCAGCTATATAATTTTAAAAGCTATGTCAGTAACTTTCTTTCTTTGACACAATTGACATAATGTCATTAATCTAACGAATAAAAATTTCATATTTTCGACCTTAAATAACCGTCATTAAAAAAAAAAAAAAATGTCATAAAAAATTGACAACAGATCCTCGCCAACCCGTCTGGCGTGGCGATTGTAGGCTAAATTCTCGAGACATATGTTCAGGAAGGCTCATCTTCAACGCTGGAGGTCTAGGACTCTATTTTTTTTGGGGGTTTAATGAATAAATGAATAAAATCCCTACCAGGAATCGAGCTGCTAGATAAGAATAATAAATAAATAATAATAAAGAAATATTTCCAGACAGGTCACACAGTGTCATCTAATTTCCGTGGTAAGCTACGAGGCTTGTGTTACGGAAACTAGATGTTTGATAAACTACATATTATGCTTTTTTTTTTTGTAAATATATAGGTACATATTATACATATAAATACCCAGACCGAGACAAATTATACAATGCACAACTTGCCCCCGGTGGGAATCGAACCCACGACCTCCCGAGTTCACGGCAACGTTTGTTACCACTAGACCATGGAGGCGGTAATAAATAGGTGATTCGCATATACATTGTTTAAACAAAAATATAGCATCACAGGGAAACATGACAATCACATTAACAGTTACAAGTAGCTGTTCCGGACTTGAAATTTCCATTTGTACTTCTCTGTGCCAAATTAGCTAAATGTTTGGTTTACAATAGTTATGTTAACGTCTTGTCATAGACATAATATAAAGACCTGGCCGAAATATATAATTTTATCCAATTATCTAATGGCGCGGTGGTGGCTCGGATATAAGAATGCTATGCTTAACATTCTACAAAGGTCGGTTTAAACTCCCCCGACACGTACCAATGAGAAATAAACGTGTCATAGATTTACAACATAACCGTTCCCGTGCGTCGTAGAGCACGTTAAGCCGTCGGTCCCGGTTCCACTAATACCTACAAACTTGTGGAGTTAATCAAACTATTCAAATAGATGTGCGTCCAATTATTTAGCAGACTGATGATCGGTTATCGCATTCAGAATCCGTGATGCCATTTTTAACTAGATTTATCAAGCTAACGTCCTCACTGGAGACGGCGCAACGCAAATTAAACTAAATGTACGTAGACGTAATCCAAAGCTGTGACGTCGTTTAAAAATAAGTATACGTTTTCGACTATCTTGAAAATATTTTGGAATGTGATTAAGCGATTTGGTTGGAAGGCCACCTTAAATCGCCAAGTTAGCTATGTCTAAGTATGCTAATGTCTAGACTGCTACCCCAGAAAAAAAATTACATATATACATACATGTTGTTGTATGAATCCAATGCAATGAAAGCAAAACATACATTAAATATTGCATTGGAGTGTTAGTAGTAACTATACTTTTATTACCATTTGTGAACACATATTTAGATCTTAAATCTTTGTCCACGTTAAATTAATTATGGAATAGTCTGTCTGATTTATGTCTCTTACAATAGTTAATGTTAACAGTCTTGTTCAGTTTATAGATATCGGGTAAAGATGATTATACCCGCGGGTGATCTCCTTGTGTACACTTGGGGCCAATGACAACTGATCAGTTTTATAGACCATTTTATTCATCATCATTGTTGTATATTATAAAAATGTAATTGTCTGTCTTGACGTGGGCAAGAAATGTCAGTTAAATAAATAGACTCAACATGAAATAATATGTATTTTATTTATCACAATTACTAATATGGTGGCAGCGGTAAAGAGCATTAAAATATACAAATAAAGTAAGAAAATTATAAAACACTATTAATTAAAATCAACACAAGAAAAAATGAATAGTGGTGAAGGAGTATGTTCTCAACCGAGTACGAGTAGATCTGGAGGAAATGTGGGTAAAATTGAACCCCTAAATATTAATTGTAATAATTTACCAGTAATATGGAAGGAATGGAAGACGTCCTTTATGATTTATCTTCGTGCTTCTGGGTTAGAGCAAGAATCAGACCAACGAAAGGTTGCAATTTTCCTACATAATATAGGCACAAATTGCTTACATATATTTCATTCCTTTAAAGTAGATATAGATACAGTTACACTTTCAGCATTAATTGATAAATTTGAACTATATTTTTCACCAAAAGTAAACGTTACAATGGAGAGACATAGACTATTTAACAGGAGACAAAACGAAAACGAAAGTATAGATTCCTATGTAACTGCCCTTAAAAATGTAGCCCTGACATGTGAATTCGGAGAGATTCATGATAGTATATTAAAAGATATTTTTAGTTGGAATTTACATACAAAGAATCACTTCATTAGAGAAAGACTATTGGTAGATAATATGAATACATTGGATGAAGTTGTTAATAAAGCAAAGATTTATGAGTCATCAAAGATTCAAGATTCAAGAGTTTTAGAAGATAATAACTATAATAATATGAGTAACCAGTTTGTTGGAAAAATTTATACAAATCCATATACAAGACCGTCTCGTTCAAATACACCGGAAGTGGCGCATGTTAGCTATCCAGCTCGTAACAATTTTCAGCGACGTTCTTGTTCTCCGGGTCAACAGCACCGAAATCAAAACGTCTGTGGTAAATGTGGACTACAACATCTGGTTAATAGATGTCCAGCTTATGGAGTTACATGTCGTAAGTGTCAAGGCTCTAATCATTATTCTCAAGTTTGCAGAAAAATAAATATTAACTCTGTAGCACTAGAGCCATTGCAGGATGACATACAAGAAGATATGGAATACAATAATGATATATTTATTGGTGCTATAAACAATTATAATTCTGAGGTGGATGATAGCTTATGGTATGTATTCATAGAAATTAACAATCATAAAATAAGATGTCTCATAGATACTGGTTCACAGGCTAACGTTATTTCTTTAGAAAATTTTCAACAATTGAATATAAATACAGAATTAATAAAAAGTAACAAAAAAATATCATCATTCAGTGGAAATTCTATTGTAACTGTAGGAACATTTAATGCCGAAATAATTTATAATAATCAAACTTTTAGTGTTATATTTTTTGTTGTTGATATGCCTTGTTTAACAATTATGGGACTTAAAACAGCTTTGGATTTAAAACTTATAAAAAGAATACAAAGTGTATCCTTTAATACTGTAAACAACATTAGTTGTACAAATATAATAAATAAATATGAAGACCTTTTTAATGGTTTGGGTTCCTTAAAAGATTTTGAATGTCATTTTACACTAAAACCTGATGTACCACCTTATGTGGATGCATGTAGGAGAGTTCCTTTCGCTATACAAAAGGAATTTGCTAATGAATTAAAGAGAATGATTGATATGCAAGTTATAGAAAAGGTCACAGAACCAACTGAATGGGTCAGTTCATTTGTAATAGTTAATAAACCTAATGGTAAACTAAGAGTATGTATAGATCCCCGTAAATTAAATGAAGCTGTTATTAGGCACCATTTTCCCTTACCTACGCTCGATGAAATCAGAAACGATTTAGCTGGAGCTTCTTATTTTACAGTAATAGACGCTAGTTGCGGATTTTGGATGCTAAAATTGGATGAAGAATCATCTAAATTATGCACATTCATAACACCTGAGGGCAGATTTAAATTTCTTCGATTACCTTTCGGCATCAACGCAGCGCCAGAAATATTTCATAGAGAAATGGTGATGAAATTTAGTGATATAAAAGGTGTTAAAATAATGATGGATGATTTTCTTATATATGGTAAGACATTAGATGAACATAATGATAGATTAGAGAATGTTTTAAGACGAGCACGAGAGATTGGAATAAAGTTTAATAAAGAAAAATCACAAATAGGTGTAACAGAAGTAAAGTATTTGGGGCATAAATTTAATAAAGAAGGTATGCGTATAGATAAAACGAGAATAGAGGCTATTTGTAAAATGCCTAAACCTACTAGTGTTGCTGATTTACAAAGATTTTTGGGTATGATCAATTATTTGGGTCCTTTTATTCCAAATTTATCAGATAAAACTAATAACTTACGTAAACTTTTATTAAAAAATGTATGTTGGGTGTGGCTGGATGCACATGAAAAGGAATTTGAAGACCTAAAAAGTATTATTACTAAAGCTCCAATTTTAACACATTTTGATCGAAATAAACAGCTTATTTTATCTGTCGATTCATCTAAATTTGCATTAGGTGCTGTAATTTGTCATGAAAAGCCCATAGCATATGCGTCAGCTAGTCTTAATAATGCTCAACAAAATTACTCCCAAATAGAGAAAGAATTATTAGCATTATTATTCGGATGTACGAAATTTCACCAATATATTTATGGAAGTAAGATTATAGCTGAAACTGATCATAAACCCATTGTATCACTATTTAAAAAAGCATTATATAAAATTCCTCCACGTCTTCAAAGAATTATGTTACGGTTACAACCATACGATCTGACAGTAGTTTATAAGCCAGGTAAATATTTATATGTTCCAGACACTCTATCGAGAGCACCATTATTAGAAAGTGCATTAGTAGATATTGATAATGATTTAGGTCTGCATATAAATTTAATAATATCGTCACTAATGTTTAGTGAGGCAAATTTAAAGAAAATTTCTGAATTTACTAAGAATGATGATGTTTTACAAAAACTTATATTTTATTATCGTAATGGTTGGCCTGAACATAGAAAAAACGCTCATGATTTGGTAAAACCTTATTTTGCTATAAAAGATGATATACATGTTATAAATGATATGGTATTTAATTTAAATTCTTGTATAATTCCTCAACCTCTAAGAAAAGAAATGATAAAATTAGTACACGAGGGCCATCAAGGCATAAATAGTTGCAAAAGATTAGCTAGAGAGTCTATGTATTGGCCTAATATGAATAATGACATTGAAAATTTTGTAAACCAATGTGAAGTATGCTTAACATATGGTAGAAATAATAGCAAAGAACCTATAATACATCATGATTACAAGTTATTGCCTTGGAATAAGGTAGGCATTGATTTTTTTGAATTTAATAAGAAAATATATTTAATTGTAGTAGATTATTTCTCTAAATATTTGGAATTAGTTCTCTTAAATAATAAATATAATAGTAATATAGTAATAACACACTTAAAATCAATATTTGCTAGACACGGAATACCTAGTATTATGATATCAGATAATGGACCTCCATTTAATTCAATATTATTTAAAAAGTTTAGTGAAGAATGGGGTATTCAACATATCACATCTAGTCCATATCATAGCAAGTCTAATGGTTTAGTAGAGAGATCTATAGGTACAATTAAGAACATTTTAGTCAAATCCTTACAAGATAATACTGATCCTTATATTGCCTTATTAAATTATCGCAATACTCCTAAAAAATCGGATTATTCTCCAGCTCAAATTAGTATGTCAAGATCTTTGCGAACTAGGTTACCTATAGTAGATACAAATTTAGAACCAAAACTATGTGATTACAAAAAAATAAAACAACATATTGAATCTGAACAGCATAAAACTGAATTTTATTATAACCAGCATTCTAGAGAGTTATTACCCTTATTAGTTAATGATCATGTAATGTTTAAAAAAGATCCAAGATCTCATTGGTATCCAGGAATTGTTGTTGAAGTAGGTCCCGAACCTCGATCATACATTATTAAAGGCCCACACGGTATTTATCGTAGAAATAGGCAGTTCATCCGTAAAGTTTCCAATAGTATTTTTTCTGACCCTGTTGATGATAATTTTCATATAGCACCTGAACCCAATTGTAATATTGATTTTTATAATGAAGAAACCATAGAAAATTCAAATAATTGTAATATTTCACTGAATAACTCTAATTCTATAACCTCTCCCATATCTCCGTTACCTTCTGCTGGTAGCAGAGCTCACTCACGCTATGGAAGAGTTTATAGACCGACAAATAGATATAATTCATAAATGTTTAGTTTTGATAAATAGTTTTAACATAATTTAAGTTTTCTTGGAAGAAATTTTTTTAGTTTGTTATGATAATATTGTTTTGACATATCGAAATGTAATTGTCAATATATATTTATTTTTTAAAGAGAGGAAAGGCATAGGGATTTATGCTTAAGTTTTGTTTATGTTTGAAATATTATTTAATGTAATTAGGTATATAATAATTTAATTATTTATTGTACATAATACTGAAAAAGGGAGATGTTGTATATTATAAAAATGTAATTGTCTGTCTTGACGTGGGCAAGAAATGTCAGTTAAATAAATAGACTCAACATGAAATAATATGTATTTTATTTATCACAATTACTAATAATCATCACCCTGTGTCTCTCCACTGCTGGATGTAGGCCTCCCCCAAGGCTCACCTCTTTACAAGATCTTCTGCCACCCTCATCCATCCCCCACCAGTGACCTTCCTCAGGTCATCTGTCCATCTGGCGGGGGGTGCGTCTTCCAGTACGTGGTCTCCTCTTCAGAACCCATCTACTCCATCGTTCATCGGTTCTTCGGCACATGTACCCAACCCATTGCCACTTCAGTTTGCTAATTTTAAAAGCTATATCGGTAACATTGGTTCTTTGATGGGTGTGACCATTTTATTACTATTTACAAAATAACACCAGCAATTTATAAGCGGTTGGTTGTTCTAAATGCTTGGAGTGTCCATTGTTACGTCAACAAATTCCTTATTGTTTATTAATTATCCACAGAAACCTTATTCTCGGAACACTTGTATTTATTTATTTATAAACTTTATTGTACAAAGTACAAAGGCGGACTTAATGCCCGAAGACATTCTCTGACAGCCAAACCTTGTGGACAAATTTAATCAAATATAGGTGCAATCATAAAGATAATAATAATACGATAAAATAAATAACTATTTAAATTAACAGCTAATTAATATATACTTACTTAGTTTATATGGAATAAATATTATTATATAGACAGACAAAGGTTGGATGCAGCTGTAAAGGGGTGTTGTCTAACTAATACTATAACTAAATTTAAATTATATTATTATGTCAAATAAATATAATGCATAATAATAATTTTAATATCAAATATAGTTAGTTAAATAGATATATACCAAAATATACGGATAGTGGACGACACCACAGTCTCTAAAACTCTCGAATCACTGCAGCTTCGCCGTGACGTTGCCTCTCTGAGCGTGTTCTACAAGCTATACCACGGCGAGTGTTCTGAGGAGCTCCATAACCTTATCCCTTCTTCTCTATTCCGCAACCGAACTACACGCACAGGCCAAAATATGCATCCACATACCTTACCCACTATCCCTACGCGTACTCATAAATTTGGAGACTCTTACATCTGTCGCACGCTGAAGATGTGGAATGCTCTCCCAGCCAGTGTATTTCCCCACTCTTATAACCTGGAGTCCTTCAAGCGAAGTGTGAAAAAGCATCTTGTTAGGCCGGCATAGTGGTAGAGACTGATGTCGGTCATAGTGACCGGCGTCAGTTGCTCCCATTCTTGGACCTCGCGTACTGCTTACCATCAGGTGGGCGCGATATCACATGTCGAGTCCAGTATAAAAAAAAAAAAAAAAAAAAAAAAAAAAAAAATAGTTTTAAGTAAGTTTTGTTTATCTGTTATTTTTTTTTAGTATAAATATATGTGTTATTATTCGAAGCAAACTAATATACATTAAATATAAATAAAATATATAATAAAAGCTACCTAAATAATAAAATTAAAGTAAACTGAACTATAAATAAAAAATGTTCTCAGAGACGCCCATCCGAGATAGTCCCAAGGAGACTGACAACATTTCCCCTCTGTATAGCCTTCCTGTCTCTTATATCCTTTATGTCAAATATTATAATTATAGCAGCTATAAAGGGCGTTGTCATTTATGAACTAAAATAAAAACTAAAAGAATTATATGTCCAAAAATTTGTATTAATATAGGCATCTCCAGATCTTGAGCTATGACGGAATTACGCACGAACCACAGCTCTCGGGAGACCTCTCTGACGTGAGTCGGATCAACGAAGGAAATTATTCCATGTATACTTTTTGATCTTCTTATTATTATTTTATGCACTTGCCAGTCTTTTCGAAGTACTTTTCTAGCTCGACTTATAGCCTGCCACCCACGTGAAAACGGGCGGATAATCGTGCTTATGAGTGTAAAAGTGGATGGATTGAAAGTATAGGGCGGGCGATAATTGAGGCATAAAAGTTTAGTATATATTTCGACCGATCAGTGTCAGATCAGAATATTATATACCTTTTCTAGTTCCGTAAAAGAAATCCACGTTTTTTTTAATCATTACAGCGTCCTAGACCTCCACTGCTGGAGATGGGCCTTCCAGAACTGGAATTTGGCCTACGATCGCTACGCTGGCCAGAAGGCTTGACGAGGATATGATGTCAATGTTTATGACAATTTATTAACGATTTCACAAGTTGGCATTAGTGGAACCGGGACCGACAGCTTAACGTGCTCTTCGAAGCACGGGAACGGTGGTGTTGTAAATCTATGATAAATGTACGTACCGACCTTTGTAGGATTTAAGGTACGCGTTCTTATAACCGAGCCACCACTGCTTTTTTAAAATCAATATTCATTATTTGGTTGTTTTGAACAATATGCGGTACAACGCTTTTCTTAAAATCCAACAAGGTCACTGTTCAAATCTCAGCATGTGCCAATAAGAAGTGTATTTCTTCATACGCACATTTGTCATAAAAAAACTAAAGTATTATTAAGACCGTTTCCCTTCCGGGGTGGTCAGGAACCACGCTTATGAAGAAGCAACATTATTTAGCCAACTTTAAGACAGGCCAATCATGGCAAGTGGCAAGCTCGTTGATGTCTCTAGCGTACCAAACTCGAGAATATCACAAATAAATTAAAATTATTTATTTAAATTAATTAATATTATGTGACCCGGCCAGGAATCGAACCCGGTTCCTCCGAGTCTAAATCCACGGACGGAGGCATGGCCAGCGTGGCAGGGGTAAGCCAAATTCTCAAAAGAAAATATTCTGGAAGACTATTCTCCAGTAGTTGAACTCTAGCAGTGTTCTAGATGACTGTGATAAATAATTTTAATGCAGTTCGTCTCCTCTAATAAAATACTTAAATTTAGAAATACCTCGGTAATAGATCCCCACATTGAGTGGGACGATAAAGGGTGCCTTTGCTTTTATAGCTTTTAAAAAGCGCCTCTGTCGCTTTGAAAGGAGACTGTCTTTTAAAGACTAACAAAAAACTTCATAAAAATTCCAACAAGCACCGGCCGGTTGTCCTTTTTTGGTTGTCGCTTTCAGACGGCCGCTGTAAAAAAAGACGCCAAAGAAACTTGTTTGAGGAAGTCGATTTAACTTACGAAAAAGATACTAAATTACATTTGTGAATAAATTTCTTAGCAGCGACGTCAATCATATTAATGTAACTGGAAAAATGAATTGAAAATTCATGGTATTCGAATTGAAATTTTAAGGTACTATCTAACTACGATTGTAGTTCATTGCGTGGTCAGGCTAGGTTTCTAAGTCAAAAATCTTTATATTCAGATTTCTTTACAGTATCTGCAGCTCGCCAGTGGAACATTAGACTATAATTAATATTTAATTTATTTATGATATTTCTCGAGTTTGGTATGTTGGAGACATAGACGAGCTTGCCACTTGTCATGATTGGCCTATAGTAAAGTCGGCTAAATGTGAATCCGCTTATTTATAAGCGTTATTTCTGACCACCCCGAAAGGGAAACGGTCGTGATGATACTTTACTTTTTTACTATGTATATGATAGTAAGTTATGGCGACTTTATCTTTAAATATTTTAAGAGATGGTGCCTGTCTGATAATTAAAGGAAGTCTGTTCCACTGGCGAGCTGCAGATACTGTGAAGGAATCTGAATATCTGCGAGTGGGGAGGGATTTTAAGTAGGTTATTATGTGAAGAACGAAGTGTGTATATAAGTATGACTTGCTTTAATAGTATTTATAGATTTTTGAATTTAAAAAATCATTTCACTATCTTCAAAATTAACAAAAAATTTAAAAAGAAAAAGTCCCACTGTTTTCTGTCATTGATAATAATAATAAAGGGTCGGTATAGTATATTTAAATTACATGGAGCTTTGCATCGGCAATAAATGGCTGGTTGTCATTAGTGGGTAGGGATAGCGTTATTGCTCGCTTCGATCCGGGTTATTTATACACCAGAATGCGGCTGTCTCATTAAACATTACGTGCAATTAATTTGTGTTCCAGCGATCCAAATGTATTTGTTCTTCCCAATTTAAATAGAAGGACTGATATATTATATTGATATAATATAAAAATAAAAAATATTTATTGGACAAAAACTAAATTATTTCCACCAGATTACCTTTGGAAGTTTTAACGTATTACATAAACACATACACAAAAATAATAATGTATACTGTTATAGCTTGGTACCATCCTTCCTTTCCGTTTCCTATATAAAAAATCTTCACACAAAGAGAAACTGTCTATTCGTCTGACAGTTGCGATCAAACCGTCGACCCAAGCAGTCGATGACCAATCGGTGGTAGCAGCACACACGTCGCCTTAGCATGTGACTATAGACCTTATATAAAACAAATTACTTAAAGTGCAAATAGTGGGTTATATAAAAAACAGCCGGCCGGTCTGATGGACCTAGTGAACTTACTGTGAAGCCTAGATTCAGTGTTTCCTAATTTCCTAACCCGGACGAGCACATGTGAGTAACCTTTCTTTTCTGTACCAGTTATAGTGTGGTTTCCAACTCTTGATTTTAGCAGGTTTAGGTTTCCCCTAGCTTGGAGGCTGGCTGAGCTAATAATAATAAACGACACGAGATTCTAAATCACAATTTTATTCACGAACACGCAACATATACTAATACTACATATTATACATACCGCGTGTAATTGTCAAAAAAGCAAATATTTTTTTAGGCTTCAGGTGTCATTGGTACTTTTTTGTATCATAGCTAAAAAAAGTATTATCACGACCGTTTCACTTTCGGGGTGGTGGAGCGGATTCACATTTAGCCAACTTTACTATAGGCCAATCATGACAAGTGGAAAGCTCGTCGATGTCTCCAGCGTACCAAACTCGAGAAATATCACAAATAAATAAAAATCTTTTTTTAATGTATTTATTTACATTAATGAATCTTTTTGTGTCCCGACCAGGAATCGAACCGGTACCTCCGAGTCTAAATCCACGGACTTAACCGCTAGACCACGGCAGCAGTTTTTTTATAGTATTTTTTTTTATAGTTGCACGAACTTTTTAATAGTAAAAATCATTGTCATTGTCATAGGGAACATACATACACACAGACATTTATTTATATATATATAGATATACGCTTCCGGTATAGCGAGGACTTATATTTCAATATTAAAAGCGTTGTTTTAAAAAATCAGAATCGATGAAGTGACAAAAATGGGCAAGTTTCGTCGAAACACGTTTAAGAATCCAATTCTCGAATGTAGTAGAGCATTAAAAAATCTATTCTGTCACTTTAGTTTTCTACGACGATTAAAACTATTTATAGAATCGACTGGTTTATTTTCAACGATAATGACATTTTAATAATTATATAAGAAGAATAAAACGTTAATTGAACATGATATCCTAAAAAAAAAACATAAATTCCTTATCTTCGTGGTAATCATCAAAACGTTATGATTTTTATTCTAATATTTTTAGTCCACCAAAGTCAAAGTCAAAATATCTGTATTCGCGTAAACCTATTACAGGCATTTGTGACACGTCATTATTTAAATTATTTAGAATGAATTCCTGTAAGTGGAAGACTAAGCGAAGTGGTCCAAGGAGTAAGCTATTAACCATGAGCCCTTAACACAAGAAACAGGTTTATAATTTGCTCTCTTACTTACTAAATATATTATCTTAGTATAAAATGTCGCATATCCAATGCAAAAGGGTTTGGTACGCTGGAGACATCGACGAGCTTGCCACTTGCCATGATAGGCCTATAGTAAAGTTAGCTAAATGTGAATTAGCTAAATATAAATAAATATTTCCAGACAGGTCACACAGCGCCATCTAATTTCCGTGGTAAGCTACGAGGCTTGTGTTACGGAAACTAGATGGTTGATAAACTACATATTATACTTTTTTTTTTGTAAATATATACATATTATACATATAAACACCCAGACCGAGACAAATTATACAATATACAACTTGCCCCCGGTGGGAATCGAACCCACGACCTCCCGAGTTCACGGCAACGTTTGTTACCACTAGACCACGGAGGCGGTCTCTTTATAAGCGTGGTTTCTGAAGCACCCTGGAAGGGAAACAGTCGCGTTTTACATGTTCATTATCCGCCATATAAACTGACTTTGTCCAATTTCCTTTAATTCTATAACTCCTATAAATATATTTAAAAAACTCTTAATTTCTCACCTTCTTAAAAAACAAAATGCATCTTAATCTCCTTTCTTTAACATATAGGTATTATTATTTATTTATTTATTTTAAATATGCACGTATTTTATTTATTATTTATACACAGTATACATTTATTATCATCTTAGATGTTTAAACCATATACAGTATTCCCAAATTAATAATGCACATACAGATCTTCGCTAATTGTCGTATTCCCGGAAACACCCGAATCATTGAATCGTAAGAGCCTAAACATTACACTTGCATTTTGCACCTTGTTCGAAAGAAATAGAAGTCAATATCATGTGTACACAGTCGAAAACAATTCGGGCGGTCGGTGACTGCATGTGTTCTCTCTGAGTGGAATTATATAGAGCTGATATTACACACCGTTCTTGGTTTTGTTTTCAAAGGTGAATTTAATTTCAACTTTAATTATCTTATTCAACTTTAAATAGTTTATTTTGTAAAATAGGAAAACGTACTAACAACTAGCACAAAACACATAATTCTACTAAATTATGCATGAAGAAAATGCACTTAACCACTCTATATACATATCGTCTTCCGACGCTCGGGGAATACGACCGTTGCCGAACAGTGACGAAGATTTCTATGCGCATTATCACTTTGGGAGAACTGTACTTACCTACGTACCCATATATATATTTATTGATTTTACTTATTATAATATTTTGATCTTTTTGCTTAATTTTTCTTACTCTGCACCCATAATATTCTTCTCTCACTCTCCCAAAGGTTAGCTGGTAGAGAATACCTTTATGGTATTATGCTCGCCTATGTACATGTTTTTATATTTTATATTTTGTGTGCAATAAAGAATTTTATTATTATTATTAACTCCAAGATGAACTTAAGTCTTCTAGATTTCTGACAGCTACTTCTTTCCTATCAGTTTCAAGAATGAAACCCCCAGATGGCGCGACGAGCGATGAGCGCGACATTTTTCCCATTTCCCGGAAATATAGTCCATTTGGAAATCGTTTTCGTATATAAAATCTTTTATTAGAAGACGGTTCATTTAACGGCATTAAGTGAATTTGTCGAACAACGTATTTTAAAAAATGAACCAGTAAAATCAGTCAGATATGAAACTGTGAAAATTAAATTTGGAAAGAAAATGAGACGTTTATGCATTTAGTTTAAAATGAGACGCCATTTTGCTGGAAAAAACGCAACGATATCTTTTATCCAGCCCCACGAAATAATTTTAGTGGTATTATTCAAAATTAAATTATTATTTACTCCTTTGTAAACGAACCTATAGTCAGTCGAAAGCCCGATAGACTATTCTTGTCAACCCTCTTTCCAACATAAGATGCACCCGGCATCTGCACAGTGAATAATAATAATAATAAAAAATATTTATTGCACAAAGTTAAATAACTTAAAACTAAGCGCATAGGCGAGCTTTATGCCGTAAGGCATTTTCTACCAGCTAACCTTTGTGAAATGTTACATGACTGTTCATGTAACATTTCACAAAGTGTCAAAAAATAAATAAATGATAAACAATGAGAAGTATTATAAAATATTAATTTATACTAATACTTACAAATATTATTATAATATTGGTACAGTAACCTACATAAACAACAATACATTGTATACATACATAATACACACATACAATACACTACACATAATACTTACTGAAAGGGTAAAATACATACACTTAAATGTTTTTTACTACAATACGGAATAGGAATTAGGTCAACTACGAATATTTTGTATGGATAGAAAGTGAGAGTAAACATTATTTTTGAAGGAGACTGCAGTTTGAAGAGTGCGAAGGGAAAGGGAAAGGGAGTTCCAGAGTGATGCTGTAGTACCAGTAAAAGCATTTGAATATCTGGTCGAGGAGTGGATAGGAATAGAGAGGAGGTTGTTCTGCACAGATCGCAATTTGCGATCATGAGTTGAGGAGAAAAACTCAAAGCATTATTTTACGTATAGTGACGAGAGAGGGTTATTTAGGATGCCGAAGATAGTGGTTATGGTATCTGCGAAAACGAATATTAAGCCACTTTAGCTGAATACGAAATTGGGAGACATGATCGTACTTGCGCAGTGAATCCATGGAATGCTTAAAAATCTTCTCTACCTGCTCCTACTCTTAAGAACACCGTGCTGAATCTTCAACCCAGCTTGAATGTACTTGGAGTTGTATTGCATCACCAAAACAGCGTCCAAAAAAAAAGAAAAACTCGGGACAAGGTGAAATGGTTTTTCCTGCTTGCACTGAGACTTATGCTCAATAAAGCTCAGATTAGGTCTTGCGTGGAATTCTGTTCTCACCTCTGAGATAGCTCCGTTAAATATCTAACAGATGCTGTCAATGTCCTGCAGAGGCGGGCAATTCGGATAGTATACGACACCACAGTGTCTAAAACTCTCGAATCACTGCAGCTTAGCCGTGAAGTTGCCTCTCTGAGCGTATTCTACAAGCTATACTACGGTGAGTGTTCTGAGGAGATTCATAACATCCCTTCTTCTCTATTCCGCAACCGCACAGGCCTAGATATACATTCACATCCCATACCCACTATCCCTGTCCGTAATTATAAATTTAGAGACTCTTACATCTGTCGCACGCTGAAGATGTGGAATGCTCTCCCAGCAAGCGAACTTTGAAAAAGCATCTTGTTAGGCTGGCATAGTGGTAGGAGACTGATGCCGGTCGTTAGTGGCTGGCGTCAGTTGGACCTTGCGTACCACGTAGGTGCGATGACACATGTCGTGTTCTGTATATAAAAAAAAAAAACCTCTTTCCGGTTATTTTTATATTGTAAGTAGACGTATTTCTTAATTGTAAGTTTAATGCATAAATAGTACGTAAAATATATTTTTCAATTAATTTTCAGTCGGAAAATATAATGAGAAAACTGATTCCTTTTAAGCAAAGAAATCAGATAAGGGCATTGATTATTATTTTATTTCAATTTTTGTTGAAGAACATGTTTTACACTTCAGTAACATACAGGTCGGCATATTGTCAATGAAACAACTAAAAACTTTAATTCTTATACCGATTGGCTTCTTGCCCCATCTAGTTATATACTTGTATTTAATGTCTCTGCCTTTAAGTAATTTTGCGCAATGTGTTGTCTGGAGAAAATGATATTTAATTAAGGTTGACTTACCGAACCCACTATGAGGCGATTTTATTTGGTAACATACACAAATGCTGCTAATTTACTAATAATAAAGGCACGTCGGATGTAAACCGCCTCCGTGGTCTAGTGGTAACAAACGTTGCCGTGAACTCGGGAGGTTCGATTCCCACCGGGGGCAAGTTGTACATTGTATAATTTGTCTCGGTCTGGGTGTTTATATGTATAATATGTATATATTTACAAAAAAAATAATGTATAATATGTAGTTTATCAACCATCTAGTTTCCGTAACACAAGCCTCGTTGCTTACCACGGAAACTAGATGGCGCTGTGTGACCTGTCTGGAAATATTTATATATAAAAAAAAAAAAAAAACGGGCACGGGCAAGTGTATGACAGACATCATACATTCCTATTAATAGGTGGTAGGCGGACTGATGATGGTAATTTGCCCAGTCAACTAAGGCGGTGAGGTATCCACCGTTCGTGCTTATAACAATCCAACCCAGCCATTTACAACCCAGTAAAGTGTGTCTACAAATTTTGGGATCAGGCTCGAATTGCCGTCATGTCAAGTCAAGTTAGGGACTGACGTCAGATTCCTGTTGCTAACATTCATGGATCTCGTGCGCCATTTGCCATCAGGTGGGCGCAAGGTCACAACTGCACGATATGTAGTATACATTGACATTTATATATTTATAATTGTGTCTGTCTTAGCTTATAGTGTGACAATGCCTATCTACAGCAGCTATAATGTTAAGCGTTATTCTGTATTTATAATTTTGTTATTTTATTGTCTCTCTTTCCAAATGATGGTTATCATGTACTGCTCCAGATTCACCAATATGTACTATAAAATTATATCGTTTTATATCAATATTGTAAAAATTGACGTGTAAAAGTGCAGAATACATGTCTTTTTGTCCTATGCCTACTTGCAAAAATAAACGAATTGAATTTAATTTTTAAAACAAAAACACTGCCAAAAGTGTGAAGGTGGGTTCAGACCAAACGAGCGAATGCTCAAACCAGAATTTGATCCAAATTTTCACTGTTTATTAACATTTTATTAATAATATGTAATTGTATAACCATAATAATAATAATAAATTACTTATTGTACAAAACCAAAACAAGTGCAGGTACATAGGCGAGCTTAATGCCGTAAATGCATTTTCTACTAACTAACCTTTGTAACTGAGACATGTAATAAGCGGGTGCAGCAGGAGAAAAATGATAGGTTATATTTGTGTGTTATCATTTTAATTTAAATATATATAGGCATATGTATATATAATCTTTTATGTAAGTGTATAATATAAAATAAAATTGCACCCTTACATAACTTTCCACACTCCCAAAGATTGGTTATCAGAAAATGCTTAGTATGTACTTGCCCGCCTATGTACAGTTTTAGTGCAATAAAGTCTTTTAAATCAAATAAATAAATTATTATATACCTAAAATTTACGTAATTTTATTTCCTAGAAATTTAATAGACTACATTTCTCAAAGGTTCTCATTTAAATAATCTTTAAAATGCCGTAATGTGCGTGCGAGAGGATTTTTTTATTTTTTTATTTCCAGACAGGTCACACAGCGCCATCTAGTTTCCGTGGTAAGCTACAAGGCTTGTGTTACGGAAACTAGATGGTTAATAAACTACATACTATACTTTTTTTTTTTAGTATATATATACATAATTATAAATATAAACACCCAGACCGAGACAAATTATACAATGTACAACTTGCCCCCGGTAGGAATTGAACCCACGTCCTCCCGAGTTCACAGCAACGCTTGTTACCACTAGACCACGGAGGCGGTCAATGAATAGTTAGGAATAGAAAGTTAGTTAGAATAGAAAGGAATGTTCATTATAGTAAAACTGATATAATAACTAAAAAAAACATAAAACTAAATATATAAAATCATCTAACATTAATTCACATTCAATCATTCATTCGTTCCTTCAAACATACCTGCTCCATCCTCACATCCTATTCATCTCACTCGCTTTCTGGTTCCTCTGATCCTTAAGCTTATAGCCCTTATTACAGAAATTTGTATTTTTGTTTTTAGCCAGCCTGCAACTTGTGAGAATGGCTTCTGCCATTTTTCAGAAAGCCGTGAAGCGGTCTTTTTGACAAAAGCCGCGTATTCAGCACCTAATGAGCCATCACACGAGATAACCAATGGCGTAAATGAAGCTCTGAGATCTTCTGCTGCCCTGTCGTATTTACGGTGTTTCTCGTGTGAATGGGTTTGGGAGATGCTTCCCCAGGTACGGGTTCCGTATGAGGTTGCGTCAGCATTAACAATGCGAACATCAAAAAACGCTTTGTTCATTATAGTTAATATCCTATATCTAACTGGTACTTACATGTAGGTGAATAACTAAGCAATTACTCACATTGTGTTCCTTGGCGGGGATAATATTTAATTTAGTGGTGAGCAAAAAATCGCGCAAGTAATTATTGACGACAAGATGGGACCAGAAAAACGCTGAACATGGCTTTCGTTAGGGGAATTAAAACAGGGGCTCTGGACGCGTTGTCATCAATCTAAAGGCGGTCGCATAAGTCGCATTTTTGTATAGGATAATGTTTCTGGAACAATTTCCACCTGGTATCTTCGTATAGGTTTAGATATATAGCCGCAAGACTAGTGCATATAAAAAATAAAAAAAAGAGTTCTTCGCGCCATTTTGCGTGGATATGTCAAGTGCAAGTTTTTGTTTTTGTAAATTAATTTACTGTGGATATTATTGGTCAAAAGTGGTGTTGTTTTATTTAATAATGTGCTACAATGTGAATAATTATGGAAAACGATAAATTGGAATTTAAATATGGAGCACAAGTTGCAGTTTATTTTTTGCGGTTTTCCCGCGCTGTCAACTCCCATATTTTACCCGACGTGTTTGAGCTATGGTGCCGCGAGTGACTCCAAGAAAAGCATCAAACTCAGGAATTTGATGATGACCTCATTAACTTATTAAAAAGAAAGACATATTACGTCAGACTTGGCTGTATGGGCTACCCTTTGCCTTCCCTATCACCTCATTCATTATCCATGGGGAGAAGAGAACCAAAAAAATAAAAATATAAAAATCGAACCTGACCTTCTTATAGGATAAGATATATAGCAGCTAGATAAGTATATGATATTCATAAGTATTTTTTTGTTTTTTTTTGTCGCGGTTAACATACAGATTATTTGTGAGATAATGTTTCTGGAAATCGATCCTTTTCTCTCCACATATGTTTAGATATATAACCGCTTAAGGCTGTTTATATATGGATAATAAAGATTCAATATTATTCTATATTTTTTTTTTGTCATTAATCTAGAGGCACACAATACTGATTTTTGTATAAGATAATGTTTCTGGAAATGAAACCCGGTGTCTCCGTATAGGTTGAAATACGGAACCCCTGAGGCATTTCGTATATAGATAACTAGCTGTTTGACCCGACGTTGCCCGTGTAAAATAGGTCAGCGAAAAGAACCTCTAGGTGGCCTACTAACAAGTCATATACAATAAACTAACTGAGATTATAACTAGACTACAACGAAATTAATTTAAAACAAATCTGAAACTATTTTACCAAATGCTTTTAATAACCTGTCAGAATTTATTGACATGCTTTTGACAGATAATTCCTGTAAATAGTTCTATAGTTTTGTTGTCTTATGACTTCTGTTGTATTTTGTCTACTATATGCAGTTTATTTTGTGAAAAATAAGCATTTTGTTAAAAACTTTTATTTATTATAAGAAAAAACATTATAGATATAAAATGGCGCCATCAATGTATTTTTGCCAGCTTAAAAATAACAAAAAGTTTGTTCCAAGGCTAGAAAATATTCACAACTTGGGACAACCGTGCCCCCGCTGTCGTCAATGGGTTTACAACAAAGCGTGGTTCCTAAATAAGCTGTATGTTTGTTAAATGTCATCCAAATCTATTTCATACTCTAGAAGATAAGTGTAAATTTAATACAAGTAACCCTAGTAGAATAGTTCCGCCTTATACAAGGAGCCATTGGCATAGCAGAAGTTGTCGTACAATGGCTATGAAAATCTTATTAAGAACAAAAAAAAAGTCTGAGTATAAAATATTTTTACAGTTTAAAAGAATATTTAGAATCAAAAAGTATTATATATAATAAATGTTATACTAAGATTTATATATATATATATATCATCTATAATTATGTAGCATAAGTTTGTATATATAATGTAAGTCCGACTAATAAATTTGCATGCTGTATCCATGGCTGTGTTGAGCCAAATTTTATTGTCACATATTTATTGTACCACATTTATTGCAAATAAAGTTTTTGATTTGATAACTACCAAGGCAATAATAATAATAATAATAAAGGGATATACGATCGTAATGATACTTTACTTTTACTTCTTCGATATATTTGTAAGGAAATTTCCTATAATGTTATTATAAGACAATATCATTTTTCAATTTGAGTGAATACTTACATTGTTTGCAAAATTATATTTCTTTTACTAACAAGAGATAAGATAATAATTTATTGTCTCTTATATATAACTCAAAAGATATTTTTTTAGCAATTTGATAACTTGACATTGATGGACAGGCAATTCTTTTATTAATACAGCAATAGACTTTAGACCATCGACATATACCGAGTTAATTTTGTGGACGGGCCAGAGAGGTAACCTACAATCGTTGATGCTAAGTTCTATCGACTATAATAATAATAAAATGACGATGGCAAGCGGCCCTATAGTCCCTTCCACTATGCCGGCCTATAAATATGCTTTTTCACACTACGTTTGAAGGACTCCAGGTTATAGGACTGGGGAAACACACTGGCTGTGAGAGCATTCCACATCTTCAGCGTACGACAGATGTAAGAGTCTCAAAATTTGTATGTACGCGTAGGGATAGTAGCTACGGTATGTAGATGCATATTTTGTCCTGTGCGTGTGGTTTTGCGGAATAGAGAAGAAGGGGTAAGGTTGTGGAGCTCTTCAGAACATTCACCTTAGTATAGCTTGTAGAACACGCTCAGGGAGGCCACATCTCGGCGAAGCTGCAGCGATTCGAGAGTTTTAGACTAAACTAAAAATATTAAAGTAAGAGAACACCTGCCAATCGTCAACTTATTTCTCCGAATAAATAAATAAATAATTATATTTTAATAAAAGGCTTGTATTTAAATATATATATATATATATATGTCTTTGCAAGCAATAGAGTTTCGGCAAGTTTTATCATTTATTTTTATTCTACATTTGGTAAAGTACAACACATAAATCAGTTCGGTCAACGTAGCTGTCTAGTTAACGTTTTCTGTGATTTATTTTTGGCTGTATTGAATTAATTTGCAGTGTATTTCAAAGCTAATGATGCGTTTAGTAAATGTTTTTACTTTAAGCCCTAATTGATACTTTATTATACTGTATCATTAATTTCATATTAAAGTTTAATTTCACAAAATGAAATTGTGGCTATTATTTTATTGATTTTATTTTCATTACTAACAACACTCTGTTTACTCTTTTCTATTCTCAATGAACCTGCGACACCGAAATACCTCAAGGACAAATTTATCTACCTTTCCTCATTTCATAACAGATCTCTCCGTTCGTCCCATAACCCTTTCAGCACGACAAAAAATATTAAAAGGTATTAATAACTTTGAAATACTTCAGTTCTAATAAAGTATCTAATAAAAATAGTGAAAAAAAAACCCACCAGCGAATTCCACAAAACCCCCTCCGCATATTCGTGTGTTGGATAATATGTTAGAAATAAAAAGCACTATTGTATGTTTTTGTTAAAAATTTCGAGCGGTCAACAAATTCTGTTTTGCCGCTCCAAATCAGCCTCGATAGATCATGCATGGCATCTAACTACTTAGTGATTATCTTTATTAAATTGTTAGACTAGTCCATAGTCCTATTTTAAGAAAAAAACATACAATAGTGCTTTTTATTTCTAACATATTAATGTGCAGCGTGTCTAGCGGTTAAGTACGTGGATTTAGACTCGGAGGTACCGGGTTCGATTCCTGGTCGGGAACAAAAAAATATATATTAATGTAAAATAAATACATTTAATTAATATTTAATTTAATTGTGATATTTCTAAAGTTTTTTTTTTAATACTTAACACGACATGTGACATCGCGCCCACCTGATGGTAAGCAGTAAGATGCTTTTTCACACCTAGCTGGACTTAAGCTGGAGGTTATAAGAGTGGGGAAACACACTGGCTGGGAGATAATTCCACATCTTCAGCGTGCGACAGATGTAAGAGTCTCCAAATTTATGAGTACGCGTAGGGATAGTGGGTATGGTACGCTAGAGACATCGACGAGCTTGCACTTGTAATGATTGGCCTATAGTAAAGTTGGCTAAATGTGAATCCGCTTATTTATAAGCGTGGTTTCTGACCACCTCGAAAGGGAAACGGTCGTGATGATATTTTACTTTTTACTTTTGATATACCTGGTTTCAATCTGATCAAAAACTTCAATGGGACCAACCTGGGTTCAATGGTTCTACGTGTTGATCTTGGTGATTTAGATATTCCCTAATAATTTACAGGATTGTGAAACGTCATTGATTATTTTAAAAGATTGTTCTTCTGCTAGCGAAAGACTACGCAGCAATGCTGTGCATCAAGTAAGCTGTTACCAGAAGACCTGCAGCTCAGGAATAACAAACAAATATTCTATTCTATTATTTATTTGTAAGTTAGACCAAAGTCTGCTTTGGTACACATAAAATATGTATGTTAGTTTGTTGCCGCAAGCAATTTCATAAAAATATAATGTTACTGCACCGCAACGTCGAAGTCACTACGGCCGACTTAAGAAATATGGGATGGGACTTAATAACAAAGACATATACAGATAAGGACTAATGTAAGGTTTTTTTTTTCTGTCCTTCTTTTTTCTTGATGTCGTCCTTATATATAGCTCGCCCATGTACTAGGATTTTTAAGAAAAAATGTGCTTAGTTTTATCACTCAGTAAATGTAAAGCGCTTGGTTGCTAGAACGCTTTTCTTAACATTCTAAAAAGGTCGGTTCGAACCTCGGCGTGTACCAATGAGAAATACACTTTTGATACGTACATTTGTCATAGAATATCAACACCACCATTCCCGTAGAGCACGTTAAGTCGTCGGTACCGGTTCCACTATTACCAACTTGTGGAATCGTTAATAAATAAAGACCTTGGTTGCTAGAACGCTTTTCTTAACACCCTAAGAGTTCAAACCCCGGCATGTACCAATAAGAAATACACTTGTTATACGTACATTTGTCATAGAATATCAACACCACCATTCCATGCCTCGTAGACAACGTTAAGTCGCCGGTCCCGGTTCCGTTAATTCAAACTTTGTGTGTAGGCCTAATCCTCCAAAAAAAATCTGGAATGCCCATAAAAATAAGCGGTGGCTACTGTCTAAACTACAAGGAATATTAAAAAATGCTGATAGGAGTGGCCGGTCCGAATTTGTTAAATAATAACACTTAGAAGAAAACTCTTATTCTATCCAGGAATTGGACCTGAATATTTTAACAATAGGGTTCGATTCCTGCCGTTTCTTTAAGTTTGACGTTAGACATTACTTTAAAAAAATTGACCCTTATAAGCGACACTATCAGCTACAGATTTTTTTTATTTGATCATAATCGTCGTTGCAGTGCCTCTGGGATGCTAGCAGAGGCTTCCATGCTATTATGAGGAAGGCTCTGTGCCTCAATCCTCGCCCGCGTGAGGGGCAGCCCCAGCAGCATCCTGGCCGTGTGGGCTGATAGATGGGACTCTCCGTTCTTGGGGCACTGGATACGCCTGCATGTCAGCAGTTGATCTGGGCCCCAGATAAAAATATAAAAATAAAATTGTATTATAATTTTGTATTTTTACTAACACTAGATATTATAAGATTTCTTTAAAAAATGTTACTAACACATATGGAATTTATTCTGAAATAAAGTTTTATTATTATTATTATAATAATAAAATAGCCTTGACCATATTTCGTTAGGCCACCCATTACCCTTGATTTTGTTAGCGTATTTCCATTATATAAAAAGTGAATTTAATTCAGATAACAGATCGGTGATGGTCGATCGTCTACGTATCTTAGATTATATCGCGAATCAGAGGTGTGAAATGTTATCTCCATTGACAAATATTATTCACTAAGTCCTAATCTTTAATCTTCAATCTAATTCCTTCAATTCCTATTTTTTTTCCCTTATCCGTAATTTCTAAAACCTAATCTTAAGGATTTAAGATTTAAGGATTTAAAGATAAAGTTATTAGATCTCTGTGTTTCACGAATAGGGTTTTTTTTATTATTGTTTTATTTAAAAACTTTATTGCACTATGTACAAGGGGCGGGCTTAATGCCGCCAGACATTCTCTGACAGCCAACCTTTGGGACAATGATAAGTATAACTTAGATCGAGGAGTAGGTGCGAAGACGTATTTAAGACTGATCATTATTACATAATAACTATATTTATCAATAATAGTACTTACATATATACATAACTATACTATATACAACATGGCTTATCGATTAATTGAATTAATGGAATTAGACTAAGGATTAAGAATTGGAGGAATCAGATTAAGGATTAAATATTAGGACTTAGTAAATAACACTTTTAGGATTAACGATTGTAATTAAAATACCGCAGTGATTCCAGTCAGGCATTTTAAAAACATCTAACACTTTCTGAACAGCTTTTATGACATTCCTCTGTTTTAGTTTTAAATGTATGTCTATGGTTAAAGCTTACTGTTAAGTAGACTTTTGTTTGTTACAGTCGTGGAGAGTCACCGAGGAGAAATATTAGAGCTATCACACGTGCAGCGCAGTGATATGGGCTCTTATTATTGCATTGCGACGAACGGTGTACCGCCCACTGTCAGTCGACGGTACGATGTGCAGGTTCATTGTAAGTATCCACACTCATATAATAAATCTGTCTCGCATTTACGTCAAAATTACCGAAAAGATCTAATGACACAACGATTTACATAAGATGAATTAAGTTCAAACGCTGTAAATCATTCGTCAGATGTTCAGATTCTTATAGGTCGTTGCGATCATCGCATAACTCTACCCTTGCTATTCCCTCTCATCACACTAGTTTTATCTCCGACTCCTTCGCAGTTGTTGCCGCAAATCTGTGGAACAACCTACCCTTAGATATCCGACAGGCGCCAAATAGAACATTGTTTAAAAGGATGGTTTTCACACACTTCTTAAATAGATCCCAACAATTGTAAGTATGTATATATTGTATTTATGTATATATTAAGTATTATAAGTATATTAGTGTTTAGTATATTAATATTATTTACTAGTAAGTAGTTTAGTTTTAGTAGTATTTTAATTTCTCCCCTATATTATGTTCTATAATTTGCGCGAACCTTCCACATACAATGTTCGTAATGTCCCTAAGGTTGACCGAGTAAGAATGTCTAGCGGCATTAGGTCCGCCTTTGTACATAGTGCAAAAAGTTTTAAATAAATAAATATCAGCTGCTCGCCAGTGGAACCGACTCCCTCTTCATATTCGTAAAGTACCATCACTGATAAGTTATAAAAATTTGCTCGCTAAACACTTTCACAAAAAGCAAGACGAGTCTACATAACTTGACTAAATCGGTATATTATTGTATGTATATATATTTATATATATATACATACAATAATATTATATATATATATATAAACATAGTATGTAACCAGTATATGTATGTGTTATTGTATGTATTTATATTATAGATTTAATATCGTTCTTTTTTTAGTTTAAGTTTTTAACTCAATAAATCTCTTTAATTTAGCTCACATCTCCCAAAGGTTAGCTGTTAGAAAATGTTTTTAGACATTAAGCTCGCCTATGTACTGTAAAATGTTTTATTTTCTGTGCAATAAATAATTTATCTATCTATCTAAATCATGATAACGCAGTAAAAAGCGCATTGGTGTAGACAGCTATTGATGACTTATAGATGTACAAGCTTTATAAGTATTTTTTTACAATATTGATATACTACAATATCATTTTATAGCATGTATTAGTGTATTTGGAGCAGTACATGATAACTATCATTTGGGAAGAGGAACAAAAAAAAACCCTTTTTTTATTATAGCTGCTGTTGTCACACTATAAACTAAGACAGACACAATTGAGATAATAAAATAAGATATCACTTAAGATAATAGCTGCTTCAATTAGGCATTGTCACATTATAAGCTAAGACAGACACAATTATAAAAACATAAATGTCAGTTAAGGTGATAGCTGCTGTAAAGAGGCATTGTCGTACTATAAGCTAAGACATACATAAAAGGTTAAATCCGTGGATTAAGACTCTGAGGAACCAGGTTCTAATCCTGGTCGAGACACAACATTATTTAATTTATTTGTGATATTTCTCGTGTTTAGTACGCTAGACACATCAACAAGCTTTCTAATTGTTATGATGGACCTATAGTAAAGCTAAATGTGAGTCCGATTTTGTTAAAAAAAAGCGTGGTTTCTGACCACCCCGGATGGGGTACGGTCGTGATGATACTTGACTTGAAAAAAGACAGTTTTTATCTTGAAGAATATTGTGAAGAAGTTTCAATTTATTAAAAAAAAAAAGTAATAATTTAGTAATTCAAATTGATTTTGTTTGTCCACAGTTACTCCGCAAGTTAAGGTCACCAATCAGCTGGTTGGAGCTCCTATGGGCAGCGATGTAGAATTGCAATGTTTCATTGAGGCATCTCCGAGAGCTATGAATTCATGGTATAGGGAAGATGGTAATATTTTTTTTTTAACTGAACCTATTTCACATTTTTTTATTTTTTATTCTTTAATATCCTACTGAGCCTGCCGTTTGGAATAAGATGACAAATTTTGGAATGCGTACGTGCGTTTTTGACTTCAATCAATTAAAATATATGCTATTATTATTATCTATGCACTTCCGCCATTTCATAGGTAGCACATTGATTGCTGAAAAAAATGTGGAGGCGAAAATCAATAAAATATTTGCAGGCGGTTATGACAGCCCCAAAGGAATTGATTTTTTTCCTTGCAAGAAATTGTCTAAATTACGAAAAAAGTAGTAATCTGTTGGAGCTAGGTCTAGGGAGTATGGTGAGGGTCGGAGACATTTTAATCGCAGGTCCTCTAATTTAGCTACCGATTGTCGTAAAGTGTGAGTTCTAGCGTTGTCCTGAAGCAGCAGTGGAATCACTCAATTTAAAACACATATACACAAGCCTCAATTTGAAATAAATACCAGCCTTTCCAGATTGCCAGAGCTTTTACGGACCAAAATACTCAAGGACTCGTTGCAGGCAGATGGAAGAGAGCCTGGTAGTGACAATATACGTGCAGCTTGCCGCTCAGGTTGAAGGTCCGGATCTACAAGATGTTCATCCGTTCCCGACTCACCTTTGCTACGCCAGCCTGACACCACCTTCTGGCCAAGACTAATAGGGACAAGATCCAAAGTCAGCAGAACATATCGCTCAGAGTGGTCTCCCGAGCACCATGGTTCGTGCGTAATTCCGTCATAGCTCGAAATCTGGAGATGCCTGCTATAGAGGAATTTGTCGTCGGCCTGACTAGACATATGTCCGACAACGGACACTTCAAGCATCTTTAGAATATCGCTCCGTCTTGCGCTCGGTCCCCCAACGGGAGACCACTTCCTAGAGAAGTACTCTTGGAGGACAGCTGAAGTAGTCGAACCCCCCTGGGTTCGTGAGCCACACGGGCGCTGTTATACTAGTAACAGCGCCCAGCACCAAAAGTGCATGAATTACCGGCGGGTGGTTGCCCGCTGAGATCCTGTCGGGGAAAACGGGGGAATCTCCCCTTCACCAACCCAGGCCCATTAGCCATCCGGGCCTGGACGACTCCACTGTCTGTCTGTCTACAATCACAGAAAATTCCACTGTTCATACACGTTGTTGTTATAAATTGTTAATTATTAAAATGTATTCGCAATAAATTTTACTGTTACGGCTTATCAGTTGCGGTTCAACGGATCCAGAAATTGGCTGTATTATGACGCTTATTAATAAATCATTGTTTATTTTATTGGCTACCTTCATTTAAAATTAAAATATGTTTATTTTATTTAAAATCTCTATTGTTTTGTAACAAAAGGCCAATTTCTCTCTCGCCATCAACCTTCGAGATGATACATTGATTTTAGTCACATAATTTTAACAAGTTAATTACTTATCTGATTTTATAGTCACAGAGATCATCATCATCATCACATCCTCCAGAACATAGAGTCCCAGACCTCCAATGTTGGACATGAAAAATAACATGGACTTGCCAAAGTGCCAAACCAAAGGATTTCACCGCTTACATAAAATTTGGAATCTTATTCACAAAAAAAATATTGTAATTTTAAATCTAATTTCAACATTATATTAAATTTAATACCTACAAACAGAAACAAATTGTTGTCCAAAAATATACATATATAATAATAATAAAGAATCAAATAAATAAAAACTAAAAAGAGAAAAACAAGCCCAAGGGTTTAGTCATACATTTGATGCGTTTATTTCTGAAAACGGTGGTGGCTCGGTTGTAAGAACGCGTTCCTTAAATCCTACAAAGGTCGGTTCAAACCCCCCCGGCATGTACCAATGAGAAATACACTTTTCTTACGTACATTTGTCATAGATTTACAACACCACCGTTCTCGTGCCTCGGAGAGCACGTTAAGCCGTCGGTCCCGGTTCCACTAATGCTAACTTGTGGAATCGTTAATAAATCGTCATAAAAAAATTACATCATATCCTCGCCAAGCCGTCTGGCCAGCGTGGCGAGTGTAGGCCAAATTCTCCAGTTCTGGAAGGCCCATCTCCAGCAATGGAGGTCTAGGACGCTATGTTCTAGGGGCTGTAATGAATGAAAAAAAGCGATACCTAAGCAAAAGAAAATAAAACTTCAAAATGTCCGTCAATGACTCAACGGTACAAAAAAATTATTTATACCTAAAAGTATTAGCCGACGGCAGAAAGACTCCTCTCCGTGGTTGGTTAACTGATGTTAGGACATACGGTGTTAACACATGATTTATTTTGTTACCTGTTGTTTTTATATTTCTATTATTATTTGAGTATTTTATTGTCATACGGGATATTAACAGATAAATTTACTTTCAGCTGTGTTGAACGACAAACTATTAGAAAACCCCAAGTTTCGAATACGTGAAGTAGCAGTGAACGACTTTTCGTTATGGATGAACCTCACTATTATGTCTCTGGCGACGTCAGACTATGGCGTTTACGTGTGTGCTTCAGTAAACGCGCTTGGGAAGATGGAGAACCAAGTCAACTTGCATAGTAAGTATTTAAGGGTCACCCAATGAACTCTATTCTGTTACTTGGTCGCAAACGTTAGATTGTCATAATAGTGAATTCTGTTATTTACTACCACTTTTAGCCCGAGTTTCTCCGATCATAGCCGACCTTACGTCAAAATAGCGTTTTCCACTATTTTAAAGATCACCCATGGGGTTGCAACTTCAAAATCATTGGGAAAACGTTAATTAAATACTTAAATTGTCTGCTGCGAATTTATATTAAAATTTATTTATTCGAAGAGAAAGGACAGAGACAGGCAACATAAGAACATAAAAGATAGCAACAGAGTAGAAGCAATTAAAATTATACCCGCCACCAGAATATTTCTCACTGTGAACAATAGTGCACTCTTTGTGCGATACAAAATTGGGAAAATATCACCTTGGCCAGGTATAAAGAAAACAACTGCATTGTGTTTGAATACATTAAAACTGTTAGGCGAACTCCGAAGCAAACTGCCCACACTTTGCGAGCTAAACCGAAAGTAGCAGCTTCTTGATTTTGGCTTTGAAGGCAACACATTAATTAATAACATTTATATTAATTTAACTAAGATTAGATATATATATACATTAAACATAGTTTTATAACACACATTAGGTAATAAATAAAAATATCGCAAATACTAAAAGAAATAAATAATAGTTTTTGTAATGAACGCATCGTAACGTTATTTTGCTGACATCTGTAGTGGAAACATTTATACGAGAATATCAATTTTATTAGCGTTTTACACACAGGTTCGTTATTTATATATTAAATAACGTTGGCGCTTATGTAACAGAATAGCCCTATCTGGCTGACTAGCATCAATGACATTTAATATTGTCCGTCTTATAGACGGGGCAAAAAACCAAACGTTATAATTTGATTCTCAAAGCTAGCCCAATCGCCACAAAAAATATTAGTTTATTTTATTTATTTATATAGTACACACAGCAGTACATATATTATCACACACATAACATAGTATAATTATAACTTATCTAATATATGTACCAATTAGGTGTCACAGCATTTACCAATATAAAAAGAAGAAGAAATTAAAAACTTATTACTGTTAAAACAAAAAAAAATTTTTTAACAAAAACTATCAAATTTACAAAATAAAAATATGACTTCTAAAATAAAATTATACATTTTTCTCTTTCTCTTTTTTAATAGAACTAAGGAATCATAAAAATTGCACAAATTTGGTACCCTAAAAAAAAACGAAAACAAAACACTTGTTAAATAAATTATAAGCTACTCAAATATTGATGGTTTGAAATGTTCGAGAACATTTTTTCTGAATACATTGTAACGGTCATGAAATATGTCTATATCATTATTGGCACTGCAGAGACTACTGTAGGTGTTGCACATTCGGGATGTTGACGAATGTGAACCTACATTAGTTCTTGAGGGAGGACAGCACAGGATCTTGGTTATAGGACGACGTGGAATATTATAGGGTACTATCAGGGAAATGTGTTTTGTTTAGTTTATGACAGTGCAGTACCGGTTAAGGGGGGTTTAATGCTGTTGCATACCTCTTGCTCGAACAATCAAATATTTTCGCGATTTTTGTCATTTTTAGTACGCAAACCTCAGTCGGTCCATTTTTTTAAATCCTTGTAAGAAACAGGATCAATTGGCATTAAAAAAGTTTTTATATAAAATTCAACTTTCTTGCAGACTGTGTTTTTTTTCCAAATCTATGAATGCAGTTCACACACACATATCTCAAAAAGTTATGGATAGTCTCCTAGGAACATATTCCTGTAACTATAATGGATAAGGTACATGCCCTAAATGACCCGTCTCATAAACCACCCTGTATAATATTTGTCAAAATAAATAAGAACATATGTATAGTCGGAATTTTGTAAGACCTGTAAAGTACTTTTTCTCATTTTTTTCGCGACAATAGATGTCCATTCTGCACAGCGAAAATGATAAAAACTACTTCATGAATTTTTTGTTCCAGAATTGCCTATTTTTGACGAAATAATTTTAATGTAACCAAATATCTTCTACTTCTTAAAGTGCCATCCCCTATCGCAGGTCGGCTATCAATAAGGCGATTTTAAATTTGTTTGCCGCTGTCTGAAACAAGGGTGGGGTGCTCATCCCGAACCACTCCTGGAGGTTCAAGAGCCAAGACGATCGTCTTCTCCCCGGTCTTCTGATTATTTATATATAAATATATATATTAAAGTATTTTTAAAGTTGGCTCCAATTGTTAATTCCAATTGCCAGTTTAATAATAAATATAATATTTAATAAAAAATATATTTACAATATATAAAATAAAATCAATATTTATACTAAGGATATATAATTGCAATTACTGATTCTTTGGGCGAAAAAAGAGCCAGCCCTCTTGACACCGGAGGAGACGACAAAACGCGGTGTTATGTCGTTTAAAAACGTTTTTGCACTTGGACACCATGAGCCCAGAGTTTCTACAGCAAACGGCATAAATATGTAATCTTTTAATATACTTACATACTTGCTCCGCTTGCTGGACTACGCATTTTCCGCCGTGGCTCCGTTTAATAATTGTTTTTAAATAATTAGAAAATCAGGAAGGTTCTTTGAAAAATCGAAGTAGTTATATGTGTGCAATAAGTACATGCTCTAATATCTTTGGCGAAAACTGACTCCGGTGTTTACGTGTATGTCTCAGTAAATGCGCTTGGGAAGATGGAAAACCCAGTCAACTTGCATAGTAAGCAGCCGGAGAAGTGCCAGCTTTATTTAGATACTCAAGATTGCTTTTTGTGATAGTGTCTAGTTACTTTGGAATTTATTTATAAGCTCCGGCAATTTAAAGTTGGTTTATTTTTATTCTGAGCACGATATGTTGCCGGATAATTCATCTTTATCAAATCAAATCAAATCATTTATTTCCTTAGATTAGTACACAACACTTGGATATTGTCAATACATATATTTTAATACAATATAAGCTTGGCTGGACCGAATCTAACAGCAATACAATTTATAATAAATAAAACATTGTTGCCATAAGCGAGGATTTTGTACTTATTTATAACTAGATACTTAAAATTTAATTCGTGGCTGTAAAAAGGCCGTGTCAGATTATGATCTATCATCATACCTTGAAACACATCGTCCTAGAACTCCACTGCTGGAGAGGGGTCTTCCAGAACAATTTCTGGAGAATCTAGTGTTTATTCGATACGCTGGCCATACATGGCGAGGGTTTATGTATTTTTAATGACAAGTTTTAGTGGAACCGGAACCGACGGTCAGTAAATATAAATCTACGGTCTTATGAATATAATTTAATTTATTTCCGTTTTGTTTCATTTCGTTTACTCTCGGTTCATTTGATTTCGTTTCATCATCATCATCACGACCGTTTCCCTTTCGGGGTAGTCAGAAATCACGCTTATATAGAAGCATTTCACATTTAGCCACCATAATCCAATCATGACAAGGGGCAAGCTCGTCGATGTCTCTAGCGTGCCAAACTCGGGAAATATCACAAATTTAATTTAAAAAATATTATTGTGTCCCGACCAGAAATCGAACCCGGTACCTCCAAGTCTAAATCTACGGACTTAACCGTTAGACCACGGAGGCTGTTTTTTTCGTTTCATTTTATTTATTTATTTACCATTACATACAATTTGTACACTGTTTCGTCATATTACAATTTAATTGTTTAACTAATCATGGTATGATAGAGAATGAATTGTTCTTAGTCGTTACCAGATAAATACTACACCAATGGATGCTGCTGTAAAAGGGCATTATCAAATGGTATATGTTTTTTTTATTATTTTATATGTATACAATTTTGCACCTACCTTTCAATATAATACTCAAGTTGTCCCAATGGTTGGCTAGGATAGAATGTCTAGCGGCATTATAAGCCCGCCTTTGTCTTTGTGCAATAAAGATTTAAATAAATAAATAAATAAATAATATGGTATGATCATTATATTACGAAGGTAGCTAATCGGTGATTTAGGTGTACTGAATTCCCTTCCTGGAATCATAGGAGCTGTGATGGCCGGGTTATAAGATGACATTTCTTAAAATCTAAAAAGGTCGCAGCTACCGGAATCTACCAATGAGAAATCCACTTTTCTTTCGTACATTTCTCATAGATTTAAAACATAACCGTTCCCGTGCCTTGTGGAATCTTTAAAATTCTGTCATTATGAATGACATCACAGCGGCGCGGTGGTGGCTCGGTTGTAAGAACGCGTTCCTTATATCCTACAAAGGTCGGTTCAAACCCACCCGGCATGTACCAATGAGAAATGCATTGTTCTTACGTACATTTGCCATAGATTTACAACACCACCGTTTCTGTGCCTCGGAGAGCACGTTGAGCCGTCGGTCCCGGTTCCACTAATACCAACTTATAAAAATTGTCAATAAAAATTGACATCATATCCTCGCCAAGCCGTCTGGCAAGTGTAGGTCAAATTTAGTTTAGGATGTAGTATTTTAGGGGCTATGATGATTAACTAATATTAAAGCAACTTTCAGGGCTGCGGCTCAGTGGTTACGAAGAGCCAGTGGTCTCTGGTGCGGCGTGGCAAAGGGCCAGGGGTTCGACATCCCCTAACGCGGGTCCAGCAGCTTCCAACGCTCGCCCCGACTTCACAACGCACGCGCCCATGATACTGGCCATTCTAACCTCCATACTACATTATGTAAACTTAGTGTCGAAATAATGAAATATAGGTGCTGCTTTTTATGTCAAAAATAACTTTAATTTGTTCATATATTCGTACCAAGCACTATGGTCCTAAGATTAGATTTAAATTTATTATCTTTTCTTACGGCCAAAGTTACTATGCGGTATTCATCGAACCATGAGACTAAATGTAAACAAATCATAAAAAAAGGTTTTTTAATGGTTTTATAATGCAAATAGCTATCGACAGAAAAATGCACACAGCATATTGTAGAAAAATTTCAAAAAAATACTTAAGTAAAACCACGTATTGAGTTATTTATTAAATCAAATCAAATAATTTATTTAGTAATTTTAAGTACTTTTACATGTCATATCAGTTTTATTACATTTTATATTTATAATTTTATATACCTAATAGAATGTATACATTATATTATCTACTAGTGATCAAAACAGAAACAATATGTTTAATAATTTATATAATGCTTGCAGACCTCAAATGAATAATTAATTAATAATTACTGATATACCCCTATGTTTTGTATTTAGCAGGGTTATATCTGCCATCTTTACCTACTATCGAACTTCTTGTTTATGTGAGTGCTCTAAACATTAACTAATAAAAGATCTAAAACTACGTGGTTCTTTGAATGCATTTTAATAATGACAAATTAAGAATTACTAATATACCTCTCTACAACATTTTTTTGTAGAAAAATATTATATTGTATATAGTAGCATTATAGCCGCCATCTTTAGCTAATTTAGATCTTATTGTTTACGCGATTGCGATACTCTTAAAACAATTTTGTTGAATTCTTGTTAAGATTTTGTTCTCTGTATTATTGTTGAGTTTTTGCTGTTTGTCTGTCGTTTTTTGTTTTTTTTTTTTTTTTCATATAAAACATTGTGCGAATCTTGATCAAACAGTCCCTGTACATTTTATTTGTTTATTAAAGTTTACGAATCACTGTTTTTTTGTTTACTTATTGTCTCAGAACCCGATGAATGCCGTATAGGTATGTATTTTAAAGTCTTTGGTTTTTTTTTAAAACTATTTTTTGATATAAAAAGTAGCTGACAAAAACCATGTTACGCTTTGTAGAATTTTATAATATTTTTGTTTTAATAAATATATACGAAATTTAAAAATATAAATCTTATACGAATAAGTGTAATAAATAATTTTAAAACTTTAGAAGTAAACATAGAAAAATCTAATGTCTGATTTATCATTTTTTTTTCAAATAATGTCGGATACGATAATTTCGTCATATTTATATATAGGTACTGATACTGATAACTTATTCCAAGTAAATTAATTAAACTAAATTAAAAATAAAATAAAAATCAAAACTACATATAAAAATATTCACCCATGACTTGATCATGTGGCAGTGCGCCAAGAACACTCGCAGCATTCCCCCGCTGCACAGCGATGCTGATTTGCTGCGCGAAAAAACTGCCAGCCCTCTTGTCACAATTTATATATTAAACGGCTGCATAACTCAATAATTAGTTCCAGCTGTCAAAGGGATCCCTCATCATCAGGATGTTAGATAATTTAATAACAATAATAGGTTTCTGTGTAAATATTAACTATGTAAATTATTATAAATTTAGTATTAGCTCTAGGACGAATTAACCCCGAATCGAGATCTAATGTTAATTTATAATTTTATTACGTAGTACCTCATGACGCGCGCTATCTAAAATTCATTTTATATCCTTGATTCGATGTCGGAGTTTATTCATGCTAGAGCTATAAATATAACCTTACTATCCTATCTGTACTATAGTACAAGATACGTAGAAAAGCCATCAACGCATTCTTGAAAAAAATAATTCAATTGCACCATTGTATCTGTTAGCATATTTTATTATATAAAAAGTGCATGTTTACAGCCACAAACTAGACCTAAATTATTATATATTATAATAATTATTAGGCTTAGAAGTGGAAGAGACAGAGATAATAATAATAATAATGGAAATTGGGGCTGTTCCTTGCCATACTGTATCACCATATCTGGCCAGGTATTTTGTTTAGCGTTGTTATTAAGAACAACTGACTTAACCGAGTGTTCCGATAGGATCTCCTATGGCGATAAATATATAAATAAAAAATAAAATAAATTTAATTGGGATAACAGATCGTTAAAGATTGCCCTTCTACGGATCTTAGACTATTGTAATATTAATAACAAATATTTGAAGGTAAAGTAAATAATGAGTCATTTTAAAATAGATATTTAACAACGTAACATTATTCACTTATATTGGAACGAAATAGTAACGACGCTACGAACAAGTATAGTTAGCTTAAGAGGCTCGCTCGCACAATCCAACATTTTAAAATATTTTTAATTATTCGTTGTAGTAAGTGTATTGTAGTTCGCATATTATTGTGTATATAGAAGTATCATCACGACCGTTTCCCTTTCGGAGTGGTCAGAAACCACGCTTAAATAGTAGCGGATTCACATTTAGCCAACTTTACTATAGGCCAATCATGACAAGTGGCAAGCTCGTCGATGCCTCCAGCGTACCAAACTCGAGAAATATCACAAATGAATTAAATATTAATAATTTTAATTAATAAATATTATTGTGTCCCGACCAGGAACCGAACCCGGTACCTCCGAGTCTAAATCCACAGACTTAACCTTTATTATAGGTACAAATTTATTTATTTATTTATTCCCTAGGCGTTCCTCTTAATGTTATGATTTCGTAACGCACTTACTGTTTCGTTATAATAATTGGTAACAATTTTCGTTACGTCCATATATTTTAAGCTTTACTTTGATATTATTGTTATAGTTTACCTTTAAGGCCTGTTCACACCGGTTGCGTATGTCTTGGGTGACATTGATGTACGTAGATACTTAAATAGCTGGTAGGCGGACTGATAATGGTAATTTGCCCAGTCTGGCTGTCCATCGTTCGTGCCAATAAACCCAGTAAAGTGTATCCACACATTTTGGGATCAGGCTAGATTTCCCATCAGGTGGGCTCAAGGTCACATGTCGTGCTGATATAAAAAAAAAAACTTTTTCCTATTTTTAATTTGTATTGCTATGTGTATGGTTCTTTTAATTATATTGCTCTAGTTCATTAAATGAGATGCGATTAGATGGGGACAATCCCCTGTATTTATCGGCTGGATCTCAATCATCAGCCAGTAATTTATGTACTTAGGATTTCATAGCACTACTTAAGATAGTGAGGGAGATCCGTTGGGGGGCTGTGCGCAAGACGGAGCTACTCTTATGTTCTGGAGATGCTTAATGCATCAATAACCTACTTACCTTATCATTAAAATTTTATTAGTAATTTCATCACAACACAAAGTTCTGTTGGAGATGGGCGTTCCAGAATTTTCAGAAGGCCTACACTCTGACGCTGGCCAGACGGGTTGGCGAGGGTTAGTAATTTATCGTTATCTAATTATTTTTCTTCTTCTTAGTCACTACACTCTTGGCAGACTGATCGTGGTCGTCACTTGAGTGTCAGTGGCACGCCTAACAAGCGCTCCTCTCGAACTGCACTCTTCAATGCACACTCATGTAGGGTATGATCCATTGCTGCTTTAACCTGGCTAGTCCACCTTATCGGAGACCGACCACGCATTCTTTACCAGGCGTTCAATGGATATCTCTCTACGCCGCGACACGTGTCGGAAGAACGTGAGAATGCGTGATTGTACGGTTGAGGAAAGGCGCTGTCTTATTTCCAGTTTCTCCAGGATTGACTTGTTGGTTCGGAACTCCGTCCATGATATGCCTAACATTCTCCGCCAACATATACATCTCTAGAGCATTATTATTATTATTGCTGTTTGTTTTTGACTTTTTAATTAATGTGTATAACTACTAACATAGTTCTATGTTGGAATGTTACTAATAATTATGGAATTAATTCTGAAATAAATAATTTATTATTATTATAAATCCAATTAACTACTTATCTTACTTAAATATATATCTTTAACATTCTATACCTATATTTTCATACACACACCTTATTACCTACTTATACATACTAGAGTATCATCCCAACCGTTTCCCTTTCGCGGTGGTCAGAAACCAGGCTTATTAGTAAGCGGATTCACATTTAGCTAACTTTACTATAGGCCAATCATGACAAGTGGCAAGCTCGTCGATGTCTCCAGCGTACCAAACTCGAGAAATATCAAAAATGAATTAAATATTAATAATTTAAATTAATAAACATTATTGTGTCCCGACCAGGAATCGAACCCGGTACCTTCGAGTCTAAATTCACGGACTTAACCGCTAGACCATAGAGGCAGTTCACCTACTTTAATGAAAAATGTTGTCCAAATTTGTATTGAACTAAACTCTGTTGTGTTAGGGTTTCAATAATTTCTTAATTGCCTGTAATATATTGTTGATCATATCCTGTTAACTCCTAAGATACTTTGATGTAACTATTTATAAGGCAATTATTGTAAAGAAAATAAATTATTATTATTATTTTTATTATATACCTTGCGGGGTAGGTTGAGACAATTGAAAGCCACTTGACACTCATCAACCTCTTCATACATGCCCTTTTGTTACGAAGGCTTTTTAATGCACCTTCAGCCAGTGTTTTATTTTTTTGATCGTGATATGTATGTCTCGGTCTGCCAGGGCCTCTTTTACCCACAACTTTCGCATTATAACTTACTTACCTAATTAATACCATCATTAATTATTACTTACCTTATTTATCTATTTTTAATTTTAAACGATCGCCAATATACCGACTGGTTGACACATTCAATAACAAATTTCACCTTATAGACATCATTGCCTCGACTGCCGGTGCCTTTAGGAAGTCTATTTTGGATATACTAAAACCATAATGTGTTCTTGATACCTATCATTATTGTTGTTTACTTAATATTTTTTTATTCTTTACTCATATTTTTCTTTTTTTACTAATTGTTGTTTAACCTTACTATCTGACATTGCCTATTTATATAATCTGTGGTTTACGTCGTTGGTAACATACTTAACAATTTGTTTATTTAAATGTTATATATATATATATGTGTTACTGTTTGTGCACCTAAATAAAAAAAAATTACAGCAATACAATTATGAAACCACCATTAATATTAGAATATTTGTAATAATAACTAGATGATCAAAATTTTGAAATGATGCAGACCCAGGCCCATTAAGCCTCCGGGCATAGGTAACCCGACTATCTTCCGCAGGTCTACATGTACTTATCTGGTGTGCCCAGGCCTTTAATATTAATGTGATATAGGTATAGGCAGATAACAATAGCCCTGGCCGAAAATTGCGCAGAAAGCGCCACCATTAAAAAGTACAGTCGTGGACACATATTTTTTTACCTTGTTATATATTTTTTGTTATATTAATATTTGTTTTTATAAAATATTATTTTACCTAAATAATAAGAATTAAAAGTATCTTGTTCAATGAAAAGGGAGCTGAGATGTATAAATAATCGTAATTAAATCAATGCATGAAAGAACCGCAGACGGTGTTATTTTATTTAAATAAAGTTAATATAAACAAATATAGTAATATAATAATAATATAAAATATAGTTATGTATTATCACGAACGTATCCCTTGTCAGTAAGTTCAGAAAAGAACCACGCTTATGAGGCGGATTCACATTTAGCCAACTTTACTTTTTATAAGCCAATCATGACAAGTGGCAAGCTCGTCGATGTCTCTAGCGTACCAACCTCGAGAAATATCACAAATAAATTAAATATTCATCATTCATCATCATTACAGACCCTAAAACACAGCGTCCTAGACCTCCACTGTTGGAGATGGGCCTTCCAGAACATATATCTGGAGAATTTGGCCTACACTCGCCACGCTGGCCAGACGGCTTGGCGAGGAAATGATGTAATTTTTTCTAATGACAATTTATTAACGATTCCACAAGTTGGTATTAGTGGAACCGGGACCGACGGCTTAACGTGCTCTCCAAGGCACGGGAACAGTGGTGTTGTAAATCTATGACAAATGTACTTAAGAAAAGTGTATTTCTCATTGATACATGCCGGGTGGGTTTGAACCGACCTTTGTAGGATTTAAGGAACGCGTTCTTACAACCGAGCCACCACCGCGCAATTAAATATTAATTAAATTTATTTATTTAAGTTAATAAATATTATTGTGTCCCGACAAGAAACCGTACCCGAGTCTAAATCCACGGTCTTAACAGCTAGACCACGGAGGCGGTATAAATTAAATAAAAGTAAGGTAAAAAAAAACTTATTTTGGTCCACGCCTGTACCGAAGCACAGTGTTTTTTGTCCAGAGCTAGGGTTACGTACCGCCTAGTATATTCGTATGTAAGTGTAGAATTAATAAATTAAATTTGACTGTTTACCGTTCAACCTTATTGTAAATCTTTTAAACTTATGTACAGTTATGTTGAATTGACAATAAATGTGAAAAAGCAAAAAAATGTAATATTGAAATAAATGTCCTTGAGAAAAAGTCTGGAGTTTATTGACCCTAATTCCTAATTTCCACGAGACCACTTCAACACAAACCGGTTTTTGACGATATCCAGACATTACTAAGGCGACCGACACGTAAGTAAAAAAATAGTTTTTTTAACAGCGTCCTAGACCTTCACTCCTGGAGATGGGCCTTCCAGAACATATATCTGGAGAATTTGGCCTACACTACGCTGGCCAGACGGTTTGGCGAGGATATGATGTCAATTTTTAATGACAATGTATTAACGATTTCGCAAGTTGGTATTAGTGGAACCGCGACCGACGGCTTAACGTGCTCTCCGAGGCACGGGCATGGTGATGTTGTAAATCTATGACAAATGTACGTAAGAAAAGTGTATTTCTCAACATCTACATTGACAGGTGGCGTCTAAATAAATAATTGCAAGGCAAAGGATGTCGATTGCAGCCAACAATATTTATTCCATGACCCCATCCGATACAATTGTTACAAGTTACCATTTTTAAAGTTATTACGCCATAAAAATCAATCTGCTCTTTTTTTTTCCTGTTTTAAAAGTTGAGATTGGATTATTTGCCAGTTCACAGACTATATAAGAAAGAAAGAAATATATTTATTTGTCGCCAAACCATACACATAGCATAATACAAATTTTAAAAACTATACAAAAAAAAAAATAGTAAAAAGATTATGCGCAAAATAATTAGCCTACCAGCACATGTATAGCGACAAAAAGGCGATCAGCTCGGCATCCGCTACAACCGAGGTACAACTTGACTCGTTAAGAAATTACAAGAAGTTGCATTTTTGTATTATAGTTAGCAATCTTCATTAGTACTTGATGTGTTTTTTTCACTTTTGAAAGTACATACTTAATATATCTCCACGTCAGATCCCATGCGCGATAGGCGGAGACAATTGAGCGCTACTTGACGCGATCACGACATACCTCTTGCTCCGTGATCTAGCGGTATTTTTGCCTTTAAACCAAAATCCGTGATGTGTACGTAAATACATAGGAAATATTAATATTTATCTGTTTACTGTAAACTGCGGCATAAATGTCAACGGAGAATACATCTCACACCTCCGTTTTGCGGATGACATAGTCATAATAGCTAGCTCGCTGGAGGATCTTAGCGGAATGCTAAACGGCTTAAACGTAGCGTCCCAGCAGGTTGGCCTCGGTATGAACTTGGACAAGACAAAAGTCATGTATAACGACCATGTCGTACCGAGATCAATCTGCGTTGGTAATGCCACTCTAGAAGTTGTGGAAAAATACATCTACCTTGGACAGACTATACAATTAGGCATAGCCAACTTCAGCAAAGGAGCCGACAGACGCATTCAGCTAGGATGGGCGGCATTCGGGAAGCTGCGCCACATCTTCTTATCAAACATATCCCAGTCTTTGAAGACGAGAGTTTTCAACTAGTGCGTTCTTCCAGTGCTGTCGTACGAAGCAGAAACGTGGACACTAACAGTGGGTCTGGTCCACAAATTTAAGGTCGCTCAGCGGGCTATGGAGAGAGCTATGCTCGGTATTTCTCTGATGGATAAAGTCCGTAACGAGGAAATCCGTCGGAGAACCAAAGTTACTGATATAGCCTTCAAAATTAGTAAGCTGAAGTGGCAATGGGCTGGACATGTCTGTCGTAGAACCGATGAACGATGGAGTAGACGAGTTCTAGAGTGGAGACCACGTACGGGAGGACACAGAGTGACCTGAGGAAGGTCGCTGGTGGGGGTTGGCAGGAGATCGTGTGAAGTGGCGAGCCTTGGGGGAGGCCTATATCCAGCAGTGGAGAGACACAGGCTGATGATGATCTGTTTATCTGACTTTGACCGCTGTTATTAATTTCGACCGGACGCAGACCCGGTATGTCGTGCAGGACTTAACCGGCGAGAAATCATCACGTGGGAACCGGCCTTAACCCGCTGTCTTTACAAAACTCTTCAAAAACATCTAATAAACAAAGTAACACAATGTTTTAGCTAAAAGGATTTTTAAATTAAAAATGTAGGTATCTAATTAAAATTTGTTACTTAGTAGTTACTACAAAGTTGAAAACAAATCAGAACTTTACGAATATTTACTAACCCAACAAAAGACAAGGGCATTTTTTTATTACTGAGAACGATCTGTAAAATCTAAAAATATTTAAAGACAACATTTACAAATCGTTGCTGGCTTACAAACCCGTCTGCCAAATTCTCCAGATATATGAAAAATACTTAATAAATACTTAATAAGTATGATGTACAGAAATTATATGCATATGTCAGATAATATATAAATTTATAAAACAAAAAATAATAAAAAATAAAAAAACGTCATCTTATAATCTAAATAATAATATTGATATGTCAATTAAACATAAATTCATAGGTGTAAATGGGCCGTGTCATCTTATATTCTAATAGCATATCATCACGACCGTTTCCCTTTCGCGGTGGTCAGAAACCACGCTTATTAATAAGCGGATTCACATTTAGCTAACCTTTACGTTAGGCCAATCGTGACAAGTGGCAAGGTCGTCGAAGTCTCCAGCGTACCGTTCGAGAAATATCACAAATAAATTAAATATTAATTAAATGTATTCTAATAGCATTAACGTTAATTAATATTCGTGGCTGTAAAATGGCCGTGTCACCTTACAATCTAAATACAACGTCTGGGACGCTGTGGTCTAGGGGCTGTAATACATCAAAAACAGAATAAGTCGCCATAACTCACATATACTGCGTGCAATTTATTAAAAAGCAAATATTTTTATATTATGATCTAGAATAAAAATAAAGAACAACCTATTTTTTATTTTAATTATTCAGTAATAAATTCTTTAGTTATGGTGTAGAGAAATTATCCTAAAAATATCGCCACTCATACTGAGCCTAATCTAGTAGGTAGCGGAAGGTTGACAATCACATTGACGTAATTCTTTCTTTCTCTATTTCGTCTCTCGGTTGAGAGCCAGGACAATTAATAATAACACTTACTGCCGGATGGAGAAAGCTTTTTTCTGGAGGAACTGGGCTGAAGACACGCATTTCCTCAATCGTGCAATCACGCATTCTTACTGTCTTCGGTCACTTGTCGCGGTGTGAAGATACATCCATTAAGCGCCTAGTAGTTAAGGGAAAAGTCGATAGCAAGATGATGCGTCGTAGGTTTCCGATGAGGTGGACTGATCAGGTTAAAGCAGCAATGGACCACCCCTTACATGAGTGCACCAAAAAGGCTGCAGTTCGAGAGGAGTGGCGATGGTTTGTTAAGCGTGCCACTGACACTCAAGTGACGACCACGACTACTCTGCCAAGAGTGTAGCGACTAAGAATGATAGTCCTTTTCTATAACAGTAACGCACCCTACAGGTATATGTCTGGCAGTCCTTATAGAAGCACCACACAATGTACAGTACTTTTTTGTTTTACTTCACCTTACCAGATTACTCTGTACGGGAAGGACATTTGATAGGCGTTTAGGTAGAATTTCAGCAACGCAATTTATAATAAATGTACGTAAGAAAAGTGTATTTCTCAATGGTACATGCTGTTTGGGTTAATTTTTTTAGGTTTTACGGAAAGCGAATGTAGGAGAATCTAGACATCACTAATCTAGCACTATCATCACCAGCCTGTCTCTCTTCACTGCTGGATATAGGCCTCCACTTCACACGATCTTCTGCCACCCGGATTCTTTTACAGTATCAGCAGTCCGCCAGTGGAACCGGCTTCCACTTAACGTTCAAAAGGCTTAAGTACTTAAGTGTTTTAAAAACTTACTTTCCTTACACCTTCACAAAAAGCAAGACTCGTCTTATCACACATAAGACATAATCTCTCTAAATTGGTATAATATTGTATGTATTTTATATATATTTATTATGTATTATATGAACTTGTGTTATTATATTATATTGATATATTAGTGTATAAGTATTTTAGCTTAAGATGCTAGTAAGTTTAGGTTTTTTATTTAAATCCCCATTTTATATTAGTTATTTAATGCACCCACAATCATTGCTCACTATCCCAAAGATTAGCTGGTAGAAAATCTCACTAGACATTAAGTTCGCCTATGTACATTTATATGTGTTTTTTTTTTAATTGTGCAATAAATAATTTATCTACATATATATCTTATCCATTCCCCACAAACGACCTTTCTCAGGTCAACTGTCTCTTTGGCAGAGGGTCTTCCAGTACGTGGTCTCCACTCCAGAACCCGTCTACTCAATCGTTTCGATAAACGATGTTCTGCGAGAGACGTATCTAGCCCATTGCCACTACAGCTGGCTAATTTTGAAAGCTATGTCGGTAACTTTGGTTCTCTGACGTATGTTAACGTTTCTGACATTTGAGCACAGCTCTTTCCATAGCTCGCTGAGCGGTCTTGAACTTTTGGACCAGACCCACTGTCAGTGTCCACGTTTCTTAAACCATACGACATTACTGGAAGAACATTCATTCATTCATTCATCATTATTACAGCACCTTGAACAACCTAGACCTCCACTGCTGGAGATGGGCCTTCCAGAACATATACTGGAAAATTTGGCTTACACTCGCCACGCTGGCCAGACGGCTTGGCGAGGATATGATGTTAATTTATTATGACAATTTATTAACGATTCCACAAGTTGGTATTAGTGAAACCGGGACCGACGGCTTAACGTGCTCTCCGAGGCACGAGAACGGTGGTGTTGTAAATCTATGACAAATGTACGTAAGAAAAGGGTATTTCTCATTGGTACATGTTGGATGAACTGGTTTGAACCGACCTTTGTAGGATTTAAGGAACGCGTTCTTACAACCGAGCCACCACCGCTTGGGAAGAACACACTGGTCGAAAATTTTTGTCTTCTATATCTAGCACTATACTGACCTAACAATATATAGAAGTATTGTGCTTTAAAATGTTTAGTATGGAGACCATAACGTAAAATTTGGTGAGCGCATTAATTCAAGTGCAACACGAAAATTGCATTAGTCTCACTCGGCGGGCGAATATAATACATCATGTGTCCGACAATACTCGTAAATATTTACGTTAAGCTATTCATCAAATATATTCACTATAATAATACGTTAGTACAATGAATAGCTTCTAATACTACTATACTATTATGTATATCTACTATAATAGGTATATATTGATGAGTATTTATGTAGTCTATATATACATACTATATTGGAGATGGGGGCTTCTCAACATCAAAATAACTTGTTAAAATGTAAATAAAATTATATTAAAATAAAAATACATCTTTAGATATTGACTTTTGGAAATCAACAAGATCCGATTGTCAGAATGACATTCGCGATCTTTTTTACGACGGATACTTGAGGATTACTAAGAACCTTATTTCAACACTTCCCCTTACTCAAGTACCTGTGTAATAAAACAAAATATAAAGAATACAAGAACTAAACCTAAATTAAACAAAACATACTACAATAAAATTATTAACATTAAATTAAAATAAGATTACCTATAAAACAAAATAAAATATAATTACACTATGGTATCAGATAATCCTAATTCGTTAACAAAATAAATATGTTTAACTTTAGGTAAAGCTTTAGTTAAGACATCAGCAACTAATTCTTGACTTGCTTTATATTGAATATTAACTAAACCTTCATTTACAGCATCTCTTACAAAGTGATGGCAAATATCAATATGTTTAGTACGTCTATGCGTTTGTGAGTTTTTAATTATTTTATGGGCACTCTGATTGTCATTGTAAATTGTAATTGGAGTTTGTAGAACAGAAATCTCAGAAAGTAAATTAATAATAAATTTAGCTTCCTTAACCGCATTACCTAAACAATAATATTCAGCTTCGGTACTGGAACAAGCCACAACGCCTTGTTTACGCGATTCCCAATTAATAGTACAATCGCCGTATTTAACAACAATACCTGAATACGATTTTCTGTCAACAATATCGCCGGCCCAATCAGCATCAGCAAATATATCAAAATGACTATCTCCCTTTTTAAATAATAAACCATAATTCATGGTCCCAGCTAAATATCTAAGCACATGTTTTGCAGCTACCCAGTGTGTTTTATCAAAACACGAATTAAACTGGCTTAATTTGCTACAAGCAAAAGATATATCCGGTCTGGTACAAACAGCTAAGTACATTAAACTGCCTATCAATTCCCTATACGGATATGTGTCGTCACATTGTGACGCTTTATTTAATTGAAGATTAACTTGCATTGGAGTGGATACTGGATTACATTGCGCCATCTCAAACTTATTTAATAAATTCCTAATATATTCAGTTTGTGAAAGCTTTAAAACACCAGTTTCAACATTTCTATCCACTTTAATACCTAAACAATGTTTAACAGGCCCAAGAAGTTGAATTTTAAAATTCCTCTTCAAAATATTGATTAATTCAGTTTTTAATAAAATGTCATTACAAAAAATAAAGAAATCGTCAACATACAAAGCTATAATAATTTTCTTATCATTAATATTTTTGTAATAAACACATTTCTCACATTGTGATTGTTTAAAATCAATATTTATTAAAACATTATGTACCTTTAAATTCCAAGCACGACTGGCTTGCTTGAGGCCATAGATACTCTTTTTGAGTAAACAAACTTTATGCTTCCCCTCAACCTCAAAACCGGTAGGTTGCTCCATATAAATGGTTTCACATAAATCACCATTCAGGAAGGCGGTACTAACATCAACATGTTCAATATCCATGTCATGTTCTACTCCTAATGCAAACAATGTGCGTAAAGTAGAATGTCGAACTACAGGTGCAAATGTTTCATCGTAGTCGATACCATATTTTTGTGAATAACCTCTGGCAACAAGACGAGCTTTATATTTGCAAAAATTACCATCTGCATCAGTTTTCTCTTTGAAAACCCATTTGCATTTCACAATATTAGTATTTTTCGGACGATCTACTAATTCCCAAACCTTATGAGTTATCAGAGAATCGAACTCGACCTTCATGGCTTCCATCCATCCTTCACTATTAATTGAAGTGGTTACCTCTTTATAATTTCTAGGTAAGTTTTCGGAATAGAAATTAAGTTCATAATCCTTTAGCCATGTGGGTAAACGTCGTTCTCTCTGTGGTCTCTGGGGTAGATTTGATGATGATGATTGCTCATCGTTGACAGGAGATGTAAGGTCATTGCTCTGCATGTCACCTTCATCAACTGATTCATTCATCTGTAAATTATTATCCTCATTATTTTGTACATTATCGCTATCAATAATTTGTACATTATCATTGTTATTAGTTTCATTATTTTGTGTATCATGGTCAGGATTAACTAAAGAAGAAGATGGAATTACTGCACGATTAGAATTGTTATTTACATTAGTATTTACATTAATAGAAATACTATCAGTAATAACATCATTATCATTAATATGTACAGGTTCAACATCCCTTTTATTTTCTATGAAAATAACAGATCTAGCTTTAATTAAACTGCCATCTGAAGGATCAGTTAATCGATAACCTTTAGTATTTTTACAATAACCTACCATTATATACAGTTTAGATTTAGGATCTAACTTCTTACGTTGTTGTCGTGGAGTCAAAGCATATGCTTTTGAACCAAAAACTTTTAAATGACTTAAGTCAATTTTTGATCCAGTCCAGACTTCCTCTGGAATAGAATTCACGATAGCAGCAGTAGGTGAAATATTTTTTAGATACACGGCGGTAGAAACAGCTTCCGCCCAATACTTTTTACCTAAACCAGCATCTTGAAGCATACAACGCGCCTTTTCCATAATTGTCCTATTCAGACGTTCAGCAACACCATTTTGCTGAGGCGTGTGTGGTACAGTTGTTTCATGGATTATACCATACTTCTTAAGAAAGTTACTGAAACTTTTATTGCAATACTCTGTACCGTTATCGCTTCTGATGCATTTAATTTTTAAATTAGTTTGATTTTCAACCAAATTTTTAAAATTAATAAAACATTTTAATACACTAACCTGATCTTTCCTATTAAGAAAATAAACAAATGTTTTTCTAGAAAAATCGTCAGTAAAAGTAATAAAATAACGCATATTTCCCCAACTGGTTTCGGACATAGGTCCACATAAATCCGAGTGGATTAATTGTAACTTTTCAGTTGCACGTTTGGCTTTGCCTTTGGGAAATATCTTATTTTGTTGTTTTCCTTCAATACAGGAAACACAAGGAGACAACGAACCGTTAGGAAACGAAATACCAGTACATAAACTGTCTCGTAGCATTAACATACCTTTCATGCTTAAATGTCCTAATCGTCGGTGCCATAGTTCGAGATCTGAAGATACCAAACCAGTATTATCACTGCCACTGCTACAATGTGCTGTGGGTTGCTCCAGTACGCTCGATTTTAAAACATTTTTGAGATCTAATTTGTATACGCCACCAGAGTTAGAGGCTGTGAACTGACAAGCCCCAATTACATTTACATCTGACTTATCATAAACGCTACATTTCTTGTCATCAAAAACTAAAATATAACCTAGTTTAGTCATTTTATTAACAGATAGTAAATTAGCGGTTAAATCCGGTACATATAAAACGTCAGAAATGGTTTTAGAAACATTGTTCTTAAGTGTTACTTTAATATCGCCTATACCTTGACTATATAACTTATTATTATTAGCTTCAGTTATTTCGGCTTTATTATGAACACTAGAAAAATTATGAAACCAATCATTACGATATGACATATGAGTCGTACAACCAGAGTCTATTAACCAAGAACTATTATTACCAAGAGTACTAACCAAACTATTGTGGGTTGTATAATTTAAAATGCTACCTTTCTTTTTAGAATGAGCACCTGAATTTTGCTTAGATGTAGAAGGAAGAGGTGAAGAATGTCGTCTATGCTTATTCTTCTTGAACTTATTTTTATCCACTTTTAACTCTGGGCATAAAGGTTTAATATGACCTTCCCTGTTACAATGGTGACAGATAGGAACAAACTTATTAGCATTATTTGCATTCAGTGCTTTTCCATCGTCTCGTTCAATACAATTATTTCTTCTAACATCATTTTGTAATAGTCGCGACTTAACAAATTCACTCGTCAACTTTGTTTGAGATCCTTCAATCGCCATTACTAAAGCATCAAATTCATCAGGCAAACCAATGAGCATATACTCAGCCATTTCCTCATCATCGATGATACAGTCAATGTCGGCAAGTTCTTGACATAAAGATAAAATTGCCCCTAAATATAAATCCATGGAATTAAATTCCTTATATTGGATGTGTGAAAGTCGTTTCCTTAAATGCAAACGCCGGCTTAAACCAGGACTTTCATAGGCTTTTTGTAAATTTATCCAGGCTTCATGTGCAGTTTTACAATTCCTCACATGAGGGTAACACACCTTATGAACGCACAAACAAATCTTTGCGTAGGTTCTTTGGTCTCTCGTAACATCAAATAAATCGCCATATGACAGATCGATGTATTCCCATAAGCCGCAGTCTAATAGTACTATCTTCATTTGAAATTTCCAAGTACTATAGTTTTTGGCACCCTCCAATTTCTCAATATTAGCATGAGAATTGTTAATAACATAAGGAGAAGGAACGGACAAACCTGAATTGGGTGTTTCTGCCATTTCAAACAATATTTGTAATAATCGTAGAAATCATGAAATATTTTCCCGAAATATTATGCAGAATAGCATCGGCCCATAACCTATTGGAGATGGGGGCTTCTCAACATCAAAATAACTTGTTAAAATGTAAATAAAATTATATTAAAATAAAAATACATCTTTAGATATTGACTTTTGGAAATCAACAAGATCCGATTGTCAGAATGACATTCGCGATCTTTTTTACGACGGATACTTGAGGATTACTAAGAACCTTATTTCAACATACTATTTATGTTGTTTATTGGTTAGAATTGACAAATGACCGCTAATATTTGAGATAAAGAGATTTATTGAGTTAAAAACTTATAACAAAAAAAAGAACGATATTTAATCTATAATATAAATACATCTTAAACTTAAACTATTTTAAGTACATTTGTTATGCTGGTCAAGTGTAGGCGAAATTCTCCAGATATATTTCCTTAACAAACCAGACACACCTCAATACCTGAGAGACAGCTTTACTTTTCAAGGCTCAATCCATAATCGAACTCTTCGCTCTTCTTCTAACTCCACCCTTTCCATCCCTTCCCATCACACCGCTTTTGTTTCTCTAATTCGTTTACTGTTGTAGCTGCAAATCTTTGGGTACCTTTAGGTATTAAGCAAGCTCCAAATCGAGTCATCTTCAAAAATATGGTTCACAAACACTTTATTTCTAACTAGACTGTCCTAAATGTATGTCTCTTTTTTATTTTCACACTATCCTCAATTACAGCAACATAATATTTCACTTCCCTCATCATGTAAGTAGTTTTATTTTATATTATTGATATGTATATATTTATATATTGCGTATTTATGTATTAGTGTGTAATATGGTTATGTATATATTAATACTGTTAAGAATAACTTAATTAATGATGCATCTACCATCTAAACTGTCTAAGTGTCCCAAAGGTTTGGCTGTCAGAGAATGCCTAGCGGCATTAAGTCCGCCTTTGTACTTAGTGCAATATAGTTTTTAAATAAATAAAAAAATATAAATATATGTTTTGAAAGCCCATCATATTGGAGGATTAGAACTCTGTATTCTAGGGGCATACAATAAACAGCCATACCAGTCTTTTTAAAATTTTGAGGAAAGCTCTTACTTACAATCGACACACCACCGGGCGGTGTTATTATTAAGCGTTAAAAAGAAGTTATTTCAAAGTCCCAATATATGACTTTCAAATGATAACAGAAACTAAAACTTCCGAACGTATAGCACTCACGCTAAAAGTTTGATCAACATAATTTATTCGGGACACTCAAGTGGCCCACACGGTTGTGAACATAGACACACTATCTCATCATTCAGACCGGACACTTTATATATTCGTCAAAGTCTTAATTATGTAAAAGAAAAAATATCATCACGACCGTTACCCTTTCGGGGTAGTCAGAAACCACGCTTGTAAATAAGCATATTCACATTTAGCCAACTTTACTATAGGCCAATCATGCCAAGTGGCAAGCTCGTCGATGTCTCCACCGTACCAAACTCGAGAAATATCACAAATAAATTAATTATTCATTAAATGTATTTATTTACATTAATTAATATTTTTGCGTCTCGACCAGGAATCGAACCCGGTACCTCCGAGTCTAAATCCACGGACTTAACCGCTAGACCACGGAGGCAGTCTTAATTATGTATAGTATATTTTTTACTAGAATAGTTAGTAATCGAAGGTTAGGCTAATATTTGTTTAGTTATTAATTACACTAAACATTTTAGAAGTTGACATTAAGAAATACGTGCGATCATAGATGGCACGATAATATATACACACAATTATAGCCTTAAAACAGCACCACCTGGCAGTCGAGAAGAACGAAGGCTGTCGCTCTGTCGGCGTCTTTCTCGATATCGAGAAGGCGTTTGACAGAGTCTAGCACGACGATCTCTTATACAAACTTCTCTACATGTCGGTCCCAGCAATGGCAGTCAGGATTTAGGCGTCGTTCCTGGAGGGTGGTGAACGGGTTTGCATTGTATCAAAAACCTATTTTTCTAAGTGCATCCTTTAATATTATTATTTTTAAAGTAAGCACAATAAATTTGTATCAACCTGATGGGACCAATTATCTCTGGATATATCCGCAATGGAAGTAACATTAGTCCGTACTATCATCCGAAGCTGATTAACATTTAGCCAACTCTACAATAGGCATCATAATAAGTAACAAACTTGTCTATGTATCTATTGTGCCAGACCATATAAATATCATAAATTTAGGTTTCTCAAATAAATTAAATTTTTTTTTTTTTCTTTGACCAGGAATAAAACTCGGTACCTCCGCGTCTAAATCTACATACAATTAGTTAACCACTAAACCACGAAGATTTATCAATGCTTTTATCTAAATGTTATCGTTTGAATATATTGTACCAAAGCTGTAACCTCTTTGCTAAATTTAAAGTCAGCTGCTAAAATAGCTTAAAAGTTGGACCTGTCTCCAATATATGTCTATGATTAGCGGATGTAATTTTTTCTCTATTCGTTTGAGATCCGCTCTGAATCCGTAGCGGGCGATTTTTCAGTAAACGGTTTTTCTGAACTTCAATCGTGCAACGCGGTCACGTAGATTTTGCTCCCAGCAGAGCGGACACACTGATATACAATGGGTAGCACTAAAGAATAGAAATGACTGAAATCAAACAAAGTGACGTCAGTGCCTACCACTATGGCTTACGAGATAATTATAAGACAAACTTACAGGTAACCGCGTCGTGCAGTTGGACTTATAGATATTGCTGCACGACAACAACTTACACCTTTTTCTAATTTTATACTGACCACGACATCCTGCCCACCTGATGGTAAGCGGTACGTGAGGATCAGATATGGGAGCAACTGACGCCAGCCACTAACGGCCGATATCAGTCCGTACCATTATGGCGGCCTATCAAGATGTTTTTCCACACTTTGCTTGAAGGACTCCAGATTATAGGAATAGGGGCATACTGGCTGGGTGAGCATTCCACATTTTCAGCATGAGGCATATGTAAGTCACCAAATTTATAAATAAATTCTACTTTGCGTTGCGGAGTCAGTTAAAAGTAAATTATCATCACGACCGTATCCTTTGCGTATTGAAACCACGTTTTTTAAACTTAGCCAACTTTTCGCAAGTTCAAATTTAGCCATCTTCTCTGCCGGCGCATTATAACAAGTGGCAAGCTGTCGATATTTCTGGCGTACCAGATTCGAGAAATGTCATATTTTTTTGTGTGTACTCGACCAGGATTTGAATCCAGCACCTACTGGTTCAAATTTACAGTCTTAACCGCTAGACTACGGAGGCAATGTACTACTACATAAGTATTTCAACTATATAAGAATTTTTTATTTAATTTGTTAACGTCGTGATTTGTTTTTTTTTTTTTTTTCATTTTTAATATTTTTATACAGTTTATTTAATTATTATATTTTAGGGTTTCTCTATTTTTGATTACCATCGTCGTGATTTGCTTATTTTTTTCTAATTGCACAGATATCTTATTTCGGATATTAATTTAATGATACCACAGACAATTATTTTAGAAAGAGAATAATGACGATATACAGTTTTCGTAGCGTTGAAAACTTGTAATCGCTTTGCTTCGAACGACTGTTTAGATTGGCTTAAAGCCTCAGCGCTTTGAAGTAAAAAATATCCAAGTTGAACACGGCCATAGTGACCGCCTCCGTGGTCAAGTGGTAACAAACGTTGCCGTGAACTCGGGAGGTCGTGGGTTCGATTCCCACCGGGGGCAAGTTGTACATTGTATAATTTGTCTCGGTCTGGGTGTTTATATGTATAATATGTATATATTTACAAAAAAAAAAGTATAATATGTAGTTTATCAACCATCTAGTTTCCATAACACAAGCCTCGTAGCTTACTACGGAAACTAGATGGCGCTGTGTGACCTGTAGAGATCCAGAAGATGCTTGTAGGATCCGTTGTCAGCCCGGTAAAACATACGTTTAGCTAGGCCGACAACAAATGCCTCGATAGTACTTGGAAATTCGTTGAATTATAATGGAAATATTCTGAGGTAGTTAAGGCATTTGGGATTGCAAAAATTCGTTTACCCAGCTCTTTTATGAATTTGTGGGTATCAAGAGAATATACCCCCATAGTAGATTAATTTTATTGGTAGATTGATAAAAGTATCAAATCGAAATCCAACACAAACACATCAACTGGCCTTTTTGTTTCTGGTGACCAGTCGGTGCTGTAAATCTCCCTTAGCTTATAAAAAAACGCAGTGATTTGCAGCATTCTATTACTCGTATGAATCGAGCTTTTCAGACAAAAAACAATTTAAACGACACTGCATTTTTTTGTGCATTTTTTTTGCAAATCAGTCTATTGTCGGTCGCAAGCCAGAGACACCATTCTTATTATGACTTACCCACACACGATGGACCCGGCACATGGTGAATCCATGGAATGCTTAGAAATTTGTCTTTAACTCATATTTAACATCTATATTTTTCTCAGTGTATGATTTTAAGACTTGTTTTTTTAGTCGTCAAATACAAATTGCCGCTTACGTCGTTTTTCCAGTGAAGTCTCGTATAGAGGGAAAATGCTGTCGTGCGACAGTAATTCTTTGAAAAAGGTTTTGACAGGCTACCGGCAGCAAAGCTCGGCCAACAAGAATGGATTTACTACGTCAGTTGTGAACTCGAAAAAATTTAAACTGTTAGTTGCAGAACAGTCTACCATTTAAAACTTAAAATATAGACTAGCTGTTTGACCTGGCTTCGATAGTATAAAGTAAAGCATCATCACGATATTACGAGTATACCTTGGTCAGAAACCACGCCTTTTTTAAGAAGCAGATTTTCATTCTGACAACTTCACTATGAGCCGATGTCTCTAGCGTACCAGACTCGACAAATATCAAATTAAAGAAATTATTTTAGTTTTTATATTTCTTTCAGTTAATTAGAAAAATTTATTTATCCCATCTATTTTAGAACCAACCGGTCTGAGTCGAAACGATGGCACGCGTCCAGACGGAATGACATTAGTTCCTTGGGGATTGGGTCAATCCCTGGTATGGGATTTTACCTGTTGGGATTCCCTAGCCCCTTCCCACCTTCAAAGAACTTCTGTTAGAGCTGGTATTGCAGCGGAACAAGCTCAGATCAGCAAGCGTCGAAAATATGAAACTATTTGCAATAGTTACTTTTTTTCGACGACGTTTGCTGTAGAAACGATGGGCCCGTGGGGATCGGAACTTAAAGCCTTTTATAAAGAAATTGTTCCAAGGCTCATTGACGTCTCTGGTGACAATAGGACTGGCAGCTTTTCTCCCAAAAATTAAGTATCATAATTCAAAGGGGAAATGCTGCTAGCGTATTGGGCACCATGCCATAAGATAGCGATTTGGAAGAGCTATTTTTTATAAGTATTTTTTTTTTCTATGTATTATTATATTTTTTTGGTTTAATTTAGATTTTGATGAATTGCCTCCGTGGTCTAGCGGTTAAGTCCGTGGATTCAGACTCGGAGGTACCGGGTTCGATTCCTGGTCGGGACACAAAAATATTTATTAATGTAAATGAATACATTTAATTAATATTTAATTTATTTGTGATATTTCTCGAGTTTGGTACGGCTGGAGACATTGACGAGCTTGCCACTTGTCATGATTGGCCTATAGTAAAGTTGGCTAAATGTAAATCCGCTATTTATAAGCATGGTTTCTGACCACTCCGAAACCACACCATACTTTTTGTAATATAGTTTATTTAATATTGTAATTCTGTTATATTGTTTGTATATTAGATAAATACATTAATATTTAGAAAAAATAATAATAATACAAAATAAACATTTTATCTTTATCGTGTGTGGTACGTTTAAAGTGGGTATCGATATTTTGCCATCGGTATCTGGCGTGGGGCGGGCGGCGGTGGTAGATTGATGACCGCCCGCCCTGACGTGCTCATTCCGTTCACTCGTTTAGTGGACACGAAGTTTTTCAACTGTTTCACGTTGTTTTCCAAAGTATGCACTCATAATTTTTAAAATTAAGAATATAAGAAAATAAAGCTGGTTCTTTCCTCGCCCAGAGAATCAGCATAGCGATTTAACGAGGAAATGGGGCCAGCATTCTTGCCACCATGCCGCGCCGATACGATTTATATTTAAATTAGGTTTTGTATGTAGGTTTTTTTTTTGTTTTATCTCTTAATTTTTATATCTTATTATTAATAATTACTATAGATAGTAAAATGTAGATTAATATTAATATTAAGGATAGGGATATAAGTCCCGTCCGCGTGGAATGGTGGCAAGAACGCTGGCTGCATTTCCCCACTGAATTGCAATACTGATTCTTTGGGCGAAGAAAGAGCCAGCCCTCTTGTCACCGGAGGAGACAACAAGACGCGGTGTTATGTCTTTTTAAAACTTTTTTGCGCTTGGACTCCATGTGCCCAGAGTTTTTACAGCAAACGGCACAAATATGTAATCTTTTAATATACTTACATACTAATACATACACAAATACATACAAATAAAACTACATAGGTACATACGTCCTATGAATATACATAAATATAATATATCTACTATATGATGACTATAATGAGAGAAATAAATATAGCAGAGAGTGTATTAAGCTTATGGTGAATTTAAATAGTGCGCATAGACCAGTTTCTTAAATAAACTATAAAGGTCAGTTCGAACCCCGGCATTTACCAAAATACACTTTCATAAGTACATTTGTCATGGACTCGTATATTTACTCTTACATACTCAAATTATATTGTTTATTCAATATTTATATTAACTTTATAATTAAGTATTATTACGAATATAAAATTGTATTTAATTTTTCACTATTTATTTGTTAAGTCAATGTTTAACATGTATTACGACCTCTAACTAAGCACTATAACATTTTTTATTTCAACGGGCTCCAGTAAAATTGGATATTTACCTTAAAAAACGAAACACCATGACTTATAATTTATATCCGGGCATTTCAATCAGCAAATTTTGATTACTATTTTTTTTTTCTCATTTTCCATTATTTTACTATATACTTATATGTATATTATTTAGTTGTGTTTGTTCTATAGGTATTGTTTTTAAGCTTATCCCTATTATTATAATATTTTTTTGCAAAATCTATGTTTGATATTTAAGTGGAAACTTTGCTGGATTGTGTAACTTTTAGAATTGTTGTAATTATGATTTAAGATCTGTATGTTTCCTGAATAAATAAAAAATAAAAATATTATTTATATCCGGGCATACCAATCTTGCCGTTAAAAAGCGATAGGACCAATCATTTGACCAGAAAAAGACCATAAAAGGTTGTAATAAAATGACTGTTAGTTTCAATGTTAGACATGAGTAAGTTTAGCATAACCGTGTTTACGTTAAATAAATAAAATAATATACATAGTATCTGTATAGTATCTAATATTATATAGTTTTAAAATAAAATAAATTAAAAACTAATCATAAATTTAAATACTAAAATATAAATCGGTTTAATGCGGCAATTTCTGCTGAGAACCCAAGCTGTGCAAAGTCGAGAGGATGGACCCATGGGGACACTCAGCCAAGCGTCCGGCCAAGGAGTAGTCCAAACGGCTAACGGAAAAGTCTGGAGACAGGAAAGCTGGCAATTATTTATGCCAACGTATTAGCCTCGCTTTACAGAAGGCAAATGTTGCCAGTCTTCTGGCAACTATTCCCGAAGGGTCATGTCTAGAGGACATTTTTTTTTTTAAATATGTATATCTACTATAATAAGTATATATTGATGAGTATTTATGTAGTCTATGTATACATACTATTTATGTAGTGGTATAGATCCTCTCCCGTCCCTAAATCCATACGCACAATTTCGCGACGTCGAGTGAAGCGGTCGTGTTGCCGCGCACACGCATAAAATACTAATATTTAACAATTATAAAATTATTTGTATCAGTCACCGGCCGGTGTATTAAAAGTCCACTAAAAATAACCCCCTTGCATTTTGTCTATGTAGTTTATTGGTTAGAATTGCACCCCACATATTTATACTGTCTCACTCTCCCAAAGGTTAGCTAGTAGAAAAAGCCGAAATGGCTTTAAGTCCGCCTTTGTAAATAAAGTGCAATAAAGTATTTAATATTAATAATAATAATTATTATTTAGAATTTGTACCTTACTATAAATACCTAAAATATAAAAACTATTCCGCAAAATAAACTAAGGGCATACCACCTGAGAGGATACCTAAAACGCTCGCCGCCTTTCCTCGTTAAATAATAAGGGAAATATTTTGTTTAAGTTATGGTATTTACCCAGAATTTGTGATTATCAAGCGAATAAAATAAAAGTTTTTTTTTACTATGACATAAGTCCCTAACACTGTGACGGCTTGACTGTACATGACGGCAATTTGAGCCTGATCCCGAAACGTCTGAATACACGTTACGGGGTTTATTGGAACGAACGGTGTATACTTCCTCGCCGATCAGTCCGCCTAATACCTATTTGTTGTTCTCATTGAAAGTAGTTGCCATTTGCAATGGTGTCAAATGCTAATTTTGACTTTTAAGGAGAACTAATATTGTAAGCTTGCCGTGTTAATATTTATATAGAAATAACATCGCTTGAAACAAGAGAATAATATTTTATGAATTTGTGAGTATCAAGTGAAAAAAAAATATAGTTTCTAGTCCACGGAGTTAAAGCATATGCATCGCGTGCGTAAACGTATACGTGTTTTAAAATATAGCAACACATATAACAAGATTATTATGATAGCAAAAAGTTTAATTAAAATCTCAGTCCTAAAGTATATAAGTCAATGTCAAAAGGTCAATAAAAAGCACCCCGTCTTAGTAAACAGAACTGCCTCGTCATTAGACCGAAGGGAAACATTCGGACCAATTATGTAAGGACTCTTCCAGGAGAAAAACGTCAGATAGGACCCGTAATGATGACGTCACGCAGCTCATCAATCTATGCCTTCGCGCCGGACCGATGAATTCATACAAACGCCTAATAGAAAATAACTGTAAAAAAAATGCAAATTGTCACGTAGACTTATTTAATTGTTACACGTCTGTACTGAGGTCGTATTCCGACGATTAACAACCAATAATTTTAATTTAAAAAAATGGTCTATTTGCATTTCTTAAATGGCTCCTAACAAGATACCTACTTAGTGTATGTATATATATTGTATTGTATGTATATGTATGTGTATGTATTGTATTGTATGTATTATTGTGTGTATGTATTTATGTGTATATAATTTACATATTGTTTATTGCTTACAATGTGATCGTTTAGTTATAATAAATTTGATTTTTACTAAGGTTGGCTATCAGAGAATGTCTAGCGGCATTAAGCCCGCTCCTTGTACATAGTGCAATAAAGTTTTAAATAAATAAATAAAAATAAATAATGTCAACGCGCCTGGCCAGCGTGGCGAGTGTAGGCCAAATTCTGCGGAAACTTCTGGAAGGCTCATCTCCAACAGTGAGGTCTAGAACTCTATGTTCGTCAAACTTTTTTTCAGAATTTTCCGTTAGCCGTTTGGACAACTCCTTGGCCAGAAGCTTAGCTGAGTGTCTCCATGGGCCCATAGTCTCGAACCCAAACGGTGCAAATTCGCAACCTGTACCGAGATTTGCGTATTTGCGCAGATTGGGGTTCTCAGCAGAAACCGCCGCACTTCCCGCCTTGACAGTTTAAAATAGTTATTCCACTTTTACACGATGGGCCCGTGGGGATCGAAACTTAAAGCCTTTTATAAAGAAATTGTTCCAAGGCTCATTGACGTCTATGGTGACAGTTTTTTCTCCCAAAAATCAAGCATCATCATTCAAAGGGGAAATGCTGCTAGTGTATTGGGCACCATGCCACAAGATAGCGATTTGGAGGAGCTATTTTTTTTGTAAGTATTTAATTTTTAATTTCTATGTATTATTATTACTTTTTTTATTTATGACCGCCTCCGTGGTCTAGTGGTAACAAACGTTGCCGTGAACTCGGGAGGTCGTGGGTTCGATTCCCACCGGGGGCAAGTTGTACATTGTATAATTTGTCTCGGCCTGGGTGTTTATATGTATATATTTACAAAAAAAAAATGTATAATATGTAGTTTATCAACCATCTAGTTTCCGTAACACAAGCCTCGTAGCTTACCACGGAAATTAGATGGCGCTGTGTGAAACTAGGTGACCTGTCTGGAAATATTTAATATTTATTATTATTTATTTTAGGTTAGATTTTGTTGTAATATTGTTTATTACTTCGATAAAAAAACTTTTAAAATATGTTTTGTAATAACAAAGGCAATTCGCATTACAAACCCTAGATTTTATTATCACGAAGTATTTTTAATGGACAATATTTCTGCGAGCTGCTGCGGACTGGCTCTTAGCTTGCAGTTTATAGAAACTTACTATTTCAGATGGAGAAATACATAGACGTAGAATTATCGAACATTCCAACATTACATCGAACTGTCTCCGTGGTCTAGCGGTTAAGTCCGTGGATTTAGACTCGGAGGTACTCGGTTCGATTCCTGGTCGGGACACAATAATATTTATTAATGCAAATAAATATGTAATCTGGGTAAACGAATTTTTCAAGAGTGTGGCAATCCCAAATGCCATAACTACCTAAAACAGAATATTTCCATTATAATTCAACGAGGAAATGCGGCGAGCGTTTTAGGTACCCTCCCTGGTGGTAAGCCGTTAGTTTATTTTGTAGAATAGTTTTAATTTGATAAGTATTTTTAGTTTAGTTTTATTTATAATTTGTTTTTTAATCTATTTTATTTTAATATTTTTGTATCTACTTCGAATAAATATGGATGGCATGACGTCAACAGTATCTAGCATCTAGACGCAAAATATCCATTAAATCCTTAACACAAATATATTATTAGTACCTCTCTAAAATGTCCGAAATCCCACCCTCTAGAAATCTGACAAACTACATCTTCTAAAAATTGGCCCAGAACCGAACAAACCCAAATTTCGTTTTAAATCAATTACTAAATTCCACCCGGACAGACATACAAGAAAGCAAGTTAATAAAAACATTTAAATAAAATATGAATATGAAATATAGAACCGATCAGTATATATAGGTCTATGGTAGCGGTTCACAAGAAACTTACAGTTTTAGATGGAGAAATTATTTTTCATTAACGCTCGGGTGCGTTTCAATGCACTGCCAGTTGAATTAAAATCAATTACTTCCGTTATAAGAAAAACAAACTTGGAGAAAATATTCCCCGTGCAGAAAATTTGTTGGAAACTTTCTCGAAAATCGGCTAATCGTGCTCGGGCGAAACACGGGTAATTGCTTCGTCTTGCTTTAATAATTTTGAAATTTTAACTACAAGCGATAGTTGATTTCAAAAATAAGAGAAAATTTTCAAAATTTAGCTGCTTAATACAGTGAACTAAATAAGTGGTCTTCCACCTTACGGATATAATAAGGTTGCTTTTCTTTTGAAAGAGGCCCTGGCAGACCGAGACTCACATATCACGATCAAATAAATAAAACACTGACTGAAGGTGCATTAAAAAGCCTTCGTAACAAAAGGGCATGTATGAAGAGGTTGATGAACGTCGATGAAGCGAAAGAGGTATGTCGTGATCGTGTCAAGTGGCGCTCAATTGTGGTAGGCAGAGGCCTACCCCGCAAGGTGAAGATGTGTATGTATGTATGTATGCTTTTCCTTTAAAACTGGAGTAGTTATGCAAAAAGGATCCAATCACAGATTTTTTAATTTATTATTTTATTTATTTAGGTTCACAAACAGTAACACACATATATATAATAACATTAAAATAAACTGTTACCAACGACGTAAACCACAGATTAAATACATAGGTCATGTCAGATAGTAAGGTTAAACAACAATTAGTAAAAAAAGAAAGATATGAGTAAAGAAGAAGAAAAAAATAAGTAAACAACAATAATAATGTAATAGGATCCAATCCACATTAAGTATTTTTTAAGTCATAGGCTATTGAAGTTGGAAATTAGATTAATATAATAGTACACACTTACACAATACACTTAGAATATGTTAAAAACGATATTTTTATCTAAATATTTCTTGATATTAAAAGATATCCACTTACCTGAGCGATCGTTTTGAATATCTGTGCGACTCTCACTCCCGTTCTCTTCGTTCTTCGCACAACAACCAACTTTCTATACCTCTTCATTCTTCCAGCAGATATTCAGATTCTCTTACCGTGTCTGCAGCTCGTCAATGGAACAGACTACCTCTATTTATCAGACAGGCTCCGTCTTTAAATATATTTAAAAAACTATTATTTTCACACTTCCTTAAAAAACAAAATGAACCCTAATCTCGACATCTTGACATATTAGTATTTATTATATTTATTTATATAGATTGTATTTAGGTATATAAGTATTTGTGTAGGTCGAATTTATGTAATATGTATTAAATAAAATATTTATATTTTTACGTACTTAATTATTTAATTCTAATATATTTACATTTACTTAAAAATCTCATACACCCATCATATAAATCTATCACTCTCCCAAAGGTTAGCTGGTAGAGAATACCTTCATGGTATTATGCTCGCCTATGTACATATTTTTATTTTGTATATTTTGTGTGCAATAAAGAATTTTATTATTATTATTATTATTATATCATCCAAAGAACTTAATTAGCCACCGTAATGAAATTTCAAAAAAAAATGTGGATTGGATCTATTGGATCAATGGCAGGCTAAAACAGTATAAAAAAGTTAAAATTGAGATAAGGGATTTTTTTTTTTTTTTTAATATTGTTACTAACACATATGGAATTTATTAAACGTCAAAAAAAGTCAAACTAATTTTTTTCACGTAAACTTATTACAGGCATGTATGAAACGTCATTAATTTAATTATTTTATTTGATTCTACTTCTGCTAGTAGAAGACTAAGCAGCAAAGTGGTCCAAAAAGTAAGCTGTCAGCAGAAGACCAGCAGCTTAGCAGATTCCAGTGACCTGTTAATGTTTAATCTGACTGAGAAAGAAATCTGCTGGCAAAACTCTATATAAGATTTACATAATAAAACATATCATACACCACAACTATCAATTAATAACCTTTTTGAAATAAAACATTATTATTAAATTAAATAGAGGAGTATGCATATACTCGTAGATTAATTTTAAGATCTTTCTTTCTAAGATCTATAAAACTCACATAAATCTAAATAAAATTATTTGTTACCTGAAATATGCTGCACTCACTTATATTCAAAAGGTGAATAAAGCTTGAAACGACGTCAAAAGCTATTGCTGAGTCGCAAACATTGAATTATGTATGATGACTGGTCATTTTTATAACAACTTTATATACACTCATGAGAAGCCAAAAGGCGTACGAGCCAGAAATTTTAATAGCTAGGCGGACTGATGGTGGTAATTAGTCTAGTCTGCCGGGGCGGAAAAGTATTCACAGTTAGTGCTGATGAAACCTGTAAAGTGTATTCACACGTTTCAGGATCAGTCTCGAATTGCCGTCATGCCCAGTCAAGCCGGCATAGTGCTAGAGACTGATGTCATTCATGCGTGTCTGATTCCAGTTGCTAAATATTCATGGACCTCGCGCTTCACTTGCCATCAGGTGGGCGCAAGGTCGACATGTCGAACTAGTATAAAAAAAAATCGCTTGCCCTTAATCCTGAAAACTCTAAACGTTAAATGTCAAGAGGTCCGACGGCATGACCGTTGGACTATGGTAATTTGGCAAGCCACCAGGTCGTCTAGATGTGAGATGAAGCTAATGTATGTTGCATCCCACATCCAGGCGACCTCGTCAAGCGTGGTAAATGCGGTTGTTTCTGCTGAGAATCTTAAGCTGCAAAAATACACCAGCCTTGGTACAGGTTACGAATTTGTGCTTTTTGGGATCGAGACGATGAACTTTATCAGCAAAGCGTCTGGCCAAGGACTTGTTTAAACAGTTGACAGAAAAGTCTATAGACAGGAAGGCTGGCAATTATTTCTGCCAACGTATTAGCCTCGCTGTACAGAGGAGAAATGTTAGTCTTATTGGGACTATCCCGGATGGGTCGTCTCTGGAGGATATTTTTTATTAGGTATAGTTTATTTATTTTTTTTACTATTTACATAGTTTTTAATTAGTTAAATTTAGGTTTTCCATTTATATCGCGTAAATAATTATAATAAAAAATATGTATTTCTTAATTTTTATTTTAGATTATAATATAAAAATGTTTGCTCTTTAATAAATTCCACGCAGAATAATCGATGTAAATATTTACGATTCATTGCAAACAAATTTAATGTTTACAAAATACGCTCAGCTGTAAATATCCACTTGGTGGCGCCATCCATAGCTGCTGCGATCCAAGCGCAACAAAATATTTCATTCCGCGCGACAGTCAGAGCTCCATGGTTAGTCATGGTGCAACACCGTCCTCCACGACGACCTGAAGATGGAGACCATCGAGCAGTTTGTGGCCAGGCTCTCGAAGTCCATGTTCGATCGAGCCGACCACAGCCGCTTCGACCATCTTCGGGGAATCGCACCGCTGCACGCACGGCCACCGGAGGGCCGTCCGATGCCCCGTGAGATCCTGGGGGCAGAAGCGTAACCAGCAGTTACTAACAACATTCAACTGCTAGATCCTACAGTGGTCCCTTCCCCGGCGGCTCAAGTCGCCGAAGTAAAATAAGGAATCAGCGGGCCGTCGCCCACCTAGATTAACGCACGCTTAATGGGGATAACCCCGGAGCGAAGATGACTACACAAATATCTTCTGATACGCAGACACCTACATATTTAGGGAGTAAAGGATCACAGACAAATGTCAATCTTTATATCCAAAATATTTCTAACCTTATTAACAGATTAGATTTTATCAATATTATTAAAAGATTGTGCTTTGTGTTATAATATAATTTTTAAATGCCCAGAGCTACTAAGTCAAAGGTCGCCGTCCATTCTCCGCCCGACGCGAGAGGGCGCCAGGTGTCACCAAAACGATTATCAAATACACAAACCGCACAAACGGCCTCCTGTTATCGCTTTCTGCCGATCGCTATTCCAAATTTATTGCTCGTTTCGTTTGCACTGTGATATACTTTTTCCCAAAACCACGCTCTATTTTTCACCGCTTCCATGTTAAAGTTTGATCTAGTCGCCGGTTTTCTTATTCTGTTTGGCAATCTGTTTAAAAAAAAAAGTTAAATATCATTACGACCGTTTCCCGTTCGGGGTGGTCAGAAACCACGCTTATAAATAAGCAGATTCAAATTTAGCCAACTTTACTAAAGACCAATCATGACAAGTGGCAAGCTCGTCGATGTCTCCAGCGTACCAAACTCGAGAAATATCACAAATGAATGAAATATTAATTAAATGTATTTAAATACATTATTATACTAGTATGCGCGGTGGTGGCTCGGTTGTAAGAAGGCTGTGTTCTAGGGGCTGTAATGACGATGAATAAAATTATACCTCCACGTCTAAATCCATGGACTTAACCGCTAGACCACGAAGGCAATAGGAGACACTATTATTGATTAACATTTTATATATTTTAGTTGACAATTTATTATATTTTTATTCTTATTTTTATTCATATTCTTTATTTGTCACCGAACGTTCCCACTGGAATTTGGTTAGGTCCATGATTACATCAATTTCTACATTCGATCATCATCATCATCAGCCTGTGTCTCTCCACTGCTGGATATAGGCCTCCCCCAAGGCTCGCCACTGCACGCGGTCTTTTGCAATCCTCATCCAACCCCCACCAGTGACCCTCCTCAGGTCATCCGTCCATCTGGCGGGGGGTCGTCCCACTCTGCGTCGTCCCGTACGTGGTCTCTACTCCAGAGCCCGTTTGCCCCATCGGTCGTCGGTTCTGCGGCAGATGTGTCCGGCCCATTGCCACTTCAGTTTGCTAATTTTGAATGCTATGTCAGTAACTTTGGTTCTCTGACGAATTCCAACGTTTCGAATTCTATCCATCAGAGAAATACCAAGCATAGCGACCTTGAATTTGTGAACCAGACCCACTGTCAGTGTCCACGTCTCTGCTCCGTACGACATTACGGGGAGGACGCACTGGTTGAAGACTTTTGTCTTCAAAAACTGTGGTATGGACGATGAGAAGATATGTCGAAGTTTCCCGAATGCCGCCCATCCTAGCTGAATGCGTCTGTCGGCTTCTTTGCTGAAGTTAGCAGCGCCTAGCTGAATAGTCTGATTCCTACATTCGATATTTAAATTTAATTACCGAACTAAATCGTGCCTGGTTAGTGGTTATGGTAAAAGCAAAGAACAGAACTGGCGGTACCTTTAGAAGATAGATAAATTATTATTATTTAAACTTAAAATTAGATTATATGCGGCTGTACAGGGGCGTTGTCAATTTTAAAACTAGATTAAGTATACTAATATAATATTAATTTAAATGTCAAAAAATGACAGACTTAAAATTAAATGATTATATTTTTACAGAGATAATGTCAAATGGTAGCGGCTGTAAAATATAGTCTGCATTTAAATTATAAAAGTCATTAAAATACTTTGATTGGGTGAAGATTTGTGCTTTCCCTTTGACGTGTTTGGGCGATGGACGAGTATAAGTTAGTTTTTCGAAACTTATATTATATTATATGAATTATCTATATATATAAATGTGAATGTCTGTGAGTGTGTTCCCTATGCATAGCAAAACTACTTGACCGATCGGGATGAAACTTTGGAAATATGCTGTATGAACTTCGCGGAAGGTTTCAGACATATTCGATTGCATAATATAATATATATATAAATCTTAATATATAAAACAAAGTCGGGTTTGTTAGAACACTTATAACTCGAGAACGGCTGGACAGATTTTCACGGTTTTTGATTTGTTGGATTTGTCTCCGTCCCGAATAGCAGAATAACTCTAATTAAAATTGGAAAATTGTAGAAAAATAGAAAAAAAAAGAAAAAACATTTTCCCATACAAAAAGTTCGTGGTTTTCGTACATGTCAAACAATGTGGTTGTCAAATATATGTATATGGGTGCGTTCAGAAATGTATATCAAGCTCCTTCAATATAGAACAGATGATATATATTTAAAAAAAAATAACCTAATTCAAAGGGGAAATGCTGCTAGTGTATTAGGCACCATGCCACAAGACAGCGATTTGGAGGAGCTATTTTTTTTGTAAGTATGTATTTTTATTTTCTATGTATTATTATTATTTTTTAGGTTAAATTTAGATTTTATTTTAATATAGTTAAAATAAAATATTTAAATATTTCCAGACAGGTCACACAGCGCCATCTAATTTCCGTGGTAAGCACGAGGCTTGTGTTACCGAAACTAGATGGTTGATAAACTACATATTATACTTTTTTTTTTTTTTTGTAAATATATTCATATTATACATATAAACATCCAGACCGAGACAAATTATACAATGTACAACTTGCCCCCGGTGGGAATCGAACCCACGACCTCCCGAGTTCACGGCAACGTTTGTTAATGACTGTTAGGCGGTACGAAGTTCGCCGGGTCAGCTAGTTATAGATAAATATAGCATTCGATAGTTTTGTAACTTACCTTAAGGATACGAGTATGCCAGGCAAAGCCCAAACACGCTTAGTTACTGATCGAGACTGGGATTAAAACTAGTGAACTTTGCTAAAGGCATCTTATCACATTGGCAATAGAAGATTTATGACTTCAGTACATAAAGGGAGCTTTACGTAGCGACGATAAAAGTGATAACACTATCACATTACTTGGTGCACCTAGAACAGTCTGTCGCACATAACAATTCAAAGTCATTTTCACGTAGACAAATATATCAGACAAGTCTAAATTCAAATTCTTTATTTATATAGTACACACAGCATTACATAATATATTAATACACAAACAATATAATACTGCGTGAAATTAATTAAAGTATAAGTAAAGTATTATCACGACCGTTTCCCTTTCGGGGTGGTCAGAAACCACGCTTACAAATAAGCGGATTCACATTTAGCCAACTTTACTATAGGAATCGGGACAAGTGGCAAGCTCGTCGATGTCTCCAGTGTACCAAACTCGAGAAATATCACAAATAATTTAAATGTATTTAGTTACATTAATAAATATTTTTGTGTCCCGACCAGGAATCGAACCCGGTACCTCCGAGTCTAAGTCCACGGACTTAACCGCTAGGCCACGGAGGCAGTTAATTAATTAGAAGAGCAAAAAACGATCCCGTGAACGTTGACTTACTTAAATGTTTCTCTCTCTATTTCTTCTCTCGGCTGTGAGCGAGATTAACCAATAATAACACTCCCCAGCCTTCAGGTATTTATCACGATGGAGATCGCGATTTTTAGACGCGGCCTTATTCACCAAGCTCATTCTCTGAAAGCCAAACCTTAGGGACAAAAGCAAATATAGGTGCAATGAAAGTAACAGTAACAAATAGGATAATTCAATAAATATTATATACCTACTTATATATGATACGCCTCCGTGGTCTAGCGGTTAAGTCCGTGGATTTTAACTCGGAGGTACCGGGTTCGATTCGTGGTCGGAACAGAAAAATATTTATTAATGTAAATAAATACATTTGATTAATATTTAAATTATTTGTGAAATTTCTCGAGTTTGGTACGCTGGAGACATCGACGAGCTAGCCACTTGTCATAATTGGCCTGTAGTTAAGTTGGCTAAATGTGAATCCGCTTATTTATAAGCGTGGTTTCTGACCACCCCGAAAGGGAAACGGTCGTGATGATACTTTACTTCTACTTATATATTCTTATATATTTATTATAATACTAATAATCAAGATACTAAATACTAATACATACACAAATACTAACGTGGTTTAGAGCTATTCATAAAGTGTGAATAGACCAGTTTTTTAAACGACAATCTGTTAGTTGCCTGCCTTATGTTTGCTGGAAGATAATACCACAATTTTGTGGCAGCTACTACGAAGGAGTTGGAGACAAATCCAGAATGATGTGAGTTCGACTGGCGATCAATAAGGGACACTTTTTGCATTGGGTCGATTTTTATTTATATACGTCTTGGCGTCTGTCTTCTGATAATTTTTCCCTCACACCAGAGTAACTTTAACTGCGCAGTAAATTGAGTTAATGCGCGCTTTGTCGCTCGTAACGCGACGGTTAACAATTTTAATCTTTCATAAGTGAATTTACTTTATTCGTCCATTTGTTTAATTTTAATATTGCAAATACTACCTTACTATTTATTGCTCGAAATAAATAAATAAATATTTCCACACAGGTCACACAGCGCCATCTAGTTTCCGTGGTAAGCTACGAGGCTTGTGTTACGGAAACTAGATGGTTGATAAACTACATATTATACTTTTTTTTTTTTTTCGTAAATATACATATAATATACATATTATACATATAAACACCCAGACCGAGAGAAATTATACAATGTACAACTTGCCCCCGGTGGGAATCGAACCCACGACCTCCCGAGTTCACGGCAACGTTTGTTACCACTAGACCACGGAAGCGGTGTTTGAATGTTTAACTGCTATACTATTTCCATTTCTTTATTTTCTCGATGACAGTTCCTGTAGAATGTAAATCGACGAGCTTGCCACTTGTCATGATTGGCCTATAGTAAAGTTGGCTAAATGTGAATCCGCTTATTTATAAGCGTGGTTTCTGCCCACCCCGAAAGGGAAACGGTCGTGATGATACTTTAATTTAAAAATAAATAGCTTCAATTTATAGTACGTGTATATGAAAAAAAAAACTATATAAAAAATATATTCTACTACGACGCAACAACTCAAAAACTTACTCGTAAAGTAACTACTATTATTTGACATAATATTATAAAATCATTTAAATAATAACATGTCACAAATGCTTGTAATAGGTTTATGTGAACAAATATGTACGGACTGTTGCCCAAATGCTGGTGCTGCCTGATCACTGCTACAGATTGGATTCTGCTAATGCTAGGGAAGATGCAAATGACCAGACAGCTTGAGTGTTGTTAAACGACTATACGGACTGCTGCCTAAATGCTGGTGCTGCCTGATCACTGCTACAGATTGGATTCTGCTAATGCAAATGACCAGACAGCTTGAGTGTTGTTAAACGACTGTACGGACTGCTGCCCAAATGCTGGTGCTGCCTGATCACTGCTACAGATTGGATTCTGCTAATGCAAATGACCAGACAGCTTGAGTGTTGTTAAACGACTGTACGGACTGCTGCCCAAATGCTGGTGCTGCCTGATCACTGCTACAGATTGGATTCTGCTAATGCAAATGACCAGACAGCTTGAGTGTTGTTACACGACTGTACGGACTGCTGCCCAAATGCTGGTGCTGCCTGATCACTGCTACAGATTGGATTCTGCTAATGCAAATGACCAGACAGCTTGAGTGTTGTTAAACGACTGATTTATTCTTAATAATTACCTAATACATAATATTTGCTGCGCCTGCAATCAGCGCGTTTTATGGACGTATATCGATAGATCGTACAAAATATATTTTGACTTTGAGCTTTATTAAATTATTGCCAGTACCGATTGCTTGACTGTACCTACTCCTACGTAAGTTCACATGTTATTAAATTCTTTCCGTAGACTGGTAATAGCAATCGTCTTATTCAATTGCACATGAAAGGAAGCATAGAAATGGTTGACAATGAGTTTGGGGAGGAAAGAATGTCGCTATTGAAAATCCGATGTTCTTCCGTTTAATTTTACATCTCGTATCGCCTCGCTGACATTCGAATCGTAAAAAAACAATAATACCGTCTATTTATGCGTCAAATGAGACATCTAGGAAATGAACGAGAAATAACGTAGATTTTTTGTTTCATGAAAAAATGTATCATCACTACCGTTTCCCTTCCGGTGTGGTCAGAAACCACGCTTATAATGAATCGCATTCACATTTAGCTAACTTTACTATATGCCAATCATGACAAGTCGCAAGCTCGTCGATGTCTCTAGCGTGCCAGAGTCGAGAAATAAATCACAAATAAATTTAATGAATTAGTGTCCCGATCAAGAATCAAACTTGGCACCTCCGCGTTCAAATCTTCGGTTGATTATAGGGATGAAAATGAACTGTAATTATGTTTGATGCGTTTATTTTTTAAAAAGGTACCTACATCTACAACGATTGCTTGACAACAATGGGGTGTATCACTAACTTTTTATCACGATAGATGGCGCATGATAGATGGTACTTAATAGAACTGTCAGTTGCATAGAAAACTAGTATTTTTATTACGAATTTTATTATTTTCTGGATATATCGCCGAAGTGAGCTGCTTTTACGAGTAAGTGTACAAATCAAATTTCCAAGCGAAATCTAAGATATGGTGATCTCTAAATTGCCGTTCTGTTCATTAAACCTTTTTTTTCTTTTTAAAGACGGTGTTTGCTTTCCTAATTCGTATTTTAAGGTAGGTAACGTTAAGTTAAAATTAATTTATCTGTTATAAACATAAAAAAAACTACAAAAACATTTAAAAAATGATCCGTCATAGGTGTAAACAAGGTACCATTGCCGCCTGCGACAAAGCTATAATAATAAATATCAACCACCCTATTTAATATGATAATAATATTCATATATTGGAACGTTGAATAAAGAATGTGAAATTTAAAATTATTTGAATTTTATCAGAGAATAATATTAAGTAAAATGTAAGCATAAAATTCTTGGTTCATTTTTGCCGAGCACAGTTGGCGGGAAGTTAAAGCCTTCCTTTGCGGGCATTTGAGAAGCAATCTGTATGTGACGTATAACCTATGATCAGCGAAGCGAGCAACATTCGAATACAAGAATTCATACGAATAGTATCGAATGGAGTTTATCGAATATATGTAGGTATTCGAAGCCTATTCTAAAGCTGTGAAGCGACTTTTTCTAGAACATAATTACTTCTTTATGTTTTTTTTTTAGTTATTAGAATTTTAATATAAGATAATTTTTGATGCAAAGCTGGATCTCTCTCGGTCGCATACTGTGATTGAGAACGTAAAGAGAGAAGATGAAAGTATCGTAGATGTATTAGTTACTTGAGCCAGTGCTAAGCCATGACTATTAATCCGAACATAAGTTTGCTCAGATATTTTTCCGCGAGTAATATCAAACAGTCAAGTAAAACGTTAAAGTTAATTTAAGAAACGGGGACGTTTGATAAGGCTTGTAATTAGAACAGTCGCGGCTACAAAATCTTCTGGCTTGTAATTTTAGTCCGATTTGCGACAAATTGATTCATTTCTCTTTACAGTTATCTTTTTTTACCTAACAAGGCCATTTCACATTTCGGCTAACCTACAGAGTTTTAGACACTGTAGTGTCGTGCACTATCTGAATCACTTTTGACATTAATAGCATCTGTACGGTACTTAGCAGAACCATCCTAGAGATGAGAACAGTATGTCACGCATGTCCCTTTCGGACATTCCTTCTTTTTTCCCGGCTGGATCTCAGCTACCACCGGTAATTCATGCACAGGCGCCGTTACTGCGCCCGTGTGGCTCACAAACCCAGGGGGTCTAGGTTCGACTACTTCTGCTCTCCTCCAGAAGCACTTCTCTAGAAAGCGGTCTCCCGTTGGGGGGAGCGAGACAGAGCGATATTCTGGAGATGCTTGAAGTGTCCGTTGTCGGCCCGATAGAACATACGTCTAGTCAGGCCGACGACAAACTCCTCAATTAGTAGGCATTTCCAGATCTCGAGTTAATAATATAATAATAATAATAATAAAATTTCTCTTTTTATTTCTCTCTTATGACCTAAATTAGTTTACAAAAAATGAAATATAAAAATCTGGGCATGAGAGCTGGTGCCTGAAGTCAGTTATAACGGAATTACGCACAAAACAATGGCGCTTGGGAGCCCACTCTGAGCGATATGTTCTACTGACTTTGGAACTTGTCCCTATTGGTCTTCGCCAGAAGTTGATGCCAGGCTGGCGCAGCGTAAGTGAGACGTATGAACATCTTGTAGATCCGGGCCCAGACTGGACATAAAAGTGTATGAACCACATCGTTGCCCATGTGGTAAAGAGGTTTTGCTGTAGAAACGATGGGCCCGTGGGGATCAGAACTGATCTGAAGCTTTCTATAAATAACATGTTCCAAGGCTTATTGAGGTTGGCAAATTAAGTATCTTAAAGAGGGGAATAGCTTAGGAACCATGCCACAGGACAGTGATTTGGAAGAGCTATTTTTTTTGTAACTATTTAATTTTATTATATTTTTTTGGGTTAAATTTAGTTTTCAAGTAATATATTTTATTTCATTTAAAACTGTATTATTAAAATAGAATAAATAAAAATAATCTTTACACATGGAGCCCGTAGATCAATTGCACGCAGAAGGCCTACAACGCTCTCCGAGTACAATATAATAAAGCTTTCAGGGTGATAATGGGGCTCCCTCGTTGGTGCAGTGCATCAGCTATGTTTGCCGCGCACACCGATGACTTTTATTCAGTGTTGCGGAAACGAGACGCGTCGTTGATCCACAGAGTACGAGGAGGCGGCAACATCATCTTGACAGTGTGATGCCAGACTACCCTATCAGACTTGTATACTATGCATACTTATATGTATGTACCCAGTATTTCAGGGGTGAAGAGCAAATACTATAAATAAATATCCTCTTTTTACTAATATAGAATAAGCAAACACTATGTTACTAATCCCTATGGATACTATTCCGAAATAAACGCATTTTTCTATATTTTAATAAATTTCCATTAATATGTAATACGTAATACCATTATTTATAAGTATATCGTTATATGATGTCATAGTAATTTACAACACAATTTTAAAGATCCGAGTCGTGATAATCCTTAATATTGATCCTTCATTCTCCAAGGTTCCACGGGCCTATCTTGTTTTCCAGACTAAAAATCCTTTTTGACCATTACGGGGATTTGGACCTCGTTTCTCCATTAAAATATAGCACTTCGGTTATCTGATCAGTTTTTTGCGACAAAAAATAGACGAACATTTGCACATAAAACATGCAGTCAATATAAAAAAAATACTTTTTTTTAAGCTTAGATATTTTAAAACTGCGGTACAAAAACTTAAAGTTGTTTTTATTTATTTATATATTACTATTAATATAAACTATTTAATGATTAGAAATTTATTTCAACAAAATAACAATAATAACTAAAAAAAAACATAAAACTAAATATATAAAATCATCTAACATTCATTCACATTCAATCATTCATTCGTTCCTTAAACTATTTAATAATACATATGTAATAATAAACTATTTAATAATACTATGGTGAGTGCTCTGAAGAGCTCTATAACCTAATTCCTTCCTCCCCATTCCGCAACCGAACCACACGCACAGGTCAGAATATGCACCCACATACCGTAGTCACTATCCCTTCGCGTACCTATAAATTTGGTGACTCATACATCTGTCGCACAATAAAGATGTGGAATGCTCTTCCAGCCTCTGTGTTTCCACTTTCCTATAACCTGGAGTCCTTCAAGCGAAGTGTGAAAAGGCATCTAGTCAAGCCGGCATAGTGTTAGGGACTGATGTCGGATATAAGGGTCTGATTCCAGTTGCTAACATTCATGGACCCTGCGCGCCACTTACCATCAGGTGGGCGCAGGGTCACATGTCGTGCTAGTATAAAAAAAAAAAAAAAAAAAAAAATATATATATATATATAAATATAACAAAAAAAAGTTAGCCTTTTTTTTTAAAATACCGAAGTGGAATAGCATTAAAGTACGCGTACTTACTTTTGTTTACAAATATTGTCATCTGAAACGGTTTTTTTTTTATACTAGCACGACATGTGACCTTGCGCCCACCTGATGGTAAGTGACGTGAGAGGTCCATGAATGTTAGCAACTAGAATCAGAGAATTGAATTAGGGAGTAATGTCAGTCACGAGTCTCTTAATCCAGTTGCTAACATTTATGGACCTCGCACGCCACTTACCATCAGGTGGGCGCAAGGACATGTCGTGCTAGTATAAAATAAAAAAACGCACCATTGCCTTAACTTAAAAAATAAATATAACAATCATTTTGTATAAAAATAATAACCAATACCCTTTTCTTATATCTGATCTCGTTGCTCGTACCAAAACATAGAACGTATTTTTTGGCAGGTAATCGAAAATTCTGAAAGTTGTATAAAAAAGTTTTTTATTTCGCATCGCATCGCATAATGATATGATAATTCGATTGCCCATTGTGTATTATTGAGGTCGGTTCCGGTCCTGCGATGGGAATATAAATTTCCTCAGGTAAACACACATGGGTTGCATCGTGAATATTTTTACAGCCACATTATATTATGGTAAAATTAATAAAAAAATGAGCCACATCTTTTTATCGGACATACCACAGTGTTTGAAGATGAAAGTTTTCAACCCATGCGTTCTTCCAGTATTGTCGTACGAAGCAGAGACTTGGACACTGATATTTATTTTTCAAGTTCCAAGAAGCCAAATTTCTAAACATTCCATGGATTCACCGAGCGGGTGTCGGGTCCATCGTGTGTGGGTAAGAGATGAGAAGAATGGTGTCTCGGGCTTGCGACCGACAATAGGCTGGTTTAAGAAAAGGCGGCCTCCCTTTTTTATTTTATTGCGCGATAATACGCTCTTCATCCACCATTCTACTTCTCTCCCTACCCAACCAAATACTGTATGATTCCGTTAATGCCGTCTTGGAAGCTCGTTCCATAAACGGCAGACCTGATTAGGCCCAATTATTTCAGTAAGTGATGCAAAGATTTTGCTGGAACTCCTCTTGCACCAACTTCCACTGAGTCTTGAACCCGTTCCTGATCATTTCTTCTGTGAGATCATAATATTTATTCGACTTCATGTTGTGGTCTTTTGGAATATTTGATTCCCACGGAACGGTAAGTTCAATAAGGATAACTATTTTCAAGTTTCCAGAAAACACTAAGATGTCTGGCCTATAGGCCATCTTAGGTTCATCTTAAAATTATTCTAAAATGTCCGTAATTCGATTTCCTCAATAGGGCAAAAGGAAAGCAAAGCGTAACAGCCCTTAACCAAAAAACTATAAATCACCAATAAGGAATAGTCAAAAAACTGGAGTTTATGGAACATAACCAAAGTCATTTATTAAATGGGGAGAGATTTTAAAGATATTTTAAAAGTTTTATTATGGATTAAGTTATCCGAAGACCCTTGGCTTAGCTAACAACATGGCGGGTAATGAGGCTCCACCCATCACTTTTTGGAGCGAAGCGTTTTTGCTAAAGAGGGATTAGTGTGCCCTCCAGTGGCTCGATTTTCCTAAGATGCTTTATCATTGGGGTTTCGGACCAACATAAGGTTAACTTGTAATCTTAGCTTTATTCGGCTTAATGCCTTCAAGCTCTGTAATGAAGCGACTTTTTATGAAGACCTTTTCTTTATTAGATTTCCATTTTCTATTTCCCGCAGGACTCCAACTGAGATTGTTCGGCATTTGAATGTTTTCAACATGTCTTGGGATTCCAACCTACTTATTGGAAAAACAGACTGTTATCTATATATAAAATAAACGTGTTATATTTTTTGATGCACTTTGTGTTTCCATAGGAAATACGACCGACAGGTTTTTCTTCACTACCAATTAGGTTGGAAGGCCTGTGAACCCGCAAAATTTCTAGTGTAGCACTGCCAGCTTTTCTGTCGCCTGTACCTAGTACTGTCAAGCTCTACGGGAGAATCACTAACCCATCTCTGGGTTCCGTTGAGTCGTCGCTATACATAGGGGAAATGTTGCCAGTCTCCTTGGGACTATCTTGGATGGGACGTCTCTAGAGGACATTTTTAATTTAAGTTTAGTTAATTTTTGATTTTATTATTTAGGTAGCTATTTATTTATATTTAATGATAATCCGAAATGGGCGCAAGGAGACTGCCAACATTTCCACTCTGTATAGCGAGGCTAATACGTTAACAAAAATAATTGCCAGCCTTCCTGTCCCCAAACCTTTCTGTCAGCCGCTTTGACAACTCCTTGGCCAAGCGCCTTGATGAAGGTCCCCATTGGTCCATCGTATCGACCCCAAACGGCGCAAATTGGTAACCGGTACCAAGGTTGCGCAACTTGAGATTCTCAGCACAAAACACCGCACTCCCCACGCCTGATGAGTTCGCCTGGATGTGAGATGGAGCTAATGACTACACACGTCGCATCCCACACCAGAGACCTGCCATGTTTCCAAAATAAAACCTATTTTAAATAAGTGAATATATCACCCACAATCCCAGCCCACTACGCAAAGGTTAGCTGTTAGAAAATGTCACTAGACATTAAGCTCGCCATGTACATTTAAATGAGTTTTTGTTTATTGTGCAATAAATAATTTATCTATCTATATTTTTTATGCTATCGCGTATATAGAATAGTTTGTAAATGAAACGTATAGCATTTTAAAAACGTTAAAACTGTAGACCATTACGGAACGTCCAATCAAGCGAGCGTTGCAAAAACGAAAAACAAAACAAGATGTTCGGGAAGGTATTTCGCGATCATTTGTTACAGAAATGTGTAGTGAACACATTGAAATGTCCTTACAACTCTTCCGAGCTTTTTGCTAAAATATGGAATACTAACTGTTTCACCCGGCTACACCCGGGTAAATTATAATTTATAAAGCGAAGAGAGATTGACGAACCAGATATATAATGCAAAAGTTGTGAGTAAAAGAGTCTTATTGTATGTTATTGTTTTGTTTATGTTTTTGTAACTATTGTCTTGGTTTTGTAAATTTACTTAGTTTTATGCCCTTTTTTTATTTTTATTTTTTTTGATTGATTTTTTAATCTGTCTTCACAGTGGATTTATATTTTTGTGTATAATTTGTGAACTCATTCATGGCCTTATGTATTGTGTAAAATTTGATAATATTGTATTTTCGGTTATGCTGTTGGAGTTCCAGAAAAATAAATAAATAAACAATCACCTTATTTTTCATTGGTTACTAGGGTCTCCGGTCGTCAACGAGGTTAGTTCTGTAGGTCAAAATTATCAACTAGAACACATTGGAACCAAATACGTACTGTGTTAACTTCACACATCATTAATCAGCGCTGTGGCTGTGGCTTCATGCTGAGCTGATTCCCTATTTGTCACCACACATCTTGTTACTACCAGGCTTTATTTGTTTAAGTTGTGTTTATTGATATATGGCAAATAAAATATTTTTCTTTCTTTCTTTCTCTAATCTTTTGAGCTGTGTCTGCAGCGTTGGTGCGGTGGAACTCATATTCGTAAGTAACGCGATATTTTAAATTATACATATTGTAAACAGACCGATTTCAAAGAAAAATCTAATGCAAAAAACAAATGAATTACTTAATTTAAAACAAAAATACATAAGCCTAAATTTGAAATAAATTTGAATGTGGAATTCCTAGCCAAACGCCAGATATTTGAGATCAAAGTGGCCAGGAGTTCTTCGCGCCATTTAGCACGGACATGTGAAGTTTTTCGTTTTGTAAATTAGTTTATTGTGGATATTGTTAGTCAAAAGTGATGTTATTTTGTTTAATAATGTGCTACGCTGTGAATAATTATGGAAAACGATAAATTTGAGTCTATACGAGTATATGGGGCAGAAGTTGCACTTTATTTTTGCGGTTTTCCCGCTCTGTGAACTTCCGTATACACTTCGTTTTTGGGCGATATTGACGTGAATTACTCCATGAAAAGCATCAAATTCTGCAACACTCGGAATTTGATGATCCCAACTCGGTTATGAACATATATTATGCAAATAAATTACGTGTGCCAGTTCGATAAAACGTCAATTTCATATCTAAAGACCTAATATATAATTATACAATTGAGGCCAATTGTAAATTGAATCGTGACATTTAAAGACAATTCGTTTGCGTCCAACTCAGCCTTAGTATAGGCTTAATTGAGCTTGTATATCGGCGACTTTCAAATACATCTACATATATGCCGAGTTGTGTCAATCAGATATATGGCTGTGGGGTTTGATATCATGGTCTGTGTGTTATTCTGGTGTAAAGATTCATCAAAATCTATCTAGTAGCTTTTGCGTGAAAGAGCAACAAACATTCATACATCTATCTATCTCCATCCTTCCTCACGAACTTTTGCGTTTATAATATTACTAGGACTGTGAAAAACGTCGAGTCAATTTGGAAGCATTTGTCTGCTCGCCTTTATTTGCTGGTCGAGTGAGCAGAGAGGAAGGCCTCTAAATCAGCTTACATTTTTTCAAAGGTTTCTGTGTTTGGCGGACCCGACATCAGTAAAGCTCTTACGAGAGCAAAAAACCTTTCATTTGAGTAGAAGCTCCGGTAGCAATAGGTAATAGACAAGGTAGGAATTAAATTGACCACTGAAGAGAGCTTCACAAATGTATAGACAAATCAGCTTGAAGACGTTTTTGCGTTTGTAGTAGTGTTTTTTTTTTATACTAGCACGACATGTGACCTTGCGCCCATCTGTAGGTAAGTGGCACGCAATGTCCATCAATGATAGCAACTGGAATCAGACACTCAAAGTCAAAGTTAAAGAAAATATCTTTATTCACGTAAACCTATTACACACATTAATTTAATTCTTTTGAATGATTCTACTCCTGCTAGTAGAAGATTAAGCAGCAAAGTGGTCCAAGTAAGTAAGCTGTTAGCAGAAGACCAGCAGCTTCGCAGATTCCAGTGAGTTAATGTTTAATCTGACTGAGAAAGGAATCTGCAAGAAAAACTCAGCTATATCAGATTTACAAAATAAAACATATACAGAAGTGCACCACAACGATCAATTATGACTCAAACCTGATCCCCACGCATGTCGATACACTGTAGGCTTTACACCACGATCGGTGGAACTTTCCCGCCCCGGCAGACTGGGCAAATTACCACCATCACTCCGCCTACAACCTATTTGATGTTTTCGTTGAAAGTATGTGCTCCAATGATGTCAAATGCCAATTTTTACTTTCGATGAGGACTAATACTGTAAGCTTGCCATAGTGACGTTAATATAAAAATAACACCGGCTTTACCGACACTGACAAACAAGACTTACGGAAAAAAGTGTACTGCGAATAAATCCATAAAGCTTTTTTTAGATTTTCAGGTAGTTACTTATTAAACGTATTAATTACATTTTCAAATCTTCAACATTCAACATTTTAGTCATGGTCTTCGTCGATTTCATTCGATAAATGATCTAGTTATAATTAACCTAGATATTATAATTTTATCATCACTGCTACTAGAACACGTGACCTAGACCTTTAGAACCTATTTTCTAAACAATAATATGGCCTACACTCGTCGTGGTGGCGATTCTACAAGCTCGGAAACGGTAGTGAAGAGGAACACAATTTTCTAAGAATTCCATGGATTCACCGTGCAGGTGCATCGTTTGGGGTAAATCTAAGAAAAGAGTATTTAGCCGGGGTCAAAATTACCCTTTTTTGGTTTTTAATATAAATAAGAATTACGTGCCTAGATTTCTAACTATCTTATTCACGAACTTAACCTAACTTTTTACCAGTGCAGTGTTGCGCAATAGGACCCTGCTGCTTACAAAGATGCTATTGGGACTCAAGCATTCCCGCGCCATCCGTTCCCATCTCAGCAAACATCCCGAAGGCACTACACACTAATGTAAGTAATGAGTTGCTAACATCCAGGGACATTGCGCGCCACTTACCATCAATTGGGTGGAAGGTCACATGTCGAGGTAGTATAAAAAAAAAGACAATATAGGGAGTCCCAACAGCATCCTAAAAGGGTTATATAAAGGCCACTAGTGTAAAAAGTGCCTCTGTGGTCTAGCGGTTAAGTCTGTGGATTTAAACTCGGAGGTACCGGGTTCGATTCATGGTCGGGACACTAAAATATTTATTAATAAAAATAAATACATTAAATTAATATTTAATTTATTTGTGACATTTCTCGAGTTTGGTACGCTGGAGACATCGACGAGCTTGCCACTTGTCATGATTGGCATATAGTAAAGTTGGATAAATGTGAATCCGCTTATTTATAAGCGTGGTTTCTGACCAGCCCGAAAGGGAAACGGTCGTGATGATACTTTTAACTAGTCTAAAAAGGATGACCAAAAAAATGGCGTCCTTTTCTGGTACAATAGCACACGAAATCCTATTAAAAATAAAACAGTAACAGTATGATATTGGCCAATTTTGAATCGGGTATAAAATATTCGGGTCACGTCCGACGTCGCCGGTCTATCGTAGTTTTCAATCCGAAACCGAAGACGGGAGATTTGTCACGTACATTCCAACTCTTATAAAGGAGCCGTTCCTATCATTTTGACACCTTTACAGAACTGATCTCATTTTAAACTAAAACTCAATAAAAACCTTGATAAATAAATTATGTACACATCTTTACAACTTGCAATTTTCATTGATTACAAGTGAAGCCGTCTGTCAGAGATATATGTATAGATAACTGACGTTGCCATTTTAAAAATAGTACCACAAATTGTGGATACCACCTGTGTGGACACCCTGGCGCCTTCCCACTTGTCCTTGACCTCTAAGGACCCAGGCGCTGCTGCATTAAAAGCAGAGAACTTCAAACGGCGAAAATACACTCAGCTTATTGGGAGATGTGTTTTTGCGCCGTTTGGAGTTGAAACTATCGGGCCGTGGGGACCAAGTGCACATGAAATTTTCAAGGCGTTGTCAAAACAGCTCGTCAACACCTTGAGAGACAAAAGGGCTGGGCAATATTTGGGCCAAAGGATCAGCATTGCCATTCAACGTGGCAATGCTGCCAGTATCCTTGGCACTTCGCCCATTGGCAGCGATTTGGAGCAAATTTTATTTATAATAATTTTTATTTTGTTTTTTCTTTATTTTAGATTTTAGTTGTATTTTTATTTATATTAATAGTAATTTATGTTTTGTTATTTATGTTAAATGTAAGTTTTTAGTTTAATTAATAATTGACGTGTGCTATTAATGTCCTAATTTGTTGCAAAAACAAATTTCAACATGTAAAATTTGTGTACTCTGGAAGATTCAGCAGTTGACATCTAGGACTTCAGACCCCTATTCTGTTAGTTAGTCGCAAATGTTATAATGGAATCCGTCAACTATATAGTTAATTTAAAGATATAAATATATATCATGCTATTAAAGTTAATATTTGCACAGCCGCTGTCAATGTCGAGCGCTTATAGAGTTGAGAATTGAATAATATATTGTAATTATAACGCAACATCTGACATAAATAACAATTTTCACTAATAACGTTTGCGACTAAGTAATGGAATAGGGGTGTACAGGGGTTGTAATAATAATGACAAAATCTAAAATTTTTCACATTTCAGGAAAATAAATTTTAAGACCAAAAGTTTTTAAAGAAAAGAAATTTGTTCAATCATAATTCATCAACATCGACGCCTGAACTACATCAAGAAAGGGCTGCCCTTAAAGCGTACGATTTTGCATTACCTCCTAACAATGGCGACAAACCCTGACGAAAAAAATAAGAAGGTCAGAGTACCCTACTCCAGACAAAGGTTCTCAGTAAGCCACTCAAGGTGACACCCCCCGGATTAAAGTTATCGCAGTCAGCCAAACTGAATACAAATGCAAGACTTCTATACATTGACTTAGTAAGTCACGGGCATTCGGTGTTTTATTGCCATTTGAAAAATTATGTAAGGTTGCCATTTGAAAAAAAATCCTGACAAGTTCGAATTACCATTTCAAAAAGTCCTGACATTTGAGTAGCAATAATCGACTGCATCACAGACCCAAAAATAAGAGTCCTAGACCTCAATGTTGGAGATGGGCCTTCCAGATTTTTTTGGAGAATTCGGCCTACACTCGCCTCGCTGGCCAAACGGGTTGGCGAGGGTCTGATGATTTTTTTATGACCTTGAAATTAGTTGAACCAAGACCGACGCTTAACGTAATCTCCGAGGCACAGGAACGGTGGTGTTGTAAATCTATGACAAATGTACGTAAGAAAAATTAATTTCTCATTGTTACAATACCAATTTAGATTATTTCGAATTGTCTCAATGTATATTAATACATATTTTTTGCTAAACTATCCCTGACTTAAGGCAACCAAAACAAAACAAAAAAATATAATTTAAAAAGAGGCCATTTTCGATTATTTCTTTCTTTCAGACATCATTATAAAGCTACGCCTTTGGGCCTGTTAAGCATTTCTGGCCCGGACAACACGTATAGGTTAATCGTTGAATATGATTTCCTCGCTCAGTATGAAGCGACAAGTAATAATAAAGTAAAGTATCATCACGACCGTTTCCCTTTCGGGGTGGTCAGAAACCACGCTTATAAATAAGCGGATTTACATTTAGCCAACTTTACTATAGGCCAATGATGACAAGTGTCAAGCTCGTCGATGTCTCCAGCATACCAAACTCGAGTAATATCACAAATAAATTAAATATTAATTAAATGTTTTTATTTACATTAATAAATATTTTTGTGTCCCGACCAGGAATCGAACCTGGTATCCACGGATCTAACCGCTAGACCACGAAGGCAGTAATAAGGTTGCAATAACACTTTCTTCATTAATTGGTTAATCGTAAATCTGAGCAGATTTGACAGCGTTGAAATAATGTAACTCTTTCATAGGCCCGGAAAACACGTATAGGTCAAGTGTTCAATAAGATTTCCTTTCTCAGTATTAAGCGACGAGTAACAATGTTGCAATAAAACTTTCTTCATTAATTGGTTAATCGTAAATCTGAGCAGATTTGACAGCGTTGAAACAATGTAACTTTAATGGTGGTGAATAACTATTGAGTTCTCTGTTAAATGAAGTAATCTCCGGTTGTTAAAACGCTTTCTGTAAAATCCTAAAAGTTCGCAGTTTAAACCCGGTATGTACCAATGAGGTTAAATAAGTTAAACACTATTCTTCACTACATTAAAACTGTTCAAATTATTATTATTATTATTATTTTTTTTTTTTTTTATCGGAGCTCGACATGTGACACCGCGCCCACCTGATGGTAAGCGGTACGCGAGGTCCAAGAATGGGAGCAACTGACGCCAGCCTCAGACGACCGACATCAGTCCCTACCACTATGCCGGCCTATAAAGATGCTTTTTCATACTTCGTTTGAAGGACTCCAGGTTATAGGAGTGGGGAAACACACTGGCTGGGAGAGCATTCCACATCTTCAGCGTGCGACAGATGTGAGAGTCTCCAAATTTGTATGTACGCGTAGGGATAGTGGCTACGGTATGTGGATGCATATTTTGGCCTGTGCGAGTGGTTCGGTTAGAAAATAGAGAAATGCTAGAAACAGCGAAGCATGTGATATAATTACATATAATAATTTACATCCCTGTACCTACCATGTTTCTGACAAATAAATTATTTCATTTCATTTCATTTTTATATTTCATTTCAACTGAGAACTTTCTAAATTTGCTTTCTTAATTTTTAAGTCGTTTATGGTTAAAGATATCAAGATCGAAGCAGTCCTTAGTGGCATCATTGTATAATCGAAGTTTAGGACATATGATATTGGTCAGATCATTTAAATAAACTTAAAAAAATATATTGTAGATTGGTGGTTTATAATTATGATTTATTTCACCTCAAACTAAAGCGAAACTTATTCCGGCTACATCTCCAATGGAAGCTTCCCGACTCCAGAAAAACAAGCTAAAAGTTAATTATTAAAAGAGGAAGTCGTAAAATCCTTTCTTTGTAGAAAAATGAAACGCACAAAAACGAACGCGGATGTCTCCCTGTCGCTAGCGGTCCCGTGGACCAAAAACTATCATCACGACCGTAACTCCTTGTTACCTAGTTATTTATTTAAAAACTCAATTGCAAGTCAGTGATTGCCTTTAAAAATAAATACAAAATGTCTTTGTTGACATCTAGAAAGAAAGAAAGGAAAAAAAGAAAAAAAAACATCTCAATTTACTAATAATAATAATAATCGTTTATTTCCAATAAAATCCTATGTACATGTTTTTCTATTAGAGACCCAAACTAGAAAGGCCGGTATTGTGGGGTCTCAATTACACTAAATCTAAAATTTACAGAAATTCAAATTAAAAATTAAATTAAAATTAAATTCTAAATACAATAATTCCAAAGTAACTGTACTTAATACTGTAACATCTACTTAATATTTTATAGGTTTTTCTATACTTATGTAATTATAATGGTTGTTTTATTCATTTATAATGAATATTATACTACGTGTAATTGACATTGGTAGAACCCCCCCTCCCCCCTTTTTGGCAATAAAAGGTGACTTTTTTAAAAGATAAAAATCATTATCCAATGAAAACACTACTGTATGGTGAATGAGGCCGCGTCTGAAATCAATGAATCGTGAGCGAGCATCCAAAACACTAGACATGCTCACGGTATGGGAACGAGAGGATAATGTAAAATTATTGTTTTTTTTTTTAATTAGTACCAAATCATACTACTAGATGGCGTTAGGCGTCACCAAGATTAATCCATAAATATTTGAAACTAAGACAGGCTCCAATATTTCCAACAATGGGCCTCGACTGTTTTTTATTATTTATTATTTAAGGTACACTAACAGGGTACAATTAATACATATCAAGCACAAATTTACAATAATTCATAAGGTCGGAATTTCAACCCAAGGGCAGTGTACACGGCATGCTACACATAGCTACTTCGATGATTAGAGTCAACAGTGTTTTTCAGTTTTAAAATTTTAGGTTTCATCCATTTCATCTTATCAATATATTAATACTATATCGAGAATAAATATGTTATTATTAATGTCAATTTATGTTAAAAGTTACATCATAGGTTATATATTAGTATAAGTCAATATAAGAATAGTAAAAAGTCACTTTAGGTTAGTTTACAATCAATTTTGTTAGTTTAAAATCGATATGTAATAAAATATGTTAAATTATTTAAAATATGTAGTTAAGTGGTTATAAATTTTGGCGGCTTGTTTTGTTCTCTTTTTAAAGTTATTTAATTATGTTTATTTTAGTTTTAAATTGATTTGTTTAAATAGAAAGTCGTTTGACAACCAAGCCACCATCGCCTTCTTTTCATAATTCTCGCTTCTTACAAAAGCGCGCTTTCTGGCCACCCCGTAATGGATACGGTAGTGATGATATTTTACTTTTTTATCTCTTCATATGGCTAGAAGATATCTATCTTGCCACATTGCTAGAAGAGGCGCCGACAATCTGGAAAAACTCTTAGTAACGGGAAAAGTAGACGGTAAAAGAACAAGAGGAAGAGGCCCCAAACGATGGTCCAGTCAGGTGACTGACCACCAAGCCATCCACTGCGCCGAGGACCGCAGCCACAGGAAACGGCTAGTGGATGGACTGCGACGGAGTCACGATCCCCAACAGTGGGGTACCGACTAAGAAGGATCTCTCCATAGTCGACATCACATTTTTCTAGGATCACATTTAGTCCTCCTTAAGCGCATTATGATAAGTATGTAATTAACTCATCGATGTCACTAAATTTTATGCCTCGACCAGGAATCGAAGCAACAATATATCTACGGACTTAACCGCTAGACCACGGTAGCAGTATTCCCCCAGGAATTACGTTATTGCCCCGCCCGCTTTTTTTTTAGACATTTTACGTTTTGTAAGAGATCGGCCTTTTCAATTAAAGCGCTTTTAATCTCTTAGTGACTACCCATTAGTTTTTATTATTTACCACAACAAGTTAGGTTGCGTTTTGCTCTAAGCTTGCGTTAGATAAAAATCAAATCAAAGTAATTTATTTGCCATATTGTATACATAAAAAAAAACATTACAGCCCCTAGAACACAGCGTCCTAGACCTCCACTGCTGGAGATGGGCCTTCCAGAACAAATATCGGGAGAATTTGGCCTTCACTCGCCACGCTGGCCAGACGGCTTGGCGAGGATTTTATGTCAATTTATTAACGATTCTACAAGTTGGTATTAGTGGAACCGGGCCGACGGTTAATGTGCTCTCCGAGGCACGGGAACGGTGGTGTTGTCAATCATCAAATCAAAATGAACTTAAGAAAAGTGTATTTCTCATTGGTAAATGCCGGGGGGGTTTGAACCGACCTTTGTAGGATTTAAGGAACGCGTTCTTTCAACCGAGCTACCACCGCGCATATTTAATTATTTACAATTCCTTGCCAACCCGTCTGGCCAGCGTGGCTAGTGTAGGCTAAATTCTCCAGATATATGTTCTGGAAGGCCCATCTCCAGCAGTGGAGGCTGTAATTTATTAATAATAAAAAAGTTACAATAGGTGGTAGGCGGACTGATGGTGGTAATTTACCCAGTCTGTCGGGGCAAGGAAGTATCCATCGTTCTAGCCGATAAACCCAGTAAAGTGTATCCACACGTTTCGGGATCAGGGTCCAATTGCCGTCATGTCCAGTCAAGCCGGCATAGTATTAGGGACTGATGTCAGACATGACTCTCTGATACCAGTTGCAAACATTCATGGACCTTGCGCGCCACTCACTACCAGGTGGGCGCAATGTCACACTGCAATGTTAAATGACATTTTATAAAACTTGTGACATGTCTATCCCTTATGTATGTTAAGAAATGATTTATTTATTTATTACATTATTGCACAAAGATAAAGGCCGGCTTTAATGCCGCAATACATTTAATAGCCAACCGATTGGGACAAATTTAAACAATAGTGGTCTAGTGGTAACAAACGTTGCTGTGAACTCGGGAGGTCGTGGGTTCGATTCCCACCGGGGGCAAGTTGTACATTGTATAATTTGTCTCGGTCTGGGTGTTTATATGAATAATATCTAGTTTATCAACCATCTAGTTTCCGTAACACAAGCCTCGTAGCTTACCACGGAAATTAGATGGCGCTGTGTGACCTGTCTGGAAATAATTATTTATTTATTATTATTATTATTTATTATATACATACACAATTATTTTTTGGGCACTTTAATATATTTTATTATGAGAGTTCTCATTTTATTTCGTGTATATTACTCTACAATTTGATTTTGATTTTAACATACTGTTTTTATTTAACAGCAACTTCATCTAAGCAAATCGTACTAACAACCGGAGCACAACAGCTCCATCATATACTATGATTATTTATTTTGGTTATATTCAAGCATATAGTGTCGCAAATCGTTTATTGTCCGCGAATTACTCGAGTGAGAAACGATATAAAGAGGAAAGAATGGAGACGGCGGAAGGGAGACGACAAAGGACATCATTCTTTAGACCAGCAGCCGTGACGACGCTTACATTAAGGATATCGCCGACCGCATACCCAATACAAAGGCATCCATCCTTCGGTTTATCATCGCAATACTGTATCGAGGGCTGCGGACGTGACTTCTAAGCTTACCAAAATTTTAGGGCACTATTCGGACGCATTCAATTTAATTCTGAACGTTCGAACCTTTGGAACAATTTCAGATAGATACAGGCTAACCTATCTAATACTTGGCAAATGTTCAAAATATAAAAAGTATAGTAAAGTATCATCACGACCGTTTCCCTTTTCAGGTGATCTGAAACCACGCTTATAAAGCTAAATTCACATTTAGCCAACTTTACTATAGGCCAATAATGACAATTGGCAAGCTCGTCGATGTCTCTAGCGTACCAAACTAGAGAAATATCACAAATAAAGTATATGTATATACCTATATTATTTATTTAAATTAATGAGGAGTTTATTCGAAGTAATATACATTAAATATAAATTAAAAGCTACCTAAATATTAAAAATAAACTAAACTATAAATAAAAAAATCCTCTAGAGACGTCCCATCCGAGATAGTCCCAAAGAGACTGATAACATTTCCCCTCTGTACAGCGAACATTGGCAGAAATAATTTCCAGCCTTCCTGTCTCCAGACCTTTCTGTCAGGCGCTTTGACAACTCCTTGGCCAAGCGGTCCCCATGAGCCCATCGTCTCGACCCCAAACGGCGCAAATTCGTAATTTAACTTAATAAATGTTATTGTGTCCCGAGCAGGAATCGAACCTGGTACCTCCGAGTCTAATTCCACTGACTTATCCGCTAGATTACGGAGACAGTCAAATGCATCAATTCTTGCTTATCACCTATCTATATATGTGTGTGTGTTCCCTATGCATTACAAAACTACTTGACCGATCGGGATGAAACTTTGGGAATATATTGTGTGAACATCTAGGAAGGTTTCTGACATATTAGATTGCATAATCAGTAAATCTAAATATATAAAACAAAGTAGGATTTGTTAGAACACTTATAACTCGAGAACGACGATTGCTCTCCGTCCCGAATAGCAGAATATTATAAATAAAATTGGAAAATAAAAGAAAAAAATAAAATTAAAAAAAAAACATTTTCCCATACAAAAAGTTCGTGGGTTTCGTACCTGTCAAACAATGTTGGTTGTCAAATACATACTTACTCGTATATATGGGTGCGGTCAGAAATTTATATCAAGTTTGACCATTCAATGACTGTTAGGCGGTACAAAGTTCGCCGGGTCAGCTAGTTTAATATAAAATATATATAAATGTATAATATAATGCTAGGTATAGTCCAAGCAAGCATCATATAACTCAGCCTCAGTGTTATCGACCTTGCACAAGCACAAAGTAAGTGGTTAAACAATTTATAGCAATTTTATTGCACTTTTCTGTAAGAGCACTTAAACTGGGCAATATATTTAAATTACAGAGACATAACAATTTGATTCGTTCTATAGCGACAGCTACTGTACTAAATTTACTCTTTCCAGTTTCAGTTTATTATAAAATATATGTTAAGCAAAATATCATTACGACAGTAAAACTGTTGTCTAGCGGTTAAGTTCGTAGTTTTAGACGCGGTGGTGGCTCGGTTGTAAGAACGCCTTCCTTAACATCGTAAAGAGGTGGGTTCGAAACCCGAAATGTACCAATAAGAAATACACTTTTCTTACATAGGAAAATAGCGTTGACCTTATTTCGTTAGGCAATACTACATATTATTAAAAAAGTCCTCCGCAGACGTCTGTCTGTCTGTTTGCGATAAACTCAAAAACTACAGCACTGATTTTCATGCTGTTTTCACCAATAAATAGAGTGTTTTTCAGGAAAGGTTTTAGTATACAATTTATTAGGTTTTTTGTATATATTATAGTTAATGTTAGTGTAGGAAAAAAAATAAGTCGTCTGGGAGCTTTCAGCGAAAACGCTCCCTAAACCCTTTGAGATATAATAAAATAATGTATGGTGGAATTGTGTATCTTATATAGGTCTACAGAAAAGTCCGCGACGGCATATATCTATCTCTTAAGGATAACATACTATATCCATTTTTTAAAAAATGGGCAATTATAATGCGGTAATTGGAAAGCTATTTACACGGATAGGGTATTAATCCTTATCATTCTAAATTCGTTGATTAGTTTGATTTCTTGAAGATTATTTTTTTTGCCTTTATACCATGCAAATTAAATAAATACCTTAGAAAATATATCAAAACCAAATTAATTACACTAGGATCTGAAACGTATCCGACTCGGAAATATCAGCTTTATTTTCAACAAATTTATCGAACCTGATTCCTCAACGTCTAATCTCACAACCTCAACCGCTAGACTACAGAAAAAGTATAAAATATATGGTTTCTATTAAATTTCATAAGCCAAAGCCAATATCTGAATTGTAGACGATATTCTGCAAAAAATATCGTCATATATTGAGGTCAGACGACATAAACCGAGTGTTCTGACCATATACCGCAGGATCAGCGACCAAACTCCGGGTACTGCTGATAATACTGCTGAAAGGTTCGACGAAATTATGAAAATAAAGGTATATTGTGTATTAAAGTACAAACAATGGTCTATATGACGTGGGCGGTAAGAGGAGTAATACATTGGCGAACGCTAACCGAGCGCGTAACACTGAATGATATCTGCTAACGAGCAAACCACGATTTGTTTGCGAGATATTGTAGACCGTTGATTGTACCTACAGAAATAATAAGCACTGTACGTGAAAACAAACAATTTATATTTAACTACAGAAAAATAAGACGGAGGGGAAATATCACTGCCATTTTTTACCGACGACAAGCGTACGAAATTGTTGATGAACATTTGATGACCGCATTTGTTTGATTTGTACCACAGTTTTGCGCTTGCGACGTGTTGCGCTTGGGAGACGCATATTTTATTGTAACCGTTTTCTCTAAATATTGTTTTTTTTCTTAGTTATTAAGATAACACGCTATAAATATAAAATTATTTTTTTAGTCTACTAAATGCAGAAGACGTAAATTTTTTGTTACTTTTTCATAAAGATTTATAAATTCCTATATATTATTATTATGACAATATATAATATACCTACAATTGTGATTTATTTACTTATCGATAACTACATTAAAGTTATAATTACTTAAATTTATATAATAAGTCGGTTCTTAAAATCGTATGCCTCTCAGGCGCTTTTCAGTACTATACAATAAGTTTATCTTTTAAGGCTTAATATTTTTTTTAATTTTATTTATTTAAGATGTATGTATAGCACACATAACTCCGACAGATAGACAACGATGAAGTAGACCATACGAGTATGGGTGACAGGGTTGAACGACCTGCAACATGGTAGGATAACCTAACGAAGATCACTGATAAAGGCTGAATGTTAGCTAGCCTTTAAGAAGACCATATCAGCAGTGAAGCGGCTAATCAGATAATATTGACTTATTAAACATTCAACAAACGTTACAATCAATAGAATGTAATTACTTTCAAAAGCTAAAAAATTGCACGTTGCACGGTTCGCGCGTTGGTTAATCTGTAGCCACCTTTAGAATATAACATGGCGTGAGAGACAAATCCAAGGTCCGGCTTCTTATCTCGCGGGCGGCCAATCTCCCCCACGGGGCAGCGTTATCTCACGCCGGGTAATCCCCGGTCAGATTATGTTCTTGTTTCATAGCGCCATATTCGTAATATAACAGACCGTATAGGGACCGGGCATTTGGTATCACTAAGATTTTTTTTTCGTTTTTTTTTTTTTATACTAGCACGACATGTGACCCTGAGCCCACCTGATGGTAAGTGGCGCGCAGGGTCCATGAATGTTAGCAACTGGAATCAAGGACTCCAGGTTATAGGAGAGTGGAAACACAGAGAAATTTCTTTATTTTACACTAAACTTTATAATATATGTTTGTGTATTAATGTTATCTATATGTTTATAGTATTTAAGTATATGTATGTTTATGTAGGAATTGCTTACTTTTATGGTATTTATTGGAATAAAAATAATTTCTTAATATCATTTCACTATCCTCGATCTAACGAAGAAATCTCATTTGTCCCAACGGTCAACGGTCAGAGAATGCCTAACGGCATTATGTTCACCGATTGTAAATTACAATAAAGATTTTAAATAAATAAATAAAGTAAGGCGAAGGAGAGCGGTGGTGGCTATGTTGTAAGAACGCTTTCATTGAAAATAAAAAAAAAACCTAAAAAAAGTCTGTCCGAACCCTGGCATGTACCAATGAGAAATACACTTTTCTTTTATTTGTCATTTATTTACAATACCACTGTTTCTCGTGCCTTAGAGAGCACGTTAAGTCGGCGTCGGTTCCGGTTCCATTAATACCAACTTGTGAAAACGTTATTAAGTTGTCAATATAAAATGACATCAGAACCTCGCCAACCCGTCTGTGGACGTCCGTGGCGAGTGTAGGCCAAATTCTCCAGAACTTCATGGTAGGCCCATCTCCAACAGTAGATGCATAATAGGACTTTGTGTTCTAGGGGCTATGATGTAAGTAATACGGGTTTTAATACCACAAAACATTTCATCATTTGTGTAAATTTAAACAATTTACTGAAAAGTAGCTGCAATCGATATGAATAGAAAAAAAACTATGTGTAAATATGTATAATACTACTTACTTATGCATAAACAATATTCATAACATAGAGTCCTAAACCTTCATTGTTGAAGTTCAGAATTCCAGAAATATTTCTTGTGAATTTTAACAAACAAACAAACAAACAAACGTTTATTGCCACATCAATAAGCATTACAATTAGTGAAAATAACAACAATTTAGAATTTAAATCAGCATGATGTGGCAAGGGTCTTGGCTCAGCTTCAGTCAGCTGTGCATTACATGTAATGTGATGCACTACTAACGCTGTTGTTATGCCAACACCCCAACTCACGTACATTTCAAACAACTAACCTAAAGGACAACAAGAAAAACAACTTTGAGACACAAGAGGAGGTGTTAATGTTAAATAAATGTATTATGTATTTATATAATAATAATAATCTATACATATATACTATGCTTATATAATAATAAATAAATAATAAACCAAGTAGATACATAAACTATTCTAAACTATATAATACACAAACTAGTAATAAATATATACATAACTTAACATCTACATAATCCGTGTGATGGGCATGAGAGGCATGCTCGCTTCTAACATTAGTGAAGAGTAGAAAGAGGATGGGTGATAACCACTTACATATAACTCAATAAATATTTTAGGGTCATGTATAAAATTCACATCAAATTATTATTTCTTGGTTCCAGTGACTTCCATCTGCCTTTCCATAAGCCTTTTTTTTATATAGTTTTTAAGAGTGTGTGTGGTTTTATTTTGTATTGGAGGTGGTATATTATTCCACACTTTCGACGCACTGTACTTAAAGGAACCTTTAAAACCAGCCGTTTTAAGTTTAGGTACTATTAATTCCTGACAAAAATGTGATCTCGTTATGCGCTTGACATTATGATCGTTCCTCCAAGATAGTTTTCTGAATAGATAGTAAGGTTGCTGTGTATGAATAATTTTGTGTACGAAACTTGTGTAGTGTAGATATCTCCTAGCTTCCATCTTCAATACTTTTCGCTGATTCAGAAAGGGAGTGACACTTGCAAATCTAGGGACACTATAGCAAAAACGCGCGCAGGCATTTTGCACTCTCTGAATAATTTTTATTGTTTTTTGATATAATCTTGGCCCATATACTACGTCGCAGTAATTAAATTGTGATATTACCAAGAGATCCGATAATATTTCACGAATATCTACTGATAGATATTCACGAATCCCATACAACACTTTGAGTCTGTAGAACGCATTTCGTACTCTACTATTGATGTGTTCTATGTACCTTAACTCACTGTCTATTATAATCCCAAGATTTCTTGCCGATGACACTCTCTCAATTACTTCGCTGTTAACTTTAATTATCGGATTCTCATCGATTACCTTATTGCATTGTTTCCTAGTACCTATAACCATATATTTGGATTTAAGTGGATTTAGCACTAATGAATTGGCATGTGCCCACTTACATATATGTAAGAGGTCCGTATTAATGTCATTAAGTGATTCTTGAATCTGATCGTGTGAAAACGAATGATACAATTGTGTATCATCTGCATATAGATGCATTTTACAATGCTTTAATGTTCTTGTAAGGTCCGACGTGTAACAAATAAATAACAAAGGACTCAGTATTGACCCCTGCGGGGTTCCTCTCGTAAGTGGCCTGGCATCTGAGAATAATACGCGTCCATCAGCATTAGTTGTACTAACTCTCTGACTTCTGGAGCTCAAGAAGGATTCAAACCACTTACAAGTGGAGTCACTCAGCCCGAGCTGTGATAATTTTGCGATAAGTAAAGGCACATTAAGACACTCAAATGCTCTGGAAAAATCCAGTAGCACCAGAACAGAACTCAGTCCATTGCACGAAGCAGTAACCAAATCATCAGTAACTTCAGTCAACGCTGTAGCAGTCCCATATCCTGCCCTGAATCCTGATTGGATTTCAGGTAAGATACGGTTTGTTTCTAAATAGTGTGTTAACTGATTCTGCACTACTCTCTCCAGAACCTTTGACAGCACAGGTAGGATGCTTATTGCCCTCAAATCCTTCATCTGCTCCACCTTACTCCCTTTTGGAATCGGTTTTATCAGAGCCATTTTCCATTCGTTGGGGAAGATTCCAGATAAAATAGATTCGTTCACAATCCGCGTAATTATCATTAGTGTTTCGGGCAAAGTTAAACGGATCATATCAATACTTATTTGATCGTGACCACGGGCTTTTGTTTTTATTTTATTTATTATTTTTAAGATTGCTGTCTCCCCAACACTGTTTAGCTCAAATAATGTATCTGTGGCCTTCGTCTCCCTAACTTTCCGAACAACATCCATATCAACTTCATCACTAGTTGGGAGTTCCAGAAAAAAGTTATTTATCTTGTCCGGATCGTTTAGATGATGTGGGATTTCTGACTTATCTGAACTGTCAAATATTGATGTCTTCTTTAAATGTTTCCACATTTCTTGTGGATTTTTTTTATTATTATTTACGTAAAATGTAAAATATGCAGCTTTCTCCCTTCGAATAGATGCCGTGACAAAGTTCCGCAGGTCCTTGTAATATCGCAAATGAGAGTCTATCTTTGTCTTTCGAGCTCTGATTAGAGCTTTATCACGAATGTGCATCATGAGCTTTATAGTATCTGTTATCCATGGACGCGGTTTCTCTTTTATTTTAACGCGTTTTTCGGGGGCATGGATGTCAAATAATTTTAGTATCGACTCGTTTAATCTACCAACCATAGAGTTTACATCTTTAACCTGCGTAACATATTCCCAATCCATTGAGTGCAAATCTTCTTCAAAGGCGGCTGAATTTATTGTTCTAAGCGACCGAAGATGTAAAAAGTGTGGTTTAATTTTAGGCTTTTTAATGTTGAAATCGGCTATAACAAGAGCGTGATCACTGAGTACTGGGTTATGATGCACTTCTATGTTTTTGCATCTATTGGGAACGTCAGTTACTATCACATCCAGCAATGTCGAGGAGTCGCAAGTAACTCGTGTAGGCTCACCAACCATTTGTTTTAAGTTGTGTTGCACAAGAAATGTAGTTAGACTTTTCGCAGCATTACTTTCAGCTTGGAGCAGATCTACATTAAAGTCGCTCAGAATGCACACATAATTGCAGTATCCAAAGGTTACAATCGACCTTGTCAGCGAGTCTATTGCCTCATCCACCGTTAGTCCAGACTCAGGTCTGTATACTGTGGCAACAGCCATTTTAGCGCCCGGAAGAGAAAGCTCCAGCCACATCTGTTCTAGAGGTGATTCCGGGTGTGATCGTACACGTGCTTTCAATCCTTGTTTTATGTAGAATCCTGTTCCTCCGCCTCTTTTGTCTGCTGGTCTGGCTGAAAGTTTTAAGTTGTAACCTGCTAATTTTAAGGCATACTTTTCCTGGTCTTTTCTTATCCATGTCTCATTAAGTGCTAAAATGTCTGGTTTAAATTTCTCCATATATGCACAAAGTTCGTCCTGTCCCGTATTTAATGACCTAACATTTAATAACCCTAATCGCAAACTGTTATTTTTAAATTTACCCATAGCCGTTAAATTCAATTAATAAAAATAAATGTAATAAATAATCTGCATTGCACTTAATGCAATTGCACAGTGTTGATAATGTTAGAGCTGAACCACCCAAAGTCCCCCAGTACACGCTCACAATACATTCCGATGATAACACACGAAATATATTATTCAGTCTTAATTTATATATCAGATGCAAAATGTTTATAGAATATTGCATACATATCAGATATTGAGTATATAATAAATATTGTAATTTAATGTACATATAATAAAATAAATAAGTATATTTTAGTATTAATAGGTTTTTTAGAAGAGAGGTAATAGTAGGATTTTTCATTTTCTTTGTGTCTCGTAAAAAAATATAGAAAGAAAGAAATAACAGGTTCTTCTTAACAACTAAACTATGAATTGGAAAAAATGAATTAATGAGTACGTGTCTGGATATCGCTCCGAAAAAGTTTTGTAAGGTCTTCTTCACACCTAATTCGAAATGCCTGAGTGCCATCTTCTTTCCTTGTAAATATTTTTCCCTCTCGTGTCCATGTAAACTTCCAATTCTTTTGTTTCGCCAGCTCCCTGGCTTCTCTAAAAAGCCTTCGGTTAATTACTGTCAGGCGCTCATTGAAATATACGGCGCGCGGCTCTCCGAGGATCTGTAGCTGTGCTGTAGTGATGCCGCGACGGACCCTGGCGTTTTTTAGAAGTTTATCGCGAACCGAGCGGCGCGTGAATCGCACGGTCAGCGGGCGGGGTCGGGCGTCGTCTACCGGGCGTCGTACACCTACACGGTGTGCCCATACAACATCACGTTCGTCCAAGGTGACTCCCATAGTGACAGCTATTGTAGACAAAATGTTCATGGGATTCTCGTGGTTTTCCTCGGTCAGGCCAGTTATTTCGATGTCGGTAAGCAGTGTATTTTGCTCGCAATCGTTTAACTCTGATTTTAGTTGAATAATAGACTGCTGCATTAATAATTTTTCTTCTCTCTCCTCATTTTCCAATTTCTCCACTCTATTTTCTAGTCTTTTTGTCCTAGCATTACATGCATTAACAGACATGCTTAGCTGCTTAATTTCATCCTTAATAAAGTCGACTGCTGACTGTACTTCCTCTCTTATTGCTTTGGTGACAGTTTTCATCTCCTCGCGTATCAAATGCAAAAGTTGTTGGCCGATTTTATCACTAATAATTGGACTTTCTATGCCGGATATGTCTGAAAAATCAACTATGCCCTTAACGGGAGTATCAGTTTTATTATCCCGTGGTTTGCGCGCATTACACACCGGGCATAACCATAATGGTGATATTTGAGCATTTCTCTGTATTTTGACACATTCTCGATGATATTGTGATTTACAACTTATTTCGGAACATGTGGCTCCATCTACCGGCGACAAAAACTTTCCACAAGCTCCACACTTAGCCATTTTGTTATCAATTGTACCAATGAGGTTCCAAAATAAAATACTAGATGGCGCTATTTAGTCGAATATATATATATTTTTTGATGGTAACACCACTAGTATTTTTTTAGTTTATGCTCTTTGCTTTTATCTTGTTTATGGTCTTCAGCTGTTTTTGAGGTTATAAAATCATATGTTTTTCTCACCAATTTTTACAATTGTTCCACAAATTAAACTATTTTCCACTTTAACTTTATGTAGATCTTTCACTCCTAGCACTTTATATCAACAGCTGTTTGTGTTTTAGTCCGTAATAAGTTTTTAAATTAGTGAAATATCGGGAGCTTTAAGAAAACAGTGTTTACTTGTTGGCGCCTTTGACAGTTTTCTAATTTGGACTACTCTGGCCAGACGCCATTGATTAGATTAGATTTTTTAATAATGTATGTAGGTATTTAAACTAGAAATAACTATTTTGACTAATTTATATATTTTTCTTTACTTTTAAAGTTATTTATTTATTATTATTAATATTTTCCCAATCTGCTATGTTAGGATTTTTTTTATATATTTATAATAAGAATAGGCAGATGGAGAACCGATAATTGTTTGTCGATTTAGGTGAATTTCAAAGAGGCTGTCATGTTCAAAAAGCAGTGATTAAAAAAAAAAAAGGTAACCATTTATTTTATGAAATTCTAAATAACGATTATATATTTATTTGTACAAACGGTTTTTTTTTTGTGTAACGATATTTATTTTAGGACCTACTGTTGTTAAAGCCCCAACCCAATGGTTAATGAACCCGTCTAATACGTCGCATACGAGCCTAGTCTACGCCCGCTGGTAATATTGCGAACTCTAGTCCAGCTAGTTCACGACCAAAAAAATTATTAAACGCCCAGTCCATATCAAAGTCAATGGTAACACATTATTAAGTATATTGTATTGGAACAGGGCACGTCGATGTAGGATTCAAAGAATTGTTTTACCAAATTACGAACATTTTTAGACATGATTCCAATACTAGGTTTTTCTTGTTTATTTCTATCTCATTCATCTTGCGAATGTAGTTTGAACATGTGAAATGTTTAGGACCAGTTTATAATCAACTAATATCTGTTTTACCTGTGTAATCATCATCATCAGCCTATTATCACTCTCTCCGCTGCTGGATGTAGGTCCAAGGCTTGCCATTTCACATGATCTTTAGCCACCTTCATCCAAGCCTCACCAGTGATCTTTATCAGGCCATCCGTCCATCTGGCGGGGAGTGGGAGTCTTCCCTCTCCCGGTCTCTACTCCAGAACCTGTTCTGCGACAGACGTCTCTGGTCCATTTTCACTTCAACATACTAATTTACCGCTATGTCTACCGTGGATGTCAACGTTTCGGACTCTACCCATTAGAGAAATACCAAGCATAGCTCTAGCATACCAATGTTATATAACAATACACACTCGTAAATATAGTAGACGTTTATCTGTCCCTGAATACAAAGGAACATTGCTGCAAATCTCATCAAAATTGGTTAAATAATGCGTGATTCCGAATTAATCAGAGATACAGATATACTCGAATCGCTGTGAGGTTACATGACGTGGTGAGATGATGGCGTCATATATTCTATGTCCGTCTTAAAGTTCCAAGGTAGAATTCTAAGAAATTGTATCAGAATAGTTTAGGTAATATAGACGTTAAGGCGTGACAAACATATGTATATATAGACACACAGAAAAAGCTATTCGATTTGCATAAGATTAACATTGTATGTAAATGTCGCAAAACATCAGACCATCAAATTGTGATCAGGTTGGTCGTCGACCGCCATATTGCACAGGCCTCATCAATAACCGATTTACAACTTTTTACTTGCAACGGTTAAATTACAATAACGGCGATATACAATAATAGGCGCACCCAAAGAATTTGTACGACGACGCGCGCCCCTCTACTACGAGTAGATGTGTCACGTGCATTACAAGATCGTGCCGGAGAGTTGTCATATACGACAACTTGCGCGTCAATTTGTATTGCCGTTTCTGACGTTTGCATTATTGTACAATCCAAAATTAAAGTTGTGTGACCTAACCTAGACCAAGCAGTGCCTGCAGCTATCGAATTCTTGTGCGGTCGGACAAAATTAAAAAATCTTGAAATAAGAATTCAGGCCGTAGAGTGTTGTATTTCGTCGGGTATTTGGGCCTACGAAATGCACCACAGAAGATGCGACGAGGCCTAGTGAACCACCTAAGAGGATTTACATGACCGCCCTATTCGTTTTTCTCATAACAACCAACTCAAAGTTCCACCCCACACTTCCAGCAGCTATTCAGAATCCTTTACCGTATCGTCTGCTCCCCAGTGGAACAAACTTCCACTGACCATCAGACAAGCTCCTTCCATTCACATCTTAAAAAAAACTATTTAATACTTTCTTTTTCAACAAGCAGAACAATATATTTTAACTCCACAAATTTCATCTTCCTAGTAATATATTATCTTCATATACATGTATATCTACTATTTATTTATTTATTTATAATAGGGTAGCCAACAGTGCTAACATCACACACTTATTTGTACTTAACACTAAATCAGAAGTTAGATGTTGCACCTATTATAGGCGACCACCACATTACCACAGTAGCTTTTATTGCCTATAAGAAATAACAAAATTATAAAATTTTCAATAAGTATACAAAAACTAAATATTATTCGAAAAACTAATTCTGAAACAATTTTTAAAAATATATATATAATAAACATACAATTCCTTTTAGAAATAATAAAAAAAGTAACGAAAATAACTAAAATATTACCTACTTCAAGTAATAAAGTAAAATTAAAATAAAATAAAAAATATAATAAGTATATCATTTTCGTCATCATTACAGCCCCTAGAACACAGCATCCTAGACCTCCACTGCTAGAGATGGGCCTTCCAGAACTGGAGAATTCGGCCTACACTCGCCACGCTGGCCAGACGGCTTGGCGAGGAAATGAGTATATATTGATGAGTATTTATGTAGTCTATGTATACATACTATTTATGTAGTTTATTGGTTAGAATTGCACCCCACATATTTATACTGTCTCACTCTCCCAAAGGTTAGCTGGTAGAAAAAGAAAATGGCTTTAAATTGGTTAGAATTGCACCCCACATATTTATACTGTCTCACTCTCCCAAAGGTTAGCTGGTAGAAAAAGAAAATGGCTTTAAATTGGTTAGAATTGCACCCCACATATTTATACTGTCTCACTCTCCCAAAGGATAGCTGGTAGAAAAATAAAATCGCTTTAAATTGGTTAGAATTGCACCCCACATATTTATACTGTCTCACTCTCCCAAAGGTTAGCTGGTAGAAAAAGAAAATGGCTTTAAATTGGTTAGAATTGCACCCCACATATTTATACTGTCTCACTCTCCCAAAGGTTAGCTGGTAGAAAAAGAAAATGGCTTTAAATTGGTTAGAATTGCACCCCACATATTTATACTGTCTCACTCTCCCAAAGGATAGCTGGTAGAAAAATAAAATCGCTTTAAATTGGTTAGAATTGCACCCCACATATTTATACTGTCTCACTCTCCCAAAGGTTAGCTGGTAGAAAAAGAAAATCGCTTTAAATTGGTTAGAATTGCACCCCACATATTTATACTGTCTCACTCTCCCAAAGGTTAGCTGGTAGAAAAAGAAAATTGCTTTAAATTCGCCTTTGTACATACTTTTAAATAAAAAGTGCAATAATAATAATAATAATAATAAGAGGACCCCGGTGCCGACCCAACAACAGTCAGCCTTAATCAGAAGGTGGTCGCCGTACCCAATGGGTATTACTTTAACCACAATAAGATGAAGATGAGAAAGCTATAGTGTAGTGAATATTTATATAATTTATTTTTTAAGGTATATATCTTTGGGCCTTTTGTTTATTCATTTTGTTTACTGACAACGAAAATTATTATTATTTTAAGATGCGTGTGATTTCGTAGTTTGTTAAAATTTCTTTGTTTACATTCTGTGTCAGGGTCCGATGAATGCCGTACAAGCTTTATATTGTGACACACGGCAAAAGTTTTTCACCAGACTTTTCCAGTTTTAATCGGTGAATTTATGGTGTTCTTCATTTGTACAATAAACCCCGAGCCCGCCGGGGACGGGCGTCCAACTTCCAATCAGATAACATCCAGTTCTACAAATTCAACAACTTTTCGGATAAAAATCATTGTTTTCAGAAATATTTTATGAGAATTATATCGGGCCTTAAAAGGCAGAACATCGTAAGTGCAAATAAAAAATCGATATTTTTTGTTTATCGTATAAGCTAGATAGATAGATAAATTATTTATTGTACAGAAAATAAAACGTTTTAAAGTACATAGGCGAGCTTATTGTCTAAAACATTATCTAACAGCTAACTTTAGGAGAAGTGAGCCGTGATTGTGGGTGCATGACCACTAATGTTTAACAATGATATTTATTGAGAAAACTATTAATAAGTAAAAAATAAAATTAATAATAAACCTATGGTAATTATCTACCGATATATACATAAATAACACATAATTTTTTTTTTAATTATTATATATACATTTATTCGAAAAAATATTTACAACATATAAAATAAAATTAATATTAAGGATAGGGATATAAGTCCCGTCCGCGTGGAATGGTGGCAAGAACGCTGGCTGCATTTCCCCGCTGAATTGCAATACTAATTCTCTGGGCGAAGAAAGAGCCAGCCCTCTTGTCACCGGAGGAGACAACAAGACGCGGTGTTATGTCTTTTAAAAACTTTTTTGCGCTTGGACTCCATGATTATAGTTACTACATACTATATAATAAATAAATAATATATAGGTACACACACACACATATATATATATATATATAAATGTATAAATAATACAATCCATAATACAGACAATAATATACGGACTCTGTCAAGTTATATAAATTCGTCTTCCTTTTTTGTTTCATCCTTCAATCCAGTTGCCGCTTTCTCCAGCTTCAGCCTCAATCGGTTTATTGAGGCCGCCAAGGTTTTCTGTTCAGGGACCCATCGATCCAGTAGCCGCTGTCTCCAGGTTTAGGCTCAATCGGTTTATTGATGTCGCCTTTCATAGCCTTGCAATACAGAGGGGAAAGCCAGCCTCTTTGAGACTATTTCTGGTGGGAAGTCAATTGAGATTTTCATTTATTTATAGGCAGTATTAGTTATTAGGTCGGTTGTAGCCCCGGCATGTACCTACCAAATTTTCTATATATAATAAATTTTACATCAGACTCTTGCCAACCCAGCGTGGCGAGTGTAGTTCAAATTCTTGATTATACTCGTATGTTCAATCACTTTTTTTAAATCTAGGATAAAATAAATAAAAGTAACGAGATGAGTTAGTTTAACGGCAATGTATTCGTGATTTCGATTTTGACCTATTTTGTACAAGCTATAGGGCGGCTAGGCGAGCACTCAGTACAAAGTACTTTAATATGTCCCTACCTTGACTTTCTATTATTATCATTTTGCTGTAACTACATGACTGAATGATTGCTTTATTGTTCTGTTTATTGTTTTATAACAATTTTGAAAATGTGTATCTATAGTATAGACTGTTTCTTAAAAAAAAAATAAAAAAAAAAATACTTTAGTGCCGTGTCTGTTGTTTCTACCTGTGGAAACTTTTTAGTGGTTTAAGTGTTTATATTTATGTCTAATTAAAATTCTGTAACCATAAGTTTTCCTAATAAAATAAAATAAAATAAATAAAATAAAATAAAATAAAATAAAATAAAATAAAATAAAATAAAATAAAATAAAATAAAATAAAATAAAATAAAATAAAATAAAATAAAATAAAATAAAATAAAATAAAATAAAATAAAATAAAATAAAATAAAATAAAATAAAATAAAATAAAATAAAATAAAATAAAATAAAATAAAATAAAATAAAATAAAATAAAATAAAATAAAATAAAATAAAATAAAATAAAATAAAATAAAATAAAATAAAATAAAATAAAATAAAATAAAATAAAATAAAATAAAATAAAATAAAATAAAATAAAATAAAATAAAATAAAATAAAATAAAATAAAATAAAATAAAATAAAATAAAATAAAATAAAATAAAATAAAATAAAATAAAATAAAATAAAATAAAATAAAATAAAATAAAATAAAATAAAATAAAATAAAATAAAATAAAATAAAATAAAATAAAATAAAATAAAATAAAATAAAATAAAATAAAATAAAATAAAATAAAATAAAATAAAATAAAATAAAATAAAATAAAATAAAATAAAATAAAATAAAATAAAATAAAATAAAATAAAATAAAATAAAATAAAATAAAATAAAATAAAATAAAATAAAATAAAATAAAATAAAATAAAATAAAATAAAATAAAATAAAATAAAATAAAATAAAATAAAATAAAATAAAATAAAATAAAATAAAATAAAATAAAATAAAATAAAATAAAATAAAATAAAATAAAATAAAATAAAATAAAATAAAATAAAATAAAATAAAATAAAATAAAATAAAATAAAATAAAATAAAATAAAATAAAATAAAATAAAATAAGACTTGATATTATCAGCTTAAATATGAAAATTATTGATCAGTTAACTTAATAATAATAATATAATTCTTTATTGCACACAAAATATAACATATAAAATAATGTACATAGGCGAGCATAATACCGTATGGTATTCTCTACCAGCTAACCTTTGGGAGAGTGAGAAATTATTATAATGGGTGCAGAGTCGAAATAAGAATAATAATATTAGTAAATAACATACCAATATATATATGTCATACGATATAATAAATACTTTACTTAGTGTAGTAAAAACTAAGTCTAGCGGTAATCTAGCGGTTAAGTCCATGGATATAGACGTGGAGGTACCGAGTTCGATTCACATAATAATTTATTATAGATTTAATTATTAGAGTTTGGTTCGCACGAGTCATCGACGAGCTTGCCACTTGTCGTGGATGGCCCTAAGTGAATCTGCTTCTTTAAAAGCGTGGCGACCACCCCGGAAGGGATACGGTCGTGATGATGATTTTAAAAACAAAGGCGCGTATATTTCGTAGTTTATTATAAAACAAAACACTAATAAATCTAAATTATTTTCGGGATATTTCTTTGCCAAAACTCACATGACTTGGCCACATTGCAATAAATTTTCATATTGTAAGAGAAGGCAATATTATGAAGACGGTAAGTATGTTATACATCATGTCTCTGGTTAAATGTGGCAGTCCCATTGACACATATGTAAATACTAAGAACCGTATAAACAATGACATCAATAGAAATTTTAGGGCCAACAATATATCAACCAACATATCCTCTTATACTCGTACAACACCAAAAAGTCTGTGTGCATGGGTTTCAAATCGGGGAGGACAGGACTATACGTAAGACTTATTTCAAGCAGTGTTATTTTTATATAAATATGACCATGGCAGCTTACAGTATTAGTTCTCCTTAAAAGTAAAAATTGGCATTTAACATTGTTTCAAATGGCACATACTATCTACGAGAACAACAAATACTCGTAGGTGGTAGGCGGACTGATGGTCTTAATTTGCCCAGTCTGCTGGGGCGTAAGTATCCTCCGTTCGTGCCGATAATTGAAATATGATTTGATTTGACTGATGTCAGTCACGAGTGACTGATTTCAGTTGCTAATATTCATGGACCTCGCGCGCCAATTTAAGTCCGTAGATTTAGACCTGGAGATACCGGGTTCGATTCCTGGGCGGGATACAATAATTTAAATAAATAAATTTAATGAATAGTCATGATTGGCCTATAATAAAGTTGTCTAAATGTGAATCCGCTTCTTTATAAGCGTAATTTCTAACCACCCCAAAAGGGTTACGGTCGTCATGCTACTTTTTACATGTCCCGCCCGTTGTTACATGCAGCGAATGCTTATGTTAGGAGGCCAACACTTCGTTACAGATTTCTGTCTGACTCTTATGAAAATAAATAAACTTTTTACTTAATACTTATATTTATGACAGATATTTTTGTCACTCCGCCAATACCACCTGGTGGTACGAGAGTGGAATCACCGAGAATGGAACATGATATTTTTCTTCACATTTTTTCATAGTTAATTTACTCAAGTAATTATTTGCAAATTCGAATGCAATAAACCAATACAGTCCACTAAACAATTTAATTGAGCCATCAAAGACCTGCAGCAGTATCCCTACGTAGTAGCATCACAGATTAGGGACTGACTACATTACAATTAGTAATTAGGTAGGTCCATTATTATATAAGTCTATGTTCAGCTCCTACTTCATCGCCAAGTTGTTCGCCGCCTTATTGTAAAGATTTCTGATAAGCTGCTGTGTTAATTAATTTTCGACGTTTAAGCCAATAAAGTTTAATGAAGCTTATAAATAGGGTAGCTTTTGATTTATGAATATGTTTCTTAGTAAAATTTCAATTTCAAACAATAATTAATTTATATACTCGTAATAATACAGCAATGTGTTTTGCCTTGGCTAAATAGTAATTTGCAGTTACGAAATCAACTCTGAAACCGTGTCGCAAGTCTCGCAAGACAATGACGATCGGACCCGTATTCTTAGACGTTATCTCCACGACTCCAATTATATATTCCAGTTGTCAAACGGAGAAACGCCTCGGACGTCACTACGCTCGAGGAATAGAACCGCCAAACATAACTTAAAACTGTTGATATTAATGAAAATTTTATATCAACGTCATATACTGTATTGCAGTGTAGTACTTATATGTATGTATGTTGTATATGTAGTTTAGTTTGTAATTTATATATGTATGTATATGTACGTCGTATATACCCACTTATGGCAATTGTAGTTCGTTGCTCATGCAAGAAATTTGAGAGAATCTGTCAAAACTAATCAAGAAAGCGTATTTAAGTCTGCAACTAATATGTACAATATTCAAACTTGTATTTCCTAATAATATTTAATTAGTAACAACGCCGCGTATTGTCGTCTCCTCCGGTGACAAGAAAGCTGGCTGTTTCTTCGCCTAAAGATTTCTTCAGTATTGCAATTCAGCGGGGAAATGCAGCCAGCGCTCTTGCCGCCATTCCACGCGGACAGGATTCATATCCCTATCCTTAGTATTGGTATTAATATTATTCTTATATTATATTTGTTGTAAAAAAAAGTAAAGTATCATCACGACCGTTTCCCTTTCAGGGTGGTCAGAAACCACGCTTATAAATAAGCGGTTCACATTTAGCCAACTTTACTATAGGCCAATCATGACAAGTGGCAAGCTCGTCGATGTCTCCAGCGCGCAAACTCGAGTTATATCACCAATAAATTAAATAATATGTAAATAAATACATTTACATTAATAAATATTTGTGTGTCCCGACCAGGAATCGAACCCGGTACCTCTAAGTCTAATCCACGGAATTAACCGCCAGACCACGGAGGCAGTTTATATTTGTTGTATATTTTTAAATAAATATAATATAATGTATATTAAAATAAAATAAAATAAACTTATTTTAGTTAAAGAACATATTTTTAAATTAAATAAATTGTCAAACTTATTTAAATTATAAATAATTCTCGTGAATATATATAAATTCCTCGCCAACCCTTCTGGCCAGCGTGGCGAGTATAGGCCAAAGTCTCCAGATATATGTTCTGGAAGGCCCATCTCCAACATTGAAGGGCTAGGATGCTGCGTTCTAGGAGCTGTAACGATATATATAAATAAATAAAGAGACAGACTTATGGATGCCAGAAGTGCTAGAGCGTGTGCTAATTCTGACAAATCGTATATGTAGAATACGGGAATGCAATCCTCAATGTTGTCAGAACATAAAGTTCATAATCATTACAGTTCTAAGAACACAGTCCTAGGCCTCCCCTCCACTAAGCTATATCAACTCCGCAGCCTAAGGAAGCTTCTCGAGACGACACCACAACTAGATGTTTTTGCTGATCATCTGCATATTCTGTGCAAGGCTTTCTTTAAATATTGTAAAGAATTAATTATTTATAAGTTTAAATATTTGGATTGAATTATTATTGTTATTTTTTGTATTTATTTTATCATAATTTACTCACTTTTTATTCAATTTTTTGTTGTTTTGTATTAACTCTATTATTTCATTGATTTTTATCATTATTATTTATTTGTCTTTTCTTTCTTTTTATATTAATTTTATACTGTATATAACTATTGTTAACTTGAACGCTTTATTAATATTATTATTTGTATAGGATTTTTTTTAAAAATATACAGGTATATAGACAATACATTTTTAACGAAAATGTATGTATTAATTAAAAGATTGACTGCATGGTAAATTGGGCTTTACTGTTAAGCCATGTAATGTTTTATTAATAAATAAATAAAATAAAAATAAATAACTAAAATCAGATTTACAAAACAAAATAAATACAGATATACACAAAAAAATAAATAGAAAACTCATCATGATTTTCAAATACCTATTCGACCCACTATAGTTCGACAAATTTCATTTTTTAATTTTCGACAATATGACGTCTGGTTTTCGCCTTAATGAAATTTAATTAACATACATACATACATAAGCTGATAAACACATTACGCTTCTATGCGTCGAGCAGTTGTGTAAAAAAAGTTCATATTGACAATTGCGATTTAATAACTACGGGCTAAAACCTAGTTTTAAGTATATAATCTTTATTTGTTTATCAAAAATGAACAGTAGGAAATTTATTAATATTATGGATATAAGTTTTGCTAAGTTAAATGGCTGTTGATCGTTAAGGCCACATTTGACTGCCAAGTGCGACCTTTAATTAAGGCGAACGCTCGTAAATTTTCTTCCAGTGTACGCCTTGAGGGAGAACTATTAAGGCCAAGCGTCTAGTGACGGAATAATGGCAATAAATGTTACTGTGTTAAGAACAGCACTATTTTTTAATGATATTTATATGTTAGTGTATTTTTTACGTCAATAAACGTTATTATTATTATTATATTATTAGAAATTATTGTTATTATTATAAAAAGAAATGCGATTGGTAAGAGTAATAATTACTCACTTAAAAGTTCTGCTATTAGTGTAAATTATATATTAAATCTTAAATTAAATATAAATATTAAAACTTATAACGCATTGACCGCCTCCGTGGTCTAGTGGTAACAAACGTTGCCGTGAACTCGGAAGGTCGTGGGTTCGATTCTCACCTTGGGCAAGTTATACATTGTATAATTTGTCTCGGTCTGGGTGTTTATATGTATAATATGTATATATTTATAAAAAAAAAAGTATAATATGTAGTTTATCAACCATCTAGTTTCCGTAACACAAGCCTCGCAGCTTACCACGGAAATTAGATGGCGCTGTGTGACCTGTCTGGAAATATTTATTTATTATATTTATTAGTAATTTCAGCTGGATAAAGAAACCGGATGACTCTTGGTGTTTACGCCAATATTTTAATTTTGATTTTTTTAAATTGTATATTTCCTAAATTGATTTGCGCGGTGTGGCTCGGTTGTAAGAACGCGTTTCTTAAATCCTACAAAGGTCGGTTCAAAAACACCCTACATGTATCAACGAGAAATACACTTTTTTCACGTACATTTGTCATAGATTTACAACATCACCGTTCCCGTGCCTCGGAGAGCACGTTAAGCCGTCGTCCCGGTTCCACTAATACCAACTTGTGGAATCGTTAATAAATTATTATAAAAAAATTACATCATATCCTCGCCAAACCGTCTGGCCAGCGTGGCGAGTGTAGGCCAAATTCTCCAGATATATGTTCTGGAGGACCCATCACCAGCAGTGGAGGTCTAGGACGCTGTGTTCTAGGGGCTGTAATGTATAATGACGATTTCACTCCTATTGATTAAATGTCTTTATTCGAAGTTAATTAAAGTAAATTAAATATAAATTAAAAGCTACCTAAATCCGAGATAGTTCCAAGGAGACTGGCAATATTTCCCCTCTGAATAGAGAGGCTAATACGTTGGCAGAAATAATTGCCAGCCTTTCTGTCTCCAGACCTTTCAGTCAGCCACTTTGACAACTCCCTGGCCAAGCGCCTCGCCGACGGTCCCCATGGGCCCATCGTCTCGACCCCAAACGGCGCAAATTCGTAACCGGCACAATTTCAATAAGAATCATTTTGCTAAGCGACGATATTTGCTGTCAAAAAACTGTACATGCCATGTTATCCGTGAGCTCCAAGCCTAAGGTTTTGTTAATATATAATTTTAGCCTCCGCGGTGATGTGGGATCACGAGACAATTTGATTAGATCCAAATTTACCCCGATGTAATTTATGTTGTTATAATGTTCATTTATAATTTAACACGAATTCTGAAACAAAAACAGTAACCAAATTATAATGTTATGTACCTAAGGATTATTAGTACGTACGTGAATTTAAATTCAAAATATTATTACAGGAATTTGAAACAAGTTTAAATTGTAATTAATTCCTAAAAGCGTTTTACTTTTGTGCTTTCCTCTCGTTAGGAAAGTTATCCAAGTCCGATTGTACTTTTCAATAATTTAGTATATTAACTTACTAGAAAATAAAATTACGGACATTTTAGACTAATTTCCACTTTCATATACCTAATTTCAGACAGGAAAAAAAATGCAAATAGATTTATAATGATTTAACTCAATTTTACTGAAACAAATCTATGAGAACCGAACCGCTGGGTTCGTGAGCCACATGGTTGCTGTAATAATTTATTTTTTATTATAATTTATTTATTTATTTATTAAGTAAAATACTTACTTATTCGTTTTATTTAAAAAAATATACTAAAAACTTACAATTTAAAACTTAAATTACTAATAATAAAAATTAATAAATAAAAATTTAACTAAAAACTAAAATGAAGAAAAAACAAAATAAAAAATATTATAAATAAAAAAATTGCTCCAAATCGCTGCCAATGGGCAAGTGCATTGCCACGTTAAATGGCAATACTGATCCTTTAAAATTTCGAAAAATCGTTTTATTTTAATTGCATACATTAATTGCAATACATAATTGCATACTCAACGACAATTTAGTTAAAAAATGTCCTTACTATTTTGTTAATCATATAAACAAGTTTATTGACGCTGGTACCGTGGAGGATAAGATTGCCTTTAGTATGGGATGCCACCTGGGTGACCCCTGGCTTCCCACCTGTCTTTGACCTCTAAGGGCCTAGGTGCTGAAGCATTTCGAACAGATAACCCCAAACTGGCAAAATACACCCAGCTTATTGGGAGATGTGTTTTTGCGCGCCGTTTGGAGTTGAAACCAAGTGCACAGGATTTTTTAAGGCGTTGTCAAAACAGCTCGTCAACACCTCAACAAGTCAACAAGAGGCCAATATTTGGGCCAAAATATCAGCATTGCTATTCAACGTGCACTTTTCCCATTGGTAGCGATTTGAAGCAATTATTATTATTATTTTTGTTTATTTGTTTTTAGTTGTATTTTTAATTATAAGGTTAAGTTTTTTTTTTATTTATGATTATATTTTAGTTGTCATTTACATCAAAATAAAATACATTTAGTGCTTTACCAATTACAGACAAAGCTCGTTCTTCTGGAGGTCATGCAACTATTTTAATTGTAACTGCTCGGAACTTGATTTGTTTAATACGAAGCCAACGTTTGCTCGCAGCTACTTGACCAGATTGTACTGTACAACCCATATGCCTTAGCTGTGTACCCACAACTGCTTTTTATTGTTGTTGTTTATTTTTTGTAAGTATTCTTTATTTTATTTTATGTTTGTAGTCAATTTGCGGTAACTTCTAATTGACCCTTTATGTTTCCATTTATTTTTTCCAAATTTGTTATTAGTCGTTAGTTATCCTTTAATAAATAAATAAATAAATAGTCTAAACCGGTTTTATAGTAAGGTATTTTAGTTAAATTCCATCGACAAATTCTAGTAATTTTCATCTAAGTACCTCCTACATATCGTAAGCCATTACTCGCATGCTTTGAACAATGCAATTTGATCAATAAGCCATGCACAAATCTCCGCGGTTAATCCACAATCTTAGACATGCTGAGTATGTTAATCCATCGAAGTCTACCAATACGAACATACTGCTATCGGTTAAGCTAAATAACTTCATATAATAGTAACTGTCAGAGGTAGAGGATTCGATTCCTGGTCGAGAACATAGCTGCATTCCTAAATTAATTATTAAATCAGTTATTCAATATACTGCCTCCGTGGTTTAACTTAAAATTTTATTATATAAATTAATTTAGCTTGAACATTTTAAAAGCTATGTCAGTAACTCTGGTGAAAGACTATAGCTAAACTGATTTTCTCATTATTCTTATATTTTAACAATGTGGTCTGCAGTCTAGTAAATCTCATTAGCTAAATTAAATGAAAACAAGTTGACCTCTGACGAGTCTAATTAGGTACTCGCTACAGAGACGTACATTTAAAGACAGTCTGTTTCATGTACTACACGCCACCTAGTTGAGGCTCTAGTGTCGCTACTCACCGCGGCATAGCGGTTGTACGTCTATTGGTATAAATACCGCGCTGCCACTGGTTTTTATATAATAAGTGAGCGAGTTTACACAAATGTAAATTAATAACGCGCGGTGGTGGCTCGGTTGTAAGAACGAGTTTCTTAAATCCTACAAAGGTCGGTTCAAACCCCTCCCGGCATGTATCAATAAGAAATACACTTTTCTTACGTACATTTGTCATAGATTTACAATGACTCGGAGAGCAGGTTAAGCCGTCGGTCTCTGTTCCACTAATACCAACTTGTGGAATCGTTAATAAATTGTCAATAAAAATTGACATTATATCCTCGCCAAGCTGTTTGGCCAGCGTGGCGAGTGTGGACCAAATTCTCCAGATATATGTTCTGGAAGGCCCATCTCCAGCAGTGGAGGTCTAGGACGCTGTGTTCTAGTAAAATAGAAATGTTTTTGAATTTTATTTCTGTCTAAAATAGGGTATAGTATATTTTAAGACTTTAGACCTCCTTTCTTAATGACGACATTTAAATTAGAAGATTTTATTGACATTAATAGATTGTATTTTGTTTTTCACTTGGACTTTTTTTCACATTCTGACTACGACGACTGACCGACTCACATCTTTTTTCTCTAAATATACGAATATCAGACAGACGATATAGGTATATACTCGTAGAAGTAAAATATGTGCAAAATGACAGTTCTTTTATCCTAGAAAATTGATAGACTACATTTTTCAACTAAAATAACAAATAAAAAATAAAATGTACATTCTGACTTAAAAAATCTTTGAAATTATTGGTTGTGCGAGCACTAAGGACACAAATGGGTAAAACCCTGTTAAATAAATACATAATCCGTATTGAATTTTTGTGCCGACCATATATGTTTGTCTATGGCCGCTATTATTGGCGCCAAAGTTCAATTTACGAATAGATTTACTACGGTATACTAATTAAGTCCTTTTGTAAAACAAATTTTCCAATTAAACGTATAATGGTTCGGATTAAACTCCTAATTGCATTTTAACATTATCCGGTTGAAATATTTTCTATACTTAATCTGTTACAAAAAATAGGATTGTAAGCCATAGATACGTCTTTACTTTTTATTAAAAAAGTATGTACAACGTACAACTAACTTAATAATTATCCTTTATTTTCAAGTAACTAATGGCACATAGATAAATAAATACCTTACAAAACATACATTTAATAATAACAATAACTATATTTAATAATATTAATTAATTGTTGTAAGCATGCCGTCTGGCCAGCGTGGCGAGTGTAGGCCAAATTCTTCAGATATAGGAGTATGTTCTGGAAGGCCCATCTCATAAAATGATGATACATGCCGCGCAGACATTTTATTTATACTAAGTTTTGTAAGTAGGTAGGTTTTTTGTTTTAGTTTTATTTTTTTATTTGTAGTAAATAAAAATGACCTCTAGAGACGTCCCATCCGAGATAGTCCCAAGGAGACTGGCAACATTTTCCCTCTGTATAGCGAAGCTAATACATTGGCAGAAATGATTGCTAGCCTTCCTGTGTCTAGGTTTTTCCGTCAGCCGCTTTGACAACTCCTTCCTCCCCATGGGCCCATCGTCTCGACCCCAAATGGCGTACCAAGGTTGGCGTACTTGCGCAACTTGAGGTTCTCAGCAGAAAACGCCGCACTTCCCGCTCTTGACGAGGACGCCTGGATGTGAGATGGAGCTAATGTATATGTTATTTATAGTTTAGTTTATTTTAATTTTATTATATATTAATTTACTTCGAATACAATTTTTTTGTTTTGTAGTAATAATTTATTTTATATTTTTATGTAATTAATTTGTATATAGTATTAATAAAATATATAAAAAAATCTAAAGCTTTCGTACTATTTTTCTATCATGTATAAAGGGGTTGATAAATGTGGAAGAGTCGAAAGAGGTATTTGATCGTGACAAGTTATATCGTAACAATCTAATCAAAAAAAATATCCAAACATTTATTTTGTAGAATACGGTACGCGTTGTGGCTATTAGATACAGTTTCTGTCGTTGGCATTGTCTCTGCCTACCCCGCTAGGGATTTGTCGTGAAGATATATGTATTTCTTACACAGATTGTAATTTTGATAATACCATGAAATGAAATAATTTATTTGTCAGAAACATGATAGGTACATGGATGTAAATTATTATATGTAATTATATCACATGCTTCGCTATTTCTAGCATACAAATATTTATTTAGTCACATGACTTTGTCGAGCTTAGTGTCTAGGTATTCTTTTGTCGAATAAAAACATTTATTAACCAGCATTTGTTTGACTCTTAATTTGAACAGTTTTAGTGGCAGCTCCCTTATAGTAACTGGAAGCTTATTAAATGTCTTTGTTGCAATTGCATAACAAATTGGCTATATTGAGTTAAGTTAAGTTGCAATATAACGTCTAATGTTTTATCATTCCAGTGTTGGGTATACGAGTATAATGGGAAGTTCAGCAAATTTATCTGAAAGTAATTTACAGAGCGCATCTGGCGGAGCGGCGTGAGAGATTCAGCTGATCAATATTCCGGGGAAATCCGCAAAGAACTGGGAAATATGTCAGTCTCTCAATTCAGACCACTCCCAACTTACGAAAATTCTGTTCTAAAAATGATAGTAAATTTTAAATAAAATATATACACATAAACTTAACATTATATTATTAAGTTTACACTAATATTAATATACAGCTTCTGTTGTCTAGCGGTTAAGTCTGTCTAGTCGTGGAGGTTCGACTTCATGTTGTGGTCTTTTGGAATATTTGATTCCCACGGAACGGTAAGTTCAATAACGATACCTTTTTTCAAGTTCCGAGAAAACACTAAGACGTCTGGCCTATAGGCTAATACAGCTAGTTCATCTGGGATCCTATAATGATGTTTGAATGTACGAGTATCTATGAGAATTTTCCAGTCTGATGCGGCGCCAAGAACGAGGTGGGCTTGCATTTAGTTTTCGTGCTTTGCCCTTTCTTTACAAATGTGATCAAAGTTTTATTTGTAGTCAGTCCCTTTCTGGCTCTTGCAATAGAAAGACTTACTGCTTCACGGATAACACCAAGGACTTTGTCATGTCGGCGTGAGTAATAGCCCATTTCTAGAAGAGCAACGCAGGGTGTGTCTAGCAGTTTCTATGGCAGCACCACACAATGTACAGTTCTCTTCCGTAGCTTTTCCCACCTTACCAGATTACTCTGGTCCGGGAGGGACATTTGAAAAGCGTTTAGGTAGAATTTTAGCAACGCCGGAGACCAATCGTACATTAGTGTGTGTAAATCTATGACAAATGTACGTAAGAAAAGTGTATTTCTCGTTGTTACATGCCGGGGTTCAAACTGACCTCTTTAGGATGTTAAAGAAAGCGTTCTTACAACTGAGCTACTACCGCTCTTACCATACCTGTCATTTAGGTGTATTATTGATTGAACCATCAAGCTGTCACTTTTGCCTACATAAAAAGATTTAAATATTTTAAATTAATCCTCCTCCTTGCGTCGTTTTACTCAATGCTGAGGGTCGTGACCCCCTCCTCGGATCACTTTGTCCCGGACTATGCAGCGCCATCCGGGTCTGCTCACGGCGGCGTGCAGGGCCTCGTGGACTTGGGTGTGAAGTGTGGTGCGGATCTGGTCTGACCAGCGTGTCTCTTGCCTTAATTTTTTCCCGTGATTACTAGCCTTTCCAGATTGCCAGAGCTTTTACGGGCTATATGACCAAGATGCTCAAGGACTCGTTGCAGGCAGATGGAAGAGAGCCTAGTAGTGACTTTGAGCTCCTTGAGTATTGATAAGTTTGTTCTGTCCTCGGGATGCGCAGCATACGCCTCCAGCACCACATTTCGAAGGCGTCGACGCGGCTTCGGTCATTGACTCTAAGAGTCCAGGTTTCGGCAGCATATAGGAATATGGAGAAAACGAGACTGCGAACAAGTCTTATTTTGGTCCTGATAGTGATTAAAATTAATATTCATCCTTAAATTTCGTATTTATATTGAGAGTGGGCTTCCAGGCTTATGTTATTTATGAATGATCGTCTGCGAGATGTGATTCAAATCTTACAAAGCTGGGAGAATAAGAAGATTTTTTCTTTCGTTTTCATTACAGCCCCTAGAACACAGCGTCCTAGACCTCCACTCGTATCTGGAGAATTTGGCCTACACTCGCCACGTTGGCCAGACGGCTTGGCGAGGATATGATGTAAATTTTTTATGTCCATTTTTTAATGATTCCATAAGTTGGTATTAGTGAAACCGGGACCGACGGCTTAACGTGCTCTCCGAGGCACGTGAACGGTGGTGTTGTAAATCTATGACAAATGTATGTAAGAAAAGTGTATTTCTCATTGGTACATACCGGGTGGGTTTGAACCAACCTTTGTAGGATTTAAGGAATGCGTTCTTACAACCGAGCCACCACCGCGCCATATGAAATTTACGCGAAAATAGTGATTCTACCTTATTTGAAAAACTTCTAACTACGGACATGGTTGATGGTAAAAGATTAAAAGAAACTTGAAGCGATGCAGGCGGTTTAACAACTACACAAAGAACCATTGGAAAATTATAGATTGTTGATCCGAAACGGACCCAAAGGAGTCATTCATCTTGTAATCTTGTATCGGGCTAAATTGAGGACCCTGCATCAAAAGGGGGGCAGATCCAAATTTTAGTGGACTACAATCTGACAAAAAAAATGGGCTATCATTAATTTGATGCATAAACGTCGCACGAATAATAGGAGTCAAATATGTAAAAAAGTTATATTATATTAAACGATGTAAATTGTCAATTAAAAATTGATATCATATCTTCGCCAAGGCGTCTGGCCAGCAGCGTGGCGAGTGTAGGCCAAATTCTCCAGATATATGTTCTGGAAAGCCCATCTCCAACAGTGGAGGTCTAGATCGCTATGTTCTAGGGGTTGTAATAATAATATAGTAAAAAGAACATTCGTTTTATCAACAAAAGTAACAAAACTACTATTTACATTGTGTCTTTTTTTTTACAGCACAAGTAGTACAAAAAAGGGTGATTTTTTTTTCCATATTGCATCGTGGTTAAAGAAAGCCATATACTCTGTATTCTGGCCTGGGTGTGATGATATTGATGAGCATATGATTGGAAAGCTTATCCCAATTAAGATCTAATAAAGTTCAATAAATGATTTTTTTTTCAAGCGTCTTTTTTCTTAATGTCATGCAGAGGCGTGCGATTCGAATAGTGGACGACACTATAGTGACTAACACTCTCGAATCGCTTCGCCGAGATGTGGCTTCCCTGAGCGTGTTCTACAAGCTATACTACGTTCAGTGTTCTAAAGAGCTCCACATATTTATCCCATCTTTTCTGATCCGCAACCAAAAAGATTTTAATAGGTGGCAGGCGGAGTGATGGTGGTATTTTGCCCAGTCTGCCGGGGCGAAGAAGTATCCACCGTGCGTGCCGATAAATCCAGTAAAGTGTATCCACACGTTTCGGAATCAGGCTCGAATTGACGTCATGCCAAGTCAAGCCGGCATAGTGTTAGTGACTGATGTCAGTCATGAGTGTCTGATTCCAGTTGCAACATACATAGACCTCGCCCTACTTACCATCAGGTAGACGCTAAAAAATAACGGAACCACACGCAATATGCATGCACATACTATACATATATAGCCACTATCCCTACGTGTATATATAAATTTGGAGACTTACATTTGTCGCACGCTGAATATGTGGAATGCTCTTTTAGCGAATGTGTTCACTATTCCTTACCTGAAGTCCTTCAAACGAAGTGTGAAAAAGCATCTTAATAGGCCGGCATAGTGTTAGAGACTGATGTCGGTCGTCTGAAGCTGGCGTCTTTGCTCCCATTCTTGAACCGCGCGTATCGCTTACCATCACATGTCAAGCTCGTTGACTATATAAAATAAAATGATGACTTTCCTAAGCATCAATAAATACTAATGTAATTGTTAAGCCTAACTCATTAAACTCCCACTAAACTTCTATTTGCCGTCAAGAAATTATAATAACCTTGTCTATTTGCTTGATAAATTATTCAATTTAAATTGTTTACATTTCTGTCGAAAGTTACGGGAACTTTAGCTAAGTTTAACTCCGCTATTAAAAATAGATTATAGCTTCAGAGTCGAAGTTATTTGCTAGTTAGTTCGGGCAAAAACTTATATCAAAACACCATTTATCTGAAAGAATACAGATATGGAGTGGATGGACTGTTATGCTAGGAATTTATTCTTTAACCATGATGGCCAATCTAAACAACAATAGTCAACGAGTACTCACCCCAAAAGCTTCTCTTTCACAATCAACGATAGGCTCACTTATTATTTATTTTATTTATTTTTATTTAAAACTTTATTGCACAATACAAAGGCGTGACATAATGTCGCTTGACATTCTCTGCCTTATCATCATCATCATTCCAGCCCCTAGAACACAGCGTCCAAGACCTCCACTGCTGGAGATGGGCCTTCCATAACATATATCTGGAGAATTTGGCCTACACTCGCCACGCTGGCCAGACGGCTTGCCTTATTAATTGATAATCGAAGCACTGTATCACCACTGCTGGATATAGGCCTCCCGCAAGGTTCACCACTTTACACGATCTTCTGCCACCCTCATCCATCCTTTTTTAGATCATCAGTCACGTAACGTGAACCCGTCTACTCCACCGTTCATCGGTTCTGCGACATATGTGTCCAGCCAATTTCCACTTCAGCGTGCTAATTTTGAAAGCTATGTCAGTAACTTTGGTTCTCTGACGGGCGTCAACATTTCTGACTTTATCTTTTAGGCAAATCCCATAGCTCTATCCATTGCTCACTAAGCGACCTTAAACTTGTGGATCAGACCTACCGTAAGTGTCGACGTTTCTGCACCATACGACATTACTTGAAGAACGTACTGGTTGAAAACTTAACTAAATCCACCAAAGCAAATGTTGCATTATGTCAGAGGAAGTTTGTAAAATTAAAGAGAACAAACACCGGTGATTTTCGTAAATAAAGACCACAATTTAAGTAAGTATACATTTTATTTTCAAAATATCATAAATATTAACATAATACATTTAACATTGATAAATATTCCTGATAACATTGGTAGGCAATGAGTATTTACAATAACATTATTAAACAATAATATTGTCGATTTTATTGTCATTATTCTAGGAAAATTGTTGTAAAATTATATAAATATAAACTACTTAATAATGACAAAAACAAATTGGGCCGAAGCAGGCTGCGGTCAATACATTTATGAAAAGAGCTTTCAAGATGCATTAATGGAATATATTATTTGTTTGGGTATGGAGTAGAATGGTGGATGGTGAGCGTCTTGTTGCGGAATATAGTTGAGCCTATTGTTGGTCGCAAGCCCGAGACACCATTCTTCTCATCTCTTACCCATACACGATGGACCCGGCTCTCGCACAGTAAATCTTAAATGCTTAAAAATTTGTGTTCTCTCACTCTCTCCTAGATTTGTTTTAGTAAAATAGTGTAAAATCATTTTCAATATTTATGTTATTGTTCTATGTCTGAAATTAGGTATATGAAAGTGAAAATATATCTAAAATATCCGTAATTTTATTATAATATATTTTATTTATATGTTGGTATTACAAAATTACACCATTAAATTGATACATATTTGGCGATAAGAACTTTGTTATACATTAGCCCGAATAATTTTTAAATTATTAACAGCACATAAATTAAAATTAAACAAAACCTAATATTAATTTAAATCAAAATAACATAAAATAAATATAATTTACATAACTAAAATATAATTCTAGTAGCAAGTTTAATTAAATCTACCACCTATTTGTTGTTCTCGTTAAAAGTACGAGTATATGCCATTTGCAATTATGTCAAATGCCAATTTTTACTTTCAAGGAGAACTAACCCCTCGTTCCGAGACACGATAATAGTAACCTTAAAGCCGTTCCGAGACGTGCATAAACTGTTTTGCCAAAGCTTTGTGACGTCATAAATGACATCATTGCTCGCGCTCAGACTGCGCACGATATCGAGGTAGATCGCTCATATAATAACATTTATCTCAGCAACAAGAAAAAGAAAATAATTCTTAGTTATGCATGGATTCACCGTGCAGATACCGGGTCCTGTGTGTTAAAGGAGCTTAATGTCTCGAACTTGTGACTAAAAAAAAAAGCTGGCACCATCTTTCTATTTAACATTATTGTGTCCGCATTATTATTATTTACAAAAATAATAACAATACATTTTAACATTATTATTATTAAATTAAAATAAATTAAATATGGTCTACAAAACCATAACGTTACTTACGTACTACAAAAGTTATATCAGTATAGGTTTAATACTATTTAAGTTTTTTTTTAATAATCATAATACAATAAAATAAAATGCGAATAAATCATAATATATATATATTTTTTAAATGTTTAACTCATTATATAAGCATCATCTCTTCCGGGGTAGTCAGAAACCGCGTTATTTGAAGATGCGGTTTCACATTTAGCCAACTTCACTATAGGCCGATCATAACAAATCAAATCAAATCAAATCATTTATTTGTTTCAACACAGGTAATCTAGTTAATATATTAACCTAGTTTATAAAAGTGCAGCTGTGTTCTCCATGAGGCGTACAAATATTGTGTGGTAAGCTTGCCGATGTCTCCAGCGAACAAAAATCCAGAAATATCACAAATAAATTAAATTAATTCTGAGTCTAAATCTACGACTTAACCGCTTGACCACAGAGGCAACTCAATTATTTTGATAAATATTTTATTATTCAGAGAAAAAAAAAACAGATTGATACATACAATTAGTTTAAAAAGATAAAAACAAACAGATATAAGTTACATTCGAATCACTTTCTTTGAAGTAAAGTAAAGTATCATCACGACCGTTTCCCTTTCGGGGTGGTCAGAAACCACGCTTATAAATAAGCGGATTCACATTTAGCCAACTTTACTATAGGCCAATCATGACAAGTGGCAAGCTCGTCGATGTCTCCAGCGTACCAAACTCGAGAAATATCACAAACAAATTAAATATATTTATTTACATTAATAAATATTTTTGTGTCCCGACCATGAATCGACCCCGGTACCTTCGAGTCTAAATTAGAATTGTCTAAATGTAAATTACTGCCTAAATGTCTTATATAATTATAGAATCTACTAATAACAATAAAGGCTCATTTTTGTTTCATTCCACATTTACTAGACCTCAACTGTTGGAGAAGGGCCTTCCAGATATTTCTGAAGAATTCGGCCTACACTCGCATAATGACATTTTTAATTACAATTCTACAAGTTGGTATTAGTGGGACAGGGACCGACAGATTAACGTGCTCTCCGAGACACGGGAACAAATTTTAATGTACGTAACAAACGTGTATTTCTCATTGGTACATGCCGGGGATCTGAACCGACATTTGTAGGACTACAAGGAAAGTGTACAGTTACAACCGAGCCACCACTGTCATTAAATATTTTATTACTGCCTAAATATCTTATATAATTAGAAAATCTACTAATAATATTTTTAAATATCCATTTTTTTATTATCCTAATAATAAAAAAAAAACAGGCTTTAATTACTAATAAAATTAAAGGCCCAATAACTTGTAAATCTAAAATCTTACTTTGTGACCCTTACGATGACCTTGAACGAGCCGAATAATTCGTATTAACCTCTATTCGGAAGACATAAATTTATTACATTAATATTCAATTAATACGTTAAATACTACACAAACTATTAACATGAAATTTAGTACCATATAATGTATAAGCTGCGTAATTGAAAATAAAACAATAAAATTTACACTACTATTGTTGATTAATTATTAGAATAATAACGCATAGAACGATAGTTACATATAAAAAACTGTATATTTGAGGCAAGCTATACTATATTATGTTTTTTAAATTTTGTGGTTTTTCAATAGATTGTGACACCCAGTCATTATAATCATAGCCCCTAGAGCACTGAGTCCTAGACTGTTGGAGATTCTGGAGTATTTCGCATTCACTCTCCACGCTGGCCAGACAGGTTGGTATTAATTTTAAATGACAATTTACTAACGATACCACAAGTTGTTATTAGTGGAACCGGACCCGACGAAATGTACGAAAGGAAAGTGTATTTCTTATTAGTACATGCCGCGGTTTTTAGATTGTTAAGGAAAGCCTTCTCATAACCGAGCCACCAGCGCTCATATATATGACAACCAATAATCGTACAAAAACCGTAATAATCAAGTAAAAACCCGACAAGACTAATATGGGTTTGTTAAGTAAAAGTTGCCTCACTTATCGTACGGTCACTTCGTTTCTAGGCGTTATAATTCTAAGGATTTAAACATATTTATTTATTATTAATTGTATAATTTAAATTAATAATAAATTAACGATTAACTTTTATTATTATAATATATATTTTATTATTTAAAAATATGTATTTATTATATAGGAAATGCAAACTAATCATTATTTATTGTCATTATTTTATTTCATTACGTATATTTAATATATAATGTACACATGCATGTACGTACATACTTTATCTAACTACTTTGGTCTCTAGGCATATTAAATATATAAATATTACTTATATTTATTATTATTTATGTATAAGTATTGTCTTTACATCTTTAAACTAAAATATTGTCGATTTATGTAAATAGCACTAACATTCTTATAGCTAATTATTTGTCATGATTATCATTGTTTCATATTAGTCTAAGATCCAGATTAATAGATTTTGTTCCGCCAGTGCAGCACGAGCTATTGCTAAAAAGATTTTGAAAAACTGTCAATTTAATAGTTCTCAGCAATGGCTCGTGCTAAGCATTGGTGGAGCAACGACTATTAATTCGGACCTAAGATTCGTAGAAGAACGACCTCCACCGATCTGTTATCCCAATAAAATCCACTTTTTATATAAAATACGACAACAAAAGCAATGGTGATTTGCGTAACTAAATATGGTCAAAATATATATTTTTTTGACAAATAAATAACGTTTCGTATTATGAAACTAGCTGATAGTGTTGCATGTGACGGTCAAATTTTGGAAAGTGATGTTAAACGTCAAACTTATGGAAACTGAAGAAAATAAACCTTTGTTGAAATTTTTAGAATAAGAGTTTTTTTTTAAAACAATAATGTAGTATTAGTCTTAAAATATTCTGTGACAGCAATTTTCTCGTAATTCATCACCCAGTATACTATGTTTTAACCACATTTCGTTAGACAACTCATTACCATACCTTTTGTTAGCTTATGTTATTATATACTAGCTGCTTTACCCGACTTTGCCGATACGAAATTAATTTCGTTGTGCATTATTTTGATTTGCTATATCTCCTAGGATATTCATTTAATTTGCATGGAGTAAATGGAAAAAAATATCTTCATAAAATGCTTAAGACAACTAACATATTTAAAATGGTAAGGGTTAACACCGTATTTGTGTTAATATCTTTCCAATTACCGCTTTTAATTGCCCATTTTTTAAAGTATTAAATTTGATATAGTATGATATCCTTAAGAGATAGACATATGCGATCTCAGACTTTTCTGTAGACCTATATCAGATACACAACTCGACGACCCAATATTTTGTTATATCTCGAAGGCTTTAGGCAGAGTGTTTGTTAAAAGCTCCTAGATGGCCAAATTTTTTCCGACACCTCCAACAAATATCGTTAAAATATACAAAAACTTAACAAATTATATACTTAAACCTTCCTCTAGAACTACTCTATTCGTTAGGTAAGAGTGGATAAAAATCGGTGCAGTAGTTTTCAGACAGACAGACGCGGCGTTTGATTTTGTTATATAGTATATAATGATATCGCTCTTCTACATATTTTGTACTATACGTAATATTATAAAATACTAATATTTAAATATGTCGCTTCGATAATATAGTTTTATATAATATAATATAAATTAAATAATGTTTAATACGCCAACATTTAAAGCCACATTCAATTTTATTATTGTCAATTTTATATTTTATAATTAAAATTAGTATGTTATAAAAACATTGAACGAAACTGTTCAGCTAAAAATTGATATGATATAAATGATACGTCATCACACATATAACAATCTAAAAGTCCCCAATTAATACTTCATTTAATTAATTTTAACTCATCTAAAACTGAGACAAAAGGGATTTTAATATCATATTTAACAATGTCCTAAAAACAGGACAAAAGGTCAAAACCTCGTCAAAATGTCGCAAACTTACTTACAAAGTTATATAAAATTCATTATAACAGCCACTTGTAAAATATCACTACAATTACTTCAAACTATCAGTTGGCATTACTTAAATAAAAAAACAACAAAGTAAGGGTGCTTGCACACGATGCATATTGCGGGCTGCTTGCGAGAGCAGTATTGTACAAGTTATTCCTTAGTGCTTATACACGGTGCATGTAGCTACAGCTAGTAAAGGCGACGGCTACTTTATCATCACATCATCATAGCCCCTAGGACCTAAATATTCGCTGCCGAAGATGGGTTTACCAGAACAAAGAGAGAATTTGCCAACGCTGAAGCTGGCTAGAGGGCAAGGCGGTCTACTAGCGTAAGCAGTATTCAAAAGTTAGTCTAGTCTTGTTTACTAGAAAATCTCGTTTCAGCGTTGACACAGTTCGCAGGATGTTTAAAAATGATTTAAAATGTTTTGTACAACAAAAAGTTTCATCACAACCGTATCCATTATTTATAAATTAAATAAATTATAATGTCCCGACCAGTAATCGTACCCGGTGTCTCCGCTAGACCACGGAGGTAGTTAAGTTCAAAAAACAAGAGTTCTTGTAAAAATCATTTGCAGATCGCGTGGTCTAGTGGTAACAAACGTTGCTGTGAACTCGGGAGGTCGTGGGTTCGATTCCCACCGGGGGCAAGTTGTACATTGTATAATTTGTCTCAATCTGGGTGTTTATATGTATAATATGTATATATTTACAAAAAAAGTATAATATGTAGTTTATCAACCATTTAGTTTCCGTAAGACAAGCCTCGTAGCTTACCACGGAAATTAGATGGCGCTGTGTGACCTGTCTGGAAATATTTATTATTATTATTTATTTGTATGGGTGGCTCGCGCTGGTACATGCTTGAGTCATTACGCGAGATGTTATACGATACTTGTGTGCCTAGATGAATTTGTTGTGGCCTATAAGGTATTATTTAATAATAAATTAAATCATTTGTAAATATAACATTAGTTTTATTTACTTAACATATTGAGGGTATCATAATATATACAAGTTTGATATTTATTATTTATAAAAATGTAAAGAACTGGATAAGGTTATGTTTCGCCACACATGTAAGTGCCTCAACATTTATTTTATTTATTTATTGAGGAAAATTCAGAGCAAAATTATACATATATAAAATAGTAATACGACAACGTCACAGTAAAGTAAAGTAATAAGAGTTCACTGACAGATACTATAAAAGAAGATGATTAAAATAAAAATGAATACAGGAATCACATAAGAATAAATTATGTTACTTGCACCGTGTACCAGCACCCTAAGCTACATTTGATTAAATTTTATTATATCATCATAGATAGCAGGAATCTGCCTAAATATCCAACAAATACTACATAAATAGAAATATCGTTGCGCAATGCATTAGTCGCACTGTAAACTACATAATGACGAGGAGGTCCTGAAGGTCGAACCTTCTGCCTCTCAGTCCTCTGTGCGTATTCATTAGAGCTGTTTGTTACTCCATGTGTATAGAAGTTAGGAGCGTTGTTAAGTTCGGCTTGTCTGACGTCAGGGTCCGTTATGTGGAGAGAATTCCTGTCGTGCTGTTTTTTCGGTTGTTTCTTGGGAGGACGCGTCGTAGCCGCGTGAGTTGTCGTAGTCGGATGCGGTGTAGTCGTCGTAGTAGTTGTCGTAGTTGTCGTTGTCGTAGTTCTTTGTGGCGTCTCTGTTGAAGAATACACACGTTATTGGACTTTCAAAATTATTTATAGGTTTAGAAAATTGCTCCAAACAGCTTTAAATGATTTTTGTAATTGTTGTTACCATACGAATGGTTCAATAATATACACGATAATGCATCAGCTGATAGTGTGGCTTATAAGGATCAAATGGTGGAAAGTAGCTTTAAACAGCAGACATTTTATTTATTATTATTATAAATAAGTACTGTTGGAATTGTACCTAAAGAGTTATATGTTATTTTTTATTTGTTTATAATTTGCTTCTTATTAAAAAAAACATTAGAAAATGTCAATAGTGACGTTTAACTATCAATAGATTTAGAGCTACGAATTAATTTATTAACCTGACATGTGTAATTTATTTTAGTCTATAAGCTGACACGGCCTTTTTACAGCCACGAATTAATTTTAACTACCTAATTTTAAGCAAAAACTTGTTTATGGCAACAGTGTTTTAGTCAAAGATGATGGTATAGCTGATATGATGGGTCTACCCATAGTAGCTGCTGGTTATTTTATATTCTACATGATAATAAACTATGGTGAAAAAATGTATTGACAATATCCAAGTGTTGTTTGGGACAACCAAAGGAAATAAATGATTTGATTTGATTTGAATAATAATTTTGTAAGAATGAGGGAGTTCTTTTGTTTTATAAATTAATTTACTGTGGATATTATTGGTCAACAGTGGTGTTGTTTTGTTTAATAATGTGCTATAATGTGAATAATTTCGGAAAACGATAAATTGGACTTTGAATATGGGGCACAAGTTGCAGTTTATTTTTTGCGTTATTCCCGCGCTGTGAACTCCCATATTTTACCCGACGTGTTTGAGCTATAATGCCGCTAGTGACTCCAAGAAAAGCATCAAATGTTGCAGCATCTGGAATTTGATGATGACCTCAGTAATTTAGACCTAACTATTTTAGCTTTAGTTGCTAGTAATAGTTTTTATTATTAATCTCGATTTTAAATTAGTGATTTAATGCACCCACAATCATTGCTCACTATCCCAAAGGTTAGCTGGTAGAAAATGTCACTAGACATTAAGTTAGCCTATGTACATTTAAATGTGTTTTTGTTTATTGTGCAATAAAGAATTTATCTATCTATCTACCTCATTAACTCATAAAAAAGAGAGGTACGTCGTACGTCATACGTAATACGTCAGACTTGGCTGTATCGGCTAGATCCTTTGCATTCCCTATCACCTTATTCATCATCCATTGGGAGAAGAGAACATAAAAAAAAGTTGTAAGAATGGTGTTAATATTTTTATCTAAATTCGTTTTATGTGATTAAACATAAATAACATTAGTCAAATCTACGAGTATATCTTTAAATGTTTTCCTTTAATCCGAAATAGTCTATGTTCCAACCCCTGTAGGTATCAATAGGAAATATTCACTTTTCTTACATACATTTGTCATAGATTTACAACATCACTGTTCCCGCGTTAATCCACGTTAAGATGTTAAGTCTCAGTTTTAACAATTGTGGCATTGTTACAGAATTGTTATCTTAATTACCATTAAAAATAAATGATTTATTACAGTCGCCAACCCGTCTAGCTGCGTGGTGAGTGACTGTGTTCTATTGGATGTGATGAATGCTATAATATTATGTATTAGGTTTTTTTATAGCTGATTTTATTTAGTAAATAATTATTATTTAACTCACCCTTCAATATAATACTGCCTTCAGCTTTTCCGTATCCATTGACGGCTGAACAGGTGTACTCTCCGAAATCTTCTTTCCTCAAGCGTGTAATCGTCAGGTTCATTCGCAGCATGTATTCGTTGCGGATTTCTTCTGATATGATCGTGTATTTGGAATCGTTGATTACTTTCCAACCTATGAATAAAACATATAGTTATAAATAAAAAAAATAAAACATATATTAAACTTTTTATCCGATTTCAATAAAGGAGAAGGTTCTTGTCAAAAAAGTCATTTTGAATGCATTATGAAGAATTTACGGTTCTGTTCGGGCAACGTACCGCGCACATCGCCCATTTTACGGTCGCTACAATCGTCCTTCCGAGGGGACTATTCACAATTTGGTGGATAAATTTGATGCCACTGGTTCAGTAATAATCCGAGTAGTAATCCGAGGCGTCGCTCACAAGAACTCGGCCTTTCGCAGACCACAACTACAGCGGTCCTCAATGCCAACATAACCCATCGGTCAAATTCAGCCCGATTTGTTCAGTCATGGAAAACTAGACATTTCGGATGCACTCCACCCTGAGAAGCCGTGGCGGATATTTATGAAAAGTTATATTTCATATATAAAAAAAATCAAAGATATCTCACACATACTTTGCTTTATTTAATTTTAAAAATAGGAAGCGCTTCCTACTGGGTACCCACATGTCGCTGTGCAATTATGTTACCAAACGAATACCTCGGTTAGTTAATAAAGTTAAAATTGATAAATTTATTTATTTATGGTGCAACTAATAAATTACAATCATTTACACTTTACATTTTTATGACTGAATTAAAGAACCAGACTGTAATTCTTGAGTAGTGCACACAACATTGAAAAATATATAGGTACGCGAGCAAGCTACTTAAGTACTACACACAAAATAAGGGAAAAATAGACAAAAAACATGCAAAAAGTTAAAAACAAATCAACTTAATCTAAATTTACACAATAAAATAAAATAAAACCTATAAAACATGCAAACAAATAATTTATATAAAAAAATATTAAATAAAAAATATAATTAATTTAATACCTAACCCAAAATTATAACCTAACCTGATTAATAAATGTTAAAAATAAATAAAATGTTTAAACTGGAATAAAATTAAAATAAAAACTGAATTAAATAATTGCGAACCACTGAATTCAATAATTATGTTATGGGTACGTGAATTCGAGGACATTTGCTGTGAGACAGACACCTTTTGTATGCCGAAAACCTGGAATTGAACACATCAATCAGAGACCCGTGCTTAGTGTCTATATCGTTGTATGTCCTACACATTCGCACTATAGGGTTATAGTAAGAGGTGTTGTTCTTAAATGTTTGCATGGCGAATGTGTTGGGATTCCGTATCCTATACCGCGTGTTGATGTTAATGCTGGAGAGCAAGCTAGTCGAATCAATAGCAGAATGCAATATCTTATGTAGGCATACCAAGTCTCTATCTCTTTCTTCGAGCTTGTAATGATAATATTTTAAATTTAGATAGCCTTTAATTATAGTCTCTGTGTGATAAATACATAATAGTAACACTAAATGTTATAATAAAATTAATTATCTATAATAAAGAAAATCCCACGCAAACTGGATTACGTATAGATACAATGTTTGCATCCCCTATCATAAAGGCTTCATGATACACAATGACATAAGCCTTAGCATGTGAAAACCTAAAAGTTTCATTTTTACAAAAACGAATAACTAGATTTACGAATCGCTTTAATAATACCGGGATGCCGGCTGTCTAATTTTAAAACCCAACATCTGTCACTATAAAAATAATACTTTATTAATTACGATTTGAAAACTTCTATTATCAATAATCTATTTACCATTTATCCTTATAGCAACCCAGTCATAACAATTATATGTACATATATATATATCTCCACATAAACGAAATAAAAAATGTAGATACATATGGGGTCACAAATCGTAGTCCTATATATCCTATGTCCGTCCCTGGGTTCTTAAGTTAAATTTTCAATAAACATTTCTGCTTAATCGGTCCGGTAATATAGGCGTAAAAGACGCTCATACATACAGAAAAAACTTCTTTAACATTTGTAATAATAGTATTATATAGTATAGGTTGATGGTGGCTCGGCTTCACGGTTTCCTTAAAAATCCTTAACCGACCTTGGTTCGAACCCCGGCATGTACCAATTGTTGACTGTGGCTGGTGTTCACATACTTTTATATATATAGTTTTGATAGTTTTGAAGGAATTTGGTTTGAGTTGTCACGGAGACGTAGTAATGTGTTACATGATAATAAATGTAATTAATAGTTTCTGGAACTTTACTAAATCATAAGATCCATCCTTAACACCAATGAGAAGCAAACTTCTCTTACGTACATCTGTCGAAATTTACACCTCAGAGAGCACTTTAAGCCGTCGGTCCCAGTTCCACTAATGCCAACTTGTGGAATCGTTAATAAGTTGGCACATACTTTTAACGAGAATAACAAATAAGTGGTAGGCGGACTGATGGTAGTAATTTGCCCAGTCTGTCGGGGCGGAGAAGTATCCACAGTTTGTGCCGATAAATCCAGTAAAGTATATCCACACGTTTCAGGATCGAATTACCGTCATGGCCAATCAAGCCGACATATTGTTACAGACTGATGTCAGTCATGAGTGTTAAATCCAGTTGCTAACACTCATGGACCTCACGCACCACATACCATCAGGTGGGCACAAAGTCACATGTGGTAAAAAAACTCTTGAATTCAAGGGACTGCGATGATGTATAATTAATAATATTATTTTATTTCAAATACAAGAATTATACTAAATAATTTATTGTACCTATAGTATGACAATAGTTGACATAGTTGACACCCAGCGACTACATTAAATTCCATGCAATTGTCTCTCATCATATTATTGACTGACCCCTATAGTTCTGGTTTACCTAGTTTAGGAGTCTAAGTACTTTATATTTTGTTTTACACATATAAATTGTTGCTGTACTGTTATTTGCTAAATTAATATATTTCATTTCAGTGTATTGTGTTTATGTTGTTCAATAAAGGTTTTTTCATTATTTTTTTTCATTTCATTTCATAAATACGTAGGCAAGCCTAATAATAAGTTCTTCTTTTATTAATTTCTTTATTAAAAAAAAATACACAAAGACATCATATACTCTGCCAATGATTTTGCTATATTTTATAAAAAAAGTAGTATGTAAAGTAAAAAAAATATTAATGAAATATAGATGTACTCGTATACTAGGTTTTTGAATTGATCAGCCGCACTGGCACGTCGAATACTTGGAAAAGGAGATAAAACGCGAGTCTTTTGGGATAAAATATTCATACCTGCAGTGGATTTATTCCTCTGCCACGTGTTGAGGGATTTGGGCGAGGCTTCTACTTCGCACAGTAGAGTGACCTGCATCTCCGCCGCTCGCAGAACCACGGGGCTTACCACTCGAATCACGGGCTTGACTGGTTACACAAATAAACAAATTATTCTTCGATCAATATTGTACCTAGATTAAAGGTGACAGCTCTGAAAACGGCCCGAAAAATATGAGCACAACTTAATAGATTGTTCTTGAGAAATAAAATCAAATATTGAATTAGACGACATTATTTTGCTTTATTTGGCTGTAAAAACGCTTTATATAATATCCAAAAAAAGTTGTTTCAAAAGACGTCATGTATCAATAAGAAATTCATTTTTCCTATGTACATTTATCATAGATTTACAACACGGTTCCGGTTACACTGATACCAACTTGTGGAATCGTTAATAAATTGTCATTAATTGACATCAGACCCTCGCTAACCCGTCTGGCCAGTGTGGCGAGTGTAGGCCAAATTCTCCAGAAATTTCCGAAAGGTCCATCTTCAACAGTTGAGGTCTAGGACTCTGTTATCTAGGGGCTGTGAAGATGATGTTGATTTTGCTTGTTTAGAAAGAAGGTAGTAAGTAAGCGTTTAAAATATGAACAGAGGGAACTTATCTGATCTTTAGTAGCTTGTTCCGATCCAGTAGACAAGCGGTCTTAATCTAGATGTTTTATATGTCAAAAAAGAAGACAAATTTCTAAGAATTTCATGGATTCACCGTGCGGGTGCCGGGTCCATCGTGTGTGGGTAAGAGATGAGAAGAATGGCGTCTCGGGCTTGCGACCGACAATAGGCTGGTTTAAGAAAAGGAGGCCTCCTTTTTTTATTTTATTGCGCTATAAGACGCTCACCATCCACCATTCTACTTCTCTCCCTACCTAACCAAATACTGTATGATTCCGTCCTCACACATCCTCCTCTTTGCGTCGTTTTCATCAATGTCATGACCCCCTTCTCGGATCATTTTGTCCCGGATGCCATCCAGGTCTGCTCACGGCGGCGTGCAGGGCTGAATCTGGTCTGACAAGCGTGTCGGGCTCCGGCTACGGAATCACTTGCCTTCAATTTTTCCCGTGATTACCAGCCTTTCCAGATTGCCAGAGCTTTTAATGGCTATATGACCAAAATACTCAAGGACTCGTTGCAGGCAGATGGAAGAGAGCCTGCTAGTGACTTTAAGCTCCTTGAGTATTGATAAGTTTGTTCTGCGCGCTGTCCACGGGATGCGCAGCATACGCCTCCGGCGCCATATTTCGAAGGCATCGACGCGGCTTCGGTCATTGGCTCTAAGAGTCCAGGTTTCGACAGCATACAGGAATATGGAGAAAACGAGACTGCAGACAAGTCTTATTTTGGTCCTGATAGTGATGTTTCGATCCCTTCATATTCCCTTCATCTATATTTAATATATATAGTATATGTGCAATTGTACAAATCATAATATTGTAAGTAGGTAATTAAACAGATTTATTCGAATTTATCCAAATACAAATCGTTCACCAAAATGATTATTTTGCAGCTTAATTCCCGTTGAAAGCTTAAATTACTATAAACATTGAAAATTGAATTCGCTGTAATTTATTATTTCAATTTTACTGGAATTTAATAAATAGACATATATTTTCTTTGTGTATATTATATATACTGCATCTGATCAAATTTGACCCGGACTGTCTAAAAAAAACATTTCTACGTATTTTAATACAAATATGACCGCCTCCGTGGTCTAGTGGTAACAAACGTTGCCGTGAACTCGGGAGGTCGTGGGTTCGATTCCCACCGGGGGCAAGTTGTACATTGTATAATTTGTCTCGGCCTGGGTGTTTATATGTATAATATGTATATATTTACAAAAAAAAAAAGTATAATATGTAGTTTATCAACCATCTAGTTTCCGTAACACAAGCATTGTGGCTTACCAGGGAAACTAGATGGCGCTGTGTGACCTGTCTGGAAATATTTATTATTATTATTATATTTATATTTATTATCGCCTTCAAAATAGATTCCTTTTGAGCCAATACAAGCATGCGAACACTTAATCCAATTTTTCATACATGTTCGCGCATTATCAATATATAAATAATACGAAAGTTGTGGGTGAAAGTGGTCCTGGCCAACCGAGACTCACATATCACGATTAAATAAGTATAAGTAGCGGTTAAGTCTGTGGATTTAGACTCGGAGGTACCGGGTTCGATTCCGAATTCCGAATTCGAAATATTTAATAATGTAAATAAATACAATTAATTAATATTTAATTTATTTGTGATATTTGTCGAGTTTGGTACGCTGGAGACATCGACGAGCTTGCCACTTGTCATGATTGGCCTATAGTAAAGTTGGCTAAATGTGAATCCGCTTATTTATAAGCGTGGTTTCTGACAACCCACGGTCGTGATGATACTTTACTTTTTTTAAATAAGTATAACACTGCCTGAAGGTGCATTAAAAAGCTTTCGTAACAAAAGGGCATGTATGAAGAGTGTTTCGGCCGACAAATCGGTCGAATGCATCTTGTATCTAGGTAGACACGCATGTTGACGGGCCGGGAGGTTAGGGGGGCTCAATTCGCCACTCCGGCGCTTCTTCGTTCCAAACAAAAGAGAGTGAAAACTAACAGCGCCAGTTGCGGTCGCCTCGCAACAAAATCGCTCGCTCGCCCGCTCGCTACGTCGCGTGTTTAACAAGTGCTCAGTGAGGGTTAAATCTGGGGTAAGTCACCAATTAGCCTACTCTAGAATACCAGGTGCATCGCTGCAGAACCCGCCTCGCCATACAAACGGCTAAAAACGCCGAATTATTTGTGGCGCCCACAAAGAGGTTGATGAATGTCGACGAAGCGAAAGAGGTACCACGGAAGCAGTTTACCAATCCAGCGGAAAAAAATACCGATTCCGTTTGCGCGCGTAGTTTTATCTACCAGTCCGGGTCAAATTTGATCAGGCCTTGTAGAAAAGTAAAGACGAGTTACAATATTAAATAAAATATTTATCAAAACAATCTAAACCTAGTAAAAGATTAGTCTCATTAGACATACTAATAAAAATTGGATTTAATTCGGATAACCGATTGGTAAAGGTCGCTCTTCTAAGGATTTTGTACTATTAGTGTATACGCGTACCACTCGTATAAAAATAATAATAATTACTTATTATTACTATTATGTATAATTTTATAAATATATATAATTTTCTAGTTTGTAATTTATATGTACTAGAATATAGGATGTTAAAATTGGTGTCAATAAAATATCTTTATTTATTATTATTTTGTGTTATTATTATTATTCAGTTAAAGTAAAATATGTGTGCCAAAATATATTTTTATGTTGTGGACAAATTTTAGGTTGGCAAACTTACTACTTATGATTAAAATGTATTTTTGTACCTAAATAAATAAATTTATTAATTAACTATATGTCTAAACTCTATACTTACATAAAACGGAGACGTCATATCGTCGGCTCTTGGTTGGAGGGACGCCGTTGGCTGCGATGCACAGATAGGTGCCCATGTCAGCTCGCTGCAACCCCCTCATGCTTAAAGTTTCAGATACGTAACTCTCCAATTCTGTACGGAAAATACAAATAAACATTTTAGACTTAATTTTCAATCCAAAATATACTAATATAACTTTTAAAATAGTCAGCTATATTAAATATAATAAAAACCAAACGTCGCCAAAACGTGGCTATTAGCAATGACTGTTTTTAGACTTGGTTTGGATTGGAATTAATAGAATAGGATAGGATTGGAATTAAAAGAATAGGATAGGATTGGAATTAATAGAATAGGATAGGATTGGAATTAATTTATATTAAAAGGAATAATAATAAAATGCTATTATGAGGAAGCGCTCAATCCTCGACCGCGTGAGGATTTTGCCCAAGCAGCATTTTTTTTTTAATACTAGCACGACATGTGACCTTGCGCCCACCTGAAGGTAAGTGGCGTGCGAGGTCCATGAATATTAGCAACTAGAATCAGAGACTCATGACTGACATCAGTCTCTAAAACTATGTCGGCTTGACTGGGTATCTGAGTATGACGGCAATTCGAGCCTGATCCCGAAACGTGTGGATACACTTTAATGGGTTTATCGGCAAGAACTGTGGATACTTCCCCGCCCCGGCAGATTGGGCAAATTTACACCATCTGGCCGTATGGGACAGGTGACCTGGGCCGCAGAAAAAAAAAAGAAAAAAATTGTATTATAATTTTGTATTTTCACTAACACTAGATATTATAAGATTTTTAAAAAATTGTTACTAACACATGAAATTTATTCTGAAATAAAGTTTTATTATTATTAATATAATTTTGTTATAGTTAAAAATATTTTAGATTGTTTTAACAGTGTTGTACGAGTTCTGACTAAATTATTTTAATTTGAATCGAATTTTAATTGAACTAGACTTAACTGGACTAGACTGGACTTGACTTGACTGGACAGGACTGAACTAAACTGGATTGCATTGAACTAATAAAGCTTGCAATCCCTGCACGCATCTCTAGAACCCACGTTCCGTACTCTATCGTCCAGCATCCTATACAGACGTAACTCATACTTGATCAGAGCATGCAACTCTAACAACAAGCTTATAATTAAGTATGATACAGATATTTTATTTTCATGTATAAAAATGGTTAGGCATGTGCTAAACAATCGTTTTTTTATTAATCGAAATTTTGATCAATTTAAACTACATGTTTTAATTGTATTTGTTCGTTTAATTGGTCTTGTTTTTAGAAATATTCATTAGGAGTATATTGTGTTGTGTGGTGTTTATATGGTAGTCTGTATATTTATACGGTAGTCTGTATGTGTTTAATCCTTGTCATGGCACAGCTAAAGTTTTATTTTTTTGATTTTTTTACACTATTAATCTATTTCTTTTTGTGAAAACTTATAAATAACACTCTGTTGCTAAGTTTAGTTCTACGAGTTTTTTGTTGGATTTTGTCAATAGTTTTCCTTAATTAATTAAATAAATTACCAGACAATTACAGGAGGTTAGTCATCCCCTTAATATGGTATCACGTGCAGTAGCAAGTCTTGGGGGTAGCCTACTCATATAACCAGCAACGAAGATAATAATGATGTTAGGTTTCAAAAAAGTTGTCTCAATAACTTTGTGTTTTTAAAAAACGTCAAACGATAACCGGAAAACCATTTAAGGCGATATTCCGCTACGATTTGTGAGGTTGTCAAATTAATTTCAATTGATATAATTTATGACTTTATTATAGCATACAGGCTCGATTCTAAATCTCGGCTGAGAACATAAAACCTCGCAACCTCGTTCCATACGTACTGGTTGCGATATCCTAAAAACTTAGACATAACAAATTGTCTTGTCCAAAAATTTGGGCCAACGCCCAAAAATAATATTTTCAGTATGATTGTATTTTTGAGAAATGAAGTCTATCAACATACATATCTGCGGGGTAGGCAGAGACAATTAACCGCCACTTGACACGATCACGACATACCTAAAGAGGTATACAAGATAAAGCGCTTACGACTTTCATCAATCTCTTCATACATGCCTTTTTGTTACGAAGGCTTTTTAATGCACCTTCAGCCAGTGTTTTATTTATTTGATCGTGATATGTAAGTCTCAGTCTTCCAGGGCCTCTTTTACCCACAACTTTCGCATTATACGAGTATATATATATCTTTATAGCAAATATAGCAAAAATATTCATAAAAAAATTCCTCTATTTTAATAAAACAAATCTGTAAATAGTATATGTCTATAAGGTGCACAAAATATTTTTAATTTTAACTTTGCGTTGCAATTTGGCTTTCGACTATTACTATTACAAAATACTGGGTAACTAATTAGTACGTGTGGAATTTATTAAAGAGCAAAAGTATAGTAAAGTATAATCACGACCGTTTCCCTTTCGGAGTGGTCAGAAACCACGCCTATAAATAAGCGGATTCACATTTAGCCAACTTTATTATAGGGCAATCATGACAAGTCAATCTCGAGAAATATCACAAATAAATTAAATGTATTGTCCCGACCGGGAATCGAACCCGGTATCTCCGAGAGTCTAAATCCACGGACTTAACCGCTAGACCGCGGAGGCAGTTTAAAGAGCAAATATTTTAATATTATAATTTAGAATAAAACTGCCTCTGTGGTCTAGCGGTTAAGTCCGTGAGTTTAGACTCGGAAGTGCCGGGTTCGATTCCTGGTCGGGACACAAAAAAAATATTAATGTAAACAAATACATTTAAAGAATATTTAATTTATTTGTGATATTTCTCGAGTTTGGTACGCTGGAGACATCGACGAGCTTGCCACTTGTCATGATTGGCCTATAGTAAAGTTGGCTAAATGTCAATCCGCTTATTTATAAGCGTGGTTTCTGACCACTCCCAAAGGAAACGGTCGTGATGATACTTTACTAGAATAAAAAAAAGAAATACGTTTTATTTTATTTTAAATATTATGTAATAAAAGTTACGGTGCAGAGAAGTTTTCCGAAAAATATCGCCACTCATACTGAGCCTAATCAGCGAATTGTATGAATCCGATCTATTCTTTGGCTCAAGAAAAGCCTTCAAATCAAGCGTACGAGTATATTCCATACTGCAAACACTCTAATGTTTTTCTTTTATATATATCATTGCAGTTTAACTATTTGTAAATATTTTCTTCTTGCTTTCTGTTATTTGATCCAGGCCACTATTATTATTTTTTTGTTAGTTATTTATTTTTATTTAAACTTTAGCTTTTTTTTTACTAGTGTAAGTTTAATTAATTATGTAAGTTTTTTTTTTTCTTCGTTACTCGCCTTAAACATTGTATATATATTAATGTTCCTAGTAACGGGTGCGCCAGAGAAACTTACTTATTTGAAAGGTCATTAAAAACAAAAGTACTTCAGTTATTGTTTAAATTTTTATTTTATTTTAGAATACAATATCCCAATTTTTTTTTAAACAGACTTGAAAATGACATCAGTTAAATGGCGACCCCCATTGCGCATACACTGATTAAGTCGATTTCTGAAGTTAATGTCCACTCTTTGCAGTATATCAATCGCTATGTTGGCAATGGCGTCGCGAATGTTGTTTTTGAGTTGAGCTATTGTCCGTGGCCGATCGACATAAACCAGGGATTTCAAATAACCCCATAAAAAGAAATCGCATGGAGTCAAATCTGGAGAGCGAGCCGGCCATGTGAGATCGCCTCTGAGAGAGATAAGCCGGTCGGGGAAATGTTGTCGCAACAAATTCATTGAGCCTCGTGCTGTGTGTGCTTTGGCTCCATCTTGCTGAAACCACACATCCTTAGCGTTTATTTCTTCGAGGCTTGGAAGAAAAAAAGAAGAATTTTAAAGCGAGCGCGGAAGGCTCGTTGCGTAGCAACAAGTGAGCGACCGTTAGAAAAGAAGCTCTCGACGGCGTATGCCCGCTGTTCTCTAGGCCAGAGCATGATGGCAACTGACTAGAGGAAGAAACAAACTTGGGGACTTCCCCCTCCAATAGCGCCCCCCCTCACCCCTCTACCCACCCAACTCACCGCCCGGGAGTTTTTTCAAATAAGTAAGTTTCTCTGGCGCACCCTGTAAGTACTGTTTATGGAGTCTGGCTCACATATTGTTTATTTAAAATGTTTCTATACAAATTTTAGCCATGATCTCTGTTTGTATTCCAAATAAAAAAAAAAAAATAGGTAGTTCAGTGGGTAGCGAGAGTTTGACGATCACGCCAACGTTGACTTACGTAATTCTTTATCTCTCTATTTCGTCTCTCGCCTGTCATAATAACACTGGGGATCTTTAGGTACTTATCACGATGGATATCGCGGTTTTAGACACGGCATTATTAACCATGCAGTAGTGTTCTGTTATTTATTTATACCAATTTTCTACCAATGACACCTGAAGCCTAAAAAAAAATTGCTCTTTTGACAATTAATTAATTGGCGGTAGGTATATATGTTTATCTATAAACAATGTGTATGTAGTGGACTTTATTTTATTAATATATGTATATATATAATGTATGTATATTCGTAGTCTAAATTAATTAAAGAAATGAATATATATGTCTTTGCCCTAACGTTTAAGCTTGCGCACTGTTATGAAATTATATTTTATTAACGGGTTATAAAGTAAAGCTGCCACTAGGCAACAGTACACGTCACTACCAACCCGACCTTTACAATTTATGTGCTACGAGTAATTGTTAATTCGATTATTTCCAAGGGTCTATACAAAGTTACTTCTAATTTATTTTTTATAGAGATTTAGCTGTTTAACCTACATGAGTGCTGAAATATATAATTGTTTGCCAAATGTATGGACAGAATTGCCTTATAAAAGATGCTGCAGAGTTCTGCATGCGTAGCTAGTCCAGGAGTGTTTCTTTACTTTACTTTAGAGGAATTTGTAAGTATATTATTATGTATGTATGTATGTATATGTTGTTGTATATATGTGGCTAGTTATTAAATAATACTTTTGATATTTCTATTTAATATTTCAGCACCTACTTTCCAGTAAATGGTTTAAAGTTTTTCCAATGGTTGGCTATCATAAAATGTCTTGCGGCATTAAAGCCCGCCTATGTCTTTGACAATAAAGTATTAAATAAATAAATAAATACTATACATATTTTAATGAACGCAAAGGTTTTTAGAAGATAAAGTTACTAAAGAAGCAACGAGCAAAGAGTCGACTTAATTTTATACCAAAGAGTTAACATAATCGTAAACTTAGTTTCTGGTTGATTTCTGTCGATTCTGCAAGCAGTGAACATGGTTTACACTCAAACTATAACTGTGCCAAACTTCCCACGAGTCGGCACTTCTAGCAGCCAAACTTACTTGTTACGACACTACTTCTTTGTGCTAACAAATTTATTGTTTTCGTAAAATAGTAATTTTAATTCTTACGTTAAATATAAATTAAAAGCTACTCAAATAATAAAATTCGAAGTAGATACAAAAATATTAAAATAAAATAGATTAAAAAACTAATTATAAACAAAACTAAACTTAAAACACCTATGAAATTAAAACTATTCTACAAAATAAACTAAGCGCTTACCACCAGGGAGGGTACCTAAAACGCTCGCCGCATTTCCTCGTTGAATTATAATGAAAATATTATGTTTTAGGTAGTTATTTTTTATGTGATATGTTCTATTCGTTTGTATGTATGTGTGTATATGTATATATTTATGTGTATATTATGATATATATTATGTTATGCTACGTTATTGTGTCATTCATAAATATGCATTTATTATGATTGTTTATTATTTATTTGTGTAATATATATAATAAATTATATATTATTTACTGTTGTAGTTCTGCACTAAAGCCTCGACACATTTATGCTTGTATATTAAGGGATTAGCTGAAAATCAGCGCTGTGACTCTCAAAGCGTCGCAGCTCAATGCTGAGCTGATTCCCTATTTGTCACCACTCACTTTTAATTTTAAGTTTACTTTTTTTTTTTCTCGTTTGTTAATGTGACAAATAAAATATTTTTCTTTCTTTCTTTCTTTCTTTCTTTATGGCATTTGGGGTCGCCACACTCTTGAAAAAATCGTTTACCCAGCTCTTTTACGAATTTGTGGGTATTAAGAGAATATATCCTCATTGTTTCAACCCCAAATGCCAAAAAGTTATAATTTTGTTTAATGCTATTATTTTTTAATGTGCTTTTTGAATTCGGCTGTATGAGCAGGTGAACCGGCTTTTTTGATGTAGAGGAAATGTGGCAAGCGGCAATGGTGGCATCCTAAGACATCTTCCCTCCCTCCATGGTACAAGACAAATACCATCCGATCTTTTACCATCACTACGTGATAGACCTGATGATTCAAATACAGACGGGATTTTAGCGGACCATAAACTGCTCTTTATAAAATCATTTAGGGCTTGGTGTCTAATCTGCCTGCACTCCTTTGACAACTAAGCCCGTGTATACCTATTTCATTAACTTGGGAACTAAATACGTACTATTAAGAGAATAATACAATCATGTTCTATTAAGTGTTTAGTGTTTCGAAATTTACTATAACAATTTTTATTTATTTTTTGGAAAATTTACAATCATTATAAATAAATAAATATTTCCAGACAATCACACAGCGCCATCTAATTTCCGTGGTAAGCTGCGAGGCTTGTGTTACGGAAACTAGATGGTTGATAAACTACATATTATACTTTTTTTTGTTGTAAATATATACATATTATACATATAAACACCCAGACCGAGACAAATTATACAATGTACAATTTGCCCCCGGTGGGAATCGAACCCACGACCTCCCGAGTTTACGGCAACGTTTGTTACCACTAGACCACGGAGGCGGTCAATATCATTGCAATTAAATATACAATATAACTAGGATTTTATAAGCCAATTACAAATTTCCACTGGTAAAATTTACAAAGTTACTTACCCTAACTTAATAAATTTTCAAAATTCCAATGTCCGTTCTCATCAAAGTGAATTAATTATACGTGTAAATTGTGACAGTTGGTGCCTTATAATAATCGCAATATTGTGTTGGCATCAGGCGTCTCAGCGCGTCTGACTTGGTACAGAATACATCTCTTGTTTGGAGCAAAATATGAGCACATTAAATCCGTTGCATGCTCTGCTAATATATTCGTTTAGTCTTAAGCAAGGTTTCCTTGTTCTATTACAGGTCAAAACTTTCTTAGTCAATTCAGCAGCCCTATTCTGTTCCTTAAGCGCCAACGTTATATAATGGAATCCGTTAACTATATATAGTATATCACGCTATTGAAGTTGATGTTAGCACGGCCGCTGTGAAGGTGCGCTTATGGAGTTGAGAATTGAATAATATTTTGTAATTATGACGCAAGCTCTGACGTAAATAACGAAATCCACTAATAACATTTGCGACTAAGTAAGAGAATAGGGCTACAGGTTTCTCTGCTAACCAGTGCAGCTTATTCCAGAATTTAGGAATCATGTCTTGTGATGTTCTCTCTCCATAGTAGTTAAGAGCTGTGGTTTGCAACAATCTACCCCGAGCTACAAACCTAGTGTTATGTTTGCTTTGGGGTTTTCAGAGTAATAATATGTATATACCATATAATTTATCATATATAGCAGCCCTATTCTGTTACTCAAGCGCAAACGTTATATAATGGAATCCGTTCTATAACGTTTTGGATAGTCAGTCGAATAAACTTCCACTGACCATCAGACAAGCTCCTTCCATTCACATTTTTAAAAAACTACTTAATACTTTATTTTTAAACAAGCAGAACAATATATTTTAACTCCACAAATATCTACTTCCTAATAATATATTATCTTCATATATGTATATCTACTATAATAAGTAATAATAATAATAATAATAAATATTTACAGACAGGTCACACAGCGCCATCTAGTTTCCGTGGTAAGCTACGAGGCTTGTGTTACGGAAACTAGATGGTTGATAAACTACATAATATACTTTTTTTTTGTAAATATATACATATAAACACCCAGACCGAGACAAATTATACAATGTACAACTTGCCCCCGGTGGGAATCGAACCCACGACCTCCCGAGTTCACGGCAACGTTTGTTACCACTAGACCACGGAGGCGGTCATGTATGTAGTTTATTGGTTAGAATTGCACCGCACATTGTTATACTGTCTCACTCTCTCAAAGGTTAGCTGGTAGAAAAAGCTGAAATGGCTTTAAGTTCGCCTTTGTACATACTTTTAAGTAAAGTGCAATAAATTATTTAATAATAAATAAACTTTTAACTATATATATCACGCTATTAAAGCTGAAGGTCGAGCGCCTATACAGTTGAGAATTGCATAATATTTTGTAATTATGACGCAATCTCTGACGTAAATAATGAAATCCAGTAATAACGTTTGCGTCTAAGTAACAGTATAGGGCTACAGGATGTTTTAAAATAGAAAGAGTAGGTATATAACTAGCAGACAAAAAGTTATATAATTTAATAGGGAGCTAATGTATTATTTTACGAAGGGACACAAAATCCGTTACGGCCGCTTAATAAAATTGGTGCCTTGAATAGGCCTAATCGTAATGAGTAAAATTTATACACTTCGTTAAGCTAATTTAATAATCCGTCGCGATGTTTTATTATAAGCTGCTTAATTAACAAGCCGGGTTCGGCCTCGCCACGACGCTCGCTTCGCTACAGAACTAATTAACTGCCATTATCCACAATTTCGATTGTTTATATATAACAATTTCCACAAACCTTATTAAAACGAAGCGAAGGTATTAAATTTTGCCGCAATTAGAGATAGATAATCATAACAGACACATGAATATTTTATTATAAAGCTGATTATAATAGCTAAGTTTTTTTTTTAATGGAAGACGTGGATCGGCACTTCCAAGACGGCATTAACGGAATCATTCAGTATTTGGTTGAGGAGGGACAGGAGTAAATTGGTAAATGGTAAGCGTGGTCTAGTGGTAACAGACGTTGCCATAAACTCGGGAGGTCGTGGGTTCGATTCCCACCGGGGGCAAGTTGTACATTGTATAATTTGTCTCGGTCTGGGTGTTTATATGTATAATATGTATATATTTACAAAAAAAAAAAAAAAGTATAATATGTAGTTTATCAACCATCTAGTTTCCGTAACACAAGCCTCGCAGCTTACCACGGAAATTAGATGGCGCTGTGTGATTGTCTGGAAATATTTATTTATTTATTTATTATTTATTATTGCGCAATAAAATAAAAAGATAGGCTAGGTTGAAAGGGCGCCTCCCTTTCTACCTAGCCTTTCTTTTTTTATTTTATTGCGCAAATATACATCTATACCTAGCCTATTGTCGGTCGCAAGCACGCGACACCATTATTTTCATCTCTTACTCACAAACGAAACAACCGGCACCCGCACAGTGAATCCATGGAATGCTTCGAAATTTGTGCTCTTCATATATTTTAGTAAAATATAGGATAATTCTTATAATTTTTTTTTGCTACTTTCCTCCGTTACAATTAGGTATATAAAGAGAGTTTGTCTCGGGCTTGCGACCGACAATAGACTATTTTGAAACGGACGACTAGTTTTTTTTATTGCGTGACAATACGCTCACTATCCACCATTTTCTACTCCTCTTCCTACGCAACCAAATACTGTATGATTCCGTTAAGGCCATCTTGGAAGCTCTTTCCAAAAATGTATATAGGCCTGCTTAGGCCCAAGTCTTTCAGTAAGTGGTGCAAAGATTTTGCTGGAAATATGTGCATTTTTTTTCTATAAAGTTGATAGACTACTTTTATTTCTCAAAAATGCCCTAAGACTTAAAATTCTTGGTATGTGAGAGCGAAAGAGATGCAAAAACCTTTCATTGCTGGCGAAAGAAAAAAATATATTCTAAAACTAGATCTATACAAGCATAAAATCACGTTTAGAATTACCTATATATGTTTTATTCAGGTTAAAAGATTGCTAGGCACGTTGGCCATCTAATAGAAGACGATTCATTCCCGGCCCTTTGTTCTTCCATCTAGGAATTGATGCCACGTAGACATGTATACAATAGACGGTCCATTAAAACGCGAAACACATGGCAAATGTTTTTTTACTTGTATACGTCGTCATAATACATTGCGAGCCGAAAAATATTGACGCCTCTTGACTTTAATGTAGCCAACAAAGCGGAAAACTGCAGAATTAATATATATTTAGGGCCAGTTGCATCATTATATTTAACGAATTCATTCTGATATATATGTGGCGTGACCTAACCTTTTGTAATTCTTTACCTTTTTTATAAATATATTATTTGTCAAATCTTGTTTATATTATGTCACTCTCAATTTGTAAAGTAAATAAAACGAATGTTATTTTTACAAATGAATTTATTAATTCCTAATGAATATCTAAGAAGCCGCCACGAAAGCAAACAGGCACATATATATACGTCAGAATAAGCATGACAGTAGGGTTAATGCAGTAGAAATGAGGTCGTTGCGCCGGATATGCTGCGTCACTTTGGCGGACCGCATACGTAACGTCGAAATACGAAAAAGGGTTGGTATAAAGGAAAGTATAGGGACAAAAATAAGGAAAGGCATGCTGAAAGGATGAACGAAGAAAGATTGACGAACCAGATATATAATGCGACAGTTGTGGGTGAAAGAGGCCCTGGCAGACCGAGACTCACATATCATGATCAAATAAATAAAACACTGACTGAAGGTGAATTAAAAAACCTTCGTAACAAAAAAGCAATTATGAAGAGGTTAATGAATGTCGACAAAGCAGAAGAGATATGTCGTGATCGTTTCAAATGGCGCTCAATTGTCTCTGCCTACCCCGCAAGGGACCTGGCTTGAAGATATGTATGTATGTATGGTCAGGTCCGTAAAATTTCGTCCATGCCACCACTACATTACCTTTTTAATCTTATCATTTATCATTAAGATAAGATCAAAAACATTTGTTTCTTCGTAAATAAATTGTATGTAATATATTATAGTCTAGTTCTATCAGTAATTTACGGAAATAGACGCAAGGGTCCCGGGTTCGATTGCTAATGAAGAAAGTGAAATTCAATTAATGCTGTTTGTTACTTCGCTCCTGTTGTTAGGTACCTGATGAAATGATGTATGTATAAAACGAAGACCAAGCAAGAAGCCATCATAGTTACAACATAAAAAAAAAAAAAGTATTTTGTTTGACCCGGTTCGGTTAGTGAAGTAGTTTAACACATCGAAATGGCAGTTGAGTTAAATGATGATGTCATAATATGGCCTATTTCATTTCGTTTCTATTCGTTTCGTTTTATTTTATTTTATTTCTTTTCGTTTCGTTTCGTTTCGTTTCGTTTCGTTTCGTTTAGTTTAGTTTAGTTTCGTTTCGTTTCATTTCGTTTAATATTCCAGGGAACAACTTTTGTCTTTTTGGTTCAGTTTAGATGTGTATAAACTTTTATAATAATTTGTTTCGATTCCTAACTTTTATGAAGTTAAATTTATAAAGTTTCATATATAAAATACCTTTCCCTGTTAGCACTAAACTAATCCGTACAAACTAACTCCAGTACTTTCAGAATAGGTATTTTTTTGTAATAACATTGCTCGAATATTCCAGCAAACAATACTCCAACAGATGTTTTTAATACAAAATAGTTATCGCAGTATCAGAAGCTTCATCTAAACATTGTTAGTTGCTTTAATTATTATTATTAAACAATTAAGTCGCATTAGCTTTACAAAAGTATAAGAGCCAATTTCACCATTTGCTATCAAAACTGAGATTAGTACGAAGTACTGCTTAAACGAGTTCTAATTTCAAAGTTGATCTCGATTTACATGTATCTAAGGGAAAGCGACTCACTCGCGCAGTTACAACAGTAATGTCACTACAATTTGTAGTGTAAGGAAAGAATTAGTAACTTGAGAAATCTGGACAGAATATCAAGCCGTAACAATTAAATATTTTATAGTTTTGAAACTTATTCCTTATGTATATAAAAACACTTTTTTTTTGTAGGAAAATTTAACTCGAGCGCGAGGTTCATGAATGTTAGCAACTGAAATCAGACACTCATGGCTGACATCAGTCCCTAACACTATGCCGGCTTGGCTGTGCATGACGGCAATTCGAGCCTCATCGCGAAACGTGTGGATACACTTTACTGGGTTTATCGGCACGAACGGTGGATACTTCCCCGCTTCGGCAGACTGGGAAAATTACCATCATTATTACCGTCATTAAAACGCCTACGAGTATTAGTTGTTCTCGTTAAAAGTATGTGCTATTTGTAATGATGTCCCAATTTTTACTTTCAAGGAAAACTAATATTAAAAGCTTGCCATGGTGATATTTATATAAAAATAACACCGCTTGCAACAAGACTTATGCATATAATATGATATAATAATATGAGGTTCAACCTCGTACTTTTTTTTTCATTCTTACAGCCCCTAGAACACAGCGTCCTAGACCTCCACTGAGAGTGGAAACTGTGAGAGCTGAGTGAGAGAAGAACTGTGTGAGACTGGAAAATTTGGCCTACACTCGCCACCCTGGCCTGACGGCTTGGCGAGGATATGATGTCAATTTTTTATGACAATTTGTTTACGATTCCACAAGTTGGCATTAGTGGAACCGGGACCGACGGCTTAACGTGCACTCCGAGGCACAGGAACGGTGATGTTGTAAAACTATGACAGAAAGTTAAGTTAAGAAAAGTGTATTTCTCATTGCTACGTGCCGGGTGAGTTTGAACCGACCTTTGTAGGATTTAAGGTACGCGTTCTTACAACCGAGCCACCACCGCGCCATAACATTTTATACTAGTGAAAGAAAAACATGATCACTAAACTTGTTTAGATGCATGTAGTCGGTTAACCTTGAACTAATCGCGTTTAGTTTGAATGGTGAAATTGGCCCTAAATATGCGGTCTTAACCGCAAAATTTTAATAGTGTTGTAAAATATCTTTCTTCAGAATACTAAATTTAAGTTCGTTGAAACGTAAATCATGTTTGAAGTTTAATAATTATGTGCCAAACTCTTAACCTAGCGGTTACGGCTGAGATTTAATTTTGAGGGTTCGATTTCTGGTATATAAAAAGTGTTGTTTAATATTGAATGTCTCTGGTTCTATAGAATTAATATATTTAAAAAATATTTAAATTAATATTTTAAAAAAATAATATATACATAAAATGAAAATGGAAAATTATCTTTAAAATTGTTGTTATACTCGTAACTTAAAAATTGCTCCAAGGCTCGTTGGCTTCGCCGTGTGGTGGCGGCTGGAGAATACCACCACTCCCGTAGGCCCAAAATCCAGGGATACTGTAAGAGTCAGGAAATGGATTCTGCAGTGGCAGTGGGCCAGCTCCGATGCCGTTGATAGTTCGGGCGAATGAGCTCCCCGGCGTCTGCTTGGTGGACTCTAGTCCAAGGGTCGTCGGGAGTCTTCGGCGGCCTAGTCCCAGTCTGGCTGCCGAAGAGCGAGGAGTGCCGACCGCCCGATTATTTTACAAAATAAGGGCCGTCGGCACACGAGGAGGAGCACACCGCCAACTAAGTTGCACCCAGGCAACTCGCGGTGTGCGAGAGGAGACCCGGGGTCCTAGGCCACGTGCCAGAGGGACGGTCGGGAGCCCTGATAGCCACTGGGATTTGGCTGCAGGGCAGGTAGGAGCACCGCGAGTCTTGCACCCAGGCAGCTCGCGTTGTGCGTAGAGGCTCGCTCCGATGCCTAGTGTCAAAGGCGGAGGAGCGCCCCGGCCTTGATTCAAGGTCGGGAGCCCTGTAGACCACTGGGAGTTGGCTACAGGGAACGGAGGAGCACCGCCCGCCTGGCCCCAGCTACAGGCCGCCGGTGTATACGGTGGAAAACCGGTGGAACCGCAGATCCCCGACGTCCAGTGGGAAGTTCTAGGAGTCGGGGGGCGCACAGTCACTGGGATCTGGCTGTGGAGCAGATAGGGGCGCCGGTTGTCTGGTCCCAGTAACAGGCCGCCGGCGCTGAGGAGCCGAGGAGGAGATCCCCTGCGCCATTCGTATAATGGCTCTGCGTTTGGCCGGGGGGCCCGGCAGTCACTGGGTTTGGCTGTCGGGAAGCTGGAAGCACCGTCGGCTGGGTCCCAGCCTAGACCGGCGGTTCTGGTGGAGGAGTAAGGAGGAGATCCCCTGGTGTGTCGCTCGTGCTAGGGGGCCCCGACACAGTCACTGGGAGATGAAAAGTCGGGGGAGATAGGGACACCGTCGGCCTGCCCCAGCTAACCAGTAAGACGGAACGACGACGGAACCCTCACCCCGCCATTGTCGGATGGATGGGGGACCCTGAAATGGCTACTGGGACCTGGCCGTCAGGGAGTGGAGGGGCCGACGACCGCGCCCAACGGTTACGTTGCAAAGCGGCCGTGGGGGCAGGCGGTCGGAGGTGACGACGGAGTCGGCCTCTGACCCAGCCCACCAGACGGGTGGTGGTGGTCGGAGGTCGACTCGCGGCTCTCGGAAGTCGCGAAGGAGCGGTGGTCTCCGCGGTTACGTGCTCACAGCCGGCCGCGTCGAGACCACTCTAGGGAGGCAAGTCGTGCACTCCTTGCCGTAAACTTCTTTACGGTTAGCGAGTGCACGCACGCCCGAGTCAGGTCATGGAGTGTGACCTACTCGCGAGGGCGAGAGATGGCGCACGTGGTGTTCCCGTGTTCCATCTCCTCCTGCTCACTGGAGGGTCTGCCTAGGCGGACAGCGCCGGCGGTTAGCGGACGTTTCCTAACGGACTCCCGCGAAGCCGCCACTAAGGCGCCGTGGAGGAACGCCGTCAGGTTTTAGTCGGTGCGAGTCCGACATAACCTTTCCCTGCTGCCTCCACAGCGGGGATTGGTATCCGTAGGGATTTCCTGACGAAAAAAAAAAAAAAAAAAAAGGCTCGTTGGCTGGTAGTAATATATAATAATAATATACCACACATATATATATATATATGTGTGGTAGGGGCTAAGACCAATATGTATGTATATGTGCTTGGTAAGCATTTTTTTTATGTTTATTAATGTAGCTATTCGTATAGCAAGGGAGAGCCTGATCCACTGGCGAGGTGCAGTTACATATCGTTCATAGTTACATAAAAAACCTCACAAATAATAAAGGTGGTGGTGATACTTTTGCATGCCTAAAAAATATTCCGGAGCAACTTTTGAATTATGAGCGAAAGAAGTTGCTAAAGATAAATGTCTTCGTTCGATAACAAAGCTTTGGGATCGTCCATAAGTTTTCCCGGAAAAAAATCTACTACAAAGTAATTAGTAAAAGAATGAAGGGTCTATAGATGGTACAGTGTTGGGAGAAAATATATCTTGGATAGAGAAAAATCATTTCTTATATTTAGAAAATTGTAGAATATACCTACTATACTTCCGTGGGGATCAAATATTCCAAAAGACCACAACATGAAGTCGAACAAATATTATGAACTTACAGAAGAAATTGTCAGGTACGGAAAATTTAATTAAATTTATATTCGTGGCTGTAAAGAGGCCGTGTCAACAACTACAGCTTTAAAACTAAAAAAAAAAAAATATTTATTATGTCAAATAATTTAAACCTATAAATTTACTATCTAAATAATAATACAGCAAATATTAAATTAAAATATTCTAGGCTGTAAATTGACAAAAAATAAATAAATATATAATTCCGATCGTGGCCGTAAGGAGGCCGTGTCCACTTATTAACTAATAACAAAACAAAATAAATAAAAATGATATTAATTATTATTATAATTAAACTTAAATTCGTGGCTGTAAAGCGGCGTAATGTATAATGTAATGCGGATTAATAGTGATAATGCGGTTATAAAAGACCTTAAAACAAATACGGAAAAGTTGGGAAAACATTAGGGACAAAAGAAAAGCAATAGACATCCATCGAAGCGTGTGTAACATACCCAATTATTACAAAGGCAGCCCCTACCACAACTACCCCTGATATTATGATCACCCTATACCATAGACATAGCAATGTACTTGTGTCTTTATAAGTTTTTAATTGGGACAAAATTTAAGCTGAAAAATAACACTCTTACATGAAAATAATAATAATAAATAAAAATACTTTATTTGTTAAAATAATATACAAACAGTATAAAATAATTACGATATAAATTAAAACTACTTAAAAGTAAAAATAAAATAAATATAAACTAAACCTAATAAAAAATAAACTATAACTAAAAAATGTCCTCTAGATAGAGAAGATCTCTTCAGTGATAGTCCCATGAAGACTAGCAACATTTCCCTTCTGTATAGCTAAGCTAATACGCAGGCAGAAATAATTGCCGGCTTTCAGACTTTTCCGTTAGCCGTTTGGACAACTCCTTGGCTAGACGCTGGGCTGAGTGTCCCCATGGGCCCATTGTCTCGACCCCAAACGGCGCAAATTCGTAACCTGTACTGAGGTTGGCGTATTTGTGCACCTTGAGCTTTATTTTAATTTATATAATTTATATTTAAATTAATGTTATGTGACATTGTTATTTAGAGAATAAGTTGGCACGACTCCTTAACATCCACGAATTTATTTATTTATACATTCTTATGTTAAGATATAAGTAATTGTTTGTGGCAACAATGTATCATAACTTCACGGTCTACTGAAAAATGTATTTTACAATATCCAAGAGTTACAATGTGAACCATATGGTAATAAATAATTTTAATAATATGAACTTAGACCCGTAACTAATTTCTTCATTAGTGGATTTTTTTTACTTAAATACAGAAATTAGTATGGGAACGCGGCCAGTGAACGAATAAATAAAATAAATAAATAAAAATCGTTTATTGATCCGATTAACTTAAATCTATTACAGTTTTATATGCTCAATGACCTGCACTGGTAGCAACCGTGCCGCAGGTCGAAGCATACCATTTTGTTTTATCCGGTCGACAGAAAATACAATTTATTTTATAATTAAAGAATCAATTATTATCAAACAAAACAGCACAAACAAATACCCACCAAAATTGTTCTGTGTGGGTATGTAGGTATGAGTGTGTATGTAGTTGTGTGTGGATGTGTGTCTATATCAGCGTGGATCGGTGAAGAGGCCAGACTAGCTAACGACAGCTAGAAGGTTTTTAGTTTCCGTGTAATCCCTCTGACTGAGCCATTTTTTGAACCTAGTAAAGAGTTGTCTATGTAATAATGTTTCTATCTTGTCACCTCCTAGATCTTGGACATACTTATTTATGGCTCTGGGGCCAATTACAAGATAGGAGCTATGTAACACTTTTTTGGATGTAGGTACATCTAGTAGGCATGTTCTCTTATTGTTTATAATTATTTTATTGCATTTAATATATTTCTGTACAGCCTTAGCAATGAACATTTGTCGGACAGATAGGAACCAAGGAAGGATTCAGTTACCGGCCCTTAGCCATTAGACCATGAAGATATGGTTATAAGTATAATTTTCAGATGGATTCGGATTGTATTATGTCTATGGTTTAAACACTTTAACCCACAACTCTTTTGTTTACATCTAATGGCCTAAATAAAACGGGGTAAATTCTTATAACGGTAGTGAGAAAGGGTTTTGAGTGTAACTTGTTTAGCAATTCTGTACCTTAAGCCATTCAGTTTAGGATTTAATTAAGTTAAAGTAGATAATAACGGGTTTTACACAAATTAAAAGGACAAAAGCGTCTGTTTGTATGTTTAGTTGTATAATTGCTTGAAACTTATGTTTTACCTACAAGACTGGGTAATTGGGTAGTATTATTATAGGAAGCGTCCGTTAAAATGGAGGGACTGTTTAATATTATAATTAAGTTTACCTGTTTATAATTGCCCAGTAAAAAAAAATATATAGCTGTGTCCATGTAAATAGAAATTTAGTATTTAACAAAATGTATAAATTAAAATAAACCAGGTTGCAACACTATGTAGTTTATCTTATTTCCCACGCCTTTGCGTGGTACCTCTTCTAGGTAATAACTTCTGAGTCTGCTCAATCGTACGTGCTTCCACCACCTAGAATCCCTGCCCGACCTCGGTAAGGATCTATCACATTATTCAAGACACCTAGCCTCCTGCCTCCTATAGGCTAGTGAATACCATCTTCCCCATGCCCTTACTACCTTAGGTTATTACACTGGCAGTAAGACTCTGCTTTACACAACCACATTTTTTTAAAATATTTCTGAGAGCTCTGCATTTACTGTCCAGGCTCTGACAAATTGTCGTCGGAGTACATTAAATTCAAATGTAAGATGATGGCATGTAACCAGCACTGGTTACTTGGTGGCGTCGCGCGTTGGTCATTGTCACGGGTTACTTGCGCAGATGCAGACATGCATAAGCGCGACGCGACCGATCGTGAGGACATGTTTTCGATTCAACTGACAAAGCAAGCCAACAGAACTGCGTCAAGGCTGAAACGAGCAAGACCTACCTCCATAAAACCACGACCAAACGAATACAATATGATACAGTTCTAGGCAGAACAGTTTCATGCATAGAGCAGAAACATTATTTAACTCTCTGAGTCGTGATTTAGATTTTGACCTGTTTTGTGATAGTATTTATTCCGTGAGGAGCAAAATGATATCTAATACATAATAGATATCACTTGTTACAGTTGCACATATGTGTAAACCTTTACGCCATTTGTAATTAGCTTGTATTCACTCATATATTCTTTATTTAATTATATTAGCTATAGGTTACCCAAACAAAATAATATATATATATATATATATATATATAACTCACACCAGCAACAACCACAAACGATTAACTTATTTAATACTCCTCGCGCAGATAGCTTACGTATCCGCGTACCCAACCCACCCTACAAGTACCCTAAGCCAAATTAGAAGATGGTCGCTCCATTAAAACGGACATTGGCAACAAACCTGAATTAAATTTCAGTAAGCCGTTTATATAATTTCCTGACCTGGGCGTGGATTACCAAATTATTTCGTTAATGCAAAATTAGGGCATTGTTTTATTTTTTGCGAGGAAATGAATTCGCGTCAAATGACGGCAATAACGTTTTTATTTTAGAAAATATTAAGAAAAAAATTGACCTTTATTTTTAAACGCGCAATAATTTGGAAGGTTATTCTCATCAGCATCATAACCGCCTCTAGAACACAAAGAGTTCTGGAACTCCACTGCTGTGGTTGTTCAGGAACGGGTTGAAGACTCAGCTTTACGCAGTGGAAGTTGATGCAACAGGAGTCCCAGCAAAATCTTTGTACACTTACTGAAAGAATTGGGCCTAAGCAGGTCTGCAAGAGATACAGTTATGGAAAGAGCTTCTAAGACGGGGTTAACGGAATCATACAGTATTTGGTTGGGTAGGGAATAGTAGATGGTGAGCGTATTATCGCTCAATAAAATTAAAAAGTAGGCCTTCTTTTCAAACCGGCCTATTGTCGGTCGCAAGCCCGAGACACCATTCTTCTCATCTCTTACCCACACATGATGGACCCGGCACCCGCACGGTGAATCCATAGAATGCGTAGACATTTGTCTTCTCTCTTTTCCAAAAAAAATAATAATAATAATTACAGTCATTAATTAGTCATTATCAATTATTCTTGCAAATTGTGTCGACACCTTTGCTCGGTCTAATCTTCAGGGACATCTGTCAGGACTGGGGCTTCGGCGGATTCGGCTGAGAAGGCCAAATGTCGCAAATACGAGTCTGTTAGCAATGACTACGTGTTTGTGCTTTTTGGCCTTAAGACAATGGGACAATGGGAGCTGTTTAGGCGGCTGGTTAATGCTGTATGTGACAAGAGTGCTGGTTTTATTGTTAGCATAGCTGAGCAGCGGGGGAATGCTGCAAGTGCATGTCATTGGTGAATATTTTTTATTTATAGTTTAGTTAAGTTAATAATTTAAATTATGTATTATTATTATTATATAATTTGAATTCATTGTACTTTACTTCCTTCAAATAAATTATTACAAATTATATTTCAGTTACATTTTTTTGCACACGACAGATGATGGGAGACCGGTAAATTTATAGAAACCTTTTTTCGTTTTCTGTATTGATTTCTCAAACGGTTGCAAACTTGACTATAATAAATGGTGTGTCATCAGCTGGTTTTAGTATAAATATTTTATTGCCCAGTTAGTGCCTATTAGACCTTTGTGTAATAGTAGCAATAATGGTTTAGGAAACAATAACAATGTTATAGACATATATACAGGATGTTCGGCACACGAAGCTAGATACCACCATACGCACCAACTACCGTCTACATTACTACATTTTTTTAACGAGAGCATCAAGAGAACTTAACTGCCTAGCTGAGGACATTGATATTGACATGTTTAGTTTTTTTTTTCATTAGAGCCCCTAGAATTTAGCGTCCTAGACCTCCACTGCTAGAGATGGGCCTTTTAGAACATATATCTGGAGAATTTGGCCTACACTCGCCACGACGGCTTGGCGAGGATATGATGTCAATCTTCAATGAAATTTATTAACGATTCCACAAGTTGGTATTAGTAGAACCGGGATCGACGGCTTAAAGTGCTCTCCGAGGCACGGAAACGGTGGTGTTGTAAATCTATGACAAATGTACGTAAGAAAAGTGTATTTTTCATTGGTACATGCCGGGTACACGCGTTCTTACAACCGAGCCACCACCGCGCCTGTTCTGTACACAGTCTAAATGAGTTGGTCGGGCGATGTCTAGAGCATTTTTTTACAGTATGACACATCTGCACGTCCAACAAGAAGCAGCAATTGCGGCGACAAGGCTGACCACTTTGAAACTTTGGAAACACAACCCGAACGCTAAACACACTACCATACTAGACGATGTCATACAGGAACAACCTCTGATGGCATCCATTAATGACAGAATTCCTAAAAGGTTCATCTTTGACAAGGGATACAACGTTCAACTACATGAAGAGAGTATTGACCACTCTGGGCCCAAAGAACTCAGGATCATATTGTATTCGTATTTATCTGATTAATAGATTTAGTTACCTACTTATTTTTATTTTCTATATTATTGCAGTAGTGGCCGCGAATCTGTGGAACAATTTGCCGGTAGAAATTCGCCAAGCGTCCAATAGATCCACTAATACCAACCCGTCTGGCCAGGTGGCGAGTGTAGGCTAAATTCTCCAGTTACATGTTCTGGAAGTCAAATATCGGAGGTCTAGGACGCTGTGTTCTAAGGGCTGTAATGAATGAAAAAAATCATTCAGTCCTATTGGTGGATATTTCCCTCGCGTACTGCTAAATTTTCTAGCACATCTCTGGATAAGCAGCTTTTAGCTCAAAAATAATTGTACAGTAGTATTTATCGTTGTACGTTCGTAATTTAAAATTGTCTAGTACCTACCGCCATTAACGATCGGTTAGATACATTGACCTAATACTTAAGCGTGTTCTACCGGCTATACCACGGTTTGTGCTGAACCACACACGCAGGCCAAAATATGCACCCCCTTGCCTTACGCGTATATATAAATATGATAATTATGACATCTGTCGTATGCTGTTTACGCCAATATTTAAATTATATTTTGTAATAGTTTAATCGGTTAATCATGAGCAATGCAAAATTCCCTTCATTTCCAATAACCAAGTATGCTACCACTAGATGGCGTCACGTTACTTTAAATTTTGCAATATTTGTTAATTAAATTCGCAACGACAAGTACCCACTTGTGGACTCGCAGAAAATAGTTTTCTTTATAAGCTGCATTGCTTGAAACGTCAGTCGCACGTCGCGCACCGACCCAGTGAGAAGTCTATTATCTACCGTGATCCCGGTCTTCTGGAAGACGCGCCGTTGTGTTTTATGCTTATCCAGTCTTATGATTACTAATAATCATATCATAATTGCTTGTAACGTTTTACTATGACTGTATCTATCTAAATAACGGGTGGGCCATTGAATAAACGTATTTAAAAAAAAACTTTAAATAGTAAGGAAACAAATTTATATTTTATAATAAAGTGGATGGGAAATGGAAAAAATATTTTTGAAAAATAACAACGCTGAGATGCGAACCCTCTAGTCTAGTTTTTTTATTTTTTATTTTATTAATGTATTCTAATAAGGATAATATGTTGTAATTTGAGCCTATTATGACGTGTATAAAATATTATTGCAATCGGTATAGAATAACTGCCTCCGGATTAGGTTTAAAGATTCGGTATTTTCAATTAGCTGATTTATTAAAGTAATTTAAATAATAAATTTACACCGTTTATACATTAAATTATGCCTTTGTCTATATTAGAATAACGTCTACTGCTACAAACGATACGAAAAAAATAAACAAAATATTTGTGGGTAGTTGTAAATATTTTTTTAAACCAAAAACCACAAAGTGATCAATTTTGTCATTTAGTAGTAACTATATCTTTACAATTAATTAAAATATAATATATTTTTTTAAAGTGATAACTTTATTGTGCGCGCTTGGTTGGGGACCTATTTTATTGAACGTACGTCCGAATGTCAGAACAGCGCTCAAGGGAAAACAGCGCGGCGGGGAATGGGAAAAGGGGCTGATAGGCACGCGCGTATAGCTGCTGCCTCTCTCGCTCTCTCCCGCTCCTTCTATCTCTTTCTTTCTTCTTCTTGATACAGCGCGGCGGGGAAGAGGAAGGGGGCGGATAGGCGCGCACCGCGCGTATAGCTGATGCCTCGCTCGCTCTCTTCCGCTCCTTCTTTCTCTTTCTTCCTTTACACGTCTGCAACTATGCGTGCGCACGCAGTCACGCACATTCATTTAATCTCCATATTCCTACCAACTACGAAATCAATAATCTGCAAGTTTAGTTCTCACTTTTGCGGTAGGTCTAGCTGTTTTTTTTATTTATTATTCTATAACAAAATAATAATCACTTATAAGAGTATTAAGAAACATGAATTTAACCTAATTTTAAATAACGTTAATGTTAGCGTAATTTTTCAAAGTTGCAGGATCCGCAAATCCGCATTTAGAGATGCAGGATATTGCAGGATTGAGGGAGCTATCAGGTCAGCGTGTAGTCAAATGTCGTGTCAGAATTTCATTAAAAATATATGCCCGGTATTTAAACATAAGTCGTTGGCTATATCTTAATAAATCCCATAAAAGTCCAATGTTTTAGCCGCGAAGCGCACCTGCGCCCAATCCGACCGGGTACGGCTTTGAATGCAAAATAGGTCCTGTTTCTTTTTTACCACTTAGCCAGCTCCCGCCGAAGCGAATACAATTCAAAAGGAAAATTGACATTTTATATCTTTCTTTTTATATGCTTTTAAAATGGACTAGGTATGATTACTTTGTCATTAATTAAAGTTAAATTTACTGAAAGCCGTTTTCACTTAAGGACATTTTTTTTACATATATATCTTCACGACAAATCCCTTGCAGGGTAGGCAGAGACAATTGAGCGCCACTTGTCACGATCACGACATACCTCTTTCGCTTCTTCAACATTCATCGACCTCTTCATACATGCCCTTTTGTTTCGATGGCTTTTTAATGCACTTAGCTATTGTTTTATTTGTAAAGTAAAAAGTATCATCACGACCGTTTCCCTTTCGAGGTGGTCAGAAACCACGCTTATAAATGACTGAGATATATATATTATTTCTTATTTCTAAAAATGTATGGTGTAGGTCATAAATAGGCCACAAGTTTACGGTCGCTCAGCGAGCTATGGAGAGTGCTATGATTGGTATTTCTCTGAAGGATAAAGTCCTAAACGTTTACATTAGAGAGCCAAATTAACCGACACAGCATTCAAAAGTTACATGCTAAAGGGGTTTGGGCTGGACACGTCTGTTGCAGAACCGATGAACGATGGAGTAAATGGTTTTTTGAGTGAAGACCACGTACGCAGACTGGGACGATCCCCCGCCAGGTCAATGAGGATGGCAGGACATCGTTTGAAATGGGAAGCTTTGAGGAAGTCCTATATCCAGCAGTGGAGAAACACAGGCTGATGTTGTTGATGATGAGGCGATAAATCTTTGTAAATTACCAACATAATGATATTACTAAAAGATAAGCATATCGCAAATTAATTTATGTAATTTTGTTATATTCGTAAATGATATTTTGTGGTTATACCTTACAAATAATGAAAATTATTTTACCTACAAATATTATTACGTAATCAATAAGGAAGGCCACAAAACCACAATGAAAACGTCTGTGCTTACTGGAATAATTATATCACATTTTGATGACATAATCAAATCAAATGAATTTATTGACCTGTTTGAACGGAGGTAGTAATCAAGTAGATAATTGACCTAGTTTATAAAAGTACAACTGTGATTTTCCATAAAAATATATTTAAACACAATTAATAAAATATCAATACGTGAAAATAAATAAAAATTCTGGTTTATTTATGTATTTTATTTTTTAATGATACGTGTCTCAAATCTGTTGTAAAAGTTATAAGTGTGTGTGTGTATTATTTTTATTATCAAGTAAAATAACAAATATTTCATTAGATAATGTCATAAAAAATGATGATGACTAACCTTTATATTTTTTTCCATTGTCGTCTCTGAATACAATGGGCCTGCCAGCAGTTCTCTTCCAGGAGATCGTAGGTGGAGGTTCACCCGTGGCGGTGCACCGGAGTTCCACAGCTCCCCCCTCAGGAGCGCTGGCTTCGGACCCGTCCTCATCAGCGATGTCTGGAGGTATTACCACTGATAAATGGCCCATCTACAACAATAAATAAGAGAAACCTCAAAATTATTTTCAAATTCCTATTCGACGAGAGTAATTCCGTTATTACCCCACAATATTTGCTACACTATAAAGATACCTAACAAAAATTCCCTATTTGCCCCTTGCTATATGGAAAACAAAAAAATACATTAATATGTTAAAAAAGTTTTATTTATTTTATTTAAAAACTTTATTGTAAATCTATACAAAAGGCGAACGTAATGCCGCAAGACATTCTCTTCCCGTTAACCTTTGGGACATTTAAATATGAGTACGGTGCAAATAGAGAAATAAAATATTAAAATGAAACATAAATAATATTAAAAATTAACATACTTAGACAACTATAATATATATATACATATATATAATATACATACTAATACTACATAAATATAATACAATAAAATTATATAATAATACATAAATACCTTAATGTTAATAATAACTACCTACAATGGATTAAAGTCAGTTAAAAGTTAAGCTAGTGACTTATAAAAATGACTGTACACTCTTTTCTTGAATATTGGTCTGCTGGGTGCTTGTCTGACTTCAACAGGAAGGTTGTTCCACAGGGATGAAGATGACACAACAAAAGATTTGGAAACAAAGTTTGTGTAATGGGAAGGGATAGATAGGAGGGAATTTATGTGAGGAGCGAAGAGTTTTATTGTGAAAGGCGCTGAGGTAGAAAAATAAATCCTTTAAATATTTAGGTGTAAAAGTGACGATAAATTATACCTCAGTTGTCTGGCGTAGGAGCTGACGGAAAAATCGGGAGACAGGAAGCCTGGTAATTATTTCTGCTTATTTCTGCTTAACGTATTAGCTACGCTATACATAGGCGAAATGTTGCCGGTCGATCCTTGGGCCTATCTCAGATGGGACATCTTTCATAGGTTTTGCACCTCACGTCTTTATCATCACATCACATCACCAGAACACAAAGTCCTTCACCGTTGGAGATACACTCGCCACGCTCGCGCTGGTCAGACGGGTTAGCGAGGGTCTGATGTCAATGACATCTATGACAAATGTACTATGTACGAAAAACATATTTCTTATTGGCCCGTCCTTTTTTGAACCGAACTTTTTTAGGATTCTAAGAAAAGCGTTCACACAACCGAGCCACCACTGCTGTTATGTACCATTACCACTTAGTGAATTATATATGTATTTACACTATTCATATAAATGCTGCCTTCATGGTCTAGTGGTTAAGTCCTTGAGCTTCGATTCCTGGTCTAGACAAAAAAAAAGTGCTTTTTCTCGAGTTTGGAATGCTAGAGATATCGTTAAACTTGCCACTTGTAATGATGGGCCTATAGTAAAGTTGGCTAAATGTGAATACGCTTCTTTAAGCTGTGGTTTCTCACCATCCCTGTAGGGATACGGTCGTGATGATATCCATATAAAAACCAAACCTCAGTTTAGTTAAAGTAGCCACGTAATCTGTAGATAAGGTGATCATAGCCTTATGTTGTGGGCACAATATTAATAGTCACCATTACCCGGGCGGTACGGAACAAAAGGAAATACACTCATTACAGGGCCTACCGTCCCGGAAACAGACAACTTAACGTACGAATCCCATGAACCTATGTCTATTGACCTGGGCAGCAGCCCTAACTTTTAATAATAATCGCTAACTTAGCGATTTAAGGTGATGATGAGTTCATAATTGATACATGCGGTTGGGATGGGATCTGTATGTCTCCTGAATAAAGAAAATAGACAAATATATATAAAAGTATTAGTAATAATTGTACTTCGGATGCAGATCCCGGTTGCTGAAGCTGTCCGTGGTGCTGCTGTCAATTCTACAGGGCTACATCACATCTCACTCACTGTTAGGGTACACTTTCCTGTAGGCAGCCAATAATTATTTAATTTAGAACTCTTTTTAATTTAATTATTAATTAGATTTTTAGTGTTTTTGTTAATTTTTAATTTAATTTAATATTGGATATCTCTAATTTTATTTGTGTTTTTGTTATATTGAATTTCTGGTTGTATTTCTTCTGTTTTTTCTTCTTTTCTTTAACATCAGTAATAAAGTATGTTTCCTAATTTGGCCAATGTATAAACTCAATTATATACTAACCTAAATAAATAAAATTGTCGAAAACGTATAAGTAAAGTGTCACGACCGGGGTGGTCACAAACCACGCATTGTTTTAATGACGCAAATTCACATTTAGCCAACTTTACTATAGGCCCATCATGACAAGTTGCAAGCTCGTCGATGTCTCCAGCGTACCAAACTCGAGAAATTTCACAAACATTTAAAAAAAAACCGATATTAATCAAACCAGGTATATATATATATATATATAATAATAAAGTCCATTTTAATGTGACCTGTATACTGTACGAGTATATGTGTCTATGATATTTCTCCTGAACGGAAACGGTATATTGTCATTATTACCCACTGCGCATTAAAATTACACCGTGATAAGTTCCTAGTAGTTTACTATGTTGGACAGGTTTCAGAGATCGGATAAAACATGGTTGAATTTTCAATAGTATGGTAACAAATTCATAGTATAATGTAAGTACAAAAATTGGCATACCAAAGCGAACCTATGGAAAAAAAGTTGTTATTAGTGTTGAGTCTTTGTAAAACTTATAGAAAACGAAACGCAAACGTTTTCCAGTGAACGAAAACTAGTTGCGGAAACTATAAAAACGACTCGTTATCAAACTTATTTTTTTTATTTATACGGAGCACGACATGTGATACCGCGCCCACCTGATGGTAAGCGGTACGCGAGGTCCAAGAATGGGAGCAACTGACGCCAGCCTCAGACGACCGACATCAGTCCCTACCACTATGCCGGCCTATAAAGATGCTTTTTCACACTTCGTTTGAAGGACTCCAGGTTATAGGAGTGGGGAAACACACTGGCTGGGAGAGCATTCCACATCTTCAGCGTGCGACAGATGTAAGAGTCTCGAAATTTGTATGTACGCGTAGGGATAGTGGCTACGGTATGTGGATGCATATTTTGGCCTGTGCGAGTGGTACGGTTGCGTAATAGAGGAGAAGGGATAGGGTAAACTAAACACAACTGATGAAAAGGCTAACTATATTTACTTTTTTATTAACTGAATAATAAGCACAAAAAAAGGTTATTTTAAAACCTGAAACGAATCGGGAAGTTGCAACAAAGACAACTGAATAAGTAGTTCCCGCGATGAAAACTGTTTCGAACGAAACCTAAAAACGGTGCTACCATCGCAGCGCAAAAAACGGTTCTTAAAAACGGTTCTTATCACTAGTTGTTATTACTTATTTCTCAACATCCTAATAATGTTGGTCCATGCCTTGAATGTGACGTGAAGACGTATTGCAAACATTCTAACCGCGACCCCATTCCCGGTAAAGGTAAACCCGACTTTGACCGAATTCCTAGAATAAGCCCCAAGTAAGACCGCGTCCGGACATAACATTATTTGGCCTTTGACATATTACAATAGTACAGGTCTTGCGGCAAAAGATGAGTACAACAACACATCATCATCATCATCAGCCTATGTCTCTCCACTGCTGGATATAGGCCTCCCCCAAGGCTCGCCATTTCACACGATCTTTTGCCACCCTCATCCAGCCCATACCAGCGACCTTTTTTAGGTCATCCGTCCATCTGACGGGCGGTCTTCCCACTCTGCGTTTTCCTGTACGTGATCTCCACTCTAGAACTCGTCTACTCCATCTGTCATCGGTTCTGCGACAGACGTGTCCGGCCCATTGCCACTTCAACTAACAAATTTTGAAGGCTATGTCGGTAACTTTGGTTTTCTGACGGATGTCTACGTTTCGGACTCTATTCATCAGAGAAATACCGAGCTTAGCTCTCTCCATAGCTACAACAACACATTGTAAAATTATTTATATGTAAAATAGTTTGTTCTAATGAAGTCATCGCGATAACTATACCTAATTTAAGATAGCAAAAAACATTATGTCAACAAGAAAACAAGTGGTTCTCGAACTTTTTTTGTTATTTAAATATATCAAGAATAATCTGTAGATTTGTCTCCTTTCAACTCGCGTGGTCTTATTGACATGAAAGAGATAGCAAAAACCTTGTTTGGTTTTTGTTATTATAAGCAGGGCTGCTCTCTGTGATTTGTTAGTAGTGGATTTGAAACGCTTCAGCGTATAACTCTAATAATATAAAATAACGCTCTCTATAATAACTTTGCACTAGTAACTATATGTATTGTGTAATGCTCATTTTTCCGTGCGACCTGTAATTTTGTAGCGCGTGACTTTCTTGTATTTTTGTTGTTAAATTGTGTATTACTTTATAACAACCTTGTGTTGTTTTTCTGTATGTTGCTCTCTTAAATGTGGTGTTGTTAATTTATGGCAAATAGAAGTAAGAAAAGTGTATTTCTTATTGGTACATATCGAGTTTTGAACCGTGACCATAATGATTTTAAGGAAAGCATTTTTACAGCCGAGCCACTACCACTTAAAATATAATACATTCATTCAAGTATACAGTACAAATACTTGTACACATAAATCTCCGCAATATGCTTGACATCCATCCATAAAATTTTAAATATAATTTTGCAATAAAATAAGTATTTGTGAACAAATAATGATGTTATCCGAGTCACGTTTCATTCTCGATACCACATCCACTGTTCTCTACGAAAACACAATACTTAAAATTCTGCAAAGTATTCCATTGCTGTACAAGTATTGCAAAAATATATATTTTTTCCAATTTGGTGTTTCGTGTCTAAATCCATCTAAATACCTCATACGGATATTGGGAGTTTATTCGTAGGGCTGCTTTATTGGTTCCGTCAAAGACACGTCGGAGTAGAACCGATTAACGATGGAGCAGCAAGGTTCTGGAGTGGAGACCACATACGCAGAGCGGGAATGACAGACGGATGACCTGAAGAAGGTTGGGACTGGATAGCAGAAATACAAGACGTGCAGTGAAGATACATAGGCTGATGATGCTGATGACAAGGTTCCAGCGTCCACAGGCAAAAAAACTGACAAGCAATTAGAACTACTGTATCAGGTATTGTAATTCTCACAGGTACCCATAGGTGAATTTGAAGGTAATTTTATTAATTGGAATTGTGTAATTTTGTAGACAGAGTAGGTAATACAAACATACATAACATTTATACTTAACATGGCACGTCGTATGCATTTGAAAATGCTCTAACAGTTATAAGAAACTAATATCTTTAACTAAGCTGCCAGTAAAAGAGCCATGCTGCAACATTTAAAAAAAAACAATGTATCCATAAATAAATGGTTTTTATGCTAGACCTGTATAAAGGAACATCTCTTAGCGAGCAGATCAACAGGTAGTCATTTGTTTTCTCGTAAAAACATTCTCTTGAGTTGGCTCGTGACGTCACCACTTGGCACTTCAAACTCGAGGACGAACGATTACTCGTGTAACAGAGTTTTTCATCACTTCGTCATAACTTATATTTTCATTGTAATATGTTTTATGACTTGGTTTTTAATTTTGTAACGGAAAACACTTTTTTGTAAATTGTGGCATTGATGCAAATATGCTTAAGAGTGTAAGTATATCATAACGACCACATCCCTTGCGGGGTTGTCAGAAATCACGCTTTGTTATTGGATCCACCATATAACCTTTGCGCTTAAAAAACAGAACTTCGCTTCATTCCCACTTTGGGTTGGTGTGAGGTTATATGTCGTGCTAGAATATTATAGTATTAATTATTGTAGTTTAGATAGTATAGCATATTTATTACGTAATCATATTTCTCTAATTGCACCTACCTTACGTCTTTAATGTTCTACAGTGTCCCTAAGGTTGGCTGTCAGAGAATGTCTAGCGACATTAAGTCCGCCCCTTGTATATATTGTGCAAAAAAGTTTTAATAAATAAATATATAACACAGACATAACGAAAGTCACGTTTAACGACCATGTCAAGCCGAGGCTAATCTGCGTGGGTAACGCTACCCTCAAAGTTGTGCAATTCCTCTACCTAGGACAGACCATCCAATTAGGCACAGCCTACTTTAGTAAAGAAGCCGACAGGCATGGCGTTCCGGAATCTCTGCCACAATGTCTGAAGACAAAAGTCTCCAGCCAGGGCGTCGTCCTAGTGATGTCGATCAGATCGGAGACATAAACACTGACAGTGGGTCTGGTCCAGAAATTCAAGGTCGCTCAGCGAGCTATGGAGAGAGCTATGTTTGATATTTCTCTAATGAATACAATTCGAAACGTTGATCATCAGAGAACCAAAGTTATGACATCATGCCATTTAATATTTTGCTTTATTTTAGTGTAGGTATAGCCAACCTCAGTAAAGAAGCCGCCAGACGCATTAAGCTAGTATAGACAGCATTCAGGAAGCTACGTCACATCTTCCTATCGAACATACCACAGTGTTCAAGACAAAACTTTACAACCAGCGCGTTATTCCAATAATGTCGTATGGTGCAGAAACATGGACACTGACGGTAGGTATGGTCCACAAGTTCAAAGTTATCGACATAGCTTACAAAATTAGCACGCTGAAGTAGCAATGGGCTGGACACATCTGTCATAGAAACGATGAACGATAGAGTAGACGGGTACTGGAGTGTAGACCACGTACTAGAAGACGCAGAGTGGGACGATCCCCCGCCAGATAGACGGATGACCTGAGAAGGGTCGCTGGTGGATGGATGAGAGTCGCAGAAGATCGTGTAAAGTGGTGAGCCTTGGGAGAGGCCTATATCCTGCAATGGAGAGACACAGACTGATAACGATAATGATGAGCTGATTAGTTGGGTAGTAAATTTCCCAGTAAGATGTGTGGACAGTGGCACGCAGAGGGTCGGACGAAAAAAGTAATAAAGAGGCGCCGCTCGTCCATCATGGCGTCTGTCAGACGGTGCTGCAATAATTGGACGGACTGTTCCCTAAACGAATCGTCATTGCCGGAAAACGATGTGTGAACCACAGACGTATATATGAATTGTAAGATGGGACAACATACACACATACATTGCTTGTATAAGCAAGCATAACTACTTATTACGAAATATCGCATATGAATTAGTTACTCGTATTTCAAAAATATGGTAAGCTTAACGCATCTACCATTAAGGAAACTTTTTTATCAAAAATGTATGTAACATATATCGCTATAGCTAACAATAGCGCAATGTGTGTTCATAAAGATCTTAGAATAACAATGGCTAGAAACAAAATACGCGCACTTTTATGGCAATTTTTACTTAGCTATAATGGCTCGGCTATTGAATAATCAGTGTATTTGATTATAAGGGTTATTGTGCAATCATAAGTGTGACAATGCTTCAGAAGAACAAAATAACTGTTTTAGTTACTATACATACGCTGACGCACTCATAAGCTAGTTTTTGCCTCAAAGTTGACAGTATTTTTGTGTATAAATTCAAAGATTGGTTGTTAGAAAATGCCTGGCCATTAAGCCCGCCTATGTACAATTTTAGTGCAAAAAGTATTCAAAATAAATAAAATAAAATAGTTGCATGACGATGCGTTTATCGCAGATCCTATTTAAGTGTATTTTAAGTACGAATCCTAAATACTTGTCTATGTTGTGAACGCTCTAACTAATACTCTGCCATCCGTATTTGCCAATTTCATGTACCAAATTATGTAATTCACAGTCAACTTTGTCAACTTATTGGAACTACAGCTCAAAGTGTTGGCTTTATAGTAGTACAAGATATGTATAAGAAGTATGTATGTATGTAAGTTGTCCCATTGTTGGGAAGATTTGAGTCTATCACGATTTTTAATGGGTCCTGATTGTTAATGCCAATGTATAAAATTATTTCAATTGTGTAGTTAAGTGGTTATCAAACTTTTTGGCGACGGAACATTTAGGCTTGTTTATTTTATAAACACCCAGACCGAGACAAATTATACTTACAATGTACAACTTGCCCCCGGTGGGAATCGAACCCACGACCTCCCGAGTTCACGGCAACGTTTGTTACCACTAGACCACGTAGGTGGTCAATATTATTATAATCTTTATTTTCTGGGAAATAGCTTGAACGACTATTTTGAGTAGCACATTACAAACCAATTAACATAAATTCAATATTAATCTTAAAATTATAGCTTCTGTAAATAGGCATTTTTTTGCCATATATAATTGTGTACTAAGACATACACAATTATAAAATAAACACACTTAAGATTATAGCTGTTGTAATGATGCATTGTCATTCTACAAGCAAGGCAAAACCATTATAAAGATGTAATATAAATTATTGCTGCTGTAAAAAGGCATTGTCATATTACATATTGTCGTATAACTATAACAAACATACTTTGGAAACTTCTGACCTAGCCTATATAAAAAAATAAGAACCAAACTATGTGTGTAGTCGTATTATCTAAACTATACAACCTAACTTGGTACGTACAAAACAGGCCATTCAAAGACATACCCAGTTTGAAGTTAACGGTCGTGTGAGGTGAATTCTTGATAGCAGACTAAGGAATTCCTCTGGCTAAATGTTCTACCTCGCCCGTTAGTTGCGACATCACAGGGTAACTATGTGTCGAAGAATGTGTTTATACGCCAAGAATGATGCTCCTTAGTCAACAAATAGAATTGTTTCATCAGAACGAAGACATATACTTAATATCTAAGAACAATCTTAGGAAAAGCTTACCAATTAAAAATCGCTAAGCAAACCAGTGTTCTAAAATATGGTGTATTCTCATTACTTAAAGAGTTCCGCACAACGTATAGGTAGATACTGTATTTCTGTATTTATTTATTTTTTGAAAAATGATAGCCATAGTAATACAACAAGTTAACATTATAGCAACTATGAGCCAGTTACAAATTTTCACTTTAACATTTAATTGTCTCTGCCTACCCCGCAAGGATCTGACGTGAAGATATGTATGTACAAATTAGTTATCAAAATTTAATTATGGGGCCATCGTGGACAACCAAACTATTGTATTAAAGGTATGTTTGTAAAATTAAATCCATGTCTGACACAGTTTCGTAGCGCCTACAATTTAGTCTCTGAAATAGTTCAGAAAATGGAAGTTTGTTTTTGATATTATAAAGTTATTTAGTGATTTTAAACATAATAATAATAATAAAATTCTTTGTTGCATGTGCAAATCAAAAGTGTTTACAAAAGTCTTTATGCCGCTGAACTTGGACTCTCAAAGCCGGTGATCGTGGCCGCATCGATGCCTTTGAGATGTGGTGTTGGAGGCGTTTGTTGCGTATCCATTGGACAGGGCGAAGAAGTAACATGTCAATACTCAAGGATCTCAAAATCTCTACTAGGCTATCTTCCATCTGCCTAAAACGAGTCCTTGAGTATTTCGGCCATATAGCCCGTAAAACACCTGGTAACCTGGAAAGGCTTGTTGTCACAGGGAAAGTCGAGGTCAAAAGACCACGTGGCCGAAGCCCCATACGCTGGTCTGACCAGATCTGCACCTCACTAAATACTCAGATGCACGTTGCCCTGCATGCAGCCGTGAACAGAACCAGATGGCGCAGCATCGTCCAGGAAAAAGTGATCCGTGGAGGGGGTCACGACCCTCAGCAGTGAGGAGAACGACGCAAGGAGGAGGTTTACAAAAGTATTGTACAAGGGCGAGATTAATGCCGTAGAGGCATTTTCTAACAACTAAGCTTTGTGATGGCGATAAGAGAGCTACCGTGGTGGAGATAATAAGAAAAATTACAATATAGATATATACAACAACAACTAAATAATAAATACTTATATAATATATATTACTGATTCATAATATACATACATATATAAAATAATTACTATGTCAGAACATGACTAATTTAATTCATAATTGGTAATGACATAACTAACATTGTTGACACATCTCCATATTCATATACATATGACCGCCTCCGTGGTATAGTGGTAACAAACGTTGCCGTGAACTCGGGAGGTCGTGGGTTCGATTCCCACCGGGGGCAAGTTTTACATTGTATAATTTGTCTCGGTCTGGGTGTTTATATGTATAATATGTATATATTTACAAAAAAAAAAAGTATAATATGTAGTTTATCAACCATCTAGTTTCCGTAACACAAGCCTCGTAGCTTACCACGGAAACTAGATGGCGCTGTGTGACCTGTCTGGAATTATTATTATTATTATTATATACACACATATATAAAATAATTACTATGTCAGAGCAAACAACATTTAATTCATAATTGGTAATGACGTAACTAACTTTGTTGATACATCTCCATATTTATACATATTTGTACATAAAGAGTCTGGCTAATGAAAGTAGATAAAGAAAAAGCGCGGTAAACAAAAAAAAATATTAGTATGCATCCTACAAAAGTTTTAGAAAACAATTGATCATCTATGTTCGGATTATTACACTGTTAACTATACGGCAAAAATAATTAAAACGACACTTAAATGCTTTCACTATTGAGGGTTCTAGAGTGGAAACCACGTACAGAACGACGCAGAGTGGGACGACACCCCAACAGATGGACAGATGACTTGAAGATCGCTGGCAGGGGTTGGATAAGTTGAAAAAGATTGTGTGCAGGAAGCCTATTAGTGGAGAGACGCAGACTGATGTACATGTACTCCAATTTTATTTATATTTTTTGATGACGTTTTAGGAATGTTCAAAATGAAAGTTATGTTTTGAATTTGTTGATGAACTCTTTTAGAAAACAACAATTTGCGCTCATTTGCTGACCTTTGTAAATACCTAGAGAGCCTTAGCTTTAGCCGGTTAAATTACAGACGTCCAATAGTCTAGGAGCCCACTGTCACGTTATTAAGAACACGGTTTAAAGATAAATATTATTTTTCTCTTATATTTTATTGGACCCAATCAACCTCTTCTACTTTAGTAAGTAGGTATAAACTTACTTAAGTTGATGTCAATAAGGAATAGGATACCTTATGTGAAGCAGGTTGGGGCAACTCCCGTCTAGGTTACTGTTTTTTATTTTATTTTTTTATTATTTTTTATTTTAAATTTATTTATAATCAATATTGTTTTTTTTTATAACGTTTATTATTATTACTGTTCCAATAAATTTAAATGTGGGTATATTGTATGTTAACAGAGGTTTTTGGAGCCCTGCTTTCAACACCATTTTCTGAACCATAGTTGTCATATATCACTGCTTTATTTTTCACTTTATTTAATATGTTTATTACCCTTTATTTTTGTGTCAAATAAAAACTTATTTTATTTTTATTATATAATTAAGTTGTTGATTAACCGAATAAATAAATAAAAATAATAATAATAAATATTCGAAAGGCGTAATAGATCGTATAGAACTGTTATAAATGAAGGATTGCCGACGAAATACGAAATTGTAGAATAACTATTTGGTTAATTGTTATAATTAAATCGTAAATAAAGTAGTACCTATAGTCTTCCAATCTCCATCTGAACAATCCATTAAACAAATGCTTCTATTGATTTTTAAAGCGTTTTATATCTGTGGGCTCTTGGACTATTATAAAATTCCAGGAATGATCTAAATATTTCACGAAAAACCTTTTTAGGGGCGTTTATGCGGTAGAAATAGGATTTGTATAAAATACACAATGAACGAGATTCTTTTGGCACTCGAATTTTGACAATCTCCAGGGATACATGGATATCAATAATGCCAATCCTCGTTTGCAACATTTTCCTGTACCTTGTTTTTTAAAACTATATTTTTTTAACCAAAGATCTTGTAGCCGCGAATATCAAAAATATATAAAGCCACATATGCCGATTTTTTTTATACTAGCTCGGCATGTGACCTTGCGCCCACCTGATAGTAAGTGTCCATGAATGTTAGCAATTGGAATCAGACATCGACGAGCTTGCCACTTGTCATGATTGGCCTATAGTAAAGTTGGCTAAATGTGAATCCGCTTATTTATAAACGTTGGTTCTGACCACCCCGAAAGGGAAACGGTCGTAATGATACTTTTACTGGAATCAAACACTCATGACTGACATCAGTCATCTGTTGACTCGACTTGGTATGACGGCAATTCGAGCCAGATCCCGAAACGTGTATACACTTTACTGGGTTTATCGGTACGAACGGTGGATACTTCCCCGCCTCGGCAGACTGGGCAAATTACCACCATCAGTCGCCAATAGTGAAGTGAGACGGTTATTATCTTCGGTCTTATGAGACCCGCAGTGAGTCGGGCATATGAACCACGATTGGGTTGAGGGCCGGGTTGGGCCCTTGAGGCCGTGGTTCATATCTTATATTTAAATTATTTTGCAAGAATAAAAATAAAAAAGCCGTAATGTGCATCAGCTACTTAACCCTTTCACAACGAAGAGAATAAATTTTCTCAATTTCATTTTATTTATTATTTATTTATTAAGAAAATCCAAAACAGCAATACATTTTACAAAGCAATACAATTAAAATTTTACATGCCAAACCAAAGGATTTCACCGTTTAAAATAAATTTATAATCTGATCTACAAGTAAATTACATTTTGAATCGAATTTAACATTAAATTAAATACAAACATAAATAACAAATTATTAAACATAAACTGAAATAAAAATTACGTCCAAAAAATATATAATAATAATAATGAAACAAAACTAATAAATAATCAAAATGTCACAAATTGCCATAAACACATCAAGTACTATGTGAAATAATATTAATGAGTGTGTAAAGTGTATAGTGTGTATGTGTGTGTATGTGAATGTATTAACATTATATATTTATCATCAATAAAAATAAAATTTTGGTGATTATTGTAAATTCTAGAAGGTTCATCTCTATTAGTCATAGTCTAGGACTTCGAGTTCGAGGGTGATGAATGATGAAATGCATTTTGCATTTGATCTTAAACATGTTTGTTTTTTTTTAAATTAAATAAAAAAATATTTTATAAAAAATACACCAAACGCAATTAGGTGAACGGGGACGTTTTAAATCGTTGGTTGGGTAGGGAGAGTAGTAGAATGGTGGATGGTGAGCCTAATAAAAACTATTAAATAAAATGATAAAAATAAAAATCTATTTATTGTCACATAACATTATCACATAATTTTACAATTTCGAACAATATGTGACAAAAGGAATCAGGTGCAGCAGTACAAGTACTTACACCTGCACTACGCTGTTTTTCAACCTGTTCCTGTTCTCACGTAGTAATATATATATATAATTTTAATTACAGGGTAGACACTTATAAATTAATAGATACCTACACAATTATACTAAAAAGCTAGGTATACAGGCATGGCAGAGTAGATGAATGAGGCTCGCTTCGTCAGGAATATCGTTGTTGCAGACCCTTCAATTATATACTCTCTAGGGCTAATAATTAAAATCAAATAAAATACAAGGTTAATAATAAAAACTAATAATCGTATAAAAATAGCATTAACAAAACAATTAAACAATTATATTAGATGAATATATAAATAAATCAACATTAAATATTATTAAATAATATATATATATACACATACACACACATACATACACATATATATATATATATTAACGCCTACTAATACTACAAATGTTTACCTTGGGGTATTTGTTAAAACATGTTTCATTTTATTTTTAAAGTGGTAAAGTGAAAAATACTACGGATTTATTTCTATGAAACAGGACCCAGAGCAGCTTTTCTAGCATTAAGTAACGCAAGTTATTCCGTTTTTCAGAATTGTTAACATTTTGCAAATTTAATTTTAAATCCTGTCATAAAAGTAATCCGACATTGACTTATTATTTAATCGACCAGCACTTCACCTTTTTAGAATACTGAGACTGACACGTGTCACTGCGCCTACCTGATGATAAGCAGTTTGCAAGATAACGCTGAAGAAAATAATAAGTGAATTTAGTCTTCAGATGTCACACTGGCGAGAAGGGGTGGGAAAGTTTAAAGTCAGATTTGGTAAATTTGTTAACAATTCCACAAGTTGGTATTAGTTATGTAAAGGAGGTATAACATGTAAATAAAAGCAACTTATACATAATAAAAATAAATTTAAATACAAATAAAAAATGTCCCCTAGTCATATCGTCATATGTCATCCGAGATAGTCCCAAGGAGACTGGCAACATTTCCCCCTTGTATAGTGAGGCTAATACGTTGGCAGAAATAATTGCCAGCCTTCCTGTTCCGGACCTTTCCGTCAGCCGCTTTGACAACTCCTTGACCAGGCGCTTGGCTCCCTCCTCTCGACCCCAAACGGCGCAAATTCGTAACCTTAACCAAGGTTGGCGTATTTGCGCAACTTGAGGTTCTCAGACACCACGCTTATAAAGAAGCAGATTCACATTTAGCCAACTTTACCATAGGCCAACCATAACAAGTGGCAAGCTGGTCAATGTCTCTAGCGTACCAAACTCGAGAAATATCACAAATAAATTAAATATTAATCAAATTTATTTATTTAAATTAATAAATATTATTGTGTCCCGACCAGGAATCAAACCCGGTTCGAGCCTAAAAGCAGTACATAAAAGCAGTCAAATAAAATAGTACTAGATATTTAGGTACAAGCAATACTTTAAGATATATTTGCAATAAGATCTTTGGATAAAATTAAAATCTTAGACCGGGTCTTACATGTAAGTCAAAGTAATCCGCTCATAAACTTGCGCAACGATGGTCGCCATAAGGGTAAGGGATTTTCTCGCACAAAGATTTCTAAGTAATTAGGATAATACCAAAGAGTTTTTGTGTGTCCCATACAAAATCGGTTGTTGGATACTGATACTGGCGTAATCTCACGACCGGACATTGGCTAGAGAATATTCGAGTTAAAACAATGATCTGGAAATTAAATAGATGTAGCATTCATTTCAATTTATTTACTCATATTCATCATAAAATACATTAAGTTAAGGTATTTCTGTTTTATATTCATCAGTTTATCAATCATGACAGAATAGCAAAAAAAATCTAACGGTGTATTTATGACACATCATGTGCGATAAAAAGTATCGCCTGTTTCAGTTTGTCATGTAAGGAAAGATACAAGGCTACAGAAGACAAGGGAGAAGACGTACGTCCTGGCTTAAGAACCTTAGGGAATTTAGGATGAACACCCGATCTTTTTTTGCGGAGAGTGGCCAATAAAATTTAAATCGTTATAATAATAACCGACCTCTGATAGGGGATGGCACGAAGAAGAAGCATTAATGAGTAAAAAGGGTCCAAATGTAGTAGATAAACTATTATGAACTCTGCATATATTTTTGTTACTAGAACGTTTTAAAAACAAATAAATAAGCAGTGGTGGTCGAGATCTCTCTCGAGAAAGGCCACAGGTTCGAGCACTGATGTAACATTGAGATTACAATCGAACCACACGCACATACCAAAATATACACCCCTGTACCATAGGCATACATCCTTATGCGTACAATTTAACAAATATCGTGGTATAGTTTTATAATCTTATTTGTACATTAATACTAGTTTAATTTATATAGTTATAAATAATTTTAACTATCATTTTTCTTTTGCTACATATCTTATTCACAAAGGTTAGTTGGTTGAAAATATATTTACGGCATTAAACTCGCCTATATACCTATACTTGTTTCGTTTTTGTACAATAAATTATTTATTATTATTAATAATACTTTTTGAACTTCGACACATCCTTTAATAGTCTCTACCACAGTGTTTGAAAACGATAGTATTCAACCAGTACGTCCTCCCCGAAGAGACGTGTACACTGACAGTGGGTCTGGTTCACAAATTAAAGGTCGCTCGGTGAGCTAAGGAGAGCTATGTTTAGTATTTCTCTGATGGATAGATTTCTAAACGTTGATATTCGTCGCAAATGATATTGTGTATAAGCACCAAGAAAACAAGTTTTAATTAAATTTTGCACATAGTGCGGTATCTATTGTTGTACGACGCTAAAACTGGTGTAATCCCACGACCGTACATTAGCTAAAGGATTTATATTTCGCGTCCAAATTGCCCATATTGGAGGTACCTTTAAACATTAAACTGTCTAAGGCTACTTACATAAGAACAATTAAGTAAGCGCCTTCCAGTCCGCTCGACGTCGTAAAATACTTAAAATTAAATATTCCCTAGCACATAGACGTAACTTATAATGACAGTCCTATTTTATTTTACAGGTATTCGGCAAAGTTTTATCTAATCATTTGCGATTGCTATATTTTATTCAATTAATAATAAAAATAAGCGCGGTGGTGGCTCGGTTGTAAGAACGCGTTCCTTAAATCCTTCAAATCCACCCGGCATGTACCAATGAGAAATACACTTTTCTTATGTACATTTGTTATAGATTTACAACACCACCGTTCCCGTGCCTCAGAGAGCACGTTAAGCCGTCGGTCCCGGTTCCACTAATATCAACTTGTGGAATCGTTAATAAATTGTCATAAAAAATTACATCATATTCTCGCCAAGTCTTCTGGCCAGCGTGGCGAGTGTAGGCCAAATTCTCTATGTTCTGGAAGGCCCATCTCTAGTAGTGGAGGTCTTGGACGCTGTGTTCTTAGGGTCTGTAATGATTGAATGAATAATAAAAAATAAAAATAAAATTATTTCCTTTCCAATACATTTAACTTACAAAACAGCCCGCCAAACTGTAATCACAATTTGTTTGCGTTGGCGGAGACAATTACTCTCAAAGTTTTGGAACGCAATTTCATTAGACAATGCATGAACGACTTAATCTAGTGGTTAAGTCCGTGGAGATACAGTCGTAATGATACCTAACTTTTACTTTAATAATTACAAACTACTTAAATAAAAAATAACTATGAACTAAACCTAATAAAAAATAAACATAACATAAAAAAATATATATGATTTGAAGAAGACTGATATTCCCTATGTATTGGGGTCGAGACAATAGGTCCAAGGAGTTGTCCAAACGGTTGACAGAAAAGTCTGGCAATTATTTCTGCTAACGTATAAGTCTCGCTATACAGAGGGAAAATGTTGCAAGTCTCATTGGGACCATCCCTGATGGGTCTTCCCTAGAAGACATTATGTATTTATAGATATCTTTTTTTAGAAGATTTAGTTCATTATTATTATTATTTTTTACTATAGTAAGTTATTTTTAATCATATTACAAAATAAACTATGGGAGTTGGTAACGGTAAGTTAAATTGTTATGGAAATGTTTTGCTCAACGTGGTTATGGCATTAGAGGTTTCCACACGCGTCTAAAATTCAGCTCTTTGACGAATTATTAATTTTTGTTTTATTCAAATCATGTCAAATTGGTCAAATCAAATCAAAGTCTGGAGACAGGAATGCTGGCAATTATTTCTGCCAACGTATTAGCTTAGCTATACAGAGGGGAAATGTTGCCAGTCTTCTTGGGACTATCTCTGAAGGGTCGTCTCTAGAGGACATTTTTTACTTATAGTTTATTTTTTATTAGGTTTAGTTTATATTTATTTTAATTTTTACTTTTAAGTAGTTTTAATTTATATTGTAATTATTTTATACTGTTTGTATATTACTTCAATAAAATTACTGGGTAAAAAAAAATCGTGGCAACATTGTGAAGATAAAGTAGAACACTGTCTTTATATCTTTTAATAAAACAAATATTGATTTGACTATTTTATAATATTTACACTGGCATGTATACATATGTCTATGCTTTTGGCATAATAGGTTTGTAGACTGATGAAAGTATTGATTTGCAATCATAAAATCACTTTTGTTTCTACTTTATACAAGTTTAACAAATGTTGTTGTTGGAAATGAATCCGACACATCCGCTGCAGATTCCACAATATGGCGCAAAGTGCTTCTAGAGTGTAGCTCACGTACATGACGACGCAGAGTGGGCAGATACAGCAGCAAGAATCTTAACAGACCTTTTTTTATAATTCTATGTTTAAGCTTATAGTATGACAATGCCTTTTTACAGCAGCTATCACCTTAACTGACATGTATATTTTTATAACTGTGTCTGTCTTAGCTTATAATGTAAGAATGCCTCTTTACAGTAGGTATAATCTTAACTGACATTTATATTTTTATAATTGTGTCTGTCTTAGCTTATAATGTAAGAATGCCTCTTTACAGTAGCTATAATCTTAACTGACATTTATATTTTTATAATTGTGTATGTCTTAGCTTATACCGTGACAATTCTTTACAACAGCTATAATCTTAACTGACATTTATATTTTTATAATTGTGTATGTTTTAGCTTATAATGTAAGAATGCCGGTTTACAGTAGCTATAATCTTAACTGACATTTATATTTTTATAATTGTGTATGTCTTAGCTTATACCGTGACAATGTCTCTTTACAGTAGCTATATCTTAAGTGACATTTATATTTTTATAATTATGTCTGTCTTAGCTTATAATGTAAGAATGCCGGTTTACAGTAGCTATAATCTTAACTGACATTTATATTTTTATAATTGTGTATGTCTTAGCTTATACAGTGACAATGTCTCTTTACAGCAGCTACAATCTTACCTGGTATTTATATTTTTATAATTGTGTCCGTCTTAGCTTATACCGTAACAATGTCTCTTAATAACAGCTATAATCTTAACTGACATTCATATTTTTATAATTGCGTCTGTCTTAGCTTATAGCGTGACAATGCCTATTTACAGCTGCAATAATCCTGATTTTTATATGCGTAGTTTCTGACCACCCCGGAAGGGAAACGGTATTGATGATACTTTGTTTTTTTAACGGACCTCGTGGTATTCTATATCTAGAGAATTATACTGCCTCCGTGGTCTAGCGGTTAAGTACGTGGATTTATACTTGGAGGTACCGGGTTCGATTCCTGGTCGGGACACAAAAATATTTATTCATGTAAATACATACATTTAATTAATATTTAATTTATTTGTCATATTTCTCGAGTTTGGTACGCTGGAGACATCGATGAGCTTGCCACTTGTCGTGATTGGCCTATAGTAGAGTTGGCTAAATGTGAATCCGCTTATTTATAAGCGTGGTTTCTGACCACCCCGAAAGGTAAACGGTCGTGATGATACAAGAATTATATATATATTAGCAACTGGAATCAGACACTCATGACTAACATCAGTCCCTAACACTATGCCGGCTTGACTGAGCATGACGTTAATCAAGCCTGATCCCGAAACGTGTGGATACACTTTAATGGGTTTATCGGCGCGAACTTCCCTGCCCCCGCAGACTGGGGAAATTACCACCATCAGTCCGCCTACCACCCATATATCCAATATATCCAACAATTTGTAGCCCGATTTTAAAACTCTGTAGTAACAGTGGTAGGTATTCCATTACATGAAGACTCGTAATGCTTTTACGGGGTAAGTGCTTTTGGTAATTTATTTATATTGTAGGTATACTTTAGCTCAATTACGGGGTTGCAATTACGGATTCCACGAGCAATCAGTTATTGAATATTTCCGACAGCTCCAAGCGATCTCATCATCACAGCTTGAACACAAAGTCATAATATTCCACTGTTGGAGATGGGCCTTCCAGAAACTTAATCTGGATAATTTGACCTACACTAGCCACGTTGGCGAGGGTCTAAAGACAATTGGTATTAGTGGAACCAGGACCTACGGCTTAACATGCTCTCCGAGGCACGGGAACGGTGGTAAAGTATCATCAGTAAAGTATCATCACGACCGTGTCCCTTTCGGGTGGTCAGAAACCACGCTTATAAATAAGCGGATTCACATTTAGAAAACTTTACTATAGGCCAATCATGACAAGTGGCAAGCTCGTCGATGTCTCCAGCGTACCAAACTCGGGAAATATCACAAATAAATTCAATATTAATTAAACGTTTACATTAATAAATATTTTTGTGTTCCGACCAGGAATTGAACCCGAACTCCGAGCCTAAATCCACGGACTTAATCGCTAGACCACGGAGGCAGTTAGGAGGGAACGGTGGTGATGCAAATAAATGACAAATGTACGTAGGAAAAGTGTATTTCTCATTGGTACATACAAGATATTTAATAAGATATATCTCGAAACATTAAGAAATAACGCAATTATATGAAATATATATATAAGTTAAGATAACAGATTGGTTTAAGGCATTTGACTATAAAGCTACAGAACAGCTACTTGATGTGCTTACATGAAAATATATATGAAATAAATACGAGTATACTATTTATAAATACGAGTACATATTATTATATTTATTTATTTATTTTATTTCAAAATTTTAATGCACAAAGTACAAAAGGCGGACTTAATGCCCGTAGACATTCTCTGACAGCCAAACCTTTGGGACTAATTAGAACAACTGTAGGTGCAAGGAAAGTATAAGTAACACATCAATTAGATATAAATACTTAGATAATAAACTTACTTATATATAATCTACTTATAAATATACTAAATACTAATACATACACAATAATAAACATACATATAAAACTTACAAATTTTGTTGGGAGTTATTTAGAAAATGTGAGTAGACCAGCTTTTTAAATGATGATCTGGTAGATGCCTGCCTTATGGTAATAGGTAGATTGTTCCACAGATTTGTAGCAACAACCGCAAAGGAATTCGAAACAAATCCGGAATGATGAGATGGAACAGAAAGAAGTGAGTTGTGAGAAGATCGGAGAGATTTATCATGAAAAGAAGAGAGATAGGCGAATTTGTCCTTGAGGTATTTCGGTGTCGCAGGCTCATTTAAAACAGAGTAAAGGAGACAGAGGACTCTAAGATTCCTGCGACAGCGAATTGGCAGCCACTTCAACCTAGCACGATACTCGGAGATGTGACGTGCCATGTTATATTATTGTTATTATTATATTTTATTATTAATTATAAGTATATTATATAATTGTGTTATGTATATGTATTAATAATATATTATTATATTGATAGTATATATATTTAATTTTCTTTTTATTATTTAACCATAGTTATAAGTTTTTAAGTCGAAATTATTATTATTTATTTTCTTTTCATTATATAAACTCTGGAAGTAGGAGCGGGGCTGCCTGTAGCACGGGTCCTAACCGGCCTTGTACGGGAGCCTCGGTGTCAATTTTGTGAAAAACTATTTTAAAAGAAATAAATACATTTTTTATTTTTTGATTTTTGATATATATATATATATATATATATATATATATATATAACAGTGGCGTTGTAAATCTATGATAAATGTACGTAAGAGAAGTATTTCTCATTGGTACATTTCGGGATTCGAACCGCGACCTTTTGGATTAAAGAGAAGCGTTCTTGCCGCTGTTACATTAATGGTGGATAAAATACGTTGTATAAAACCCATATTTTTTTATGAAAATACCCAATACATGTGTGGCGTGGGTTGGTACAAAAAGGGAAGAGTTAAAAACGACGTCGTCCATCACCCCGTGTCGACGCCGGCCATCAATGCCGCAAAAACAATTAGTAGGTCAATATTTATTTGATTGCGAGAAAAAACCGGCAAATGTGGAGGTTTCAGAATCGATCGCGCAAATGGGGTGCCTTTTTAGGGAGTTTCACTTATAAAAGTGTAGCTCGAGCATGGGTTAATGCGTTATTGTTGCGGATCGTAAATTGTCAATATAGTACATTCACCTTTAGAGTGGAAACTTTTTAAACTTTTGCGTACAATCTTAATAGTTTTTTTTTTTAATTAAACAGGCTTAGAGACTTAAGTATTTGTCCCGAAATGGCGCAAAATTATATTATGTATATTTTCATACAATTAATAAAAATCAATTTATCATTGTAAGTATGGTATGGTAATCCATAGAAATATGATGTTCCGAGATATATCTTATTACATATATAAGAGCAATGTACTAATGATAAATACACTTTTATTACGTACATTTGTCATTTATTTATAATACTACAGTTCAAGTGCCTCGGAGAGCACTTAAAGCCGTCGGTCCCGGTTCCACTTATACCAACTTGTGTAATCGTTAATAAATTATCATTAGAAAAGTGACATCAGAACCTCGCCAACCCGTCTTGCCAGCGTAGCGAGTGTAGGCCAAATTCTCCAGATTTTTCTGGAAGGCCGAACAGTGGAGGTCGAGGACTCTGTGTTCTAGGGGCTGTGGTGATGATGATGATGAAATATCCAATGGTATATTTTTTTCTTATATAATTTATACTCTTAATAATTTAGTTTTTAGATTTATTTCTCTATTGTATTTAATATTATAGTTTATTTTACTGTTCAAATAAAGTTTAAATTTTCATTAATTTTTCGAGCTGTCAGGTACAACATCTTATTTATATATTATTTGGAAAAGAAGAGAAGACAAGAAGACTAATTTCTAAGCATTTAACTCGTGCGGGTGTGCGAAAGAGAGATGAGAAGAATAGTGTTTCGGGCTTGCAACCGACATGACAATAGGCTGGTTTAGAAAGGAGGCCTCCTTTTTTATTTTATATAAAAAATATACTTATTTATTTAACAAGACCATTCTGCTTTTGTCTCTACCCAACCAAATGCTCTATGAGTATTACATATTAGCCTAATACTAAAAAAAACTAAAAAATAACAACAAATTACATAACTTCGTACACAATGACTATGCCAGAAGTAATAAAAGGGCGACAGCTGGCTGTAAAATGTAAGGCTTGGGTGACATAACGCAATAGTAAGTGTCGAGTAGTATATAAAAGAATGGTGAAAAATATGACTTTTTTGCAAGCGTATCAGTTTTTGCATTAAGCGTCCATCATGCGCTACACTACCGCACTAAGCCGTGCTCGTCCTCTGAATGTAAATGTTTAGATTCGTGTCACTGACACTCTCCATATTGAGAGAGAGTCTTTATCTGCAAATAACTAGACATTTCCTTTTATTGTGTATACCGAAGCTATAAAGACCAGTGCAAAGGAATTCACAATTCTGACAATTTAACGGTGGGGGGTTAAGGAAAGGCCTTTCCTCGACTGTACAATCACGCATTCTCAATTTCTGTAAACACATTTGAAAGATGGTAGGCGGACTAATTATGGTAATTTGCCTAGTCTGCGGGAGCGGGGTATCCACCGTTCGTGCCGATAAGCCCTGTAAAGCTCAGATAAGGTCATGCATGGAATACTGTTCTCACCTCTGGGATGGCTCCGCTAAGTATCTTACAGATGCTCTCAATGTCCTGCAGAGGCGGGCAATTCGGATAGTGGACGACACCACAGTCTCTAAAACTCTCGAATCACTGCAGCTTCGCCGTGACGTTGCCTCTCTGAGCGTGTTCTACAAGCTATACCACGGCGAGTGTTCTGAGGAGCTCCATAACCTTATCCCTTCTTCTCTATTCCGCAACCGAACTACACGCACAGGCCAAAATATGCATCCACATACCTTACCCACTATCCCTACGCGTACTCATAAATTTGGAGACTCTTACATCTGTCGCACGCTGAAGATGTGGAATGCTCTCCCAGCCAGTGTATTTCCCCACTCTTATAACCTGGAGTCCTTCAAGCGAAGTGTGAAAAAGCATCTTGTTAGGCCGGCATAGTGGTAGAGACTGATGTCGGTCATAGTGACCGGCGTCAGTTGCTCCCATTCTTGGACCTCGCGTACTGCTTACCATCAGGTGGGCGCGATGTCACATGTCGAGTCCAGTATAAAAAAAAAAAAAAAAAAAAAAAAAAAAAAAAGTGTATCCACATGTTTCGGGATCAGGCTCGAATTTCCGTCATGCCCAGTCAAGCAGGCATAGTCCAAGAGACTGATTCAGTCACGAGTGTCCAGTTACTAACATTCATGGACCACGCGTGCCTCTTACCATCATGTGGGCACAAGAAGAAACATCTATCGTGCGTCTGGTAGTATAAGGGAAAGTAGATGGCAAAAGGATGCGTCTCCGATAAAACGGACTGATCAGGTGAAGGCAGCAATAGATCATTTATTTATTTATTTAAATACTTTATTGCACAAAAACTTAAAATTAGTGTACATAGGCGAGTTTAATGCCAGTTAGGCATTTTCTAACAACTGACCTTTGAGAAAGTGAGAAATCATGGGCAGGGTGCAAATAAATATAATACACGATACTTACTTAATTTGGTACATACATATACTACATTATAAAACGAACTACATATACTACACACTTTAAATATGTAACTTATTATATACTACATACACAAAATATAATTATGCCATGCCTGTTTATTTAAAAATAATGTCGTTACTTGACTTTTAAAAACATTGGCAGATGGTGCTTGTCTGATAGCCAGCGGTAACGTGTTCCACTCGCGGGCCGCCGACACAGTGAAGGAGTCTGAATATCTGCTAGAGGAGTGGGAAGGGATTTTAAGTTGGTTATTAAAAGTAGAACGAAGGGTAAGGCTGTGTGTGTCGCACAAGTACTCGAAGCGTGATTTTAGATATAGAGGAGTTTTAGGATTGTTTAGGATACCATACAGGGAAACCAGGACATGAACAGATGTTCGAAAGCGAATACTGAGCCATTTGAACTGAGTGCGAAAATGAGAGACATGATCATACTTACGCTGTCACGCTGACACACTGTCGAAATCCAGTACTGGCCCCATTCAAAGTGTACCATACCCTATTGATTACCTGTACTGTGATGCTGTGGATTTTTGTTAAAGAAATAAATAAATATATTAAACTCTGTAAATTGTGAATTCGTGAACACGGTTCTTCTTTGTTGCAATAGACATGTTGGTGCTTGTACAAATTTGGCCAAACACTCCAGAGGCGTTACGAGACCCAATGCAAATAGTCAGGGTTTTTTTATTCCCCAACCCGTTGTAATATCGAACCTAAGTCAACAACCAAGCCTGGGCTCAATGATCTTGAAAATAAGTAGATGCTGCATTGGTGGGTAAAAATTCCTACAAATGAGTAGAAAACCGCGAGGGTTTGATGTCAATTTATTGTCAATTTCCTAACTTACGAGTAATTCAACAAGTTTATTTATTTATTTATTTATTTATTTATTCGAAGAGAAAGGACAGAGACAGGCAACATAAGAACATAAAAGATAGCAACAGAGTAGAAGCAATTAAAATTATACCCGCCACCAGAATATTTCTCACTGTGAAGTTAATAATAATAATAATAAAAAGTGTATATTCATTAATAATAAATAATAATAAATAAATATTTCCGGACAGGTCACACAGCGCCATCTAATTTCCGTGGTAAGCTACGAGGCTTGTGTTACGGAAACTAGATGGTTGATAAACTACATATTATACTTTTTTTTTTGTAAATATATACATATAAACACCCAGACCGAGACAAATTATAAAATGTACAACTTGCCCCCGGTGGGAATCGAACCCACGACCTCCCGAGTTCACGGCAACGTTTGTTACCACTAGACCACGGAGGCGGTACATCTTACTACTACAGACCTACTACAGGCTGGCCAGACGGGTTGATGAGGATCTGATGTCAATCATTAATTACAATTCCTTAACGATTCCACAAGTATAATTATATAATGCAACACATATATTATTATATATTTATACATTATACACCGCATTTTTTTTTTTAGTTTTATTTTTGATTAATTAATTTAACAGAAAAATAAATTAATACAATAATATATACAAATCTGCCTGTGGTCTAGCGGTTAAGTCCGTGGATTTAGACTCGGAGGTGCCGGGTTCGATTCCTGGTCAGGAAACAAAAATATTTATTAATATAAATAAATACAATTAATTAATACTTAATTTATTTGTGATATTTCTCGAGTTTGGTACGCTGGAGACATCGACGAGCTTGCCACTTGTCATGATTGACCTATAGTAAAGTGTGATATATACGATAGCTAAATGTGAATCCGCTTATTTATAAGCGTGGTTTCTGACGAATCCGAAAGGGAAACAATCGTGATGATACTTTTACTTTACTTTGAAATCCCGTGTTGTATCTATGTATCTCGTAATAAAGCACCTAATCGTAAAAATAGTTTTATAATCTATTCAATACTTAAATCTTAACCAATTGATTATTTAAATAAATTTTATTGTTATGCTGGTGAAAAAAAGAGATTTTCATACATATATATGTACATTTTTTTTAATACAGTAAATAATTATGATTATTGAATTATATCTAGTTGAGGCACGCTGCCAAATAGGTTGGGCTTAATTTTTAGCAATATCTTTTATGAGAAATCAAGTTTTCATTTAGGTTTGCACTTGATGCGGTATCTGCGGTTTGTAAAATCTTTGATTAAAATGGTAAAGTGAGCAATCTGCCTTTCCGAAAATACTGTGGATGTGGCCAGTTATCAGCATTTTTTGATTAAATAAAAAAAATGCTGATAAAGGCTTTTACATCCGTACTTTGTTTTAGATTTGTAAAACACGTATTTCCTACATTTTGCGATAAAATACAAGCATAAAAAAACATTGAATGTAGATTAAATTTCAAAGTTGAAAGATTAAAAAGTAACATTTTAAAATAAAAATATGAATTTGTAATTTAAAAAGTAAATCATTTCTAAATTCGCTTTTAAAAAAGTTTCGTATTAAATATACAATTTATACAAACGACTTAGTATAATATCTGTAAAAAAAAGCCGCCTTCACCGATCGGTTATCAAAGTCAAATCAGTTTGTGGTCGAGACGATGGGCCCATGGGAACCCTCACACAAGGACCTGGCCAAGGAGTTCTCAAAGCGGCTGACAGAAAGGTCTAGAGGCAAGAAGGCTTATATATATATATAATAATATGCTAAGCGGAAATCGTTAGAATCAGAAACGTTGACATCCGTCAAAGAACCAAAGTTACCGATATAGCTTTTAAAATTATCAAGCTGAAGTGGCAATGGGCTGGACACATAAATAATAATAAATAATAAATATTTCAGACAGGTCACACAGCGCCATCTAATTTCCGTGGTAAGCGGTGAGCTTGTGTTACGGAAACTAGATGGTTGATAAACTACATATTATACTTTTTTTTTTGTAAATATATACATATTATACATATAAACACCCAGACCGAGACAAATGTAGAAATGGGGAGGCCTACATCCAGCAGCGGAGAGACACAGGCTGCTGATGATGAACCGGAAATCATAAACAAAAGGGTCGTTTTCCTGCAGTTTGCTTAAGTTTGACATTACTTCTCAAAAGGTGATCCTTATTAATTTAGGGGATCCCTATATTAATATAATATTTGATACTTATGTGATTAAAATTAAACATAAAAAAATCCTTGAACATAAGTAAAAAAATATATATATATACTTTTGTAATATATTTACTCTTCAACCCGTCTGGCCAGCGTATAGGCCAAATTCTCCAGAATTTCTGGAAGGCCGATCTCCAACAGTTGAGGTCTAGGACTCTGTGTTCTAGGGCAATGATAAATATATTATATGTTTACGCGTTTACGCCTTAATTTTTAATATACTATATAATATATACAACACTGCCTTTGCCGCTTGTAGAAAACAGGCGTTTCGTCATGTGTCAGTTGTCAACCATGTTCGTTTGATAGTATCGTATCTCAATATACTTAAAATTTATACCAAAAGTTCCAAGGAGTTTTTTTTTCATCCAACTACATATTACTACATATCCCAACATGGCCCTATCGACCGGATTGATGGAATTTAATGGATATTTACTGAAGATTGGACTTTATTTGAAAGAAAAGTAAAATTGCAAGATTCGTCATAGTCGGCACGTGGATATCGGACTTACGAAGATTGGAATTTATGAAATTGCACAGTGTTAAGTGTAAATACTTATTTCTTACCCAATACTCGGTACTCAGGTAATATGAAGTTAGGAATTAGGAACTTTTTATAAGGTTTGTACCATTTTTTATGTATAAATATCCTCAGTCAAGTAGTTTTGTCACGACATTCATTTCACTTGCTAAGTATTTTGCACTTTGCTTATTGCCTTATATATTTAAATATAGCCTTATTATTGTAAATTATATTTCAATATTGCTACTTTATATTAGGTATTAGTTAGTTTAGCTAACCTTAGCATATAGCAATTAGCAAGTGGTCGTACATAGCATTTTTGTTAACTTGCATTGTAAAGATATTAAATTAGGTACTTCATTAAATTTAAAATAATAATTAGCTATATTATTTAATGCTGTTTCCATATTTACTTATATAATTTCTTATTTTAGTAGATTTATGCCTATTTTGTAAAACTTATACTTTTTAGTTAGGTACAGTTTTAAACTTTTTTATTGTATATATTCCAGGTGGATCTCACGCCCTCCAGAATGACCAGTAATAAAGATCAGTTGCTTAAAAAGCTAGTCAGTTATAAAGGACGACTTAGTGCATTTTGTTCCTATGTAAGCACTATAACTGAACCATTAAGCAGGACTCAGATAAATGAACTACAATTAAGAATCACTAGGATGACTAAGGTATTTGAGGACTTTGATGAGCTACAGTTAAAGTTAGAATGTTCGGTGGAAGATGTTGAAGCTCAGTTAGGCGAGAGGAATGATTTTGAGTCACAATATTACAAAATCATTGCAAAGGCCAATGACCTTGTGTCAGTACAGGTTCCATCACCTCCATTCAGCGAAAAGGGTTCTTCTCGTAATCATCAACGTCTCGTTAAGTTACCTACTATTCAACTGCCAAAATTTAGTGGTTTATATGATAATTGGTTGGAGTTCCGTGATACCTTCTCGAGTCTTATTCATTCTGATAGCGATATTGACGATGTTAATAAATTTCATTATTTAAGGGCCTCTTTAGAAGGGGAAGCTGCAGTAGTTATTCAGTCTATCGATCTTTCCTCCAGTAACTACATAGTGGCGTGGAATTTACTGTGTGATCGTTTTAATAATGAGCGATTACTCATACAAAACCATGTAGCAGCATTATTTGATTTAGAACCTTTATCGAAAGAATCGTCAATTGCTATAAAGCGTATGAAAGATCGTATTAATAAAAACTTAAGGGCTTTAGAATCATTAGGTGAACCTATTAAGTACTGGGACACCCTACTAATCTATATTATAAGTAGTAAGTTGGACAGCAAAACATTTCGTGAGTGGGAGGAATATAAAATAAATTTAGACAAGAATATATCGATTAAATTAGCTACACTTTTCACTTTTATGCAATGTCGTTCAGATTTGCTAGAAACTTTGGAAATGTCGCATAATAAACAATTAAGTCAGCCTAAAGTAATAGCTAAGCACAAAACTATGATGTCTAGATCGACGCCACATCGTGATGGACCCCGTGCTGGATCCACATATGTAAAAACATGTCCTAGGTGTAACGGCGAACATCAGCTTAGCACTTGCATTCAGTTTTTAGGCCTAAGTATTGAAGAACGACTAAAGGTACTGCCTGATTTTAAGGTTTGTTATAATTGTTTACAACGCGGTCACTACGCTAATCGCTGCAAGAAAGTTGGTTGTAGTCTATGTAAACGTAGACATAATATACTTATTCATTCTGCGAACGCAATGCAGCGGCCGGACGTACGTAATTCATCTCCTGAAAATACTGCGAGCGATAATAATAATAATAACATGTCCTTATCGGTGCGCGTCCCGAAGAATACTGCATCGTTGTGTGCGTTGTTGTCGACTGCGCTAATAAAGGTCTACGATAACAATGAGCGTGTGTGCGTCGCCCGCGCAGTGCTGGATAGCGGTAGCACTTCATGCCTTATTACAGAGCGACTAAGTAGCAAATTAAATCTACCTATTTATAATGTAAACACAACTGTGTTTGGTATAAACAATTCTATGTCCCGTGTAGGCAAAATGTGCCGTGTATCAATGAAATCATTGAATGAAGATTACGCGACACAAATTAAATGTTTTGTCTTACCCTCAATAACTGATAATGTTCCTTCTTATTTCATTGATGTAAATAAGCTAAATATACCTAGCTATATTCATTTAGCGGACCCTAACTTTTTTGAGCCTTCTGCAATTGATATGATAATTGGCGCTGATCTCTTTTGGGACTTATTAGGGTCGCAGAAAATTAGTTTAGGTATTGGTAAGCCGGTGCTCTTTGAGACTAGACTGGGATGGTTGGTCTCAGGCCCCAATAATTGTGGCCAAGCATCGTCTTCATCGTTTAACATAAAATGTAATTTTACAACTGTTGATTCCACTGACACAAATCTGCTCAACGAAGTTCTTCATAACCAATTATCGCGTTTTTGGCAACTTGAAGAAGTTGACCCTAAGACTTCGTATTATTCTGAAGAGGAGAAATTGTGTGAGCAACACTTTGTAAAAAATACTACTCGTCTTCCAGATGGTCGTTTTTGTGTCAGAATTCCGCTCAAACAACCCGAAACCATGTTAGGTAATTCTTTTAATCGGGCTAAACATTGTTTGATATCATTGGAGCGTAGACGTATATCTAAACCAGCATTTAGTAAAATGTATTGTGACTTTATGTCAGAGTATTTATCTCTCAGTCACATGTCAGAATGTGACTTTAATCCTCAGTCCTTGTCGTATTTTATTCCTCATCATGGTGTACTGCGCGAATGTAGTACCACAACTAAGTTAAGGGTAGTATTTAATGCTAGTAGCCCTAGCACTTCTGGAGTTTCTTTTAATCAAATCCAGATGGTGGGTCCTACAATTCAGGATGATCTCGTGTCTTTACTTCTCCGTTTCAGGCAACATAGGTATGTGATTGCAGCTGACGTTGAAAAGATGTATCGACAGGTAATTGTGCATCCTGATGACCGCCACCTGCAGCAGATTGTTTGGCGTGATGCTTTGTCTGAGCCCTTAAAGGTATTCCAGTTAAATACTGTCACGTATGGTACAGCCAGTGCACCCTTTCTCGCAGTGAGATGTCTTAAGCAATTAGGTCTTCAGTGTGTTGACAAAAGAATCGCTGAGATTATTATGCACGATTTTTACGTCGATGACCTAATCTCTGGTGGAAACACGACTGAGGAGATTTTAGAGATTCGTAATAAAGTCACCTCTGTTTTAAAGTCAGCTGGCATGAATTTAAGGAAATTTAAATCTAATAATTTCTACTTACAGTCTGACAATCAGTCGTCTGTAGATTTGAATAATGGCACATTAGAACCCGGTAAAACACTAGGTTTAGGCTGGCAGACTGAGTCTGATAAGTTATATTTTTCTTTATTTAATAAAAATTCTGTTTGTTCAAATCAAACTGTTTCTAAGCGCTCAATTCTCTCAATTATCGCACAAATATTCGATCCCTTGGGACTAGTAGCTCCCTGTGTTATTTCCATGAAATGTATTTTACAAAAATTGTGGTTACTCAAGTTATCTTGGGACGAGTCTGTACCACCAGAGATTTTAAAACTCTGGACTGATATTGTTGCCTGTTTGCCGATTTTAAATAGCATTCGTATTCCGCGTCGTGTAATCTCCGAGTTAAATGAAAAAATAGATTTACATATTTTTACCGACGCATCACAGATCGCATACGGTGCTTGTGTTTATGTTCGCAGCCGCAATCAATCTGGTGACATTCTTGTGCGATTATTAATGGCTAAGAGTAGGGTGGCTCCTCTTAAACCTACAACAATACCCAGGCTAGAGCTTTGTGGTGCGTTGGTGGGAGCACGCCTTTATGAAAAGGTGAAGAGCGCACTTAGACTTAAAATTAGGCATGCTACATTCTGGACAGATTCCACTATTGTTTTGGGATAGCTAAAAAATGCATCCAAGCAAACTTCAACTGTTTGTTCGTAATCGTGTCGCTGAAATTAACGAAATTACTAATAACTGTACCTGGAGACACGTTACGACTGACCAAGACCCAGCTGATTATATTTCGCGTGGTGTAAATGCTGAAGTTATTAAATCGCTTGATATTTGGTGGTCTGGTCCAAGCTATTTAAAGTTAGATTCGTCTAACTGGCCTTCTAATATAGGTACATCGGAAGTACTTCCGGAAATAAGGAAGGAACTTGCGCTTAGTGTTAAATTAATTAATAACTTTAAGATAATTAATTTTAACCGTTTTTCTAATTTTACTAGACTTATTCGTGCCGTTGCGTATATGTTACGTTTTATTAACTTATGTAGGAAATCTAAAATTATTTTAAATTATCTCACCACTGACGAACTGAACGCTGCATTAAACCTAATTATAATTTTGCACCAGAGGAGTCGTTCCCTGAATATAATTTATTATTAAATAATAATCCTTTGCCCTCTAAATGCCCTTTGCTCAAATTTAATGTTTTTCTTGACGACAACAAAATAATTAGAGTTGGCGGTCGTCTTGAAAATTCAGATTTTTCGTTTAATAAAAAACACCCTATATTGTTACAGTCCACTCATATCGTTACAAAATTGTTATTTAGATTTGAGCATATTAAATTAATGCATGCAGGGCCTCAATTGTTGTTATCTTCGATTAAGGAAAATTATTGGCCAATCGGAGGCCGAAACTTGGCAAAGTCGTGCTATCGTCAGTGTGTAAAATGTACTCGTATGAGAGGTAGGGTAGTCGCACCCCTTATGGGTAACTTACCGCAGCCACGTCTATCGCCTGTTGGATACCCATTTTATAATGTTGGGATTGACTATGCGGTCCTATTCTCTCAGCTAGTCGTCAAGGTCGTAGTTGTAGACTCGTGAAGGTATACATCGCCATTTTTGTATGTTTTACGACCAAGGCTATTCACCTTGAATTAGTGGGTGACTTAACGAGTAATAATTTCCTATCAGCATTGCGTAGATTCATGTCGCGCCGTGGTAAACCTAGTAACATATACTCTGACAACGGTACCTCCTTTGTCGGAGCCTACAATGACATTGGTAAGTTCTTAAAGTCTAATTGTGGTTCATTTTCTGAGTCGATTGCTAATGATGGGATTAATTTTCATTTTTCTCCGGCTTATTCTCCTCATTTTGGTGGTCTCTGGGAGGCGGGAGTGAAATCTACCAAATTTCATTTAGTGCGAGTATTGGGGAATTGTAATTTAACGTACGAGGAACTTAACACTGTGTTAATTCAGATAGAAGCCATCCTCAACTCTCGTCCCCTCACACCTCTGTCGGCGGACCCCGACGACTTACTCGCACTAACTCCCGGCCATTTTCTCATCGGGCGCCCTCTGACGTCGCTGCCGACGCCGAACTTCGAGAAAGACAACTATAGTCGTCTGTCACGCTACCAACGGATCGAGCAACTCCGTCAACATTTTTGGAAGAGGTGGAGCAAAGAATACGTGTCTGAGCTGCAACAACGGGTCAAGTGGCGCAAGGATCAGCATCCACTTAACATTGATTCCCTTGTTCTTCTCAAAGAAGACAACCTTCCACCCCTCAAATGGAGATTGGGTCGCATAGTTGCTGTTTATCCTGGATCCGATGGCATCAACAGAGTGGCGGACGTGAAAACGACAAATGGAGTTGTCAGGCGAGCTTTTAGCAAGATTTGCCCACTAATTGATGGAAGCCGTGAGGATCAGTCGACTACTGCCTTCCTGCCTGAGAAAGCTTGTTGAAAGCCGAGCTTTCAACGCCCGGGGGCATGTTTACGCGTTTACGCCTTAATTTTTAATATACTATATAATATATACAACACTGCCTTTGCCGCTTGTAGAAAACAGGCGTTTCGTCATGTGTCAGTTGTCAACCATGTTCGTTTGATAGTATCGTATCTCAATATACTTAAAATTTATACCAAAAGTTCCAAGGAGTTTTTTTTTCATCCAACTACATATTACTACATATCCCAACATTATATGATATTATTTCACAAATATACATACCTACATGTTTTATTAGTTGAAATGAAGAATGAACAGTAAGTGTACAAATTGGCACCGCTTTTACATGAAAACGTCTTTATACCTCTCTGTGGCACATTCCGCGCATGACCTGACAAAATTCCTACTGTGGCCCCCTAAACCTGCGGCAAAGAGCTCCAAACAAAGACGTATATACAATGACCAGCCCATTCCATTATTATTATTTTTTGCTGCTTTATACGCGGAAAAAATGTAAAGTTTTAGTAAAGATACATTTAGTTCCATGGTTATTACTGTGTTCGAATCCCGGCATGTCCCAATGATATTTTTTTTTACGTATTGTGTAGGTACCTATTACACAGTACGGATAGAATGGAGAATATTAAAGATTTTATTATGGCTAGTAATTACAATAAAAAAAAAATATTGTTATAAGTTTAAGTTAATGTAAATTTTAATTTAACTGAAGCAACTTTAGTTATGTATGTAAGTACATATTATGTAACAAAAATTGACATCAGAACCTAACGTGCCAACCCGTCCAGCCAGCGCCAGCGTGGCGAGTGTAGGCCTAATTATCCAGAAATATGTTTTGGAAGACCCACCTTCAGCGGTGGAGGTCTAGGACTACGTGAGGATTCGGATATTTGAATTTAAACATGTATATATTTTATTTATGCATCCTCATCTTTTAAAAAAACGTATGGTTGTAAAGATACTAATTGTATATTTTTGGAATACTATGTTTGTTAATTGTTTTTCTCCGTAGGTACTGTTTTTCATTTATTTCTAAATACAACTCTACTTATACTCAGAAAGCAGTGTTGTATACTCAGAAATATTTTTAAAGTTGCTTTTCACGATTAAAACAGTTAATGAAAGAATCGTTATACTATAAATATAATTTTAAAAAATATATTTGTTTCTTTATTGCATAAAATCGTCCAATAACACATATTTTATTAATCAGTATTATCAGCGTAACATTAACACAGCTCGTTCATTTAACTCGATGCTCGTCATTATGCAAAGTACACAATAACAAAATACTTCATTAATATATGTCAGTGTTTTTTTTTAATTAATCTTATTAGGTTTTTAAAATCGTAATAAGTATTGGACCTTGTATATATATATGTGTGTCTATGTTCCAGGTAAGCCTGTGGCCCCGTCGGAATAATAATGTATCAAAGTTACGTCCGCAGCTCGGATGGAACGCGCGGAATGAAGCTTGTACACTCTAAACATTGACTTATACAAACTTACGAAGACCAGGCATTCGGCGACATAATAATAATTACAAAATATATTCTTATACCATATGGTAACAAATTGCAACTTATTTTCTTATTAAGTTAAAAAAAGGATTATTAAAAAAAATATAACACCGCAATATCATTCCCATCAAATATTACATTCATGCATTGCTTTTTTACGATATATTTATTTATGGGATTATACTCGTTTTTGTCATCTAGGTTATGATTTTTGAGGGTTTGGAAAAATATATGTGCTAATATTTTATAATTTATGTATAGTAACTTTTTCTTTAGTAGCCACTTCTTTTTATCTATCCCGACATATTAAATCTTTCAGACGTTCATGTAATTACGTTTATTTTTTATTTGTCAAAACGTTAACAGAGCAAGGGAATTGGCCAAACCAAGAAGCTAGTCATTCACTAGCAGGTTTAAAATCAACAATTATGACTTTGTCACTAATTATTGTATAGCACAAGAAATAGTTGGATGTTTTTTTACTTCTGGAATACTATTTAAACAACTTTAAATCGTTATAGATCCTAAATGGGTACTCTAAATGAAAATTGTTAAGAGAAACATAATTTTCAAATACCAATTTGACGATACCCCACTTAATATAGTTCATCAACTTTCATTCTTAAAATTTTCACAATATTTGTCGCCTTAATGAAATTTATTTATTTAATTAGGATTACCAACAGAGTACACATTGAATCCAATTATATTAATAGAAGCAAACTTTAAAATAAACTTAAGTGAATGGTACCCCAGTAACTGGTGACCGCTACATGTCAAACTACATTTAATTATGATACATTATACGGTTAAGAAATTTAATTAATAATAGTAACAATATTTAAAAATAATAATAACGAGAACAGAACAGTTTAAAAATCGAAATAAAAGCTATGACTAAAAGTTTTGAATAATGTCATATCTTCGGTGACTGTGATAAATAAATATAATAAATATGCAACACAAAAATAGGACATATTGCCGAAAGTTACATATTGACAATCTTCTCTATGACAACATTATGTCATAGAGACTTCAAGATTTAAATATAAAATATAGTAAGTCATCTACTTGTTCCACAACATTTCCCCCACCTTGCAAATAACGGGTTATAGTATTTGCAACAATTTAAAAACTAAAAACAATCAATAGTTGGAACCCGACAGGAAACGGAACAAATTAACAAGTAGATGATTAGAAAAATAAAAACAAACACAATTCATTAAAATTAAAATAATTATCTACTAACCGACACTTACTCGCGCGATAAAGACGCATCGATTGACGTCAGAATAATCAAAATTGGCTAAAGCTTTTCTCCAGTGTGCCACAGAGGAACATACATAGGCTGATAAGCACCTAACCCTTCTTGCGTCGCGCAGTCGGGTAAAAAGAGGTTTGTATTCGTGTATAAATAATTTGTCAATTAAACAGGCCAATTATGTTCCACTTATTCCCAGTCCTACATCATAGTCAATGACAGTAATATAACAATTTTCTCAACGCCCGCATTCACAGTATAATTCATGAAGACAATTCGTTTCGTGTCCTCGCTTCATTCAAAGGGTTTCATTTTAATTATGGAATGTATTTTACGATGTTTCCAATGACCAAAATACTTTAATTAATTTTAAGTAAGTATTTAAAATATTACCTAAATTCTTCACCTAATTTTATGGACTTTTATTAGTGAATCTCTTTGTATTGTTATTTACATTCTCAACCATAATAGCCAGAAATAATTGGCCTTCTCCTTACTTCGTTATGTTTGCAGCAGAAAGTTGCATATTAGTGCAAAAGAGTGAGCGGAGCGCACTATACGAGCAAAGAGAGTTACAAAGTCATCGCAGCATCAAGCGCAGTCAGTACGGACAAATAATAGAATAAAAACAAATTGGCATTCGCAACAGCCAAGACTCCATTTTGTTTTTGCAATTTCAGAGTTACTATTATATTTTTAAAAAATCTTTATAACAATATATTATTATAGAAAATTATTAAAGCGTATATATACTACATAACATTTTTAATAATTTAAATAGAGATACTAAGTGTTAAATAATATTAATGAAAAAAAAAACAACAAAATTTATTAAATAAGTAGAAATATTATTTTAATTGTATAATTTGTCTCGGTCTGGGTGTTTATATGTATAATATGTATATATTTACAAAAAAGAAGAGAATAGCCCCTGTATTAAAGATAAACAGCGCATATCTGCCAATGACTATTTCAACCTTGATACAACAAGTACAAACAAATTGGAATGTAACATCATACCTGGCTCATCATAGGGTCTGTGTTAATTTGGCACATGTAAGTGCCGGAATCTTTGGGCTCCACGTTGCTGATGTAAAGTTTCCAGGTGTTGTGACCGTTGTGGGTGACTGACAGGCGAGTATTCAGCGTCACCATGTGCGTGTGAATCGCGAGGATAGTCTTGGTATCAGACTTAATCCAGGCTACCTGATAACAAAAATAATGGAAACTAAAGTAGGGTATAAAAATATTACTATTAATGTAAGACAAGGCCTTTTTCACCAGCATCTCAGCTTTAAAATATTATAATTATTTTTATTTTAGTTAATATAAACAATTTTGACAAGGCCCCTTTACAGCCGCATTTAACCCGGTAGGAACGAAATGTGGAAATGATTCTTTATTTTGTCACCGTGTAAAAAGAATAAGAAAAAAATAAGGTATAAATTCGTATTTAATAATTAGGTTAAATATTTTTAAAAATGTTTATAGGTTCTCTACTAGCCTACTAACCTTTGGGAGATTGACAGAATTAATAATATGGGTAGGTAAAGAGTAAGAAATATAAAATCAAAACATTTTAAAATTAAAACTAGATGCACAATTAAATAAATAGTTAAAATGTAAATAGGAAAAAGACGACAAATTTCTAAGCATTCCATGGATTATCCGTGCGGGTGCCTAGTGTGTGGGTAGGAGATGAGAAGAATATTGTCTTGGACTTGCGACCGACAATTGGCTGGGTTGAAAAGAAGGCAATTTATTGCGCAACATTACGCTCACTATCCCCCATTCTACTACTCTCCCTACCCAACCAAATACTGTATGATTCCGTTAATGCCATCTTGGAAGCTTGTTTCATGAATGCAGACCTGCTTAGACCCAATTCTTTTAGTAAGCGGTGCAAAGATTTAGCTGGAATACCTCTCACAACAACTCACAACGTAATTTTATTATTCTAAAATCTTTGAAAATGTTGGATTGTTTGAGTGAGAAGTATGCAAAAGCGTTAAAGTTTAACCTCCTTAAAGTATTCCAGGTTATAAGAATGAGCAAACACATAGACCTGATAGTACCTATTCCACATCTACACAGTGCGCAAGATGTTTTACAGAAAGTATATCTAAAACTAACCTTGTAGCTGCCCAAACGATTAACAGTGCAAGTGAAATGGATATCTCGTCCTTGCGCCACAGTGAGGTTTTCCAGAGGAGAGAGGAATTCTGGCTCCTGCTCGCTGTATCCTGACCCTTGCAGCTGACCTAAAACAACATACAGCAATAAATCAACAACCAAAAGCCTTTACCCAAGAGTTGGGTATCTGCGTCTACAATCTACCTTCTGACAGAGTTTGCATTTGCTTTCCGTGACTATGGACAGAGCGCGATCACGACTCCATGATTGGAAGCAGTAGCATTGGCGGGTGTGCAGAGGGGTCAGATTTCTCAAGAGTGGGAAAGGTGTTGCCTCTGCCCGCGCGTACATGCCAGCCTCCAGACGACGCATCAATTCGTCCAGTCTTTCCATCTGAATATTCCTTTGGATAACGTCGTTCCTCACGTAACGCACCGACAATGGTACGGATTGACCGATTTTATTGCGCTTGTAGACGTGCTTCCAGTCTAGCTGGGGTTAAAAAGTATCAGGGCGGCGCGGCGGTTTTATAATAGCAATATATGTTCAGCTTCGTGCGAAGCGGCAAACTAGATACTACGACTGGAAGAAGTTAGGTTCTTGCCACCCGCGCCTAGTTCACAGTGGCAGTCACGTGGGCGCGCATGTTGATGCGTTTGTCTATTTGGTATTTTACTGAAACAGTTTACGACAGACTCCTGCCGCAGAAGTGGACGGTCGGATTTCAGCCTTCTCAGTCGAGTATCTAGGTACGTAGCTTGTGTCTTCCTGGCATTAACTCAGCAAACAGCGCCAGCTCGCCCCTTCGTCAGCGGCACGAGTATATCATCGGTTAAGAAGAAGCGGACAAAGGCTATTATCCTGGGGAACGCCACTCGTTCTGTACGGCCCACAATACAGTTGCAACCACCGGCGACATGAATTTTAATTCAACATTCGGTTAATAATAGTAAGTAGAAATATTTGTATGAACTATCCTAACACACAATCCTTAATACTCTTATTTTATTATACAGTTATGCTGAAAGCTTAGCGCGGCTTATAACTGGTACGTGAGGTTTAATAGCTATATAATAATTCTGACGTAACCTTTGGCTAAACTCGCGCCCAAACCGACAGTAAATTAAAGAATGATAATTACAATTCGATGTAATAGATTTACGAGTACAACACCACCGTGCCCGAGCCTCGGAGAGCACGTTAAGCCGTCGGTCCCGGTTCCACTAATACCAACTTGTGGAATAGTTAATAAATTGTCATAAAAAAATGTCATTAGATGCTAGCCAACCTGTCTGGCCAGCGTGGCAAGTGTAGGCCAAATTCTCCAATTATATGTTCTGGAAGGCCCATCCCCAACAGTGGAGGTCTAGAATGCTCTGTTTTAGGGACTGTAATGAATGATTCTTCTTCTTAGTCGCTACACTCTTGGCAGAGTGGTCGTGGTCGTCACTTGAGTGTCAGTGGCACGCTTAACAAGCCGTCGCCACTCGTCTCGAACTGCAGCCTTCCTGGAGCACTCATGCAGGGGGTGATCCATTGCTGCTATAACCTGGTCAGTCCATCTCATCGGAGACCTACCACGCATCCTCTTGCCATCGACTTTTCCCTGAACTACAAGGCGCTCAATGGATGTATCTCCACGCCGCGACACGTGTCCAAAGAAAGTGAGAATGCGTGATTGTACGATTGACGAAAGGCGCTTTCCTATCTCTAGTTCCTCCAGGATGGATTTGTTGGTTCGGATGATATAATGAATGATAGGATATATAGAATTATAATCTAAGATTTACGGTTACTGTAATAGACTACCCCGCAGCAGCAATCACTTCGTGGGATTTGTCTTTAAATTTATTCAAACAGAATTGATATGACAAACACATTTATTTTCAAATATTTCCAAACCTCCGGTCAGAATTACGTGTAGGCGTCAATGAACAAACAAAAAACAGACCACAAAGGCATAATTTATCTCCCGTCACAATGGATAAAACTAAAATAAATGAAAAAAAGCTCATAAAACGTGTGCCAAATGGTGAACGGAGTGCGGGCGACAACCCAGCATTATTGCCCCCGCAAGTATTAATTTCCATTTAGGATCGTTCAGCCGACTCACCCGAATATCTGTTTGCAAAAACGACTGAAATGAACAGCAGTCATATCCAAACTTCAGCTCGCTTTGCGTTTACATTACACAATCAATACCAAACTGGAACTTACCGTTCCGTGGGAATGAAATATTCCAAAAGACGACAACATGAAGTCGAACAAATATAATAATAATAATTCGTTTATTATAAAAAATATAAAGGTTACATTTATATTACATGCAAAACATGACTTAAACAATATTCCAACTTATAAATTACTTTTCGTATATTAACAAGGTTTTCATTGGCACTGAGTTATCCGGTCATGCGAGATCCGAAAGCAGAACACTAGCTGTCCGAGCGAACTATTTTAAATTATATGTATGTTTGAACTGTGTTGGACATAATAAAAAATAAAAATAGCTGTTAATTTAAATCAAGTAAAGCAATAATATAATTAATATAGGATAAATATTATGTATAAACTAGTAAATAAGTAAGTAATATAATATATAATGTACATAGTACTGTCGAGCTCTACGGGAAAATCACAAACCCATCCTTGGGTTCCGTTGAGCCGTCGTACTTGTCAGATGCTCTGTTCTGAATCTGTTCCAAATTTCAACGACTATGGGACGAGCCGCTCTGCAAACTGGTACTGGACGATATTTTATCTTCCAGTAACACGAGAGAGCGGGCTCGCCTCATGGCCGTTTCCACTAGGGAGTCGGGTCTCTGGTTGCAGGCTTTTCCCTCAGCATCGGTTGGCATACTCCTTGATCGAAATACACTGCCATGGCGGTGTGCCTTCGTCTCGGAGCCCGGACTGTCCACCCACACCAGTGTCGGTGTGGAGAGCTATATATAATACGTGGAACATCTCGGACACCATGGGCTTTCTTGCGCTAGAAGTGCTGGCCGCATTCCTCGACACGCTGCTTTGAACGACATCATTCGAAGTACCAAGGAGTTGTCCAAACGGCTAACGGAGAAGTCTGGAGACAGGAAGGCTGGCAATTATTTCTGCCAACGTATTAGCTTATCTATACAGAGGGGAAATGTTGCCAGTCTTCTTGGGACTATCACTGAAGGGTCGTCTCTAGAGGACATTTTTTACTTATAGTTTATTTTTTATTAGGTTTAGTTTATATTTATTTAAATTTTTAATTTTAAGTAGTGAGTATTAATTTATATTGTAATTATTTTATACTGTTTGTTTATAAATAAATAAATGTCATTATGAATATATATATATATATATATTACAATTATGAAGACATGACAAAATGTAAACTAACACAATGTTTATATATTAACTAATAATTTATAAGGCAACATATTTAAAATAAAGTAGAAAGTAACAAATAAAACTAAAAACTAAAATTATAACCGTCCGATGGGCGTGGTGTGCCGAGGACACTCGCAGCGTTCTCCCGTTGAACGGCGAGGCTGACCCTTTGAGCCAAATATTCTCTACTTAAAGGGTCACCCGTCGCCAAGCGGAGTTTTTCCCAAAGCTCACGAGAAAACGCCAGAGCCTCCTCGGACCACGGACCCATCGTTTCGACTGCAAATGAGATGAAGTGGTAATTACGGCAAAATTATAAAATCCCCAACATGTTATATCTTACACTCCCTCTTCCCTCTCCTTCCCTCCTAGTCCCCTCACCCTCCTATACACACACACACATAAAGAAAACACACTCACATACATTTACATGCTATATGTTTAACTCTTTTTCTAAATGGTTATTATTAAAATACGATATATCCTGTTATACAGCACGTAGTGGAAGTTGTGGCAAGAGGAAATCCAGCAAATTCTTTGCACTACTTGAAAGAAATGGGCCTTATATATACATTTATGGAACGAGCTTCTAAGACGGTATTAACCCTTTTAGACCTAATTTTAATATTACTATTAAAATATATAACATTAGTGAATAAAAAAATATTAATTAAAAAAAAACATAATGTAGTTATTACTCAAGTACCAACAATTCGTTTGAATTGGTAGCTATTTCTGCTTTTTCTAAATATCCAGTGGTGAACTGCCTACTTTTATTAGTATTCTTTGTAAACCAGCATATAGTCGGTTGCAAGCCCAAGACACTATATGTACCTACTTCTCATCTCACTTTCAATTGCGAAACACACTGGCTGGGAGAGCATTCCATATCTTCAGCGTGCGACAGATGTAGGAGTCGAACGTTTATAACGCGACATTTAAACGATTAATGATTATTACGCTAAAATTATACTGAATTCCCTTTCATGCCCTTTTACTTTTAATAGGTAATTTGATAAATTGGAATGAAAAAGCTCTTTGGGGTCTTGATTTACGCACCCCGCAACAGGACATAGAGATTTTTTAAATTATATTTTGTAACCATACGGCTTGTCAAAGCCAAAAATATTTGATATCTTTACCGCATACGACTCCAATGTCACAACAATTTAATAAACGTATTTGTTATATTTCTTGAGTTTGGTACGCTAGAGACATCGACGAGCTTGTTACTTGTCATTAAGTCAGTCAATGGAGTCGTCCAAGCCCGGATGGCTAATGGGCCTGGGTTTGGAATGTGGACATTCCCCCCTTTTCCCCGGCAGGATCTCAGCAGGTAACCACCCGCTGGTAATTCATGCACTTTCGGTTCTGGGCGCCGTTACTGGTGTAACAGCGCCCGTGTGGCTCTTGACGAACCCAGGGGGTCTAGGTTCGACTACTTCAGCTCTCCTCGAGAAGCACTTCTCTAAGAAACGATCTCCCGTTGGGGGGCCGAGCGCAAGATGGAGCGATATTCTGGAGATGCTTGAAGTGTCTGTTGTCGGCCCGAGAGAACATACGTCTAGTCAGGCCGACGACAAACTCCTCAATAGTAGGCATCTCCAGATCTCGAGCTATGACGGCATTACGCACGAACCACGGCGCTCGGGAAACCACTCTGAGCAATATGTTCTGCTGTCTTTGGATTTTGTCCCCATTGGTCTTCGCCAGAAGGTGATGCCAGGCTGGCGCAGCGTAAGTAAGACTGGAACGTATGAACTTTAGAAATTGAAATTTAGAAATAAAAACAAATACTTAAACATACATAATAATAATTTACATACTACTATTACATACAAATACCAATAAGAGATAAATAAATACTATATATATTAAACTATATTTATGTACGAATACATAACAAAAATAAAGAAAAAAATTTACTTACAATTTACACAACAAATAAAACGAGTCAGAGGTAGATATTAGAAAGTCGGATTATTTTGTTTATTTAAGAAATGGGCAATGAGGAGAATTTTAAATATACATATTTTATTCTGATGACCAGATGAAGTTTATTTCACTCGTGGTGGCTCAGTAGCTGGCCAGCAGGTCACGGCGCGGCCGATGGTTGGCATGGCCTCGAAGGTCTTTACAGTAATTATTTTAGACTTGAAAACATCGTAAGTTTTTGCCAATACGGCGATTATATACGATTGTATTTCACGTAGATTTTGTGAAAAAAATAATCAAATTTCAGCCTGAAGGTGATAGACCACTCGACTGTAAGCATCACAAGTGCCCAGTAGCTTATATCCAAATTACAAAATATTATAGAAATATCAACTTCACTAGCGGTTGACATTGACAGTTCACGTTCGTTAAATGATTTGTATAACTCCTTTATATAACTCTCAGCTGCAGCCGGTCAAAATAAACATTGTCCTTTACAACTGTGTTTCAAAATTTTATAAAACAATAACTTGACGCTTATTAAAACTTCCAATTTAGGGTCCAATATTCGGTGACCCATTTAGGTTTAAAATTAACATTCTTTCAATGAATTCCTGGAGATTTTTCGATTAATCAACTTTCATGAATATTTGATTTTGGTGCGGTGCACTGTGTCGAAAAGATAAAGCGGTTGGAAAATTAAAATTGTTTCATCGCAGCCGGTAATGGCTTTCAGGATCAACGATTGATACGACTCGTGTAAATTAAATCTACGCCGATTCGGTTTTAGCATTATTTATACTGTCGCGTGCGTGATACGGTGTCGTAAACTCGATTGCTACCTTTTTTAAATAATAGTTTTTAATTAACTATACTCATACATAATGTAGTCTGCCCACTACACCGTATCATACCATGACCGTGCTATGAACGTATCAAGCACGGAAGGCAATACGATACGGCTTGCTTTGCCCACTGAAACGAATCGACGGCGTTTAATGCCCGTATGATGCCGGTATGGTGTCCGTATGCAACCCGTTTGTTGCCCACCCGTAATTTGTATGACGTAAAATTGATAGGAAGCCGTTTCATTCTCGCACGTGTATCGGTAATACCTTGACGTCTGGGGAGTTTTAAAATAATAAAATAGGAATGGCTATTAAAAGATTAACTGTTAGACATCTGGCAATGATTGCCATAATATTGGATGAGGAAGAAGAAGAGAACCAACAAAGCTACTCGACGCTACTGGATTCACGATACTCTAAAAGAACGAAAAACTAACGAAGTATGTAATTGGTAGATCGCACAGGGTTCCGTCAGTAAACAGTAGATCTTGGGTCTAATCAAGTCGGCCACCCCTGATGTAGAACGTCTTATTAAGTTGTAATATACGGAACCCAATGAAATAGGTTACACTGATATGACATAAAAATATTGGACGTAGAGAGGTTTTCTATGCTTCTCTTAGAAAATTATATTTCAAAGCATAATCTATCAATAGATAAGGCTGAAAAATAGGTTGGAGGCGGAGTAGATTCCGATAGCTAAACATTTGCGGTAAGTCGGGCGTGTCAAATGAAAATTAATAACACAATCCTGTCGCAGACCGCCGCTGCCATTGAATTATATCTAAGGACTGGTACTCAATACTTATTACCAGTTGATCATCTCCGATACCACGGTCCTTCTTGTGCTAGAAGTGCCGGCCGCATTCCTTGTCACGTTGCTCTCAACGAGATCATCCGAAGAGCTCTTGTCACTGCCGGAATACCCGCAATCCTAGAACTCTCTGGGGCTGCGCGGAGCAATGGCAAGAGATCTGATAAAATGACTGTTGGGCCGTGGAAACTTGGCAGGTCTCTGATGTGGGATGCCACATGTGTAGATACAATAGCTTCATCTTACATCCAGGCGACCTCGAAGACGCGGGAAGTGCGGCTGTTTCTGCTAAGAAAACTTTTCCGTTTGGGGCCGAGACGATGGGACCATGGGGACAACCAGCCAAGCGCCTTGCTAAGGACGCAAGCGGCTCTAAGCTGCTGACGGAAAAGTTTGGAGACAGGAAGGCTGGCAATTTCTGCCAACGTCTTATCGTCGTATATATAAACGTTGCTCTAAACTAAAAACTCCTTAGGATTAAAGTCAAATCATTTATTACAATTTGGCCTTCTCAGGCTCTTTTGTATTGTCACATTACATTGTTATAATTATTTTAATAAATTATATTAAATATTAGATTATCTCTGATAAGACGCCTCTAGAGAGAATATTTTGTTTATAGTTTAATATTTAATTAGGTTTAGTTTATATATATTTTTTTGTTTTATATTTAAGTAGTTTATATTCTATATTTAATTATAGTTAGATAAATTATTTGTAGCACCTTTGGGAAAGTGAGAAGAGAGTGTAGGTATATTAGATTGAAACAACGATTGAAAATTAACTAAAATAGGTTAGGTATGTACTTATTGACTAATAAACAATGAACATGCATTGTATTAAAATAACATAAATAGTCACTGTTTTAAAAAAGCGCACTATATGTATGGGAACGTCTCGTTTTTATTGATTGCCCGAATCCTTATATTATGTCAATGAACGGTGGTAACCTCGTTTGTCTTGATATCGCTGATCACTGTATACTTGTAGAACTATCGTTTGTATTTATCTCGACTTTAATACACCGGGTTCGATTCCCTCCGTCTACCTCAGTTTATCTAATTTATTTGTGATATTTTTACACTAGAAACATCGACGAGCTTCTCCTTTGTCATAACGGGGGTATTATATAGTAAAAAGTAAAGTGTCATCACGACTGTTTCCCTTTCGGGGTGGTCAGAAACCACGCTTATTATACATATATATACACTGTTAGAACCTAAATAAATGTACTAAAAGTTAATAAATAAATGATTGATTTTAATTTTATAAATAAGCGGAATGTAAATAAATACATTTAATTAATTTGTGATATTTCTTGAGTTTGGTACGCTAGAGACATCGACGAGCTTGCCACATGATTGGCCTATAGTAAAGTTGGCTAAATGTGAATTCGCTTATTTATAAGCGTGCTTTCTGACCACCCCGAAAGGGTAACGGTCGTGATGATACTTTACTTTACCATAGATTTCCAGCTTTGACGGAATTACGCACGAACCACGGCTCTCGCGACACGTTTCTGAGCGATATCTTCTGCTGACTTTGAATCTTGTCCCTATTGGCGTCATATCTTCGTGAAAATAATATTGTATAGAGAAATTTGTAATTCTAAATGTGACAGAGGATCTCGAGTCGTGATTGAGGTTTCGGGTCAAAATGCAATTTCCGTCTGTTTGGGGAAGAAACGACAGAGAATAGGTTATCATAGGAAATTAACTTATATTGTTACTTACAATGAGAAATAGGTTAAGATGGTGCGATGATTTGACTGTTGTCTTAATGTATTTTTTATCAATTTAAATATGTCATCTTAATTCTGACTTACCTGGTGGGTACCAATGTACCAGATATTGTATTCTCATAGGTGAATTTTAAGATATACGAGTAGTATCATCACGACCGTATCCCTTGCGGGGTGGTCAGAAACCACGCTTATAAAGAAGCGGATTCACATTTAGCCAACTTTACCATAGGCCAACCATGACAAGTGGCAAGCTCGTCGATGTTTCTAGCGTACCAAACTCGAGAAATATCGCGAATAAATTTAATATTAATTAAAATTAGTATTTACTAAATATAAAATTAATTAAATGTTATATTATTTGAATTTAATATTAATTTTATTTCATTATTTAAATTAATTAATATTTTTGTATTCCGACCAGGAATCCAACCTTTTGAGATGATATACATATACATATAAATATTTAATATATTTGTCGGGACCCAAAAGTAATTATAAATTAATATATATATAATGATATAACACATTATATTATACATTATACTGCCTCCGTGGTCTTGCAGTAAAGTTCGTGGATTTAGACTCGGAGGTACCGGGTTCGATTCCTGGTCGGGACACAATAATATTTATTAATTTATTTCTCGAGTACCAAACGCTAGAGACATCGACGAGCTTGCCACTTGTCATGATTGGCCTATAGTAAAGTTAGCTAAATGTGAATACGCTTGTCAAAAATAAAAGAGTGGTTTCTGATCACCCCGAAAGGGAAACGGTCGTTACTTAAATATGTGATGTAAATAAAACACTTTTTTTTCATTTAAATTTATTTTCTATTTGTACCCGAAACATGTGCGGGTGAGGTCATATTGACAGGCGTCTAGTGGGCTTGGTCGAGAATAAGAACAGTTCCTAACATAACATAACCTAACCTAAGCTCTCGTAAGATTTAGGTAACTGACCCGGATCATTTGTCCCGATTATAGTTAAGATATTGGGTGACATTTAGGGTTACGCAAGTGACAGCTATTTGTGAAGGGTTCGTGACCGTAAAAGTTTTGGTGCCGCTGCAACGGAAAACAAAACTATTTACGTTTGACAACCAACTCAATTTGCCAGAAAACCATAGTAAAATACTGTTACACAGCCAGATCCATTACTATCACTACAAATTATAAAACTAAGTCCTCCGCCGCGTCTGTCTGTCTGTCTGTTCGCGATAAACTCAAATTTTCAGCGGATTCACATTTAGCCAACTTTACTATAGGCTAATCATAACAAGTGGCAAGCTCGTCGATGTCTCCAGCCTAACTCGAGAAATATCACAAATAAATTAAATATTAAGTAATTAATATTTTTGTATCCCGACCAAGAAACGAACCCGGTACCTCCGAGTCTAAAATCAACGGACTTAACCGCTAGACCACGGAGGCTTATAGTAAAGTTGGCTAAATATGAATCCGCTTCTTTAAGCATGCTTTTTATTTTATGTGTATAAATTGGCTAATAATTACGACACTGATATAAATAAATACCATATATATACAAAACCAAAACATATTTCAAACGGAGTTAAATTAACCCATAAATTAAACCTGCACTAACCAAGAGTGCACATAAAAGTGGATGAGCGTTTTCAATTAAGAAAGGAATCCACTAGAATATGTAGGTGGGACTGGCATGTCTAGTTTATTTTACCATTTCCGACACTCCTTGGAAAAGAGCACATCGGGCTGTGTGTTAGAACACACAACGAACAAACTATATAACTTTAAGCTTGCATCAACTAAGTCCAAACTTCATTGCAAGCTCTCCAAGAGTGTCCTGACTGTTACTATTTGTATTATTCTAGAGTTTTATCTCACGAAGCCGTGTTGATTTTAGTTTTGAGTGTAAATGTACACATTGTTTTGTGTTTCCAACAGCTCTGCTCAAACTTTCTCTATTAAGAGTTATAGGTATTAGTCAACGAGGTCAATAATAAAGCATAGCATAGCATTACGAGCATACCATAAAAAAAAACATATTTTTTTAAGCCACCTAACGTCTACTATTTAAACTTATATATTTTTATAGAAAAAACATGTATTTTGAGCAGAGCTAATGTCAACCTTATGACTAATGTTTTAAAGATTATAATTGTGTGCAACAGTAATAGCGCCATCTATGATCGACTAGAGGAACATTTTTGTTAACTGAGCAATATTTGGAGCCAATGTCAACCTTATGATTAGTGTTTTTAAGGCTATAATTGTGTGTATCTATACTTAAAAATGAAATATTTGTTTGATCAAGATTTACTAACGAAAAAAAACTGACACCTTTTTGTTGGAAATTTGATTGGAACATTGCCCGTTAGTCAACAAAAGTTATGAATTTAAAAGAACACCACCTTAACCGGCAATGACTGTCATACACTAATTCGTTCTGTACCGATTGCTAGATCAATTGTTTCTTATACTGTTTGGTTTTTGTCCTGTCTCTATCTATATTTTATTTTGTATATTTATAGAGACTGCCTCCGTGGTCTAGCGGTTAAGTCCGTGGATTTAAACTCGGAGGTACCGGGTTCGATTCCTGGTCGGGACACAAAAATATTTATTGTAAATAAATACATTTAATTAATATTTTATTTATTTGTGATATTTCTCGAGTTTGGTACGCTGGAGACATCGACGAGCTTGCCACTTGTCATGATTGGCCTATAGTTGGCTAAATGTGAATCCGCTTATTTATAAGCGTGGTTTCTGACCACCCCGAAAGGGAAACGGTCGTGATGATACTTTACTTTACTATATTTATAGTCAGTTCCATCGTCTCGACGCCCTCTAGTAGTAACTAGCTGACTATGTTTTATGCACTTCCTGTTAATAACGTTTCCGCCGAAAACAACGCTCTCTGTCGGAAGAGTCGAAGCGCGGTCGTCGGTCGAAGCTTATTATTGCTCCCCAAATTAATTCGTAATTATTCGATGTGATTGTACCCTGGACCTGCAGTAATTTCGGCTGTCATCCTCATCATCACCATCCATTTCGCGACCCGTCGGCTATCAAACACACCAAGGAATTCGGTCACCAGTTCGAGACCCGGAACAAAGGTTAGTTGCTGCTAATTTCATTTCTTTCGCTCGATTTCGGAGTATTTTCGCCACCGCCTATTCGTTTCCCGTTTACCATTGAATATGTTTAAAGACTCCTCGCCAACCCAGCGTGGCGAGTGTAGGCCAAATTCTCCAAATATATGTTCTGGAAGGCCCATCTCCAGCAGTGGAGGTCTAGGACACTGTGTTCTAGGGGCTGTTATGATGATAAATAAATAAATATTTCCAGACAGGTCACACAGCGCCATCTAGTTTCCGTGGTAAGCAACGAGGCTTGTGTTACAGAAACTAGATGGTTGATAAACTACATATTATTATTTATTTTTTTGTAAATATATACATATTTACATATAAACACCCAGACCAAGACAAATTATACAATGTACAACTTGCCCCCGGATGGAATCGAACCCACGACCTCCCGAGTTCACGGCAACGTTTGTTACCACTAGACCACGGAGGCGGTCAAATGATGAATGATGTTTAAAGTACAAATACAAATACAAAAACGTTTATTTGTTCCTAAAAATTGTTTACATAATTTTTTGGAAGAACTATGATCCCCAGACTAGAATTCTCTGGGTTAAGCTGAGGATCAGTTTCTTCCTTGGTTACATTTTATTATTTAAGACTATAAATTTTATGCCTCAATATTATTTTTATTTTATTAATTATTAAATTAATTTATCATGCCATGCATTATACTATTATTATATTATATACATATTATATTATACTATATTATATTATATTCCACCATATTAATTTTATGACTATTATTAAATTTATAAATCTATAGGTATATAATTTGAGTAGTCTGGTGTACATGTTTTTCTTATATTGATAAATTAAATACTTTCTGTGAGGTGAGAGGAGAGAAAAGTAAGGACGTCTTCGTATGTTAAAAAGTAAGATGTACGTGTGAGAATCTCGGACAGAAATTGCAGTAAAAGTGCGACCACCACGGTAACTGCAGACGTTAAAGTGCAACACTTTGTTCAAGACACGAACTTACTTGAATATTACAAATGTTTACATTCTCCACATGGACGAGAAGTTTAAATAAGAATGCCAGTTGTGAACTCTGGAATAGAACTTAATTGCTAAAGTTCTTTGTAAATTGTGAATACATCTAATACACGGGTACTATATGGTTATGCCTCTGTGTTTTTTACCATATTTCTAATTACTCGCTTTCTTGTGTTAAAAAACAAGTTTCATAGATTGGAATACATCGATTCTATTTGAATTCATGGATGGAACTTTGTCACGTTATGCGGGACATTTAAAATAAAACAAAGGAATTTAAGCAAATGAAGTTAATATATTAAGTAAGATGAAGTTAACAGAGCAAGAGAATCTACAATTATATAAAGGGAGGGTCGTAAGCCAAAACTTAGTCCTATCACTATCATCCGTTGACCGTACATAGGGGTACCTTCCCTCGGAGAGCCTGAAGAAAGAGGGGTCACAGGGATCCTGGGCAGCGGGGTTATCTTTTTAAGAGAGGTCCCAGCTCTAAAGTCCAGACATAGAACCCTGGAACGTACGGGGAACACGCGTTACGTTCCATCTCCAAATCCACCACCACTCAGTCTACACCAAGACAAGATACCAGATAGATGGTGAGACTGCAGCGGTGGTGCACAAAATAAATTAAAGTCACTGCACGTGGTCATGAAGTGACCGCGTACTATTTTCTATTCAATACTTACCCAAGCTCAGGGGGTGACAATATCTCGCAGAAGACAAAATGTGAAATATATATTGATTTATTATAAAAGTAGTAGTTGTTTTAATCAAGGCTAGTAAGGCAAGGCTTAGTGCGAAGCAGCTGTTGCAGCGAGAAAGAAAAAATCAATCCTCTGACAGTTGTTTTCTTAAAAATGGTGTGAGGCAAAGGATGTCGTTTGCAGCCGAAAACGTTCATCCCTGGTCATTGTCGATAATAATCGTTACAACTTGTAAGAATCAAGGCCTTAAAAGAAAAAAAAAAAAAGGGGCAATGGACTTGTCATTGTAGAAGGATCGGTAGATTGTTTTTTTTACAAAAAAGAAAAGAAGGAAGAAGTGTTTAGAAAAGGGAAATGGTTAGGTGCTTTTGTCGTGCTGTGTGGTAAAAATTAATTAACACTTGTAGGTTGTTGTGATTAATTTTAAACCAACTTCCCGATGACTTGAAACCTGAGACTTGAGACTTGAAATTTGAACCGTAGCTCAGAAGTGGATGTCAATGCATGAAAATCTGAAATATATATATCCTGTCATGGGCCTTTTTCTGGAAGGTCCATCTCCAACAGTGGAGGTCTGGGACGCTGTCTTCTAGGGGCTGTGATGATGAACATGATATAAATTTTTTAATGTACCATGTTTTTAGAAATGAAATGAAATGAAATGAAATGAAATGAAATGAAATGAAATGAAATGAAATTATTTATTTAATAATAATCTGTATGTAATAACTGTGACTAAATTTATAAATATAATAATAAGAATTTAACATTGTAAATAATGTTTAACAAAATTTGTGTGCCAGAAATGGCTGAATGTGCAGAACTAACTTACTACTAATATTTACTATTACCATGTTCAATGCAAATAAATAATTTCATTTCATTTCATTTTTTACGATTTAGAACGGATTAAAGCTTATTTTCTTGATTAGCTTTATGTGAAATAACCCTAGAAAGCAGAAAAAAATATATGATACACTACATTTATTTACGCCACCTAACGTCCACTAGCAAAAAAAAATAACTTTTATAAATACAAGTTTAAAAAAACATGAAATTCGCAACCTGAACCGAGGTTGGCTCAACTTGAGATTCGTAGCATAAACCGCCGCAATACATTTGAACATTTGAATTTAAAATACATTTAAGTAAAGTATAAAATAATCCTAATCGTTATGAAGGATAAAACCACATACAGATTTATAACTTTTACTAAATGATCCTGAATATTCATACTTTACCCTTAAATAGCTATTAAAATATTTGTAAGATTGGAAATGAAATACATGGGGTAATACAGTTAAAAGAAAAATATATGTTTGTGTCTATTCCATTGCATGGTCGTGATAATACTTTAATTTATTCAGTTTTAAATATGTCAGGACAAATTGCAAGTTGTGTCTCAAAGGACTATTATATTTACAGCAACGTAAAATGATTATGCTCAAAAGGAGAGAAAAGAGGGTAGTCGCAAATAATAATCCTTTCAACAAGCCAGGCCATTGGTAGTGTCCGAGTTTGCTTTGTTTTTGGACACGAAACGTTCTAAAGCGAAGCAAATTATTATTAAACCTGGAAAATCTAAATTTTCATCACGAAAATTCATCTTTAGGATGAAAAAGCATTTTCCCCTTTGGCAATACATCCTACGAGTAGCTCTTTGATACGAAAAATTAATTATTTACGTGTTTGACTCATGCAATATTATTTACTTTTTAAAATATATTTTTTAGTTTTATTACCACTAAGATATTTGCTATAAAAGTGTGCAGGTTCTAAAAGCTAGAATTATTCTAAATTCTATCATCTAGAATATACAACCAATTTCTCAAACGTATTTTTTGGTACCTACTTTTTTTTTTTTTGCAAAAAATGCTTTTCATAAACCAATCTTTAAAAAATACTTTAAAAATATTTGGACGCCGTTACGCAAAAAAGATGGATTCGACCACAATTTTTAAGAAATTTAATTTTTGACTTGATCATGTGGCAGTGTGCCAAGAACACTCGCAGCATTCCCCCGCTGCACAGCGATGCTGATTTGCTGCGCGATAAAACTGCCAGCCCTCTTGTCACATTCAGCGTTAACCAGCCGCTTAGACAGTTCTATGAATTATAATCAGTATGCCTAGTGTGACAGTGAAGTTTCGTAAACGCAACTATAGTAGTAGTTTTTTTACTGAATTTTCGATGTTCATTGCCTGTTATTATAGCCAAACTTGCAATAACACGCAATGTAAAATAAAAAAACGTAACTACAGCAGTTACGTTTTCCGGAACTTGCATTTTACACTAAGCACAGGTCCTTGGGATAATATATCTTATATCAAAAACGATTCATATAAAATACTGTTTTTGACATATTCTAAATGTAATAAACGTTGAACTAATCCATCGATGTATCGTTGAACTAATCTATTTTCCAACTTCAATGGCCTATAACTTAAAATTAACTTAATGTGGATTGGATCCTTTTTAGGTAACTGCGTCTAATTAAGAAAGGAACTGTTATTTACACAAATGTATGGGGAAGTTGCGAATTTTGCGTTTCACAAAGCACTAAATAATTAAATAAATGAGTTCGTGAAACAAGATTTGACTTAGGAAATACTTAAATATAATGTTTACTTAGATAGCAAATAATTAAGTAGAGCTTCGAGAAACCGGCTGTTAGAGTCCTACGCCCGTATTATTAGACGTTGCCCCAACGGCTCCTCGGAGTCAATAATAAATATGATTATGTCCCGACCAGGAATCGACCCGGTACCTCTGAGACTATTCTCTATATGTGCAATTATTTGTTTAAAAAGTATCATCACGACCGTATACCTTGCGGGGTGGTCAGAAACCACGCTTATAAAGAAGCGGATTCACATTTAGACAACTTTACTATAGGCCAATAATGACAAATGGCAAGCTCGTCGATGTCTCTAGCATACCAATCTCGAGAAATATAACAAATTAATGCCTAATTTTGTTCCTTTATCCCATATAATATTCATCCAAGACAAATGGAATATTTATTCAAAGTACTTAGATACAAAAATATTAAAATAAAATTTATTAAAAAACTAATTATAAATAACTAAAACTAAAAATACCTATGAAATTAAAACTACTCTACAAAATAAACTAACGGCTTACCACCAGGGAGGGTACCCAAAACACTCGCCGTATTTATATATATTAGCAGGTTTCAGATCGGCACTCAAAAGGCATATGCTAATATTACAAAAGACTTCACAGCAACTTACCTAATCTTATTCTATTTATTAATTAATATACAATTGTTTTTTTTTTCTTGACTATGACTTATATTATTTATCATAATATTATTTATTTATTCTATTCTAATTTGGTAAACATATATGTAAACTGTACATTTAGTGTTCCTTCCGATTAAGTAAATGGTACTGTATATCTCTGCGACCCGTGACTCACCCAACATAAGGCATCAGCTGAAAATCAGCGCTGCAGCCTCGGCTGTAGCATATGCTGAGCTGACCACCTATTTATCGCCACACCTGTTTGTATGTTTCGGTATATAGAATAGGCTTACATTTAAATTTATTCCTTGCATATTTTATTTTTTTTGTAACCATTCTAATTGTTGTGATAAATAAAGTATTTTCTTTCTTTCTTTCTTTCTTCCGTATTTCCTCGTTGAATTATAATCGACATATTCTGTTTTAGGTAGTTATGGCATTTGGGATCGCCACACTCTTGAAAAATTCGTTTACCCAGCTCTTTTATGAATTTGTGGGTATCAAGAGAATATACCCCCATTGTTTCAACCCCAAATGCCACAAAGTTATAATATTTGATGTGCTTTCTAAATTCGGTTGTATGAGCAGCCGAACCGGCCTGTTTTGATGTAGAGGAAATGTGGCAAGCGGCAAAGGTGGCATCCCAAACAAGACATCTTCCCTCACTCCATGGTACAAGTATATATATATATATATATATATATATATATACATATATATACAATATACCATATATATATTGTATATATTTATATACAAATTAATTTATTTAAATTTATAAATATTATTGTGCCCCGACCAGTAATCGAACCCGGTACCTCCGAGGCTAAAACCACGAACTTAACCGCTAGACCACCAGTTATTTTATTGTTTGTAATCCTGAATAAAATTGAAAGATAAAAATAAAATAATCTAGCATCGATTAAACTATACAAAAGACTTAATATATGGCAAGGACTTACCGGCAACAATGGTAAGAAGAGCAAACGTCGAGAAGAGAGGCAATCCGCCAGTTTCTTTGGACAACCGCATTGAATCGGCCATCTTCGTTTTTACAGACTTAATCAAAAGTATTAATCTTCAAGTGATGTTTGGTACCAAATGTAACCACTCTTCAATCATGTTCTCAATCCTTATAAATCTATATGTATTATTGTCATTTATTCCACTTAAATTCTAAATGTCATACTCGTTATTAGAGCGCTATCTGAAACAAATTGAAAAAACATTTTATCTCTCTATTTTACTGTAAGGAAATACAAATAATTATGAAATATCATTTTAGTTAGTTTTGGAAACACTTCAAATTATATCCTATATACAATTACATCAATAATTAAAATTGCGAACACTGTTCGAAATAACACGTAAAATAATAGTTAGTCAGCGAACTGTAAACCAATAACTGAAACTGTAACGGGATAAAATTGAAAAATATGCACACAAAGGATTGGGTTGTTCCAAAAAATTTGCAATAATCATTTCCAAAAGCAACGCTGATAACGATGGGTTTTATTAATAAAAAAAAGTTTATTTCAGTTACCTTATGTTTATTTTAGTTACTTCATGTTTATTTTAGTTACCTAATGTTTATTATAGTGGGCGCGGTGGTGGCTCAGTTGTAAGCACGCGTACCTTAAATCCTACAAAGGTCGGTTCAAACCCACCCGGCATGTACCAATGAGAAATACACTTTTCTTACGTACAGTTGTCATAGATTCACAACACCACCGTTCCCGTGTCTCGGAGAGCACGTTTAGCCGTCGGTCCCGGTTCCACTAATGCCAACTTGTGGAATCGTTAATAAATTGACAACATATCCTCGCCAAGCCGTCTGGCCAAATTCTCCAGTTCTGGAAGGCCCATCTCCAGCAGTGGAGGTCTAGGACGCTGTGTTCGAGGGGCTGAATTAAATGTAATGAATATTTATTTTAGTACTTTTACTTTTGTAATAGATTAAATAAAAATATAATATTAAGATAAAAAAAAATGTAAATAAATACTATTAATTATTATTTAATTTATTTGTGATATTTCTCGAGTTTGGTACGCTGAAGACATCGACGAGCTTGCCACTTGTCATTATTGGCCTATAGTAAAGTTGGCTAAATGCGAATCCGCTTATTGTTAAGCGTGGTTTCTGACCACTCCGAAAGGGAAACGGTCGTGATGATGATGATACTACTTTTGTAAGGAGCGAGTTCTCATCTGAAACGTGGACTCTGATAGTGGGTCGGTCAGTTCTACAAATTTAAGGTCATTGAGGGGGATATGGAGATAGCTACGAGTATGCTCGGTATTTCTCTGATGGATAAAGTACGAAACGGAGAAATCCATCAGAAAACTAAAGTTACCAAAATAGCCTTCAAAATTAGTAATCTGAAGTGGCAATTGGCTGGACACGTATGTCGCAGAATCGATGTCTGATGGACTAGACAGGTTCTGGGGTGGAGACCACGTACTGGGAAACGCAGAGTGGGAAGATCCCTACCAGATGGACAGATGACCTGAAAAAGGTCGCTCGTGTGTTTTAGTGAATTTTAAATAGGTGGTAGGCGGTCTGATGGTGGTAATTTACCCAGGCTGTCCACCGTGCGTGCCGATAAACCCAGTAAAGTGTATCCACACGTTTCGGGATCAGGCTCGAATTGCCGTCATACCCAGTCAAACCGGCATAGTGTTAGGGACTAATGTCAGTCATGAGTGTCTAATTTCAGTTGCTAACATTTATAGACCTTGCGCGCCACTTACCATTAAGTAGGCGCAAGGTCACATGTGTGCCAGAATTTAAAAAAAAAAAAAAAAAAGTCCACGTACGAGAAGACGCAGAGTGGGACGAAACCCCCACCGAATGGAAGGATGACCTGAAGAATCCTATCGAGCAGTTGAGAGAGACAGGCTGATGGTGTTGTTATTTTAAGATCATTAATCTAACATTGATATTCGTAGTTAGAGCGGCAGCTAAATTATCTCAACATTAATTTAATCAATTTGGTATAATAGTTAATTGTTAGCTATAATCGTATCATGATACGTCGGCTACTCTAACAATCGATGTGATTCGACCAAACATAAAGCTGTTTATGCATCAGGGATAATGTGAAAGAGAAATATCATCCAATAGTATCTCTTCATTCGTAGTCTAGTAAAAGTTGTTCCGAGAAAGCTATCATTTATTTATTATAGAAAAATAAAACAATAATTCATAAATATATATACATTAATACATTTGTACCATTGTAATATATCATATAGGTCATATATATGATTAGGAGGCTCCATAGTGAATCCTCGCCAAGCCGTCTGGCGAGCGTGGCGAGTGTAGGCCAAATTCTCCAGGTATATGTTCTGAAAGGCCCATCTCCAACTGTGGAGGTCTAGGACACTGTGTTCTAGGGGCTGTAATGAATGAATGAAAAAAAAAATAGTGAGTCGGGCATGTAGTTTGAGAACTCATGAATAATTATTATTGGATTCCAACTATAAACAACAATAACTGACCTAGAGTGCACACGTACCTTTACAGCCACCCAGAGGGGTGAGGCGGAGTACACAATCGTCCGAAAAAGAATCGTCTAAGATCGATTACGTCTGTCAGAAATCTTGAGCATTCCGCCTAGCTTTGACATTTCTGACAGACGTATTCGATCTTAGACGATTCGTTTTCAGACGATTGTGCACTTCAACTCACCCCGCAGATTAGCTTACAACCAGGTGGGCGTTCACATGTCGTGCTAGTATAAAAAAAAGTCGTCCATAACAGAAAACAGCTAGAATTTATTGACTTGGTACGAGCGCTGCATGGCAGTTGTTTAACGTGTTTTAACAGCGATTTCCGACGTGTGTAAACCAGCCTTTAATGGTGGATATTATGTTTATTAGCTCAACACTGTATGTGAATCACGTGTGCATGACATGATGATTTATTGATCACTTCAAAGTAGTTCAGCTTCGATGCGAGCAAAAGTTTCGATGCCATATTTGCGCATAAAAACACATAAAATCTTAGAATAATGACAATAGTTGTAGAGTATTAAACAATAATTATCAATATATATCTGGAACTTGAACGTACTTTAAACTAATGCTTTAAACTAATAAAATGAATGTATCTATTTCTGCTCATATAGATGATTGGTGGACATGTTGTAAGCCAGCCAATCAATTTAACCTAAGTTTGTTAATTAGTATTAGGACCCAAATTAATATTTGTACGCCTCTTAAGGTAGATTGTTGCATGTAAAAATATATTGTTCACCTTCATTTGTAACCATACCATCACAAATAAATATTTCATTTCATATTTCATTTCATTTCAAGAAATGGCGCGTAAACACGCAATTGTATTTTTAATGTTTTACGAAAATATCTAATAAGCTATTTACTAATTATTATCAAATAAGATTTGTGTAGTTATTTACAATTTTGTGTTAAATGATGGAAAGTATATACTTTCCTAATTGGTATTAATGTCTGACGAATCGTGTACCGACCGCTTGGCGGGATATTTGAAATGGCCTCGGGCCCGTTCGGGACTACTCGGGTTGTTGCACGAGTCGTTTAGTCATTCGATTCCACGGAACGGTAGAGGAAGGAATAAACGTATTTATATAATAGCTAAGTATTGTTTTTAATAATTATTTAATTATACTTTTATAATACTAAATACCTTACAGTAGTAATGATAAAAAATAAACAAATGTCAAAAACATTTCAACTAACCTAAGTCTCAAAATAATAAAAAATGTTATACATACATTAAAAATATAAATAACAGTGATAATTAAATAAAAAACTATAATAAAAATAATAATGTCATAATTCCTTAAGATAAAATTATAATGTACATTATACGAGTATATCTAGAGAATTTGGCCTACACTCGCCACGCTGGCCAGACGGGTGGCGAGGATCTGATGTAATTTGTTTTAATGACAGTTAATTAACGATTTCACAAGTTGGAATTAATGGAACAGGGACAGACGGCTTAACGTGCCCTCCGAGGCACGGGAACGGTGGTGCTGTAAATCTATGACAAATGTACGTTAGAAAAGTGTATTTCTCATTGGTACATGCCGGGTGGGTTTGAACCGACCTTTGTAGGATTTAAGGAAAGCGATCTTACAGCCGAGCTGCCACCGCGCCTTAATAATTGTTAGTTAGTAAATATTTATGTAGGTACACATACATACATACATACACATTGAGCTCCACTTGTCACGATCACGAAATACCTCTTTCGCTTCTTTGGCTTTCATCAACCTTATCATACATGCCCGTTTGTTTCGATAGCTTTTTAATGCACCTTCAGCTATTGTTTTATTTATTTGATCGTGGTAGGTAAGTCTTGGTCTGCCAGAGCCTCTTTTACCCACGACTTTCGCATTATATATCTGGTTCGTCAATCTCTCTTCACTCGTCCTTTCAACATGTCCGAACCATCGGAGCATGCCTTTCCTTATTTTTGTCACTATGCTTTCTTTAATACCTACGCTTTTGTCCGTCAAAGTGACGCCGCATATCCGACGCAACGACCTTATCTCTACTGCATTAACTCTACTCTCATGCGTATTCTGACATATCCACGATTCGCTTCCATACATACATAGTGGTTTATTTATGTAGGTAATGTCCAAAAAGTTGCAAGTTTTTTATGATAGCAGTTTCCCGGAACAGGGAAGCGTGGCGTGCACAAACTCAGATAAAACCTAAATGATTGCCCTTGTGTAGCGATATTGTTCGTGCAGCCGTTGACCAATACAAGGACTAGGCAACACATAGTAAATATCGGTATAGTCACTAGAATAATATATTTGTAGTCAGATTTTGCTGGCTTTGATTGGATCTTCACTTTTAAAGATACCTTTTTAACACGACATGTGACATAGCGGCCACCTGGAGGTAAGCGCTTCGCGAGGACCAATAATAAGAGCAACTGACGCCAGCCACTAATGGCTGACATTAGTCTCTAGCACTATGCCGGCCTGCGACAAATGTAAGTCTTTAAATAATAAACATAAATAAATAATATATATACTATATTTAATTATTTATTTGATGTAAGGTACAAATAACAACTAACAAACAAAACAATTATTGAAATCATAGACAAACAATCCTGTCGGGTTTGCTAGCCTAAATCCCATCTCCCACATCCCCTGTTGAAAGAAGAGTGAATGAGGGAAATATTGTTAATTAAATGTAAGTGACAAAGCTCGGCTCGCCATACACAATGCCATGTTGGTACCAACACTTATGTATGGAAGCGAGACGTGGATATGTCAGAATATAAGTAAGGTTAATGCAGTAGAAATGAGGTCGCTGCGTCACTTTGTCGGACCACATACGTAACGTCAAAATACGAAAAATGGTAGGTATAAAAGAAAGCATAGGCACAATAATAAGGAAAGCATGCTACGATGGTTCGGGCATGTTGAAAGGATGAGCGAAGAAAGATTGACGAACCAGGTATATAATGCGAAAGTTGTGGGTAAAAGAGGCACTGGCAGACCAAGACACACATAATACGATCAAATAAATAAAACACTAGCTGAAGGAGAATTAAAAAGCCTTCGTAACAAAAGGGCATGTATGAAGAGGTTGATGAATGTTGATGAAACAAAAGAGGTATGTCGTGATCGTGTCAAGTGGCGCCTAATTGTCTCAGCCTAACCCGTAAGGATCTGGCGTGAAGATATGTATGTATGTAACTTTTATAACACATAACAAATTATCTCAGGCGAAATATTCGCGTTTGGGGAGCTTTTCTACATTTGTCCCGTGCTCGTCGATCTGTATTGGCCTTAAATGTGTACTTATGAACACGCGTTGTATAACTCATATCGACAACGCGGTCTACATTTACCGTGTTTGTCTAAATAATAGTTTTTTCAAGTTATTTGCGAGGTAAATAGAATCCAACAATAATGCTAACGGTATAACGTCGAAATTCTTTCCATTGTAAAGGACGTGTACGGGAATATAATAGTGCCCTCCGGAACTCTTCGATTGTATTGAAACATGCTCTTAAACATAGACGTACATATGTAATAGACGGTCCAACCCGGAGTTTAGAGCCACCAATAATTACTATAAATAATTATTATAAATAGACTGTCTTATACTATAAATAAGCTGTTTTCTACTATAAATAGGCTGTTTTCCACTTTGAAAAATACATTAATTTAAATAAACTAATTTAACAAATTAAACAAATTGTACAAATAAGAAAACAGAATCCAACTATGTTTGATCTTGAAAATGTATTATTAAAAAAAAACAGTTTTAAACTATCCGCCCAGTCTTGTTTCAAGCGGTGTTCATCAGCCCCTAGGACACAGAGTCATAGTTGTTACCAATATTGGAGATGGGCTTTTCAGAAATTTTTGGCCTATACTTGCCACGCAGGCCAGACAATTTATCAATTATATTTTCACAAGTTGGTATATGTGGAACCGGGACTGACGGCTTAACGTGTCGAGGCACGGTTAACAGTGTTGTTGTAAATAACAGACAAATGTACGTAACAAAAGTGTATTTTTCAGCCAGAGTACGGACCGACCTTTTAGTCTTTCGCCGACTCTCGGTCTAAGCTTTATTTTTTTTTTAGTTATTGTGGACCGCAAGTGACTGCGGTGTGGCTATGTTAATTTGTTCATTTGAATTCAATTATTTTTGTTTAGATTATACTGTTTGCACTTGTAAGTACTTGCGATTTTTTTTGTTGGTTTCTGATGTTTATTGTTTTTGTCATGCCTTTACATTTATTTAATTGTGCTTAGTTTTTGTGTGTTAGTAAATGATGTTACAGCTCTCCCAAAGTGATAATGCGCATAGAAATCTTCGTCACTGTTCGGCAACGGTCGTATTTCCCGAGCGTCGGAAGACGATATGTATATAGAGTGGTTAAGTGCATTTTCTTCATGCATAATTTAGTAGAATTATGTGTTTTGTGCTAAAAGAGATAAATATTGATTTATCAGTAACGAAATTTGATTCGAAGTAAATAGCGAGGAAAACCGATAAACACGATTGAGAATATGCTACAATCTTTGTTGGATTGATTTACTTCGAAAATTTTATAGTACTGTAGTGACCTCCTTTAAATATAAAATCTCTGCCTGTGTCAGACAGACAAGCAATTGTCAAATAAACTATTTTAATAAGATAATTAAAGTTGAAATTAAATTCACCTTTGAAAACAAAACCAAGAAGGTTGTGTAATAGCAGCTCTATCCACACAGAGAGAACACGTGCAGTCACCGCCAAAAAAATAAAAACAAAAAAACACTGCCCGAATTGTTTTCGATTGTGTACTCATGATATTGACTTCTATTTCTTTGGAACAAGGTGCAAAATGCAAGTGCATTGTTTAGTGCTCTTACGATTCAATGATTCGGGTGTTTCCGGGAATACGACAATTAGCGAAGATCTGCATGCGCATTATTAATTTGGGAGTACTGTAATTTGGGAATGCAATGTTGGTCTGTACGTAACATGTTTACTAAACTAATAAGATACCTACAACATTATATATTGTATAAAATTTTGTAAACATGTTCTTGATTTGCTTAATTAAATATAAAAATACTATTTAGTTAAGTGTTTAAAGTTGTCCCAATCGTTGGCCATAATAAAATGTCTTGCAGCATTAAATCCCGTATTTGTCGTTGTGCAATGAAGTGTTAAATAGATAGATTTTTTAATTCATTGATTGAACAAGTACATTAGTATATGTCTCTGATGCCGAACCATCTTTCGCGAACCGACGACCGCTGCGACAATAAACAATACAAACAGCCTGGCCTGCGTTTGACATCAGACCGTTGAACGTGGATTTGAACGGGGCGTAGACTAAGTTCGGCAGCATTTGGGGGACGTAATAGCCTGACGTCACTTGCTTTAGGCTCTTGTTCCACTGCCTAGCGAGTAAACGATGGGGACCGACTAATTTCTCGCTCGAGAAACGCATATCCATTCTAAAATTACAAATGTGTAAGAACTTTATGTATATTTTACACGCCTTTACGTTTATATGTATACATAGGGATATGCGGATGGAAACCCTGGACGAATTCGTACGTCGTCTGGCGGCTGGCATGTTCGCGCGCGCAGAGGCAACAGATTTCCCACTCGTGAGAAACCTGGCCCTCTGCACGACCGTCCGCCGGACGCCAGAAAATGTTACGCTCGACACCTGCTACCAATCACGGAGCCGTAATTGGTCTTTAATGGTTACCCCATGTCTTGCACGTAGTTACGGAAAGCGAATGCAACCTGTAAGAAGGCATATACCTTGACACAGCTGGGAGTGTGAGAAGACCAGTAGTATTAAATCGATCGTGATAAAATTAGCCAAATATGTTAAAATTAAAATCTATTTCGTTTATTAAAAGATTAGCACTATTACACGTTAATAAACGTATAATTCATTCGAAAAATATATTTACAATAAATAAAATTAAAAGTAAAGTATCATCACGACTTTTCACAACCGAATTCACATTTAGCCAATTTACTATATGCCCATCATGACAAGCTAGAAGGCAGTCAAATAAAATAATACGGATACGGATGTAAGTCCCGTCCGCGTGGAATGGTGGCAAGAACGCTGGCTGCATTTCCCCGCTGAATTGCACTGAGTCTTTTGGCGATCCCTCTAACAACGGAGGATACGACACGACGCGGTGATGTATTTTAAAAACTTTTTTTGTGTTTCCAAAGGCCCTGAGTTTCTACAGCAAACGGCACAAATATATTATGTTCATACAATAAAACAAGACACAACAACATAACACGTTCTCGTTTAATCGAGATTTCGACAGGCATTTGTTATCGAGGTGTAGAACAAAACAATTTTCTTTTAAACATTACATTTTTAATAATTAGTAGTTTTAGTAATAAAGTAGTTATCGTGCAAGTGCTGTACTGTACAGCCCTATTCTGATACTTAGTGGCAAACATTATTAGCGGATTTCGTTATTTACGTCACAGCTTGCGTCATAAGAATAAAAAAGCTTTCCAAATTGATATATAAAAACAAAATTAAGAAACAACTACTCGAACAACTGAGTAGCAAAATCGATAGACTATTTGTGTAAAAATAGTATGCGATTGGAAAGATACAAGCTATTTTTTTTTTGTTATTTAACAGCTACCTAATCTATTATAGTTGTATTTTATTTAATCTTTAATTACACTAAACTGTACTAATATATCATTATTGTAATGAGGACTATCTGTCGATAAACTATTTTATAGTTTGGCAGAATAATGTTGCATTTAAATGTCATGATATAAGGAAAAAAAAATACAAAATAATATTCAATTCTAAACGCTATAAGCGCATAACCTTGACAACGGCCGTGTAAATATCAACTTTAATAGCGTGATATATACATAGTTAACGGATTCCATTATATAAGAGCGCTTAAGTAACAGAATAGGACTGCTGGACGCGTTTGCTTTGAACACGTACAAACAGAACCCGGTATGCCCAGGCCTTAAGTTGCGACAAATAGAGATTTACTAAATTGTCGGCGAGGGATTTCCAAAGGGGAATATTTGTTTTGGACTATACGAGTATAAGCACGGAATAAATAGGCCATTTCTTTATTGTTACTCCTTTAATACATTACGGTGTCAATTCTTATTTACAAAATAATTATATTTATATATTTTTTTATATTTCCTCTCATATATGAATTTCTACATACGTCTAATAGCGAATGTAATCCACTTCTTATATTGCGTCGAATTTATTAAAGAGAAAATATTTTCATATTATAATCTAATTTAATTTAATTTATTTAATTATTAAAGGATAACTAACGACTAATAACAAATTTGGAAAATCTAGAATAAAAATAAAGAACGACGTATTTTTTATTTTATTTATTCAGTAATAAAATCTTTAGTTACGGTGCAGAGAAGTTATCCTAAAAATATCGGCACTCAAACTGAGCCTAATCAAGTAGGTAGCGAAAGGTCGACGATCACGCGAACGTTGACTTACGTAATTCTTTCTCTATTTCGTCTCTCGGTTGTGAGCGAGATCAATAATAATGTAACACTTACGGCCGGTTGCAGAAAGCATGGTTAAAACAATCTACGATAAACATTTTAATATATTCTACGTGATTTTGTTTTTGTTTGTAGTTTGTTTGTCACTTTGGGTATTTAAGGCAATTAGGCAGGAAGTCTGGCAATTATTTCTGCCCACGAATTAGCCTCGCAATACAAAGGGGAAATGTTGGTACTCTCCTTGGGACTATCTCGTATGGGACGTCTCTAGAGCACATTTCTTATTTATAGTTTAGTTTAAATTTTATTTTTAATAAAATAAATATATTTATTAATGAACATTTCGAAAAATAATATTTATTAAATATAAAATAATAATTACAAACTACTTAAATAACTAAAAAAATAAGCAAAATAAAAATAAAATAACTATAAATGAAGACAAGAAAAGAAGACCCGCAACATTTCCCCTCTGTATAGCGAGGCTAATACTCGTACATTGGCAGAAACAATTGCCAGCCTTCCTGTCTCCAGATTTTTCCGTCAGCCGTTTGGACAACTCCTTGGCCAGACGCTTGGCTGAGAGCCCCCATGTTGTCATCGTCACGAAACCAAATTGCAAAAAAAAAAAAATAATAATAGTATGGCATAGCGAAGCTTGTTCCAAAAATATACTGTAATCAATTCAATAACGACGTAATATAGTAAAGTAAACGCATCTTACTAAGTTTAACCAAACTACAAACATTCTTACGAAGCAATAGAGCCATGAGTTGGGGAGCGTTCAGCCAAAATCCACTATCTATTGCATTCCATTGCTAAATAATTTTACTTCGGTTCGCAAAGACGTTATTGAGCATTGACGTATATTATATTATCAAATATTCGAAAACACCACAACATGATGTCAAATGTTGAAAGAAGAGTGTACTCGGGAAATAGTGTTAACGATGATCGGCAGTCGAAATGTCAGTGACAAAGCTCGGCTCGCCATACGCAACGCCATGTTGGTACCAACACTAATGTATGGAAGCGAGACGTAAATATGCATGCGAGACCGACCTCACATATCACGATCAAATTTATTAAAAACAAAACAAAAGAGCATGTATGAAGAGGATGATTAATGTCGACGAAGCGAAAGAGGTATGTCGTGGTCGTGTCAAATGGCCCTTAATTGTCTCTGACTACTCTGTAAGGGATCTCGCGTGAAGATATGTATGTATGAAGTACAAATATTATCAGCTTTACGCAGTGTAACTTGTTGTGAGAAGAATCCCAGCAAAATCTTTGCACCACTTACCGAAAGAAATGGGCCCAAACAACTCTGCCGGCAATCCATTTTTTCTGGAAAGATCCAAAACGGCTTTAACGGTTAATATTTCTTGTTGCGCAATAAAAGAGGATTGTATACAAGTAGTCTATTGTATTATTTTTCTCCTCTTTCTTTCACACACACGAAGGACCCGGCACCTGCACGGTAAATCCTTAGAATACTATGAATGAAAAAAAAGAAGTTTTAATATGAATTCAGCGCACGCTTAAAAAATTACTAGGCGCACGAACCAATAATTTATCCGTAATATCTTGGTAGTCTTATTAAATACAACCCAGTGTTTGAAGGCGAGAGTATTCAACCAGTGCGTTCTTCCAGTACTGTCGTACGGAGCAGTACTTTCCCTTTTTTATTTATTCGATAAATATATATTTTTTAATATAAAACAAGATAAACACTACGGATAGGAATATAAATTCGGTTCGCATGGGAATAGTGGCAAGAACGATGACTTCTTTTCCCCACAGAATTTCAAATAAACTATTATTTCAGGACCAGGCATGAAACCTGGTACCTCGCCGGCTAAATCTGTGGTCGTAAATATTAGACCAGGGATGCAGTCTTTAAGAAATTAAATAAAAATACGACTTTAAGCAGGTCTGTTAATATTACGTCGTTGCTGTTATCTGTGGAGTGCCACGCCTCTGATACAACTTAGCCCAGTTCGTGGCACAGACGACAGACTTGTCATTGTCATATTTGCATTGTCTATGCTCACTCCAAAATTTCCATTAACACTAACCATTTCGCATTTATCTCTTATGTGATTAACAGCGTCTTTAACCCTAAATAAACTTATTTTATAGTACTGAAAATATAAACAGGCGCCTAAGAGGCGCACAATTTTGAAAAACAATTTGTTTTACGAATTAAAAATGAAGATATTTATTTTATTTGCAGTTTAGTTTTATGTTAGTTTACAGGTTTTCTGACTAGTCTGGTACAGTACCGCTGTATCAGGTATTGTAATATCATAGCTAAATTTTAATGTTTATAAATTGATCATTGTCGTATAGTTCTGTATATGTTTTATTTGTAAATCTGTTATAGCTGAGTTTTCCTAACAGATTCCTTTTTTAGTCAGATTAAACATTAACAGGTCACTGGAATCTACTAAGCTGCTGGTCTTCTGCTAACTGCTTACTCTTTGATACATTTTGCTGCTTAGTCTTCCACTAGCAGAAGTAGAATCATTCAAAATAATTTAATGAATGACGTTTCATAAATGCCTGTAATAGGTTTACACGAATAAAATTATTTTGACTTAGATAGGTCAGTAAACCAACTTAACTTAAAAACATTTGGGAAGTTTATTGGCGAGCACATATGTCAAACACTATTAATATTAATTTTAAATATATTATTACTATGTCTAAATATTGTCAGCTTAAACTAAAATCGTCAAAATATTATTTTAAATTATAAAACACCTGTAGGTATATTATTTATTTATTTAAAAACTTTATTGCACTATGTACATTTAATTTATTTGTGATAATTCTCGAGTTTGGTACGCTGGAGACATCGACGAGCTTGCCACTTGTTATGATTGGCTTATAGTAAAGTTGGCTAAATGTGAATCCGCTTATTTCTGACCACCCCGAAAGGGAAACGCTCGTGATGTTACTTTACTATAAAAATATGAAGGACTTTATAAATCCTTAAAGTAACAATAATTTGAAGTCACCTGTATTTGGTATATATTTTATCAAATATGTAACTATTACAGCATTTAACCTTACTAACCAACTAAAAAAATACGATAAAATCAGTCCTTAAGGAAACTAAATAAATATGCGGTTTTCGAGCGCAACACGTTGTCATAGAAAACTGTGGTACTTATCGAACAAAATTGAGTTGGTTCGAAATTGTATTTATATGTATTATGTATTTATTACGCAGGCGCCTCTGAGGCGCACCTTATCTTTCTAGGGTTAACATGCCCTTAAATGCGTACGAAGCCAAATGTTATTGTATTGTTACAGCCCCCTTATAACACATAGTCGTACACTGCTGGAGATGGGCATTCTAAACTTATTCCTGGAGACGTGTATGTTTACGGCATTATGCTCGCCTTACATTATTATTCAATAAATTACCAGAAGACATTAGAAACTAAGAATACAAAAAATTTAAGCTTCAAGTAAAAAAAATATTAACTCTCAAAGCCTACTACTCTCTGGATGAAGCTCTAAAGGAACACCAGATTTGTTAATTGACTTATAGTACCAGTATGACATAATAATAAGAATTTTTAATTTTTGACAACGCCACTTTACAGCTGCTAAATATGACATCCCTGTTCAATTAATTAATTTTATACATGTTAATGTTATAGACATTATATTATGTTTTATTATACAAAATAATAAGATATATATTTTATATTATTTATATCTTATATATATATATATATATATATATATATATTGACATATAATATTAATTAGGCTTAGTTTTAATTTTAGTTCATAAGTGAAAACGCCTATTTACAGCTGCTATAATTATATTTGACATTAAAATTATTGAATAATTATTATACATCATTATTATTATTTGACATAAGACAATGTTTTTGATAAGTAAAATGCCCCTTTACAGCTGCATCCAACCTTAGTTTATATAATCAATGTACCACTATATAGTAGCACACTGTTCCTTGCTTTCTCGTATCCGGCTATTTTTCTGTGTCATTGTATTAATTCCATTGCATATAAAAAATTGCATATAAAACTTTGACAAATCCAAGTGTTCCCAGAAACAAGGTTCCTACGGATAATTAATAAACAATAAACAATATGAACTCATTTACCTTGAATTTATACAATAAATAATTTATTTTAATAACCAACACATAAAGTGTATAGTTTTCACCTGTTTCGTTGGCAAGCAAGCTGGCTGCAAAACTCTCTCGCAAATCCATTATACAAAAACGCACTTTATTATTAGCCCCTAGAACACAGCGTCCTAGACCTCCACGGCTGGAGAACATATATCTGGAGAATTTGGCCAGACGGCTTAAAACGCACTTTATTTACCTAAAAATATTACATCGATTTTGATTTTACCAAACTTTAAATTCAAATATTTCAAAATATAATATATATATATATATTCTTCTATTTTTTATTATGTAGTTACGAGACCACCACATGTCTGGCAGTGCCGAGTGTCGAGATCACCGTAATATGTTTCGCTTGTAAATTAGTTTTTTTGTCAATAAATATAATTTTCCTTCTTTTCTTTCGAATTTATTTATTTTTAAAAAATTTTTTCAGCTTCCAACAAAATTAAAATCTAGATATATCCGTAATACCGACTTTTTATTCTATTTTTTGACATTTAATATGGCAGACCAAAAATTTCAGTTTACGCTATAAGCTTTTAAAGAAAAAAATAATTTAGTTGTTGTTTTCCTACTTTATGAAAATTATCAGTCATACTCTTAAAATGCTTGGAATTTTTTAAATAGCGAAACATAACCACGCATAATTTTGTGAAGTTTTCACCTGTTTCGTTGGCAAGCAAGCTGGCCGCAAAACGGTCTCTCGTAAATCCATTATAAGCTACAAAAGCACACTTTATTTAGCTTAAAATATTACACCGATTTGGATTTAACCAAATTGTCGTCCACAATTAATAGGCGACCCTACCCTCTGCACTCTCTAGATTCTTAACTCACAATTAAAAAGTTTAATTGTCCGGTTAATTACGGCCATTGTGCCGGACCGTCAACTCATTATTCAACATTGCAGTCTGAAAATTTGAGTGAAAAATGTGCTAGAGCAGTTTCTAAATCACAATAAGTAATTAGCTTATCTATCTACGTCACGCAGCGCAGTAGGTACAGGCGGAGAGAGGGGGAAACTTTAAAGCGAAAGTTACACGGATAAAAATATTTTTTTTAATGTCAAAATATCTTTATATTATACCTACACTATTACACCTACAATAAGGACTACTCCGATATAGATTTGTTTAATGTCTCAAGGGATGGTTTGAAGAGATATGTTGTGTTGACCCAGAATAATTTGATTAACGCCATAAGCTCCAACACATAAAATAATAGTAGTGGAAAAACTTAATCCCTATACACATTGATCACACATAGGTACACACCCACACGCATACACAAATACACACTCACGCGCTCATACATACACACTTTATTTACAGTCCTTCAACCTATTTACTTATTGGTATTTTTAAATTTATTATCATTGTTTATATTACAGTTTACGATAGATAGCTTTGGTGTCTGTGGCTGATGGGTGGGAATAAATACATATTTTCTTCAGTCTTGTTGTATGTTATTGTTTTGTTTGTGTTTTTGTTGTATTTTGTAAATTTCCTTAGTTTTATGCACTTTTTATTTTTGTTGATTTCTTAATCTGTCTTCACAGTGGATTTATATTTTTGTGTATTATTTGTGAACCCATTCATGGCCTTATTTATTGTGTAAAATTTGATAATATTGTATTTTTAGTTATGCTGTTGGAGTTCCAGATAAATACATAAATAAATTATTTTAATCCTTTTTAAATAAATGAAATAATGTAATTTTCAAAAACATGGTAGGTACAGGGATTTACCAGCATTTGTTTGATTCTTAATTTGAACAGTTTTAGTGGCAGCTCCCCTATAGTAAAGGGCTGTCTGTGTGCTTTCCGCTAGATTATTTACCCTATATCTCGACAAATGCCTAAAAAGAGTGAGAGATCGTGACTGGAATAAAAACGGATCGCATACGTAATTACGAAATACGCAATGATAGGTATGAAAGAAAGCATAGGGATAAAAATAAGGAAAGTCATGCTCCAATGGTTCGAGCATGTAGAAAGGATAAGTGAAAAGAGATTGACGAACCAGATATACTCGTATAATGCAAAAGTTGTGGGTAAAAGAGGCCCTGGAAGACCAAAGTTCACATATTATGATCAAAAAAACAAAACAATAGCTGAAGGTGCATTAAAAAGCCATCGTGACAAAAGGGCTTATATGAAGAGGTTGATGAATGTCGAAGAAGCAAAGAGGTAAGTCGTGACCGTGACAAGTGGCGCTGAATTGTCTCTGCCTATTCCGCAAGGGATTTGCAGAGACAGTATGTGTGTAATACTTTTAGAACGTGTGAGTGGACTTGGTATCAGTTGATTTAGGGACTAAGGATGTACAACCTTAACACACGCATTCTCACTTTCTTTGGATATGTGTCACGGCGCGGGCGTGGAGAAACATCCATCGACCGCCTGGTAGTCCAGGGAAAACTTGATGCGTGGTAGGTTTCTGATGAGATGGACTGACCAGGTGAAGACTGCAATGAATCATACCATACATTAGCGAAAGCTGTGGTCCGAGAAGTGGCGACGGCTTGTTAAGTATGCCACTACCACTGTAACGCCTCAAAAACTGTGGCGCTACTTAGGACTTAGGGACGTCATCGCCAACGTCTCAGCTTCTAATTAAATACAAAACGTCAGTATGACATTTGACGATATTAGACAAGATTTTGCATCGGGAAGGAAGTAGTGATTTTTTTTTGAATTCTTTAAATTTTTAACTCGGGGGTAGGGACATAGAAAGTTGCCTATAAAAGGTGACACGCGAATTTTAAAGTCCTTTCCGAAAACTTCATCTGAAGAACTGACACGCGGATGCGCTGCTCGGCGACTGAACCATCCACACCTCGTGTTGCGCGTGACCTTCCACAAAGCTACTAATTTCTAAAAGTACTCCGCGAACTTCTACTAGACCTCATCGGTGAGTTTTTTTTATCAGATCACAATTAGTGCAACCCTTTTGTGTGCTTTCGGACAAAATCCTAATGTGCAATTCTTTTGCACAGACTGCTCCGTTAGAGGTACGACACACGTCACACATCCTGAGCCAGGGAAGCGTCAGGAGCCCTGCCGAGGGTCTGCTGCCCTCACGGTTCCGCCGCGTTCAACACAGCCGCTACATCCCAGGTGTATCCTATCTTATACCTAAAACACAACTACTAGTTTTTCTTTAAAGGCCAGATTAAGCACCAATCCACGACCGAACCCTCCCTGCTTGTGCTCACACGACTGTAAAAATTTAAGAAAACCTATAATCGGAAAGACTGATTTCCAAAACTACCTACCCACTTACTTAACTAATATCTCTTAAATATATATTGTATAGCTTAATTTAACTTGTTTAAACTACTGGTTGGGTAACGGTACTCTCTGCCCTCTGCAGATTACCTACTCACAGCAGTAGCCTGCTGTCTGGTTTGTGCTTCTCGCCGTGTGGTGACGGCTTTAGAATACACTTGTCACCACTCCCGTGCACTTGATCCAGGGATTCTGTAAGAGCCAGAAAAAGGATCCTGCCAACGTGAAAGGGACCTTCAATGGTTAAACCTGAAGCGCTGGCAGTGCAACTCACACACACACACACACACACATACACACCTCTTCTCACACCACACCTTCTCACCTACTCTCTGGAAGCACACTCCACTCCTAAGCTGTTGAAAACTGCACTCCTTAAGAGTGCAGAAGAAATTAATAACTGTTGTTTCTTTTTTTTTAACTAATTGTAATTCTGCTTAATCTAGTTTTTTTTTTAAATTCATTAATAATATTCATATACATAACATTATAACTAATTGTAATTCTGCTTAATCTAGTTTTTTTTTTAAATTCATTAATATTGAACTGCCTTTTTTTGATATATCTAAATAAAATTGTATTTAATTGTGCTTAATATAATTTCATAATTCTAATAACTGTTGTACACAAGTGTCATGTAACTGTTTGAGAATTTGACCTTTTTAGGAATAAGCTGATTGTTTTTTTTTTAAGATAAGATAACTTTTTTTTGTTTACTTGTAAAATAAATGCTATTTTTTTTTGTTTGTACTCTGGTATTATTTTTATCCTACCAATATATCCCTAACTAGGTAACAGCTCAGCTCGGAATTCTCTCTTCACTTAAATTAATATAAAAAAAAATATATATGCTATAATTTTTTTTAAATGTTAATTCTTGTTAATTCTTGTTATACCACTATACCAAAAATTAGGTGCGTTAACGTAATCCTAATTTACGTAACGTGTAGCATCGCCCTTAGGTTAAGCCTCCAGTGTTAATCTCGCCTTTCCTTAATAAACGAAGTGAAGAACTCGGATTAAGTAATTTACAGAAGACAAAATCGCGGTCTTCTTCCACCGCTTATAGAGATTTGAGTTTCAATTTGTTAACATGTAAATTTGGGAATATTATTAATTATGTAACAATTTAAACACGACTGTGACCCAAGTCCGTCTTTAGGTTTTTTTTTTATACTAGCACGACATGTGAACTTGCGCCCACCTGATCGTAAGTGGCGCGCATGATCCATGAATGTTAGCAACTGGAATCAGACACTTATGTCCGACATCAGTCCCTAATACTATGCCGGCTTGACTAGATGCCTTTTCACACTTCGCTTGAAGGACTCCAGGTTATAGGAAAGTGAAAACACAGAGGCTGGAAGAGAATTTCACATTTTTATTGTGCGACAGATGTATGAGTCACCAAATTTATGGGTACGCGAAGGGAAGGTGACTACGGTATGTGGGTGCATATTCTGACCTGTGCGTGTGGTTCGGTTGCGGAATGGAGAGGAAGGAACTAGGTTATAGAGCTCTTCAGAGCACTCACCATAGTATAGCCGATAGAACACGCTCAGAGAAGCTACATTTCTTCGAAGTTGCAGTGATTCGAGAGTTCCAGCAAGGGTGGCATCGTCCACAATTCGAACAGCTCGCCTCTGTAGGACATTGAGAGCATCTGTGAGGTACTTGGCTAAACCATCCCAAAGGCATGATCTGTGCTATGTACAGTAACAGTCTGAAAAGGTTCTAAGCAAAGACTTTAAATATACAAGAAGACGGGCCAAAAAGACAAACGGTTTAAGAATTAAAGCTAGGGCAATCGTTTCAGAATGAATTAGTCTATGCATTGCCGCTTATGGTTGTGTTAGAGACCTTTGCAGTTGTTGCTACAAATCTGTGGAACAATAAACCTATTAACATAAGGCAAGCATCTCTACCAGATCATCATTTACAAAACTGGTCTACTCACATTTTCTAAATAGCTCCGACGTTCTCACATGAGCTTGGAGAAAAACTCCGCATGGTGACGGTTTCCCTTTAAGTAAAGAATATTTTGCTCAAGAAGTCAGCCTCACCGTTGAACGGGGGAACGCAGGGAGTGTCCTAGGTACACTACGCCCATCGCACGGTTATAATTTTAGTTTTATTTGTAGTGTAGTTTATTTTATGTAAAATTTTATATTTTATAAAATGTTTTTTTCGTAGTAAAATAAAAATATATTGTGACGATCATAAAATTATTTTCATACATTCTTATAATATAAAAAAATGGTGGCAATAGGTCTTTAAAAGAAATAGACTATTGTAAAGTTTTAGGAAGTTAAAAATAACTTTTCGGTTAATCACACTCATTGTGGCGGAGAACTTTGCTCGTTACCGACAATTCGTTTAAATTCCGATTTAATTACGAGACCCCTTTAAAAGTTTTTTAAAAATAATTATTTATCTGTCACCGACACGCACGAGAAAATGAAACCGTTCAGATCTTCAATAGGAGTCTATCTACTCCTTTCTTTATCATTTCGAAGGATATTTAACCAAATGACGACGAAAATATTTTTACGAAGGCCATCTTTATTTATTTATTTATTTTTAAATTGCACGATATACAAGGGGCGGACTTAATGCCTTTAGACATTATCTGACAGCCAACCTTAGGGACACTGTGGATCATTTTAAATGTTAGGTAGGTGCAAATTTTTAATACAAACTTAAGGTAAATATTATAATAATTAATAATAAATACAATAATATTACTAAAATACATACTAATAACAATGATATAATAAATACATATGATACGATTACATAACTTATGAATCATTTAAATAATGCGATGACGAACAGTGGATACTTCCCCGCCCATGCAGACTGGACACATTACCACCATCAGTCTGTCTACCACCTTACCTTACCTTATTACACCTAAGTTTGCGTGTATGTGTGTGTGTGTGCGTGTTTAGTAGATGTGGGTGTATATAAAAGTGTTTTTTAGGTATCCAGTTCAGGCACCAGCTCTTATACTTACAGCCTCATATTTTTAATTATTTACCTGCCTAAACTTTTTTATGCGTGTTAACAAGTATAACTTACTTTATGTATATTTAATAGATTATTATTATATAACATTATATGTGGACCCAGCTTTATTAAGCTAAGGGTTGGTTATTATTGATTACAGATCGTCCCTGTTATCTGTACACGGTCACAAAACATATTCACTAAACAATTCAATTAGGATTGTACACCTTATGTCTTTGTTATAACGATTCTTATTGTTCAAGAATCGTGTAAGAAGTCGATCCCCAATTTCATTATCTGTCGACACTTTATTTGTTCTTCGGTATAAGTCTAATCGCACACTAGACAATTTATAAATTTATTTATTATTTACAGAAAAAAAAACAAATAAATAAAAGTGAACCAATTATCGCCTATAACAATAAAATAACATAAACAGTATCATCATAACAGCCCCTAGAACACCGAGTCCTGGACCTCCACTGTTGGAGTTTGGCCTTCCAGAAAATTGTGGAGAATTTAGCCACTCGCCACGCTTGCCAGATGGGTTGACGAGGGTCTGATGTTAATTTATAATGATAATTTATTAAATCTTTCACAAGTTGGTATTAGTAGAACCGGGACCGACGGCTTAACGTGTAATCCGTGACACCGGAACGGTGGTGTCGTAAATCTATAAGATAAGTGTATTTCTCATTGGTACATACCGATCACCGAGTTCACATTTAGTCAACTTTACTATATGACAAGTAGCAATAAATTGTCACATAAAACAAAATAATTTCTGTTCTCAGTATTAGATAACTCTGCCAAACCGTCGAGTGGCGAGAATAGGTTAAATTCTTCAGAAATACCCATATTCAGACTGAAACTTGTCAGATAACCCGGGTGCGTGATGAAATAGCTACTCCAAGTGGCTGTGAAATCAATATGTGACAGTGCAGAAGATGCAGTCAAATACCTAAGAAACAAAAAGGCAAGTATGAAAGGATTATAAATGTCGACGAAGTGAAAAAGGTATGTGGTGATCATGATAAATGGCGCTCAATTGTCCTAAGCAGAAACTGACTAGAAGATCGTATGTAACAGATACTCAAAACATTACAATAGTTAAAAATAAAAGGCCGTAATTCAACTCTTTCTTGACATTTGAGTTTGAGTCCCTTAAGTGGAAAAGTTTGGCTAAGCAATATATGGCTTTACATCATATAAATTGAATATATTGATCCAAATAATTTAAGGGTAAATAAAAATAAACTAAAACTTAAGCAACTTGCAATGAATAAAAGATATACAAATAAACAATAAGCTAATATTAAAAACAATAATAACAATTATAATAATAAGTAAGACGACAAAACAAAGAATGATGACGTCGCCGCGAACGAGTACCTTCACTTGTAGCCACGACTCAGAATTAGCTATAATTAGAAGGAACACAGGACCAACCGAGTGAGACGGTTATAGGGTTTTAGTCTTAGTTTAGGGTGAGGTCTCCTAATGAAGACCTACAGTGAGTCGGGGATATGGATAAGTTGTTTAGGGCCCATCAGGCTTTGGTCTATATTATAGATGATTTCTCGATTCCGTCTATAAACAAAAACAAAGAATGATGAATGTTTATAGTCCGGTGTGCGTGCAGTCTAAGTATCTTGTGTAATACATTGGATATTGTTTCTTTATTAGGCACGTCTTTATTTGTTTAGTTCAGTTATTTTGTGTGTAAAAATATACATGCATATCTTTACGCCAGCTTACTTGCGGGGTAGGCAGATACCATTGAGCGACTTTTGTCACGGTCACCACATACCTACCTCTTTCGCTTCGTTAACATTTATTAACCATTTCATGTCTTTTTGTTGCGTTGACTCTTTTTTCTGCGAGTGTTTTATTTATTTGGTCGTGATAGTGGACGAACGAGCGGTGGTGGCTCTGTTATAAGAATGCTTTAAAAATTCTACAAAGGTCCAGTTCGAACCGCCCCGGCATGAACCAATGAAAAATACATTTTTCTTACGTACTTTTTTCATAGATTTACAACCCCGCCGTTCCCGTGAGGAGAAGAGCACGTTAAGCTGTAGGTCCCGGTTTTACTTATAACAACTTTTGAAATGTCAAACCCTTAATGTTGTTCTTCCGTGTTTCTTTCATCAGCGTTACTACTTCCTCGCAGGTTGGGAATTAGATTTGGGAATTAGAATTAGGTTTATCGACAGGTGTTCAAAGCAAAAGTCTCACCTTACTTTTATTAGACCTAGGGAAGTTGTCAGTAAAAAGTATCATCACCACCATCAGCCCGTATCTCTTCGCTGCTGGATATAGGCCTCCACCAAGGCTCATCACTAAACGCGGTCTTTTGCAACCCTTCTTTAAGTCATCCGTCTATCTGGCGGGGCGTCGTCCTACTTTGCGTCGTCCCATACGTGATCTCTACTCTTGAACCCATCGTTCGTCTTTGAGTCTGCAGCATATGTGCCCGACCCACTGTCATTTCAGCTTACAAATTTTGACAGCTATGTCAGTAACTTTGGTTCTTAGACGAATATCAATGTGTCGAATTTTATCTATCAGAGAAATACCAAACATAGCTCGCTGAGTGACCTTAAACTTGTGGATCAGACCTATTGTCAGTATCCACGTCTCTGTTCCATACGACATTACGGGGAGAACGCATTGGTTGAAGACTCTTGTCAAAGACGATGAGAGGATGTGCTAGAGTTTTCTGAATGCCGTCCATCCTAGCTGAATGCGTCTGTCGGCGTCTTTGCTGATGTTGGCCGCGCCTAACTGAATGGTTTGTCCAAGTTTCTCGCACAACTTCGAGAGTGGCGTTTCCCACGCTGATTGGTATTGGTTTAACATGACTTTTGTCTTGTCCAAGTTCATAGTCATCATGGCCAGCTCGCTTATAGATCTTAGCGGAATGCTAAACCGCTTAAATGTGGCTTTCCAGCCAGGTCTCTGAATGAACTCTGTAAAAAGTATTCTCTCAAATAATTGGCAACACGAAAAAACTATCAAACAAATCTAGGACCAGATACTTGGTCCTAGAAATAAATATACCTATTTTTTTTATTTTATGAAATAATGTTTTTTTAAGTGCCAGTGTCAATTTGTCTGATTGTACTTTTTTAATAATGAGCTTATGTTTGTTTATATAAGGCCTAAAACGAAAAGAGGCTTATCAAACATATTTTCAATAATTTGCCCTATTCAGAGTACGCTGTCAAAGTACTGTTTAATTTCCTTGGAGACCGTTATGAGGTTCAATTCGAAATATATTATTAAAAAAAAAAATTATGACAAATTTATGTTCTTGTACTCTTGTTGTGGCATCACAAATTTTAAAGTCATTATAGTTTTATTTTTTCTGAATTAATAATTATTTAATTTTAAAAAATCATAAAATAATGGTTAAAAAATCTTAAATATCGATATTAAAAAAAAAATATACGATTAAAAGTACCAAGTTAATGTTTAACGAGCTCAGCATCGATGTCGATCTCTTCAATGCCGGCATTGCAATGTTTAGACGAGCGATGACGAATGAGCACTTCGACTTTGTAGACTGACCTCATCATCATAATCATCAGCCTGTGTCTCTCCACTGCTGGATATAGGCCTCCCCCAAGGCTGCACGCGGTCTTTTGCAACCCTCATCCAACCCCCACCAGCGACCCTCTTTAGGTCATCCGTCCATCTGGCGGAGGGTCGTCCCACTCTGCATCGTGGTCTCCACTTCAGAACCCGTTTGCCCCATCGGTCGTCGGTTCTGCGGCAGATGTGTCCGGCCCATTGCCACTTCAGCTTGCTAATTTTGAATGCTATGTCATTAACTTTGGTTCTCTGACGAATTTCAACGTTTCGAATTCTATCCATTAGAGAAATACCAAGCATAGCTAGCTCTCTCCATAGCTCGTTGAGCGACCTTGAATTTGTGAAGCAGACCCACTGTCAGTGTCCACGTCTCTGCTCCGTACGACATTACGGGGAGGACGCACTGGTTGAAGACTTTTGTCTTCAAATACTGTAGTATGGACGATGAGAGGATATGTCGAAGTTTCCCGAATGCCTATTGACTGACTTATTGTTTCTTATTTGTTATTTTTGTTTTCTTTTCTGCTGTTGTGTCTATTTATCATGTATTTTTATTATTTTATCGTATCTATTGTTTTTGTCTTTATTTTTATTTTATTTTTGTTCCTGTATTCGTACTTTGCTTTTCAAAACATTTTCTTGCATGCTTTCTATTGTATCTATCTGTGAATTCTTGTAATCGGGTTTATAGTTTTGTTATCTTTCCTATATTTGTATTGTAGCTGTATTTTTTTCTAAATTAAATAAATAAGTACACTGGCTGCATTCCCATGTTGCACTGCTACATTTTTTTTTGTATTAAATAATATTTAGGCCGACTATCTCCAGCAACTTTTTCCCAGTATTAGTTAGTTCTATTCATTTGGAACTTTAATATTTATTGTGTTTTAATTTAGCCTTTTCGGCAAGAGAGCCTAAACAAATGCTCGTAGTCTCAATATGTGTTGCAACTATAGTACCGACACAAGTCGCATCCCAGACCAATGACATGCTATTAGACCAAGGAATTAACGTTATACTATCTGGACGTTATTATTTTTTTATACTGCTCAGTAGACATGTGAAACTGCGCCCAAGGTAAGCGGAAGGTACAAATATAGGGAGCATGACAGACAATAGTTCCAACAACTATGCCGGCTTAAAAAATGAGATAAGAAAGAGAAAATATACAATATTTAATTATTTAAACAACAAAACAGAGGCGGTATGAAACATGTAAAATAATATTCAGTCAGGCATTTTGATGAAATTAATATCTTAATTAAAAATCTTGTTATTTGCTCTAAAAGGTACTCGTCTCATTGACTGACATGTCAGGATCCGTTTAGCACAATATAATGAACGACATCAGCAATCCGCTATTGAACAGTTCTGACAGCTTCAAGTCATCTATTGCGCCTTCAGTCATAAGGGCTGGACACACCGCCATCAGTGGTCTCTGCAATGCGGTGCATAAAAAACTTCAATTCGGACCGCAACAGTCAAAGTTAACGCCCGTTCTAGGCGCAGTTTTTTTGCTTTTCAATAAGCCGGATAAACGAGTTTGCCTCAACAGAAAATACAATTGTATAAACGAGCCTTTCACATCATGTCTACAATGACGACACGCTCTGTTGTGCGACTTCATCACGGCCCCTAGAACACCGAGTTCTAGAACTTCACTGTTGGAGATTGGCCTTTGATATTTTTTTGGATAATTTGGCCTACACTTACCACATTGGCCGACTGGTCTGATGTATTTTTTTTAATGAAAATTTATTACGAATCCATAAGTTTATTGTAGTTTACTCACTCACTGAGAGTAGGGAACAGTGGTGTTGTAAATCTACCAAGCTCTTTTTGTGCGTTTTGTACAAGGTCAAATAAACTGCATGCGCCGTGGATACCCGTGGATAAAAGATAACTAAACCGCTCGCGGTGTGGGCACGTATGACTCAGAACCGTAGAACTTAGAACGCTGTTATACCAGTAACGGCGAACAGCACCAAAAGTGCATGAATTACCAGCGGATGATCCCCAACCCAGACTCATTAATAATAATAATATTTTTTTATTTCGATACTAAAACTATATTATCATTAGACATTCGGGCCTGGACTTAGCTCTTAGCTAAAACGTTGAAACATACTTTTGAAAGGTTGCGAATCATAGTGTAAACTTCCACAATGGTCACCTCTATTAAACGCTTGTCGACAATCGTATCAAAAACGTTTAACACAGACCGATTGTTATACAAGTCAATGTACCTGGTCCCTATTTTATTTTAATATAAGTACTTATAATATATGGAATATTATTTATATAAAACAACGTCGTATCAGGCAAAATATTCAAAGAAAAATGGACGCCCGGCCGTCGATCTGTATTAATAATGCTTTCATTTTCTTCAAATTCTGATTTTTTCATCTTATTTTACCAGGTATTTTAGTGTTTTATCGGTACTTGAAAAGAAGTTTGTTTAAACCTTAAGTAACCTAACCTTACCTACTAAGTCTAACCAGATGTAACTTTTAACACGGCATTAACAGACTCATCCAGTTTTCGTTTGGTAGAGAAAGAAGCAAAATAAATGGGTTTTAGTAAAAAAGTGTTAACACCTTTGATTAAATCAAAAGGAGAAGATACAGCACAAGACATGGTAGTTGAACATGATTTTTGTCTTGTCCAAGTTCAATCCGAGACCAACCCGCTGGAACGCCACGTTTAAGCCGTTCAGAATTCCGCTAAGATCCTTCAGCGAGCTAGCCATTATGTCAATGTCATCCACAAACCGGAGGTGTGAGATGTATGCTCCATTGACATTAATGCCGCAGTTTCTCCAGTCTAGCTTTTTGAAAACATTAATTTAGTAAGTGCATATATTTCGCTAGAAATCCTCTAGCTCTAACATCCACTGCTTAAAGCTGATTCTTGGACCTGCTCCTAATCATTTCTTCAGTGAGATCATAAAATTTCGACCTCATGTTGTGGCTTTTGAAGACAAATTTCTAAGCATTCCATGGATTCACCGTGCGGGTGCCGGGTCCATCGTGTTTGGGTAGGAGAAGAGAAGAATGGTGTCTCGGGCTTGCGACCGACAATAGGCTGGTTTAAGAAAAGGAGGCCTATTTTTTTATTGCGCGATAATACGCTCACCATCCACCATTCTACTCCTCTCCCTACCCAACCAAATACTGTATGATTCCGTTAATGCCGTCTTGGAAGCTCGTTCCGTAAATGTATTGACGGCAGACCTACGTTAGCGTTACATCTACGTAATTTCAAGATCATTGTACCAAGTCGACTTTCTCAGGAAGCGTGTATTTATTGGAAAATCTTTATGTTATTATTCAGCGTGGAAGAATTCCGCGCGCTAATACCCGTCCAATGTACATTTATTGAACTTTTTATTGAAAAATACCAACCTACTTCACTGACTGACATACGTTAAGGAATTTGACTTTTTTTCCAAGTATGCTCGTTCCTCTTACATGAGAATTATTTTATTTAATCTTAGCTACACATCACTATCACCACATATTATAAAACAAAATCCTCCGCCGCGTCTGTCGCTTCACCAATTTTCATGCTGTTTTTACCAATAGATAAAGTGGTTCTCGGGGAAGATTTTGGTATATAATTTGTTAAGTTTTTGTATACATTAACAACAGATATTGCAGTTGCAACAAATATTGCAGTTGTCGGAAAAAAAGCCGTCTGGGGGCTTTCAACGAAAATGCTGCCTAAACCCTTTGAGATATAACAAAATGATGTATGGTGGAATTGTATATCTTATATAGGTCTACAGAAAAGACTGCGATGGCATATGTCTATCTCTTAAGCATAACATACTATATCCATTTTAATACTTAATAATTGGGAAATTATAAAGCCAATTGAAAGCTATTTACACAAATAAGGTAATAATTCTTATCATTTTAAATACGTTAATTGGCTTAAGCATTTCTGTTTCTATTTCCACAATCTGTGGAACAACCTACCTATTAACATAAGACAAGCATCTACCAGATCTTCTTTAAATATTTAGTTTCGACATTTTCTAAATAGCTTCTAACAAAATTTGTATGGTGTATACGACAATGTATGTTTTTGTATAATGTTGTTCATTATTAGTATATTGATAGAGAAAAAGACACATTTCGTAGCATTCCATAGATGCCTCGTATGTGGGTAAGAGATAAGAAGAATGGTGTACAAAGAACACATCATTTTTTATTTTATTGCGCAAAAACCCTCACCATCCACTGTTCTACTTACGAGTATCTCCCTACCAAATCAAGTTAGTGGTGATAAGATTTTGCATGAACTCCTCTCGCACCAACTTCCACTGCGTAAAGCTAAGTCTTAAAACCATTCCTGATCATTTCTGTGAGATTATAATATCTGTTCGACTTCATGTTGTGGTCTTTTGTAATATTTGATCTCCACGGAACGGTCATCACCATCATCATCAGCCTATGTCTCTCCACTGGTGGATGTAGGCCTCCCCCAAGGCTCGCCATTTCACACAATCTTTTGCCACCCTCATCCAGCCTTCACCAGCGACCTTTTTCAGGTCATCCGTCCATCTTGCGGGGGTCCTCTCACTTTGCGTTTTCCTTTACGTGGTCTCCACTCCAGAACTCGTCTACTCTATCGGTCATCGGTTTTGCGACAGACATGTCCGGCCCATTGCCACTTCAACTTACTAATTTTGAAGGCTATGTCGGTAACTTTGGTTTTCTGACGGATATCTACGTTTCGGACTCTATCCATTAGAGAAATACCGAGCATAGCTCTCTCCATAGCTGAGCGACCTTAAACTTGTGGACCAGACCCACTGTCAGTGTCCACGTTTCTGCTCCATACGACAATACTGGAAGAACGCATTGGTTGAAAACTTTCGTTTTCAAACACTGTGGTATGTTTGATAGCAGGATGTGGCGTAACTTCCCGGATGATACGGAACGGTAAGTTCAATAATAATAACTTTTTTCAGTTTTATTTATATAATGCATTTACAGTTGTTCAAATTAGTCTCTAAAGTTTGGCTATCAGAAAATATCTTCAAGCATTCATTCCGCCTTTTTTACTTTATGCATTAAGTATTAAAATAAATTATGTGTGGAATGATGGTTCATGTTAGGTATCATTATTTCAAACAAGTTTTTGTTTATCTTTGGCTAACGTGAATATTACGAACCCACGGTGACTATGTAAATTATTCTTTTAGCTTCGCAAAGCTGAAAATCTGGTATGTGCGTGAAATATTTGCTACGTCATAGAAGTACCTACTTAGAGGTATTATATACATATCGACGCGCCATTGAATACAGTAAGTACTTTTTTTACAGTTTCAAATAAATCGAGCGTGAATGTTAAAAAAGTGTAAATCATGTAGTTTGTTAGGTTGAGGTTCGGAACATTTGAGGATGACTCAATTTTAAATGGTTCCCGACTGTTAATGTATAAAAAAAAATCATATAATAATTTATTCGAAGTTAATTACAGTACATTAAATATAAATTAAAAGCTACCTAAATAATAAAATTCAAAATAAACTAAACTATAAATAAAAAATGTCCTCTAGAGACGTCCCATCCGAGATAGTCCCAAGGAGACAACATTTCCCCTCTGTATAGCGAGGCTAATACGTTGGCAGAAATAATTGCCAGCCTTCCTGTCTCCAGACCTTTCTGTCATGTAATAAAATATATAAAATTATTTCAATTGCGTGTGTTATGGCAATTATTTCTGCCATCGCATTAGCTTGGCTATACAGAGGGGTAATGCCAGTCTTCTGGGGACTTCGTCTCTAGAGAACATTTTCTACTCATAGTTTATTTTTTATTAGGTTTAGTTTATATGTATTTTAATATACTTTTAAGTAGTTTTAATTATTTATACTTTTTAGTCCAATGAATAAATTACAATTTACAAAAACGTAACGTAACCTAACTCTTGGGCTTATTTTTTTTTCTTTTTAGCGTTTATTTAATTAAGAAATTTGGGTTTTTTCACGTCGTCACCACGCCCTACCATAGTGCGGTAACAGCACTTTAACCCTTTAATTATTTGCTAAACTGCTGGTATTCTACTAACGACTTCCTCTTTGGACCGCTTTGCTGCTTAGTCTACTACAAGCAAGAGTAGAAGTATTAAAAATAATTTAAATGATGATGTGCCTATAGTAACACCAAACAATACTGTATTAGGGCGGCGAACGAGTTCCTTCACTCCGTAGCCACGACTCAGGCTTAGCTGTTAGGGCACTCAGGGCCAACAGTGAAAGAGAGACGGTTTGCGACCTTCCACGGTGGCCCTTCAGGCTGGAGTCGTATAGTCAGGCGATTTTGCGATCTCCGTATTTAAAAAAAGTGGGGACCTAAGTCGCCATATCTCCAATCTTTCAAAGAGATTGAGTTTAACTGACTACGTAGTTTAAAATATCCGTCCCGTTAGCTAACTGATATGTAGAGACGGCTAGATTAGTCTACTTTATCTGTTTTCATAGTATACTTTCATACGGTCCATATTTTTATTACAAAAAAGATCCAAGTGCTCAATCTATAAATTAGAAAGTCGCGTTTCTCTTGGAGAAATATTTATAAAAATTAATATTGTTACCTTAGATGATGATCAAGATGGAACTATGGAAGCATAGTTTCTGGAGAATTTCACCTACACTTTTATGACAATTTATTAACGATTCCACAGTTGGCATTAGTGGAACCGGGACCGACAGCTGAACGTGCTCTCCGAGGCACGGGAACGGTGGTGTTATAAATATGTGACATACGTAAGAAAAGTGTATTTTTCATTGGTACTTGCCGGGGGTTAGACCTTTGTAAGATTTTAATAAAGCGTTCTTACAACCAAGCCACCACCGCTAATATGATTTAATGATAATGACTCAATGAGTTTTATTTATTTATTTATTTAAACTTAATTGCACAAAGTACAAAGGCGGACCTAATGCCGCTAGATATTATATGACGGCCAAACCTTCGGGACAACGAGAGCAGTAAGTACATAAGGTAGACGCAATACTAAATAAACTTAATATATACATATATTAATATATACATACTAATACATACATATAACCTACATACATAAAATAGCATGCAATCTAGGTATGACTCGATGTCAGCACCATATACCTAAAGTACATTAAGGGGTACTTATGTCCAAGGAATTTATATAATGTTCGACTCCAGGTGTTCCTGAAGCATTAGCGAAAGTGATGTTTTTATCCTACGTGTGAGCCTGTCACAACTTTCAGGCTCTACTGCAATATACTGGAGGTATCCAAATTGCAACTTCATCATCAGCCTGTATCTCTCCACTGCTGGATGTAGGCATCCCCCAAGGCTTGCCACTTAACGCGATCTTTCGCTACCCTCATCCAACCCCCATCAGCGACCTTCTTTAGGTCATCTGTCCATCTGGCGGGGGGTCGTCCCACTCTGCGTCTTCCCGTACGTGGTCTCCACACTAGAACCCGTTTGCCTTATCGTTCGTCGGTTCTGCGGCAGATGTGTCCGCCCCATTGCCACTTTAAAAGCTATGTCAGTAAATTTCGTTCTCTGACGAATATCAACGTTTCGAATTCTATCCATTAGAGATATACCAAGCATAGCTCTTTTCATGGCTCGCTGAGCGACCTTGAATTTATGGACCGGACCCGCTGTTAGTGTCCACGTCTCTGCTCCGTACGACATTACCGGGAGGACGCACTGGTTAAAGATCTTCGTCTTTAGACACTGTGGTATAGACGATGAGAGGATGTGCCGGAGTTTCCCGAATGCCGCCCATCCTAGCTGAATGAGTCTGTCGGCTTCTTTGCTGAAGTTGGCTGCTCCTAATTGGAAAGTCTGCCCGAGGTAGACGTAATTTTGCAAAACTTCGAGAGTAGCGTATCCTACGGAGATTGGCCTCGGCTTGACTTTCGTCTTGCCCAAGTTCATTCCGAGACCAACTCACTGGGAAGCTACGTTTAAGCCGTTCAACATTCCGCTAAGATCCTTGAGCGAACTGGCCATAATAACTATGTCATCCGCAAATCGGAGGTGTGAGATGAATTCTCCATTGATGTTTATGGCGCAGTAATTCCAGTCTAGCAATAATTGCAACTTATTCAAAGCCTACTTGAAGTAATGTATTTCCCTCAAGTTCCCGGTCAGCCGACAAACATTCATTCTGTATATTCTTATTTTTATTCTTTACGTACCGTCATACATTCCCACCGGAATTCGGCTAAGTCTAAGGTTACAAACACAAGTACAACACATTTGTCCTACCTGGAGAGTGCTATAAGGCAAGGAACAGAACTGCAGGTTAAAGCAGTGTCAAAGGAAATATAACAAAAGCAAAATAAAATCAAAAAGAAACATTAATATTTAAATAAAACAAAATTATACGGCTGTAAAATGGCCTTGTCAAAAAAAAAAAAATAATAATAATAAATATGTCAAAAAATAATAATAATATATATATATATATATATATATAAAGCTAATTACTAAAATAATTAAAGCAGCTGTAAAGAGGCCTTGTCAATATCCTATACTAAGGTTAAAAAATAAATATTAATAAATTATTAATTTAACAGCTGCAAATGAGCTTTGTCAAGAATATATTTCAATTTTATTATTATAATATGTGACATTTAAATAATTACTGCTGTAAATGGGCATGTCAAATATTATTTCTAGGTACATAATATATGTAGTATACATACACAAATGAATACTGAAGTAGGTTGTATTACCGTACACGGAAATTGTGGTGAAATAAAACGTCATCAAAGTGTATCCTCCGTGAGACCGACTCTCTGACGATCGCAGTTTGCATTCGCTTAGACCGCACTGCACAAATGTATGGCACGTATTTTGCTAAATCACGTACCACATGCTCTTTGACTGGTTTTCTTTCGCTAAAATTGGTCGGACTTCAGTTTTGGTCATATCTCGTATTTAAACGATTTATGTGTGCAGCATCCTAGAATATGCATATAAATTAAATTTGTTTATTTTTGCAAGTAAGCATAGGACAAAAAATATATATATTTTGCAGTTTTACACGTCAATTCTTTACAATATTGATATAATACAATATATTTTTATAGTACATATTGGAGTATCTGGAACATGATATATATACATGATAACCATCAAGAGAAACAATAAAATAACAAAAAAGACAAAATTATAAATACAAAATAACGCTCAAAAAGCTGCTGTAAATAGGAATTTTCACACTGTAAGCTAAGACAGACACAATTATAAAAATATACATGTCAGGATAATAGCTGCTGTAAAGAGGCATTGTCATACTATAAGCTAAAACATACAATTATAAAAAAGGTTACTTTAAATCATAACTGCTGTATAAAGGCATTGTCATATATAGCTGTCATATAAAGCTTGGACATGCAATTATAAAAATTATGGAATCCCAGATACACTTCGCGAATTGTTTGATTCAAAAGCATTTTCTTACATACATACAGTATAGTTTTATACAGGGTTATGACACTAACTATGGGCAACGCTGTAAAAGGCATCATCTATTGCCACTGGAAGTCCGCCGTAGCATTGCGGATATAACTTATTAGTGTTGTGCGAGAGGCTATTGACTGACTGAGCTCTTGGGTAAAATATCCTTGCGCGTACTCACGAGGACTGTGAGGCGACCTGCAATCCTGCTCAACCCAGAATGCAGTACTAATTATTAATGCAATACGTTTTTCAATAGGGCGGGAAAAATGGTCAATGAGCTCAGTGTCCATATCGATCTCTTTGATGCTAGTACGACGATGATTAGACGGACGAGGACAAGTGAGCACTTTGGGGCATTAGAATAATTGTATGAGCTCAGTCCCGATCTTTACAATATTTTTACAGCGATGATTAGACGGACGATGACGAGTGAGCACTTGTTAAACCCTCCCAATTAAGCGTACCAGACGAGGTCGGACATATACCATGTATGCACAACTTGGTGCTTAGGGCCAGTGTGGGCAAACACTGGACGAAATTTGGCTCGGGCTAAACGTGCAATGTTCACGGTGACATTCACTGTGGTCGCACATTTAATAAGATATAAAACTATATATATGGGTGCGTAGGTAGTATAATTTACATTATATGAAAGTAAAGTAGCGGTCGCAGTGATACTAGTATATGCTTTTTGATATAACAATTAGTAAAATACAGAATGAGATTCTGTAAACGACCACTTCAATTGACTTAGTATCAAGAACCGGTTAGTTAAATAAAATTCAACAAAATGGTATAAATACAATTAAATGCCATATTTAAGTATAACTATACGTATTACATTAATCTTGTAGGTACAGATACAAACTTTATTAAAATCGGTGTTTATAAAGGCGAATCTAACCGGCATAGGCTCGGTTGTAAAAACGCTTCCTTTAAATCCTACAAATGTCGGTTCAAACCTATATATGTTTTCACATATAGGATATATATATAATATATATATATATATATTTATTTAAATATATATAATATAAATTTAACTGCCTCCGTGGTCTAGCGGTTAAATCCGTGGATTTAGACATGGAGGTACCGGGTTCGATTCCTGGTCGGGACACAAAAATATTTATTAATGTAAATAAATGCATTTAATAATTATTTAATTTATTTGTAATATTTCTCGAGTTTGGTACGCTGGAGACATCGACGAGCTTGCCACTTGTCATGATTGGCCTATAGTAAAGTTGGCTAAATGTGAATCCGCTTATTTATAAGCGTGGTTTCTGACCACCCCGAAAGGGAAACGGTCGTGATGATACTTTACTTTTTTTTTACTTTATATTTATTTAATTGTATATTACAGATTCTAAGTCTAAACGATATTTATAACATTTTTCAAACACAATAATAATTTATATTGATTAGATGTGCGAATTAAAATGGCCCCAAGTACTTTAGGACCCTTTTTTTTCTTTCCACATCCGTTGATGCGAAAACATCGGAATTGCACGTTGAACGTGCCCCCGTACTCTGGAGTGTGTACGAGCATTCTCCTCGGCAAATAGTTAATGGCCCCGCGCGTGCAGGTATATTTTGAGTAATATTAATAATAATAATTAGCGAGGAAGGTCGCTGGTGGGAGATGGATGGCAATAGATCGTGTAAAATGGCGAGCCTAGGGGGATGCCTATATACAGCATTGGAGAGACACAGGCTGATGATGATGATGATGATGAATTAATATGTTATTTAATGGTATTAAACATGTCTACCAAATTTTAACAAAATCGGTTCAGTAGATATGTACATATTATTTATTTAGGTACCTAAGTATGTATTAATTTATATATGTCATTATATTATCTAATTAAGCCTGAAATTGCACCTAGCTTTTATTCTTTGATTACTTTTGTTGTAAAAAATTAAATATGTAATGATATTTAAATAAATAAAATACTTACACAAACACAAATACAGACAAAGCTTCTATTACATTTAATATTATTATGGATAGTCCCCAGCTGTGGATGGCGTCACACTTAGTTTGGCCAGTACTTGTATGTAAGTCAATTCCGTTAAGCAAATGTTTTGGAAGTGGGCCAAAAGTTTTCATATAAAAGACATCTGCGATAGTCACTAGTTACTAATAAAAAATAATGTTTATTTAATAAAGTACCATAATAAACGTTTTCCGAATAATCTCAACTTTGCTCAGTCCCTAAACTTGTTTAACGCGATCGGGGGCTTTAAAATATCTAATGGAAGTTACTTGAGACATAAAACTCATTTGATGTTTCTTCATTACAGTTATAGAATTTCTGCCATTGTCTCTACCTACCTCGCAAGGCATCGGACGTGAAGATATGTATGTATGTATTAATGATTATTATGATATAAACCAGTAGCCCTATTCTGTTACATGGTCGCTATTAATAATTGTGATAAATAAAATACATATTATTTCTTGTTGAGTCTATTTATTTAACTGACATTTCTTGCCCACGTCAAGACAGACAATTACATTTTTATAATATACGACTTCTCCCTTTTTCAGTATTATGTACAATAAATATTTAAATTATTATATACCTAATTACATTAAATAATTTTTCAAACATAAACAAAACTTAAGCATAAATCCCTATGCCTTTCCTCTCTTTAAAAAATAAATATATGTCGCAGAATCAACACAGAGACACCATATTATTAGTATCGTTATTGATTTTTGTTAATTTAGAATAACGCCATCTATCATCGTTTATCGGAAACGTCAAGCAGTGTGCTTGGGTGAGGTCGATACAGGGCGTGGCAGGTAATTTTGACAGCTGTCAGTTGTCAGTGTTAGACGCATTTGACTGGAGAGACGGCACTTTCGAGTGAGACACGGGGGCGAGAGGTCGGTCTGCCAACCTGTATCGAACTTACCGCGTTTTCGTTTTATAATCCGTGTGCATCGGGTAAATCACATAAGATTTTGTCAATGTGTTAATAGTAGTGAATAGATAGACATTCGTAATCAGTGTTGAGACTATTATTTCGTACATCATGTCGAACTTAGATTCGGATAGCGAGGTACCCCGAATGAGTGAATCACCTTCGTTATCAGAATTGGGACGCAACTCAAACGCCCCACGTGGTGTAAGTGACAGTGCTGGCCAGGAAAAGTGTAAAGACAAAGCGTGCGCGTTTGAATGTGAAGAAAAGTGGCGTTTTCTGTTAGAGCAGCAAAACAAAAACTTTATGGCTATCGTGCAAGCAATGAAAACACCTTTTGCGAGTATGGATGTTCGCCTACCAGAATTTGACCCTGAAAAACGGAATGTCGACCCGCGTGCTTGGCTGGTAACTGCAGACATGTGTGTTATCGATCCAAATAGTCAAGGTGCATCGCTGATGATTGCCTTGAGCCGTGCACTCAAGGGAGAAGCTTCGTCATGGCTGTCGTCCATATCTTACCCTGGGATGAAATGGGGAGATTTCAAGGAGCTGTTTATAGCCAGGTATGATTGTCCAGAGACTACCGCTTCTTTTCTCATCAATCTGCATGGAAATAAACCGAAGGAAGATGAGTGCTTGGCCGCATATGCAGCTACACTCATGACGACCATTATGTCGAAATGGAACGGGCTCACAACCGAGCAGATTGCCATCGCGACGGTGCTAGCTCATATAGCAAAGAACGATCCGCGAGTGCAGCGATTGTCCTTTACTACGGACATCAAAACCCGCAACGATCTACAACGGGAACTGAAGGCCGTTTCGTTCCTGAAGAGGAGCGCCACCCCGTCTGGTGGTGATCAACGTGAAGGTCCTGACGCGAAGAAGAACCGTCCCAATTGGCCCTATGCTGGACCCAAATGTTTCAACTGTGGGAAACCAGGACACAGATCGATGCAATGTCACCTAAAAAGAGACTCGAAGGCACGTGAAGAGCAATTAAGATCTATAGCGTCTAGCAGTGGCAAGAGCAACCAGGCAACAGGGAAAGCCGACTGGATCACTTGCTTCAATTGTCGAGAACAAGGTCACTACGCATCCAGCTGCCCTAAGAGGAACTCCAAGGAGACAAGCAGCAGCTCGGCGGTTGATCCTTTCAGGGAAAAGCGAGTTGATGTGTGCCTTGTGGACGCACCTGCTGGATCCTTACGGCATTCTGGTGAGCAATTTGATTTTTATTATGACTCTGGTGCTGAATGTTCACTTGTTAGAGAATTTGTATCCTGTAAATTTAGCGGTAAACGACTTAACGAAAATGTGACATTGACTGGTATCGGACAGACTTCTGTAAGGTCAACTGTACAAATTTTGACCACTGTTGAGATTGATGGAATTAATTTTGACATTCTTTTTCACGTCCTACCCGACAATTATTTGCGACATGAAATCATGATTGGACGCGAAGTTTTATCAATTGGTTTAGTAGTTCATATGTCGTCAGATAAAATACGATTTGAGAAAATACGGACAATTCAGACATGTGACGTGATTGTTGACAGTAAATTTGACTTTGACACGATAGACACTGACATCCCCTCTGAAAGAAGAACTGAACTGCTAGATATTTTGTTATCTTTCAAACACGCTTTTATTTCTGGTGTCCCTACAACCCCTGCGGACACTGAACCTATGCAAATTCGCCTTATAGACCCCCATAAAACTGTCAATCGACGCCCTTATAGGTTGAGTCCAGAGGAACGACAGGTCGTACGAGGTAAAATTGATGAATTGCTTAAGGCTAATATAATTCGCTGTAGTTCATCACCGTTTGCGAGTCCTATCCTTCTTGTTAAAAAGAGGGATGGTACTGATAGAATGTGTGTGGACTACCGCGAACTAAATGATAACACAGTACCTGACCGCTTCCCACTACCGCTTATCTCTGACCAAATAGCTAGGTTGCATGGAGGCCATTTCTTTACAATTTTAGATTTGGCATCTGGGTTTCACCAAGTCCGCATTTCAAATGAGTCTGTAGAGCGGACAGCTTTTGTGACACCCGATGGGCAATTTGAATATTTAACCATGCCATTTGGACTTCGAAACGCCCCTTCGGTGTTCCAGCGAGCTCTCATTCACGCACTTGGGGATTTGGTGAATACTTACGTTGTGGTCTATATGGATGACGTGCTCATCGTTGCAGAAAACGTCGACGAGGGACTTGAGCGACTTCAGGTAGTACTTAGGGTCCTTTCTGAGAAAGGGTTTTCTCTTAATCATAAAAAGTGTGCCTTCCTAAAACAAAAGGTAGAGTACCTCGGGTTTGAAGTCAGTCAAGGGCAGATACGGCCAAATCCTCGCAAGGTTAGTTGTTTGACCTCGCTACCGCCACCCCAGACGGTGACGCAATTGCGCCAATTTATTGGTTTAGCGTCATATTTTCGACAGTTCATAGCAAAGTTTTCTCAGATTATAGCCCCGCTATATGCCTTGACCTCCGGCAATGGTCGGATCGAATGGAAATCCGAGTATGAAACCATAAGACAGCAGGTAATTTCTATTCTAACTAGCGAGCCGGTATTATCGATTTATGATCCAGCTCTAAGAACGGAGTTGCATACGGACGCGAGCGCTGTTGGATATGGAGCAGTTCTTATTCAGCCAAAAGAAGGTAAATCATATGCTATCGCTTATTTCAGCAAGCGCACAACTGCTGCAGAGTCCAAGTATCACTCGTACGAGTTAGAAACTCTAGCTGTTGTCAACAATGTTCATGAAGGTTTGATGCATTTGGGATGGGAGAAGACCTTAGAAAAGGTTTACGAACTTTATTGGTTTGACAAAATGACGAGATTTGTGAGAAAGTTCGTAGACAGTTGTGCCACGTGCAAAATTTCTAAGTCACACTCCGGAAAATTACAGGCAGAAATGCATCCCATTCCTAAGGTAGCTATACCCTGGCACACCATACATATTGACGCCACGGGAAAACTAAGCGGCAAGAATGACCGAAAGGAATACGTGTTTGTACTCATAGACGCCTTCACTAAGTACGTAGTACTTCATCATACGCTTAACATTGACACTGCTAGTAGTATTAAGGCTTTAAAATCTAGTGTTTCACTATTTGGTGCGCCCAACCGCGTGATTGCTGATCAAGGTAGGTGCTTTGCCAGTAAAGATTTTAAGGACTATTGCGAGTCTGTTAACATTAAGCTCCATCTAATAGCAACAGGTAGTTCGAGGGCCAACGGCCAAGTAGAGCGCGTCATGAGCACATTGAAGAACATGCTTACTGCCATAGAAACAGGTAGTCGTTCGTGGCAGGATGCTCTGCCCGATGAATCGGGTTACGCAAGCTAGCCCATTGGAACTTCTCATTGGGAAGGTTGCGAGGCCTTTAGATGTCTTATCAATGGTTGATGATGACCCTGAAATTGACATCGAACAAGTCAGGTTACAGGCTGTGGAGAATATGGAGAAAGGCTCAGCTTACGATAAGGTACGTTTTGACTCTACCAAAGCTACACTAAAACCGTTTACTATTGGAGACTTTGTATTACTGCAGAACGAGGAACGAAATCAAACAAAGCTCGATCCTAAATACAAAGGGCCTTTCAAAGTTATTGAGGTACTAGAAGGAGACCGGTACGTACTTAAAGCTCTCAACTCGAATCGGACATACAAGTATAGTATCGAAAGATGCCTGACAGCGACAATTTTGACGACTTTAACGCCGACTCTGACCCTGACTCTAGCAAGACTGACGAGACGAGACTCTCTAATGACGAAGATGTTAGACCTTAAGCTAGGGGAAATGATACAAATGTAGTATGCAAGTGACTCAGATTGCGAACAGCATTCCAATGCTGTTCGTGGTAGCACGCCTAAGTTGGCGGTTGGTGGCCTAGCATGGCGATGTAGGTAATCGCCAAAGGTGCCAATGTATTGGCATGAGGTTGGGTACCGGATGGAGGTCCCATAGTTGCCGGATGGAGGCAATGCGATGTATTGAATTCGGGTACTGGATGGAGGTCCCGCTAATTTGCCGGATGGAGGCAATGTGTTGTATGTAACGAAGTTGGTTAACGAACAGAGCATTGCATACTAGATTTGGTAGGAAGGTTTCATAAACTGGTCCGAAATTTGAGTATTCTTGAAGAGTGATGATTCCAATGTTGAGATTTTCTTTATAAGATAAGAATGTGAATCACAATAAAATCGTGTTGTTTCAATTGTGTGATTTTATTCTCCGACGTCTTGTTCAGGGAGGCCGAGCAGGGGACGTTTTACTTTCCATAAACTCTTGTTTCAGATGCCTCACACGAGGACGTGTGAATTGTCAAGATGGCCGTGTCGCAGAATCAACACAGAGACACCATATTATTAGTATCGTTATTGATTTTTGTTAATTTAGAATAACGCCATCTATCATCGTTTATCGGAAACGTCAAGCAGTGTGCTTGGGTGAGGTCGATACAGGGCGTGGCAGGTAATTTTGACAGCTGTCAGTTGTCAGTGTTAGACGCATTTGACTGGAGAGACGGCACTTTCGAGTGAGACACGGGGGCGAGAGGTCGGTCTGCCAACCTGTATCGAACTTACCGCGTTTTCGTTTTATAATCCGTGTGCATCGGGTAAATCACATAAGATTTTGTCAATGTGTTAATAGTAGTGAATAGATAGACATTCGTAATCAGTGTTGAGACTATTATTTCGTACATCATGTCGAACTTAGATTCGGATAGCGAGGTACCCCGAATGAGTGAATCACCTTCGTTATATATATTGACAATTACATTTCGATATGTCAAAACAATATTATCATAACAAACTAAAAAATATATTCCAAGAAAACTTAAATTATGTTAAAACTATTTATCAAAACTAAACATTTATGAATTATATCTATTTGTCAGTATATAAACTCTTCCATTGTAACGTTTACTTTTGGTGAAAAATATAGTTCAAATTTATCAATTAATGCTGAAAGTGTAACTGTATCTATATCTACTTTAAAGGAATGAAATATATGTAAGCAATTTGTGCCTATATTGTGTAGGAAAATTGCAACCTTTCGTTGGTCTGATTCTTGCTCTAACCCAGAAGCACGAAGATAAATCATAAAGGACGTCTTCCATTCCTTCCATATTACTGATAAATTATTACAATTAATATTTAGGGGTTCAATTTTACCCACATTTCCTCCAGATCTACTCGTACTCGGTTGAGAACATAATCCTTCACCACTATTCATTTTATTCTTGTGTAGATTTTAATTATTAGTGTTTTATAATTATCTTACTTTATATGTATATTTTAATGCTCTTTACCGCTGCCACCATATTAATAATTGTGATAAATAAAATACATATTATTTCTTGTTGAGTCTATTTATTTAACTGACATTTCTTGCCCACGTCAAGACAGACAATTACATTTTTTTAATATACGACAGTCGCAAACGTTATTAGTGGATTTCGTTATTTACGTCAGATCTTGCGTCATAATCTAATCTGTACATATCTTGACTTCACTTTACGGCATTCTTTACAATCCCCAAACTCATTCATACCTTAAGACTCGTTTCCAGTTCCTTGGAGACAGTCATAATCTTCCCCTTCGCTCTGCTAACAATCTAATAACAATCAGCTCAAACTCCCTACCCATTCGTCCAGCAGATATTCTGATTCTTTCACAGTGTCCGCTGCTCGTGAGAGGAACAAACTACCTCTGGTTATCAGACGGCCGCCGTCTATTAATATATTTAAACATCTAATCGCTCACTTTCTCAACAAACAACTTAGCTCTTCTTAGTACCTACATCTATTATACTATTTTTAATGTGTGTGAATAGTTCTATAGTTACCAATTTTTGTATATATATATATATTATTTAAGACTTCTTAATTTTCTTTTTACATACAGAAATACACCTCATACAACTACTGGAAAATCACCAGCACAAATAATTTTTGGACATCAGCTACCGACTATTTTGGATAATGTTCGACCTAACATTAAAAGAAATTTAAAATACAGACATGTTAAAGCAAATATAGAAAATGACGAAACAATACCCATTTTTCGAACTAATGACAAAGTTTATATCCGAACACGTTTGGATAAGACATGGAAGCCTGCAACCATTTTGGAACGCCTAACAGATACTCATATAAGGTTAGAGGAATAGATGGTGTACTAAGACGTCGTCATGCTGATCATATTCGTACAGAAGTAGGATTCGATGACGGGGAAAAGGAAGAAATAGATATCGGAAGAAAAAATAATTATTCACCACATACGAGTATTCCGATCCATGTAATACTGATATGAGTGAAACTAGTACTAGTACTGAACGTCCTATCTTATTTAGTGAAGTAAGTCATGCTGAACTATCTGACGATAATTTGCCAGTTCGATCTGCACCGTTAGACTTTCCTGGAGATATATTAAGACGTAGCGCTCGAAACCGTATACCTCCAAAACGTCTTATTGAAGAATGTTAAATCTTATGATCGGAGGAATGTAGTATTCTGAACTTTGATATTTCTATAGCAACTAATTGTTTATATTATTATGTCACTTAATAAATACATTACGACAACTGCAAACATGCATTTTTAATATATATAACATTATTTAAGTAATATTATGTAACGATTGTTATGTAGTGTATGTAGTTGTATATTTATAAAAATGCACCCCGCAACCCTCTACCACACTCCCAAAGGTTAGCTGTTATAAAATGCCGAAAGGCATTAAGTTCGCCCTTGTACATTACTTTCAAGTTTTTTTGTGCAATAAAGAGTTTATAAATAAATAAATAAAATACTTACAAAATATTATTTAATTCTCAACTCTATAAGCGCTCTACCTCAACAGCGGTCATGCAAAAATCAACTTTAATAGCGTGATATTTATATAGTTAACGGATTCCATTCCACGGATAGATAGATTCCATTATATAGCGTTTGCGCTTAAGTAACAGAATAGGGCTGCTGGAATCGAACGTACCTTCATTAAATGGACAAAGGCAAAATACTGTACAGTTTTTCCTTTACTTCCAAAAGGTGCATTCGAAAACCTCTATCTAAAATGTGAAGTGGTTCAAAGAATTCCAGTTCCAATGATACAAGCTCTATACTTGTAGATTTACTAAACTCTTGACTTCATAAGTACCTATCGAATTGAGTGCAAGAAGAATTTTATACTCAAAATGCTTTCATTGTACATCTATCCTAAACTTTAACAACGCCTGAGTAAAAATAATATTTGATAATCACTTTTGCACTGGTCTAGCGGTTAAGTCCGTGGATTTAGACTCGGAGGTACCGGGTTCGATTCCTGGTCGGGGCACAAAAATATTAAATAATGTATATAAATACATTTAATTAATATCTAATTTAGTTGTGATATTTCTCGAGTTTGGTACGCTGGAGACATCGACGAGCTTGCCACTTGTCATGATTGGCCTAGTAAAGTTGGCTAAATGTGAATCCGCTTATTTATAAGCGTGGTTTCTGACCACCACGAAAGGGAAACGGTCGAGATGATATTTTACTTTTACTTTTGCACAACTTCAGTGGCGTTTCCCACGCACATTGATCCCGGTATGACATATAGTCGTTGAACATGTCCTTTTTCCTTCTCAACTTATTTTGTCTCGTCCAAATTCATACCATGAAGTCGTAAGTGTCGCGCAAGCTCCTTGAATGTCAGTTTCCATTCCAGTTAATCAGACACTCATGACTGACATCACTCCCTAACACTATTTTAATTTTTATAGGTGGTAGGCAGAGATGGTCATAATTTATCCAGTCTGCTGGGGCGGGAAAGTATCCACCGTTCGTGCCAATAAACCCAGTAAAGTGTATCCACACATTTCGGGATCAAGATCGAATTGCGGTCATGTCCAGTCAAGCCGGCATAGTGTTAGGGACTGATGGATGTCAATTAGAAGTGTCTGATTTCAGTTGCTAACATTCATGGATCTCGCTCCCCACTTACCATCAGGTGGGCGCAATGTCGTGCTAATACATATAACAAAAAAAAATAAAAAATAACTTTATCACTGGAAATGGCACATACTTTTATGATGGTGGTAATTTGCCCAGTCTACTGGGGCAAGGGAATTTCCACTGTTCGTGCCGATAAACCCAGTAAAGTGTATCCATATGACTCTATTATAGCAGCCTCAGTGGTCTAGCGGAGAATACCGTAGATTTAGACCCAGAGGTACCGGGTTGGATTCCTGGTTGAGACATCGACGAGCTTGCCACTTGTCATGATTGGAAGTAAAGTTGCATAAATGTCAATCTGCTTCTTTATAATATATATATATATATATGAATATATAGCGCGGTGGTGGCTCGGTTGTAAGAACGCGTTCCTTAAATCCTACAAAGGTCGGTTCAAACCCACCCGGCATGAGAAATACACTTTTCTTACGTACATTTGTCATAGATTTACAACACTACCATTTCAGTGCCTCGGAGAGCACGTTAAGCCGTCAGTCCTGGTTCCACTAATACCGACTCGTTACTAAATTGTCATTAAAAATTGTCATCAGATCCTTGCCAACCCGTCTGGCCAGCGTGGCGAGTGTAGGCCAAATTCTCCAGATTTATGTTCTGGAAGGCCCATCTCCAACAGTGGAGGTCTAGGACGCTGTGTTCTAGGTGCTGTAATGATATAAGTATATCTCGCCTATGTACATGTTTTTATATTTTATATTTTGTGTGCAATAAAGAATTTTATTATTATTATTATTATACCTTCCAGAACATATATATATATATATATATATATATATATATATATATAAAATATATAGATGTTAGCAAAACTCATTTAATCCTTAATTATTATCACAAGTAACATTGTTATTACAATATTGTCCGTAACCACTCGTAAACTTTTCCATTTAAGGAACAGAAATAATCCCAACAAACTTCCATTTATATGCCAACTTTTCCAAGATAATAATGTTTAATATTACATTTCCCTACACAACTTATTGTAAATTGTTGTAATTTTTTGCTGTTGGTTGATATAATTTTTTTGTTAATGTGTCAATAATTTAATTAATCGAAGTAATAAATAAGGATTACAAAATAAAAATAAAAATTAAGCTAATAAAATTATAAAATAGACTCGAAGGTATCCTGTTTGATTCTTTGTCGGAACACAATAAATTATTTAATTTATTTGTTATATTTCTCGATTTTGGTACGCTAGAGACATCGACGAGGTTGCCACTTGTCATGATGAGTTTTAGTATAGTTGGCTAAATGTGAATCAGCTTTATAAAAAAGCGAGGGTTCTGACTACCCCGTAAAGGATAGATAGATAAATTCTTTATTGCACAATAAACAAAAACACATTTAAATGTACATAGGCGAACTTAATGTCTAGTGACATTTTCTACCAGCTAACCTTTGGAATAGTGTACGGTCGTGATGATGCTTTACTTTTAACAAAAATCACAAAGAACAAAACAAATCATTTTAAAGGATTACCTTGGTTTTAAAGTTTTAACACAAAAAAAAAAAACAAACAGAAAAATCATAACAAAGCAAACTTACCGAAAAACCCAACGGCTGCTTCGTAGCACGTACCAAATTTTCCAAACACGTAACACCAAGCTTCCGGCAAATATTGGTAAATATAAGTTTTATCAAAACTGCACAATCGCGCGTGTATTTTGTGTTTTAGGGAAGTCGGTGCGCGACGACCCCCGTGCTCGTCGCAGCCGCGGCGCTCTGCCGGCTTACACCCGCACCAGCGAGAAACTCCCACAGCGCCTGCGTCTAAAATCTCCAATCCCATTACTCCTAACAGAAAAGAAACCGCGGCCCTGTTGCTTCTGACGATGACGTGAAAATGTACGATATGAATGCGCTTTATCGCCGTAAGATGATCTACGCGCTGTAGATTAGAAGAAGTTTTGCCATTGTGCGTGAAAGCCGGGCGACTAAAAACTTGAACTAAGTTGTTTGATTCGAATAGTTAAAGAACAAAAGGCATTAAACTTTATGTTAAAACTTATAATTAAAAAAGGAACATCTCAACCGTCATTTATAATCGGGCAGTCAGGGTTATCACTTTTAGCTATTGATGTAATAGATAGGCCTATTCAATACAAAACGCACTCCAAAAACGTGCCGCTTGCCACGTGTCCCTACCAACTTTGGGGGCCAATTTTCAAGCAATGAATGTCACATGCGATATTTGTCGGAAATTCTGTCACAATGCATGCTATAAAGACTAGTTTCACTCGATATAAATATTAATTAAAAGCGCTCTCAAAGCTTGCTAGCTCGCGACTGTTGGTGCAGCTACATGACTTCGATTAGTTTTGCGGGAACGTTTTTATATCAGTGAGGGCCTATTATTTAGCCGAGTCAAAATTCAAGTTTAACAATTTAACATCCATCTCGCTCGCACAATTCAACAAATTAAAGGTTTTTTTAAGTTTCAGTGTACTATTTAAATACGATTCTATTGCTAATATCCACGTATTTATGCCTTTTGGTCTTGAGACAATGGGACCGTGGGAGCCAAGCGCTAAGAAGTTCTTTAAAGAACTGTCTAAGCAGCTGGTTAACGCTGTATGTGACAAGAGGAGAGTTTTTCGCGCAGCAAATCAGCATCGCTGTGCAGCGGGGGAATGCTGCGAGTGTTCTTGGCACACTGCCACATGATTAAATCATGGGTGAATATTTTTATATATAGTTTAGATTTGAGTTTTAATTTTATACTCGTATGCATTTTTATTAGCTTATTTTTTATTATTATTTAAATCATTCTACTGTTTTTTTATTCTCAATTAAGTAATTTGAGAAATATAGTATATTAAACATGTACCTAATTGTTTTAGTAAAATTATAGAAAATCATTATGAAAGTAAAAATATGTCCAAACTGTGCGAAATTTTATTTCTTAGAAAGTTGATAGATTAGATTAGATACTATTACACAGACTTGTAAAATCTTTTTAAATATTACAATGTGCGAGCGAGAGGTATGCAAAAGCTTTTAAGTTGTTTTGTTTTTTAAATATTGAAACTTAGAATTTAATTTAATTTTAATATTAATTATCCATTTTGTACTGTAACAGTTACATGTAGGTTAAGAAGTTATATTGATTTAAGAGACTACACTTTATTTAAATGAAATAATTAAAACTACTTAAAAGTAAACTGCCTCCGTGGTCTAGCGGTTAAGTCCGTGGATTTAGACTCGGAGGTACCGGGGTCGATTCCTGGTCGGGACGCAAAAATATTTATTAATGTAAATAAACACATTTAATTTATATTTTATTTAATTGTGATATTTCTCGAGTTTGGTGCACTGGAGACATCGACGAGCTTGCCACTTGTCATGATTGGCCTATAGTAAAGTTGGCTTAATGTGAATCGACTTATTTATAAGCGTGGTTTCTGACTACCCCGAAAGGGAAACGGTCGTGATGATACTTTACTTTTTTTTAATTAAAAGTAAAAAATAAAATAAATGTAAACTAAACCTAATTAAAAATAAACTATAAGTAAAATATGTCCACTAGACCTCAGGGATAGTCCCAAGAAGACTGGCAACATTTCCTCTCTGTATAGTATGTATAATACGTTGGCAGAAATTATTTCCAGCTTACCTGTGTCCAGACTTATCCATTAGCCGTTCGGACAACTCCTTGGCCAGACGCTTGGCTGAGTGTCCCCATGGGCCCATGGTCTCGACCCCAAACGGCGCAAACTCGTAACCTGTACCGAGGTTGGCATATTTGCGCCGTTTGAGGTTCCCCTTCCCATCACAGGGTCGCTAGATCACATGTAGTGCTAGTATTTAAAAATAAATTAATTTGCTATTTAAAAAAGTATTGTGAATGCAGTTCAGAATAGCTCAAAAAGTTATAGATAAAATAAAATTAAATAATAATAAATATTTCCAGACAGGTCACACAGCGCCATCTAATTTCAGTGGTAAGCAACGAGGCTTGTGTTACGGAAACTAGATGTTTGATAAACTACATATTATACTTTTTTTTTTGTAAATATATACATATTATACATATAAAGACCCAGACCGAGACAAATTATACAATGTACAACTTGCCCCCGGTGGGAATCGAACCCACGACCTCCCGAGTTCACGGCAACGTTTGTTACCACTAGACTACGGAGGCGGTCAAGGCGGATAGTCTCCTAGGTACATTACAGGAAGTTTTCTTGTAACTATAAAGGTTTAGGAAGTGACAGTCCCGTCTCAAAAATTTACCCTCTATAGGTCGATGGTTGTTGGCATACATATATTTATTGCTCGGCTAATCATAGAGGCGGGTCAAACCGCAGATTGCCTCAACCCCCAAAATTCTAATGGCTTAGCTGTTTATTAGTATTAAAATCCAAAATACTATTTGCGGTTTCTTCTTTCCCATTTAACCGGAAAATCTTACTTGTAGTTTTTTTGTTTTTTTAAGAATTTTTTTTTTTATTTGCATAAATGTTAGTGTATTTTACTAATAATTTAGGTCTTATAGTAAACTAACTTAACGTATCAACATTGGCCAAGTAAATTGTCGAGTAAATATATAAATATATCTAATATTAATATTAATCGAATAATTGTATAAAATATGTTTATAAAAAAGCATTTATTTGAAAATTTTTTTACAAAATATAAAATAAAATTAATACTAAGGATAGGGATAAAGTCCCGTCCACGTGGAATGGTGGCAAGAACGCTGGCTGCATTTCCCCGCTGAATTGCAATACTGATTCTTTGGGCGAAGAAAGAGCCAGCCCTCTTGTCACCGGAGGAGACGACAAGACGCGGTGTTATGTCTTTTAAAAATTTTTTTGCACTTGGACTCCATGGGCCCAGTCCAATATGTTTATTAGTTATTTCGACCGAAGTAAAGTAAAGTATCATCACGACCGTATTCTTTGCGGGTCGGTGAGAAACTATGGTTTTTTTCTATCTGACTTTACTATAGACCAAAACCAAGACAAGCGGTAAGCTCATCGATGTCTCTAGCGTACCAAACAAGTCCACAAATAAATTAAATAAATTATTGTGTCCCGACCAAGAATAGAACCCGGTACCTCAAATTCATTTTTATTTTTTTGTTATACTAGCACGATATGTGACCTTGCGCCCACCTGATGGTAAGTGGCACTCGTGGTCCATGAATGTTAGCGACTAGAATCAAACACTCATGACTGACACACTATGCCTGCTTGACTGGGCATGACGGCAATTCGAGCCTGATCCGGAAACGCGTGGATACACTTTACTGGGTTTATCGGCACGAACGGTGGATACTTCCCCGCCCCTGCAGACTGGGCAAATTACCACCATCAGTCCGCCTACCACCTACTTGTTGTTCTCGTTGAAAGTATGTTCCATTTGAGATGATGTCAAATGCCAATTTTTACTTTCAATGGGAACTAATACTGTAAGCTTGCATATATATAAAAATAACACCGCTTAAAACAAGACTTACTTATAAATCCACAGACTTAACCGCTAGTTTCATAAATTTCTTCGCATATTTCATTCCAATATTTTAAAGAATTTTGAAGTGCGTACTTTTAACAAATGTAGTCACTTTCATATACTTAACTAATTTTAGACAGAGGAAAACAGTTATAACATTGTTCATGATTTGCCTCTTTTTTACTAAAACAATCTATTTACTAGCTGACTCGGCGAACTTCATTCCGCCTGACAATCAATCATCATTATTAATAATAATAATACTCACACAAAACAATTTTCAACACAAATCATAGACCAATTCGCGACGTAAAAGTGAGAGCAATCGATTTGACAGTTGTTTATTTATTTTAAAACTTTATTGCACTATGTACAAAGGCGGACTTAATGCCGCTAGGGATTCTCTGACAGCCAAACCTTTAGGATATTTAGACAGGATAGGTGGTAGGTGCAATTAAAAATTTAATATCACGAATGAATATTTGACAACCTACATTGTTTTGACAGGTACAAACCCACTAACATTTTGTATAGGAGTTTTTTTTTTTAATTTAAATTTTCCAATATTATTATATAGTTAATCTGTTATTCGGGACGAAGACAAATCCAACAAATCAAAAACCATGAAAATCGGTCCAGCCGTTTTCGAGTTTCAAGTGTTTTAAACCCGACTTTGCTTTATACATATAATATGATTTGCATACCATAGTGTGTAAAGACAAAAGTCGTTAACCCAGTGCGTTCCCCGTAATGTCGTACGGAGCAGAGACGCGAGCTATGGAGAGCTCTATGTTAGGTATTTCTCTGATGGATAGAATTCGAAACGTTGATCTATATCAGAGAACCAAAGTTACTGACATAGAATTAGCAAGCTAATATGGCAATGGGTTCTAGGGTAGAGACGACGTACGGGACCACGCAGAGTGGGACAACAGTAGTGTATTATTGGGCATTCTGCCCCACCTTTCGTTCACATCGCTATCGCGATGCTCACTTCAGGTGTGTTGAATGCCCAATAATACGGATGCGACAATATTAACATTAATGTTATTGTGTGAACCCATGTGTAACGAAATAAATGTAAAATAATGCTTAAGACATTATTTAGCTCGCCTATGTACTTTTTACGTTCGTTACAATGAACAGTGATAAAAAAATGGATTGGTGTTGATGACATAAATAGCGAAGACTTTATAATATTCTATTCATTTTAAATGAGGCTTTTGACAATAACGCTAATATGAAATTTATACAACAACCACAAACATTAAATGTTGAAAAACTATGTGTTGATACACAGAACATAGGATCACGACATGGTGTTCTTTTACCTAATACGATTCGTTGTATAGTTTGTGGTCCCTCAAACACTGGAAAAACCAATTTGGTTATTGGTCTTTTATTACACGAACATGGTTTACAATTTCAGAACGTATATGTATATTCTAAAACCCTTTATCAACCCAAGTATATTTTCCTTGAGAAGGTTTTGAAATTAGTACCAAGTGTTTCCTTTGATAAATTTCATGGAAACGAAGAAGTCATAAGTCCACAAGATGCTAAACACAATTCAATAATAATATTTGATGACGTAGCATGTGAAAGTCAGAATAATATGCGGGATTATTTTGCGATGGGGAGACATAGGACTATAGATTGTTTCTATTTGAACCAGACATATAGCAAAATCCCTAAACAACTTGTAAGGGATAATGCTAACCTTATAATTCTTTTTAAACAAGATGACATTAATTTGAGACATGTATATGATGAACATGTTAACACGGATATGACTTGGATTGAATTTAGAGAAATGTGTTCAAAAATATGGAAAGAACCTTATGAGTATTTAGTAATAAACAAAGATTGTAGTAAAAACAATGGTTGCTATAGAAAGAAATTTGATACTTTTGTGGTTTTTGAATAATAATATAAATATCGATATGATAATTTTTATTTTTTATTATATTAAACTTATCAAAGAATCACGCACGTATATAGTATATTGTTTAAAAATAATGGAAAAAGCACTTAAACAACAAATTGTTGACACCGCCGAGGCTGTAAGAAACAAAATAAAGAAAATGCGAGACAATGAAGCTGATAATAAAATTGTTTTAAACACTCTTTTCAAACCTATAACAGATCCTTTGAATACGGTAATTGGTGGAAAAAAAAATAAAAATAATAACATTAGAAATAATCCTAGTCCATCTAACCACGAAGATGATTTTGATTCTTCGTGTGAATCTTATTCTAATAAAACCATTGTGCAGAATAAACCTAACATAATATCTCGAGTGAAGAATGTCTCGAGTGAACTTGATGTTAGTGACAATAGTTCTGAAGAGTTTAAAGATAGTGTTGAATCATTTAACACAATTAATACGAAGCCGACTTTAAGTACAGATGCTTCCTCTTGGTCTTTATCTTCCGAAATTTATGAAGATATTCCATTCGGTGTAAGAATTGAGCAAGGAAAACTTATGATGGGTACAGCTCATGTAAACATTAACAATAACATAATTTCCATAGGGGATCAACGCTATAAAAACACACCAGGGTTAAAAGAGCTTTTGTTCAATAAGTCGCCAGATTACACTTTAATCACCACGGATGATACTCTAAATTATAAACGAATGTTAATTCTCACAAATGCTCATCGACGAGATAATGATCCAAACAAGCCTATAAAAAGTAATAAGGGACAAAAATATATGAAAATTATAAAACCTCTTTTCCTATCCGACTCGGATCATACATCTATGACAAATGTTCAACGTGGAGAAGGTTTACCATTGATGAAGAAATTGAAAAAAAATACAGATTATGTGTATTGGGACGATCCTAATGAATTAGTTGCAAGATTACAGTTGTTATATGCTTCTAAGGATGCTGGAAACACTGGAGTAGATAATGAAATTATTTCTATCATAGAAGAGTTGCGAGAAAGTGGGAATTTAAATCAATAAATATGAGTTTGTTTATACATTTTGTTTCATTTTATGTTTATCATTTAATTCGAACAGTTCTTCAAATGAATATTGACAAATTCGGACATCATATTCATAAGCGTATGCGTTTCGCAGAAATATTTGAGATCACGGATAAGGCTCTAACAAAATCTGAAAGTGGTGACTTTGACTTACAATCTACAAGATTAAGAGGTATTAAACATCCAATAACAAAAGACGATGCAGTTAATAAAGAATATGTTGATAGTTCAATTACTAATTTCTGTAGCAAAAAAGAACTCCAAGCAGAGCTTAAAAAAATAAAAACTGAAATTCATAATGAAGTGGAAAAAAAACTGAGAGAAATTTTAGGCAAAGTTTGAAATACATTTAATAATTTAACTTTTAAAAAATGAGCAAACAACAAGTTGTAGATGAAATACATAGAGGTGCACGAAAAAATTTTAGCCGTCGTCTTGTTATCTTGAAGGGTATAGACGATTTATGGCAAGCTGATCTTATTGATTTGAAGAATTACAAAAATGTTAACAGAGGTTTTAAATTTATTTTAGTCGTTATTGATTGCTTTTCAAAGTATGTGTGGACTATTCCTGTAAAGACTAAAACTAAATTTGAAATAGTTACCGCTTTCCGAAAGGTATTGCTCATGAGCAATCGTCACCCTGTTAATTTACAAACAGATATGGGTACAGAGTTTTATAATACAGCATTTAAAAAACTTATGAATAACTATAACATTAATCATTATTCTACATTCTCGATCAAGAAGGCTTCCATAGTGGAAAGAGTAATCAGAACCATAAAAAACAAATTGTTTAAGTTGTTTAGTTTAAATGGAGAGTACAAATGGGTCGGAGAGTCACTAACAAGTGTTATTATGTCATATAATAATACTAAACATCATACTACTAAATATAAACCGATTGATATAAACGAAATGAACGAAATCATAGTGAAAAATAATATTTACAAAAATAGAAATAAAAATTCAATTAAACATAAATTCAAACTTAACGACTATGTGCGTATAAGTAAATATAAAAGTGATTTCGATAAAGGCTACACACCTAATTGGTCTACAGAAATTTTTAGAATCAAAGAAGTTAATAATACAAATCCCAAAACCTATCACCTTGAAGATCAACGTAATAATATTATACTAGGGTGTTTTTATGAAGAAGAACTTCAAAAAACAAAGTATCCTAATCTATATTTAATAGAAAGAGTGTTGCAAAGAAAGGGAAGTAAACTTTTTGTAAAATGGTTGGGTCTTAATAGCAGTGAAAATAGTTGGATTGATAAAAATGATTTGGTTTAATAATATAAAGTCAAATGTTGGTATTTGATGTCTTCATAATATTATAAGTAATGCAAGGAGGAGGACTAGTTAACAATCTGATAAATAATCTACCGTTCGAACTACATTTCCCTGGTTATAATTATTGTGGTCCGGGAACAAAGTTAGAAAAACGATTATTACGAGGTGACAAAGGAGTTAATAAACTTGACAACGCTTGCATGAATCATGATATTGCATATTCAAAATATTTTGATTTGATAAATCGTCACAAAGCTGATTTACAACTATTAAACATGGCTAAGCAAAGACTTCAGTCAAGAGATGCTGGAAAAGGTGAAAAAATTGCTTCTTGGATAGTTAAGAAAGTAATGAAAACTAAACTGAAGACAGGTGCTGGAATTACAAAATTTAAAACTATAGCATCAAAAATTCACTCGCAACTCAAAAAATGTAAACCTAAGAGTGATAAGATTGCAATTAAAATAGCATACTTAGCTGCTAAGAAACTATTGTCTAAAAATAACAAAGTTCGTTTACCACGAGTTATACCATTACCTAAAGTAGGTGGAATTTTGCCTTTATTACCTATTTTTGCTGGATTATCTGCATTGGGTACTCTAGCGGGTGGGGCAGCTGGTATTGCAAAAACTGTTAACGACTATAGATCTGCTCAACAAAATCTGCAAGAATCTGAACGCCATAACAAAAAGATGGAGCAAATTGCATTGGGTAAGGGTTTACATATTAAACCTTACAAAAAAGGTAACGGATTATTCATAAACCGTTCAAAAAACTGATTAGTAGGCTACCCAAACATGCTCTCACAAATTTAGATATTATAAAGTATGCAAATGGTATTCCATTTTTTAGAGGTGTTTACATGAAAGACAGATTACCAAAAAAATCTCGAGATATTGAATGTGGTATTGTTAATCTTGATAACTCTAAAAATCAGGGTACTCATTGGGTAGCCTATGTTAGATTATATGATTATTGTGAATATTTTGATAGTTTTGGTGATCTGAAACCTCCATCAGAATTAATATTATACTTGAATAGTAAAAATATGTTTTACAACTATACGAAATATCAAAATTTTAACACAGTCAATTGTGGACAATTATGTTTAAAATATTTAAGAATTTTTTGGAAAAAATATATAAAATAAGAAGTACATTTGAGTTAGTATCATTGGAAAGATGTCTTTCACACTGTCTATCACTGGTAATACATCGGTTCTAACAACTTACTATAATCCTAATTTACAACTTGAGGGTGAATATGAGTGTGCTCTATTATGCTTATCAACATTTAATTCTATACCGAACATTGATAGTAATAATAATAAATTTTATTATGGTAATAATAAATGTGTAGAAATACCTGAAGGAACATATGAACTTCAAGATATATGTGACTTTTTAAAAAATAAAATAAAAGATGCAACATTTAACCTGTGTTGTAACAACAATACATTAAAAACTACAATTTTTTGCACGAAAGATATGCATTTCAATAAAGATAACACCTTGGGAAATGTTTTAGGGTTTGGTAGACAGACTCTGCAAGCTAATATAATACACGAGTCACACATACCAATTAATATTTTATCATCAACTGTGGTGCGAGTCGAATGTGATATAGTTGGTGGTTCGTATATAAATGGGCGAGCGAGTCATATAATTCATGAGTTTGCTCCCAATGTACCACCGGGTTACAGAATAATTGAAATCCCAAAAAATATTATATATTTTCCAATAAACCAAAAAAATATAAACTGTATTAATATAAAATTAGTGGATATAAATAATAATTTAATAAATTTGCGAGGAGAAGAAATCCAGCTGTACATACATCTAAAGAAAAAATGATTGATCATAATAAAAACATAGCCACATGCATTAAAAATATCAGTACAGTTCGTACCATTCATAAAGAAGCATCTAAAAGAAAAATTAAATTAACAAAAGAAAATAGGAAATTCCTCAAAGTGATAGGCTTATTAAAATGAATATCTTAAATATATCAAATCCACCTATATACGATAATGGTATTGAAAGTGTTGAATTTCATTCATACAAACCTTATGTTACTTATGTCAACAAGAATGATGAAATTCGTATCCCTATCAATCAACAAGATTTATATATATTACCATCAGCTAGTACATTGTACTTAGAAGGTGTGGTTCATATTTTTAAAAAAGATTCGAAAGAAAAAGTAACAAGTGTTCATTTCACAAACAATCCAATGCTCTATCTTTTTCAAGACGTTCGTTATGAATTAAATGGTGTAGAAATAGATAAAGTAAAAAATGCTGGAATCACCACAACTATGAAGTCACTTCTATCAATGAATGATAATGAATCAAAAACATCAAAGACTTGGGGTTGGGATATAGATGGTACAACCAGTGGTGGACTTTTTTGTGCTTCAATACCTCTTAATAATATCCTTGGTTTTGCAGAAGATTACAAAAAAATTATAATGAACTGTAGACATGAATTAGTTCTGTTACGTAGCAACACTAACTTAAACGCTTTGAAACTCAACACTGGAGAAACGGTTAAAGATATTGAAATTCACAAAATTATATGGAGGGTTCCTCATATAAAAGTATCTGACTTAGAAAGGATTAATTTGCTCAAGCTGTTAGAGAAAGATAAACCCATTCCACTAGCCTTTAGAAACTGGGATTTATATGAATATCCTTTGTTACCCCAAACTACTAAACATACTTGGGCGATTAAAACATCATCTCAAATTGAAAAACCAAGATATGTGATTGTTGGACTTCAAACTAACAGAAAAAACAATTCAAGTCAAGACATGTCTCAATTCGATCATTGTCACTTACGAGATGTTAAAGTGTTTCTTAATTCAACATACTTTCCATATGAATCTCTTAATATTAATTTCACAGATGAGAAGTATGCTTTATTATATGAACAATATGCTAGATTTCAACAGTCTTATTACGGACGCAGACCAGAACCATTGTTAAATGTTAAACAGTTCCTGGAAAAAGCTCCACTGTTTGTTCTAGACTGTTCTAGACAGAGAGAGTGTGTTAAAACTGGACCTGTTGTAAACATTAGATTAGAGTTGGAAAGCGATATTGAAATACCTAACCAAACATCGGCTTACTGTCTTATTCTAAACGACTGTATTATAGAATATAAACCACTAAGCGGTATTGTTCGAAAGATATCATGAATTTTTATATAGCAGATATTCAAGGTTTTAAAGATTACAAAAATAATTTTATTTTAAAAGAATTTGCATTAGCTACTCCCGAACACACTCAAGTTTTTTTAGTTAAACCACCTTATCCTTATAATAAACTAACAATGCAAGAAAAAAAGAACGTGTCTTGGATTGAAAAGAACCGAGGTATTTATTGGAGTGAGGGTTATATCGACTATCGTGAATTTAAAAGAATTATAAAACCAATAATAGAAAATAGACAATTATTAGTAAAGGGAGATGAAAAAATAAAATGGGTAAAAGAACTAAGTGAAAAGTGTTGTGTGATAGATTTAGGCAGTAAAGGGTGTCCTAGTTTTCTAAAAATGTATAATGAATACTGTAATGATAATGTAAATTTAAATTGTATTACTCATGTGAAAGAATGTGCGTTAAAAAATGTTATATGTTTGAAAAGATGGTATAAAACTATATTTATCCCGTCAAAGTACGATATCTAAATAAATACTAATTTAGTAATGATTTTTTATGTTTTATTTATTTATAAAAGATACCTATTAAATAAATACCTATACAAACAACTATGGTTATGAGGATACTTCACCTTTATCAGGTAAAATCTGGTTGTATAAAATAAATTTGCTTATTTAACTATATTCAAAAAAATTAATAACTTGTTTAGTGAAATATTTTATTGAATAATATTGTTAAGCTCTAAAATTAGGAGACCTATGTCAACAGAAAATAAAACATGATAAAATATATACAAACTGGACTTTATTTTTTTAAATTAAATAATTAAAAAATATACATATATTATTATAAATTACAACCACATAGTTTTTTTGAAATCTTGCGAATTAAATATTCGGTCTGCTCCATTATTTCATCCACTGGTTCTGTCACCACGTACTGTGCACTTAAAACCAGGTTATCTTCACCATCTTCACTATCTTGAGATTCTACTAAGTCCATTACTTTTATTTCTATTAATCGTGTTCCTCTCCCTTGTTCTTTGCAAATAATATATGATTTTAGTGAGCGAGATTTTTTTTTTAGATTTTCCTTCTTACGTTTTTGTTTCTTATGATTTTGAGTACTCAACTCAGGGTAATTTTCATCAAAGTCCTGTAACGGGTCTTGCGCATATTGAGAGAACAATATTTCATCAGTAGCAATATTCATTTTCTAAAAAAGTATTAAAAAAAGTTAATTAAACCTAAAAAAATATTATTACATTTATTTTTATAAAAAGATAAATTTATTAAATTTTATTACTTACAACAAATAATCGATTTAGAATATGTGAATTCAATCAACAAGTTACTCGGTTTAATAATAAATTACAAGTGCCTACTGTGTAGGTGATTTGACACACATTAAGGTAATTAACCTCTTTCCAGCTAACATCATCATAATATGAATCTAGTTTTTGCAGTTCTGTTTAATGTTGCATCATTATTTTTTTATTCATCACGACTATAACCTTTTGCAGGATGGTTAGAAGATAATTAATGAACTCGATAAAAGTGTAAATAAACAAAATTTATTGTGTTATGAAAATAGTAATTTTAATGAATTGTGATTTTTACCTCACAACACTAATATGTTACAGGGTGGTTAGAAACCATAATTTAAATATTATATATATATCTATATATTTAAATCTTACCGTTACTGCTAGGCTATAAAGTTAGGATTAAAGATATGATTATAAAGCGAATTATATTTTAAATTAAAACAACATAGTACATTTTATTAACTTTATTAAAAATAAACATACACACAAATAAAACACAACTAACAGGAGCTTAAAACTAATTATATTAAACACGATATGCTTTATTAAATATTTTTAAAAATAGAACTATTCCCCCATGCTTTTGTTTCTATCTTATTGCTAGATAATGAACGTTTATCATCATTACCAGAAAGTGCAATCTTCGTAACGCTTTGTGTGAATATTTGATGTTTAATTGTCTTAAACAAAATATTCTTCTTTCGAATCACTTCATTTTGGAAGAGCACTTTTTGGTAATCGGATATATCTAAATCCCGAACTACGCATGACTTTACACCTTTCGCTTTTTTTAATAATTTTTCATCGGTTTTGATACAGTATAATTTTGATCTTAAACCCACAAAATCTGTGATAATTTTACCACCCATTTCGTCTTTAAAAAGCCCAGGGATTTTCTTATTTCTTTGCATTATATTAAAAGAATTTTGGGTATCATAATTGCTAGTATCAAAATAGTTAAGAAAAATATTTTTTAGATCTTGATAAAAGTCATCTGTAGTTAATGTGTAAACGAATGAATCCGTGTCAGTGTAGCATAATTGTACACGATTTTGATAAAATGGTTTAATAATATTATAATGGAAATTGTACATGTGAGATTTAGATAATTCTAATACCGTAAATCCTATATATATTGGTTTATCCAAAATAATTTGAGACGGTTTCATTTGTATAGCTACTAAGTTCTCGGTGAACACAGAAACGCTGTGAAAGTAAGGGTTAGCAATTAGTCTCTCAGCATATAATGACTTTTTTGTTTTATTATTTTTATCAAACCATTGATTGACTAATTGAACATTTACTCTATTTTCAGTATTCTCTAAAGTTTTACCGAACACACTATTATTTAACAACTTAAAAAAATCTTGTTCGAATGTGCTTTTTGCTTTTTGTCGTAATATAGTATTTAGTTCAATATATTTTTTTAAGTATGGACTTTGCCTAAATGTTATAACTCTATGAACTTTACGTAAGATCAATCCATGTTCCAGACATTTCTTGAGGTGTATATAATGAATCACATAGTTGTATTTGTTATACAAGTTAGGTACAAGTTTTTCTGATTTCCCTCCTGGTGGAATACATTTTTCAGGGCAAAACGGAAGATCGTTGTGCTTATAGTGCAAGTATTCAGGGTACAATAGGTCTACTTCCAGAATATAACCCCAATCCGAATTATCTTTTATATTTTGAACAATTAACTGATCCATTTCGGGTTGACTTAAAAAGCGGAAATCAGAATATGGTAAATGTTGACACATACTAAACCCATAAAGATTATTGCAATCTAAATAGACGATATAGGATTCTGGTTGTGACTCGTCATATTCACTCATATACCTGTGATTAGCCTTTGCATATCGATGAGAACACATGCATAACCCTCCTCTGATACCTGATTGAATCATTCGAACTATAGCTAAGTCTGATACGAGTTCGAGTTGAACTTGTGTTTTTAATAACATAGCATCAAAAGAGAGACTTGGTGCAGTTATATAAAAAGCAGGGTCAAGTTTGTAATGCTGTTTACAAGTCTTTCGAAAACTCTCAAATATATCAGTTAATAAAAGAACATCGGTTTTCAGGTATAACTCAGTGTAATTTCCGAAATTGTTTATATTAAATTCTCTCCATACCTTCTTCGCGTGTTTGTAGTCATAGTCAGAAATATGTTCGTTAGTTAATGAATTATAAAAGCAGTTTTTTGGAGGTAACATTTTTTCTTTATAAACATCCCAATTTGTAACGTAACTGTATGGATATACACCTTTTCGAGTTAACAAATTAAATTGAGTTTTATTTGGAAAATGAGCTCTTAGACAATTAAAATCTTCAACATTCATTGTTTTAGCAAGTTTGTCTAAACTAGTTCCTAAGAAATTAAATGAATCTAAAAATCGTAACTGTATAAACTCCTCATTATTAACAGATACAAATTTGGAAAATGATGTGTATTTTTCTTTCGTTTTCGGTATAATATTGATCTTTCCTGGTGTCTCCCCTAATTCTTTAATGAATAAGTGACAATCGTAACCAGACAAGTTATGAAAAAAAACAGGAATAAATTTAGGTACTTTATATAGAAGATTACAGTACCGATGTGCAGCACCTCGGTAACGTCCGGTTAAATGACAATGATCTCTAACTTTGTTTCCCCATATGTAATTATCACATATGTGACATCGAGAAGCGTTTTTAAAATCAATATCATCTTTTTCTGTGAATATCATCGGTTTATTTAAACTTAATAAATCTGAAATGTCCTTCACATCCTTATATAGCATATCAATAAATTTAAAGACACAATCTTCACCGCGGTAAATTTTAAACCGATTAAAACTACTATCTATTGAGGAAACAATGTTGTATGCAAACGCAGCAGGTATATGACGTTGTAAATTAGTTGTGTTAGCAGATTCAAATTGATCGTGCTCAATAGGTTGTAATATTGTCTCGAAATCTGCATAAATAACAAACGGAATATTTTGTTTTCTGTTATAGTTTTTAAACTGTATTACCGATCCTTTTTCTGGTAAAACGGTAACAACACCCTCACACAAATGGTCATTAAATTGATTTTCAGTTTGAAAGAATAGTAAACAGCTTTCACAGAAATATAACTTGGCGTGATGTTTAGTCATTTGAGTTCTTACTAGTCGAGGCAAATCTCTAATAAGACAGTAATGAGATGATGTATTATTTTCTATAAGCAATAGATGAATACGTTTTGCTTTGAGATTTAAAGATTCAGATTTATACAGAGGACCTGTTATAGTCCGACCGTTTAATAACCCATACACGTTTATACTTAAATTGGGATTATTTTTTTCAAAAATTGCTATATCTGAGAAAGTAATTGGAAAAGACAAGTCATTAATATTTACAACATTTAAGAAGTTTGGATAAGACGATACTCTTTCAGGGTGACGAGTTGTAGGATATAAAGCAGCTGTCACAGACCACAAAAAACAATAATTATCATTATTACGAATATTTAAACATGCTTTTTTATTTTTTATGAATTTAGATAGTTCTATAAAACTCGATCCACTAAGAGGTTGATATTTATTTATGTTAACTTCAACATGTAAATTATTTAAAAAAGTCCAACCACTATCCCTATCCTGAAATTCTTCAAGTTTCTTTAATAAATCGTAAACTACTTTATCATACATTACATCGAAATTATAATTTGAATGAATACTGAAATTTTTTGTTGAAAATGATTTTATTTCATGTAAATCATTTTTAAACATAAAAAAGGTAGAAAAAAGTTCAAAATTAACCTTTACAGAAATATGCTTTGATAATGAGCGATTAATTAAAGATTTTACTTGCTCCCTAATTTTATTTAAAAAACATTCTCCTAAGTTTTGTCCTTCCTCATTGCATGCAAGTATTCTATAAGTAGCAATACGACCTTTGAATGCGGACTTAATAATCTCTATATTATCATACAATGGGGTGGTAGCATTATTTTTATGTTTATTACTCCTAATATGCCCAACCCATTGCTTCCTATCTACTGCAATATTACAAACAGAGCAAAAAGGCATGTTTTCTAAATTTCAATGATATTAATTAAACAACACCACCGTTCCCATGCTTCGGAGAGCACGTTAATCTGTTAGTCTTGGTTCCACTAATACCAACTTATGGAATAGAAGAAATTGTCTTCAGCACTGAAGATCTAGGACTCTGTGTTCTAGGAAGACATCTTAAAGATAAGTAAAAAATAAAATAAAAACTTAAGTACCTAATTATAAAGAAAATTATTAAATCTTGTGAAGAATTTCACATCTCCAAATTTGTTGTCCCCAATCATTGTTCTCGATCCGTAATAATATGATTCTGCAATAAAAAGTTAGTTTTATGATCATCGTTTTACATCATCGTTCCGTATCTATATTAAATCTAGAACCTGAACTAAAATATTTAATTATATTTGTTAAAGAAATATTGTTATCAAAGTGAGGTAAATTAAAAAAATATAATAAAATATAATAAAAAATAAAATACCTATATATAAAGTTCAAATTATCACCACTCATCCCAATTAGCTAATGCTATTGATTTATATGTCATCATGAAAGTTGATAGTAATTTATTTGTATACTGTATATGATTTTTTCATTCCTGGTACCAGCGTAAAGATGAGTTAGATCTGTAATAATAAATCATAATATAACTTTACATAGTGTATTAAATAATTAAGCGTTTTACATACATACATAAAAAATTATAGCTAGGTAATATAGAAAATATATTTGTGAATGTTGTGCACTAACCTGTGATAATTGTTAGAAGAAAATCACCAACTCTTATGAGATATACGATGATAATAATGTAAGTACTATTTCACAATCTTTTATTTTATAAAATGCTGATGAAATAAAAAAAAAATTGCATAGGGTAAATAAACCATTACTTGCCTCCTTTAAAAAAAATCACATTTGATACCATCACAAGTGAAGATTGTCTAATAAAGCTTGTGTTTTATTTATACATAGTTCTTAGATAATATTTACTTATTATCCTAATACACCTACCTATCATTATAACCCTATTTACTACTATTGTAAAGTTTGTGGTTAGGTAATAGCTACTTTACCCTAACATAAATGTGATGAATGTGTTTTAAATAATAATTGTTTTATTAATTCTAATTAGAAGTCACCTTCAAATTGTTTATAATGCATTTTTTATATGTCAATAATTTAATATGAAACTCTAAATAATTTTAATCATTATTCGATTTTTGCTTTAATACTCAATTATTTGTAATAACCATAAGAGCTATTTTACCATAATATAAGATTATCATAAAAGTGTTTTTTAAAATAATTCAACTTTGTGATGACATTTGTAATTTTTATCTATAAAATCTCTTACAGTTTAAACCTTTCATCAAAAGCAGTTTCAAGACTTACAAGACACTTGCACCTAACTTATCGTAAATCACGAGTTCTTAATAAACCAACAGCGTGGCTCTGTTCCTCGTTTATTGTAAGAAGAAGTTTTTAACCAATATAAAATGTAAGTTAAAATGGAAGAATTATACTACTATTTTATGTAACATATAATTACTAGATACCTTTATGTTTCAAATTGATTAATGAGTGGATTATAAATACATGTTTTGTTTTTTTATTATTTCAGGTCTGACTCTGATTATGATGTACAGAAACCAACAAGGAAAACCATCACTGCATGCAAGCGTAAAGAAAAATCCGAGGCTGAGAACGCAAAGCGTAGGCGTTCAACATTGACTCAACCTGAAGTTGTAAAGTGAGATCATTAACATTGAAATAAAAAAATATATAAGAAATGTTATTTTTATTGATGAAATCAATAAAAAATAATACATTTTAATTTTTTTTTTTTTTTTTTTTTTTACATCAATATAATTTTGAGCTTACGTTCTCATGCGACGATCCATGATGTGAATATAAATTAGCTATCAATATTGGTAGCTCTCGGAGAATGCACATCTCAGAGCGACTGTTCATCACACTACCACTACGAACCATCGCATCAGTAGATCCGATATACTTGTTAGATGCATAAGATCTATCTAATAGTCCACATATTGTTTAGTAAAATACCAAGTTAGATACTTTATTCTGTTTTACTCATAATAATAGTAAAAACCGTTTATTCTAGCGAATAATAAACAATAATGTATGTTTTTGTTTTTTTCTTCGTTACAGAAAAACACTTAAGATATTCGACATCTTCGATTTGAGTCATGGTAGAAATGAGGATGGTAGGATGGAGGACGGAAAATCAGTAAAATCGTTTTTCGTAAATAAAGTTGCCAACGGTAACGAGCGACGTACCGCTAACCTTCGTGGTGAGTACGTGGTAGATCTCAAGATCTACCAAACAAATGATGTCTGCATTGGTGCGGATATGGAGAACGCATGGAAAAAAGCGCTCCTCCGCATTAAACTACAAATATCGCATGACACCGAGCAATGGAAAATTCTACAAAAATTCGTACATCAAACAGATGCTATGTTTGAAGAAGAGCCACATTTTTATTCATCATAATATAATAATCTATATATGTATTTTCAAACATTGTAAATAGCCTTTTCAGGAGTGTATTAAATAATCAAGTATATAGTTCCTGCATTTATTATTTCTTTCACCCTTTTTGTACATTAACTAGATAAATTGAAACACTTAGTTAATTAATTTGATTTCCTTAATAAGTATTGCACAGATAAGTAATAAACCTTTTATATTAGGTGTATTTGGCTAGCTGTCTCTAATTCACAGAGAATCAGCGTAGCGATTTAGCGAGGAAATGTGGTCAGCGTTCTTGCCACCATGCCGCGCGGATACGATTTAGTATATTTAAATTAGGTTTTGTGAATGTGGTCAGCGTTCTTGCCACCCTGCCGCACAGATACGATTTATATTTAAATTAGGTTTTGTGAATAATTAATATTTAATGTTATTTTAGTTTCACTATAGCTTTATAGAAATTTATGAGGAAACACACATTGACGATTATTCTCAATTTGTAATTGTGGACGTAGGTAAGTTTACCTTTATTTTCTATTTAATGAATAATAATGATTGTGTGATGATTATAATATTATCATAACCAAGTATGAATATATATTTTTTTACTTGTTACGTGTTTCACAGAACAATCAGTTTGGATTCATACAATGACATTAATGTTAATATTGTCGCATCCGTATTATTGGGCATTCAACACACCTGAAGTGAGCATCGCGACAGCGATGTGAACGAAAGGTGGGGCAGAATGCCCAATAATACACTACTGACAACCCCCCGCCAGATCGACGGATGACCTAAGGAAGGTCGCTGGTGGAGGTTGTAAGAGAGTTGCAAAAGACCGCGTGCAGTGGCTACCCTTAGGAGAGGCCTACATCCAGCAGTGGAGAGACACAGGCTGATGATGGTGATGATTTACATATTTATCTTTATTATTCAGAAAACAGTTGTAAGAGTTGTAAGAAAGAAGCTTTGGGACATATTGCCGGAGTATGGAGTGGAGGACAAACTGCTACAGGCTATACAATCCCTGTACAAGGGCTGTAAAGCTTGTGTGCGGGTGGAAGGAGGTATGTCGCCTTGCTTTGAATCCCAAATGGGCGTCAAACAGGGCTGTGTGCTTTCGGCCAGATTATTCACTCTATATCTCGACAAATGCCTAAAAAGAGTGAGAGAGAGTGACTGTGGGATAAAGATGAGTGATCTAGTGATGAACTGCCTGCTTTATGCAGACGATGCTGTTCTAATGGCATCGTCCGAACAACAACTGCAATCACTAGTCACGGAAATGAAAGAGGGATGTGCAGAAAAAGGACTCCGTTTGAATGCGAGAAAAACCAAGGTGCTAGTGTTTGAAAGAAGAAGGACGACAACCGTGACGATAAAGATTGATGATGAAACTCTAGAACAAGTAAATGAAATTATATATCTGGGCAGTGTTTTCACTGCGGATGGGAAGTATGATAGGGATGTTGAAAGAAGAGTGAACGCGGGAAATAGTGTTAACGGTGCCCTGGGGTCACTGATCGCCAGTCGAAATGTCAGTGACAAAGCCCGACTCGCCATACACAATGCCATGCTGGTACCAACACTTATGTATGGAAGTGAGACGTGGATATGTCAGAGCACGCATGAGAGTAGAGTTAATGCAGTGGAAATGAGGTCGTTGCGTCGGATATGCGGTGTTACTTTAACGGACCGCATACGTAATGACGAAATACGCAAAAAGGTGGGTATGAAAGAAAGCATAGGGACAAAAATAAGGAAAGGCATGCTCCGATGGTTCGGGCATGTTGAAAGGATGACTGAAGAGAGATTGACGAACCAGATATATAATGCGAAAGTTGTGGGTGAAAGAGGCCCTGGCAGACCAAGACTCACTTATCACGATCAAATAAATAAAACAATAGCTGCCGGTGCAATAAAAAGCCATCGAAACAAAAGGGCATGTATGAAGAGGTTGATGAATGTCGAAGAAGCGAAAGAGGTATGTCGAGATCGTGACAAATGGCGCTCAATTGTCTCTGCCTACCCCGCAAGGGACCTGGCGTCAAGATATGTATGTATTCAGAAAACATAAAAAAAACACCTCCAACTAAGCTTCAATCGTAGCAGACTCAAAAAAAAATCACAAAAAACGTTTTTAAGTTTAAGGACAAAATTAAATTAACTACGGTCTTTCTAAGTTGGATATTGAACCTCAATATTAAATTACGAGCGAAGGGAAAAGTAATAAGTGAATTCCAATTTCTACTTGTCGATAGTGAGAAGTAATAGACATACATACTTTATTAAGAATATGCTGTTTATTAACTAACCAAATGAGACGTGGCGTGCCAGAATATGCAAATGAACTTTGGCAGGCGCATACGTAACGACAAAATACGCAAAAGGGGAAGTATTAAAGAAAGCATAGGTTAAAAAATAAGGAATGGCATGCTCTGATAGTTAGCAATGGTGGCTCGGTTGAACCTTGAAAAATACTTAAAAGGTCGTTTCGTACTCCGTTACAGAGAGACATACACTTTCTGATGTACATTTCCCGCGCTCGAAGAGAGCAATGGAAACTTGGCAGGTCTCTGGCGTTTCTGCTAAGAACCTCAAGCTGTGCAATTAATAAACATGATGGAGAAATCTGGAGACAACAAGCGTGCTTTTTATTTCTGACAACGTATGAGCCTCGCTATACAGAGGGGAAATAAATAGTATTTTTAGAAATATCACTGATAGAACATTTTTTTAGGTTAGGGTGCTTTTTATGTATATATTGTATATATTTGCGTTCACGGCCGATCCTTATAAATCTATATACATCCATGGAAAGGAATAAAACTTGAAAATTCTTGTGGCGCCGGTTTTTGCCCATACAGCTGCTGACTTTATGTTCGACTGGTCTCAGCTCCATAACGCTGACACTCAAATGACTTGCCAACATTGTTATACTGACAGTTTTTCTGATTTTAAGCTGTTAAGGCTCAGAAAGCATCGCATGAGGCACTTGCCAGAGTTGGGAAGGGCCGCCCTGAACTGTCTGCAGTCTGTGGTCGATGTCCACATCTACTCGTGCAGTCTATTAGTTATGTGACAAAGCCAGGCTCGAAAGAATTGGAACAGTAGGGGAATTATTGGTCCTGGGCCAATCGGTGTTGTGAATGACCCCTTCTGGCCAGACCATCAGCGGCATCATTTCCCAATAAACCACCGTGATACTTTATCCACTGTAATGTGACTTAATGTCTCTGCACACTGCTTCCAGGGCTAGGTGGCAGTCAATAATCAGTGCAGAGCTGCTGTGATTACTTTTGAGGGTTAGAAGGCACTCTAAGCATCTCTAGAATATTGCTTCATCTTGCGTACGTCCCCCCAACGGAAGACCACTGCCTAGAAAAGCTGCCCCTGAGTTCATGAGCTACACTGTCTGTTTTTATTTGCATCTGGTCGTAATATTATTTGGACCAATTGCAAAAAAATCCAATAAACTGTGATTCCATAATGAGGATGTATTTAGAACGCACTAGTGTAACTGTACAGTTGAACTGCCAGTTATAAATGACATTTCTTGTGTCTACAGACGTTCAGTTTCATCATCAGTTCTTCAGTTGTTATTGTGCTTGCTCAATCTTTTTAAGTTTTATTAACATCTTTTCATATGCCTCATCTTTTTTTGCACAGTTGTGGTAGTCTAAGAATTCACGTTGATTTGATATTTTTACAAAACAGAGCAACTCAGCAAAAAAAACGTGTTGTCTTTTTACAAGTTAGAATTGAACTGATAACTGCTACAGACGTTCAGTTTTAACTGCACAGTCCAAACAGTTTTAATCAAATAAAAAATTCGATAATATTGGCAGTTTAACTAACTGCACAGTTGTCAGTTTTCGCTATACACGCAACGATTGAACTGCGCAGTTCAACTGTACAGTTAAAACTGTACGTGTAGATCCCGCTTCAAAAACATCAAAAGTATTTACCTACTTATTGCTATTTAAGATTTAAAACAGATAATTTAAATGAACATGTTACTTCGCCTTAATCCTAGCTTTTGAAGTGATGTAACCAAATAAAACGTAATCCAGGACGGACCTTCGTCAAAAAGGGACGCGTTAAAAGTCAATCGAGCGGATACAGAGACGCGACATTTATGGTTTTACTAATCATTCCGTCCTTTTTAACAAAACGAATTCATCTAGACTACTCCTACATGACTGAAAGCTTACTTACCAAAATGTAATCCATCGATTTATTTATTTATTTAAAAACTTTATTGCACCAAAGTACAAAGGCGGATTAAATGCTCGTAGACTTTTTCTGTCAGCCAAAACTTAGGGACAAATTAGAATAATTATAGGTGCAATGAAATAAATTTTAATAGTAAACTGAATTCAACATTATTTATTTATTTATTCGTGGGAAAAATTACAGCCTTTACAATATTATGTATACAAAAAATATATCTCATCTTAAAGGCTTACAAATTTTCACTGTTAGCTATAATGAAAAAAAAGAACCATCAAAATCAGTATTACATTACATTACAATAACGTTATATTACAATGAGTATTAATTAGGTATTTATAATTGTAAGGAGCAATTTAGAAGGTCATTTTTTTTGAACGAAGATCTTGTTTACGCTTGTGTAACAGGGAGATTGTTCCATATGGTGGCGACAACTGCAAAACAATTTGAAACAAATTCAGAATGATGCAATTTTTTTGCTGATCTTATTGTACAGACAGAACTAAGTACTAAATAGCCAATAGATTGTTGACGCAAAAGTTTTTGATATCTGTCGCAATGAAACTACTGTACATTAAAGGTAACATTACGTAGGTACTCATTATTATTATACGCTTTTATAGTAATACATTTGCCTCAATGGAAACAGAAAATTAAAGACATTAGAAGGGTGAATGTAAATTTATGAAGGGGTGATTCGAAGGTGGATCGAAACAGTATAGGAGATGGTGGACAATTGAGTTAATTGTTTATTACTAAATTATAAATTATTATTATTATTATTATTATAAATACAAAACCGTAAATTGATTAGGGGGGTTTAACCCTTATGCATGCCTTTCGCTCGCAAAATCCAATATTCTCAAAGATTATTCATGTTTGTGTGTACTTTTAAGAAATATAGTCTGTTATTCCGTAAGTCTATTTTTTCTTCTTATTCAAACTGTGTTATTTTATATAAATCATCATATCACTATGGGAAGCTTACAATATTAGTTCTTGTTGAAATAAAAAATTGGCATTTGACATCATTGCAAATGGCACATACTCTCAACGAGAACTACAAATAGACGGACTAATTGTGGTAATTTGCCTTTATATCCACTGTTCGTGCCGGTAACCCCAGTAAAGTGTATTCACACGTTTCGGGATCAGGTTACAATTGCCGTCATGCCCAGTCAAGCCGGCATAGTGTTAGGGACTGATGTCAGTAATGAGCGTCTGATTCCAGTTGCTAACATTCATAGACATTACCAACAGGTCGGCGCAAGGTCACATACATGCTTGTAAATAGAAAAAAACTATGTCAGAAACTAGGGTGCTCTGAAGAATATCAACAATTCGAATTCTATCATCATCATCATCACATCACCTAGAACACTAGAGTCCTAGACCTTCACTCTTGGCCTTCCAAAAAAATCTGAAGAATTTGGCGTACACTCGCCACGGTGGCCTGATTAATTTACGATTTCACAAGTTGGTATTACTGGAACCAGGACCGACGGAACGTGCTCTTCGAGAAATGAGAAACACACTTATCTTACGAGTACATACTGCAGTCACAGATTTAAAACACCACTGTTCCCGTGCCTCGGAGAGCACGTAAAGCTGTCGGTCCTGGTTCCACTGATACTAACTTGTGCAATAGTTGTCATTAAAATTGACTTTAGATTCTTGCTAATCCGTCTGGCCAGCGTGGCAAGTGTAGGCCAAATTCTGCAGATATATGTCCTGGAAGTCCAATCTCCAACAGTGGACGCTAGGGGCTGTAATGAAATCTTAAATTATTGGGTTTTTTGCGTTTTGTCGACTTTCGGGTTGCATATAGGTATGTAATGTTAATTCTGACTTGCCTGGTGGGTTACTGCTGTACCAGGTATTGTAATCTCATAGGTACTGATAACTAAATTTAAAAGGTTATTAATTGATCGTTGTGGTGCAGTTCTGTATGTTTTTATTTTGTAAATCTGATATAGCTGAGTTTTCCTTGCAGATTCCTTTCTCAGTCAGATTAAACATTAACAGGTCACTGGAATCTGCTAAGCTGCTGGTCTTCTGCTAACAGCTTACTTATTGGACCACTTTGCTGATTAGTCTTCCACTAGCAGGAGTAGAATCATTCAAAAGAATTAAATTAATGACGTTTCATAAATGCCTGTAATAGGTTTACGTGAATAAAGATATTTTGACTTTGACTTTGATGATAATGTTTATACAACCGAGCTATCAACTCTACTCTATCTACTTACCAATATTAACGTAAACGATTTTTTCAAGAGTGTGGCGATCCCAAATGCTATAACTACCTAAAACGGAATATTTCCATAATAATTCAACGAGGAAATTCCCTAGTTGTAAGCCCTCAGTTTATTTTGTAGAATAGTTTTAATTTCGTAGGTAATTTTAGTTTAGTTTTATTTATAATTAGTTGTTTAATCTATTTTATTTTAATATTATTGTATCTACTTCGAATAAATAATTAACGTTACGAATTAAAATTTTAATAATATATTTATTGTGCAGTAGCTCCTACAGTAGATCTGTTGTCGGGTCAAGAAACAATCAGCGGCCCACGTAAGCTGATTAGAGCACGCCAAATAGTCCCTTCAATTTTCACAGGTCGATGGGTGCCAAGTGGTTCACCTTTACCGACGCCAAACAATTACTTTCAAACTTGAAATTCAAAACGAACAATTTCTTAAATAAAGTCCAATGAAAATACCTAAATCTTAAATTATTTTTCGATTACATTTAAGGCGGCCGTTTCTGTTCCGGGGTGACAAATCACGATTTTAAAAGAAGCGGATTCACATTTAGCCAACTTACTATAGGCCATCATGACAAGTGGAAAGCTCATCGATGTCGCCAGCGTACCAAATTCGAGAAATATCACAAATAAATTAAATAAATTATTGTGTAACAGGAATCTAACCCTGTACCTCCCTACTAAATCCACGGACTTAACCGCTAGACCACGAAGGCAGTCAATTATTACATAATATGTTATTTTGCTATTGCGTAAATAAATTGAAGTATATCTTTGAAGTCAAGAAAACGTCATGACTTCGTTTACGCAACATGTACATCTCAGTAAAGTATCACCACGACCGTTTCCCTTTCGGGGTGGTCAGAAACCACGCTTATAAATAAGCGGATTCACATTTAGCCAACTTTACTATAGGCCAATCATGACAAGTGGCAAGCTCGTCGATGTCTCCAGCGTACCAAACTCGAGAAATATCACAATTAAATTAAATATTAATTAAATGTATTTATTTACATTTTTAAAAATATTTTATTATATACAGGATTACAAACAATTGTACAGAGAGAGAATACACAATAAATTGGTTTTACAAACAATGTTAATATCTGCACAACCAGCTTCAGTAATCCAAATGTTAAAAGAAGTAAATGTAACCCATGAGTTGTTTTAAAACCATAATAATAATAAAAAACAACCTGTTTGGTACAGTAATATCTACTAGCACAACTACTAGATATATACCATTTTAATTATCTCTTTCTTCTAAAGTTAACATTTGCAAGACCTGGTTTCTGTAAGAGACAGGTGACAATTGACATTAATAAATATTTTTGTGTCCCGACCAGGAATCGAACCCGGTACCTCCGAGTCTAAATCCACGGACTTAACCGCTAGACCACGGAGGCAGTTATCTACATCTCAGTATTATTTAATTGAGATACTAGATAAAGAAAAAAAAACATTTTAGAAATTTCCAGATGGATTAAATGAGACACATTTTAAAGCTACAAAAGTTAACCCAAACGAGGAATTATGGCACACTTCTGGAGGAGACGGTGCTTAAAAGATCCTCTTTTCGAACAGTTTTTAGGACAGAAGGCCGAAACGCGTAATCGTAAATTTGGACTAAAAAGACTCAGTGCCTTAGTCGTAAGCTCTATGAGCCATCTCATATTTAGCACCGTTGACCTACTTTCATGAACCGGGCATACAAATACGCATTGTATATTGTATTTTATTTTGTTTTTATTTAAAACTTTATTGCACATAAATATACAAAGCGTGACATAATGTCGCTTGACATTCTCTGCCTGTCAGACCTTCGGGACAACGAGAACATTTATGTGAGGTAGGTGCAATATATCAATTAAAATTAAATATATTAAAAATATACGTCTATAGAATATTATTTATTGATGATAATAAATATTCATTAATAAAATTACATACGAATTCATACACACATACATATATAAACTACATAAATAAGTTATACTATTTATATACTACATAAACATAAATTAGGTACTACGTACTATATGATAACCGATGATGTAGGATAATAATAAGGAACAATCAATGAAAATTTTATGAAAATTATGAACCCAAAAAGTGTCTGTAAACTAATCTTTTAAATATAGCTCTGTTTGGAGCATCTTTAACCTCCGTCGGTAGGTCATTCCAAAGCCTTGCAGCCACAACTGCAAACGACTTGGACATAAAAGCGGAGTGGTGAGAGGGGATAGCAAAAGTAGTATTAAAGGAAGAGCGAAGAATTCTGTCATGATGCGAACCAAGCAAAGTGAAGCTGTCTTTAAGGTATTTGGGGGTCACAGGCTCGTGTAATATGGAGTATAGTAAGCAGAGCACTCTGCTATTTCTCCCACTGCGAATATTTAACCAATTGTATAGTCCAATTCTACTAATTTAGCGTCGATTAAACTTAAGTTACGTTTTTTTCGATCCCATATTAGTTATTGTCCCCGTACGGTATTCTACTAACCTGCAAAGTGGAACTAAAGTTGTATCAAAAACAAATTGAATGGAACAATGGGGTGTATCACTAACTTTTTATCACGATAGATGGCGCAAGATAGATGGTACCTAATAGAACTGTCAGTTGCATAGAAAACTTGTATTTTTATTATGAAATTTATTATTTTCTAGAATCATACAGTATTTGGTTGGGTAGGGAGAGAAGTAGAATGGTGGATGGTGAGCGTATTATCGCGCAATAAAAAAGAAAAAAGGAGGCCTCCTTTTCTTAAACCAGCCTATTGTCGGTCGCAGGCCCGAGACACCATTCTTCTCATCTCTTACCCACACACGATGGACCCGGCACCCGTACGGTGAATCCATGGAATGCTTAGAAATTTGTCTTCTTCTACGTCGAAGTGAGTAACTTTTAAGGGTACAAATCGAGATTTCCAAGCGAAATCAAAGATTTGGTGATCTCAAAATTGCCGTTCCATGAATTAAACATTTTTTTCTTTTTAAACACTGTGTTCGCTTTCCTAATTCGTCTTTAAGGTAGGTAACGTTAAGTTAAAATTTATATTTGTGTTATAAAAATAAAAAACATTTAAAACGTCAGTTATAGGTGTAAACAATGTACCAGTGCCGCTAGCGACATCTACAAAAAGCTTTGCCTGATACACCCCATTGTGGAAAAAATATTTTATGAGGCCCATGAGATGTAGATAGACGAGTTTTCTGAACGAACATCTGGTACAGACGTAGTTGCATAGTGGTTTTCCATCGTATTGTTATAATTATAAAGAATAATATATAATAATAATAAGAAGCACTCTGTCTACGCTCAATTAGCTTCAGTGCCATTTCACACCAAATAATAAAGTTCCATATTAATGGATTTTAAGTGTCACTAATTTAATACAATAATTCATTGAAACTTCGGTTGCCGTCGTATTCCGATTGAGATCCGAGTTTTTTCGATGGTAATACATCATGCACTTTACCTGTAGACGCTTGTTTTATGTCAACAGGGATTTGTTCCATAAATTTGAAGCGACAACTGCAAAAGAATTTGAAACAAATCTAAAATGATGTGAAGGAATTGAATGAAGTGAGTTGTGAGAAGAACAAAGATTTGAACGAAGAAAGATAGGCAAATTTGAGGAATCTCAGTGTCGCAGGCTCGTTTAGAATAGGAACCGTGAACTCGGGAGGTCGTGGGTTCGATTCCCACCGGGGGCAAGTTGTACATTGTATAATTTGTCTCGGTCTGGGTGTTTATATGTATATATTTCCAAAAAAAAAGGTATAATATGTAGTTTATCAACCATATAGTTTCCGTAACACAAGCCTCGTAGCTTACCACGGAAATTAGATAGCGCTGTGTGACCTGTCTTGAAAAAAAAAAAAAAAAAAAATAGGAAGCATAGAAATCTTAGATTTCTGCGACAACGAATTGGTAGCCAGGAGTATCAAATCACATACAAAACGACCCTCCGAAAGATACATAAATGACTTAAAGAAATTAACTGGTGGGGGTTTGAGGTTGAAGTTTTACATGCACTATTAGAATCATGTGCCGACGCATCACAACTATGGCAAGCCAAAATTCATGAATTAAAACTTTTGAACCAACTTCAAATACTCTAGAGTACTAGACGTAAAGCTACTGTATTTTCTGAACTATTCCATGCTTTGTAATTTGTACTTTGACTTTGGTAACGTCTAAGCATAGACGTGTATACAAGGACTGGACTTAATTTTTTTTTTTGACACGTTGGCCTCTAATTGCGTCATACTTGCAAAACGTAACTGTAATACGAAAATATTTCCATTCCTTTTGAACCAGTGAACAATTGTAATATGTTCATTTTTTCTTAGCTGTAGCCATCCGTAAATCATTTTGTTTACCCCATTTTCTGTGATATGTCTACTTGTTTAAGGTTGAATATACTAAAATATACTACTTCATTGTGCTACCTATATTTGGAGCCCTCAAGCGAAAGTTGTGAAAGCCATATATATGTATAAATATATATATAGCCGCTCATATTACTTTTAAATAATATTTCTAAAATAAGAATTTTGAAAAACATCAAATTGTAGGTTAGACCACTTTTGCGCTGACGGTCTCAATTATAACCTTGTATTCCAGAAAATACATTATTTCATTTCATTTAATGCTAACATCCTAACGCACATTTATGTCTAACTTCTTAAATTGTTGTTTAATATTTATATACATAGGAGAGGGTCGACTTTTGTAGCTCACAACAACCTGTAAACTAATGTAACAAAAATAATAAATAAATGATAAATTTTGATTTCCATATATTTACAACACGAAACATCATTGTCCCCGTGTCTTAAACAGTATGTTAAGCTGACAGTCCCGGTTCAACTAATTGTACACTAAAACGTATAATATATAAAAAAAAAACCCATGCCAACTACTGGCAAGCATGTCGAGAGCTAGCAAAATTCTTCAGCAACATGTTGTGAAAACTGATTATCCTTATTTGGGCTTGTCCTTTAAATATGTGTCTATGTAAATTCTAGTCATGCTGAGCTTTTGTCAAGTGTTGAGCATTCCAAATATTGTAGTGGTCAAATATTAAGTTTAGAGAAGTGCCAAGTACAGACGAGACGGTTCACCTTCAACTAAATTAATTAACTCAATTGTTACTAAGTCAATATTGCATCTTAATCGCTGTGTACTCCAGATTTTAGATAATTAATTGAAATTTCAGAAAGTGGCTCTATTTAATAATGAAGGTAATAAATTTAATAAACTCAATTAAGGGCAGTTATTTTGTTGACCTAAACCGCTGCCGATAAAAAAAACTCAAGATTAATTTTAGAATTGCCCTACATTATTTTATGTTGAGCACGATATGTCACATCTTGTGAGTGTACTAAAAGGACATCAACCATTTTGGGCTAAATTTATACTACTTGTGCTATGTATAATAAAAAAGTAAAGTATCATCACGACCGTTTCCCTTTCGGGGTGGTCAGAAACCACGCTTATACATAAGCGGATTCACATTTAGCCAACTTTACTATAAGCCAATCATGACAAGTGGCCAGCTCGTCGATGTCTCCAGCGTACCAAACTCGAGAAATATCACAAATAAATTAAATATTATGTAAATAAATACATTTACATTAACAAATATTTTTGTGTTCCGACCAGGAATCGAACCCGGTACCTCCGAGTCTAAATCCACGGACTTAACCGCTAGACCACGGAGGCAGTCTATGTATAATGATTAAAAAAAAAAAAATAGTAGTTTCAATACTTTTATTAATAAGACTAATGTTATTTTTACTGTGCAATTAAGTTATTCAGAAAATAAATTATATAGTTTTTTCATTCAAGGGCTAGTAAAAAATATAAGAATGTTAGCAGGCGCTTGACTGAATGACACTGGCAGTTATTTTTTTTACCATTTGTTACTCTGACATTTAGTACGAAAATTGTCATAATGATATTTTAAACATTTTTCACACGTACACTACCTATATAAAATAAAGGGTTTATTTAATTATTTTGTAATCTTGTCAATTTTATCTAAAAGTGCAATAATAGTTTTTTTTTTCTTATACTAGCACGACATGTGACCTTGTGCCCACCTCATCGTAAGTGGCGCGCATGGTCCATGAATGTTAGCAACTGAAATCAGACACTTATTTCCGACATCAGTCCTTAACACTATGCCGGCTTGACTAGATGCCTTTTCACACTTCGCTTAAAGGACTCCAGGTTATAGGAAAGTGGAAACACAGAGGCTGGAGGAGCATTCCACATCTTTATTGTGCGACAGATGTATAAGTCACCAAATTTATGGGTACGCGAAGGGATGGTGACTACGGTATGTGGGTGCATATTCTGACCTGTGCGTGTGGTTCGGTTTCGGAATGGAGAGAAAGGAATTAAGTTATAGAGCTCTTCGAAACACTCACCATAGTATAGCCGGGAGAACACGCTCAGAGAAGCTACATCTCGGTGAAGCTGTAGGGATTCAAGAGTTCCAGATCATCATCGTCCACAATTCGAACAGCTCGCCTCTGTAGGACATTGAGAGCATCTGTGAGGTACGCTTGTTAATCAATGCTACTTTCTTGGGCTTAGTCAACATAATACCATTGTTAACACCAGTGGTAATACCCTCGACCTAATTTTTAGTAATTTTTCATTAAACTTATGCAAATGTGAAGCCCCATTGATCTCTGAAGATAGACACCACCCTGCTCTCGAAATTGACGCTACTGACATAGTTATCGCACCCCTCCAAAGACTAAAACGTACATTCCATCTATTTAACAAGGGTGATTATGATGCAATCAGAAACGACCTACAAAATGTTAACTGGCCACCATCTCTTAATGCGGGCACAGTGGACGATGCAATCTCCTTTCTCTATAAAAATCTCTATGAGGTTATCGACAGTCATGTTCCAAAGAAAACCACCATCAATTCTGGTCGGTATCCCACATGGTATAGCAGTGTACTTATCAAAGTTATCAAAGAAAAATCGCGCCACCACTCACACTGGAAAAAACATGGCAACCCCCTGGATTATGATGCGTTCGCATTGTTACGTCGAAGACAGAAGGAACTTCAAAAAACATGTTATAGGAAATTCATTGACCACGCTCAAAGTAACATAAAGTCTAATCCTAAGCTACTGTGGTCGTATGTGAAGTCTAAACGCAAGAATACATCTAATTATCCTAAGACAATGCGATATGATAGTAGCACACTCAGCAACTCCAGTGATATCTGCTCAGCCTTTAATAGTTATTTTGAGCGAATGTTTATCCACCCGGCAGGCTCTGCACCCGTCCCAAATACATCCTTAACTTCGGGCGCCGACAGCCTACATTCTATCCGCATTTCAAAATCCCACATTTACAAACTTCTGCATAAGCTAGATACAGCTAAGGGTGCGGGCTGCGATTCTATACCCCCGGTGTTCTTTGTCGAGACTGCAGGCGTTCTATCTGGCCCTTTATCCATCTTGTTCAACCGCTCATTCCGCGAGGGTGTCTTTCCGAGCACTTGGAAACTCGCTCATATAATTCCTATACATAAAAAGGGTTCCAAACTAGACGTTGAACATTATAGGCCGATCTCCATCCTCAATGTGCTCGGTAAGGTAATGGAAAAGATTGTGCTCAGAGAGCTGTATCCCTTCCTTTCCGGAAAACTGCCTCTTCAGCAGCATGGCTTTCTTCAAGGGCGTTCCACAACCACTAATCTTGCTATATTTACCAACGATGTACTTCTATCCATGGATGAGCGCTGTCAGGTTGACGTGATCTACACGGATTTCGAAAAGGCCTTTGACCGTGTGGATCACGCCATCCTGCTCAACAAGTTGTTCGACCTGGGTATCAGGGGAGACCTGCATAGATGGGTTAAATCGTATATCACCAATAGGAGCCAGGCTGTCGCTGTTGGCGGGTATCGCTCTCAATTTGTCCATATACCTTCTGGAGTTCCACAGGGATCCTTGCTGGGACCCTTGTTGTATGTGGCATTCCTCTACGACATCCACACCTGCTTTCATCACGCAAAATTCCTCCTCTTCGCGGATGACAAAAAAGTATATATGAAGGTCAGGTCTGAAAGTGATTGTATATTGCTCCAAGAGGACTTATCTAGATTGGAACTTTACTACAGGGCCAACAGAATCAGTGTCAATAGCGGCAAGTGTAACCACGTCACTTTTACTAGAAAAAAACAGCCAATATTACACACCTACCGTCTCTGTGGCAACCCAATTGTCCAGGTGGAAACAGTGCGCGATCTTGGTGTCATCCTTGACTCAAAACTCACATTCTCCCAACATATTGAATCCATTGTTGACAGAGCATACAAGAGTCTTGGATTTGTAATCCGCATCTGCCGCCCATTTTCGGACGTCCACTGTATTAAGATTTTGTACTACGCATACGTTCGAAGCCTCTTGGAATACTGTAGTCCAATTTGGTCTCCACAATATATCTCCTATAAACAGTCCATCGAGCGCATTCAACGTAAATTTATCAAATACCTTAACTTTCGTACCAAATATGACAGCAATGACTACAACGACGCAGTAAAACACCATAAACTTCTTACACTGGACGACCGAAGACTGGTGCTTGATTCCCTGTTCCTATTTGATATCTGCAATAACAAGATTGACTGTCCTGAACTGTTGTCAGCCACCTTGCAGCTCTGGGTTCCCGGTAGACGCAGTAGACACACCTCTCTGTTTCATGTTCCCCGTGTCAGTTCAAACTATGCATCCAACTCCATCTGCCTTCGTCTCCGTAAACAGTACAATAAAATATTTGCTGATTTTGATTTATTTAACAATTCTAAACCTAAATTTAAAAAACTAATACAGCTTGGTCTACCTACAAAATAAATTTGTTTCAAATCACACAACATATACACACTACATTCTTAGGTACACTACTGACCCCAACACACATGACTATATATACTATTGCACATATACTATTTACATTATATATATATACATATATATCTATTATTATCTTTATGTATTACTAAACCTTTTATGTCGGTCGATTGGTCAAATATTACTACTAAAAATACTCGATTTGTACTTACTTGCATGCCTATTTGTATCCACAAACTCTCTTGCTGTCTATAACGTTATTAGTTAGATGATTATTTACTATTATTGCTATTGTTTTTGCTTGTTTACCTACGATATAGATTTAGTTCCACTCGCTACTGACTTTTTGTTTTAGTTTTGATAATAATTTTGATTTAATTTAATATTACTGTATTATGTTTAGCTTTAATTTAATTTATGATTTGACTAAATTGTATTCAATTTAATTTAATTTTATGTTGGGTTCGGCTCAAATTTAATCTAAGTGCTGTCTATAAAATAAAAATCATTTTGGCTAATGTATAACAAAATCCTATCGTCAAATATGTATTAATTTAATGCTGTGATTTTGTAAAACCAATAAATAAAAAAAAAATAAATACTTGGCTGAACCATCCCAAAGGTGTGAACAGTATTCCACGCATGATCTGATCTGTGCTTTGTACAGTAATGTTTCGTGCACCAGCAATATCTTCACAATAAATAAAAAGTAGTTAATTGATTACAACAAATAGAAAATAATGTTACAAAAAATCACAATGTAGATCTAGTATTACTTAAGAATACACCGATATAACAAAATCGACTAAGTTATTTATATTATTGCATATTTTATATCACGCCAGAATTTCATTCATTCATTACAGATCTGATGACAATTTTTAATGGCAATATATTAACGATTCCACAATTTGGTATTAGTGGAACAGGGACCGATGACTTAACGTGCTCTCCGAGACACAGGAACGACAAGACTGTGACAAATGTACGTAAGAAAAGTGTATTTCTCATTGGTACATACCGAGGGGTTTGAACCAACTTTTGTAGGATTTTAAGAAAAGCGTTCTCCAACACCGCACGCCAGAATAAGTAGCCCAATAGGTACCCATTTTGAGGAGACGATAATAGGCTTGTTAAATAATTACCTACCTAAGATTAATTGATCGGATACTAAATTTAATGGCAGATGGAAAGCGACCAGCATTTAAAAAGGGTCCAATAAAATATGCAGATTCGACTGCGGTCGTATTTTTCTCGGTGTAATCTGCATTATTCAGGCTTTGTCACGAACTTCGACAGTTTAACAGCGTTTATCTCTCGCCTTGCAAATTGAGCGACGACTTTAAGACAAACGGCAGTCACTCTCATTAGCATAATGGACTCTGGTCCAAGTGTCCGTTGTCATGGACGGTCATGTTACTTTCCCAGAGGTGCCAACAAAACTAATAAAATATATATATTTTTTTTTTTTTTAAATTAACCTAGACTTAGGTTCGGTTTAATAGTCATGGCTTAGCACTGGCTCAAAACGTGCTCACGAAATTAATACTTCAACTATGCTCGAGCTATCATTTCGCACTGCAATAGACATATCTCGATCGAAACAATAAACTTTTTAGACATCTGCTCAAAATCATAAAAGTTTAGGCTTTCGTATTTCGTAAAAATATAACTTCAATATAGGATTTATTTTAAAAAATATAAACAAGAAACAGAATAACTATTTTCTTTTTTATTTTTTTATTATACTAGCACGACATGTGACCTTGCGTCCACCCGATGGTAAGTGGTGCGTGAGGTCCATGAATGTTAGACACTCGTGACTGACATCCAACAGTCCCTAACACTATGCTTGCCTGAGCATGACGGCAGTTCGAGCTTGATCCCAAAACCTGTGAACATACTTTACTGGGTTTATCGGCATATACGGTGGATACTACCCCGCCTCGGCAGACTGGGCAATTTACCACCATCAGTCTACCTACCCCCTATTTGTTGTTCTCGTTAAAAGTATGTGTCATTTGCAATGATGTCAAATGCCAATATTGTAAACTTGCCATGGTGATATTAATATACAAATAACACCGCTTGAAACAATACTTACTGGAATGAAATACCATATAAACGCCATTTTAAAATTAATATTTAATAACAACACTTTAACTGACAACAAAGCTTATACGTCCATGTTGGACTACTATAATTGTTACATGAATTTACTAGTAGAGATTGGTCGTTCCATTAAAACGGACGCCAAGAATCGGCCGAGGACGAATCCAAGCTGACATTTTCAAAGAATGGATTTTTTCAGCTTTATTCGGCATCCGTCTATTGTGTGGTGGCAATACGATCCCTCGTTTACCTATTTTCGGTAGATGTTTTCTCTTTTCATTGATATGTACCTACATTTTACGTTGTAATTTTGTTTTTTCTATTTTTAATGGAACTTTTCGGGCATATATATGATCGTTGATATTGACTGATTTAATTAACTCCAATATTTGTCATAGTTTAACAACACCACCGTTCCTGTGTCTTGAAGAGCCTGCTGTCGGTTCCGGTTCCACAGATACAAACTTTTGAAATTGTTAATAAATTCTTATTAAAATTTACATCAGAACCTCGCTAATCCGTCTTACCAAGTGTGATCCCTTAGTAGGTCCTTGTATTGTGTTATAGTTTTAACATAGATTTACTTACCGAGTTCGATTCCTGGTCGGGTCACAATATTAATTTAAATTTAATTAACATTTAATTTATTTGTGATATTTCTCGAATTTGGTACGCTAGAGACATCGACGAGCTAGCCCCATGCAGACTGACGCTTTTAACAACTCTGCGGCACTATCTTGTAATGCACGTGACAGTAGCGAGAGGGCGACCATTGTGCAATAAACGTTGACTTACGTTGAGATAAATTAATAATGTTTTGTTTTTCGGACAATGATTAAAAAAAAGTTAACATATTTATTTCAAAAAGGGGTTTTACCAATGACATTTGAGGCCTAAAAAAAATATTTTTAGTTTTACAAGTAATAATAATTAGATTTTTTTATATTTACTTCGATTAAATAACATCTTTCCATCGGGAAAACTCGTGTCTTAATCGGAATACGACGGCACCCGAAGTGTCAATCAATTTTTGTATTAAATAAGTGTAATTTTCATAGAACATTGTCTACTGACATTTTTGTATCCATTAATATGGAACTTTATTACTTAGTCTCACATGTATAGATGAAAAATATTTTTTTAAAATATAGAGATGTACAACCACCATAAGAAAGAGAGAGCACGATAAATACGAAATTTTCCGTAAAAATACGATGCTGGCAGTAAGCAAATATCAAGTCCTCATTACCCATCCTGCTACTCTTCTAGCACCTCGTAGCATCGTGATAATGTATCGTAACATGAGTTAGTTTAACGGCATTATATCCGTAAAGCCATAAATCCAAAAAACAACTTTTTTAGTATTAACAAGAATGTAATTTAAAAAACAAGTTAATTTGAAACAAGTAAACATAGCTGTAACAAACAATAGGACGTAATGATTCATGTCATGTTCCATTAGGATCGGTAATAACGGGAGCTAAGTCGACGTAGACGTACATATCTAAGGACGTTACATTTTACTATATTGCACTGCGAAAAATAGATAGATAGATAAATTCTTTATTGCACAATAAACAAAAACACATTTAAATGTACATAGGCGAACTTAATGTCTAGCGACATTTTCTCAAGCTAACCTTTGGGATAGTGAGCAATGATTGTGGGTGCATTAGATCACTAATTTAAAATCGGGATTAATAAAAATAAATGGATATTTAATTGTTTAGGTTTTACGTAGTTATTGTGTGTTGTGTGGAGTTTTACGTAGTTGTTGTGTGGAGTTGGAAATTATAAAATTCCAAGTGTTACAAAATTTTGTGCTTTTATTGGAGTTATTTGCGGCAATATAGCCCAAACACGTCGGGAATATGAGAGTTCACAGCGCAGTAAAACTACAAAAAATAAATTGCATTTTCAGACCTATATATAGAATCAAATTTATTATTTACATATTATTATTATTTATTATTATAACAATTAACCTAACTTTTTAGTAACATAAACTTATTTACAACAATTTACTATTGGATAACTAACCTTTTCCTTACACATTGATGACATTGTCAATAGAGCAACCAGCAGCCATATTCTGTTACTTAAGCGCAAACGTTATATAATGGAATCCGTTAACTATATATATATATATATATATCAACCTATTACAAACAAACCTCATACGACCTTATTAGCGAGAAGACACTATTACTTTCAAGGCGCACACCTTTACAATACTATTAATAAAACTTCTAATATATACCTGCTAAATAATTACTCATGCAAAATAAAAACCATAGATTTATTGCAAAAACTTACGTATGATGATACGGAAAAACTTTTGGATGTTATTAGTTGACTTCAGTCACTTGGCTATATTTATGTTATATGTGAAACACTTATTAGGGTATTTAAATCTTAGTATAATTATACATCTATGTATGATATGTGTGTATGGTCTATGTATTTACTGTATGTATGTGTATAGAAATGTATGTATAAATATATATAATATAATTATATATCTATGTATGGTCTATGTATTAACTGTATGTATGTGTATATATATATATATATATATATATATATATATAAAATGTATAATTGTATGAATTGTATATTTATAACTATATTATATATTTATGTATGTGTTTATAAATATATATAAGTGTATAATCATGTATGTTATTTAGTTAACCTTCTTATGCATTGTAGCATATGTTATATCTACTTGACCTATTGTCCTAACTTATCCTTTCCTTCAATAGCTTGATTGCCCCTAAAAATAAATAAAGAAAATTGAATGTACTTCTTTAGAAATGTATTAATATTAATTATTAATTTTTAATTATGTTAATTTGCATGCTTAAATTCTTTGTATACTCGTATTATTTTGTTTAATAAATTTTGTTATATTGTACCTCAGGAAGACCCTGAATCCCATAACGCTGGTGTTTTTTATAAAACATCTTACTCGTGATTCAGAGCGCCATAAAATGCATGTTATGTTCTTTTTTACTTCGAATAAATTTATTATTATTATTATTATTAAAGTTTGCACGGCCGCTGTCAAGGTCGAGCGCTTATAGAAATGAGAATTGAATAATATTTTGTAACTATGAAGCAATCTCTGACCTAAATAACGAAATCCGCTAATAATGTTTACGACTAAGTAACAAAATAGGGCTCCCGGGGGGAGTGTACAAAATGTAAAAAAGTAATATTTCGCATTAGAATTTATTTTACACAGTTTGTCAATACATATATTTTAATACAATATAAGCTTGGCTGGAACGAATCTAACAGCAATACAATTTATAATAAATAAATCATTGTTGCCATAAGCGAGGATTTTGTACTTATTTATAACTAGATACTTAAAATTTTATTCGTGGCTGAAAAAAGGCCGTGTCAGCTTATGATCTAACATTTATGTCCTTAAATATAAATTCGTGGCTGTAAAATGGCCTGTATTTGTACTGAACTTGTTTTAATCTTTCAACTATATATATGTCTTTGTAAGTCGGGCAATATTACAGGCCGGTTGGATTGTGTGCAGGAGTGGGCTAGCGTTCGGCAGACCAGAACTAATCGCTGATAGAGTGCTACTCGCTTGCCAACCTGATACTATCGATTTGGCCTATGTTTTATGGCGGGATACGAGCATACTAGCCAAAAAACATATCGCCATTGATTTTTTTTCAAATATCAGATAGTCAAATAATTCAATTATTATTTTAAGTTAGTGAGAATGTGATTCCTTTTTAATGAAGCATATTGAAATTTAGCCAACTTTACTATATGGTTTGAAGTGGAGCCAAGGAGGAGGAGAAGACAGCGGCAACTAGGTCGGGTTGTCCTTAGGTTGGCAGTCAGTCATTGTGAACGGGTCGTTGGTGTCATGGAGGACATTTCTGGGTCTACGCCTCTTCCAATAGGACTTGAGGTCGTATGCGCTAGCTTCTTCTATTAGAGGGAATGACGGCCGTCAATTAATGTTATTTTTGAATGGATATTCTAGCACGTAATAAATAAAACACAAAAAAGTTGATACCAAATATCAGGATAATAAGAAATGGAATGAACAACTTAAAATATCAACAACAGGGCAATTTACTAGCAATTTGTAATATACCTAGGAGAAAAGATGTTGACCGTATGTAAAGACCTAGACAATAAATTTCATAGTAAAAATATGATAGTAATTTATTTACTTATTTCAAATTAAATTTAATATATTTTATTAATTTATCACAATATTTCCAATTTTACTCTATACGACCTCTAGACTGCCTCCGTGGTCTAGGGGTTAAGTCCGTGGATTTAGACTCGGAGGTGCCGGGTTCGATTCCTGATCGGGACACAATCATCACAGCCCCTAGAATACAAAGTTCTAGAACTCCACTATTGGAGATGGGCCTTCCAGAAAATTCGGGAGAATTTGGCCTACACTCGCCACTTGACCAGACGGTTTGACCAGGTGACCAGGATTCGAACCCGGTACCTCCAGGTCTAAATCCACGGACTTTACCACTAGACCAAGGAAGCAGCGCAAATACTAATGATTTCTTTATTTAAAAAAAAACCCAACTTCTAGAATGTTCCATATATTTTTATTTAAAACTTTTAATATGTTAGTTCAATCCACAATTTACTTGGCGAAGAACGTGTTTTTGCTTCCGTATCGGTTGGCATGTTGTCAGGAGAACAACAAATTATTCAATTTGAAAGTGCACGTCATACTATGGGCCAATTCATTCTGTATTGATTGGTCCCTACATATTTTATGTCTCTGTCTACACCACAGCGTTAAGTGCTAGTGCCGGTCATTTTATGTACGTCAATGACAAGCTATCAAAGATTAGTTCTGGTTAACTGGACTGGACTCTCCACATGTAGGAAGGAGCGGAGAAATACCAGACGTTACACATTACATCCAAATCTTTTGTTGTGTCTTCATCCTTGTGGAACAACCTTCATGTTGAAGTCAGACAGGCACCCAGCAGACCAACATTCAAGCAAAGAGTGTACAGTCAATTTTATAAGTCTCTAGGTTAACTTTTACTGACTTTAATCTATTGTAGGTATTTATTATTATTATTAAGGTTTTTATGTATTATGATATAATTTATTATATTTGTGGTCTAGCGTTTAAGTCTGTGGATTTAGACTCGGAGGTACCCGGGTTTGATTCCTGGTCGGGACACAATAAATTGATAAATTTATTTGTGATATTTCTCGTGTTTTGTACTTGTGTTGTTGGCTTGCTACTTTTCATGCTCGTAGTAAAGTTGGCTAAAGGTAAGTCGGCATCATTAAAAAAAAGTACTATATACTTTACTTTTTTCCGTTTATATATATATATATATATATATATATATATATATATATGTATATTATAGTTGTATGTTTATTTTTTATTATTTAAAAAAATATTTATGTTTATTAATTTATTATTTAATTCTCTATTTGCACCGTACTCATTTTTAAATGTCTTGCATAGATATACAACAAGTTTTTAAATAAACATCATAACATAGTACAGGTCGCGCGATGAAAGATAAGCAACAATACATTGACATATGATTTATGTTTAAAACGTGCATACATTGTTTAATTTATGTTTCGACAGGACACTCGCTTCACAAAGATGTGTCTACATTTAAAAAATCGGGAAATTTATAAAGACACTTGAGCCGGTAAAAACAGTTTGTTACTGATAAATATGCCTTTCAAAACGCCTACACTACTACTAGACCGATTTGGATTAAACTTGACGTCATCATATGAGTCCCTAAAAGTCACCGAGTGTTTTTCGCTGACCAGTATAACCATCATCACGACCGTATCCCACGCTTTTAAAGATTCAGATTTAGTCAACTTTACTATACGCCCATCATCACAAGCAACAAGCTCGTCGATGTCCCTAGCGGACTAAACTCGAGACAAATCACAAACAAATGATTGTTTAGTTTAGTTTAATTTATTTATTTTTGTAAGTAGGCATAGGACAATAAATATAATGTATTCTGCGCTTTTACATGTCAAAAAATTAATTAATATAACGAAAAGCTTATTTTCTGGGAAATAGCTTGTATTTGGAGCAGCACATTACAACCCAAATATACATAATTATAATCTTAAAATTATAGCTGCTGTAAATAGGCATTGTCATATTGTGTCATTATTGTGTTGTAGCGATAGTTTATTTATTTGTCGTAGTTACCACTACAGTGTCCTAACCCACGGTAAGAACACGGTACTTCCGCGTCTTAATCCTTAACCGCTAGACAACGTATGCAGTCAATTATAATAATATTATACATATCGAATTACAATTAATTTGGAAGAAATGAAAAAAACGGCATGTAAACAGTATAAAAAAGTTAATAAAAGAAAAAGAAAGCTTCAGTAAAGTGGCTTAGGAACATTGAATCACAAATCCGGAGCAAAAAATGTGACAAGTCATCAAATCTACATATTTTATTAGTCGCCCTCGCCGGCTGCGACCCTCCGCCGGCCCGCACCATTCATTCCTCACCTAGGGATGTTCTTACAAAGTTTCGTTTTTGTCGAATTAATAAACCTTTTTTAATCAATTAAAATGTATTTTTTTATTTTTAAAATTATATTTATTCAGATAACACGCCCTTTTTTCATCTATAAATTTATGTTTAATTGACATATCATTATTGTTGGCGCCTATTTAATTTAAATGGGTTATTTGTCATTTTCTTAGTTGGCACACTTTTAATATTTCCGTATCCGCTTTCCGTTAGCAGCGCACATCATGTGTTTTGGTGTCTCAGCCGACGCGTGTCCCCGCACCGCCGTTATATTAAAATTTCTTTAAAACCGCAAAATACTGTGAGTGTGTACGTTTACCATCAGGACTATAATTCCTTGTGAAATTGTATTTATGTTTATGGATCGACATCAGCCGAGAAGATGCCTTAAAGTTAATGCATGCTTTCTTTTCCTGGAGACGGATCATTTTCTTTAATTTCTCCGCACTGTCTCCCCTTTTCTCTTTTTTTACACCTTATTATTAGTGTGCCCCGCAGGTCCTTCGAGTTTTTATATATTAAATATTAATCGCAAATTAAATTCGCATGAACCCAAGTAGTTCCCGCACGCGGTCCAACCATTATTACTACTTTGTTTAGTAGATATATTTTTCTTAATGTGATGTTGAAGGTGGACGTTAAAAACGCGTTTAATTCGGTTGATAGAGGTGTCATGTTGGACCAAGTTAAACAACAGACCCCGGAAATTTTTAGTTACATTTGGCAGTGCTATAGCACCCCTTCAAAATTAATTTATAAAAACAATTCTTTACTTTCGGCAGTTGGTTGTCAACAGGGCGATCCGCTCGGTCCTGCCATCTTCAGTTTGGCAATACATAATATCATAAGCAGCCTAAATTCAAAATTTAATATATGGTATCTCGATGATGGCACGATCGGAGGAAATGCGGATACAGTTCTCGGTGACCTTCAAAAACTTATATACAATTTTGGCACCATAGGTTTAGAATTAAATTTTTCAAAATGTCAACTTTATTTATCAAATTTATTAACTCATGGCAAACAAATTGAAATTATTTCCAAATTTAATAGTCTAGCGCCCAATATCAAAATTTTAAATAATGAATCTCTTCGGCTCCTAGGATCACCAATCCTAGATGAATCCATTCAAATTTATGTTCAGGAACAATTAACTAAATTTAACTCAACTTCAGAACGCTTATTCCAAATTCAACCCCACATGGCACTTTTTATCATACGATTTTGTTTGTTCGCCCCCAAATTTACGTATGTACTCCGTTGTTCTCAACTTTGGAAATTTTCAGAAGAACTTTTTTTTATTAGACAAACAATTGCAAAATTCACTAACCGAAATTCTAAATTGCCCCATGAATGACCGTACTTGGGCCCAGGCCTCACTACCAATTCGGTTCGGAGGCCTAGGCACCCGCAAAATTTCTAGTGTAGCACTGCCAGCTTTTCTGTCGTCTGTACATAGTACTGTCGAGCTATACGGGAGAATCACTAACCCATCTTTGGGTTCCGTTGAGCCGTCGTACTTGTCAGACGCCAGAGATGCCTGGTCAGTAGCATGTCCAAACGTTTCGGTTCCAAATTTACCAAAAATCCAACGACTATGGGACGAGCCGCTCTGCAAACTGGTACAGGAAGATATTTTATCTGCCAGTAATATGAAAGAGCGGGCTCGCCTCATGGCCGTTTCCACTAGAGAGTCAGGTCTTTGGTTGCAGGCCTTTCCCTCAGCATCGGTTGGAACACTCCTTGACCGAAATACACTGACCATGGCGGTGTGCCTTCGTCTCGGAGCCCGGACTGTCCACCCGCACCAGTGTCGATGCGAAGAACCAGTCGATCATCTCGGACACCACGGGCTTTCTTGTGCTAGAAGTGCTGGCCGCATTCCTCGTCACGCGGCTCTCAACGACATCATCCGAAGGGCTCTTGTCACTGCTGGTGTACCCGCAATCTTAGAACCATCTGGGATTGTGCGGAGCGATGGCAAGAGACCCGACGGAATGACTGTTGGGCCGTGGAAACTTGGCAAATCTCTGGTGTGGGATGCGACGTGTGTAGACACATTAGCTCCATCTCACATCCAGGCGACCTCGTCAGGCGCGGGGAAAGCGGCGTTTTCTGCGGAGAACCTCAAATTGCGCAAATACGCCAACCTTGGTATCGGTTACGAATTTGTGCCGTTTGGGGTCGAGACGATGGGCCCATGGGGACCGTCAGCGAGGCGCTTGGCCAAGGAGTTGTCAAGGCGGCTGACAGAAAGGTCTGGAGACAGGAAGGCTGGCAATTATTTTTGCCAACGTATTAGCCTCGCTATACAGAGGGGAAATGTTGCCAGTCTCCTTGGGACTATCTCGGATGGGAGGTCTCTAGAGGACATTTTTTATTTATAGGTTAGTTTATTTTTAATTTTATTATTTAGGTAGTTTTTAATTTATATTTAATGTACTTTTAATTTTATTAACTTCGAATAAATAACTAAATTTTTTTTTTTTTTCTTAATTGTATTGATTTTATTAGTGCTGGCTGTTAAGTTGTTAAAAGCGAACCAAAGGATATTTTTTTATTTGTAGACGTACAGATAAATCGGTTTGTAGCCTTTTTTGCGTTTGTAAGTTTACGGTCATAAAATAAATCCTTTTTATATTATTTTAATTCTGAATTTCTAAAATTCCAGACATTTGATAGTCATAATAATATGATCATTATGAGAGATTAATTTTAAATTTAGAACACAGATGATAAGAGAAAAATCGAGCCAAGCCTGCCTTAACACTACAAAACGCCAGCAAGTCTTAAATTGCTATGTATCCCTTGCTTTGCATCTGTATATATGTTATTTTAAAATAAAACCTATACAGAAATTTCAAACGATGATTTACCTAGTATTATCGCTGATTGGCTGACAACCGCCTAACCAGCGAACACTGAATAGTGGGGATGCAATCTATAAAAGACGTTGCATTGAAGTGGCGAACGGCTATTACGCGGCGAACGTGTGCCTTCACTCCGTAGCCACGACTCAGACTTAGCTGTAAAGGCACGCAGGGCCAACAGTGAAAGAGAGACGGTTTATAGGGTTTTAGTCTGTAGGCGCCCTGGGGCTTCCTTAGGAAGTTGGCCCTTCAGGCAGGGGGCGTATCATTGATGATTTATTGATTCACCGTCTATAAAAAAAAAAAAGCGGCGAACGTGCCTTTACTCCGTAGCCACGACTTAGACTTAGCTGTAAAGGCACACAGGCCCATCAGTGACAGAGAGACGTTTTATAGGGTTTTAGTACATGAGATCTCCTTACGAGGCCTCACAGTGATTCGGGCATGCGACCTCCCACGGTGGCTCTTCAGGCTGGGGTCGTAACGTCATCGTTTACCCCCTTTAAAAAAAAAAAAAACATATTGATCTGTTTCCTCTGCTACGAAGACTAGAATAAACTTGTACTTGTACACAAATATTATTAAAATAAATTTGTTAAGTTGTTTCTTATTCATCACCTCTCTGATTCCTAATAGATTTTATTAGTATTGGACAATACAGATTCTAATAATATTTTTATTTTTACACCCATCCTTAACTATTAAATATCCGGCAAATAGCATATCTATATAAAAATATCGCTGCGATTATAATTGAAAAAGCTCATAAAACTGTTCGAAAGTGCATCGGTTCAAACGTGAACAGCAGATAGCCGTAGCTGTACAATTTATGTTAACGTTTCACTTCACTGCAGTTTTATATTTCCGTAATATACCGAAATAAAATCGACAATATATCCTGCAGTGACAGTTGGACGGCATTGTCCAATATTGCAATAATAAGTAGATATCAGTGACAGCGGGCGAGGGCACTTCATAAAGGACACACGTCTCCGTTTATTTATGGCGCCATTTTGGTTTGGTTCTTATGTTTTTAGCACCTTTGACCAATGTTTTATAAGGTAACTTATTATACTATGTCAGAAAAAATATTGCAAGAAGTATTTATTTGTGGCCAAGACAAAGACTAACACAAATTTAAATTTAAAAAAGTATCATAATGACACGGTGGTCAGAAGCCACGCTTTTTTTTATGCAGAGGACCCACATTTACAAATACCTCAAGGATAAATTTGCCTATCTTTCTTCGTTTCACGACAAATCCTTTGGTTCTTCTCACAACTCACTTCTTTCTGTCTCCTTGCATTATTCTGGATTTGTTTTAAATTCTTTTACAGTTGTTTCCACAAATTTATGGAATAATCTCCCTGTAAACATAAGGCAAGCGTCTACCAGATCTTCGTTCAAAAAACTCGTCTATCTACACTTTCTAAATGACTCCCAACAATGTTAATAAGTGTATATATGTATATTTATTTCTATTTTAGTGTGTGTATTAGTATTTAGTATATTGATATTACAGTATATATAAAAGTATATATAATTATGTTGAATTTATCCTACTATTAATATTTATTTCATTGCACCTATAAATGTTCTAATTTGTCCTTAAGGTTTGGCTGTCAGAAAATGTCTACGGGTATTAAGTCCGCCTTTGTACTTTGTGCAATAAAGTTTTTAAATAAATAAATTTAGCCAGCTTTACTTTAGGCCTATCATGACAAGTGGCAAGCATTTTATATTTATATAATAATCTAGGACTCCGTGGTCCTAGACTTCTACTTATGGAGATGGGCCTGGTGAGCGATGGTGATGGCTTCGTTGCAAAGCTTCCACAACGGTAGCGGTTCGAACCCTGCCATGTACCAATGAGAATACTCTTTTATTACCTACATTTGCCATAGATTTACAATACCACTGTTCCCGTGCCTCGGAGAGCACATTAATCCGTCGGTCCCGGTTCCACTAATACAAACTTGTGGTATCGTTATTAAATTGTCATCAGATCCTCGCCAGCGTAGCGATTGCAGGCCATATTCTCCAGATATATGTTTGGCAGACTCATCTCCAAAAGCTAAACTTATGCTCATACAATCTCTTCTTTGGCAGATAGACTACGACGACGTACGCTGATCACCCTGTATATTTTAAACTATTTGCTACATAAGAAATGCTATAAACGAAGAGTCATACAATCTCTTCTTTGGCAGATAGACTACGACGACGTACGCTGATCACCCTGTATATTATCTCTTCTTTGGCAGATAGACTACGACGACGTACGCTGATCACCCTGTATATTTTAAACTATTTGCTACATAAGAAATGCTATAAACGAAGAGTAGCGATAAATTATTTAAATCGGGACGCGCGATCCTTTTTTAGTGAGTAATTTCTAGGCGAGGAGCGCTCAATCAGGGCGTGACTAGGACACTATATAATTTATTTTATTTTTTGTTTCCAAGAACCGAAGTACGCGAACGATGAGTGAAGCAATGTAATATAGTCTTACAATTTTGAACAATATGTGACAAAAGAAATCAGGTGTCAGCTGTTATACCTACACCTGCACGACGCTGTTTTTCAACCAGTTCCTGTTCGCACATAGTAAGTTATGATTTTAAAATTATAGGCACTTATAAATAAAAAGATAAACTAAATTATACTAAATACTCATAGTAGATGAATAAGGATCGCTTCGTAAAAAAATATATATTTGTTACAGGCCCTTTAATTATATATATTTTCTTGGGTTAATAATAAAACTAAATAAATTATAAACTAATAAACGTATAAAAATAACATTAATAATAATAAACATAACTTAACAAATATATAAATAAAACATTATTCTATAAAACTAAAACTGCCTCCATGGTGTAGCGGTTAAGTCCGTGGATTTAGACTCGGAAGTTGTGGATCGAACCCGGTAATTCGGTTCCTGGTCGGGACACAATCATTTCTTTGTGATATTTCTCGAACGTATAGTATAGCGTACCAAATGCTAGAGACATCGTCGAGTATGCCACTTGTCATGATGGGTTTATAGTAAAGTTCGGTTAAATGTGAACTCGCTCCTTAAAAGCGTGGTTTCTGACCACACCATTAGGGATACAGTGGTACTTTATAGAAATTAAAAAATATTTTTACACATTTCTCTTTCTGCTATTCAAAAAGTATTTTCTTTAATAACTTTTTCACTATCTTTTATTTGTCTCTGAATTAAAAAAAATGTAGGGATAGTATTTGTAGCTAGGTAAAGGATATCCTCGCCAAGCCGTCTGGCCAGCGTGGCGAGTGTAGGCCAAGTTCTCCAGATTCAGTTCTGGAAGGCCCATCTCCAACAGTGGAGGTCTAGGTCGCTGTGTTCTAGGGGCTGTAATGATGAGAGGATATGACGAAATCGACAAAGAGTTTTCTATGCAATGGTATAAACCTATATAATAAATTATCGGCAGATGTAACGAATTTAGAATATGAAAAATTTAAAACATCACTAAAAAATATTCTCATAAACAAAAGTTATTGTGAGCTACAAGATGCAATGAAAGATACCATTGCATAGAAGTACTCGGCCAAATTTTATATATTAATGATAAATTAATAATAAATCTTAATGTTTAAATTTAAATTATTTAATTTTATATTTATTTTTAATTGACACGGCCCTTTTACAGCCACGAATTTAAATTTAAGTTTACTTGACATAGAATGTTTTATTTAGATAGTAAGGTGACACGGCCATTTTACAGCCACGAATATTATTAACATTAATGCTATTAGAATATAAGATGACACGGCCCATTTACAGCTATGAATTTATGTTTAATTGACATATCATTATTAGTATTTAGATTATAAGATGACGTCTTTTTTTATTATTTTTAATTTTTTTATTATTCTTATTATTATTTTTTGTTCTATACATTTGTGAACTATCTGACATATGTATATAATTTCTATACATCATAATTATTAAATTAATAATAAATCTTAATATTTAAATTATTTAATCTTACATTTATTTTTAATTGACACGGCCCTTTTACAGTCACGAATTTAAATTTAAGTTCACTTGACATATAATGTTTTATTTAGATTGTAAGGTGACACGGCCTCTTTACAGCCACGATCTTATTTAAGTAGTTTCTAAGTTAGTTTAGTTTTACTTGCTTGTAGCAATAATGTTGTGCATAGCATACATAAATATGGATTATTGCCTGTTTACGGTCCAACCATTATTACCACTTTGATTGTATATATATATATAATATGTTGTAAAAAATGTATTGATTTTATTAGTTCTGACTTTATCCAAGTTGTTTCGAGAGAACCAATGGAAATAAATTATTTTGATTTTGATTTTTGATATTTTGGTTTACACTGATGCTAGAGACGCCTTTGTGTGCACGAGAGAAGGGGAGGCGAATGCGGTGCGTGCTACACCACTCTGCACTCCACGATGGAACAATCTCTCAATTACTCGCTAACGTTTTATACCATCCCAGAATATCACAGTTACTACTCGTAATTCTGCTACATTTTTTGTATCAAAAATGAAATAATTATGCATTTATTATCAACCCTTAACTATAACTTAATTCCGTGGTTAGACCTGGAGATACAGCGTTCGATTTCTGTTTGGGACACAATAATATTTATTAATTTAAATAAATTAACTAAATTAATATTTAATTTATTTTGTAATTTCACGAGTTTGGTACGCTAGAGACATCGACGAGCTTGTCACTTGTCATGATTGGCCTATAGTAAAGTAGGCTAAATGTGAATCTGCTTCTTTATAACGTGCTTTCTGACCACCCCGAAAGTCCTTTTTTTCTTAACTATTCATTTATTAATCGCTAACGCTTTGTAGTGCGTTTAGTGGTATGGGGTGGGGTGATCATGCGCTCTTTCAGAGATAACAAACCAATTTTATTATTACTAAAAAAAAAGGTTTGCAATACCGCACGTGCAAAGTTTATTGTCAATTTTTCCATATGTCTTTAAACGAACTATAGTTAAAATTACTAAACAGACAGACAGAAAAACAGTGTAGTCATCTAGGCCCAGATGGGTTTGCCCAGATTGGGGATAGAGATTCTTCCTTGTTTTCCCCCACAGGATCTCGGCGAGTAATAAATAGTAATGGTAACTGGTAGAGGGGTATAACACACTGTGTCGCTCTACTTTAGCTCTCGTCCAGGAGCAGTCCTCTTGGAAGCTTCGATTAAAAGAAAACGTGAAGATACGGCACTCGCGGAATCGATAGTTTCTTTTTTAAATACAGAACACAGCATGTGTCATTGCGCCCACGATTGTAAGCTGTATTATTTAATCTATGAAGCGTTCCTAAAATAATCTTTAGATTAAAAGTGTTTTACATAAGTAGATCGCTAAATAAAAGTGCGCCTACTAATAATATTAATAAAAATCTTTATTGCAAAATAAATATACATCACAATTTAGTTGTTACATTGTTTAGTTGTTAGGGCATATAATAAATTGTACATAGTAACAAAAACAGTTCAGCTGTGACATCTGAAATAGTCGGTGAACGGTGTTTCAGATTTCATTGTAGAAATTAGTACTTACAACATTTTATATCTATCTATCTAGACAATATTTATTTATATTTGCTGAAGGCAAGACTTAAATAATTGATTGTGTGTATGTGTATCATCATCAGCCTGTGTCTCTCCACTGCTGGATATAAGCCTCCCCCAAGGCTAGCCACTTTACACGATCTCCTGCCATCCTCATCCAACCCCCACCAGTGACCTTCCTCAGGTCATCCGTCCATTTAGAGGAGGGTCGACCCACTCTGCGTCTTCCCGTACGTGGTCTCCACTCTAGAACCCGTCTACTCCATCGTTCATCGGTTCTACGACAGACATGTCCAGCCCATTGCCACTTCAGCTTACTAATTTTGAAGGCTATATCGGTAATTTTGGTTCTCCGACGGATTTCCTCGTTTCGGACTTTATCCATCAGAGAAATACCGAGCATAGCTCTCTCCATAGCCCGCTGAGCGACCTTAAATTTGTGGACCAGACCCACTGTTAGTGTCCACGTTTCTGCTCCGTACGACAGTGTATGTGAATGGTTGGTGTTTATGCATGTGTGTGTTGGTGTATGTGGGTTTGAGTGAATGTATATGAGTACTACTGGAGTGTTACGCAAAATTCATTTAAAAAGCGCGCATTGCTTTACTGCCTCCGTGGTCTAGCGTTTAAGTCCGTGGATTTAGACTCGGAGGTACCGCGTTCGATTCCTGGTCGGGACACAAAAATATTTATTAATGTAAATAAATACATTTAATTAATATATAACTTATTTGTGATATTTCTCGAGTTTGGTACGCTGGAGACATCGACGAGCTTGCCACTTGTCATGATTGGTAATAATAGTAAAGTTGGCTAAATGTGAATCCGCTTATTTATAAGCGTGGTTTCTGACCACCCCGAAAGGGAAACGGTCGTGATGATACTTTATACTTTTGCTTTGCTTTCAAGTAAAACACAGCACTTATATAAGATCTTGTTGACGCAATATTATATTAAACCTATGTATATTAAATGTAACTTCCTATCAAGCGGTCAAGCGTGTTTACGTTTTGGCATGAAGTTAGAGTTTCAAGTCACTTGTGAAAGTCTTTGAACTGAGATTAGCTCGATGTCAATCTGCACACATATTAAGTTACAGGCATCGACGTAAACACTATACAGTGTTAATTTTATTACTTCAGGTTGATATTATTTATTTAATTTTTTATATATTATTATATAACTACTTAAAATGTAAATAAACTAAATAAAAAAAAATAGTTCCAAGAAGACTGTTTATTAATAGCAACTAGGCTCACTTGTTAGTTACAAAATCCTTATAGCTAATGTTAGTACAAAAAAAAATAAGTAATAATAATAATAAAACCAATGTGACCGTGCAGTAACAACTCTGTCCCCCACCAATCTGACAAAACTCCCGCCAGGCCGGCAGCCGCACGAAGCAGCCAATGCACGGCGAATCATATCTTTCAGATATCATCTTCAGGGTACTGTTTACGTGAGGAACGATATAATCCATAGGGATATGCGGATGGAAACACTGGACGAATTCGTGCGTCGTCTGGCGGCTGGCATGTTCGCGCGCGCAGAGGCGACAGATTTCCCACTTGTAAGAAACCTGGCCCCTCTGCACGCCCGTCCGCCGGACGCCAGACAATGTTACGCTCGTCACCTGCGTCGCAATGCAATCACGGAGTCGTAATCGCGACCCCACCGTCAGGCTCGTATATTTCAACCTTTAATGGTTACCCCATGCCCTGTCCGTAGTTACGGACGAACGCAACCTCTGTAAGAAGGCAAATACCTTGACACAGATTCAGATCAGAGTAGTAGGATACTCTTTGTGCTTGTTCTGACTATGTTAAGCAATCATGCAGTGGTATTGTGTCTTATAGCAAAAAAGTCATCTGTATGGGCCTGCGCAAATATTGCCGACGCACTACAGCGAGGCTAATAGATACGTACAAGGCATAATTAAGTGGAGGAGCCGTTGCGAAAACGTCTTAGAATATGGATGTCATTATCATCATCATCATCAACCTGTGTCTCTCCACTGCTGGATATAGGCCTCCCCCAAGGCTTCGCCACTTCACACGATTTCCTGCCACCCTCATCCAACCCCCATCAGCGACCTTCCTTAGGTCAACCGTCCATCTAGCGGCGGGTCGACCCACTTCTTCCCGTACGTGATCTCCACTCTAGAATCCGTGTACTCCATCGTTCATCGGTTCTACGACAGACATGTCCAGCCCATTGCCACTTCAGCTTACTAATTTTGAAGGCTATATCGTTAACTTTGGTTTTCCGACGGATTTCCTCGTTTCTGACTTTATCCATCAGGGAAATACCAAGCATAGCTCTCTCCATAGCCCGCTGAGCGACCTTAAATTTGTGGACTAGACCCACTGTCAGTGTCCACGTTTCTGCGCAAAGAACGCACTAGTTGAAAACTCTCGTCTTCAAACACTGGGGTATATGTGATAAGAAGATGTGGCGCAGATCTCGGTACGACATGGTCGTTATACATAACCTTTATCTTGTCCAAGTTCATACCGAGGCCAACCCATGTTTAATCCCTTTAGTATTCCGCTAAGATCCTCCAGCGAGCTAGCTATTATGACTATGTCATCCGCAAAACGGATGTGTGAGATGTATTCTCCGTTGACATTTATGCCGCAGTTTCTCCAGTCCAGTATTAAATTATATATATATGGAATACGGGTGTAAGAATACTAAAATCCGTTGCGTCCAATGCGAAACTATGGATTACCTTATTATTATTATATTAGATGGCCTACCTTAAGGATACTTTCTGGTGGCGGCATAATAGGCAAGTTATCATGAGCTTTTTTCACCTACCATCAAGGTTAGTTTATAAAATACTGCACTGGCTGTAGGCCTTTCTGATCCGCACTCAACTTTAGCGACATTCATCTGACAGGTATTTTAAGAGCGGCCCATTAGGAGGCTTTCCACACCACGAATCTTTGACCTATACATTCGGTTTGGGCATACAATACAATTTACAACTTTTTATTTGGCTCCTAAAACAGGTAGTAGCTTTCCGCGTTGAGAAGGTATAGTAAAGTAGCCACGAAATGAAATAGCCATGTTTGTTAAAGTTCCGCATTCTCGTCACGCGGCTCTCAACGACTTCATTCGTAGGGCTCTTGTCACTGCTGGAGTACTATCCGCTATCCTAGAACTCTTTGGTATTGCGCGGAGCGAAGGCAAGAAACCTGACGGCATGACTCTTAGGCCGTGGAAACTTGGCAGGTCTCTGGTGTGGGATGCGACATGTATAGACACAGGTCTCTAGCGTACCAGACTCGACAAATGTAACATTTTTTTTTGTTTTCTCGGCTAGGAATCAAACTTATCGTTAACGTTTCAATCGAATAAGGTATATAATGTTTCTGACCACCTCGAAAGGGATACCGTCGTGATGATACTTTTTATATGAACTTTATTACCTCTTTATCGTAGGTAAATAAATTTTAAATGATAATGTTTGATAACCATCTTTAAATAGTTATAGAATCTAAATGGTCACTCTAAATAAAAACATAAGTGAAAACTCAACATGATTTTCAAATACCTATTTAATGATACCCCACTCAATGTTCTGCGACTTTAATTTTATCGACCCCGAGACGGCTTTAAACATTTTTCGCTATTCCTTGGAAAACTCTGTCCTAGTATACAACGCGATTCTAATTTTAATTGGATTATATAATGTACATAGTTTATTCGAAGTAATATACAAACAATATAAAATAAAAATTAATACTCAATTAGAAAACTAATTACAAATAAAAATACTCACCCATGATTTGTTCCTGTGGCAGTGTGCCAAGAACACTTGCAGCGTTCCCCCGCTGCACAGCAATGCTGATTTGCTGCGCGAGAAAACTGCCAGCTTTCTTATCACATACAGCATTAACCAGGCGCTTAGACAACTCTTTAAAGAACTATTATAATTGATAACAATTAACATTTCTATTTTGTATTGGACACAAAAACCGGTCCTTACATGCATAAGTTTGAGTCGCGAGCACTCCAAAAGATTACTCAGCCAGCACGAGACAGGCTACTAAGCCATAAATTGACCTCAAATGTACTTTATACTACAGTATACCTACAAAATGGCATTCAAAAGATTTTTAACTTTAGCTTTTAGGTACAATTTTTGCGCTTTTAAAGTCTACAGTTTTGGCACTTCTTTCACGACACTAAAGCTATATCCATGCAATTTTTTTTTTTTTTGGTTCTCTTCTCCCGATGGATGATGAATGAGGTGATAGGGAAGGCAAAGGGTCTAGCCCATACAGCCAAGTCTGACGTAATATATCTTTCTTTTTTATGAGTCAATGAGGTCATCATCAAATTCCAGATGCTGTAGAATATGATGCTTTTCGTGGAGTCACTCGCGGAACCATCCACTGCTCAAACACGTCGGGTAAAATATGGGCGTTGACAGCGCGGGAACACCGCAAAAAATAAACTGCAACTTGTGCCCCATATATAAAGTCCAATTTATCGTTTTCCATAATAATTCACATTGTAGTACATTATTAAACAAAACAACACCACTTTTGACCAATAATATCCACAGTAAATTAATTTACAAAACAAAAACTTGCACTTGACATGTCCACGCAAAATGGCGCGAAGAACTCCTATGTCCATGCAATATAGAACAAGCAATTGACGAAATTCGGTTGACATCGAATATGGCGCCGCCTGGTAGACTGTATATGGTACTAAATTTAATGTTCTTTCATTCATTAATTCAATCATTAAGACTCATTGTCGTCTCTGGTGACAATAGCGCTGGCAGTTTTTTCTCCCAAAAATTAAGTATCATAATTTAAAGGGGAAATGCTGCTAGTATATTGGGCACCATGCCATAAGACAGTGATTTGAAGGGGCTACTATTTTTTTTGTAAGTATTTAATTTTTATTTTCTATGTATTATTATTATTATTTTAGGTTAAATTTGGATTTTGTTGTAATATAGTTTATTTAATTTAAGGTTTTGTATGAAATAAATAAATTTAACAAAAATTTTGAAACCTCAATCAATCAATTCATTTAACATGTCGGCCATTGTTGTCATCTAGCAAACTATACAACCTTAGTAAAATAATAAAATTTAAATATACCTATTGTGTAACTTAGTTCCTGCCTATGTATCGTATAGTAAACAAAATACACAATAATTTATAAAAAAAAATATAATTTTATTTTAGAAGTGATATTTTTATGTTATATTTTGTAAGTTTTTGTTAAATTCATTTCTTTGTTTGAAAGTTTCTAATTACTTCTACTTTTTATATTGGTGAATGCTGTGACACCTAATTGGTACATGTTAGATAAGTTATAATTATACTATGTTATGTGTATGATAATATATGTACTGCTGTGTGTACTATGTAAATAAATAAATAATTTTATTGTCGCGTGCAGTTATTTGGTTGCGCGCTCATAAATCGAATTTCGGATATAATACTATTGCTATATAAGAAGCTATACCTAATACCTATAATAGGTATGTATGGCACTTTTATACTACCATCCACCTGGTTCATCCACCGCCAGTGTTCGGGTGAACAAGAGTTTTTTGCGTAAGTTGCCATTCTTTTCCCAATCAGTTACTATACGCTTTGGTTCCTGATATCATTATTAGCCTGTGTTTCTCCATTGCTCTATGATGGATATAGGCCTCCCCCAGGGTTTGTCAATTTACTAGATCATCTGTCCATCTGGTGGGGGCATCGTCTGTGGTCTCATCTGACATCGGTTCTGCGGCAGACGTGTCCGGCCCATTTCCACTTGAACTTACTAATTTTGAAGGTTTTGTCGACGTTTTGGATTCTTTCCATCAGAACCGAACGTAGCTCACTCCATAGTTTCATGAGCGACCTTAAACTTGTGGATTAAACCCACTGTCAGTGTTCACATTTCTGCTCCGTACGACAATACTGGAAGAACGCACTGATTGAAAACTTTCGTACCTTACCAAGGTTCTCAGCAGATATTAATTTATTTGTAATATATTTCGAGTTTAGAACGCTAGAGACATCGACGAGCTTGCTACTTGTCATTATGGGCTTATAGTAAAGTTGGGTTAAAGTACCCTTTTTTTTTTAAAGTGTCGATTCTTACCATCTCGCAAGGGACACAGTCGTTTATTTTTTTTTAACAAATAATAAACATTGTACATTACCTATGGGTAGTTTTAAGATCAGTAATATTTTCATTTTATTTGAAACTTTGTCTATTTATTTATTCGAAGAGAAAGGACAGAGACAGACATAAGAACATAAAAGATAGCAACAGAGTAGAAGCAATTAAAATTATACCCGCCTCCAGAATATTTCTCACTGTGAACAATAGTGCACTCTTTGTGCGATACAAAATTCGGAAAATATCACCTTGGCCAGGTATAAAGAAAACAACTGCATTGTGTTTGAATGCATTAAAACTGTTAGGCGAACTCCGAAGCAAACTGCCCACACTTTGCGAGCTAAACCGAAAGTAGCAGCTTCTTGATTTTGGCTTTGAAGGCGGCGCGGGAGTTACTGAATATATCCACGTCCGATACACGCCTGTTGTACGTGTCGCACATCCGACGTACAGGTGCGCGCATGCCAGATATTGTACGCACGCGGCAGACATGGAAGAGATCGCAGGAGCGAGTCTGTCTCGAGGGGGCATTATAATAAATACCTTCTGTCAGGTTTGGACAACTGAGTAGGCCTCGACAAATATTATACAATAGTGTCATGTCAGTTGTAAGTCTACGGTCTGAGAATGTCGTCAGTCTGTAATGTGTACATAGTTTGTCGTAGGACAGATATCCGGTTCCGTATCTCTAGTTGTAGAAATTCTCTGGAATTACCTTCAGAGCCCTTGAAGGACAAAACACTGATGTGCGGCCAAATGTCATTTTTGTTTGGTTTTTTATCTGCCTAATAAATATTTAATTTCAATCACTGACATTGTTTCGCAAGAAATACACAAATATATTTCCGAAAACATAAACACAAGTGAAAATAAAGCTGTTTTCATTATTGCGTTTGACAGTAACAAATATTTAAACACATTACTGCTGCTTTACAACGTCACAAATGTAACACGGAGCGAGGCAAAACGCCGGCATTATTCAAAATCAACTGCACTCACTAGCCAAACAAATGGAAACAAGTCTAATGAAAATAGTTTTATACTCGCAGCCTACTACGAATTTGCAGATGTGACACACTTTTACACATACATACATATCTTCACGCCAAATCCCTTGTCAAGCCAAGCCACTTGTCACGATCACAACATTCATCAACCTCTTCATACATTCCCTTTTATTTCAATGGCTCTTTAATACACCTTCAGCTTTTGTTGTTGTTGTGTTTTATTAATTTGATCGTCTTTGTCTGCCAGGGCCTCTTTTACCTACAACTTTAAATAAAATTTCTAGTGTTGAAAGGGTTTTAGTCCGTAGGCGCCTTGGAGTCTATTTATTTATTTATTTTTAAAAAAATCACAGCCTATTATATTAAACATATAAACAAAGTAGCAATAGTGGAACACACACCAAAGAGATTTTATATTATTAAGACAATACAATTAAAACAGAAATAAGAGTAAAATATAGTAATTAGATTTAAATTAATAGTGCAATTGAACTGTGACTAGCAAACGTAAAAGAAAAATAATAATAATAATAAATAAGTGAAAACCAATAGGTTAATGATTATTTACCTAAAACAAAATAAATGAATGAGAGGCAGAAGCAAAATTATACTATATATACGAGTATAGCAGTATTCGTATATTAGCAAGCGAAGTGGATTTGCAAAGTCTCCTTAGGAGGCCTCACGGTGAGTCGGGCATGCGACCCCCCCCGCGTTGGCCCTTCAGGCTGGGGGCATATCATTGATGATTTATCGAATCTACGTCTATAAAAAAAAAAATAAGCGCCGCCTGGCATCGCGCAATTCTGTGCTCTGTGACCGAAACATACAAACAGGTGTGGCGATAAATAGGTGGTCAGCTCAGCATATGCTACAGCCGGGGCTGGAGCGCTGATGCTTATGTTGGGTGAGTCAGTTTCGCCCTCTTTTGTCTGGGAATCGTCGAAAACTAAGGTTGAGCTGCTGTCCTGTCTAGTGTGAGTAGATTTTAATTAGTTACCGCAATTATAAGTTGGAATATTTGAATAAGTGTAGAATTATTATCATAATTAGTGGTTTATTTATTTATTTAAGGACAACCAGTGGTCGGTTACATTATTGCTTACTTAAAAACTAGGACATAAATTCAACGTTAAATGTACCACCTTTAGGTGCCACAACATGCACAAAATACAAGTGGTATATATATATATATAAGAATAATTAAAAAAATATAAAATGAAATTAAATTAAATTAAATTTCAAGTTTAGACATACAAAAAGCTTAATAATAATAATAATAATAATATACGTTTATTTAAAGCAACTAGGCTCACTTGTTAGTTACAAAATCCTTACAACTAATGTTAATATAAAAATGAAAATAAAAGTAAAAGAAAATAAAATATGGCAATATTAACAATATGTCCGTGCAGTAACCACTCCGCCCCCCACCAGTCTGACAGGATGCACCTCACTCCCGCCAGACCAGCAGCCGCACGAAGCAGCCAATGCACGGCGAATCATATCTTTCAGATATCATCTTCAGGATACTGTTAGTGCTTGTCCTCACTCTGTTAAGCAATGATGCAGTGGTTTTGCGTCTTATAGCAAAAAAGTCATCTGTATGAGCCTGCGCAAACATTGCGGACGCACTACAGTAGCGTGGCAGCCCCAACAATATCCTGAAGCTATTATTGTACTGTACAAAAGCTTAATAAAAAAATGAACCACGTCTTAAAAACATAAAATAAAATATTGTACTTAATCTAATTTAATATTAATATTAATAGGAACAATGTATCTTAACATATAACTTAAATTTTGAAAGCGAATCGTTGAACATATCTATTTCTTGACCAATCTCTTTATATTTTTTTGATAATCTAGATACAGGAGAGCTTTGTTAAAGATTAGTTCTGGCTTGAGGTGGGCGTAGTAGTGCAGTAGGATATCATGGCAGTCGGTTTGGAATCCAGATTTTAAATAATTTTAATAGTTGTAGACAGTCTATTTGGTTTTTAAATAGTTTATATAGAAAACTCATATCGAGAATGTGTCTACGAACTATTAAACTGTCGATGTTAAAATGTTGAAGTTTGTCATGGTAAGTCAGAAGCTTATTAGGTATTTTCAAATTGTACGATAAATACCGTAGGAATCTTTTTTGTAAGCGCTCGATACGTAAGTGGTGGACAGTATAATTTGGTGACCATACTACACTGGAATATTCAATAATACTTCTAACAAAGGAATTGTAAATTAGTATTTTAGTTTAGTGGTTAATCAATTAATTTAAATATGAAGTGTAATGCGCCTAACCTAAGTAGTTTCTTATCCCGTATGTATTTTATTTACAATCCTGAGCTAGCCCCTTTACTATGAAGCAAGATAGTTGATAATATAAAAATGGGAGTAGAAAGCAACTGTAATAGAAATCGTTGCACACACGAGATGCGTTCACAATCCGACGAGGAAATAAATGGAGCACATCTTAGCTTCAGACTTCTCTCAAATTAAAAATAAAAACCAACTGAACTGGTACACAATTATTTATTGGTGATATTTCCTGAGTTTACTAACTAAATTGTGGATTTTGTGCAAGGCATACGGTAGTGATGATAATCTCTCTCTATTAACCATGGAATTTAGAAGAACTCTATAACTTCATTCCGCAACCGAACCACTCGCACAGGTCAGAATATGCACCCACATACCGTAGTCACCATCTCTTCGCGTACGTATAAATTTGGGGACTCATACATCTGTCGTACCATAAAGATGTGGAATGCTCTTCCAGCTCTTCCAATAACTTGGAGTCCTTCAAGCGAGGTGTGAAAAAGCATCTAGTCAAGCCGGCATAGTGTTGGGGACTGATGGCAGCTATGAGTGTCTGACTTCAGTTGCTAACATGCATTGTATATATCGAGGCAATGATGGACGAGGCATTGTATATAATAAGTATCGAGGCAATGATGTCTATAAGGTGAAATTTGTTATTGAATGTGTCAACCAGCCGGTATATTGGCGATCGTTTACCCGCGTTAGTGCGGCAGCTTCCTACTGAGAACAGCTGAATTCGTCAAAGAACGAAAGTTACTGACATAAAGTGGCAGTGGGCCGGACACATCTGCCGCAGAACTGACGAATGCAAACGGGTACCAGAGTGGAGACGCAGATGGTCAGATGACCTGAAGAAGGTCGCTGGTGGGGGTCGGATGAGGGTGGCAAAAGATTGCGTTAAGTAATACAATGATTATATCAAAAGATTGTAAAATAGAATGTAATGTCAAACCTAACTTTCTATGGCGCACGTTTTGTGCAGAAACAATAGGTTCAGTGAATTCCCCAGACACCTGCCAACAGAGACATATAATTACTGGACCGGCTGTACAATTAAAATTCGTAAATTCATATATTTGTTTTTAACAATAGGTTTTTTTAAATTTGGTACACTATGTTTTAAACATTAAATAGTTTTAGTAGACACACAAATATATATATATATATATATATATTTTTCAGTAAATTCCAACAGAGCTCTAATAAATAAATCAATATTGTTTATTATTATACATCGACAAAAATTTTAAAAAGATTAAATCGTAAAAAATAAAATATAAACAAAACCTAATAAAAAATTAACAATAAATAAATAATGTCCTCTAAAGACGACCTATCTCAGATAGTCCAAATTCGTTGGCAAAAAAGATGTCCAGCCTTTTCCATTATTAATTTTAGTTTGAACAGCTTCTTAGCCAGACGCTTAGACAAGGTAAGATTTTTTAATTAACATTCCATAAAATCTTGCACAAATCTTTTTAAATCTTTGTATAAGTAGACCTTCGTGGTCTAGCGGTTAAGTCCGTTATGATTATGATCAACATTCGGGAAAAGTTCCGCATGATTTATAACTAATAAAAACTAAATTAGAATTAGAAAAAAATGGATTCGTGGTCCGAGGAGGCTCGGGCGTTCTCCCGTGAACTTGGGTAAAATCTGCGTTTGGCAACGGTTGACCTATTGAGTAGGGAATATTTTATTTAAAGGGCCAGTCTCGCCGTTCAACGGAAGAATGCACTACGTCCATCTGAGGGTTATTATTTTAGTTTTAAGTTATAATCACCATCAGGACATACCTCTTTCGCTTTATATATTCGCCACTTTATTCATAATCTTTCATTACTGAATGTACCTTAAAACGTTTTCTACTCTCAAAAGGGTCAAACTTAAAGTTTTAAATGGCCACTTAACATTACAATAAAAAAAGAGTTTAAATTTTAAAATTGAGTATGTATTTCATTTATTTGTCATTTGTTTTACGATTTGGCGACAAATTGAAAACTGTCTGTCACGTTAGCTTTAACCAACTAGCACTTAACGCAAGAAAAATTTCGTGCAATGTTTTTATAAGACATTCGATGTCATTTATTAACTTGCCTTTGACTAACTTTACGAATAATTTGCTGACGGTTTAAATAATAACCAAAAAAATAGTATGGCCGGTACATGAATACTACGTCGATGTGCCAAAGCTCTCAATAACAAAACAGAAAGCCAGTGACGCCGACACGAGGAAATTGAAACAAACATAGCAATCTCCCGCCAAATACTCCCCATGCATTAAAAAGATCCAGCCTCGTTCCAGCCACAGACCGTAGGATTTGCTTTGCTCAGAGCAAAATAAAGGCTCTGAAATACTCATAGCAAGTTAACTAATATTCCGTACGTATAATGTTCATTAGATGTTGTATTTTTTTTGCTACTATTATTTTCGTTCTTTATTGTCATACATAGTTTATCTTTAACAAAGAGCAGTTCTTCTGGAACACACTCTGTTTAATCAGACTAGACAGAGCACATTTATACAATACCAGTGTAGCGGCGCGCCCGACCTCTTTTGACAGACTATAACCTCCTTTTTGACTGACAATATTGGAGGACTATTTTATTTGACAGATTATTAGAATATGACATTGACAGACGACTTTTTACTCAGACTTGACCAAGACGTAACAATTATAAGTATTTTTATTTAATTTACCCTTTTATTTATATTGGAGACGACACTAATATGACGACAAATATATTTTGTACCAAACAGACGGTATATAAATTGCTATTAATGTCAATAAAATCTTCTGTTTAAACGTCGTTCTATGTCATTGAGAAAGGAGGTCTAAAGTCTTAAAATAATATAATCTGCGCCGCAACAACCAGTATATAAAAGTGTTACGCAGCGAAGTGTTAGGCACTCGGCCTTCACTCCGTAGCCACGACTCAGACTTAGCTGTAAAGTCACACAGGACCAACAGTGAAAGAGAGACGGTTTATAGGGTTTTAGTCCGTAGGCGCCTTGAGGGATCCTTATAAGGCCCAACATTCGGGCCCGGTTGGGCCCTTAATCCGTGGTTCGTATCATTTATGATTTTGTGAATTTCCGTCCTAAAAAAAAAAAACTATTTAAAAGGTACGTTATTATATGTCGATTAAAATATTGTCGATAACAATATCCCAACAGAAATAAAACAAGTAAAAATGTTTAAAAACGAGTTTCTATATAGGGCTGCTTCTATTATATTGGCGAACGGAAATGAACTATAACTAGAAACATTATCAGGCAACGAAGTGTTGGAATAATATTCCTCCACCACTTCGTCTTCTAACATCAAAATATGCTTTTAAAAACAAACTCAGGCAATATTTATTAGCGATTCAAAAGTCGTTGCCCTAACGAATAAAGAAACATAGGTGTGTTTGCTTTGATTGTGGTCATATTCAACAAATTGAGTATTTTATTGAGTATTTTATTTTATTTATTTATCTTCCTTGTTTTATATAATTTAAATGCATTTTTGGGTGAAATGTACAAATTTTACTGTGTGTATTGTATATTTTAATTTGTATATTTGTATTTATGTTTTATGTAGATAAGTATTCGTATGGTTATATGTAAGTATATATTTGTTATTTATTATTTATTTAAAAATATATATTTTATTTTATTGGGTACTAGCGGAAGAACAGCGTCGCGGATACAACTATGTGACTCGCGACACATGCTGAGCTTAGGGCCCGTTCATCGCTGCAGGAATTACGGTGTGAATTGTAGTGCAGCGCGCCTCGATGGTTGCCTGGTGGTGCTCGGGATGTGGCAGTGGATGTGGGGGCGGCCAATTCCATATTTTGATATTAATTCATGGTCCGTGCCACCCCATATCCTATGCGCGGCTATATCCTGGAGTACTGTTGGGTGCCTGTCGGGGCGCGTTGTGCTGCATATCCTAATCTTAATTGTGCAAATTGTATCTGTATTGCGATGAATAAACGTATTTCTTTCTTTCTTTCTTTCTAGAAAGATTCTGTGTATAATATTTTTTGTTTATTTTTATTAATATTACAAAATTATTATAGATATTATAGATACGCTGGAGACTTCGACGAGCTTGCCACTTGTCATGATTGGCCTATAGTAAAGTTGGCTAAATGTGAATCCGCTTATTTATAAGCGTGGTTTCTGACCACCCCGAAAGGGAAACGGTCGTGATGATACTTTACTTATACTTTACTATTATATATATTGACCTAAATTAAATTAAGTAAAGATGACCTAATGAAAAAAAAAATGCGACTGTCTTGAATTTCATGGGCTTGAATTTCTCCTGTTCGATAACGATACTATTAAAAGGGCTCTAGCCACCATCGAGGATCCAGCTCTTCTGAAGCCTGCTGGAGTTATCCGGGATTATATCAAAAAACCCGATGTTACGACGTCGGTCCCCTGGGAACGAGGACGTGCTCTGGTGAAACCACGTGCATCGACACCCTCGCCGCGTCGCATCTCAGGGGGACAGCGCATAAAGCGGGAGCCCCGGCGGAAATTGTAGAGTCTGGCAAACGACGCAAGTATGTAAGTATATTAAATGGATTCCGAGCACCGCAATCCAAAACACCGCATCTTGTCATCTCCTCCGGTAACAAGACGGCTGGCTCTTTCTTCATCCAAAATATCAGTATTGCAATTCAGCGGGGAAATGCAGCCAGCGTTCTTGCCACCATTCCACGCGGACGGGACTTATAAATAAATAAATATTATAAATATTTCCAGACAGGTCACACAGGTTATACCCCTATCCTTAGTATTAATATTAATTTTATATTTTATGAATATGTTTTTCGAATAAATTTGAACTTATCCATTTGTTAAATTAGATAACAATATATTAAAATTAAATATTTTTTGTATGCCATAACATTTAAAGCAAAAAACGATTTTAATTTGAAAAACGATATACAAATGTGTTTTCAAGCTAAGTCAACGTGCGTAACGAGTCCATCCAATAGAATAGTGCCTTTTTTTTTTTTTAATTCGTTTATTTTGCAAGTAGGCATAGGACAAAAAGTTATGTATTCTGCACTTTTACACGTCAATTTTTATAATATTGATATCAAACGATTTAATTTTATAGTACATATTGGTGAATCTGGAGCAGTACATGATAACCATCATTTGGAAAGAGAAACAATAAAATAATAAAATAACAAAATTATAAATACAGAATAACGCTTAACATTATAGCTGCTGTAGATCGGCATTGTCACACTATAAGCTAAGACAGACACAATTATAAGAATATAAATGTCAATATCAGTTAAGATAATAGCTGCTGTGTATAGGCATTGTCATACTATAAGCTAAGACAGACACAATTATAAAAATAAAAATATTAATGTAAATGTCAGTTAAGATAATAGCTGCTGTAAAGAGGCATTGTCATACTATAAGCTAGAACAAACAATTATAAAAAAGGTAACTTAAAATTATAGCCTTTAAAAGGGAAGCTCGCATGTTTTATGATGTGTTATCTACCTGACGCGTGGAGTTCGCCTTTGTGCGGCTGCGGGTGTCGCCGGATATATGGCCAAACTTCCACGACGCCTGCATATGAGTTTCAGACTTTATGCAACTGATAGAATCTCTCTAAAGGCTACATAAATCATATATTATGCTCTTTTTACAAATCAAATCAAAAGAATTTATTTCCGTATGGTTAGCACGTAACACTTGGATATTGTCAATACAAGTCAATAAATAAATAAAAAAACAAATAAAAAATAATACCATTGACCATGGCTGGACCGAACCCAACATCAATACAATAATTATAACTAAAACATTGTTGCCATAAACTACTACAGTACAGGTCTAGGACTCTGTGATCTGGCTACAATGATAATAATTTGAAAGTTTTTTTCATTAATTACAGCTCCTTGAACACAGCGTCTTATACCTCCACTGTTGGAGATGGGCCTTTGAGAGCATATTACTAGAGAATTTGGCCTACACTCGCCACGCTGGCCAGACGGGTTGGCAAGGATCTGATGTCAATTTTTAATGACAATTTATTAACGATTCTTAACGTGATCTCCGACGGGAACGGTGGTGTTGTAAATCTATGACATTAATACGTAAGAAAATATATTTCTCATTGGTACATGCCGGATTTAAAGAAAAGCAAGCATTTTTACATTTGACCGACCACCGCAACTCGAGAAATAAATTAAATTTATTTAATTAAATTATTTTTGTATCTCGACCAGGAATCCAACCCATCACCTTCGCGTTCAAATCTACAGCCTTAACCGCTAGACCACGGAGGCAGTCATATGTTTGTTAGAGGCTTGAAAATAAACGATTCGATGTATTATTATTATACATATACTCGTAGTTATCTAAATGTGAATTCGCTTCTTTAAAAACGAGGCTTCTGTCCACTCTGGAAGGGATACGGTCGTGATGATACTTTACAAATAAAGTCAGACTATTTCATACACAATGTGTTTGTCAGTAACAATACTGACATGTGTGTTAAATCAATGATTTCAACACAACAAAGCATGGTAATATCGGGCAAAAACGGCATTTATAGAATTGGAGAAAAGTAAACAGTTTTCACGAAAGAGCAGTCTGGCCTAGGACATAGACATATATTTTACGGACCAGCCCATAATACAAATTAATATAACTGATGTAACGGCCCTAAATTCCCACCGACGTACGAGTATCTGTCACATCTGGGGTAGCTACCGTCGATGTTTATAATTAAGTTAAGCGTGTTTAACTCGCTGCATCCCTCTCGCTCACACAATACAGCATTTTTAAAGATTATTCAAGTCTTTATTAGGTATATGTATGTGGAAATATGTCCAAAATATCCGTAATTTTATTTCCTAATAAGTTAATATACTAATAGTTAGTAGACAGAAATGTACATTAAGTGAATCTGATATCACTGTTAGCGCGGGTTATTTTAACACTTTTCACTGGATTATACCAAATTGATTGTACCAGTTGACGGCTGACCTTCAAAATAAAATGTATGCATTTGACGCCATTATTAACCTGTTACATTCAAAGTCAAAGACAAAATATCTTTATTAACGTAAACCTATTACCGGGTTCGATTCCTGGTCGGAACACAATAATATTTATTAATTTAAATAAATACATTTAATTTATATTTAATTTATTTGTGATATTTCTCGAGTTTGGTACGCTGGAGACATCGACGAGCTTGCCACTTGTCATGATTGGCCTATAGTAAAGTTGGCTAAATGTGAATCCGCTTATTTATAAGCGTGGTTTCTGACCACCCCGGAAGGGAAACGGTCGTGATAGTACTTTACTTTACCTATTACAGGCATTTATGAAACGTCATTAATTTAATTATTTTACTCCTGCATGTGGAATACTAAGCAGCAAAGTGGTCCAATAAATAAGCTGTTAGCAGAAGACCAGCAGATTCCAGTGAACTGTTAATGTTTAGTCTGACTGAGAAAGGAATATGCAAGGAAAACATATCGGATTTACAAAATAAATCATATACAGAACTACACCACTACGATCAGTTAATAACCTTATAAATTTAGTTATGAGTACCTATGAAATAACAATACCTGGTACAGCGGTAACCCACCAGGCAAATAAGAATTAAGATAGACTACTTGCCCATGTGCAACCCGACAGTCGACTAAACGCAAAAACCTCTGCTAATTTAAGAACAATAAATTGAACGTTTTCGGCAGGGGCTAAGGCCCTCACACATTAACAGATACTTAATTATGGTGCAATTCAGCCTTAGCAATCACCCTTATCGTTTAATTGTGTCCAGCTATAAGGTTTTATATACGTCTGTGGTTTTCACAAAAGAGCAGTCTGTCTACAAAAATAAAAACTGCCTCTGTCACTGCTGTTATTTACATTCAAGAAATTTGCATTTTTTCTTTGCAAACTATGCGCATAATAGTGAAAGAAAAACATATTTCTGCGTACACTAACATCACAATACTCATACACTAACATCATAAACCAGCAACATGTTATTTATTTATCCATTTATTACAGGATAACTAACGATTAATAAACACATAAATAAAAACATAAAAAACGTAAACAGTCAATTACAAGTTACTATAAATAGACTATAGAACTAAAATTAAATAAAATATTTGTAAAAAATAAACAAATATTAAATAAACTAAAAAGGTTATTTAAACGAGAGCCTGCAAACACATACAATGTTGAGGCATACGGTTAGTACAGAAAGATCTGGTCAAGTAGCTATCGATTGCATCACGGTAAATAAATCAAGCTCTGAACAGTTACTATTAAAGTAGTTACATGACCTCCAAAAGAATAAACTTTGTCTGTAGTTGGTAAAGCACATAGAGACATACAAAATAGACGTGCCTCTAGTTCTTAGGCCGGTAGTCTTCAGACCGATTCTATTAAGAAGGTCAGGGGAGTCCACCCGCCCATTCAGATTATTAATCAGGTATGTGACGTCTGAAATACGTGTGTATATGTAATATGTGACGTATTTTCTTTCTTTCTTTCTATCTGGTGTGCCTAGGCCTTAGGCTACGAATGCAGTAAGTTGCGCATGTTCAATCATACGGAATGTTTTAATGAATCATGTTAGTTGAGATAGAAGAAGCTGGCAGCAGTTATTGAACAGTTCCGCTTTCAACAGGGGAATTTAACCGCGAACATAGAAGTATATACAGGCAATTTCCAAACTAGAAAGTTCGTTCAGCAATTTAACATTCTGTGCGCCGAGGTATCTGCTGCCCTCTATATGTATTACATACATATATACATATTCACGCCAGATCCCTTGCAGAGTAGGCAGAGAGAATTGAGGGCGACTTGTAACGATCGCGATATACGACTACATCTTTCGATTCGTCGACATTTACAACTTTTTCATACGTGCCCTTTTGTTACGATAGCTTTTTAATGCACCTTCAGCCAGTTTTTTATTTATTTAATCGTGATATGTAAGTCTCGGTCTGCCATGGCATTTTTTACCCACAACTGTCGCTTTATATACCTGGTTCGTCAAACTCTCTTCACTCTTTCTTTCGACATGCCCGAACCATGAGAGCATGCCTTTCCTTATTTTTGTCCCTATGCTTTCTTTCATACTATAATATTTATAATTATAATCACCAAAATATGTTTAAACACACATTAAAAATATTTGACAGATTAAAATAATCTATGATCTATATTTTAATGTACGCTACGTGATTGGTAGTTAGTTTATTTATTTCATCCAATGACGTGCCTAATAGGCATTCGTTAAATATGTCAAAAGATAATCAGCTATTCTGCAACTGGCCGTAATTCATGGAAGACACTGACTCCCGAACTATTTGTGTGTGACAAATAGTTCGGGAGTCAGAGGATGCTAAAATTGTATACAAAGCATTGATTAATTTAACTGTTCCAAATGTATATTGTATAGTTTTTTTGATGATATGTCAATGATCCTTGGATCAATTTCTTTATAGAACGATTTCAGTTCCGATCTCCACGGTCTCATTGAAAATAGTTTCACATTTTTGACGCTTGCTTGCGCTTGTTCCGCTGCAGCACCAGCTCTAACAGAAGTGCTTTGAGGGTTAGGAAGGGGCTAGGGAATCCCAGCAGATAAAATCCAATACCAGCGATTGGCCCAATCTCCAAGGTACTAGTGTCATTCCGTCTGGACGCTTGCCATCGCCTCGACTCAGACTAGTTAGTTCTAAAATAGGTGAGATTAAGACTACTGCAAGCGTCAAGGCGCTACGACGGTAAAAGCGAAGAGCCGATGCTTAGCACGATGCCGTGGTAACCAATCTCATCGACATATTTTCCATATGGACAACACTGTCTCGACAACGTAATCCTTATAAAGATTACGTTGTCGAGACAGTCCTTATACGTATGTCTTTGACCGCATGTGGTTAAATACGAAAGAGCGTATTGGTGTTCTGCAGAAGTTTAACCGCGGGCGACCGCACGAATGTGTTACTTGCTATGGAAGACGGCAGTGCTTCTAAAGGTTCTAATACATTTGATCATTCAATTCGAAGTAATATACAAACAATATAAAAGAATTACAATATTAAATAAACTATATTAAAACGAAATCTAAATTTAAGCTAAAAAATAATAATAATAATAATACATAGAAAATAAAAATACATACTATTTCCCCTTTGAATTAGGATACTTAATTTTTCGGAGAAAAACTGCCAGCCCTATTGTCACCAGAGACGTCAATGAGCCTTGGAACAATTTATAAAAGGCTTTAAGTTCCGATCCCCACGGGCCCATCGTTTCTACAGCAAACGTCGAAAAAAGTAACTATTGCAAATAGATTCATATTTTCGACGCTTGCTGATCTGCGCTTGTTCCGCTGCAACACCAGCTCTAACAGAAGTTCCCTGAAGGTGGGAAGGGGCTAGGGAATCCCAACAGGTAAAATCCCATACCAGGGATTGACCCAATCTCCAAGGAACTAATGTCATTCCGTCTGGACGCTTGCCATTCAATTGATAAATAAAATTTTAAAACCTGCCTGCGTAAAAAATGATCTTGAGTTAAAAACTGAAAAGAAATAAATAAAAACTATACATACATACATATCTTCACACCAAATCCTTTGCGAGGTAGGGAGAGACAACTGAGCGCCACTTGTCACGATCACGACATACCTCTTTCGCTTCTTCGACATTCATCAACCTTTTCATACATGCCCGTTTGTTTCGATGGCTTTTTAATGCCACTTTAGCTATTGTTTTATTTGTTTGATGGTAATATGTGAGTCTTGGTCTGCCAGGGCTTCTTTTACCCTCAACTTTCGCATTATATATCTGGTTCGTCAATCTCTCTTCACTCATCCTTTCGACATGCCCGAACCATCGGAGCATGCCTTTCCTTATTTTTGTCCCTATGCCTTCTTTCGTACTATAATATTTATAATTATAATCACCAAAATATGTTTAAACACACTTTAAAAATATTTGACTGATTAAAATAATCTATGATCTATATTTTAATATACGCTACGTGATTGGTAGTTAGTTTATTTATTTCATCCAATGACGTGCCTAATAGGCATTCGTTAAATATGTCAAAAGATAATCAGCTATTATGCAACTAGCCGTAATTCATGGAAGACACTGACTCCTGAAACACACACAAATAGTTCGGGAGTCAGAGGATGCTAAAATTGTATACAAAGCATTGATCAATTTAACTGTTCCAAATGTATATTGTATAGTTTTTTTAAAACAATAAAATTTATTATTATTATTATAATATAAATATTAGCCAAAAATAACATGAATATGCTTCAAGGAGGTTTTAAAGTACGTCGTGATATAAATTTGACAGTTCTATTCATCGATCTTACATGTGCTATGTTCGATTTGACAGCGAATAATAATAATAATTCTTTATTTATACAGTAGAAATAAATAAATAAATAAAAATAAATTAAACGTTTATGTTTCAAAGTACATTTTTACATTTTACGAAGGCCCCTAAACTTAGCGTGATGGCTGTTTGTTGTGATGGTCGCTGTTTTTATACGAATTGTGTCAGTGGTGTGTGGAATAATAAATAGATAGATAAATATAATATATTTAGATACTTAGATACATACATATACCTTTTATAATAAATAATTATATATTATATTATAGATATATTAATATGAATAAATAGATACGGAAAAATATTATCCGAGTACTACAGGAGTTTGTATAAGGAATGTTTTATTAATATTCTATTGAATTATTTATTTATTATATAAAATTTGTATTACAAGTGTTTAGTAGGTTTTCTAGTAAAATTAGTTACAATAATAAATATAATAGTGACATATTTAGATATAAAAAAAAAAAACTTAAGGAATTATTTATGAAAGGCTCCAGCAGTAGAGATCTAGGACTCTAGGGCCTATAATTATTAAGATAACTTGATTACTGCTCTTGTTACGGTTAGTTACAAATACCAGTGTATACCCAGCATAACCCATACCGAATGTTTGCCAATGGAGATTGCAATATTATCTATCAACCCTAATGTAAGCATTTTCTCAAGTATATGCGAACCCGCAAATATGGGAAAATTTTGACGTTCAATATTAGTCTGATTCAAAGAGTACTATTATATATAGGGCAAGTCTGATTGCACTTTGGACTGAGGGACACTTATATCATATATATGAAAAAAAGCTTTGTTTATCAATATCAAAATCGCAATAATCATAACAAACTTAAAATATATAAAATATTCAAAATTGCTTAGACTATGTTTAAATAAAGCGCAAAAAATAAAAAATGAGCAATATATTAATAATGCCCGTAACAAATGCAGGGCGACATGGAATATTATAAAAGATAAGACATGTAACACAAAAAAATATATAACTAAAATGAGATCTAATAATGACATACTAACTAATCCTACTGACATATCAAATAAATTTAATGACTATTTTATTAATTTAACATACAATAATAAATCAATCAAAATTACTAATTATAAATATTCCAAAAATATAAAAAATCAAAAAAATAGTATGTATTTATCTCCGGTAACTATAACAGAAGTCGTGAATACAATAATGTCACTTAATAATACAAATTCCGTAGGTTACGATTATATTCCGACCCGGCTATTAAAGTATTCCTCAACCATTATTGGTCCTATTCTATGTTACCTAATAAATTTGTCATTTATTCAAGGAAAATTCCAGGACAAATTAAAAGTAACAATAATAAAGCCTCTTTTCAAAAAAGGAGATGAGACAGAGTTTGACAACTACAGGCCGATTGCCCTAATACCTGTATTATCAAAGGTGTTTGAAAAACTGATGCATACCAGGTTGATAGGCTATCTTAATAAATTTAAAATAATCAAAGATGAACAAAATGGATTCCAAAAAGGTAAATCCACATCTCTTGCAGCATTTAACCTTATTAGCAATATATTAAGAAACGTCGATAAACGAATAGCTACTACTTCAGTATTTTTTGACATGAGCAAGGCTTTTGATTTTGTTTGTCATGACCTGCTATTAAAAAAATGCGAAGCCTATGGATTACGTGGCGTAGTACAAGAATGGCTACAGAGCTATCTCTCTTCTAGAAACCAATACGTTGAAGTTACAAGGCTGGACAATGCTAACCAGGAGTCTATCTTTAGGTCCAAAACACAAGTAAATCAAGCTGGTGTCCCCCAGGGCAGTATACTGGGGCCCTTGCTATTTCTACTATACATTAATGATCTACCTGATACTACTTCTTGTGACTGTATACTTTTTGCTGACGATCTATCCGTGATAATAACTGACGATAAAATAAATAACTATAATAACATAATAAATAAAACTATTGCGGACATTATAAATTGGCTAAATGCTAATAATCTAAAAATTAATATTAATAAAACGACATACATTCAATTTATAAATAGACACAACGTTAACAAGAAACATGTTACTATAAAAATAAATGGCGACCAAATAAATCAATCCAATGAAATAAAATTTTTAGGCATAACGATTGACCAATGTTGCTCTTGGACACAACATATATGTAGTATAACAACTAAAATAAATAGATTTGTCTACGCTTTGTGGCGATTAACTAAAGTAGCTAACAAAAAAACCGCCCTTCAGGCATACCATGGATATGTTGCGTCAAATATAAGGTACGGCATATTATTGTGGGGTAATGCAGTGGAAATAAATAGAATCTTTATTGGACAAAAACAATGCATTCGTGCTATTTGTAACACACCTCCTATGACTTCCTGTCGTCCTTTATTTATAAAACTAAAATTACTGACTGTTCCTTCTATCTATATACTTGAATGCTGTTTATTTGTAAAAAGCCACCCGGGACTTTTTAAAACTCTTGGGGATAATTGCAATTTTAAAACGCGTTATCCTAGTAGAATAATTATTCCAGCTCATAAAAGTACTCAATATAGCCGAAATTGTTATGCAATGGCGACAAAGATATTTAATAAGCTTCCAGTTACTATAAGGGAGCTGCCACTAAAACTGTTCAAATTAAGAGTCAAACAAATGCTGGTTAATAAATGTTTTTATTCGACAAAAGAATACCTAGACACTAAGCTCGACAAAGTCATGTGACTAAATAAATATTTGTATGCTAGAAATAGCGAATCATGTGATATAATTACATATAATGATTTGCATCCCTGTACCTACCATGTTTCTGACAAATAAATTATTTCATTTCATTTCATTTCATTTCATTTATATGTATGTCTGTTATTGTTGCTTTTACGCATAAACTTAAGAACCGATGTTAATAAAATTTGGCAGATAGCATTGGCATCCTGGTACGGACAGGCTAGATGACATGTCATAACAAAATGTATAATTCAATTTTATGTATGTTTTTTATTTAATTTTTTTATATATATTTTTTTGTTATTTTACTTTACTTGAAGTAGGTAATAATAATTTTAGTTGTTATCGTTACTTTTTTTTTTAAATTTCTAAAAGGAATTGTATGTTTACTATAGTATATATATATTAATTGTTTCAGCTTTAGTTTTTCGAATAATATTTAGTTTATATATTCTTATTGAAAATTTTATAATTTTGTTATTTTTTATAGGCCATAAAGGCTACTGTGGTAATGTGGTGGTCGTCTATAATAGGTGCAACATCTAACTTCTGATTTAGTGTTAAGTACAAACTGCCTCCGTGGTCTAGCGGTTAAGTTCCTGGTCAGGACACAATAATTTGTTTAATTTATTTGTGGTATTTCTCGAGTATGGTACTCTAGAGACATCGACGAGCTTGTAGCTTGCCTATAGTAAAGTTGTCAAATGTGAATCCACTTCTTTAAAAGCGTGGTTTCAGACCACCTTGAAGGGTAATACGGTCGTGATCATACTTTACATATATGTGATTAAACTTATAAAATATTAGTAAAGTGTTATCACGACCGTTTCCCTTTCGGGGTGGTCAGAAACCACGCTTATAAATAAGCGGATTCACATTTAGCCAACTTTACTAAAGACCAATCATGACAAGTGGCAAGCTTGTCGATGTCTCCAGCGTACCAAACTCGAGAAATACCACAAATAAATTTAATATGAATTAAATGGACATTAATACATATTTTTGTGTCCCGACCAGGAATCGAACCCGGTACCATTATAAAATATTAAAAACAAAATTTCTTACTTGGTAAAATATATAAATTGAAGCTAAAAATTGAAAAAAAAATTAAGCTTCAATTTATATATTTTACCAAGTAAGAAACACATCTAACACATTTTATTTGTTGCAGATAAAAACAAAATTTGAAGTCCTTACCACACAAACTTAGTCACCCACATCCCCTTTCCTTCCTTACACCCCTTACCCTCCCCTGTACATACATACACTAACAGACAACACACACACACACAAGTTAAAAATAAATAATTAATTTGACATAAAATAACCAGAAAATCAGGTATAGTTTTAAGTCAAAATATAATTGTTTTTACTAGTAAATAAAGTATCGTTACGACCGTATCCCTTTTAGGTGGTGGTCAGAAACTACCCTTTTAAAAAAAGCGGATTCACATTTAGCTAAATTTACTAGGCCTATCATAACAAGTGGCAAACTCGTCGATGTCTCTAGCCTTCTAAACTCCACAACAACTCGTCGATGTCTCTAGCCTTCTAAACTCCACAACAACTCGTCGATGTCTCTAGCCTTCTAAACTCCACAACAACTCGTCGATGTCTCTAGCCTTCTAAACTCCACAACAACTCGTCGATGTCTCTAGCCTTCTAAACTCCACAACAACTCGTCGATGTCTCTAGCCTTCTAAACTCCACAACAACTCGTCGATGTCTCTAGCCTTCTAAACTCCACAACAACTCGTCGATGTCTCTAGCCTTCTAAACTCCACAACAACTCGTCGATGTCTCTAGCCTTCTAAACTCCACAACAACTCGTCGATGTCTCTAGCCTTCTAAACTCCACAACAACTCGTCGATGTCTCTAGCCTTCTAAACTCCACAACAACTCGACAAATCCCACAAATAAATAAATTAAATTATTGTGTATCGACCAGGGCCAGCAGTCTCGACAGATCGCTATCTTAGCGATTTCGGTCGGTAAGTCATAAAAAATGTTGCCACTTACAAAATCAAAAAGTTGATTTGGTCAAATTTAGTTCTAAACGGTTATATTTTAATATGAGAACTTTGGTTCAGGAAGCTCCATATTAACTCATTTTATGCCCTAATAATAATAATAAATTGTTTATTATCAGGCAACAAATGGCCCCTAGAAAAACTAAAATACATATAAAAATATCATTAACTTAAGAATAATAAAATTAATCCAAAGCTTCCGTATCTTCATCTTTTTGTGGTCATAGAAGTACCCATCAGGTACTGTGATGCATCAACATCTTCAGAGGAGTACGAGACGCTTCAGTGGACTGTGCCGGCGTCCCTGCTGGGGGTGGTGCAGAGGGAGTAGGTGCTGCGCGGGGCCCAGGAACATCGTATTATATTCCCAAAATGTATTATAATGCCAAAATGAAAATTACGATCACATATCTGAATATCGTGCTAAGTTGAAGTGGCTACCTATTCGATATCGCAGAAATCTTAAAGTTCTTTGTATGCTTTTTCGGTTTTAAACGAGCCTGCTACACCGCGATGCCTCAAGGACAGTTTTGCCTATCTCTCATCTTTCCACGATAAATTTCTTCGCTCCTCTCACAACTCACTTCTTTCAGTCCCCTCTCACCATTCCGGATTTGTTTCAAATTCTTTTGTCGTTGTCGCCACAAATTTATGGAATGATCTTCCTGTAAACATAAGACAAGCAACTACCCGATCTTCGTTTAAAAAACTCGTATATCTACACTACCTGAAAAGCTCCTCACAATATTAGTAAGTGTATATATGTATGTTTATGTATGTATTAGTATTTAGTATATTGATATTATAGTATATATAACAATATAATATGTAATTGTATAATTAAGCTGTTAATTTTTCTTCCTATTTTTTAAATATTTTTTTCATTGCACCTAGTTATAATATAGTTATATAATAGTTCGAATTTGTCCCCAAGGTTTGGCTGTCAGAAATATCTACGGGCATTAAGTCCGCATTTGTACTTCGTGCAATAAAGTTTTAAATTAATAAATAAAATGTCAGCCTTGCTGCTGTCACACGGTAAAACTGTATTCGATAACTTTGCGGGCTACCTTAGCTAAATAGTTTTACGAAAATCTTTTACACATAAATTCGATACGATACCAACATATTTATGACTAAAGATAGGCGCTCACTATATGTACATACGTTTGGATGTATCTTGCCGCGTATTAATCAAATTCAAATAAACGTGCGTCCAATTATATAGCAGACTGTTGATCGCATTGTAGCATCCAGCGTTGGCAATGCCATTTTCAACAAGTTTATTTATTCAACAAGATAAACAGAATGGAGATAGACGTAATTCAAGGCTGTGACGTCGTTTAAAAAACAATCTACGTGTTCGGCAATCTTAAACAAATTTTGGATAGTGACCACGCGATTTGGTCTGTCGGAAGGCTCGACAATGGCCACCTTAAATCGTTAAGCGATCGTTATGAAATGTCGAGACTGCTGCCCCAGGAATCGAACCCCGTACCTACTGCATCTAAATCTGTATAGTTAGGACACGGTGGCAGTTACTTAAAAGCGTTAATTACCTAATCGTTTATATTCAACATAATTTTCAATAACGAATGGAAAGCACTCACCTAAAAACATTGGGTAAAACCCGAAAATCGTTTAAATATTTAAAAGAGGAACGCGATGAAAATATTTGGAATATTTTATACTTTACCTACCTTCGTGACCAAGCGGCAGCGGCCGTACATTTAGAAGTATATTGGGTTCGATTCGTGGTTGAGAACACAAATAAATATTTATTTATAACTTTTCTTAAATTAGGTATTAAATATTAGAAGGGTTCACTGATTTGCCGTTTTTTTAAGTCGGGTGTATTGATAATCTTTCTAAAGAATAAAATTAGAGATATTTTGTAAATACTTTTACTTTTATGTAACTAATTTTACACAGAGAACAACTCTAAAAACATGTATAACAATTTTCCTCTTTTTAAGTAAAGTTGTCTTTTATTCGTAATTGTGTTTAGTTAGGGTTAGGGTGTTATTGTTATTTTAAGATTTATTTTTTTATTTTCCTGTACTTTTAGGTTTAACTTAATTTACTTTTAATTTATTAATTAATATTTAATTTATTTGCGATATTTCTCGAGTTTGATACGCCGCGCTGGAGACATCGACGAGCTTGCCACTTGTAATGATTGGCCTATAGTAAAGTTGGCTAAATGTGAATCCGCTTATTTATAAGCGTGGTTTCTGACCACCCCGAAATGAAAACGGTCATGTTGATACTTTACTTTTTTCTTTTACTTAAATATATATTATTATTTTTCTAAATTTAATGTATGAGTATATTAAAAGATGTTATGATTAATGCATGCTGTAATGGTCTGTAATTTGATAATTATATTATTATTATGACATTGAATAAATAAATAAAGTCTCATCACAACCGTAACCCTTGCGGATTCCGAGTTTGGTACGTTGAGACATCGACGCGCTTGCCACTTGTCCTGAAGAGTCTATAGTTAGCTAAATGTGAACTCGATCCTCACAAGAGCATGGTTTCAGACTACCCCGCAAAGTAAAACGGTCGTCATAATACTTTTATATACTAAATAATGTATAAACTTTACTTAAAAAATACGCCAGAGACATAATTGAGCCTGCCGCCTTGTCTTGATAGGCCTAGTAAATTTTGTTGCTTATTTAAATACGTGATTTATAATTACCTTGTAAAGTATTACAGTCGTGATGATACTTTAGAGAGGAACGCGTTGAAAATATTTGGTATATTTTATACTTTTTTCAGGCGCTGAAAGTCGACGGGCGGAGGGTTCTTCTCGCAATTTTAAAAGCTGAAGTGGCATCAGGGAGTCGTTGATATGTTTGCCTTTGGATCAACTTTGTTCCATAGACTTATATCTGAGAGACAATTCTTACATCGTCTAGGTAAAAAAAATGGTTTGGGGCCAATTCGTCATTCCGAGAAAAAATTAAGTGGTTACCTATCTACAAGCGAAGAAGACTCAGAATTCTCTGCTTGTTATACAGTCTATTAAATGAACCTGATTTGCCTTAGTACCTTAATTTTTTTTTTCAGTTTTCTAAGCTTTTTTTATGATAGAAGAGAAAGCTGCAAACCACACAAAAAACTAAACATACATCGCCTGACATTTACCAAGTGTAAAAAATGTTTCATAGATTGTCTACTTGGATTAAACTTTAATGAAACAAAAAATCTCTTCTAAATTGCACAATAGTCAATCACACTTTTCAAAGACATACACTAACACAGTAAACACACTTACTAACACACAAACACTTACTAACAAATACATACTCCACTGCATAATCCCATACACACACACTCCTGCAAACTCACTCAAATACACACCTAATACCCATATTATTTCATGTTTTTCAGTTCTATCGATTTTTTATTTTTTTTCATTTAAGTTATGTTTCTTTTATATTCATACATTACTTTTATGTATAGTTTGATTTATTTGAAGTAAATTAATATACATTAAATATAAATTAAAAGCTACCTAAATAATAAAATTAAAAATAAACTAAAGTATAAATAAAAAATGCCCTCTAGAGACGACCCATCCGATATAGTCCCAAGGAGACTGGCAACATTTCCCCTCTCTATAGCGAGGCTAATACGTTGTCAGAAATAATTGCCAGCCTTCCTGTCTCCAGACCTCTCTGTCAGCCAACTTTCTGACAACTCCTGGCCAAGTATTTTTTGTGTATTTTTGTTTCTTATATCTTATATATAAGTAATATAATTTTTATTATTACTTTCGGCTAAACAATAAATTTAATTCACTAAAGTAACTGGCTCCTAAGATACTGGCTTGCCGCTTTCAGGAGCCAGAGCCACACTATGTACTAATATGATTATTTTTGGTCAATAGTTTTATTATTATTATTATTATTACTTTAAAATCAAAAAATAATAACTTTAACTAGTATATACATCTTAAGAAATATGTAAATTTGTAAAAAAAAAAATCGACAATTTTACACTATGTTCAGACAAGCATGACCCGGTATAAATACGTTTCAAAAACAGGTTACTATTACCAAAATAAAATTGAAAAATACAAAACTATATATATATATAATAAATTGTCATAATCTATTAAAGAATAAGCTAAGCATAATACTTTTATAATTAATCTAAAGGATATATAACTCGAAAAATGTTTCTACACTTTCAATGAATTACAATAAAATATTTGAATTTAATAGAATTCTTCGCACCTGCACTCCACACTTTCTATATCTGAACAGCAATTAATTTTTATATTTTATAAATAGCAACTAAATTTTAGGACCAATTATAATTATTTATGGAGTGCCTTGTGCTTAGACATGAGTCTATTCTTAGTTCAGTTAAAAGCGAGTACTTTGCTGGTCGGCGTGAAAAGAACAAAAGTTGACGCCACTCGCTGAAGCTCAATACGTTTTCCAATCCCACTCTTCGTCGCTTTCAACTCTATTGCTCAACAGATTATCCCCGTTCATTGTCAATTACTTTTCTATTGTATAATACTAACTGCATCAAATAAATGCGTTGAAAACAAAATAGTACTTTAAAAAAGTCTAAAAAGAAAGACAAGGACAGTTCTAAAGGGGGTAGAACCACACGCACAGGTCAGAATATGCACCCACATAACCTAGTGACCATCCCTACGAGTACGTATAAATTTGGGGACATCTGTCGCACGATAAAGATGTGGAAGGGTGTTGTTTCCACTTTCCTAACAAAGAACCTGGCGATAATATAAACTAGAAGTGCCCAATATGCCAATGCCTTTTTACAGCAGCTATAATTTTAAGTGACATTTTATTTTTTATAGTTGTATATTGTTTGATAAGATGACAATGCCTATTTACAGCAGCTATAATTATAAGTGTAGTTATTTTTTTTTATTTATTTAAAAACTTTATTGCACTATGTACAAGAGGCGGGCTTAATGCCGCTAGGCATTCTCTAGCAACCAACCTTTGGGACAATGAAACGATTTGTGTTGTGAGGTAGGTGCAACCATTAAATAGATTAAAAGGTAATTCAAATTAAATCTAAGTATTATATCTATATAGACAGATACATACTAATATGTACACAATACTACATATACTACATACTATATACGAGGGGCGTTCAAAATATTCTCGGTATGTGGATAAAAACAAAAGTACGAAAAGTTTGATATTTTTATTTTTCAATATACTCCCCCCCTATGTTCATACACTTATAAGATCGATCAATTATTTTTTTTAATCCCTCATAAAAATATTTTTTATCTTTGGTGTAAAAATGCTCCTCCACGGCCGTCTTCAACGCTTCATCGTCAGAAAATTTTTTTCCACGCAGATCCTTTTTAAGATTGGGAAACAAAAAGAAGTCGCTTGGGGCTAAGTCCGGACTATAGGGTGGATGAGTAACAGTTTCAAACCCACATTCAACAATAGCTGCCTTGGCAATATGAGCAGTATGGACAGGGGCGTTGTCATGCAGAAGCAGAACACCTTTGGTTAACTTTCCTCGCCTCTTTTCTTTGATCGCATCTCTTAATTGACGTATAACGTTAGCGTAGTACTGCCCTGTGATATTTACACCTTTTTCTTTATAATCGATAAGCAAAACTCCTTCACAATCCCAAAATATTGTGGCCATGACCTTGCCAGCTGACGGGATTACCTTGAACTTCTTGGGATGAGCTGAACCCTTAATGTGCCACTGCATGGACTCCTGTTTGCTCTCTGGGTCATAATGATGAACCCAGGTTTCATCTCCAGTAACTATTTTTTGCAGCACCTCATCGGGATTTTCACCACACAGGTCGATAAAATCTGAACAGCAAGCCACACGCATATCCTTTTGAAGAAGCGTCAGCATTCGCGGAACCCATCTTGCACTTACTTTTGACATATTAAGATGGTCATGTATAATGTCATGTACGGTACCAATAGAGAGATTGGTTACTTGAGCTATAGATTTTACCTTCACTCGGCCGTCTTCCAATATAAGTTTTTCCACTTTATCAATATTTTCTTGTGAGGTAGCCACTACAGGCCGGCCAGGTCTAGGGTCATCTTCAATACTCTCCCTTCCACGCTTAAATTCGCTTGACCATTTTTGAATAGTAGATAAAGAAGGAGCAGACTCACGGTAAACACAATCCATTTCCTCTTTTATGGTTTTTTGATTTTTACCCTGTTTTGTCAAGAATTTTATGACGGATCGGTGCTCTAATTTCGTTAAAATTGTTAATTCGCTCATGGTGTTCATGTTTGTTCGGCAATTGCAGAAAAACAAAAGAACATCTCGGTTCCAATTTTACTTTTTTTTAATGTCAATGGATGAATCTTAGCGGCCAGTAACAAATATATATATAAAAGAGGTTGTAACGTATCAATACCGAGAATATTTTGAACGCCCCTCGTATATATATATATATTATACACTACATATAATACCTACTTACACTGTGAGGAACTGTTTAAATAATGAGAGTATACCATCTTTTTGAAAAGTGATCTGTTCGGCACTTGACGAATTTCTACCGGCAAATTGTTCCACAGATTTGCGGCCACTACTGCAGAAGAGTTAGACTGAAAACCAGAGTGATGAGAAGGGATAGATAGAACAGAATTATGGGACGAACGGAGAGATCTGTTATGAAATGAGGAAAGATAGCTGAATTTGTCCTTGAGGTATTTCGGTGTCGCAGGTTCATTGAGAATAGAAAAGAGTAAACAGAGGATTCTTAGATTCCTGCGACAACGAATAGGTAGCCACCTTAACTTGGCGCGATATTCAGAGATGTGATCATATTTGCGCAGACAAAAGATGAACCGAATACATGTGTTAAGTAACCGGTCCATCTTATTGAGCAACATCTCCGAAAGGTCGACGCTACACACATCACTATAGTCGAGAAGAGGAAGGAGAAGACTTTGGGCAAGGGTTATTTTAGCTTTTAATGGCAGAAAATTTTTAAGTTTATTGAGAGAGTGCAGAGAAGCAAATATTTTTCGACTAGTATTGTTAACTTGGATGGCCCAGTTAAGATTAGAATCCAGGTGTACACCTAGATTCTTTACCTCACTACTATACGCAATCGGAACCGGTAGTTTTGTGTGGAATTATTATTGTGTGTATAAATCACGTAGGTTTTTAAAAAAAAATATATTTATTGTTTGTATTGTAACGCACTGCTCTACATTTAAGTAAGGTTGTGTAGTTTCATGGCGTTCTACCTGGTAGAATGCTGTGAAATTATGTAGCCTAATATTAAAGTATACTTATTGTAAATTTGACATGTAAAAGTGCAATTTTTTTTTTTATGTCCTATGTCTAATTACAGAAAATAAACGAATTGAATTGAATTGCCAAAAAACATACAGCCAATACAGGTTCATCTAAGCATAGATGGTAAAACCTTCGACTAATACTGCTGATAGAGTTATCCCTCACATATTCCATGGTACAACTCCAAGTGTTTCATCCAAGGGCCCATGAACATCAGGACACGTATTAACATCCAAACGATGAAAGAATCCACCTGGAACGTTCACGACGAAACCTGGCTGTAATGCTGGATTGTAAAGTAAAGTATCATCACGACCGTATCCCTTCCGGGGTGTCAGAAACCACATTTCACAGTTAGCCAACTTTACTATAGGCCCACCATGACAAGTGGTAAGCTCGTTGATAAATTAATATTTATATTCGGTTAAAATCGCGCTAAAACTGTCAGTAAATAACATATTCCGCTATTTTGACAATTGGGCTTATGGCAAATACAGATCAGATTACAGTCAATACAGATTGAATACAGTAATTGTACTATATTACACGTGATGTAACAACCATGAGCGTTACTAGAAGACATGACAAACGGTCGCCCGCTTCTGACGGTACACGAGATTTAGTGCCGCTACTACGATAACTGTAATGCATCCGTGGCCCAGCGGTTAAACCGTAGATTTAAACCCTATATTACCGGGTTCAATTCCAGGTAAATTAGGTTTTGTAAGTAGGTTTTTTTTTTATATATCATAATATTTTTTTCTATTAGCTTTTAATTTAAATAAATTCCAGGTAAAATAAAAAAGTGTATTCGAATAAAAATATTCACAATATATAAAATTTTATTTTACCTGTAATTGAACCCAGTAATTTATTATAATCCGTACTAATATTATACTGCCTCCGTGGTCTAGCGGTTAAGTCCGTGGATTTAGACTTGGAGATACCGGGTTCGATTCCTGGTCGGGGCACAAAAATATTTAATAATGTAAATAAATACATTCAATTAATATTTAATTTATTTGTGATATTTCTCGAGTTTGGTACGCTGGAGACATCGACGAGCTTGCCACTTGTCATGATTGGCCTGTAGTAAAGTTGGCTAAATGTGAATCCGCTTATTCATAAGCGTGGTTTCTGACCTGAATATTATAAATGCGAAAGTAACTCTGTCTGTCTGAGTGTTACGCAATCACGCCTAAACTACTGAACCAATTTAAATGAAATAATTTGTATGGAAATTACGTCATTTTTAAAATCAATTTTTAGGCTTTCGATTAGACACAAATAAACACGAATTCTTGAATCAAATCTAATAGAATCGAATCGAATCAAATCAAATCAAATCTATTAAATTATATGTCGTTATAGTAAATTATATAATGTCGAATCAAATCAAATTTAGTAAAATATTTAATTTGAATCAATTCAAATATTAAAATATGTCTTAAAATGGGGTGTGTCAATAACTTTTTATCACGATAGATGGCGCATGATAGATGGTACCTAATATAACTGTCAGTTGCATAGGAATCTTGTATTTTTATTACGAAATTTATTATTTTCTGGATATAATGCGAAAGTAAGCAGCTTTTAAGTGTAAAAATCAGGACTTCCAAGCGAAATTAAAGATATCATGATCTCAAAATTGCCGTTCTATCAATAAAACCTATTTTCTTTTTAAAGACGATGTGCGCTTTCTTAATTCGTCTTTTAAGACAGGTATCGTTAATTTTAAATACATGTTTGTGTTATAAAAATAAAAAAAACTACAAAAACATTAGAAAAATATGCGATATAGGTGTAAAACAAGGTACCATTGCCGCTAGCGACATCTACAAAAAGCTTTGCCTGATACACCCCATTACTTGTCAGATCAAATCAGACTTGAAAAATCTTTAAAATATTGGATTGTGCACAAGCGTTAAACGCGCATAAGTAATGGAGTACGGATGCTGAAAGGGTTTACGGTCGTAGTGATTATGATACTAAGTAATGGAGTACGGATGCTGAAAGGGTTTACGGTCGTAGTGATTATGATACTAAGTAATGGAGTACGGATGCTGAAAGGGTTTACGGTCGTAGTGATTATGATACTAAGTAATGGAGTACGGATGCTGAAAGGGTTTACGGTCGTAGTGATTATGATACAGTGCGATAACTACGTCTGTTTACAGTACATTTAACTTGTGCCACGAAGTTGCCCGATGGAGCAGACTCGCTCCCAGTCGAGGCGAACAAAGGTTACCAAGACTTAGCAAATAAATCGTCCAACAACAAAATTACGTGTTAGGCTGTAACCTCGTACATTCGACGCCATTTTTTTTTATTTATACTGAATGTCATTCCAATGTCATGCATGTGACATCGCGCACACGTAATTGTTAGTGGTACGCGAGGTTGCGTAGTCGACTGACGCCAACCACTGACGACCGATATCAGTCCCTATCATTATGCCGGCCTATCTAGATGCTTTTTCACACTTTGCTTGAAGGTACCCATATTATTGAATAGGGAAATACACTGACTGGGAGAATAATAACAATTCTTTGTTTAAAAAGTTACAATAATAATAGCTCTTTTATATGGCAGCTTGGTGCATACTATAGCCCTGGTCTGAATGTAATGCATAAGGTTTTGTCTAACTTGTTTTGTAAACTTATTAATATCGAACCAACAATGGACATAACATGCTGATGATGCGCTAGGTGATGATGATATTTTTCTAAAAAATAAATACAAAACTGTATAGTGCATTGCCTTTACCATTGCTAAAAGAAATAAAATTACTTTTTCAAAATTTATGACAATACCTTCAGTCACTGTCACTGATGACGCCGATCTTTTTTTGACTATAAAAATCAACCTTTGGGAGTGTGGAGAGGTATCAATAAAGAGTGCAGTTTATATAATAATATTAAATATACTGCATAAATATATACGTAAACCCTATAATAAATATATTATAATAAAACTATAGTAAAATATTTAGATATTAAAATTACTTGAGAAAAATTAACACTTGTGTTATTATATACAATATTATTTCCAATTGTATTGCACGTGCTAGCACAAACCTGAAATTTTCGTCTTGTGTATTGGGTGTCAGTTGCACTAGCTACCCTAGTATTTTAAAATTATTTATTTTTCCTATATTTCACAATTAACGTGGTACAATTTTTTTTCTTGAATTATAATAAATAAATATTCACTTGTTCTGTACATCGCCTAAATTTGTTGGTCGGGCGATGTCTAGAGCATTTATAGATTTAGTTGCCCAATTATTTTTATTTATCTAAATTATTGTGGTTTATTATTATCATTTGTATGTTTCTTCTATTTATAAGATATTTGTGGATACTTGTAATTGGAATCTAGTTTTTTATATAAGTAATAATTTGTTAGAAGTTGTAAGTTTTCCTTGAAGATAAATAAATAAATCTTGTGCGTGCGAGAGATTTGTTAATTTAATAAAGCAAGTCAACAACATGTATACAAAATCTAATACAATAGTAGGCATCTTATTATTTTAGTAGATATGTTACCTACAGACCAGCATTGCATTCATTAGGTAGGTAACATCATTTACTAACACATAAAAACTAAGTATAATTTAAAATAAAATACAGGCATGATAAACTACAGAAAACAACAAAAATAAATGTCGCAAATACTTGCAAGTGCAAACAGTATAATCTAAGCAAAAATAATTGAATTAAATGAACAAATTAACACAGCCACACCGCAGTTACCAGCAGTGCACAATAACAAAAAAAACGAAACTTAGACCGAGAGGCGGCGGCTCCAAATCACCTTTTGCGCAAGCTCTCAGCCCAAGTTGCATCACCAAGCCACAACTATTTATCCTAAGCCTCAGTTAGATTTAAGAGTCCGTAATTTATATATATACGCGTAGAGATAGTGGCTATGGTATGGGGTGCATATTTTGTCCCGTGCGTGTAGTTAGGATGCGGAATAGAGAAGAAGTGATAAGGTTGTGGAGCTCTTCAGAACACTCACCGTAGAACATTGTAGAACACGCTCTGAGTGGCCACATCTCGGCGTAGCTGCAGTGATTTAATAGATTTAGATGTTATTAGACTGTTGTGTCATCCGCTACCCGAATCGCCCGCATCTACAGGACATTGAGAGCATCTGTAAGGTACTTAGCGAAACCATCCCAGAGGTGAGAACAGTATTCCACGCATGACTTTATAAAACATAAGTCTAAGTGACAGCGTAATAAACTTTTGGTTGCTGTTTTGGTGATGCTCTCAATGTAGTTTTGGTGGTTGAGATCTGAGCGTATTTCAACTCCAAGTATGTTGAAGCTTGGTTGTAGTTTCAGCACGGTATCCTGAAGAGTGGTGGTGGCACGGTTGTAAGAACAAAGGTCGGTTCAAACCCACCCGGCATGTACTAATGAGAAATACACTTTTCTTACGTACATTTGTCATAGATTTACAATACCACGGTTCTCGTGCCTCGGAGAGCACGTTAAGCCGTCCACCAATACCAACTTGTGGAATCGTTACTAAATTGTCATTAAAAATTGACATCATATTCTCGCCAAGCCGTGGCGAGTGTAGGCCAAATTCTCCAGATATATGTTCTGGAGAATTCATCTCCAGCAGTGGAGGTCTAGGACGCTGTGTTCTAGGGGCTGTAATGAATGAATGAATCCTGAAGAGTAGGAAGAAGGAGAGTATGGATGTAATTTTAAGTCAGCCTAAGTGACTGAGTCAAGAGTGCCCGTTCGTAAAGTGCGAGTAGGGAGAAAGCTCAGTAAACAGTTTCAGATGTTTTAAAGTTAGGAAATTTGAAGTGTTTTATTTTATGTCGAACTCAGATACTGCCCGCCCTGCCGCCCCCATCCTGCCACGTCCGCCCTCGGCTGCTTAAACTTATCAGGCTACTGCACTTGAACAAATATATTTTCGTTCGTTACGTAGATACCCAAAACCTACGGACCTAGACAAGCTTCTACAACTAATATTTATAATCTTTTAACGACCAAGGTTCATATTATGTTTCTAATAGTCAAACCGCTGTATTCTTAGTTGTTTTATTAACGGCTCCTCCACTTAAATATTCCTTCCAACTGTCAAACGGAGGGTTCTTCGGCACGTCACTATGCTCGGGAAATAAAACTGTCAATGAATGGATGCAAATGGTTCTTGGCGCCATTTTGCACGAAAATGTAGTAAAAATGAAGAACGAAGAACGAAGAACGAAGAACGAAGAACGAAGAACGAAGAACGAAGAACGAAGAACGAAGAACGAAGGACGAAGAACAAAGAACGAAGAACGAGAACGAATAACGAAGAACTAAGAAAGACGAACGGAGAATGGAGTATAAATAATGAAGAATGAAAAATAATGTCTCTGCTCATAGGTCAACTTTGAAGTATAATATATATTGTTGTGTAATCCTGTCTTTCTTTAAGTATGTAAATATGTTATGTTTTCCTTTCTTTGTCAGATTTGAAAGTAAGGCTGAATTGCAAGTTTAATATGACTTCGATACCAGCTGACGACTGATTTTTTATTTAAAACTGATACATTCGACTCCATGTTTAGCATCGTTAAAATTTTATTTTGGTGCAACTCAGCCAAACAGATCACTAGAATTTGCTAAGCTTCTGGTCATCTACTAACAGCTTACTTTTTGGACCACTTTGCTGATTAGTCTTCCACTAGGAAGTAGAATCCTTTATAATTAACATAAATAATGACACGTCACAAACATGTTTTACATGAATAACTTTTACTTTGACGTCAGATATTTTGGTTATAGCTCATGAAATGATGGCGTCACTGAGCGTTATAAATTTGTATAATGAAATCGTGCTCCGCCTCGAGTTGACACGGCCTGACCCGACTCAACAAACACTAGCTGTGAATGCAATATAAGGTTGCAATTTCAACGAGAAACTCTCTCCAACATAGACTATGATATTTAAGGACGTGTAACCTATATATATACTGCAAATAAGTTTATATTATTATCTAGAATAAAATTAAATATCTGGGCAATATTTTCACTGCGACAACAGAGATGTTCAATGAAGAGTGAATACGGTAAATATTGTTAACGGTGCCCTGGGGTCACTGATTGCCAGTCGAAATTTCAGTGGAAAAGCTCGAACACAATGCCATGCTGGTACCAACACTTATGTGTGGAAGCGAGACGTGGATATGTCAGAATACGCATGAGAGTAGAGTTAATACAGTAGAAATGAGGTCGTTGCGTCGTATATGCGGCGTAACTTTAACGGACCGCATACGTAATTTTGAAATACGCATAAAGGTAGGTATGAAAGAACGCATAGGGACAAAAATAAGGAAAGGCATGCTTAGTTCGGGCATGTTGAAAGGATGAGCGAAGAGAGATTGACGAACCAGATATATAATGCGAAAGTTGTGGGTAAAAGAGGCACTGGCAGACCAAGACTCACCTATCACGATAAGATAAGTAAAACAATAGCTGAAGGTGCATTAAAAAGCCATCGAAACAAAAGGGCATGTATGAAAAGGTTGATGAATGTTGAAGAAGCGAAAGAGGTATGTCGTGTTCGTGATAAGTGGCGCTCAATTGTCTCTGCTTACCCCGCAATGGATTTGGCGTGAAGATATGTAATAAAATAAAAGAAGACTACGTATATTTTATTTTAATTACTTAGTAATATTTTTAATTGCACCCACCGTTCACTTTAAATAAATAAATAAATATAAATAAATAAATAAATATTTCCAGACAGGTCACACAGCGCCATCTAATTTCCGTGGTAAGCTTCGAGGCTTGTGTTACGGAAACTAGATGGTTGATAAATATTTATTAATAATAATAATAATACATGTTATACTTTTTTTTAGTAAATATATACATATCATACATATAAACACCCAGACCGAGACAAATTATACAATGTACAAATTGCCCCGGGTGGGAATCGAACCCACGGCAACGTTTGTTACCACTAGACCACGGAGGCGATCAAAATGCTGTATACTGCCTAAGGTTGGCTGCCAGAGAATGTCTAGCGGCATTAAGCCCGCCCCTTGTACATAGTGCAATAAAGTTTTAAATAAATAATAAAATGTTAAGTTACGGCCTACAGAAGATTCCCTAAAATATGGCAACTAATACCGACTATAATCAAGTAGGAAGCGAGAGGTCGACGATAGCGCGAACGTTGACTTACATAATAGTTTCGCTCTCTATTTCGGCTGTGAGTGAGATTAATTAATAATGATTTGTTTTTCGGATAATAATTTTACTTTTTAAAAAGCCAGAATTTTTAGTTAGAATATTGCAGGGGAAAAATATATATTGTTCATTATTTATTTTGTAATCCAACAATCACAAATAAATATTTTATTTCAGATAATGGAATCCACTAATAACGTTTGCGCTGTTTGGCGTTAGGCGTTAATATTTAAATGATAATCACTGCCTCTGCCAAGTATAGCAAATAATTTAGATTTATTTATTTAGTTACAGATTTGACAGTGCTTAAAATTAAATTAAAAATAGTCTACAAAATTCTTATTAAATCCAATTAACGAATCAATAATAATAATATATAGTGAACGATACAAAAAAAAAAAAAAATCTAAGTATACCTTTCTTTTGATGTGTAGAGAGACATAGAGCGACAACATACCGGTATACCGCGCTATAATAACAATTAAGGAACAAATAAATACATGTATGATTGAGCATCCGTGCTCTAGCGGTTAAGTCCGTGGATTTAGACTCGGAGGTACCGGGTTCGATTCCTGGTCGGGACACAAAAATGTTCAATTATGTAAATAAATACATTTAATTAATATTTAATTTATTTGTGATATTTCTCGAGTTTGGCACGGCTGGAGACATCGACGAGCTTGCCACTTGTCATGATTGAATCCGCTTATTTATAAACGTGGTTTCTGACCATCCCGAAAGGGAAACGGTCGTGATGATACTTTACTTTTTTTTATGATTGAGCCCTATATATCCCTACACACCGAACAAATTAATAATTTATGCAAAAAAGCTAGAATTGAACGAATCCACGAAGAGTTACCGACCGAGCAACCGCTTTAAAGAACACGAGAAAGGCAGACGGTAAAAACACAAGAGGGAGAAGCTCCAAGCGATGGTCTACCGTCATATAAGTCTATGTTTTGGAACAAATGTACCAGTCGCAATGAAGTCGGAATGTCCACACCGAAAACCGATGTTGACAGGACATTTTATTACTTGTCACCAACTATATAAAGAACTGATCAAAAGCCCATAGTGTAGGGACGACGCGATAAATCATTATTTATTTATTTATTACAAAAACCACAGCTCATTACAGAAATAAATACACAGGTATACCTTATAAGTAACACATTGGCCATACATGGCTTTACTTTATATAAATAGTACTTATTTGTGGAAATAAATCTAAACTAAACTAAATGTTGCTATGCAAATGGTGTCATACCTCCTTTCTTCCTCTTTCTTTTTTTCCTTTTTTCTTATTTATTATTATTTTCTATTAAATCTTTTTTATTGATGATAAATATATAATGTTAATGTAATACATTCACATACACACTATACACTTTACACACTCATTCATTTTATTTCACATTGTACTCGATGTGTTTATGACAATTTGTGACATTTTAATTATTTATTTGTTTTGTTTCATTATTATATAATATATTATAATATATAATATTTTTTGGACGTAATTTTTATTTCAGTTTGTGTTTAATAATTTTGTTATTTATGTTTGTATTTAATTTAATGTTAAATTCGATTCAAAATTATATGTAATTTACTTGTATAATCTGATTATAAATGTATTTTAGACGGTGAAATCCTTTGGTTTGGCATGTAAATTTTTAATTGTATTGCTTTGCAAAATGTATTGCTTCAATTTCTGTAATGATTTTCTTATTAAATAAATAAATAAAACTAGAAGTCTAACTAAACTAAGCAAGTCGCAAAGAATACAAACAAAACATAAGCCAATATTAATAATAATAATAATATGCGTGTACACAACAATACGTAAAGTCACTCGTAAGGGGACAAAATAAAGTAAATAATTATGGATGCGCGAGTGCATGTGTGTTATGTGTTGCGATGGTGTGTACGTGTTTGTGTGTGTATGGTGATGTAAGTGTGATATACTTAAATATTGTGCGTATTTATTTTATTTGATGTATTACAACCTGTTTGGCATTAAATAAATTGTGTATTATTTTATTTCAAATCAAATCAAATTATTTATTTCCATAGGTTAACTTCTAACAACTTGGATATTGTCATCACTAAAATAATATATAACAAAAACATACAAAATATATAAACAAACATAAGTTAGGTAATCATGGTTGGACCGTAACGGGTAAACAATCCAGATTTATGTGTGTTTTAATAGCATTATTGTCATAAGCAGGGTAATTGTAACTTAATAACTACTTAATATAAGATCGTGGCTGTAAATAGGCCGTGTCAACTAAATATAAATTCGTTGCTGTAAAAGGGCCGAGTCAACTTACAATCTAACAATAATAATAAATATCAAATCTTAATACTAGTTCGTGGCTGTATACGGGCCGTGTCACCTTACAATGTAAATAATAATAATATGTCGATTAAGCATATATTCGTAGCTGTAAAAGTGCCGTGTCATCTTATATTCTAAATACCAATAACAATAATTTATATTCGTGGCTGTAAAGAGGCCGAGTCAACTAAATATAAATTCGTGGCTGTAAAAAGGCCGTGTCAACTTATAAACATAAAATAAAAATCATAATAATAACTATAAAAAAGAAAATAGTTATTTAATTAGAATAGAATCATTATATAATATTTATTTATTATATAATATTTAATATATATTAGGAAACATTTAAGAAAAAAATGAAAAACTATTAGGACCTAGGTACTCGTATTTGACTAGGTAATTTTAATTAAGCACGAAACAGACAACTACAGCCAAATGATAAACCTAACACAAACATGTGCCCTTGTGTCTGTGGGTTCGCCAGCCATATACACCATATAAAACACAAAAAAAATCGTCATAACTTCAATACTCGTCAAATTACGTAAAACTCGTAAAAAAATTCGTAGAAGTCAATACATGTAAAATTACATAAAAGTCTATACATGTCTAATTGCATACAAAACACGTCGAATTACATAATTGCCAATACATTTATTTATTATTTATTTATTTATTCGGAGAAAAAAACAGAAATGATACATACAAATAGGCAAAGGATACAAAAACAAAAATCATAAGTTACATTCGAATCACTTCCTTTGATATTTCTCACTAAGAACATATAGGAAGATAGTTTGATGGTTTGAGTACAACACGGACCTATCGTTATATATATATATATATTTGACCAGTTGCACTTATAAACCATTCAATCAACAATCTTGCTGATCATCAATAAGCACCCTAGTGATATTGGCCTTGTAACTGCTGCAGCTTTGTGTGAACATGTCGACCGAGGCAAGTCTGTCGTCGTGGACGCGACACATTCTGGCGAGTGGCGCCCGTTTGCCCGCATTCGTTTTGGCACGTGGTATGACAAATAGCGATCGAGATCTAGTCCTTCTTGTAGGGGCAAAAAACAGTATCTTTTGTAAAATGTCCGGGCAATTAAAACTGTTACAAATCTTATAGAGGACATCATATAAGTAGTCGTATAGCTTGTATTAGTAGACTTGGTATTATTATAATATGTGTTCCTCTAATTCTACTCTGTCCATTCCCACTCACCATTCTTCTTTTGTCTCAAAGTCCTTTGCAGCCGTAAACCTCTGGAATCAGTTGCCTATAAAAATCCGGCAGGCCCCGAGCAGGGCTATCTTTAAAAAACTTGTATATGCACACTACATGAAGTCATAATAAACTTAGTTTAGTTCTGGCGTTGCTGATAATTATACTTGTATTTGATATGGTTATAGATAGTATTACATTTTATTTTATATGTATGTATTTGCATGTAGTATTAGTATGTAGATATGTAAATATTATTTATTTGTATGTGTATGTAAGTATGTATTAATTTATATGTATGACAGTATGACAATGCCACTTTACAGCAGCTATAATCCTTGATGTATTCATTTTATAATTGTGTATGTCTTAGTTTATAATATGACAATGCCTATTTACAGCAGCTATAATTTTAAGATTATAATTATGTATATTTGGGTTGTAATGTGCTGCTCCAAATACAAGCTATTTCCCAGAAAATAAGCTTTTCGTTATATTTTTAATTTTTTTGACATGTAAAAGCGCAGAATACATTATATTTATTGTCCTATGCCTACTTACAAAATACTTAAAATAAATAAATAAATATATGTCATTATATTGTCTAATTAAGCCTGTAATTGCACCTACCTTTCATTGTTTAATTGCTCTTGTTGTCCCGAAGGTTTGACTGTCATAGAATGCCTAGCGGCATTAAGTCCTTTGTGCAATTAAGATTTAAATAAATAAATAAATATGATTATTTTTAAATGTAACATTTAGTTAGCTACTTTATGTATTTATTACTTTTAACTTTATTTACTAACAGATATATTCGTTTGTTAATAGAATTGCCCAGCGACAAGTGGGTTCCTAAGGGCCTGGTTGAGAGGGGGGATGGCTGGCATGCGTTATGTCCGTGATCGGGTGCTGCTGTGGGGGCCTGGGACCGAGGCCGAATACGTTCAATTTATTGTTCTTAAATGAGCAGAGGTTTTTCTATTTGTCGACTTTCGGGTTGCACACAGGCAAGTCCTAATTCTAACATACCTGGTGGGGTACCACTGTACCAGGCAGGTATTGTAATCTCATAGGTGAATTTGAAAGATATTTATTTATTGCTGTTGTGTAATTCTGTATTTGTTTCATTCGTAAATCTGCTATAGCTGAGTTTTCCTTGCAGATTCCTTTCTCAGTCAGATTAAACTTAGTCTTCTGCTAACAGCTTACTCCTTGGACTACTTCGCTTAGTCTTCCACTAACAGGAGTAAAATCATTCTAAATAATTTAAATGATGACGTGTCACAAATGCCTGTAATAGGTTTACGTGAATAAAGATATTTTGACTTTGACTTAGAACACGCTCAGGGAGGTCACATCTTGGCGAAAACTAACTGACTTAGAAACTGATTTAATAAGATCTAATCACGTAACTAAGATCTTAAATAAGAACTCAAAGTTAATTGAATTCTGGAGTCAAATGCTCAAATAGTTACAACATGCCTCATGTGCAAAGTTTGGATTGGACTTAAAATTAACCAGTTCCGGAAGGGCGATTCCATCCGGTTAAATGACCGGGTAATTAATGTACGCCAAGCAGCAGGATGCAGCCGGTCCCATATACTAAACGGAATCAGGTCAAACCGTTCAATGTATTGTAAACTTTTGTTCTATTTTTATTTTACTCAAATAAACAATTACTATAACAAATTTGTTTAGCAAAATTTTTATTTGATGTTATATTGAATATATTGCGTGGTATTTATTAAAGAACAAATATTATAATATTATAATGTAGAATAAAAATAAAGAACTAAAGTAAAGTATCATCACGACCGTTTCCCTTTCGGGGTGGTCAGAAACCACGCTTATAAATAAGCGGATTCAAATTTAGCCAATTTTACTATAGGCCAATCATGACAAGTGGCAAGCTCGTCGATGTCTCCCAGCGTAGCAAACTCGAGAAATATCGCAAATAAATTAATTAAATGTATTTAATAATAACTATTTATTAATCCCGACCAGGAATCGAACCCGGTACATCCGAGTCTAAATCCACGGAGGCAGCCTAATTTTAGACAAAGAAAAATAACAGTAATAATTATAACGATTTTTCTCTATTTTACTAAAAAAGTCTTCAAAATGTCCGTAATTTTATTTCCTAGTAAGTCACTAAACTGTATTTCAGTATATCAGACCTGAAAAATCTTTAATTGTGCGAGCGAGAGGGATGCAAAAGCTAACGGTCCTACATCTTCAAACAACCTATAAGTAATTTGATTTAATTTAAATTATCACTGAAATCACCAAAATTGGGCCTAACTTGATTAGGTAGGCAACCTCTACGTCGTTTGCGAAATAAATCGTCTATAATCAAGTGTCGCGGCGGTGAGCTTGTGACGTCATCAACAACTGTCTTCCTAGAGACGTGTAATTCCCCGCGCGTCAATTATGAAGGGGTACAACATTGACCTTTATGTAACGCCAATACAATGTTTCGGTTGAAATAGAACAGTCCCTAAACATTGACTCCTAAAAACTGAAAAAAAAAAAAAAGAAACTAAGAGGTTAAAACTAAACTAATTAATTATGTTAAAAGTCATAATCATCACAGCCCATAGAACACAGATTTCTGGACCTCCACTCTTTAAGATGGGCTTTCCAGAACAATATAAAGTTTTTAAGTAAATAAACGATTTTTATTATTATTATTATTATTATTAAAGCTTTCCTTAAGAGCCAAAAAAGTCGCGGTCGAACACGACATATCAATAAGAAATATTTTTTTTTTACCTGCATTTGTCTTTGATTTACAACACCACGTACGGTTCTGGTTCCACTAAAATCAACTTGTGGAATCATTCATAATTATCATTACAATTGGCATTAGACCCTCTCCAATTCGTCTGGCCAGCTAGTAGAGGCTGAATTCTCCAAATTCTATCTTCAGCACTGGAGGTCTAGGACTCTGCGTTTTAGGGGCTGTAATGATGATGTTTAAAAAAATCTTAGGCCGTTTGTCAACTGCGTGAAGTAGCGATGCATACAATTACAATAGCCGCCTGTCCACAAATACACGAACAAAATTCGGCTCGCAATGAACTCATGATGTGACGTCCTGGAAGTGGTAGCAAATGGCCGTAATAATAATAATAATAAAATTATTTATTGCACACAAAATATACAATATAAAGTGTTGTACACAGGCGAGCATAATACCATGAAGGTATTCTCTACCAGCTAACCTTTGGGAGAGTGGGAAATTAATATTATGGGTGCAGAGTGTGAAAGACCGTACTGTTAGGCAATGTAATATTTTATGAATAAATAAATAAAATGAAGCTAGAATGGGCAGCACTTGGAAAGTTACGTCACACTATCGAACCTACCAGTGTTTGAAGACAAAAGTATTCAACCAGTGCGTGCTTCCAGTAATGTTGTATGGAGCAGAGACGTGGACATCGACAGAGGATCTAATCCACAAGTTAATGATCGCTTAGCGAGCTATAGTCTCTCCAGATTTCTCTAAAGGATAAAGTCGTTGACGTTGACATCCATCAGAGGACCAAAGTTACCTAGCTTTTAAAATTAGCACTCTGCAGCAGGCTGGACAGGTCTGTCGCAGAATTAATTAACGATAAATAGACAGGTTCTGGAGCGTAGACCACGTACTGGAAGACACAGAGTGGGATGACCCCCCGCTAGATGGACAGATGACCTGAGGAAGGTCGCTGAATGAGGGTAGCAGGAGATCGTGTGAAATGGCAAACTTTGAACAGTGGAGATTTGAACACCGGCTCATGATGAAAGATTTACACGCCTTTACCATGCAGGTTGAATATATGTGATACCTAATTCATGTTTTGTGACCACTGTACTGTCATCATCATAACCCCTAGAACACGAGCCTTCCACTGTTGGAGATGGGCCTTCAAGGTTCTTTTTAGAGAATTCGGCCGACACTCGCCACGCTGGCAAGACGAGTTGGCGAGGGTCTGATATCATATATCTGGAACTCTCGAATCCCTGCAGCTTCGCCGAGATGTAGCTTCTCTGAGCGTGTTCTACCGGCTATACTATGGTGAGTGCTCTGAAGAGCTCTATAACCTAATTCCTTCCTCTCCATTTCGCAACCGAACCACACGCACAGGTCAGAATATGCACCCACATACCGTAGTCACTATCCCTTCGCGTACCTATAAATTTGGTGACTCATACATCTGTCGCACAATAAAGATGTGGAATGCTCTTCCAGCCTCTGTGTTTCCACTTTCCTATAACCTGGAGTCCTTCAAGCGAAGTGTGAAAAGGCATCCAGCCAAGCCGGCATAGTGTTAGGGACTGATGTCGGATATTAAGGTCTGATTCCAGTTGCTAACATTCATGGACCCTGCGTGCCACTTACCATCAGGTGGGCGCAGGGTCACATGTCGTGCTAGTATTAAAATAAAATAAAATAAAAAAATAAAAAAAACCATTTTTAATGACAATTCCACAAGTTGGTATTAGTGGAACCGAGACCGACATCTTAACGTGCTCTCCGAGGCATGGGAATAGGGGAGTTGTAAATCTATAACAAATGTACATATTTCTCATTGGTACATGCCGGGGGAGTTTGAACCGACCTTTGTTTTTTTTTTTAACCGACCTTTGGATTTTAAGGCATGTATTCTTACAGCCGAGCTAACAACTTAACTACCTTCACTGTACTGTATTTATTGCAAACAAACGATATTTTATTTCGTTGTAACGTGTGCCTTGTCCATAGATCTAAGTCGATGGAAACACTCTCCAGCCTACTCTGGAGACGGCTGATAACACTTCTCATAACACTGGGCGAAGTCAAACAATTCCAATATGGAGTGATAACAATGGTTGCCTATCTAATTTAATTGGGGTACGCACTACAACTTTCAAGAGTTCATTCTGAGAATTCCTACACGACATTCAGCAGGCCTATTCTAAATTCATCGCGGGACGAAAGGTTTGATAGGTTATGACAAGCGTTTTAAATAATAAATAGCCATATTTCTTAAGTGTCTCAGCTCATCGATTTAGATGGAGGTACCGGGTTCCATTTCTGGTTGAGAACGCGAAAAATATTCAGTTTAATTTGTGATTCTCAAGTCTGGTACGATAGAGACATCAATTGCCATTTGTCATGATAATTGCTTCTTAATAATAAAAAGCATGTACGAGTAAAAAATAACAGTTGTTGCGGCTTTTTGCCACCTCTTTGGACGGACTTCGACCTCCTTTCTGACTGACAACTTTAGACGACATTATTTTATGACAAAATGACTTTGAATTAAGAACACAGACGATGACAAGGAAATGAAGACGCAATAAAAAGAAAATTAAAGACAAAAATTATGATTCTTATTTAAAATCAAGACATAAAGTTATCATATCAATATTAAAGTGTTCATTTCTGTAATAAAGTGTTCCTTTCTGTAATAACAGTTATGTATAATAATAATGACTCTGAATGAATCATAATTATACTGAGCAAGGGATGTCCAAGAATAGGAGCAACTGACGCTAACCACTGACGACTGAGATCAGTCCCTACCATTATCCTGGCGCAAAATGATTTTTCACACTTCGCTTTAAGGACTCCAGGTTATAGGAATAGGGAAACCCACTGGCTGGGAGAGCATTCCACATCTTTAGAAAAGTAAGTAAAGTATCATCACGAGCGTTTCCCTTTCGGGGTGGTCAGAAACCACGCTTATAAATAAGCGGATTCACATTTAGCCAACTTTACTATAGGCCAATCATGACAAGTGGCAAGCTCGTCGATTAGCGTGTAAATATGTACGGATAGTGGCTACGGTAACGCAGCGAACGAGTGCTACGCTGAGTACGAGTACTACGCGGAGAAAGAGTGCTACACGGAGAACGAGTACTACGCTGAGAACGAGTGCAATGCTGAGAACGAGTACTACGCGAAGAACCAGTGCTACGCGGATAACGAGTGCTACGCAGATAATGAGTACTACGCGGAGAACGAGTGTTACGCAGATAATGAGTACTACGCAGCTAATGAGTACTACGCTGAGAACGAGTGCAATGCTGAGAACGAGTACTACGCGAAGAACCAGTGCTACGCGGATAACGAGTGCTACGCAGATAATGAGTACTACGCGGCGAGCGAGTGCCTTCACTTGTAGCCGCTATTTAGACTTAACTGTAGGGCCGTAACAACAGTAAAGGCGCAAGAGACAAGACGTAAATTCCTAGTTTGAGCTTCAATGTGCTATACAATTAAAAATAATTATAAAGTTTTAATTCTGTATCTCAATTAAATATACCTATATAAATATATATATTACGTGATCCATTTTTATTGTAAAAATAAAGAATATTATATTATACGAGCGAAGCTGGGTTAAACAGCTAGTTGTTTATAAGTCAATTTGCACAGACAATTTACAAGGAGTTGGTTTTCCGGTCGATTTATCTTGCGTCTCGTCATAGCATCCCGGGTGGTACCGGGTGCAGCCGTTCAATGGTTAATTGATTATCCGGTACTTGTCTGCAATGCTCCACATAGCTCGCTAAACTGAGAAAGATAGAATATAAATCGAATTAAATTATTAAACTTAAAATAATTATGTTATTAAAGTATTTGTGATCGAGCTGATCTCAGCGAAGCGTCTGGCCAATGAGTTGTTTAAACGCCCTTCGGAAAAGTCTGGAGACAGAAAGGCTGGCAATTATTTCTGCCAAAGTATTAGCTTTGATATAAGGGACAATGTTGCCAGTCTCCTTGGGACTATCTCGGATTGGACGTCTTTAGAGGATATTTTTAATTTATAGTTTTTCATTAGGTTTAGCTTATTTTAATTTCTTTTAAACATAATAATGAACTTTAAATAAAGATATAATATATAAAATATTTTTGCGCGGTGGTTGTTCTTAAATCCTACAAGGTCGGTTCAAACCCCTCCGGCATGATATATACTATAATGAGAAATACACTTTTCTTACGTACATTATTTTTACAACACCACCGTTCTCGTGCCTCGGAGAGCACATTAAGCCATCGGTCCCGGTTCCACTAATACCAACTAGTGGAATCGTTAATAATTTGTCATTCAAAGTTGACACCAGATCCTCGTCTGGCCAGCGTGGAAAGTGTAGGCCAATTTCTCCAGATATATGTTCTGGAAGGCCCATCTCCAGCAGTGGAGGTCCAGGACGCCGTGTTCTAGGGGCTGTAATGATAATGAAATATTATTTTTTTTATTTTGCCTTCTCGGGCCCTTTTGTATTGTCACATTACGTTGTTTTAATTATAATTGTTGAAATTATTATTATTATTACAATACAATATGAATTGACCCAAATACAAACATACACCAACAATAAAATGTGTCCAAAATTTGATAAAATACATTTGCACATCTGCCAGACATTTTTGTCACTAATAAAATCATTTATTTTATAATAGGCATTGCCTATAAGTTAACGTTTAATATGCATTTTAAGGCCGCGTTCGTGAAACTAACGAGAAATGTTATCATGAAAATACCACTTTTTTAGCACAAGTCGTTCGTTTAATGAAAACAAAAAATTCTAACATTTGATGCTAATTTCGTATGTCAGTACCGTGTTGAAAGGAGGGTTATTGATGTTACTTTTTGACAGATGTCATTTAACATAAGAAATGGTTTGTTTACATTGTTGTATACTTTATATTATATTTGTTTAAAATGTATTTTAAACGATTTTATGTAATAAATTCAAAGACCATAATACATTGTCAATTGATTTGTTATTATTTGTTACTTGTCATACCTACTTGTCAAAAAGTAGCCTCAACGTTTGTTTTTTTTTAAGAAATGTTAGCATTATTAATTTCTTAACAAAAACGACATTTCGTGCTAGTTTACATCAAGTCCCAAAAAGTGACATAATTGTGTCAAATGTTCATGACAAGTTCTCAAACAAATGTTCTCAGTTTTTGAACATATTATGTATATGTGCAAAGGTAAACATTTTTAGACTTCTGTACATAAATATTACCAGTTTAACGTCAATTAGCGTAGAAAATTGGAACAGAATTTAAATCAAATAAACGCCAATTTGTTCAATTTATTCGACTCGATGAAACAACAAACCGAATATTGGTTTGTATGACTCGGAGTATTTCTCTAACACAATATCACTTTTATCCGTTGACCTGCGTTCATTGACCGTAACATTATCACATCAAAGCCCTAGAATAGAGAGTTAACATTCCTGGACCTCGCTCATCGCTTACCGTCTAAACCAGCGATGCCAGTTTTTTTTTTGCCAAGTCTGGATTTTGGAACTTTTTGATTGAAAACAGCGGGATTTACCGTCGAAAGGGACATAGCAAAAAAACGTATATAATCAGATGTTTCACTTTCACCTCTCCCTCTACCGCGCTCTTATCTTCATTACGCGTCGGGCGGGCGGCCAGTACACACTTGTTTGTGCCAACTGCCCACGCTTCCTCAGCACGCTTCGGGCACGTTCGGGTTATCCCCGAAAAGCGGGACTGAGCCTGTCTCGCACGGGACATTTAATTTTTATTTAAAAATCGGGACGTCTGGCAACACTGGTCTAAACACATGTCGTCTCAATGCAGTCACTGTGTTCTAGGTGCTGTGGTAAAGATTATTGTTTATGCCAAAGGAAGCATTAAAGATATTACTTATAATAAATATAGTATTTCTAATAAGTATATACCTACTGTTTTCTAATAAGTATATATGTACTGTTGGAGATGGGCCTTGGAGAAATTTCTGTAAAATTTGGCCTACACTCGCAACGCAGTCCAGTTCAGATTTCATATTTTTAATGACAATTTACGATTCTACAAGTTAGTATTAGTTGAACCTGAATCGACGGCTTAACGTGTACTCCGAGGCAAGGAAACGGTGGTGTTGTAAATCTTAGACAAATGTACATAAGAAAAGTGTATTTCTCATTGGTACATGCCGGGGTTCGAACCCACCTTTTAAGGATGTTAAGGAAAGCATTCTTACAACTGAGCCACCGCCACTCTCTTTGTTTACCTAAATTTAATGGGTTCGCCGCCATTTAAGAGAACGAATGTCACTAAGGAAGGATTCAATTACCAGCCATCAATAGCATTAAATGTGTAACAAGATGGGGCAAGAAGCCAAACGGTACGAGAATTAAAGTTAAAACAATCGTCTCAGAATTTATTAGTCTATAGAAAGAAGAAATAAAGAAAGAAATATCTTTATTTGTCGCCAAACCATACACATAGAATAATACTTTTTTTTTTTAAACTATAAAAAAAAAATGTAAAAAGATTATGCGCAAAATAATTAGCCTACCAGCACATGTATAGCGACAAAAAGGCGATCAGCTCGGCGTCCGCTACAACCTATAGATAGGCCATAGCGCCGATTTTCAGCCGCCGCCTTACGGATGGAAAGCACGTCACGGACACAGATGTACTAAAATACAACCTATTTAACACATACATTGCACGAATACACACACACATAATAATAATAACATCCCAGCCTTGCATAGTAAAGGTAAACAAAGGTGGATTCAGGCATGCAGCTAGCATGCTCGCTGAGAAGCAATGAGCATTGATTTCAGTTTATTTTTAAAACCAAGAACTGATTGCATCCGGCGAAGTGGCGGAGGCAGATTATTCCAGATTTTAGTAGCCGCATACCTGAAACTGCCACGAAAAGCAGACGTCTTATGTCTAGGACAACATAAGAGGTCAAAACTAGTTCTAGTGTTGTGACGTTTGGGTAGTTTGGGCCATATAAATTTTTCACACAGGTAACTCGGGGTGTTCCGCCTGATCACACCAAACAGCAACGTTGCCATGTGAAGAATTCTGCGCTCTTTCATTTTTAGACGATTGTGTTTGGTTAAAAACGGCGTAACGTGCGCCTTTGCAGGAATGGGACAGTGCATTGCCGGTTATGGTCGTGATTGACGTGAACTTTCAAATTAGTAAAAAGTAAAGTATCATCATGACCGTTTCTCTTTCGGGGTGGTCAGAAACAACGCTTATAAATAAGCTGATTCACATTTAGCAACTTTACTATTGGCCAATCATGACAAGTGGCAAGCTGTTTGAATCTGCTAGTTTTCTGATAACAGCTTACTTTTTGGGCCACTTTGCGCTTAGTTTTCCACTAGCAGGAATAGAATTATCCAAAATAATTTAATTATTGACGTGAATAAAGATATTTTGACTTTGACTTTGAAATCTTATATTTGATCCCATTGTCAACCGCAAATCAACTGTGACATAAACTTACATGCAAGTCAATGTTTTTTATCCAAACAGCTATTAGCGATAAAGACACTATCAAAGTGGGATTAGAGGGCCTAAGTAAGTGAGGCTCGGCAAACAGACTGCTAAACTGATTGATTGATCCCGGTCATCCGCCGATCCGCACGACTCGAAATATCACCCATCATAATATCATTTATTAATTATAATAAAAATACTGCAATATAAAATAGCAGTGGCTTTAGTCAGTTATCTTGGGATATTAAGCAAAGTAAATTTGGTATACCTATCATTATGTTAGTCAGTCAGTCAGTGGAGTCGTCCAGGCCCGGAAGGCTAATGGGCCAGGGTTGGGGATGAGGACATTCCCCCGTTTTCCCCGGCAGGATCTCAGCGGGCAACCACCCGCTGGTAATTCATGCACTTTCGGTGCACTGGCAGTTTCTTCTCTCAAAAATTTTGTATTTTAATTCAGAGGTAAAATTCTGCCACTGCATTATGCACCGTGCCACAGGACAGCGATTTAGTGGAGAAATTGTTTTTGACGTGACAACGTCTTATAAATTGGTTTGCCGGGTGACACTTCAAGAAACTGCGTTACGCTCCGCTCACGTTATGCGCTCACAATGAGAGCGAGTGAGAGGCACGCGTCCCTTCCACTCGGGCATGGTTAGCCCGCCTGAGAGCGAGAGAGACAGACATAAAAAGTGAAAGACATTGACTTGACATTTTCTAGGCACATTACAGCAGAAACACTTCCTTTCATTTCATATTTCTCCTATCATCGCCCTATCCTCAACAAAATCACTCAGATAGGAACAAGTTAAGTTGTAGTAAACGCTGTTTCATTGTACGCAAATGTATTGCAAGTTATTGTATGTATATTTGTATATAAATACGTATGTATGTGTAAAGGTAAAAATAAAATTTTGTTAATATGAAATTCAGTGCGAGATTCTTTGTATAAATTAATGTTTTAAATATAATTCTTTGTATAAATAAATGTTTTAAATTGTTACTATTATTTCATCCTTCTTCCTACTATACGAATGAATATTCACATTAAAATTATTTTACCACTCAAAGTCGTTGTCACGTAAAACTTTCGCCCATATACCGACATTACAGGCAACCAATTTTTTTTATTTTCATAAGTAATTATATCTAAATAAAATGTATTCACTCGTAAAGCCGTAAAAGTTATAAATAACTTTACAACTACAAATACAAATCGTTTATTAACCCAAAACAATGTTGGTTTGTTACGGTGAACCCTGTCTTCTGCATGAGCTGTACTGTATAACAGGAGACAGTGTCTTCCGAAAATGATAATACAAAAAAAACGAAATGAGGTTACACAAATAGTAAGTAAAGTATAGTATGTTAGTTTGTGTGTGTATGTGTTTGTGAGTGTATATGTGTAGATAAAGATGAGGGGACTATAAATAAATAATAAATAAATAAAATAACTTTATTTGAAGTCAAAAAGTTCAAGTTTACATTTTATAAGTAAGTAGGTATAAAACAAATATTTTACGCAGATCATAGAGTGACGTAAACTATCCTCCAGTATTTGTAAAACCCTGCAACCAGAACAAGGAGTACCTGTGTTCCGGGAAGCAGTATTAATTGTGTGCGGAATGAGTATGATTCGATATATGTATTTATACACCTAAGAAACTATGATGGAATAAATAGATATTGAATTAACTTTAAGCAATGATTATAATATTTTATTGGACTGTGGAAGGGTGGAGAAGAAAGAGGGGGTAAGATTGTTGATTAAACTTTACTATAAAAATAGTTATTGCTCAAAATTACTAACAAAAAGATAAGTCAAAGTATTAATATACACGCCATACACCTACAGGAAATAATTTTGACGCGCATTTCGTAAGAAATCTCTGGGAAGTTCAGAAGTTGTCTGTAATAATCTCTTTGTTACAGCTCTGAGCTGACTGAGCACTTTCCGAAGTTAAGAAGACTTGTTTGGCCGCTCCTAATATTTGCTAAGCCCGTGTCGGTTTTACAAGATGCCAGCTTGAGATAATTAATGTGTAGAAACCTCCGCGTGAACCCTCTAAGTAATTTCCCTAAACTTTTAATTGAACATGACCAAATACCCTGTAATATTAAACGCCATAGTCTTTCAGACAACATTAGGAATTGATCATGAATATTCTGTGGTGTCAAGGAAAAAAGGGATAAGTACAAAACTTGAACTTTTCACTAGAGGCAAATTAAGAAAACAACTCATTTTTATACTTAGAAAATTGTAATTAGTAAATGTTCAATTTCATTAGTCGTATACTTTAGGTACGAGTCCACTCATCTCACTATGCATAACTGAATTATTGGCGGTAAAAGCGCGATACTGAAATAACTCGATTGAACTCTTTTTACTTATTTATACATTTTCATGTTACGACTAGCCCCTTTATGTACGTAGGGGTGTAAAATAAACTATACAGTGTATAGACTCATCTCCTTATTGCATTGACGTATATGTTTTGAACAAATAGGTGCAAAAATCTCATTTTAATTTTTTCACTCATCTCCTTTTTCCTTGACACATCTCCTTTTTCCTTGACACCACAGATTACTGTTATTTTTATTTATTTATTTTAAATACTTTATTGCACTAAAATTGTACATAGGCGGGATTCATGGCCAGGCATTTTCTAACAACCAACCTTTGGGATTGTGGAAAAACTATGCATTGGTGCAAATTTATTATTATAAACTACATACTAATAATACATATAAGAATAAATAAATACATGAATACATACATATAACTATAAAATAGTAAAAATAAGCCTACACACTAATAAACAGTAGATAATAAACATAATAAATAATTAAAATAAAAATTAACACTAAAATAAAATGTAATAATAATTTAGAAAGTAGGTGGTAAGTAAACGTTTAAAAATATAAATAATTAAATAATAAAATTAAAACCAGAGCCGGTAGTTTCGCTGTCTTAGCGATTTCGGTCGGTAAGTCATAAAAAAATGTTGCCACTTACAAAATTAAAAAGCTGATTTGGTCGTGTCATTAGTTTCAAAAGACGGTAATATTTTAATATATATATATATATATATATCGCTGCTTCAATACAAAAGAGCCATAATTAAAAATATTTTAAAAAAGATTTTATTCCATAAAGTGCCCTGTACCTACATCAACAAAATGTACTGAATGTACTGAACAAAAAACAGTACATAAAATTCACATTTTCAGATGTAGATACGATACCAACAGATAACAATAGACAAAATAAAAATTTAAATACTTTTATTAGCTCTAATGTAAAAAAGTATTTGGTTTGCGTCCCTTTTGCATTGAAGCAGCGATATATATTTTAATAATAATAATTCATTTATTTCTTATAAACAATAGGTTTTACATTTCTGTTATGTTATACAGTGTAGTTAGTGTTGTACTCTATGTTTTGCCGGAGGGCGTATAAGTAACAAGTACAACCGTCGATTACGGACAATATTATAATGATAAATATATTAATATCTACGTACATCAAGTTTTAAATACTAACTTACAAATAATATGAATGTCAAAATAGGAAATTATAATTTTAAGAATTTGTTATAGCAAGCGATTTATCTTCTAGGAAGTCCGCACTGAATGAAGTAGCACTTGTCTATCAGCATGTCAGTCAGTTGTTATTTTAAATTTATGATTTGAAAGTAATTTTATGTCATCATTTTATATATTTATTTATTATAATACGAGAACTTGACATCATTTCATTACAGCGTCCTAGACCTCCACTGCTGGAGATGGGCCTTCCAGACATATATCTGAAGAATTTGGCCTACACTCGCCACGCTGGCCAGACGGCTTGTTTCTCATTAACGATTCCACAAGTTGGTATTAGTGGAACCGGGACCGACAGCTTAACGTGCTCTCCACTTTGGATTGGAAGACAGCGTTCTAACAACTCCCTCAGTACGCGTCTAAGTAAATAAAAAAACACCTACAATAACCACATAAATAGAATTTAAAGAAAGAAGTATTATATGCAGCAGATGCTGGTCCAATTTGTTTGCGTTATCTCCAGTCCCTATCACGTAATCCACCGCAGACCACTTGGAAAAACAAACCGGACACAATCTTGCTCGTGTAAGCTCCAACTAGATTAGTTTTAGCTAAATGTTGATTCTGTATAAATAATTAGTCTTAATTTACTTAGATATCTTTACGAAAATATATTATATATAATGTAGTTTAGGTCATTCAAAATGCCTAGAGTTTGATCGATTTTCGACATCTATAGGTCCTTAAAGATTGATTATACATTAGGTATATACCTTAAAAATTTCATTATCTATATATATAAAGGCGAATGTCTGTGTGTGTGTTCCCTATGCATTGCAAAACTACTTGACCGATCGGGATGATACTTTGGGAATATGTTGTGTGAACATCGGGGAAGGTTTCTGACATAGTACTACTGTTTTCCGATAGGTAGCGCGCATCAGCGCTGATTTGTGTGTGAACATCGAGGAAGGTTTCTGACATAGTACTACTGTTGTCCGATAGGTAGCGCGCATCAGCGCTGATTTGTGGGACATACCGACTAAGGGTAACTATCAGGAGCCTAAAACTCCCTAGCGCTCTTATTATATAAATAGTTACTCAGTCGTTGCCCTTGAGACTCCTGCGCGAGCCCACTTTGCGCTTGACTGTCGTCGAATACAGAAATAAAGCAAGTCAAACCATTTACAGCTCAACGGTTAATCGACGTTTCCCAGCATAACCGAGACGCTAATGCTGGCAGAGTGGAGCTGCCCAGTCATCGCATAGGCCTTCTATGTAGAGTTTATTGAGAAGATCCAATCGGCGATTAGCATTACGTATCAGCATTTAACATTGTGGATTTCTACGTGCTAACTAAGGTTTACAAACATTCAATGACGGTTAGGCGGTACGAAGTTCGCCTGGTCAGCTAACAAATATAAAAAAAAATTATTCGAAAAAATATTTACAAATAAATATCATAAACCAAAGCCGCGTCGGTCTGTCTGTTCACGATAAACTCAAAAACTACTGCACTGATTTTTATACCTATTATAGTTTTTACCAATGAAAGAATGGTTCTCGAGGAAGGTTTTGTATACATTAACGATATTTGTTGGAGGTGTCGAAAAATATAAGGTTTCAACGAAAACGCGTATTGCGTCCCCGTATTGTCAATATTCATTTTGTCAGAATTACTACACGCTCTAGTACCTTTGACATCCATAAGTCTGTCTCTTTGATATCGTTAATGTAAATGTTGTACGAAAATTAATTATTATTTTGAAATGATATCTGATTTGAATGAGATTGATAATAAGTTTTTATTTAAAATGTGTTATTCAACTAAAATAAGTAATTTATTTAATAATTAATAGTAAAATAAGAAATAAATGTTAAAATATTATTAAAAATAGAGAAAAATTATGTAAACACGCTTTAAATAGGTGGTGATAGAGAAGGCAAAGGGTCTAGCCAATACAGCCAAGTCTGACGTAATATATCTTTCTTTTTTATGAGTTAATGATGTCATCATCAAAATCCAGTTGCTGCAGAATTTGATGCTTTTCTTGGAGTCACTCGCGGCATTATAGCTCAAACACGTCGGGGTGGTGAGTTCACAGCGCGGGAAAACCGCAAAAAAATAACTGAAATTTGTGCCCCATATTTAAAGTCCAATTTATCGTTTTCCATAATTATTAACATTGTAGCACATTATTTAACAAAACAATACCACTTTTGACCAACAAAATCCACAGTAAATTAATTTACAAAGCAAAAACTTGCACTTGACATCTGACACTGACCGCGCAAAATGGCGCGAGGTACCTTGAGTGTATTGACGTGCCGAGGCGTCCCTCCGCTTGACAGCTGGAAGGAATTGGAATGGAGGGTCCGCCGCTGAGAAAACGTCTAAGAATACAGGTCTTAGTTTATGAAAATATATATTTTTTTATTAATTCAAAAATATATATATATATATTTAAATAAAAAAACAACATTGTAGATTTATTTACGATATATATTGCCTATTACCTGTCGATAAAGAATAAATAATTATTTTTATCACGTAAACCTTTATTTATATTATTATACAAATACAAGTTTTGCAAATGAACGACACCGTGTGAGGTCTCGTTTACAAACTAATTTAAGTCTCCTAATTTAAGTTGACAAAGTTGAATGAAACTCGACCGTGAATCCGGCGCCACACAACAGCCAATCTCCTCTCAAATAAAGCCGTAACCCGTTATCTTGCAATCCGCGACTCTTCGTCTAACCCGAATGATTTCCGAGTCATTAAGCCACTTCCCTTTGCTAAGCAAGACAGACAACATCTGACTGAGATCCCTATCACAGATGCCCAATTTAAAACACTTGTATCTGTCTTTTAGATCATAAAAGTAAAAGTAAAGTATCATCACGACCGTGTCCCTTCCGGGGTGGTCAGAAACCACACTTATAAATAAGTGGATACACATTTAGCTAACTTTACTATAAGCCAATCATGACAAGTGGCAAGCTCGTCGATGTCTCCAGCGTACCAAACTCGAGAAATGTCACAAATAAATTAAATATTCTTTAAATTTATTTATTTATATTAATAAATATTATTGTGTCCCGACCAGGAATCGAACCCGGTAGCTCCGAGTCTAAATCCATGGACTTAACCGCTAGACCACGGAGGCAGCTTTTAGATCGTCTTCTTAACTTATGTTAGTTAGTATGTACATGTCTATCTATTTCGTATTCAATTAAAGTGGCTAAATATTCGTTTTCGCAGGCACCTTTTTTTTCCTTCCTGTATGGCGTTACCTGAAAGAACATTTGCAATTTGTGTGCGATTCGCAAAGTCGCTCTCTTCACTCTTATCAAATCAATTAACTATGTTTCTCACTCAATTCCAGTAGATATTCAGATTCTCTTACTGTCTCAGCTGCTTGCTAGTGGAATGAAAGTGAAATGAAAACTTCCACTGGTAATCAGACAGGCTCCTTATATCTTCATCTTTAAAATCTTGGACTTCAGTCAATTTCTTAAAAAGCAATATGTCTCAACCATGTTCTGACATTAGTATTTTATATATTTATATATTTTGTGTATCTATTTATCTTTTGTTGTTGTACTTGTATTGTATTAGCGGAATTATACAGTATTTGGATGCATAGAGAGAGGAGCAGAATGGTGGATGGTGAACGATGCCACATACGAGTATTCTCATCAGTTACTCTTATTCAATAATACTGTCCCGTCCCAGGGGGGGCCTGGCTCAAATTCTCCATTGGAACTGCCAAAGTGTTAGGTCTGGTTGGTTGCAAGCCCTCTCGACACCGTTCTTTTTCTCTTTTTCGTCTTTGGGTTTAGCTGTAAAAGTTGCTTACTCAAACTGTAGTATTTTTTTAGATAATATCTGCTTATCTATAAGGTATAAGTGAATTTATTGTTATTTCGCTAGGCAACACATCAACGTTGGTTTTGTTAGCGTATCTTATTACATAATAAAATTATTTGAAAAAAAAAAACTAAAACGGACTTCAAAGTATAGTAAAGTATCATCACGACCGTTTCCCTTTCGGGGTGGTCAAAAACCACGCTTATTAATAAGCGGATTTACATTTAGCCAACTTTACTATAGGCCAATCAAGACAAGTGACAAGCTCGTCGATGTCTCCAGCGTACCAAACTCAAGAAATTTCACAATTAAATTAAATATTAATTAAATGTATTTATTAACTTTATTAATCCCGACCAGGAGTCAAACCCGGAACAAAAATTGTATAAGAAAGCGAGTTCTTTTTTTCATTTTCTGTATCATATTTTAATTTGCAGATAATTGATGTTTAAATTGGACAGCCGATCCGGAGTCATGTTGCGGCTTACAGATTAAATAATCCGATTGTAACTGTGCTGGTTCGTTATCAACCAGCAGAGCCGCAAATTCGTGCGATCTCCAAGTAATGCTGGATTACGGCGGATCCCATCAAACTAAACAAACCTAACTAATTGCATTTCAGTTCAGACGATTCGGCCTCTATTTAAAGCTACCAAATCAGACTTAAGACCTAATACTCGGATAAAATTGCTATTAGACTAAGGGCCACTAATTTAACTTATCTTGCCATCTTAATGATTTTGTCTACTTTTTGATTCATCATGCCAGTGTCTAAGAAAGAGAGAGGAGAAGAATGTTGTCTCGGGCTTGTACCAGTTCACAAAGCAGGCCTCCTTTTTTTATTGTACAACAAGACCCCATATACCATAACGGATACTATTCTGTATGTTTTTCATAACCTAATGTTTTTTTTCGTTCTGAAAAAACATCGAAATGATAATAAATAAAATCAGTCAATGAATCACTTTTAACTAAACGAAACTTAACGTATCTTAAGTCACTTGGCAAAACTGATAAACCTAATAAAATTATACGATTTATTTCAACCCCTAGAAAGAGTAGTAAAGTATCATCACGACTATTTCCCTTTCGGGGTGGTCAGAAACCACGCTTATTCGGATTTACATTTAGCCAACTTTACTATATGCCAATCATGACAAGTGGCAAGCTCGTCGATGTCTCCAAACACCTAACTCGAGAAATATCACAAATAAATTAAATATTAATAAAGAAGTAATAAAAAATAATATATAAATTATTATTAAAATATTTTTGTGTCCCTACCAGAAATCGAAACCGGTACCTCCGAGTGTAAATCCAATACAGAGGCAGGAGGGACTCAACCTCTAGTACAGTCCTAGACCTCCACTGATGGGCCTTTCAGAATTTTCTGGAGAATTTGGCCTACAATCGCAGGCCAGATGGGTTGGCGAGGGTCTGATGTAAATTTTTAATGACAATTTATTAACGATTCCACAAGTTTGTATTAGTGGAACCGGGACCGACGGCTTAACGTACTCTCGAAGGCACGGGAACGGTGGTGAAGTAAATCTATGACAAATGTACGTAAGAAAGGTGTTTTTTCACATTGCTACATGCTGGGGTTCGAACCCGCCTCTTTGAGATATTAAAGGAAGCGTTCTTACAACCAAGCCACCACCGGTCTAATGAAACTTTACAAATCTGAACGAAACTAAACTAAAATAAAACGAAATTAAATAAATATTTATATTCTTTACAATGTATATAATAAATATATTTATTGTTTTGAACTGCCTCCGTGGTCTAGCGGTTAAGTCCGTGGATTTAGACTCGGAGGTACCGGGTTCGAATCTTGGTCGGGAAACAAAAATATTTAATAATGTAAATAAATACATTTAATTAATATTTAATTTATTTGTGATATTTCTCGAGTTTGGTACGCTAGACACATCGACGAGCTTGCCACTTGTCATGATTGGCCTGTAGTAAAGTTGGCTAAATGTGAATCCGCTTATTTATAAGCGTGGTTTCTGACCACCCCGGAATTTTTATTACAATGGTTCTACATATATCGTAATCATTTAAATTTTGACAGCTTGCATATATTTCTAATTGAATTTTAATAATAAATATGTTTACACTAGTTTTTCCCTTATTTTTGTTTTGTGATATAAGACCCATTAATCTGGTACCTCAGTGATCGCCGACGTGGGTGCAGCTGGGTGCATTGCTGGGGGCAATTAATTACTTGTCACAGCATCATTTATTATCCCGCGATTAGCCTCTCCGAGCCTTAACTTAAATTGTTTGTAGTTGCTAACAAAATTAAAGAGGACGCGTTATAAAACACCTGCATTTTTAGCATGTTTATATTAACTCGCTTTCTTGTATGTCTGTCCGCGTGTAATTTATTTTAAACTAACTTGCTGATGAGCTAGAGACTTCAAATTTGGACCGTAGCTCAGAAGTGGATGACAATGCATGAAAATTAAAAAAAAAAAAAAAAAATGTACTTTGTTTTTATAACGGACTAATTAATGCTCAACTTCTTTTTATCAGTTTCACTCACTTCTTTTAATCAGTTTCACTCACTTATTTTTATCAGTTTCACTCACTTCTTTTAATCAGTTTTACTCACTTATTTTTATCAGTTTCACTCACTTCTTTTAATCAGTTTCACTCACTTATTTTTATCAGTTTCACTCACTTTGTTTTATCAGTTTTATTCACTTAAAATAATAATTTAATAAAAAAATATTATAAAAGATGAGAGAAAATATTTTATTCTTTTTAGTCCGTCATAAAATATGGTAGGTACTTACATTATTTTTAATACTTTAATATATTTTAAATATATATTTAAAGAATATTTTCAATACAGTTTGTCGCATTTATTTTTATCAAAAGATCATATATCTGGAGAATTTAGCTTATACTAGCCACACTGGCCAAACGGGTTGGCGAGGGTCTAATATATTTTTTTAATGACAATTTGTTAACGATTCCACAAGTTGGTATTAGTGGAACCAGGACCAACGGCTTAAAGTGCTCTCCGAGACACGGGAAAAGTGGTGATGTAAATGTACGTAAGAAAAGTGTATTTCTCATTGCTACATGCCGGGGATCGAACCCACCTTGTTAGGATGTTAGGGAAAGCGTTCTTACAACCCACCTTTCCATATATGTATATATTTTAAGTAAATAATAAAGGATGTTTAGATGGGACGTTTCCTATATAAGTATATAAGATATAGTCCCAAGGAGACTGGCAACATTTCTCCTCTGTATAAATATATTTGAGCTAATACATTAGAAAATATAGAACCAACACATACCTAATATCTTTTTAATCATCATTTCCAAGTGTATTCAAAGTTTAATTATAATCCCCATCTATCTGTAGAACAATAAGAGAAAGGCTCATGAATGGATTCGCGTTAGTTCGCATCCAAATCTGTATATTCATGAAACAAGTTATTTGTTATCTGTATTCTGCACTTGGGTAAATATCACAGGAACACTCGCAGCTCCGGAGTTTAGGGGAACGATTGTCTAGCCCACTGGCTCCCAATCAGCGAACCGGAAATTATTACGATTCACTTTGCTCATAATTTTATCTTAATAACCAACTTTTTGACCTAGATATGCCCTTGTAGTATTAAAAAAATATTTAAATCTTTATTGCACAAAGACAAAGTGCTTGTTAACGTACAAACACGCAGGCGATGTGGCGCTGGCGGCGCCGTGAACTTGACGACATGACATTAAACGCCAGGTATTTACGCGAGTTGCCAGAGGTTAAAAAATAAACTTGTTCACTTTGACTCGCTGTAGCGGCGGCGGGTGAAGTGAAGTGTAGCAGGCAAGCTAGCGACTGTCGCGTGCGGCGCGCTCGCGGCAATATCAAACGCTTGAGTTGTTTGTGTATGTTTACGTCGAACTAGCGGCAGTGCGAGCGATTTACTCGCAGCGTCACGTAAGTTTAACTAGTTTGAAATTAGTCTATATATCAATTACTATATACTTTAGGTATAAAGTTTTCATTAAAAATAAAAGATCGTCGTCGAACCTCTCACAACACGTCACAATTGCGCAAACGCTTGGCAAATGTGAACACGAGCTCGCCAAGTCCACCGCGTCACCAGGCGCCACCGCGCCCCTGTTTTGTACATGAACAAGCACTAATAATAAGTGGAAGATGATAAAAAAATGAATTGTGTGCACGAAATTCATTAAGAGAGAGAACGGTATCATATTCATACTTTATGTAATAATTGATACTCATATGTTCATATAGTATTTTTAAAACAAGAGAGAACTGTGTTTTATTTTAAATGCATTTAAAAAAAAGTTCTCTCTGGTTTTAAAAAGTTTGAGAACCTCTGGATCTAGTGCTACTCATTGCTACTCTCTAAACTTGGCATAGCACAATAGCCGAAAGCCGTTATTTGCTAAATATAATATTTGCGTTGACATTTGTAACTTATTATAGTAAAATTTCTGTGTATTATTTATTTAAAACTTTATTGCGCGTTATGCAAGAGGCGCACTTAATGCCGCTAGACATTATCTGACAGCCAACCTCTATATTAGTATGTTACAATAAATTAATAATATTATAAACCAAACGCACGCTGAAGATGTGGTATGCAGAGTGCTCCACATGCCATGTACCAATGAGAAATATTTATTATTATATATAGTTAATAAATTGTTAAAAAAAATACATCAACAACCCAGCCAGCGTGGCCAGTGTAGGCCATATATTCCAGATATATGTTGAATTGAAATTAAAATTTATCCGCTTCTTTATAGGCGTGGTTTCTGACCACTCCGGAAGGGAACCGTCGTGATAAATACTCTTTTAACTTTAATTTACTCAGCATTACATTAAATGACCGCCTCCGTGGTCTAATGGTAACAAACGTTGCCGTGAACTCGGGAGGTCGTGGGTTCGATTCCCACCGGGGGCAAGTTGTACATTGTATAATTTGTCTCGGTCTGGGTGTTTATATGTATAATATGTATATATTTACAAAAAAAAAAGTATAATATGTAGTTTATCAACCATCTAGTTTCCGTAACACAAGCTACGCTTACCACGGAAACTAGATGGCGCTGTGTAACCTGTCTGGAAATATTTATTTATTATTATTTATTACAAAAATATGATTAATAATATTATTAATAAGATAATTTTGTTCTTTAAATGAACCAAAAATATTTGCTTATTTACCGGTTTTAATGTCCACACTTACAAAGCTTTAAGCAACTTTTAAAATCGTAACTCATTTTTTTTTTAAATATACGAGAAATTATTTAAAAATAATGTCATTACCACGCCGCGCCGTCACTGTTGCGGTGTAAGAATATAAATTTAATACAATACAGGCACAACGCAATAGACATATACATTTTTTTTGAAGGCGGAGATAGCAAAATCATCAATTATACGACACCTGTCTGAAGGGCCAATGCGCGAGGTTGCATGGCCGAGGCGCCTACGGACTAAAACCCAATAAACCGTCTCTCTTTCACCCTGCGTGCCGTAACAACTCTGAGTCGTGGCTACGGAGTGAAGGAATTCGTTTGCGCGTAAACATATATATCTCCTACATATCCAATAAATAACCCATAAGTTTAAATAACACAAAAGTATTTTCTTTATGACTGTGTTTATTACTTATTTTATTGTTCCCTTCTCCCGATTGATTAGGCTTGTGTTGTGCGTGAATGACCTAGTTACAAAAAGCGCTCCCACATAGGAACTTCCGGAACTAGTTCATTAATCACGTGAGATCCGAATGGGGGCAAAAATCTCAAAATATCACAAGGGGAGAGGGTGTAGTAAAATATCACGTGGTCTAGTGGTAACAAACGTTGCCGTGAACTCAGGAGGTCGTGGGTTCGATTCCCACCGGGGGCAAGTTGTACATTGTATAATTTGTCTCGGTCTGGGTGTTTATATGTATAATATGTATATATTTACAAAAAAAAAGTATAATAAGTAGTTTATCAACCATCTAGTTTCCGTAACACAAGCCTCGCAGCTTACCACGGAAACTAGATGGCGCTGTGTGACCTGTCTTGAAATATAAAAAAAAATATATAAAATTTATTTTTTCGTCAAACAACCTGCAACCTTTCTGTCTAGACATTTTTTATCATGGTCCTAAATTTTTTCGCATTTAAAGTCTATTCTGTGTAGGTGTAAAAAATACAAGTGATTTTGGTCGGCTTAGTTTGTTTCATTCTTTTTAGACCGACTTATAATAGAGCGATAGGAATTCAGCTGTTAAATTTAAAAAAAAAAAAAAAAGTTCATGAGACGCGAAAACTTTAAAGAAGTTTTCGTAGCCAAAGTATGAACTACGCTCTTGTTGAAGATATACTAGCCTTAATATACGTCTATGAGGTATACCACTGCATGGCTGCTGCTAACATTGCGAGAAACCGGATGCTCATTAGATGAAGCCGCCGGCCAAACTCCGTCAATGTGGGCCCCGAAGCAATCCCCCTGTCTTCCCCCTATTCCTGCCATTTCATACATTTCACACTTAGGTACCTACCGTAATATTTAACTACTTTGCAATATTATTTGTGACCAGAAATCCAAGAGTTATATTAGTTCAGACCCCTGATCGAATTTGCCCATATATATGTTATATAGGTATGGCGTTTTGGTATTATCTGCCAGAGAGGTCAGTGTTCAGTGTCACGACTACGTCTTACTAATAATGAAAAAGAGCAATTCATAAGAATCACTATTCGAGGAGTTTTGTAATAATATTTTATTTTTGCTCTCAAATTCTAAAATAAAAGGATAAATAAAAACTATTTTATAATTGTTGTTTTTCCGTAATTTTATTTATATTATAATAAGCTTAGATCTTAATTCTAGTTTAAGTTAATGTACCTATGTAAAATCTATTTCATTAGGCAACCAATACAGTTAATCGAAAACAGGGTCCAACGAGCCAGGCTCATTACCTAGTGTAGCCTTACTATTATTTTACAATATAATTTAAACTGCACAATGGCCTGGAGGAAATTTTTATATTATAAGGTATGTATAATTTTTTTTTTTTAATTATATTTAATTTGTTATTTAGATTTAGTTTATTTTTTTAGGTTAATTATTATATTGTAATTCTTTTATATTGTTTGTATATTACTTCGAATAAAAAATTTACTTGTTCTAGAATTTAAACTCCTGCAGTGTACTATGTAGAATAAACAAATTGTTCAATAGGTTTATATATAAGTTTGTTAAACACTGAAATAAATATTATTATTATATATATTTGTATAAATATATATATTAGTATTAAGTCTTATTTCAAGCTGTGTTATTTTTATATAAATATCACCTTACAATATTAGTTCTCCTTGAAAGTAAAAAATTGGCATTTGAAATATTTGCAAATGGCACATACTTTCAACGAGAAAAACATATAGGTGGTAGGCGGACTGATGGTAGTAATTTGCCCAGTCTGCCGGGGCGGGGAAGTATCCACCGTTCATGCCGATAAACCCTGTAGCGTGTATCCACACGTTTCGGGATTAGGCTCGAATTGCCGTCATGCCCAGCGAAGCCGGCATAGTGTTAGCGACTGATGTCAGTTATGAGTGTCTGATTCGAGTTGCTAACATTCATGATCCTTGCGCGCCACTTACCATCAGGTGGGGCATAGTCACATGCCGTGCTAAATAATAAATATATTAAATATAACTTTAAAAACATGTTTGGGTAATAGTTTATAGTTATTATTAATTAAATAATTAAGTTTTTCGAATAAAAATATTTTTTTTCCTATATTCCTATTATTAGAACCCAAAGCTTTTAACAGGAAACTTGGAGATTCATCAACGTAATGAAGAATTTGAAATAGACATAAGTTTGGTAATACCGTAACTTAATTCGTTTAGTCTCACCCGCTGTAATCTGGGATTAGTTGAAGATCACACAAGCCGGCAGGGAAGCATGATAAGGTTTCCAATTTGGGAAACAGTCACATTAAACGTACACACCTTCTCTCTGAAAATTTAAAAGAATCTTTAAATAGGTTTGGCAATCCAAAAATTCTTCAGTGTAATCATTTTAATATTGTTCATTCGCACTACGTAAACACGATTATTCTCTCTGCTTACGCGACAAAATATTAATTTAATAACCAGAAATACATCACAGCCTATATCTCTCCAATGATGGATGTAGGCCTCCTCCAAGGCTCGCCATTTCACATGATCTTTTCACTTTCACCCTCATTTAAACCCCACCAGCGTACTTTTTCACATCCGTCCAATATTTTTTTTTATTTAACTAATTATTATTTGGAAACAGTAATATTTTAATTGTAATTTATAACCTAGAATAATAGGCTAACTTCCATAACACAAGTAGCTTGGTGTGGAGTTAGAAAGTCTACTTTAATACACCCTTTGTACAACTAACAAATATACTTAAGTACTGTATTAACACAGTGTATCATTATGAAAACGTATACCTCGGGCAGACTATCCAATTAGGAGCAGCCAACTTCAGCAAAGAAGCCGACAGACGCATTCAGCTAGGATGGGCGGCATTCGGGAAACTCCGGCACATCCTCTCATCGTCTATACCACAATGTTTAAAGACTAAGGTCTTTAACCAGTGCGTCCTCCAGGTAATGTCGTACGGAGCAGAGACGTGGACACTAACAGTGGGTCTGGTCCATAAATTCAAGGTCGCTCAGCGAGCCATGGAGAGAGCTATGCTTGGTGTATCTCTGGTGGATAGAATTCGAAACGTTGATATTCGTCAGAGAACGAAAGTTACAGACATAGCTTTTAAAATTAGCAAGCTGAAGTGGCAATGGGCCGGACACATCTGCCGCAAAACCGACGATCGATGGGGCAAACGGGTTCTAGAGTGGAGACCACGTACGGGAAGACGCAGAGTGGGACGACCCCCCGCCAGATGGACAGATGACCTAAAGAAGGTCGCTGGTGGGGGTTGGATGAGGGTAGCGAAAGATCGCGTTAAGTGGCGAGCCTTAGGGGAGGCCTACATCCAGCAGTGGAGAGATACAGGCTGATGATGATGATGATGATGATGATCATTATGAAACTGTTGTACTTTTGCAAAAAATATTATTAATTTATTTTCATTATTTACTTATTCCACAGCTGTATTTTACAAATAAATATTTACATTCAAATGATTACCGAACCCCTAGCCAATTACCGGTAATTATTATTTTTATTTCTGTAAAAAATAGTGAATAATCACATAGACTCTCCTACTCTTTTAGACAAGGTCTATAAGGATATATATATATATATCATTTCCTCCTTTAGCAGAACAAATTATACAAAAAACACCTCTTTAAGACGCAGTAAAACTATATAATGATTGCTTGGTTGACATGGACATATTTGCTTGCTCTAAGTACTTGCTCCTATACATTGGTATAGGAGCAGAGTCCGTGGGATAATTAGAGTTAAGTATTCGATAGAATAGACTTTAATGTGATTTTTACTTTCTTTTATGATTTAATTGTATTTTGAAAATGTAATAAGTATAGTTCTCTTTCACAGTTTTGGTACTCCAGGTCTAATTATATGTATATTGTTTGTTATATAAATTGTATTGTGACTGTTTGTTACCATAATAAAATAAAATAAAATTATTATTTTATCTGACTGAGTGGGAGGTCTTCCCACTCTACGTTTTCCTGTACGTGGTCTCCACTTCAGAACCCATCTACTCCATCGGTCATCGATTCTGCGAAAGACGTGTCCGTCTGATTGTCACTTCAACTTACTAATTTTGAAGGCTCTTTTGGTAACTTAAGTTTTCTGACGGATGTCAACGTTTCAAACAACAAAAATCAGAGAAAACTGAGTATAGCCCTCTCAATAACTCGCTGAGAGACCTTAAACTCATGGACCAGACCCACTGTCAGTGTCCACGTTTTTGTTACGTACGACAATAATGAAACAACGCATGTGTATGTATGTTTGGTAACAGGATGTAAATAGGTAGCTTTTATAACCTAATCATTCTTAGCGCGAAACATACTTCAAGTTGCATTCAAAATCAATGAAATACATTAATGTAAAAATATATATATATTATTAAGGTTTAATAAGTAGAAACGGAAATAGATGTACTCGTTCATTGCCAGTATAATCACAGACCAAAACATAATTAAAATATTTTCTTTATTTTCGGCATCTAGAAACCTATAATTAATTTACGAGACAAACATAATTCTATACTAAAATCTAAAGAAGCGTTTAGACGCGCGCCACGCAGCCCAGCAGGTGGCCCGGCTAGCAGCCCGGCACGTAGCCCATCGAGGGCCGGCGGGCCAAGCAAGATATTCACACGCTATTAGATATGTATTCACCATGTGATAAGCACATAAATAAAGTTGAAAGTACCTACATAACTAAGTGGTATAAAGAACACATACCAGCACCAGATCCTATTGACTCCTGTTTCTTTTTTAAGTGGCGTCTAAATGAGTACTTTCTTTTTTAAGTTTAATTCTTTAATCGATATTTATAACAATGCGCTCAACCTCCTCCAAGCATTTTTGATTTTTTTCTTATCTTTATGTTGGGGGCTTGGGGGTGATGCGGATCCCATATTATAGGTTCTGCCTAATGGCATTCTAGAAAGAAAAGTCGCTTGACATCACACATGACATTCATCCTTTGAACTTAAAAAAACCGATAGTCGTCCCGATCGGCGGCAAGCGCCGGCACAAACACGAGCGCATGCACATTCAAACTGTTCACATGTTCGTGTCCGTGCTTGTGTTCGTTGAATGTCACTTTGAACTCGAGTGTCTAAACGCAGCATTAATAATTTTATATTTTATTTGGTCATCGTAAAGTTATTAGCGTGGTTATCTACATAATAACTGTAAATTAATAATAAATACATTATCAAAAAATAACCTAATGCAGTTTTAACTAATTAGTTAATATATTTTTATTGACAACAATAATGAGTTAATATGCATAATATTCCACACATCTTTTCCTCAGATAATTATAACTAAATAGTTAATAGTGCCTAATATTCCACACATCTTTGCCTCAGATAATTATAACTAAATAGTTAATAGTGCCTAATATTCCACACATCTTTGCCTCAGATAATTATAACTAAATAGTTAATAGTGCCTAATATTCCACACATCTTTTCCTCAGATAATTATAACTAAATAGTTAATAGTGCCTAATATTCCACACAACTTTGCTAATACTTATGTAACTTAGATTAGTACTACATAGTTTTTCTGTTACTTACCCGTTATTTTCAATAACAAAATATTGGTTTGGATTTAGAATGCCCGGATCATATGTTAGTCCTGGGTCGTTATATTGGTCGTTTTTTAATTAATCAACGCCAGTTCTGAATATTAAATGGTGAAGCTAACTGACATGATTGATTTATTGTTTTGGGAGTTCGTTAAATATTCTGTCACGTTTTTAACACTATACTAAGGGTAGACTAAAACGAAATCTCTTAGTGCGATCGGAAAGCTCTGGGAAAATATTTTGTATAAAATAGTGGCGCGGTGGTGGCTCAGTTGTTATACCACATTAATATCCTACAAAGGTCGGTTCAAACCCCTCCCCCCCGGCATGTTTTCTTACTTACATTTATCATAGATTTACAATACCCCGTTCCCATGCCTCGAAGAGCACGTTAAGACATCGGTCCCGGTTCCACTAATACCATGTAGAAAATTGTCATAAAAAATGATATCAGATCCTCGCCAACCCCTATGGCCAGCGTGGGCGAGTGTAGGCCAAATTCTCTAGATATATTTTCTGGAAGGCCCATCTTCAATGTCTAGAGGACGCTGTGTTCTAAGAACTGTTAGATAAAAAAAAATGTACTGGTAATCACGGTTTAAGTTGCAATGTCAAGAAAACTGAAATTATCATTTTAAATATGACAAATAGCCGTATATAATTCTGGAAAAACTGTTTAAATTTAGAATCAAACAAATGCTGGTTAACAAATGTTTTTATTCGACAAAATAATACCTACTACACTAACCTCGACCTAGTCATGTGACCAAATAAATAGTATGTTATATTTTATTCATCTACATCCCTGTACCTATCATGTTTCTGACAAATAAATTATTTAAAATTAACATAAAATATGAAATGTTGGTAGTAATTGTTACTGTAGAACTAATCTTAAATATTCAGTGCCGAGTTGAGTGTAAATTAATGAAAGGCAGAATAGATTATTCAAAGGAGAATAGTCCACGGTCCGGGAGCTTAGCAAACTCTAGCCTGCTTTATCACCAGTGGCATAGACCTATATACAGAAAATACAGGCCAAGCTGACAAAGAATCCGTACGTTTGTCCATACAACGCGGGCTAAAAGTTGTACCTTAGATATTGTTAGTAATTATTGAATGTAAATTTTTGAAGCTTCTCAAAAATATTAATAGATTTTTATTACTTAACATCATTATCATCATTAGCCTGTATCTCTCCACTTCTGGATGTAAGGTTCACCACTGCACGCGCTCTTTTGCAATTCTCATCTAAGTCATACGTCCATCTCCGTCCCTCCGTCGTCCCACTGTGCGTCCCGTAGTTGGTCGCCACTCTAGTACCCGTTTGCCCCATCGATCGTCAGTTCTGCGGGCTCATTGCCACTTCAGCTTGCTAATTTTGTTAGTGATTTTGGTTCGCTGACGAATATCAACGTTTCGAATTCAATTCATCACAGAAATACCAAGAATAGCTCTCTAAATATTTAAATTAAATCAATATTTAATTTATTTGTGATATTTCCAGAGTTTGGTACGCTAGAGACATCGACGAGCTTGCCACTTGTCATGATTGGCCAGTAAAGTTAGCTAAATGTGAATCCGCTTCTTTATAAGCGTGGTTTCTGACTATCCCGGAAGGGAAACGATCGTCATGATACTATAGCTCTCTCCGTAGCTTGATGAACGACCTTGAATTTATGGACCAGACCCACTGTTATTGTCCACGTCACTGCTTCGTACGACATTACCGGAAAGACGCTACTACTACTAGTTAAAGACCTTCATATATTTATTTATTTATTGTTTAAGGACAACTTACAGCTAGATACATAAAATATATATAGAGTACATATGGGTAGGGTATGGCTATTGACAAGTTGCCACCGATAGGTAAAATTACATAATTAGGTGGTGCTCGCTGCAATAACAACACAAGTAAAATTAACCTAAACTTAAAACTAAGAACAATAAACTACATAACATAGAACAAAAAAAAACTAAAAAAAAATAAAATTAAAAACAATTATACATAGATACCTAATAAAAACAATAAAATAGAAAATGAAATAAACTAAACAATAAATTTACAATATATGTAAATATAATACTATTGATGAGAACCACTGGCGAAACGTTTTGTAAGAATGCGTCGTGTAGCTGTCGGAGATAATATAATTGTGGTATGGACGATATGAAAATGTGCCGGGGTTTCCAGTTGTTGTTGGCTGCGCCTAATTGGATATAGTCTGTCCGAGGTGTAAGTAATTTTTCACTATTTCGAGAGTGTCGTTTTCCACGAAGATTGGCCTCGGCTTGACAGGATCATTGATCGCCTTGTCAAAGTTCTAACCGAGAATAACAGGCTGAGAAGCCACGTTTAAGACGTTTAACATTCCGCTAAAATCCTTGAGCAAACTGGTCATAATGACTATAATGTCATCCGCAACATCTTCCAACACGTTCGGGGATATCATATCCCCCTACCACACGTCTCTGCGCAGTTTGATAGGTTTGTATGCTGACCCTGTAACTGGACGGTCATATTCGCAAATCTATAGAGATACCTCAGCATCTCAACTACTAGGCATCGCTGCAAGGATTTCAAAACAGCCCAGGTTTCAATTGAGTCGAAGGCTTTCTTGTAGTCCATAAACGCCAGACACAGAAAGAATATACTCCTCGGTTTTCTATCTAGTATTACATACGAGTATGTACCACCAAAATTGATAGCTTGAAATCAATGAATGAACCCTAATATATATCTGTAAGTCGGAGTAATTTGATATAAACGTATACATAGTTTCCTCGAAAAAAATATTAAAATTATATTGTGGTACAACACACATAAATGTAACTTTAATGGTTCAATCAGTTCAATAATCAATGTGATAAACCATTTTTCTGGACTAATGATCATTTTTGTATTTGTGGGTTAATTACTGTTTTTATTTTGAACTGCCACGCTATGACGGCTCGGTTTAAATTGTATTCGTTTGAAAATGCAAAATACGTTTCATTTAGACAATCCAATTATATTATAACAAAACAAAAAGAACTTTCATCGTTATTGCTGTGGACCCTTTATTTAGACGAAGACATTTTTACATACCTAATGCATTAAATGAAACGCAATATTTTTAAGGGTTCAGACAAATATTGGCAGGTCCCAGTATATATAATGTCCATGACCATTCTATTTATCTTTGTGCAATACAACCTCCGGTTTCGTATTGGATTTCATATGCCTCTAAATCTGAACGTGACCCAACAATGTGTTGTGTGATTTTCATTCATGTGTTGGCATCATATAAATTATAACTTTGCACTTCTTCCATTTTAAATAATTTAAACAGTCTCTCCGTTGATTCGATTTGCGCGTGGAATACTGTTCTGACCTCTAGGATGGTACCGCTAAGTACCTTACTGATGTTCAATTAAAACCACACCACAGTGCCTAACACCCGTATTCTAAGACACGGCTCCTCCACTCAACATTTCCTTGCAGCTGTCAAACGAAAATTAAATCTATGTAACTGAGACGATTAAAATTAAAAATGGTGTCTAATATACCAGGTTGAGGCTGACCTTCAACATATAACTGTAATGCCAAATAAATGTATAGCCGGTAAAACAAGCTCAGAGTGGCACGTGTGTCGAGTCCCGGTCCGCACCCTAAGGGCCTGGTTGAGGAGCGGGGGGATGGCTGGCACATGCGTTACGTCCGTCATCGGGTGCTGCTGTGGGGGCCTGGGACCTCTGCCGAACACTTTCAATTTATTGTTCTTAAATTAGCAGAGGTTTTTGCGTTTTGTCGACTTTCGGGTTGCACATAGGCATGTAGTCTATCCTAATTCTGACTTGCCTGGTGGGTTACTGCTGTACCAGGTATTGTAATCTTAAAAGTACTGATGACTAAATTTAAAAGGTTATTAATTGATAGTTGTGGTGCAGTTCTGTATATGTTTTATTTTGTAAATCTGATATAGCTGAGTTTTACTTGCAGATTCCTTTCTCAGTCAGATTAAACATTAACAGGTCACTGGAATCTGCTAAGCTGCTGGTCTTCTGCTAACAGCTTACTTATTGGACTACTTTGCTGCTCAGTCTTCTACTAGCAGGAGTAGAATCATTCAAAATAATTAAATTAAATACGTTTAATTAATGCCTGTTTACGTGAATAAAGATATTTTGACTTTGACTTAGAGAAGCTACATCCCGGCGAAGCTGCAGGGATTCGAGAGTTCCAGATATAGTGGCATCGTCCACAATTCGAATAGCTCGCCTCTGCAGGACATTTAGAGTATCTGTAAGGTACTTGGCGGAACCATCCCAAAGGTGAAAACAGTATGATCTGATCTGTGCTTTGTACAGCAACAGTCTGATCAAAGGCGGGAAACACCCCTTCACCTTTTTTAGTATCCCGAGCATTTTTGACCCTGTTTTGGTGTTGCTCTCAATGTAGTTGCGGTGGTTAAGGCCTTACTTGCGCCTCTCTTTTGCAGCAAGCTACTGAATTTGCGTTTGCGCTTTAATATACATTCTAATGCTACTGGTGTTGATTTGATATCTATTTGTGAGAGGAAGTCTGGAAGCGATAAGCGGAATCGTTTCGCAAAGTAATCCTCTCTTTGAAGAGTATTATCCGACCAAATACCGTCGTCCGCCGACAGTGGCGTGCGCTGTTTTTTACATTGTAACATTTAAATACAGTGAAACCTAGTTAAGTGGGAAACCTCTATTATTCATAATTACAATGAGTTCCCAACAATTTTATCGCACAATAAAATTACAGATATTTTAGGCATATTTTCACATTCTTATAGGTACCTAATTTTAGTCCTAAAAAAATAGCAAAAACCTTTAAAACAATTTTACTCTATTTTACTAAAAATAGTCTATAATTAATATATCTCTAAAATGACAGTAATTTTATTTCCTAGTAAGTTGATAGACTACATTTTTCAAAACTATACTCAATTAAAAAAAAAACGGGTGTATTTCCGCCGTTTGAGGTTCTCTGCTTGTAATGCAGCAGCGCCTGGGTCTTTGTACTTACATTAATATTATCTCGTAATTAAAATGACTTTTTTTAATAGTAATACAGTGAAAGCATACCTTCTTAATATTTTATAGTTTGTTTTTAAGATAATTTTGTTTTACATATTTTATTTTTATTCAATGTATTAGTTATCCTTTTATACGTACATACATACACCACACTATATATATATATGTATATATTAACCATTAACATCTCTCCTAACAAGGGATTAGCCGAAAATCAGCGCTGTGGCCCAGAGTCGCAGCTCCATGCTGAGCTGATTCCCTATTTGTCACCACACATCTTGTGTATACTTCCAGGCTTTATTTGTTTAAGTTGTGTTTATTGATATGTGGCAAATAAAATATTTTTCTTTCTTTCTTTCTGAAAAGTTAGAATGAGTAATTGGTTTGTTTTACAACCTTATAATAATACTTTTAACAATATCGGGGTTTTAATATTTGCTTTAACTTTGTGTGATATAAAAACGTTCGGTAAAATATATTTTCACAAAAGTTAGGCTGTACCGTGGGAAAGTTGAACAACACATTCCATCGGCCAACTTTTATTTACTCCCGAGCACATTTTTTGTCTACAAACTTTCACATTAATCCAAGAATTTTAAACTCCAACCCCTAACCAGACAATATAAATAAATCGAAAATTCCAACTTGCCTTCGTCTCGGAGCCCGGACTGTCCACAGCACCAGTGTCGGTGTGGAGAACCAGTCGATAATCATTACATTATCCGAAGTTGGAGTACCCGCAATCCTAGAACGTTGAACTGGGATTATGCGGAGCGATGGCAAGATACCCAACGGAATGACTGTTGGGCCGTTCCGTCCGATATGTGTTGACACATTAGCCCCATCTTACATCCATCCTCGTCCAGTGCGGAAAGTGAGGCGGTTTCTGTTGAGAACCTCAAGTTTCGCAAATATTCAAACCCAACGATTTTTTATTGTTTGCGGTCGCGACGATAGGCCAATACCCTTAGCCCAGCAACTGGTCAAGGAGTTATTATTATATAGCTGACAGAAAAGTCTGGCTGGCAATTATTTCTGCCAACGTATTAGCTTTGACGTATTACAAGCTATTTTAGTCTGGGTGTTTATATGTGTAATATACACACATCAAAAAAGTCTAGGGATCAAGCATGTTTATGCGGATTTCTTGTGATTGAGATGTGGCTTTGTAATAAATTTATGATTTTATAAATTTATATGGATCCTTTTTGGTGCATTTCATAATTTAAAACAGGAACTGTCAATCAAATTCGAGTAAAAGATGAAAATCAGCTGTCAATATTTTCCCTATAAAAACATAAGACGCATTGAAGACATTATTAGTGCTACTGTTTCCCTACTACTGATTAAAACCAACGTTATTATGGAGCGGCGACGTCATTTAAGCAGGGAAGAAATGATCAGAGCCGTGGGAATGATAGAAGCTGGTTCCCGGCAACGTACTGTGGCTTTAGCTCTGAATACAAGTCAGAGTGTTATCAGTCGACTTTGGACACGTTACCGAACCACTGGTACCGTGGCTGAGCGCCATGGAGGACGGTATCGCTGCACCACACGGAGACAAGACCGATACATTCAAATCACAGCTCGAAGAACTCCAACAATAACCGCCATGATGTTAGCCGTGAGCCTTCATCGCTCTTCAGGGAACTTAATTAGCGACCAAACAGTCAGAAACCGCTTGCATGAAGTGAACCTTCATTCCCGAAGACCGCTACGGGTACCACCTATAGCAATGCACAATCGTAGGACTCGATATCAATGGGCTCTTGAACACAGAAATTGGACAGAAGAACAATGGCGTTTCGTGTGCTTTTCTGATGAGTCTCGTTTTGGTATGAGGCCGGATACAAGACGTATACGACACTGGAGAACCCCTGGACGCCAACAGCGATTTAAATCCTGCCAGGAAGTCCATCCTTATAGTGGTGGAACCATCATGGTATGGGCGGGTATTTCGATCGGCGGAAGAACTGAGTTGATTTGGATCAGAGGCAACCTCAACGCTCAAATTTATGCTGAGACGGTTGTATCAGACGTCATCGTTCCTCTACAAGTGCATATCGGTCCCTTATTTCAGTTAATGCATGATAATGCACGACCGCACACCGCAAGAGTTGTAAGACAGACTCTCGCCGCAGCTAACATCAATGTCCTGCCCTGGCCTGCTCAGTCGCCAGACTTGAACCCGATTGAGCATGCATGGGATATTCTTCAGAGAAGAGCTCTGCCGAATATGGAGGGTATCCAGTCGCAAGAAGACCTTTTTTTGTTGTTGCAACGAACATGGGCGGCCATTCCACAGCGTGATTTGGATGAACTCATTTTGAGTATGCCAAACCGATGTTCTTGTGTTGTTAGTGTTCGCGGTAGAAACACGGATTATTAATTGTTTAAGTTACCCAATAAAATTAAAAAAAAAACTGTTATTTCAGTCTTTTTTTCGAACTTTAATGTTAGTGGTTCAAATGTCAAAAATCCCTTTATTAGGAAAATGGCAATTTTTTTTACTAATGCAAAGGTGACTTGGTTTATCGTTACTGTAGATAAACGAAAACATTTTATTTGATCAATCCTTAAAGAAAATTTTAATGAATATCAATCAGGAGAAAAGTTATTGCAAAAATATATGTTGATCCCTAGACACTTTTGATGTGTGTACTACACATATACTACAAAAAAAAAAAGTATAATATGTAGTTTATCAACCATCTAGTTTCCGTAACACAAGCCTCGTAGCTTACCACGGAAACTAGATGGCGCTGTGTGACCTGTCTGGAAATATTTATTTATTTATTTATTAGGCGTTATAGAGGCGAAATTTTCTTTTTCTCTCTCCTTGGGACTATCTCTGGTGGGACGTCCCTAGGGGATATTTTTATTTAATGTTTAATTAGGTTTCTTATATTGTGTTTTTTTTTATTAAGTAGTAAAGGAAAAACTTTTTATATACAATTTACCAATTTCGAATTTTTTGCTGTTTCTTTGAATTATTCAAAATATATTTTTTCAAAATCTCTGGACCCTGGTTTACGTTAGAGACAAAGACGACCTTGCCACTTGTCATAATAAGCCTATAGTAGAGTTGGCTAAATGTGAATCCGCTTCTTTAAAAGTATAGTTTTTGACTACCCGTCGTGGTTTTTTTTTTTTTTAATTCTGAATTCACTGTCCTAGCAGCTATTGTGTAGTTGTTTATTTATTTAAAACTTCTGTTCTATCCTTTTTTTAGCATTCATCATTGGTCTATACGGGAATATCTTTGGAAAAGATGTATTGTTAAAACCGAGAGAGGCTGCTTCTAATTTAGATAAAAGCTGCCATTGTCTTTAAGATACGAACATCGCTTTCAATGGCCAATAGTTTTTGACCAATAACGAAGGACTGGGCTTAGTTTTTATAAATAAACGAGTTTTTACTGCGCGATGTTTTGGTCAAGTTTCATTGATCGTGACTTATACAAGCGACTAGAGCTGCATATTTGTAGTCCTCGGAAGAAATATTTATTTTATTTTATTTATTTATCAGCTTAGAACCTTTATGTATTATCTTTTTTTTTTAATCAACTTAATCATCGGCAGACCGCACTATTTTGTTTCCTATCGAAGTACTTTTTAACGCGATTATTCCTTCAATCATGTATTAATTTTTATGATTCTTTTTTTTTTTTCAGGAAATCAAGAAAAACGAAATATATACACAGAAAATGTTTTGGTTTGTAGTTCCCTTCAGCAAAAGTTTTTGATGAGGACTTTTAATCTCTGTTTTTTAACTGTCATTACAGAAACATTAGCCAAGAACAAAGAAGATTGTATATTATATTATATATTTGTTACAAGGAGTCGTCATGATAGCCGTCGGCTGGCACTAAATGCAAAAATACCTTTTTATAAATATAATATATTATTCATTTATTTGAAGTAAGCCACAAAAAACAGCTAAAAAATAAAACAATTATTGAAATTATAGACAAAGAATCGTGTCGGGTTTGCTAGCCTAAAAAAAAACACAACATTAAAAAAAAAAATGTAATAATATAATATAAAAAGAAAACTTAATAATTACATGGAAATAAATATTGTGGCAAGATTTATCTTTTTCCTTCCCAACACTTATTTTTAATTTATCATGCATTACTGACCATGAATTTAGTGAGAATAAATTTAATTTAGTTTAAGACACTAAATGTCAGTCCATCTCAGGATTAGATACATAAAGTAAAGAAAAAGAAGTATCTATAGTTTTGTTGACTGTCCTTAAGGTTTTAAAGTAATTATATAATATTATTAACTTATTAGTTTTAGTTTGTACATATAGGAATAGTTTTATAGTCAGTAAAAAAAAATGCCTTCGTGGTCTAGCGGTTAAGTTCGTGCATTTAGACTTGGAGGTACCGGGTTCGATTCCTGGTCGAGACACGATATTTATTAATTTAAATAAATAAATTTTATTAATATTTAATTTATTTGTGATATTTCTCGAGTTTGGTACGTTGGAGACATCGACGAGCTTGCCATTGCCACTTGTCATGATTGGCCTATAGTAAAGTTGGCTAAATGTGAATCCGCTTCTTTATAAGCATGGTTTCTGATCACCCCGCAAGGGTTACGGTCGTGATGATACCATACTTACTTTATCTTATATTTGGTCTTTTTGATATAAGTCAATGTGCATAGTAAGATGTTTTTGCTGAAATATTGATTGTTGTATGAAGTGCAATTTAACTGAAAGGAGAAACGTATGAGAGCTTTCATGGAACGGAATGAGCGCCGGATGTTCGATGCCTTTTGTGTAGAAAATAGCCGCCATGACAAACCATTCCTATAAGTAAATGCGAGATCTATGAAGCGTGCCTAGTATATGCTTATTACGTTTTTTTTATTTCATACCTTTATTCATTCATATCAATATATTATTATTATTTAGGAGTTCTAGGAGCTGTTAATATGCGATCCATATTAAGTTACAAATTATTTTTTTATATATTGTTATTAATATTTTTTTTTGTTTTTTGTTTTAGATTATTTTAGTTTAAATGCGAGAAAAACCAAGATACTAGTGTTTAAAAGAAGAAGGATGACAACCGTGACGATAAAGATTGATCATGAAACTCTAGAACAAGTAAATGAAATTATATATCTGGCCAGTGTTTTCACTGCGGATGGGAAGCATGATAGGGATATTGAAAGAAGAGTGAACGCGGGTGTTAACGGCAGTTGAAATGTCAGTGACAAAGCTCGACTCGCCATACACAATGCCATGCTGGTATCAATACTTATGTATGGAAGTCCGATGTGGATGAGAGTAGAGTTAATGCTGTAGAAATGAGGTCGTTGCGTCGAATATGCGGCGTCACCTTGCGGATCGCATACGTAATAACGAAATACGCAAAAGAGTAGGTATGAAAGAAAGCATAGGGACAATAATAAGGAAAGTAAGGCTCCGATGGTTCGGGAATGTCGAAAGGATGAGTGAAGAGAGCTTAACGAACCAGATATATAGTTGGGTAAACTCACCTACCACGATCAAATAAATAAAACAATAGCCGAAGGTGCAATAAAAAGACATCGAAACAAAAGGGCATGAATGAAGAGGTTGATGAGTGTCGAAGAAGCGAAAGAGGTATGTCGAGATCGTGACACGTGGCGCTCAATTGTCTTTGCCTACCCAGCAAGGGATTTGGCGTGAAGATATGTATGTATGTGCGTTTATTTTTATTTATTATTTGTAGTAATAAAAAAAATGGGATATAGTTTAGGTAAGATATTTTATTAAGTAATTTGCTCTTTAATAAATGCCACGCAGTATATAAATTTTGTTATAATTATGATATATTATATATAAACGTAAAGTATCACCACGACCGTTTCCCTTGTGGGGTGGTCAGAAACCACGCTTATAAATAATCGGATTCACATTTAGCCAACTTTACTATAAATTCTATCATGACAAGTGGCAAGCTCGCCGATGTCTCTAATCACAAAAAAACCTATGAAACAAAAGGTTGATGATTGTATATATGATAGCGAAAGAAGTATGTGGTGATCGTGACAAATGGCGCTCATTCATCTCTGTCGACCCCGCAAGGGAACTGTGTAGATATGTATGTATGTCAAAAAAATAATATTTATTTATTTATTATAAACTTTATTGCACAAAGTACAAAGGCGGACCTAATGCCGCTAGACATTCTATACTGGTCAAACCTTTGGGACAACTAAAGCAGTTACGACGAGATAAGGTAGGTGCTATCAAAACTAATAGAAAAATATTAGACTTCAATATATACTAGTGAATAAATACTTATTTACATACTAATACATACACAAATACATACAAATAAAACTATATACATACGTTCTATGAATATACATAAATATAATATACCTACTATATGATGACTATAATGAGAGAAATAAACATAGCAGAGAGTGTATTAAGCTTATGGTAAATTTAAATAGTGCGCATAGACCAGTTATAATAAAATAAATAAAATACTAATATTACGAGTATAAACTACCACGTCCGTTCTGTACCACAAAACATTGAACGTCGGCGCTTTGTATCGCTAAAATGTAATCTGATTAATTCAAATTGCTCATTAGTTTCGTATAACTCGTATATTAATATTTAACTCAGTAAAAGATGGTTGATGTACCTTATTTCGACGCACGTAATGTATGGAAACTGAAAAACTAGGTACATCTTACTCGTACATCATTCATTTCCGCATAGGAGCTGGAAAGCATCACGACGGATGTGTACTACAACAATCGATTTTGATTTTATCATATGAAAATATATCGATTTAAAGGCTGTTTGATGCAATAAAAAAATATTCAAATTTTTCAGTTTCAATACTTTACTTTACTTTACTTTAGGGGCCGTCGATTTATAGCCTCGCTTGGCGAGTTGTGCTCGTCTTTATCCGCGCGACCTGTACGTCATTCTTGTTATGGCAAAAAATGTGTTTAATGTTCGCTTTTAAACACAAGATATATTTATATAGGCTTTTTAATTATTATTATTTTTTCACAATATATATATATATATATATATTTCATAATGTTTAGTTTGTTTTGAATGTAATGTTTTTGTGTAAATTATTAGTAGAGGGAGGTGGAGAGAGTTATCTCTTTATTATATATATATATATATATATATATATATATATATATATATATATATATATATATATAACTTTGTACATTCTATAATTATATATCCTATATGTGGATAACGGTGTTAATTGTATAATTACCTGTACTATGTAATCTATATTAGTATTGTATCCTTATTGTACAATTGTTTGTTATTCCAAATAAATAAAATAAGATAAACTAAGTATATATTAGGTATTATAAGTATATTTGTGTTTAGTATATTAATATTATTTACTAGTAAGTAGTTTAGCTATCCTCCTCCTCCTCCTTAGTCGGTACCCCACTGATGGGGATCGTGACTCCGTCGCAGACGCAGCTCATCCACCAGCCGTCTCCAACGGTTTCGGTCCTCGGCGTAGTGGATGGCCTGGTGTACAGGGATGTTCAGGTGGTCAGTCACCTGACTGGACCATCGCTTGGGGCTTCTCCCTCTTGTTCTTTTACCGTCTACCTTGCCCGTGATTAGAAGTTTTTCTAGATTATCGTCTTCTCTTCTTGCAATGTGGCCAAAGTATTGCAGAATTCGGGCAAAGCAGACGGTAGAGAGTCTTTGCTCCCTGGTCAGCTTAAGCTCTTGGAGCACAGAGATGTTAGTACGTCGTTTAGCTATACAGAGGGGAAATGTTGCCAGTCTCCTTGGGACTATCTCGGATGGGACGTCTATAGAGGACATTTTTTATTTATAGTTTAGTTTATTTTTAATTTTATTATTTAGGTAGCTTTTAATTTATATTTAATGTACTATAATTAACTTCGAATAAAAGTTATAATAGTTTAGTTTTAGTAGTACTTTAATTTGTCCCTTATTATGTTCAATAATTTGGGCGAACCTTCAACATACAATGTTCGTAATGTTCCTAAGGTTGACCGAGTAAGAATGTCTAGCGGCATTAGGTCCGCTTTGTACATAGTGCAAAAAGTTTTAAATAAAATAAACTACATTTTATTACGGCTATTGCTGTTTTTATTCTATTATAAAATCCTTATTGGAAATATTAATCAAATTTGATTTAAAATGTCAATAGGTATTGAATTCAAATTTAATTAACCGAGATATTGGTAAAAGATATTTGGGCAGATATTAATATTTTCGAAGCTAGAGTATTATTGAATTCGGAATGCTGGGAGCATCGGAGCTCTGAACGTGACTTCAACTTTAACAAATTGGATTATGGATTTTTTTACAAATACCTAATTTACACAAATCCATCTCAAGTGCGGATGTAATCTACATTTCCATTGTCGTAGTAGGAGTCTTATAGACGTATAGCGATAGACTGTTTTTTTTTTACCAGTTTTTAATTTGAAATTAATAATAATAAAAAATAGAAGAATATATTTATATTAGGTAATAAAATTCTTTAATATCTCTACCAACGTTATATATATAGTTTAACAAAGATCGTCGGGACTGCGGAGCACGGCCCCCATGCCGGCCCGCGAAAATATTCACGCGTCGTTCGTGAGCGTCAAGCCTGAGCCTCATCGCAAGGACAGTATTTGGGGTTCGATCTAAAATGATGTGAATTATCTAAACTTAGGCTTAATTTCGTATCTGCACCCTTGTTAGATTTATCATGCTCTAAATTATAAAGGGCGCTCTACCGGCGCGAATAATATAGCCCTCTACTTTCGCAACCTTTCGCATTTACGCTGCGCACAAGGAGCATAATACAAGCTCGCGCATTTGACTAAAATGGACGTGGAAGTTGCTGCTGCTCTGACACTGTGTTACAGCACACAACTGCGAACACACCACGAATGTCAAGCGTTCCGAAAAATAGACACCGGACGGGGAACTCCGCGAAGCGCGACCGTGTTGCCGCGGAAAAATCAACACTCGCGGTTCGCGGCGCGATAAGGGCCCGCATAAATGTTAATTTTATAAAGGTTGTAACCTTAAATTAAGAAATAGTAAAATATTTTTTTTATATAAAAGTAAAGATAATTTGATTTTTATTTTGTATTTAAAGAGGACAAAATATATGGGTACTTGTTACATTAGCTGTTGCATTACGGTGGTGGCTCGGTTGTAACGATTAATTTAAAATTCCTAAAAAAAAGAAAAACCACCACGCTAAAATAATTCATTTGGGATATTTCTCCAGTTTGGTTCGCTAGAGTCATGCATTTGTGCCAAAGTAAAGTTTGGCTAAATATAGATCCACTTCTTTAAAGCTTTGTGGCCACCCCTGAAGGGAAACGGTCGTGATGATACTTATCTTTTTTTTCGACGATATATTTGTTTAGTTATTGATTTTTCTGGAAGATGTGTAATTACAACAAAAATATTTCTCCTATAGAAAATCAATCATCTATCATTTATATGCACGGAAGTGTTATGAAAGTGGCTGAAGTGCGAATCAGTTTCGAAGCACCTTAGTCTATCGAGGCCGAACAATAGAGCCAATCAGGCGAAATCTTTGGACCTCTTCGAAGGCACGTCTCGACTTCACAAGCTTTACAAACTCATATTTGGATTAATAACCACTTCTTCACCGAAGGCTTATCGCTTAAAGTTTTTTGCTCAAATATTGGAGATTTTTGTGCTATTAATAGAATGGGAAACGCAAGACGCAGAGTAGGAAGAACCTCCGACAGAGGAAGAAAAGAAAGAATAGAAAGAAAAGAAAGAAAAGAAAGAAAAGAAAGAAAAGAAAGAGAAAGAAAGAAAAGAAAGAAAAGAAAGAAAAGAAAGAAAAGAAAGAAAAGAAAGAAAAAAAAAAAAAAAAAAAAAAAAAAAAAAAAGAAAGAAAAGAAAGAAAAGAAAGAAAAGAAAGAAAAGAAAGAAAAGAAAGAAAAGAAAGAAAAGAAAGAAAAGAAAGAAAAGAAAGAAAAGAAAGAAAAGAAAGAAAAGAAAGAAAAGAAAGAAAAGAAAGAAAAGAAAGAAAAGAAAGAAAAGAAAGAAAAGAAAGAAAAGAAAGAAAAGAAAGAAAAGAAAGAAAAGAAAGAAAAGAAAGAAAAGAAAGAAAAGAAAGAAAAGAAAGAAAAGAAAGAAAAGAAAGAAAAGAAAGAAAAAGAAAGAAAAGAAAGATAAGAAAAGAAAAGAAAGAAAAGAAAGAAAAGAAAGAAAAGAAAGAAAAGAAAGAAAAGAAAGAAAAGAAAGAAAAGAAAGAAAAGAAAGAAAAGAAAGAAAAGAAAGAAAAGAAAGAAAAGAAAGAAAAGAAAGAAAAGAAAGAAAAGAAAAGAAAGAAAGAAAAGAAAGAAGAAATAAAGAAAAGAAAGAAAATAAAGAAAAGAAAGAAAAATAAGACAAAAATGCCTTTTTTGAGATGATTACGGTCTCTGTGAAAATAAAATAATAATAAATAATAAATTGATGGAGATTTGGAGTTAAAATCTCATTTAGGTATGGCTGAAGTAAAGTACATAAATAAAGTTGTTACGTCAACACTCACAAAAAATCAACACTCGCGGTTCGCGGCGCGATAAGGGCCCGCATAAATGTTAATTTTATAAAGGTTGTAACCTTAAATTAAGAAATAGTAAAATATTTTTTTTATATAAAAGTAAAGATAATTTGATTTTTATTTTGTATTTAAAGAGGACAAAATATATGGGTACTTGTTACATTAGCTGTTGCATTACGGTGGTGGCTCGGTTGTAACGATTAATTTAAAATTCCTAAAAAAAAGAAAAACCACCACGCTAAAATAATTCATTTGGGATATTTCTCCAGTTTGGTTCGCTAGAGTCATGCATTTGTGCCAAAGTAAAGTTTGGCTAAATATAGATCCACTTCTTTAAAGCTTTGTGGCCACCCCTGAAGGGAAACGGTCGTGATGATACTTATCTTTTTTTTCGACGATATATTTGTTTAGTTATTGATTTTTCTGGAAGATGTGTAATTACAACAAAAATATTTCTCCTATAGAAAATCAATCATCTATCATTTATATGCACGGAAGTGTTATGAAAGTGGCTGAAGTGCGAATCAGTTTCGAAGCACCTTAGTCTATCGAGGCCGAACAATAGAGCCAATCAGGCGAAATCTTTGGACCTCTTCGAAGGCACGTCTCGACTTCACAAGCTTTACAAACTCATATTTGGATTAATAACCACTTCTTCACCGAAGGCTTATCGCTTAAAGTTTTTTGCTCAAATATTGGAGATTTTTGTGCTATTAATAGAATGGGAAACGCAAGACGCAGAGTAGGAAGAACCTCCGACAGAGGAAGAAAAGAAAGAATAGAAAGAAAAGAAAGAAAAGAAAGAAAAGAAAGAAAAGAAAGAAAAGAAAGAAAAGAAAGAAAAGAAAGAAAAGAAAGAAAAGAAAGAAAAGAAAGAAAAGAAAGAAAAGAAAGAAAAGAAAGAAAAGAAAGAAAAGAAAGAAAAGAAAGAAAAGAAAGAAAAGAAAGAAAAGAAAGAAAAGAAAGAAAAGAAAGAAAAGAAAGAAAAGAAAGAAAAGAAAGAAAAGAAAGAAAAGAAAGAAAAGAAAGAAAAGAAAGAAAAGAAAGAAAAGAAAGAAAAGAAAGAAAAGAAAGAAAAGAAAGAAAAGAAAGAAAAGAAAGAAAAGAAAGAAAAGAAAGAAAAGAAAGAAAAGAAAGAAAAGAAAGAAAAGAAAGAAAAGAAAGAAAAGAAAGAAAAGAAAGAAAAGAAAGAAAAGAAAGAAAAGAAAGAAAAGAAAGAAAAGAAAGAAAAGAAAGAAAAGAAAGAAAAGAAAGAAAAGAAAGAAAAGAAAGAAAAGAAAGAAAAGAAAAGAAAGAAAATAAAGAAAAGAAAGAAAATAAAGAAAAGAAAGAAAAATAAGACAAAAATGCCTTTTTTGAGATGATTACGGTCTCTGTGAAAATAAAATAATAATAAATAATAAATTGATGGAGATTTGGAGTTAAAATCTCATTTAGGTATGGCTGAAGTAAAGTACATAAATAAAGTTGTTACGTAACCGCTAACGATTCCCTGACATGGTCCCAAACTATTACAATCAATTCGCATATTGTTTAGTCTTTGTCACGTGTGGCATGCTATAGAACTCTAACTATCCAACAGCTACTGTAAATAGACTGGCGAGAACTTCCTCTCGCTGGACATATCGGCTTCAACGACTACTCTTGCATCCACTCGTAACTTCAATTTAAAATCTATTAAGTATATTTTTTTATTAACTAGGCTAGTTTTTGTTTGTGTGATGAGCTGGTCATCATGAGGCTCTCGATTATGTAGAAATCAGCTGAAAGCTCAAATTTACACGTCTTATGCCCTGCACTTGCTTCGGCAGTACAGATACTAAAATTGGAACGATACACAAAAGATTAGCAATGCCCCTGCGCATTTTTAATACTGTTTACAATTGTAATAGATTTACAACACCACCGTCCCCGTGCATCGTTGAGCACGTTAAGCCGTCGGTCCCAGTACAACTAAAATTGTTCATTAAAAAATCACATCAGACCCTCGCCAACCCTTCAACCCGGTGTGTACGCCAAATTTAAACTATCTCCAACGGTGGTGATGGATGGATGATGATGATACGCCCTAGTTCTCTGGTGGTATTTAGGTTAGGAATAACAATCCCGCACTCTAAATATAATTTCAGAATCATAGTTAAACAACATGTTTTATTATATTTATTTGCTGAGCAACTCGGGACAATCAAACGAGCGATATTTATATTTTACAATTATCACATAACATATGTTGTATGAGTTTAGGTACTTATTAGAAATAATTAATGTATTTATGGTTAGTAACTTTCTAATACCCAACATTCTTATGAATTCTTATAGTCGGCCGAAAGCCCGATTATAGGCACTATTCTTTCCATCTCTCATTCCCACACATTATGCCGGTGAATCCATGGAATGCTTACAAATGTGTCTTCTAAGAAAACTTGTAATTTTGTAAGTTCAAATATTGACCTATGTTGGATTTAAGAGTGGTGTCGCCCTGAGAGAATCGAACTTAGTTGGAAGTGTCGATCGCACCTGTCTCTTGTCCTCGGCAACATTGTTATTGTTCAGCTTCGGCACTAATTTAATCGACTAACTTACTGCACTTGTCAACACTTCTTCTGTAGCCATCTTGTTTGGGAAAAAATATATCTATTTATTTATTTATAAACTCTTTATTGCACAAAAAACTTAAAAGTAATGTACAAGGGCGTACTTAATGCCTTTCGGCATTTTATAACAGCTAACCTTTGGGAGTGTGGTAGAGGATTTGCGGGGTGCATACGCAATACGAAACTAGGTAAGTATATAGTACTATTTACACACAATAAAAATAGTATGATAGATATAGGTACTAAGAAGATCTATGTTGTTTGTTTAGAAAGTGAACGATTAGTAGATTTTTAAATATATTAATAGCGATACGCACGATAACAAGTGTCGGTATGGTGAACCAGTGGAACATCTCGGACACCACAGGCATTCTTGTGCTAGAAGTGCTGGCCGCATTCTTCGCCATACAGCTCTCAACGACATCAACATTACGACATTACAAGTAGAACGCATTGGTTAAAGACTTTTGTCTTCAGGCTTTGTGGGATGGACGATCCTAGATAAATGCTTTATTTAGATTTTAATTTTTAATAAATATAAACTAAAAGAAAAAACTTACAAAAAAATATTTCTTTAAAAAGTCGGCCGTATTTTATTATTTTAAGAACGTTTTGTACAAAATATCCCTGGATTTTGATTTATTTATATTTGGGCAACTTACAGCTATAATACATTTGTGTGTTAATGTTTTAATTACAATAAGGCATTTTGTCAATAATTATACACGAGCGGCCTATTGGTTTACTACACGCAGTAGGCCTACAACACTCTGCGCATGCAATATAATAACGCTTTTAGGATGCTGTTAGGACTCCCGAGATTCTGTAGTGCCTCCGGGATGTTTGCTGGCTTCCCCGCCATCATGCGTAAGAAAGTATCATCCCTGATGGCGCGGGTATACAGGAGTCCCAATAGCATCCTGAGGGTGGTTGCGGGCAGTGTGGGGGGGCTATTGCGCAACACTGGACTGCAGTACTGGTGGGAAGTTAGGTTAAGTTTATTTATAGATAGTTATAATTAATTATATAATAATAAATATATTTTAAAATAACATTAATATGTTAAATATAAGAATATGGATTTTTATGTAAAATAAAAATATTTTAATTGAATTGAATTGAATAAAGCCAATCAGTTTCCACATTTAGGATGAAACTGTTTATAACAAAAACGTGTAACTTCAACGTTACTAAAATAAAAAGAAAAACAATAAACATGCACCTGCTATTACTATTTATTTACTTTTCTTCTACTTTTATTATTTAGTTACAAGATCACCACATGTCTGGCAGTGCCGAGTGTGGAGATCACTGTAATATGTTTCGCTTGTAAATTAGTTTTTTTGTCAATAACTATATTTTTATCTTTATCTTTATCTTATCTTATCATTTACAAGTAAAGAAAGACTACCTATATACTCACTAATTTGTTTTGTTGACATTATTAATAATAGTATATGTTTGTTTTAGATTATAAGCTGACACGGCCCTTTTACAGCCACGATTTTTTATTTATGGACATAAATATTGTTATTACTAGATTGTAAGCTGACACGGTCATTTTACAGCCACGAATCTATATTTATGGACATAAATATTATTATTACTAGATTGTAAGCAGACACGGCCATTTTACAGCCACGAATTTATATTTAAGGACATAAATGTTATTAGATTATAAGCTGACACGACCTTTTTACAGCCACGAATTAAATTTTAAGTATCTAGTTATAAATAAGTACAAACTCCTCGCTTATGGCAACAATGTTTTATTTATTATAAATTGTATTGCTGTTAGATTCGGTCCAGCCAAGCTTATATTGTATTAAAATATATGTATTGACAATATCCAAGTGTTGTGTACTAACCTAAGGAAATAAATGATTTGATTTGATTTGATTCGCCTGAAGTGCTCATCAGTTATTGCGTGTCTTATAGATTCAGTACGAGTAGTAGCATTAAAAAGATCAATATCTAATTACCTATATCAAGATCATTAAATAACTTAACCGCCCTGATAAAATACGCGTTACGTCTATAGTTGGTGCTGAAACAAGAGATCAGTAGGAGTGAACTCTTCCTAGTGTTTTTGCTGGGTACAAGTTACGTATACCTAATATTTTTTACTAAAAATCAGTAGAGACCACAATCCCTTGCGCATCATCAACTAGGTAGATTGTGTCGCCAATGTTTCGACGCATTTCAAGCGGCAGCAGATGATGCATCTTGCATCGCTGATCGTAGCTCGAATCTTACGTTTTAGTTCTGTATTGAACGCATCTTAAATAGCTCATGGATTACATTTGAATGGATTACATATATGTACATCTATATAGTAAGGCATAAGTATCATCACGACCGTTTCCCTTTTGGGGTGGTCAGAAACCACGCTTATAAATAATCGGATTCACATTTAGTCAACTTTATTTATTTCTTTATTTCAAAACTTTAATGCACAAAGTACAAAAGGCGGACTTAATGCCCGTAGACATTCTCTGACAGCCAAACCTTTGGGACTAATTAGAACAACTGTAGGTGCAAGGAAAGTATAAGTGACACATCAATTAGATATAAATACTTAGATAATAAACTTACTTATATATAATTAACTTATAAATATACTAAATACTAATACATAGGCCATTTACTATAGGCCAATATCTTCAGCGTACCAAACTCGAGAAATATCACAAATAAATTAAATATTAATTATAATATGTATTTAGTTATATTAATAAATATTTTTGTGTCCCGACCAGGAATCGAACCTCTGAGTCTAAATCCACGGACTTAACCGCTAGACCACGGAGGCAGTTAATAAGGCATCTAATTTAATATGTATTTTTGAGATCATCAAAACGTAAGCAACAAATAAAACCTGTATTTATAATATGGAGAAGCTGTGCATCGGTGGATTTTATCAGCTGATCGTTAGCATTGCCAGAATGCCAACTACAGTTTGTATCTATTATTCGATATCGGAATAAACTAACACATCGATTAACTGTCACTGGCAGGCAGCGGACTGACCGCGCTATCCGCAACCACTCGCCGTCTACTCCGATATCACCAAACATACTCGTAGCTATACAATAAAATTTAGTCCGACCGATATCAAATCAAATCAAATCAAAATATTTATTTCCATAGGTTATCTTGTAACAACTTGGATATTGTCAGCACTAAAATAATATAAAACAAAAACATAAAAAAAATATAAACAAACATAAGTTAGGTAATCATGGTTGGACCGTAACAGGTAAACAATCCAGATTTATGTGTGTTATAGCAAGCAAGGTAATTATAAAAATAAGGTAACTTAATAACTACTTAATATAAGATCGTGGCTGTAAATAGGCCGTGTCAACTAAATACAAATTCGTGGCTGTAAAAGGGCCGAGTCAGCTTACAATCTAACAATAATAATAAATATCAAATCTTAATACTAGTTCGTGGCTGTATACGGGCCGTGTCACCTTACAATGTAAATAATAATAATATGTCAATTAAACATATATCCTTTGCTGTAAAAGTGCCGTGTCATCTTATATTCTGAATACCATTAACAATAATTTATATTCGTGGCTGTAAGGAAGCCGAGTCAACTAAATATAAATTCGTGGCTAAATATATACCTAGGTACTTGTATGTACGAGTATAATACAAAAAATAACATATATTAGTAAATTATTTACTTTATCATTACAGTCCACTCCTCTCCAGTACCCTCCACTGTTGGAGATGGGCCTTCTAGAACATATATCTATATATATAATTTGGCATACACTCGCCACGCTGGCTAGACGGATTGCCGAGGATCTGATGCCAATTATTAATGACAATTTACTAACGATTCCACAAGTTGGTATTAGTGAAACCGGGACCGACGACGGATTAACGTGGAACGGTGGTGTTGTAAATTTATGACAAATGTACGCAAGAAAAGTGTATTTCTCATTGGTACATGCCGGGGTACAAACCCATGCTTTAGCTCACCGCTCTCTGTATTTTACACTTTATTATTTGACGAGTATTGACGTTTCGAATTTAATTCGTTGTACGTCCAGAGTATACTCTTGCATTTTTCCATACATTTTTACAATCCAATAATTGGTTATTGGATAATCGGAACACATGTTTAGACCATTTTGGTTGCGCTTATTTAATTCTTAAAACCTATTCCCAAGAATGGGTTGCAGCTGCTGTGATTAAATTCCTAAGCCTGATATTGCCAACTGGTATCCAATTAGATATTTTTTTATTTATACTTATAGAAAAACACCAGCGGGGAAATACTGTAACTTATCGACAAAAATTATATAGGTTATACACGGCAAGTTTTTGTTTTGTAAATTACTCTACTGTGGATATTGTTAGTTAAAAGTGTTGTTTTGTCTATTAATGTGCTACAATGTGAATAATTATGGAAAACGATAAAATGATACTATATTATTATTAATAAGATTCATTCGTCATCTCAGATATAAATTTCTAGTACCAGGTATAGACAGAACAGTTATTTATTAAAAACATGTAACAACTATAATATTCTTGCGGAAGATTTGGACATAGACATGTTTAACTCCAAAGCAACATATATTAGACGTCTAATGACGCTTCATTACGTTGAATCGATCATCGGCAGCAATCCCTAATGAGTGATTTGTTTTTTCATTATCAACTTACTTATGGTTCTCTTGCTCTTTATTACTTAAAACTTTATGTGAAAACCTTGAATAGTTCTTAGTGAATTTACTGTATAATATTTACTATAATATTATCAACTGTTGGTTTTCCAAAATGAATAAAAAAAATAATTATTATTATTTATCGCCATAGGATCCTATCGGAACACTCCGTTAAGTATTTTTTTTTAAATAACAATGCTAAACAAAATACCTGGCCAGATATGGTGATACAGGATGGCAAGGAACAGCCCCAATTTCCATTATTATTATTTTATTATTATTATCTCTATCTCTTCCACTTCTAAGCCTAATAATTATTATAATATATAATAATTTAGGTCTAGTTAGTGGCTGTAAAGGTGCCTTGTCGGGTATTTTAATAAATCTTAGTTAAAAAACTATATTCGAATTTAGATATGTCAATAAACAATAACTAAAAATAAATATATATATGTGTAAAAAATGAGAATATAATTAATATATAAGATGTCACAAATTCCTAAAAAAAGCTATAAATTAAATCCGCTGCTTCGTCAATCACATAATTTAAACTTAAAAACTAAAAATATTAACAATGTCATAGGTAGGTACTTATCTAAAATAAGATTCTGTATACTATAATACATAGGTGTTATGATATGTACTGTTTATTTATACATATATATTTAGCTATACTGGAAGGTCAAAAAGTCGTGGATTAAACGAAACAAGGAGATAAAGAGGTAATTTCCAACAAAAAATATTTCTAAAGCATGGCCATAACTTCATTGCACCAAAAGTTATGAATATCTTTGGTTTTTTTTTTAATGAAACTACCGAGTTTTTTTTACAATTTAATCAATAAAAAAAAATAATTGATTAAAAACAATAAAACAAAAGGTTTTGTATTATGACACGATAATGTATCAATACTACAAAAATTGTATTGCAGCTCTTGGTACCAAATTTAACGAGCAAAATAAATATAAAAATATTCATTTTTCCGTAAATTTTGAAGCGTTACAAAACATTACTTCTCACTTAAAGAGCAGCCTGTGAAAAAAAAATCTATTACAGAAAAGTGAAACTGTGTTAAAAAATCTTGCTAATTTAATGCTGATTCAAATTAGGTACTATACATTACTATTTGCCTATAGTTTGGGTTTTAAGGTCGTTTTTTCATATCAAAGTGCAAAATTCCTAATTTACTTACGTTGGAATGTTAGAACTGTTCTGTTCTTGTCACACTTAGGATTTATGATTTAAAATGGTAATAGAAATGAAATTTAATATAAACTAAATCTAATAAGTAAATCTTTTGAGACGTCCATAGAACTTACATTGCTTTTGGAGATGGATATTGATATAATAATAATATTATTTTTTTTAAATATGAATATAATAGTAATTTTATATAGTTGTTATTAATGAATATATGTGTATGTATGTGTGTGTATATGTATATACATACATACACACATACATATATATGTATGCATGTATATAGAATTATATGTAATATTAGATTTATAATATACATGTTTAATATTTTCATGCCGCTAGCGGTAGAATGCTTCGGAAATTATGCATAAGACCACATTATTATTTTGTACAGTATTCTGGAAAATAAAGATATTTTGATTTTGATTTTGATTTGATTTTGGTACTGGAACTGTATTGTAAAGATTTGAAATTTAAAAAATGTTTTGTATCCATTTCTGTTGTGTGTACCTAATAAATAAATAAATAAATATGTAGTTTTATATTTATATATATGTAGATAAGTAGGTAATTATTGTTAAATATACTCGCATATGTATATATTGATGTCTAATATTCTCTCTTAGTTTTGATCGTAACTGCCTTAACTTGCAACTGATTTAGTTATTTCAAAGGTGACCAATAGAATGTATTGGTATTATGTCCGCCTTTGTACTTTGTGCAATTAAGCTTATATTTCATTTCATTTCATTTATTTGTTCACCATTTCATACATTTGGTACACTCGGTTTCGTCAGATAACAAATTAATTATTTTACTAATCATGATAGCGAATGAATATCAGCAAAGAACAGCCTTCGTCGTTACCAGATAAGTACTACCTACACCAATAGATGCTGCTAGAATATAATGAATGAATAAATAAATAAATAATGGGCCCATGGGGACACTCAGCTAAGCGTCTGGCCAAGGAGCTGGCAATTATTTCTGCCAACGTATTAGCTTAGCTATACAGAGGGGAAATGTTGCCAGTCTTCTTGGGACTATCACTGAAGGGTCGTCTCTAGAGGACATTTTTTACGTATAGTTTATTTTTTATTTGGTTTAGTTTATATTTATTTAAATTTTTACTTTTAAGTAGTTTTAATTTATATTGTAATTATTTTATACTGTTTGTATATTAAATAAATAATAGATATATTGAGTAATAAATAAATAAAATAAATATTCGAATTAAATATGAAAAAAGTCTTTACCGAAAATAATAACTCGGCGTAGAGATTACAGCGAAACAAAAATCCGACAGATTGTTAATAAGGCGAGGGCAAGTGAGGGCGGTTTCGAGATAGGACGTGACACCAGAAAATTAAAAGTGCCTTGTCATGCTCGGCCTATCTTACAGAAATAGGGGACTCACGTCAGAGCACTTAATTAATTGCGGGACAAAATTCGCAATACCTATAGACTAACTTTACCAATAGGCTATAACGACGGGCGTATCCAGCCGATTACCCGAGGGTAATATACGAGAATGGAGGATCAAAGAAGTATTAATACTCGTAGGCTACTTGATTTTTTTTTGTTGTTACCACATAGACACCGCTCACAAGGGGCCACACCTTTCGTAGCCCCTTCCATGGCCACCCTTAGGCCAGGGTAAAAATAGAAACCGGCGGGTTGTTGCCCGCTGAGACAAACTGCAGCCTAACGGGGCCACCCCATAGGCTTCCGTACGCTAGCGCGTGCGTTGAAAAAAAATAAAAAATAAAAAAATATATGTACAACTTTGAGAGTGGCGTTTCCCACCCAGATTGGTCTCGGTATAACATGCTCGTTGAAACTCGCTATGCAATGAAGTATTTAAATATATATTTCACTGTGTGCAAATAACATTCAAGAGTGAATGTAACGCGCGTTTCAAATTTCATAGCCACATGAAATCGGTTCCATTCTGCTAATGACGGCTAATCAATAACGGGCACACATCACAAATGGGCACATGTTACTGTCTCATCTCATAACGATTACCAATATTAAAGCTATTTTAACAAATTACTTATAATTTATATTCAAAAATTTTGCACATTTTAACACTTTTTATAGCCCAGACTGACAAAAGACGCATTGACTGGAAGAAAAAAGAAACAAATAGGTTATGAAGAGCATGAATACAGAGTGCACGCTATGGCTCTAGGAGTTCAAAATTTTGTTTACATTTGTAAATGAAGGCTAAAGTACGAGACCTCAATGCAAGCCCACCTCGATCTAAGGATAGGAAGGTAATCCGCCGGATCAGACTTAACATTATTATAGGATTCTAGATGAATAAAATATTTCAAAAGACCACAACATTAAGTCGATCAAATATTATGATCTTACAGAAGAAATTATCATGAATTTTACACAGTGGAAATTGGTATAAAAGGAATTCCAGCTAAATCTTTGCACCACTTACTAAAACTAACATTCCTCGTCACGCGACTCTCAATGATATCGTCCGTAGAAAACACTGCTGGAGCACCCGCTACCATAGAACCCTCTGGGATTGCGCGGAGCGATGGCAAGAGACCCGACGGCATGACCGTTAGGCCGTGGAAACTTGACAGGTCTCCGGTGTGGGATGCAACATGTGTAGACAGCGAGGAAAATACGCCAACCTCGGGTTACGAGTTTGCGCCGTTTGAGTTCGAGACAATGATGGGGACCCTCGACCAAGCGTCTGTCTAAAGTAGTTGAAGAAATCTCGAGACAAGAAGGCTGGCAATTATTTCTGCCAACGTATTAGCTGCGCTATACAGAGGGGAAATGTTGCCAGTCTTCTTGGGACTATCTCGGATGGGACTTGAGGACATTGTTAATTTGTAGTTGTTTATTTTTTTATTAGGTTAGTTTATAATTATTTAATTATATTTATTTTGTTTAAGTAAGTTGTAATTATTATATTATATTTTGTAAAAATATATATATACAATATTGGATTGACACTTCGGGTGCTTTCGTTTTCTGTTGCATTTGTATTTTTCAATGGAAATACATTAGGTACCTAGGCACTATATCTGTAAGCAACTAAGCACGTTTCACACAAAAATAATACTAATAAATACCTACTAATTTCATAAACTATAAATTCTAGAATTCATCTAACGTAAAAACTTTCCAGCGCGATGTTAAAACGGACAAAACTTCGTGTGTAACAAAGACGCATACTCATTGAACTAAAAACTTGGATAGTAGAACGTCGCGTTCGCCACGTCCCGGATTCTACGGTATCTCAACTTGGAGAAGTTCTATTGAAACTTAATTTATCTGGACGGAGCTCGACCGCGCCCCCTTGCGGCCAAGTAATGAAACGTTTGTTTGGAAATCACACACGCTAACTTATGTGATTGCTGCTATTTAACCTTTAGATACATATGTTATAGGAGTCAGAGACAAACATAAGAGGTTATAAAAATACGAATAGACAGTGGAGTTATCCAGGCCCGGATGGCTCTAGGGACATGCTTCAGATCTCGAGCTATGACGGAATTACGCACGAACCCCGACACTCGGGGACCACTCTGAGCAATTGTTCTGCTGACTTTAAATCCTTGTTGGTCTTGGCCAGAAGGTGGTGCTACGCTGTCGCAGCATAGGTAAGGCGGGAACGGATGAACATCTTGTAGATCCGGACCTTTTACCTGAGCGTCAAGCTGGAATTCATAACATACGTAACATCGCTCAGACAGTGGGGTCGTCCAGGCCCGGATGGCTAATGGGCCTGGGTTGAGGATGGGGACATTCTCCCGTTTACCTCGGCAGTATCTCAGCGGGTAACCACCCGCTGGTAATTCATGCACGTTTGGTGCTGGGCGCTGTTACTGGTACAACAGCGCGCCCGTATGGCTCACGAACCCAGGGGGTCCTGGTCGCTCGTTCCATTTTTTTACTTTCTAGCGCCATCTAGTAGCAGCCAGCACAACTAGCATTTTTAATTGTTTTTTTAAATTGTTTAGCCTTTGGTATCTTGACCTTCAGCTTACAAAAAATTTATAAGTTTACTTCATATAGATTACCATGAACCCAATACTTACAATGATAAATCAATGATAAACTTACACTACAGGGGATATTAATATTTACTAAACATTTATTTATATATTTTTTTATTATTACATTAATCGCTTTTTTTTACAAGCAATTGATACATTAATTGAATTGAATTGACAATAAGACATCACTATGGGACGCTATGTTTGCGCTTAAAACTGTCAATTTTCTTCTCAAAAACATTTTTTGTGTTTTGGATCGGCGTTTGTATAACAAAGTTTGCCGTTTATAAAAGAGTAACTAAAATTACAGTTATTTTGAGCGTATTTTTATATAAAATGGTATTTTAAAAGAGCTACAATAATTAAATATCTCTTACAGATGTTACGTAAACCGGTATTTAAGTAGAAATGGACCAACAGTTTTCATTGTCTTGGAACAATTTTCATGGTAATCTTAGCAAAGGTTTCGCCGGTCTTTTAGGAAAAGCTGAATTTGTGGATGTAACTATTGCTGTAGACGGCCATTTACTGCAAGCACACAAAGTTATATTATCAATATGTTCCCCTTATTTCAAGAAAATGTTTCAATTGAATCCGTGTCAACATCCAATAGGTATGTTTGGTGCTAATTGTTTTATTAGAATTGTTATGAAATATATTAATTAAAGCATCATCATCACGAACTGTAGAACACATATTTCTGGACCTCCACCGCTGTAAATGGGCCTTCCAGAGCAAATTTCTGAATAATTTGGCCTACACTTGCACATTGGACAGACTTGCTTGCTTCCAGGCTAATCTTCTAATCTAACCTAGCAAATTCTGTTTTGGATACTAAATAGTTCTAAAAAAAATATCAACAACTTGATATTTGGTGAACTGTGGTGTATAGCGAGACTAATGTGTTGCCATATTATATGTATGTTACAGTTTCCTCTTTTCTCTACGCATGCTGGTGCCGGTTCCATTGTGTGTGGGAACGAGAAGAATGGTGACTTTGTGACTAACCATTGGTTTACAAAAGAGGGCTCTTTATTTTTTTGTGCAACAAGACACTCACCATCCACCATTCGGCTCCTCTCCCTACCCAACCATAGACTTTATTATTCCAAGGGTCCATCTTGGAAGTTCACTCTATAAATCCACTCACTACTTACTTAGTTAGGCCCAATTCTTTTAATTGGTGCAAACATTTTGTTGAAATTCCCCTCGCACCAATTTCCACTTAACACCTACAAGAGAAGCCTATTGTTAAAATAAATATATTTTTAGTTGTACTTCGAGATGTAAGTCACAAAGCAATGAGAGATTTGCTCCAGTTCATGTACCATGGGGAGGTGAGCGTCAAGAGAGAAGACCTCACCAGCTTTATAGGGACCGCAGAGGTCTTGCAAATCAAAGGACTAACTAATAAAGAGGTAATTTTTTTATTACTACTTATGAATATATATTTAATTATGGATATTATTTAAATGGTTACCAAATAGTGTATTTTTGTGAGGGCGCCAAACATACAACATCCTCCACAATGTAGCCAGAAGTCCATGTTCAATCAAGCTGACCACAACCGCTACAACTATATTTGGGGTATCAGTCTTCATACGGAGTTCCTCATGCAGATGCCACACCTCTTCTGTGGCCCCCACCAAGCGACCCTCAACCTTTCGACATTTAACTATTAATTTACCCCAAATATAATGAGTTGTACTAGTGTAAATCTAATATCTTATAATATTGATGTTATTTTTCAGACTGAAGATGACATAGATAGTGAACCAGAGTTACCAAATCAAGATATATCTCACAGATGCAATAATAAAGAAACTAAACCCCTCCCTGTGCCTATAGAAAATGATCTGGAGGAAAAAACACAAAATAACACAGAATTGCTAAAACAGAGAGAATTCTTGGAAAGACTCCATAGACTAAGCAATTTAAAGAGAAAATCTGATGAATTTTTACAAAATAGTTTGTATAACACTGAAATTTCAAGCGTTGAAAAGCGACCTAAGTTTAAGGAGAAAAATAATACACAACAAGAACATTCTAAGAATTATGAACATATAAGAAATATATTTGAAGAGACAAATGCTTATAATAATCTCAGTCCATTGCACAAAGTTAGTCCTAACGAATTTGAGGACAAAACTAAGTTAGATAACTCTAGTAACAGTACTATAGAATGTAAAACTGAATATGATGATACAGCTGAAACTTGTATTTCTCCTAAATCTTTCGAAGGCACTCAAAAAGGACCAATCAACTACCAAACAATACAAGACAGTGAGTATTTCTTTTATTTCCACATTATACTTATTTCAAAATGATCATTAAAATAATTGATGTTTAACATTTTGTTATATGCCACATGAATAGTAGTGTTACATACCAGTCTATAGTCGGTTGCAAGCCCCAGACTCCATTCTTCTCCTCTCGGATCGATAAAAGATCTCGATCCAACACACAATGGACCCAGCACCTATACGGTGAATCTATGGAATGCTTAGAAATGACATGATTCATTTTGGGCTACTTGTGATGTGATTTTAAAAATTAAATATTAGTTTTAATACTTTTATCGATAAGACTATAAAGATATTTAGCACAATTATCATCTAGTGGGGAAACCACGTAGTGACTGTCAGAGGGGATACAGGAAGACTGACTTACGTTCCATGGCTTGTGGCCGTACCAATGTTATGTGAATTTTACCATAAACCATTTAAATCAAAAGTTTTAACCAATGAGGGATGACATTACCATATAAGGCAATGTCAAGAAATCGAAAAGTGCCATCAAGTGATTGTGAACAAGTGGGCAAATGCACATTGATGTTACTACAAGGCTAAAATTATACTATATATTACTGTGGAATTAAGTTATTTGGAAGATATAATATTAGTATTTTTTGTATCAATCAAGTCCTTTCGTTAGAGCTGTCCTAATGATATTTTGCACACCTAAACTATATAAAATAACAGATGTTCTACTTAAATTATAACCTTGTTAGAATATATTATCTTAAAATGCATATATAACTGTGGGTACAATTTAGCCCAAATCTCTATACAAAATGAATGATTCCTTAAAATATAGGAATTTAATAACTAATAACATTGCTAGCACTAAGGCCAAGAGCAGGCTGAGCCGCGTTCGTTGACTAACAGCTTGTAAGGTTTTTAACACATGTAGCAACACTGGTTATTTCAAAATGTATTATGTTGCAACGCTGGCATCTGTTGAATGCTTTTTTTACTTTATTTCGCTTTGAAAGGCGTTGAAAGTAATATTTTCATTCACTTAGTAAAATTTTGTGTTTAGACCGTCAGTCAAAAATGGGGACAGTGAATCTGAATTAATCTGTGGTCGACTAACCGCTTAAAGCTTTTTAAACAAAAAATTGCTTTGACCGAGTACTGTTTGTGAAAAAGTGTGCTTTCAGCAGTACCTGAACATGTGGAACCATAAATAGGTTGTAGGCAAACTGATGAAACCCAGTAAAGTGTAGCCACACGTTTCGGGATCAGGCTCCAATTGCCATCATGCTGAGTCAAACCGGCATAATGATAGTACCTATACTGTAGTAAAAAAAAGAGGTAGCGCAATTTATTTACAGCTGTTCTTTTTTTTAAACTAGTAATAGCAATTGCCACTACGGCATTTGTGCCAACATTACGTTTGTACGATTTATTCAAATAAATAATTAATATGTAGATATATAATTTAATTTTATAAACTGGACTTGGTGAACCACCAACACTAAAAAAGAAGGGAGTTAGTGGGTATAGCCCGTTACAACTTCACAAAAATGAGCTCTTTATATAATGTATCACCTATGTTGGTAAATACAATTTTGCCCATAATCCTTTAAATGAAATTTTACAGAAAAATATTTTTTTTTTGATCTGCATTTAACCAAATTAATACATTATAAAATAATTTTATTGTATCATCATCATCACGACTGTTTTCCTTTCGGAGTGGTAAGAAACCATGCTTGTAAAGAAGGGGATTCTCATTTAGCCAACTTTGCTATAGGCCAATCTGACAAGTGGCAAGCTTCATTTTAATTAATAAATATTATTGTGTCCCGACCAGAAATCCTATACGGTACTGTAACGGGTACATGTAGGTTACAGAGTTTTATTGGCATTTTAAGAAAGAATAGTATTGTCAATATACGACAATGACAGGGTTGATGGGTTTTTGTTTTAAAGAAGAAAAAAAAGGAAGATCGGGGGAGCTCGGAGTATTTTTATAAGGATTAGAATTAAAATAATTATTAGTTAAAGTCTACCGCGTAATAGTGTCCCGCGTAGATAAGTGTTTAGTTTTTCTAGAGATGAGTTCCGTAGAATCCTCTCCGTAACAATTAAAAGCAACTACATCCAACCGCAGGCGTTGGACAATTCAAGGGCAGGTTACAGTACCTAAGAGTCTAAATCCACAAACTTAACCGCTAGACCACGGTGGCAGTTTTTATTTTGGAAGAACAAATATTTTTTTGTTGTATTAGTTAATGCTTGTTATTTATATATTTTTTAAACAATAATCAATAGAAATTGTGTTGACCTTGGAGAAAATGCTTTTGTTAATTAATAATAGTGCTTTTTTCATATTTTTTTTCGTTAAGCTTTTGTAATGAGGTGTTTTGTTTAAAACAAAGACTGTTTTTCCACATCATGAAATGATACTATTAGGAAAAAAATTCCTCGCACATCTAGTGGAGAAACAGTCCAAGGCTGGTTGTACCAATACGAAGTTCAAAATGGCGTTGATTGTACCAGCTGATGGCTGACCTTCAAAATAAAACTGATACCTGTATAAATTGATTTAGTAAATCTGTTACAAAAATTTTCAGTATTTTTTTTTTTAATAATTCAATTATTATATTATAATAATTTACTGAAATGGGGTGTATAACTGACTTTTTATAACGACAGGTGGCGCATGATAGACGCCAGATCCCTTGCGGGTTAGGCAGAGACAATTGAGCGCCACTTGACACGATCACAACATATCTCTTTCGCTTCGTCGATATTCATCAACCTCTTCATACATGCCCTTTTGTTGCGAAGCCTTTTAATGCACCTTCAGCCAGTGTTTTATTTATTTGATCGTGATATGTAAGTCTTGGTCTACCAGGGCACTTTTTACCCACAACTTTCGCATTATATACCTGATTCGTCAATCTTTCTTTGTTCGTCCTTTCAACATGCCCGAACCATCGTAGCATGCCTTTCCTTATTTTTGTCCCTATGCTTTTTTTTACATGTGGGTACATTAAAGCACCTAGCAAACCTATAGCAAAATGAATTAGTGCCTATATAAAATGCTATAATTTTAATAAAAATATCTGTTACATACATACATACATATCTTCACGCCAAATCCCTTGCGGAGTAGGCAGAGACAATTGAGCGCCACTTGTCACGATCACGACATACCTCTTTCGCTTCTTCGACATTCATCAACCTCTTCATACATGCCCTCTTGTTTCGATGGCTTTTTAATTCACCTTCAGCTAATGTTTTATTTATTTGATCATGATAGGCAAGTCTTGGTCTGCCAGGGCCTCTTTTACTTTCGCATTATATATCTGGTTCGTCAATCTCTCTTCGCTCATCCTTTCGACATGCCCGAACCATCGGAGCATGCCTTTCTTTATTTTTGTACCTATACTTTCTTTTATACCTACCCTTTTGCGTATTTCGTTATTACGTATACGGTCCATCAAAGTTACGCCGCATATCCGACGTAAAGACCTCATTTCTACTGCATTAACTCTACTCTCATGCGTATTCTGACATATCCACGTCTCGCTTCCATACATAAGTGTTGGTATTAGCATGGCATTGTGTATGGCGAGTCGAGCTTTATCACTGACATTGCGACTGGCGATCAGTGACCCCGCAGGGCCTCATTAACACTATTTCCCGCGTTCACTCTTCTTTCAACATCCCTATCATACTTCCCATCCGCAGTGAAAACACTGCCCAGATATATAATTTCATTTACGTGTTCTAGCGTTTCATCATCAATCTTTATCGTCAAGATTGTCATCCTTCTTTTAAACACTAGTACCTTGGTTTTTCTCGCATTTAAACGGAGTCCTTTTTCTGCACATCCCTCTTTCATTTCTGTGACTAGTGATTGCAATTGTTGTTCGGAGAGCTAAAAATATTAAAATAATCTAATAAATAAATAGGTAGAGTAGAGGTCTATTAAAGTATTTCCGGGTTTATGTTAACTTTTATGGGACAACCTGTATAGCCTAAAGAACTACTGACTATAAAGCACCTCATTGGTAAATGAAAACACGATGGCATTTTCAACAATATCGTGCAATTTTATTGATTATAGATTAAATGTTTTGATTTGTTTGTAATTAATGAAAATGCCCATCGTGATTTCAGATTGTAGCGGTCTGAGCTTGTTTATGGATCTCAAAAACTTAGTCAATGGGAACTCTGTCCACTCGGAAAGGTCTCCGAGATTTCTGGACCATCGTTTGGTTACAATCCCTCAGAAAGAAGACGGCAAGAAGAAATATCCTCAGAGATCTTGCCGACTTTGTTGGAAATTGGGCAAGAGAAGAGATACCCGCTTCATGTGCAACGCCTGTGAACTTCCGTTTTGTAAAAATCCTTGCTTTGAAATACACTTTAACAATATCGTCAAAACGCCACATCCTCATACAGATTATTTTGCAAACTAATTGAACTTTACTGACATTGGCATGAGTTATGATGATTTTTTAAAGTATCCTTAACAATAAAAACTATGGTTAAGTCGATTTAGACTATGAGGTACCGGGATTGATTCTTGGTCTAAACAGAAAAAAATATTTGTGATATTTTTCAAGTTTGGTTCGCATTGTAAAGCTTGCCACTTGTCATAATGGGCCTATTGTAAAGTTGGCTACTATACTATATGTGAATCCGCTTCTTGAAAAGTGAGGTTGCTTACCACCCAGCAAGAGATACGGTTGTGATAATGATACTTAACAATTAATTAAAGATACATATGTTAGTCCGGTCAAAATAAACATCTCAGTTATCAATAACTCTTATAGAGCTGAAGTTATAGGCCTATAGTAAAGTTGGCTTAAGATGGTTAAACAATTATGCTTCCCTCTACAGCTCAATCCAAAAATTAAAGATTTTTCAAGTCGGAGTTTACTATTGAAAATTGTAGTTATATACAGTGTAAACTCCATGTAACGTCACTCGATTTAACGACAAACTCCCTAAAGCGTCGAAATCCATCAGCTTTGGCTGGTTTAGCTTGTCTTCCATACATCTTCTCTCCATTTAACTTTATTATTTATTATTATTATAGAGATTACACTGTATTTGTTAGGTTAGGTTAAGAGGTGCAGAATGGTGGATGGTGAGCGTCATGGTGCGCAATAAAATCAAAATGGAGGCTTCCTTTTTTAACCAGCCTATTGCCGGTCGCAAGACCGAGACACCATTCTTGTTACCCTTCTTCGATGCATCCGGCACCCGCACGGTGAATCCATGGAACGCTTAGAAATTTGTCTTCATGGGTTTTGTTTGTTTTAGTAATAGATGAAAGAGAGAAGACAAATTTCTAAGCATTCCATGGATTCACCGTGCGGGTGTCGGGTCCATCGTGTGTGTGTAAGAGATGAGAAGAATGGTGTCTCGGGCTTGCGACCGACAATAGGCTGGTTTAAGAAAAGGAGGCCTCCCTTTTTTATTTTATTGCGAGCTAATAAGCTCACCATCCACCATTCTACTCCTCCCCCTACCCAATGATATACTGAATGATTCCGTTAATGCCGTCTTGGAAGCTCTTATACATATAAGATTATTTTCCTAGAAAGTTGATAGATTAAGTTTCTTATAATTACACCCAGACTGAAAATCTTTGATTGTGCGTGGAAAGCATAAACGGTAAACCTTTTAATGTGAATCCACTTGTTTAAAGGGGATATGGTTATACGGATACTTTACTTTTAGAGCTCAAAGTTGGTACAGACCAAATTAAAGGTCAAATTAAATAGTTAGTATTTCTTAAGTCATAAATAGATACACTTAATTCCCAGACTTATCAGTTAACAATACAATTTGTGTAGTTTTGGCTACTGCAATTTGTATATTGTTGACTACTACAATTTGTCTATTGTTGGCTACTACAATTTGTATATTGTTGGCTACTACAATTTGTATATTGTTGGCTACTACAATTTGTATATTGTTGGCTACTACAATTTGTATATTGTTGGCTACTACAATTTGTATATTGTTGGCTACTACAATTTGTATATTGTTGGCTACTACAATTTGTATATTGTTGGCTACTACAATTTGTATATTGTTGGCTACTACAATTTGTATATTGTTGGCTACTACAATTTGTGCATTGTTGCCTAATAAAAGTCTATCAATAATTATCAATAGATGACATCTGTGATAGTCGGCATTTTAACTTCCAATGCCAAATATATTTAGAAAACTATCTAAATATACTGTCAAAGCATTTATTTTTAAAAATATAATATACAATTTAGAATATTTACTCACAACATAATCGTAATTTAATTAGTATGTATGGTTAATTTGACTGAGGTAAGCTATCACTTAGTACTAATTGTTTATAAACAGTTATTTATGCATTATGATTTGTAAGAAGGCATAGCACAAAATCGCTTTCTTGTATGTCCGTCCGGGTGGAATTTTGTAATTGATTCTAAACTAACTTCCCGATGAGCTAGAGACTTGAAATTTGGACCGTAGCTCAGAATTGGATGAGAATTCATGAAAATGTGATAAATAAAATAATAATGAAAAAATTTTACAATTATAAAATAATTTATCTAAGTAATCATTCTTTTTTTTTATGTGAGAATAATATTTATTCGAAGATTAAAAAACTAATTATAAATAAAACTAAACTAAAAATACCTATGAAATTAAAACTATTCCACAAAATAAACTAAGGGCTTCCACCAGGGAGGGTACTTAAAACGCTCGCCGCATTTCCTCGTTGAATTATTATAGAAATATTCTGTTTTAGGTAGTTATGGCATTTGGGATCACCACACTCTTGAAAAATTCGTTTACCCAGCTCTTATGAATTTGTGGGTATCAAGAGAGTATACCCCCATTGTTTTAACCCCAAATGCCACAAAGTTATAATTTTGTTTAATGCTATATTTGATGTGCTTCTTAAATTCGGCTGTATGAGCAGCCGAACCGGCCTTTTTTGATGTAGAGGAAATGTGGCAAGCGGCAAATGTATCCACACAGGTGGCATCCTATTTTACAATGATTAAATATATTTATTATTGCATTTATTTTAAATATAGAAAAAACAATAAATTCCAATTGTCAGATAATATAAAAGGGAAATCAGAGACGTTAGTTTTTTCATTTTACATTGCGTGTTTTTACAAGGTATTAACAAGAATAACGTTCAATGTATGTATATCGAATATGCAACAAAGACACTTTTCGAAACTAAAATTCCAGACTGATCTAAAGAAGTAAATTATACGAATTAGTTAAAAACTAATATTATGTATTTAATACAATAATGTGCCATGTAATGACAATATCTGCCATGAAAAGTGCTTCATACAATGAAGTCAGCATTGCTCATAATCTAGTCTATATATTTACACTCAAATAATACAAGCGATTTTTTTTTTTTCAATTCAATTCGTTTATTTCTGCAAGTAGGCATAGGACAAAAAGATATGTATTCTGACACGTCAATTTTTACAATATTGATATAAAACGATATAATTTTATAGTACATATTGATGAATCTGGAGCAGTACATGATAACCATAATTTGGAAAGAGAAACAATAAAATAACAAAATTATAAATACAGAATAACGCTTAACACTATAGCTGCTGTAGATAGGCATTGTCACACTATAAGCTAAGACAGACACAATTATAAATATATAAACATAAATGTCAATGTCAGTTAAGATAATAGCTGCTGTTTTGCTTTGCTCAAAGCTTCCATTCTAATAGAACAATGGCAAGCGTATACATGAATTTACTTAAAGCAAAGAACAGCAGCGAGATATCACCTGATAAAATTTCAAGTGTCTTGTCAGAGAAAGAGTTTTAAAAAACTTTTTCGAAAATCGGTTATATTTTTCATAATATACAGGCCAATTCTCGACCGCCTCCGTGGTCTAGTGGTAACAAACGTTGCCGTGAACTCGGGTGGTCGAGGGTTCGATTCCCACCGGGGGCAAGTTGTACATTGTATAATTTGTCTCGGTCTAGGTGTTTATATGTATAATATGTAGTTTATTAACCATCTAGTTTCCGTAACACAAGCCTCGTAGCTTACCACGGAAAGTAGATGGCGCTGTGTGACCTGTCTGGAAATATTTATTACTATATTTTATTTATTATTATTAATTCTATTCGTTTATTTTTGCAAGTAATAATAATAATAAAATTCCTTATTGCACATAATTTGCAAATGTAGTGTACTTAAGCGAACCAGTTAACCTTTGTGATGGTAAAAAGTGAGGTAATAGGGTGATTGAGATTGGAAATAATAATAGTATAGATATAACATGAATAAAGATATAAATTATGAGATTAATTATTAAATTATATGTGAAATTTATTTATAAATAATAATAATAACAAATACTTATATAAAATAGTAATAATAATATAATAAGTACATAAATAAACAATTAAATAAACGTACACATATACAAAATTTACTATGTCAAAGCGTGAATTGTGACGGTGACTGGACATGACGGCAATTCGAGCCTGATCCCGAAATGTGTGGAAACACTTTACTGGGTTTATCGGCACGAACGGTGGATACTTCCCCGCCCCGGCAGTCTGGACAAATTACCACTATCAGTCCACCTACCATCTATTTAAAAAAAAAATACACCTATTTGAAAACTGTCAGAGGACTGCATCAGTAAACATACCCGAGGCACAGCCCTATCAGAATCCTAAACGCTGGATAAAATTCCAAACATGACAAAAAAAAACTGATATTTTATTTTTTAATATAACTGCCTCCGTGATCTAGCGGTTAAGTCCGTGGATTATACAACGGAGGTACCGGGTTCGATTCCCGGTGGGGACACAAAAATATTTAATTTATTTGTGATATTTCTCTCCTTTGGTACGCTGGAGACATCGACGAGCTTGTCACTTGTCATGATTAGCCTATAGTAAAGTTGGCTAAATGTGAATCCGCTTATTTATAAGTGTGGTTTCTGACCATCCATTTTTTTTTTTTAGAAATATACTTTTAATGACATTTTGTAGTCTTTTATTTGTAATTTGATCTCTATTTTTTGCTTTTTAGTGTAGTTTAGTTTTATGTAGTTTTAATTTTACTTTAGTTTTCTATCGCGCTTTTAATAAGTACTGTTTTATTTACATCACAATTACGAATAGATTTAGATAAATTTGACTTACAGATTACTGGGTAATAAAAATTAATTCATTGTCATTATTTCATTTGACCATAAAATATATTGGCGAATTGAGAATCCTTAAAATAATTAAGCTATTAACATTTTTGTAACATATGTTTTGTTTTACGGATGTTAAAACCTGCGCTTAGCAACCAATAAATTTAGACCCAAAAACATTCCTTGTCGATTTACAATTGGACGTAGTTAAGCAAAAAGGATACAATCCACATTAAGTTGATTTTAAGTTATAGGCCATTATTATTTGTCATAGATTTACAACACCACCGTTCCCGTGCCTCGGAGAGCACGTTAAGCCGTCGGTCCCGGTTCCACTAATACTAACTTATGGAATCGTTAATAAATTGTCTTAAAAACTTGACATCATATACATCATATCCTCGCCAAGCCGTCTGGCCAGCGTGGCGAGTGTAGGCCAAATTCTCCAGATATATGTTCTGGAAGGCCCAGCAGTGGAGGTCTAGGGGCTGTAATGATGATATAGGCCATTAAAGTTTAGTTTAGTCCATCGATTCATTTGGAATAGATATGTCAAAGACGGTATTTTTATATGGATCGTAAAAGGACCTGATTATAATTCATAATTAAATTTCTAAAAAAAATGAGGATTGGATTTTTGCGTAACTGCGTCTCATTAGTAAAGCAAAAAAATTGCTGTTAAAATAATTGGTTTAACCAAAAAATATTAAGGAACAAATTAGTTAGATAATAAGAAATGAGATTTGAGCATAAAATGTGTGGTTTTGTTTTATAGAATTTACAATTGTGTATTTTTGATATTCTATAATAAATATATATTTTTTTACAAAATAAAAAAAAAGATTTGTTACTTTTTTCCTCGCTAACTCCTAGGTTAATATTCCACGTTTAACAGTTTGTCATCATTATAGTATACGTTATATAATATACAACGCAAATGTTGGGACTAATTTGTCAAATTAAACAAGTCTTCAATGTTGTATGATTTATTTCCATTGCCAATAAATAGTTACAACCTTCACTATTTTAAAGGCGCGCAAGATCTGTCGCGATATGATTCGCGCCATTCTCTAAGCGACTCGTAAATAGTCGTTATTAAGGCCGCGTTCGTTTTAAGAAATGTTAGCATGAAAATACCACTTTCTTAGCACAAGTCGTTCGTTTAATGAAAATTCTAACATTTGATGCTAATTTCGTATGTCAGTACCGTGTTGAAAGGAGGGTTATTGATGTTCCTTTTTGACAGATGTCATTAACATATAAAATGGTTTGTTTACCATTTTTATATACTTTATAGTTTTCTATTATATTTGTTAAAAAGGTATTTTAAGGGAATTTTTGTAATAAATTCAAAGACCATAATAATATCATGTGTGTTGGATGCTATGATATGATAAAACATGAACGAAAACACAACGTAGCCTCACCGCTCATTTTATTTAAGAAATGTTACCAATGTTAAAAAAAGTGGTATTTCTTAACAAAAGCGACATTTCGCGCTGGTTTATGAAGTTGCTACGAAATGTTGGAAATGCTATAAAACGAACGCGGCCTGAACCAATCAGAAATCAGCACGCGACTACGTTCGTACACAACGCCACCTACCTTACAAAACCATATTGCTAATCATTCTTAACTTATGTCTAAACAGTAGGATAATAATGTTACATTAAAGGATAACACACACAAGAAATTAACAATAAAGCAATGCATATTGAAAAAAATACACTATCACAATAGTGTTGCTTTAAATCTCAAACAAGGCTACACACTACTATATTTTTGCGTGGATGGCTACTGTCTAAACTAGGATATCGAAAAATGCTGAAAGGGGGCATCGGGTTTTATTATTAATTATTAAATTCTTTATTGCACAAAATAAGTGTACAAAGGCGAAGATTAATAATAATAAAAAACAAGGCATTTTCTAACATCTAACCTTTGGGAGAGTGTGAGATTAAGGGTAGTGCCGATATCAAGTTTAACAATATAGAATATACTACACACACTACATACTAATAGATACTTACACTGTTACATAAATTATACATATACTTATAAATAAACGTATATACACATATCTATATATTATGTTAAATATATATTTTTAGTCTGATAACGATTCCCGTTTGTCTAGAAATAAAGCAGTGACCAAGCGCTTAAACGTGGACAGACGGCGCGTGTCTAATAGCGAGTGGTAGCTTGTTCCATTGGCGGGCTTTTATAAAGAATAAAACTGCCTCTTTTTGTTGATAAAACTAATATGCTATCCTGCAACCCTATTACTTAAGCGCAAACGTTATATAATGGAATCCGTTACTATATATATATATATATATGTATATCACGCTATTGAAGTTTATATTGACGGTCGCTGTCAAGGTCGAGCGCTTATAGAGTTGAGAATTAAATAATATTTTGTAATGGGATGTATCACTAACTTTTTATCACGATAGATGGCGCATGATAGTTGGTACCTTATATAACTGTCAGTTGCATAGAAAACTTGTATTTTTATTACGAAAATTATTATTTTCTGGATATTATTCCGTTGCTAGATTATGGTGATGTGTGTTGTGTAGACCTATCGGAAGAATTATTAAACAAAATGGAACGTCTGCACAACGCATGTATTCGATTTATTTTTTGTCTTAGGAAATACGACCACATCACACCTTCTCGAAACGAATTAAAATGGTTGCCTATTCGTTACCGAAGGAACCGCCGAGTTCTGTGCATGCTGTATTCCATACTTAACGAGCCGTCTACACCCAATTATTTGAAAGATTATTTTACGTATCTTGGTGCCACACATGAGAGGACTCTTCGTACATATTATATTGTATTGTTAATATTTTATTTATGTAGGTTATATGTATGTATTAGTATGTAATTATTAATAAGTATGTATATGTTATCTGCAATAAAACTCTTCAAGTTTATGTAGTATTGCACCTACCTTATGTACTTACTGCTCTCGTTGTCCCGAAGGTTTGACCAGTATAGAATGTCTAGCGGCATTAGGTCCGCCTTTGTACTTTGTGCAATTAAGTTTAAATAAATAAATAAATTATGTCGAAGTGAGCAGCTTTTAAGGGTACATATCGAGATTTCCAAGCGAAATCAAAGATATGGTGATCTCAAAATTGCCGTTCTATCAATTCAACCTTTTTTATTTCAAAGACGGTGTTCGCTTTCTATTCGTATTTTAAGGTAGGTAACGTTGATTTAAAAATCATTTTCCTGTTATAAAAATAAAAAACTCCAAAAACATTTAAAAAATGATGCGTCAAAAAGTGTAAACAAGGTACCAGTGCCGCTAGCGACATCTACAAAAAGCTTTGCCTGATACACCCCATTATGACGCAAGCTCTGACGTAAATAAGTAACAGTATAGGGCTCCAATAGATTGTTAAAATAGTAGGGTTCCATGAGGGAACCCGTTTGACTGCTGGCAGGAATGGTTGAGGGTTAAGAAATCATCTATTAGACTATATTTATGTTCAACAAAATATGTTTAATTTGTATTAAAAAGTAAATAATTTTCAGGTGCATTATCTCTAGTTATAAATGGAGACAACCAGCTACCAAACCGGTATAAATATATCTACAGCAGAAAGGGACACAAGCAACTGGTCCATATGAACTACGTCTACACAAAGCATTCCACGAGCCATGGGAAGACTTCCTGGCGATGTGTCCAGTACTTTTCCCTGAACCGGTGTCCCGCGACCATAGAAACTGTAGACTCCATGATCTATGCTGTCAATCATCAGCATAACCACGAAGATAGCTACGAAAAACTATCAAAAAATAGCATTTACGAAATGAATGTCGAAAAATAATGCTTTTCCTATTACGAAAATTCTGCTTTTTCCGGTCACTAGTCGGTGGTCTTATCACGAATTTCGATATATATAAAAGTAATTTATATATAATAAATGTGTAAAAAAAAGTAGGTAATATTTTAGTTATTTTCGTTACTTTTTTATTATTTCTAAAAGGAATTGTATGTTTATTATATATATATTTTTAAAAATTGTTTCAGATTTAGTTTTTCGAATAATATTTAGTTTTTGTATACTTATTGAAAATTTTATAATTTTGTTAATTCTTATAGGCTACTGTGGTAATGTGGTGGTCGCCTATAATAGGTGCAACATGTAACTTCTGATTTAGTGTTAAGTACAAATAAGTGTGTGATGTTAGCACTACCTACCCTATTATAAATAAATAAATAACAAGGCGAGGCCAATCCTGCAACTGCGCAAAATTACAGACTATCCAACTTCAGCAGTCGTACGGAACAGAGACGTGGACACTGACAGTGGGTCTGGTCCACGAGTTTAAGGTCACTCAGCGAGCTATGGAGAGAGCTATGCTCAGTACTTCTTTAATGGATACAGTCCGAAACGTGGACATCCGTCAGAGAACCAAAGTTACCGACATAGCTATCAAAATTAGTAAGCTGAAGTGGCAATGGGCCGGACACGTCTGTCGCAGAACCGATGACCGGTGGAGTAGACGGGTTCTGGAGTGGGAACCACGTACGGGAAGTCGTTGAGGAAGGCTGGATGAGGGTGGCGGAAGATCGTGTGAAATGGCGAGCCTTGGGGGAGACCTATATCCAGCAGTGGACAGACACAGGCTGATGATGATGAACTTCAACAAAGAAGCCGACGGACACATTTAGCTAGGATGGGCGGCATTCGGGACCACAATGTTTGAAGACGAAGGTTTTTAACCAGTGCGTCCTACTTGACAGTGTGTTTGGTTCATAAATTCCAGGTCGCTCTCTAGCTATGCTTGGTATTTCTCTGATAGATAGAATTCGAAATGTGATATTCGTCAGAGAACGAAATTACTGGCATAGCTTTTAAAATTAGCAAGCTGAAGTGGCAATGGGCCGGACACATCTGCCGGACAAACGATGGGGCACACGGGTTCTAGAGTGGACACCAAGCACGGAAAGACGCAGAGTGGGACTACCCCCCTACAGATGGACGGACAGGTCTCTGGTGGGGGTTGAAAAAGGTTCGCGAAAGATCGCGTTAAGTGGCGAGCCTTGGGGGAGACCTACGTCCAACAATTACAGGTGATGATGATATAAAAATGATACAATCGACGCCATTATTAACTTTAATCTTCACAATTACAGGAATATTTGGTGCATCCCAGTCTAACAGCCAGTTTCTCGAACGTATTTTTGGTACTTAATTATTACTTAAGTAAAAATAAACCTATTAATTATTACTTAAGTAATGATTGTACTATTTACTTAAGTAATAATTAAGTACCAAAAATACGTTCGAGATACTGGCTGTTGAACGACTTGTATGTAGCAATGAGGTGAATTTTCTCAAACAGGAATACTAACCTATTTTTTTAAATACAATATTCAAATTTTCCGTTGAATAAATTTATATTTATTTTTAATATAATCCTTGGCACATTTACTTTCTTTTGTCGACTTCCATAGAATTTTTAACAATCTTTGCTCTCCTGTAAACTAAAATTAGTTACGTCCATTCGTGATAAGATCGCCGAAATTACTATCTAAATTTAAAAACTAAAAGTTACTATCACAAGTTAAGATGGCTTAAAGCTGTTGCATCCCTCTCGCTCGCTCTATCCAATATATTCAAAGATTTTCAAGTGTACTTTTGACAAATGTAGTCTATGAAGTTTCTAGGAATTAATGTTAGGAAAATTTTAGCCTTATTATCACTTCATACACTTTGCACTCGGAGAGCACGTTAGGCGCTTGTCGGCCGACTCCGCCAGTCTTCGGAAAAGATTGACACGTGACAGTCTCTCCATTGGTCAATTAATCGCTCCAAGCCATGATGGTTTACGATCTAGAGTTCCAAATTTAAATACATTATGACGAATTGACTGCTGTTTCAACTTAGGCCGGATCTTATAAAAGGAAAGTCTAATTTTAAATATTGACGGGAAATTAGGTGTAACCGCAATAAAAAAAAGATAAATTTAGAAACATTACTTTGAAAACTAAAATTAACAAAACTTACAAAATATAACATAAAAATTTGACTTCTAAAATGAATTCATTCATTTTTTTTAATTTGAACAAAACACCCAATAAATAAATTATAGGCTACTCGTATATGGTTATGGTTTAAAATATTCGAGAACATTTTTTCTGGATACATTGTAACATTCATGTAATATGTATGTCTACATCATTATTGGCACCGCAAAGTTGAAAAATCTTTGTAAATATTGGATTGTGCGAGCGAGAGGCATGCAAAAGCGTTAATTAAGGCAACCATCGATGTATGAAATTAATGTCCAAAAATGAATAATATTTTACTATTTTCCTATATCAATAATGCTAAATTATAATATAATTAATAGTTCCTAATTCAATACTTATTTCTGGTCATATTTATTACGTCACAATATAACCAATCAAATTGGTACTGATTAAAAAGCAATAGTTAAATTATAAATGCTAATACTTAAGTGCATTTTTGTCTGTCATCTTTACTTCTGTCAAATAATGAAGTTGGGTGATGACAAATGCAAATAAACTTTATTATAATAATTAGAAACCTCCGTGAATATATCACCAAACATTAAAAACCTCCGTGAATATATCACCGAAACTTAGACACCTTCGTGAATATATCGCCAAAAATAATAAACGTCCTTGAATATATCACCAATAATAAATTTTATTTTTATGTCGTATTCTTAGACATTTCCTTAACTAAACCAGCCCCCCCACTCCATTATTCCTTCCAGCTGTCAATCGATGCCTCGACACGTCAGTACGCTCGAGGAATAGAATTGTCCAACTCAACGTCCATCGCGACGTACCTTGAAACCTCTATGTCAGAGCGTGGACGCTAAATCCAGAGGGTCTATCACCTAAGTACAAGCTCTGAGCAAATTATAGTGGTAGTGTATAGTCTTCATCATCATCATCAGCCTGTATCTCTCCACTGCTGGATCTAGGCCTCCCTCAAGGCTACTTAACGCGATCTTTCGCTAACCTCATTCAACCCCCACCAGCGACCTTTAGGTCATCTGTCCATATTGCGGGGGGTCGTCCCACTCTGCGTCTTCGTACGTGGTTTCCACTCTGGAACCCGTTTGCCCCATTCATTCGTCGGTTCTGCGGCAGATGTGTCCGGCCCATTGCCACTTCAGCTTGCTAATTTTAAAAGCTACGTCAGTAACTTCCGTTCTCTGACGAATATCAACGTTTCGAATTCTATCCATTAGAGATATACCAAGCATAGCTCTTTCCATGGCTCGCTAAGCAACCTTGAATTTATGGACCAGACCCACTGTTAGTGTCCACGTCTCTGCTCCGTACGACTTTACCGGGAGGACGCACTGGTTAAAGACCTTCGTCTTCAAACATTGTGGTATAGACGATGAGCCGGAGTTTCCCGAATGCTGTCGATAGATAGTACTTAGTCTTAATGCCGGTATACTACCCTAAGGCAGCGAGGGAATGGGGGGAGGTTCCTAGAGGAGGCAGGTGTCTAGGTGTCTTCATCAACGTGATGGATTCTAACTAAGGTCTGGCAGGGATTCTAGTATTACCTAGAAGAGGTAGCACGCCATTCACGCCAAGGTGTCTTGGGTAACGTGTATGAAATTATATTAAAAACGACGGACACGATGCAATTACAATTTATTGAAAACAAAAACCTTAATCCCAAGAACAAGGACTAGGGTAACATCCCTATTCTAAAGACATTTCCTCAACCGCTACTATATATGCTGGCTAATAAACAGCGGGTGCCGCCTTCAGTCCTGTTCTCTATCTGCGCTTTATAAGTTAGTATAAGATCTTGTATATTGTATCTAGTCAGAATAATCTATTTTATTACAGTATATGTAGCTATGATAGGTAGGTGTACAAAAAATGCTATTAAATCAATAAATTATTATGTCATATTATTGTATTTTTATTTTTATAACCAAATTACATTCCCGTAGACATTTTGTGACAGCCAAACCTTTGTTAAAACATTAATAGTAGGATAAATTCAACAACATTGTGGCTTGGTATCATCCACTCCTTTTGATTCCTTCCACAACGATTATCCATAATCAATCGCTATTTAAATAAACACGGGAACGTAAGCTATCTACAAACGGTAAAATCATATGGTGTATGCTTACGCCCACTGGTGAAAACGGGTGGGGTTGATGAGAGTTCGTTTCGTTTCGTCGCCCTTGCAAGTAACACAGTATAATCAAATATTTAACTAAATTAAAAAGTAAAGTATCATCACGACCGTTTCCCTTTTCGGGGTGGTCAGAAACCACGCTTATAAATAAGCGGATTCACATTTAGCCAACTTTACTATAGGCCAATCATGACAAGTGGCAAGCTCGTCGATGTCTCCAGCGTACCAAACTCGAGAAATATCACAAATAAATTAAATGTACATTAATTAATATTTTTGTGTCCCGACCAGGAATCAAACCCGGTACCTCCGAGTCAAAATCCACGGACTTAACCGCTAGACCACGTAGGCAGTTAACTAAATTAATGTTTCTAATAAGCAATTTAAAGGACAATATGAACATTGACCCGTGGTTTGATGTAAGAATCGATCTAGTAAAAAGTTATTATGCCGTAAAATCGCGACGCGGTGTATCCTATCTTTCCTCTACTTTGTCCTGGTGTTTTTTTCCAGCTGAGTTTAGCAGGTTTAAGTATCCCCTAGCTTGGATGCTGGCCCTGGAGAAGGATATAAGCAACACTAAACCATAAAGTAACTAAAAATCAAAAACCATTTCTAAATTTCTCCCACGAACACAACACTAATATATAAATATATAATGATACATAATAAATATATATAAAATACATACAATATTATACCCATTTAGAGAGGTTATGTCGACTCGTCTTGCTTTTTGTGAAGATTGTAAGGCACTTATTAACATTTTTGGGAACAATTTCGAAGGTGTAGATAGACGAGTTTTTTTAACGTAGATCTGGTAGACGCTTGTCTCTGTTTACATGGGGATTGTTCCATAAATTTGTGGCGACGACTACAAAAGAGTTTGAAACAATTCCAAATTTTTGTTTTGTAAATTAATTTACTGTGGATATTATTGGTCAAAAGTAGTGTTGTTTGGTTTAATAATGTGCTACAATGTGAATAATTATGGAAAACGATAAATTGGACTTTAAATATGGGGCACAAGTTGCAGTTTCTTTTTGGCGGTTTTCCCGCGCTGTAAACTCCCATATTTTACCCGACGTGTTTGAGCTAGGGTGCCGCGAGTGACACTTAAGAAAAGCATCAAATTCTGCAGCATTTGGAATTTGATGATGACCTCATTAACTCATGAAAAAGAAAAATATATTACGTCGACTTGGCTGTATGGGCTAGACCCTTTGCCTTCCCTATCATCTCATTCATCATTCAACGGGAGAAGAGCACAAAAAAAAACGACTATCTTCGAAACTAAGCGTTACAGTGCTTAGTCGATTTTATCACTGGAAATTGGTTAGTTGGTTTTCGCTCTAACCCGGCGATATATAAATCACGTCATCCATTCATCATAGTCTGCTATGGTGGCAAATTTTTCAGGTTAAACTAAATAATGAAGGTCTGGCATTTAAGGACTATTATTATCTATAAGGTTAAGAGTGTTATGAAATAAAAATTAACATGTGTCTAACAATATTTTATTAATTATCTATGAAAGTTTCATTATTTTGCTATTCTGTAATTCTGCTTCTTTTTTCCTTCTTCTATGTTTTTTCTTAAATCCCATACCTGAAAAAAAAATTACTATGACATTTATTTATTTATTTATAAGTTCTCCAACAAAATCAACAATATTTCAATTTTTGAGTACATGCATACATAATTAACAGAGTAAATGTGATTTTAATTAAAGGAGAAGACGGCCTGCTCATAATTACCATTGCGTATAAATTTAAAACTAGGCATGCAATAGATATTATACATTACATAAGCAAATTATTTACCTACCTAACATTTAAATCTATTAAATTAAATTATAATTAATAAAACTAATACCTACCTAATTACCTAAATAAATTTTACAAATATTATAATACTGAAAAAAAAAAACAGTTTTAAGAAAAATTTACAAACAGAATTACAATCTAAAAGCTAAAATTAACAAAAACTACCGATTTTGTTTGTTTTTAATGCCTTTTTAAATTTAAGAGCACCACATGAAAATGCGTCAAAATCGTGAAACTTGTGCAATTAATAGGCGAAAAGTAACCCAAATTAGTCTTTGAAAAGGTAGTCACGAAAGGAGTGTATGTCGATCTTCTTGTGCTGGAGTAAAATGAGGCATTGCGAAGTAAGTCAGGAGAATCCAATGCACCTGTAATTATTTTGTAGAAAAACATGCCATCTAAATCTGAGCGACGTTTTTTAAGGGAGCTTAATCGAAAGTAATTCAATCTGTCCTCGTAACTTGCTAATTTCTTGGCTAGGTTGCAGCTAAACGATAGGTGCCATAAGAACCGCTTTAGACATCAACGAGATCAAAGATAGAGCGATAAATCGGGATAGATTACGTGCGTGGAGGAGAAATATGGATATTGTTAGTCAAAAGTGGTGTTGTTTTGTTAATAATGTGCTGCAATGTGAATAATTATGGAAAACTTCTTGTCTTCTTCTTCCCGATGTGTTTGGGCTATAACGCCGTGAGAGACTCCAAGAAAAGCATTAAATTTAACAACATCTGGAATTTGATAATAATCTGATTAAGTCATTTAAAGAAAGATATATTACGTCAGACTTGGCTGTATGGGCTAGAACCTTTGCCTTCCCTATTCCATCAAAAAATAACTGTCAGTGTCAAATACTATCATCAGTCAAGCGCATTCTTTATTTTTTTACTAGGTTATGATTTATACGAAAACTATATACTTATTTGATTTTCCAAATAACGTAATTGCACTTTTTTTTTTATCATTGTACATAACACAAGTAGTCCATAATGGATGATGCTTTGAGTCTTCTCTTCTTTAAAATATTAGTATGGATATATATGTAAAATCATATGTTTTTACAAGCTTACATAAATCCACGTTGGGTTTGCTTTTTAGGCCAAAAGACTTGGCCACAGCGTCCAAGTCGAGGGTCATGATGTTGAACACTTCCTTCAGTCTCCTTACTTCTAGAGCTCTGACGTACGCTTCGTAACTTTCTTCTGCCAACTTCTTTAAACAAGAATCACTTTCTACAGCTTTTTCTAACTGAAAAAATATTTAAAATATAATTTATAGTTAAACATTTGAATATACAACTACTACACGTGGTTTAGCGGATAAGTCGGTGGATTTGCCGGGTTCGATTCCTGGTCGGGACACAATAATTTATTTGTGATATTCTTCGAGTATGCTAGAGACATCGACGAGCTTGCCACTTGTCATAATGGGCCTATAGTAAATTTGGCTAAAATTTTAATTAGCTTATAAACAGAAAAAAAAGATGATTGAGTTCTGACCGTCGTTTCTGGTCGTGATGATACTTTTTTTTATTACAGCCCCTAGAACACAGCGTCCCAGAGCTCCACTGTTGGAGATGGGCCTTCCAGAACATATATCAGGAGAATTTGGCCTACACTCGCCACGTGATGAGACTTGATACAAAATATTTGGAGTACATTTAAGCATATCAGCTTTCTAGAAAAAAATACCACGCCAATCAGGCAAAGGCGGCCTGTTGTTTGTTACGTCCTGTTATGAAGTCCAGCTTGCCGCTCAGGTTGAAGGTCCGGATCTACAAGGTGTTCATCCGTTCCCGTCTCACCTATGCAGCGCAGCCTAGCACCACCTTCTGGGGAAGACCAATAGGGACTTGATCCAAAATCAGCAGAACATATCGCTCAGAGTGGTCTCCAGAGTGGTTCGTGCATAATTCCGTCATAGCTCGAGATCTGGAGATGCCTACTATTGAAGAGTTCGTCGTCGGTCTGACTAGAGAAGTGCTCCTGGAGGAGAGCTGAAGTATCCGAACCCAGGGCGCTGTTATACCACTAACGGTGCCCAGCACTAAAGGTGCATGAACTACCAGCGGGTGATTACTCGCTGAGATCCTGCCGGGGAGAACGGAGGAATGTCTCCATCCCCAATCCAGACCCATTAGACATCTGGGCCTGGACGACTCACTATATGTTTCTAGAAAATACAATTACAGTAATTGTGGTAAGGAAGGAAAGAAGGAAAGTTGTGGTATATTTTGAAAACGAAACTCAACTGCTTTGTTAAAACTTTCCTATAAATAAACCTCACCATTGGTTGAAGTCTTTCGAAGTCATCCCATAGCTGGTAGAGTTGTAGATGTACTTTGGCCTGTTGTAGATGTGTGAGGAACTCCCTCTCCTCGGGCCGTAACAAGATGGCGGCGTTCCCCACGGCCCCACACCCGCGAGCTGTACGACCAACTCGGTGGATATATTCCTACCAAAAGAATTAAAACTGATGTTCGTCAAAATTACAATAGGATTGTGGCGTCGTCCACTATCTGAATCTCTGGAGGCCATTGAGAGCATCTGTGAGGTACTTGGCGGAACCATCCCTAAAGGTGATATGACACATGAACTTAAACTTGGTTATAAAATAATTAGCCAATACTGAAAAGGTAAATAACTAGAAGAATTGGCAGAAAAAAAATATGTTGACATACACTAGTGTCCGAGGGAGGGTCGTATTGCAGCACCCAGTCCACGGCCGGGATGTCCAGTCCACGCGCCGCCACGTCCGTGCACAGCAGCACGCCACGCCCAGCATTATAGAACTCGTCCATCGTCGCACTCCGATCCGATTGATTCATCTTACCCTAAAATAGAACACAAATTTATTGTGTAGGTGTCTACATTGTAAGAACATCATCATCCGTCCACTGCTGGATATGGGCCACCCCCAAGACTCGCCACCTAATACGATGCCGCAGTCATATTTCCCCCACCAGCGACCTTCTTCAGGTGCGTGGTCTCCACTCCGGAACCCGTCCATCGTTCATCAGCTCTGCGACAGACGTGTCTGGCCCATTGCCACTTTAGCTAATCAATATAGAATCATGGCTAGGAGAATCGGTATAGTTGGAATAAAATATTTGAACGGTGAACCCGTAAACGCTACTTAACCCATATTTATTAAAATATAAGACTTTAAACTGTGAATTCTGTGTGCTCATAAACTCTGCTCCAACTATTGATGATATGGTGGTGTGTCATGCCTTACAAACCTTGATCTTGGAGCTATTGAAGAACCCGCAGTAAGTCTCCTTTTCTTTTCACCACCAACTTATCACGTAGATCCTACATGACCTTTTACTATTACATAAAATTGTCAATGGCCAGACTGGATGTATCGAACTCTTGCAACACATTTCCTTGATAGTACCCTATAATATTCCACATCCACCCACCAAGATCCTGTGCTGTCCTCCCTCAAGAACTAATGTAGGTTCTCATTCGTCAACATCCCGAATGTGCAACACATACAGTAGTCTCTGCAGTGCCAATAATGATATAGACATATTTCATCACCGTTACAATGTATTCAGAAAAAATGTTCTCGAACATTTCAAACCATCAATATATGGTAGCTTATAATTTATTTAACAAGTGTTTTGTTTTCGTTTTTAAGGTACCAAATTTATGCAATTTTTATGTATCCTTTATAGTTCTATTAATTAATAAAAATGTATAATTTTATTTTAAAAGTCATATTTTTATTTTATATTTAGTAAATTTGTTAGTTTTTCTTTAATTTATTTTTTTGTTTTAACAGTAATAAGTTTTCCTTCCTCTTTTTATATTGGTGAATGCTGTGACACCTAATTGGTAGATATATTAGATAAGTTATAATTATACTATGTTATGTGTGTGATAATATATGTACTGCTGTGTGTACTAAATAAATAAATAAAATTATTTTGTGTATTATTGATCTTTTCCCGATACTTTCATGACAGAGTAGTACTTACATGAATACAGCTAACTGGTGCATGACAATGGTTGTTAAAGAATACATAGTGAAATTCCACAGATTTACAGCTCGAGAAGAATACCATAACCTTCTGCTTCCTGGTCTTCTTGAGCACTCGAAATAACCACCACAATCGGTCTTCAGTTTTACATATCACATACCTATTAACAAAACTAATGTTGACTTGTTGCATAGCTTTACAACATCACAGTTCCCATGCCTCGGTGTGCATGTTAAGCCATTGGTTCTGGTTCCACTAATATCAACTTGTGGAATCGTTAGGAAATTGTCTGGCCAGCCATAGCGAGTTTAGGTTAAATTATCCAGAAAATTTAGAAAGGCCTGTCTTATCTTATAATAGTGGAGGATGTGTTTTTGGAGCTGTGATGATGATGATGATGACGAAGGAATTTGGTATGAAAACATGGAGACATCCGACGAGCTTGCCACTTGTCATGATTGGCTTATAGTAAAGTTAAATGTGAATCCGCTTATTTATATGCGTGGTTTCTGACCACCCCGGAAGGGAAATGGTCGTGATGATACTTTACTATACATTACTCGACATCATAATTATAAATACATAATATACTGTAATATCAATATACTAAATACTTAATACCTCTGTGGTTTAGCAGTTAAGTCCGTGGATTTAGTGTAGAATTATGTTTTTATACACATTTAACATTTAATATTTAGCTTTATTTAGTGTAGGTAAATAAGACAATGCCCCTTTACAGCTGCTATCCACTATTAGAATTAAGCTTGTTATTCTGAGGCACTATGCCCTTATTAGCAGACTGTTCCTTGCTAACAATAGCCAGCTATTTCAGCCATTTTTATGTATATTGACTTAATATTAAATAAGAAAAATTTAAATTTGACGAATCCAAGTGTTCCTATAGGCTCCTAAGGATAATAAATAAACAATATACAACAATATACAATATACAATATACTAGCACGACTCATCCTAACCAGCTAGCAGTTGACCTCACTATCCCTCAAGAAGTCAGGCGTCTAAAAAGACGTAGAGTGCTAGAAACAGACAGCCAGCAAGATTCTAGCTGCTGAGCAAATAAGGAGATATTCCCAATGGGGAATATGATCTACATGTCATATTACTCAAATCATCTGCTTAAAGTTTATGACTGATTGCAAGATTAAGAAAAAAAAAAAAAACTAGCACGACATGTGACCTTGCGTTCACCTGATGGTAAATGTCGCGCAAAGTCCATGAATGTTAGCATCTGGAATCAGACACTCATGACTGACATCAATCCCTTACACTATGCCGGCTTGACTGGACATGTGGCAATTCAAGTCTGATCCCGAAATGTGTGGATACACTTTATAGGGTTTATTGGTACGAACTTCCTTAAGTAGGCTTATTATTCTTTCTATGATGTATTTTATGTCTACTTACCCCTGTTTTAATCCTTTGACTGTGGCTGCAACATCATCCTCATCAGTATTGATAAACAACACACTTTCATTGGTGGATAGTTTGGTAAGAGCAACAGTTTTCTCTGATGTTGTTGCACTGAACAACATTGTTTGTCTATCCTCTAAAATAATACAATCATTATTAGTGGATAAACAACGCACATTCTCATGGAGTGCTGCAGTGTGGCTGTGCCTAGACTAAAGTTACTTCAGACTGCGGGAACTCTTCCAGAGGTCTGCAGGAACTTGGCAGATGTCCTGGTCTTCCTGGAGGAGATTGGATGGCTCCGATGATGGAGTAAAGGTCATGCACAAAGGTTTCATGAAGTTTAACTACGGAGACGCACAATTACCATCTATGTGGCGAGTGTAGGCCAATTTTTGGAAGGCCTATCTCCAACAGTGGAGGTGAAGGAGGATATAAGATGTTAAACTAAGACATTTTGTAACATACAAGTACCTACTTGGTAAAAGATTAATGATATTTTTAAGATCTTCCTCAAATCCATATTGCATGATTTTGTCCGCCTCATCCATCACCAGACACTTGACGTGTTTGTGGTCAAACCCCTTACTCCTTAAGTGGTCTAACAACCTGCCAGGGGTAGCTACTATTATATTTACACCTGGAATTGTACAAGATAATAGTTAAGTATCATTACTTATTTATTTATTAATTCATTTCCACATTTACAGAACATAAAGGTTAGTATATAATTGAGTTTATACATTGGCCAAATTAGGAAACATACTTTATTACTGATACTTAGGTGTCAAAGAAAAGGAGAAAAAACAAGAAATACAACCAAAAGATATAGAAATTCAATTAAACAAAAAACAATATCATAATCATAATCCCCTACAGGTCGTGGTCGGAAGCAGAGTTATATTTCGCCAAATTTACTACAGGCCCATTATGACAAATGCGAAGCATACTAGACAAGAGAACTATCACAAAATAATATAATAATAAATAAAACATTGATTGTAGAATCACTTTTAAATCGAAAAAAGAAAGTTAAGCAGTTCTTGCTCCAACATGTAGAAGAGAGAGTGAACAACAATACAATAGGCTGGGTTAAAAAGGAGGCCTCCTTCTCAACTTTATTAACAAGACGCTTGAATGATAAATACTTTTCTTACCTAATTTATTACTTACGTTAATTACAACACTACCATTCTCGTAAGTTGGAGAGCATATTACGCCACCAGTCCCCGTTCCACTAATACCAACTTGTGGAATTGTGATTAAAATTGACATTAGATATGTTCTAGAAGGTGCGATGAAAAAGAAATAAATGTCAATATGTCCTGATCAGGAATCTGCGGTAGTAATAAATCTACCACTAGTAATAAACACAGTGTAACACTCTTTCTGTTAATAATTTTTATTTTGTGTGGCAAGTGTAGGCTTACTTCTCCATAAATATATTTTAAGAGGCTCATCTACCTTGCGCTATTTCTGTAGCCTGCTGCCATCTGTCCTCTCCTCCAATAACAAGGGCCGAAGTAATGCAATCCTCAAATTCCAACAGCTGAGAAGTTACTGAGTATGTCTGAATAGCCAATTCTCTTGTTGGAGATATTATGATGCCAAGTGTACCTAAAATTGAAAAAAAAAAGTATCATTATACTGTATCTCTTGCGGGATGGTCAGAAAACATGTTATTAAAGAAGCAGATTCACATTTAGCCAACTTTACTATAGTCAATAAGTATTTTTTTTCTCCTTTGATTACTGCATTTGTGGCAATCTGTACAGGTACAATGGGCCCTTTTTTTTGTTTGATATGTCTATCTGTATTGGAGGGGAACCCATTGGTTCCTTCCTCAGTCTCTGCTAAACCTGGCGCCAAGGCCAAGAACACTCTTTCGCTTGAGCCTGCGGTTTGTAATGCTGCCGGATCCGTTCAGGTGTGATGCGAGTCTCAGTTGATACCAGTGGCTGTGTGAGGTTATTTCCTCTCTTATAGTTCTCTCCATAAGTAGCACACTAATAATGTCACTAGCGAACCAGACTAATCATATTATAAATTGTATTAATGACCTATGTCCATCTCTGGGCCTCAAGAAACATATCTGCCAAATTGTATTAAAATTGGTCAAGTGTGAAGGCAACTCAGGCTAAGAGACAGATTGTTGTGTACATGTTGTTTTCTAGTTCATAAAGGATGATAAAAATAACCTCTCAATATTTTGATATATACCATGTGTGATTGGTAGTTAGCTAGTCTTTAGTTATTACGGCCGAAGACTTGCCTCATAAGCATACATTAAACATGTCAAATGATAATCAGCCTATTTGCAACCAATCCATCCATGGAATGTTTATAAATTTGTCTTCTTATTGTATGGATTTATTTTAGTAATTTACATTAGTGGTCACGCACCCACAATCCCTGCTCACTTCTAAAGGTTAGCTGTTAGAAAATGTTTTTAGACATTAAGCTCGCCTATGTACTGTAAAAAGTTTTATTGTCTGTGCAATAAAGAATTTATCTATCTATCTGTGGATACAAAAAAATATATACTACTTCACTCACTTTACCTTGCTGTTTACTCTTAATTTCCTCCCTAACTCTTGCCAATAGAGGTATAAGAAATGCTAACGTCTTCCCTGACCCTGTTTTGGCAGAGGCAACAATATCACAGCCTTCTAAAGACCTAGGAAGCACTGCTTCTTGAATTTCAGTCATTTTCTCAAATCCCATCTTCTTTAGCGCTTTCAAAGTATGTTTACCGATTTCGCCTTTAAGGCGGGAGAATTTTAAATCGCTACTCTCAACTGTCTCCATTTCTAGTCAGTAAATATGAACTTTTTTTATGGATTTTATACAATAACATAACATACTTTTTTTTTAAAAGTTGTTATGATTGTCTCACTAACTACTACTAAATTTTGAATGTCATAAATATGAAAATACAGCTACTAATAATACTAATTAATAATATATTTATTTACAAATTACACGGAAAATAAACCAGACTTTGACAGATAAACAAATACAATTTTTGAGGTTATATTATTACTAGTGCTGTGCACACATCACAGATTATATAGACATGTTTTATAGTGCACAGAACATGGTGCTGTCGGGTGTTGTTTTGTTTAATAATGTGCTACAATGTGAATAATTATGGAAAACGATAAATTGGACTTTAAATATGGGACACAAGTTGCAGTTTATTTTTTGCGGTTTACCCGCGCTGTTAACTCCCATATTTTACCCGATGTGTTTGGGCTATAATTCTGCGAGTGACTCCAAGAAAAGCATCAAATTCTGCAGCATCTGGAATTTGATGATGACCTCATTAACTCATAAAAAAGAAAGATATATTACGTGAGACTTGGCTGTATGGGCTAGACCCTTTGCCTCATTCATTATCCACCGGGAGAAGAGAACAAACCATACGTTTGGGTGTCAGCCGCGCCAACACGATATGTTCTTATAGAATTAAGCGCTCACTACTACAAAAAAAATGAGCAATTGTAGACATTATTAATAATAATTTAAAACACTTTTCGGGTTTAGGTGTATTTTGATTATTGCTTACTTATAAATTACTAAAATTGAAATTGCTAATATTGTTTTTTGGCGGTTAATAATGTTGTAACGCAGGGTCAACGGTAATGCCAGTGCTGCCACGGCTGTTCCCGGAACGTATTACTTCCAAATTATTATTCTGTACCATCTCCTTAAATAAATTAAAAAAACATTACAACTCTTGGCTAGACCCTTTGCATTCCCTATCATCTCATTCATTATCCATCGGGCAGTCTTTCGCGCCATTTTGCGCGGAGATGTCAAGTGCAAGTTATTGTTTTGTAAATTAATTTACTGTGGATATTATTGGTCAAAAGTGGTGTTATTTTGTTTAATAATGTGCTACAATGTGAATAATTATGGAAAACCATAATTTGGACTTTAAATATGGGGCACAAGTTGAAGTTTATTTTTTGCGGTTTTCCCGCGCTGTGGACTCCCATATTTTACCCGACGTGTTTGGGCTATAATGCCGCGAGTGACTCCAAAAAAGCATCAAATTCTGCAGCATCTGGAATTTGATGATCCCCAACTCGGTTATGAACTCTGTTATGAACATATATTATGCAAATAAATTACGTGTTTAGGACTGATGTATTCTGTACAATGTCCTTTAAAGACAATTAAAAAAAAAAAAAAAATCATTATCCATCGGGAGAAGAGAAACAAAAAAAAAAAAAAAAAGTATACATTCTCACGTGTGTTTTAACAATTTTATAAAGTTTACTGTTATACTGTTATAAATGTACAATGGTACCGACTCCAGATAGGATATTGATGCGAAAAATAAAGAAACGTGAAGAAAAGAAGCATAAACTTATCCAGAAAAAGCAAAATGGTGCTAGCAAAAACATAGGTAACCTGCACACATGTTTTATCATCCCAACTATTTGTCTTTTCCATTGTAATATCCTAATTAAGCGTTGGTTTTTCAGTAAAAAATGAACAAACCAGTGTAAAGAAACGAACACAGGATGAGGGCGACATAAACGAAAATAAAATTACAAATAAAAGTGAGTGTCCTATTTGTTAATTTTATTAAACTAAGGATACTTTAACATGAGGCTACTTATTGGTTAACAACGCAAACCGGCGTAGGATTTTCCTGAAAACATGATCATCATTTTGTCAAGCAAGTGAACTTTGTATATCCCATATATCATTTCGTTCGTTTTGTTGTTTATTGTATAAAATGTTCCAATATTTTTATAATCCAAAAAATATCCTAAAAATGGGTAGCCTAGCCGTCAGTGTTTAAGAGGGAAACGTTATATAGAGGAATCCTTTAATATCAGTAAAATTCTATTATAATTGATATTTATAGACTGCCTCTGTGGTTTAGCGATTAAGTCTGTGGATTGACTTGGGGGTACCGGGTTTGATTCCTGGTCCGGACATATTGTGTTTATTAAGTTAAATTAATAATATTAATTAATATTTAATTTATTTGTGATATGTGAGTTTGGTACACTAGAAACGTCAGCAAGCTTTCCACTTGTCATGATTGGCCTATATAGTAAAGTTGGCTAAATGTGAAACCGATTCTTTATAAGCATGGTTTCTGACCACCCTGGAAGGGAAATGGTCATGATGATACTTATTTATAAACATTTTTTTAATGATTCTCTGTTGAAGATTGTTTGCCACCAGAATATTGTTCACAGTGAGAAATATTCTGCTGGTGGGTACTTTAATTGCTTCTACTCTATTGCTATTTTCTATGTTCTCATGTTGCCTGTCTCTGTGCTTTCTCTTTGAATAAATAAAGATAATGATGATTAATAAATTGTTGCTTCGCTAAATGTGTTCTACAAGCTTTACCATTGTAAGTCTTTTAAGGAGTTTCTATTCAACAACTGAACCACATGCACAGGCCAAAATTTGCATCCCTACTCATACTCATAGATTTGGAGATTCTTACAACTGTTGCACGCTGAAGATGTGGAATGCTCTCCCAATCTGTGTTTCTTCACTCCTATAACCTGGAATCACATTCTAACCTTGAGTATCAGGTGGGTGCAATGTCAGTTATTATTAAAATTTATTTTATTGTTTAGGAAAGAAAAAAAAGAAGAAAGTTATGTTAGAGATTAAGGATGAATCAGAAGAGAGCACCGAGGAAATTAGTGACAATGAAGATAATATTACACCACCAGAAACTGAAGAATGTAAGTTTATTTCGTCCCCAAAGCCTAAGTACATGAGTGCAGCATTTGAGTCCTTGTGGATGGGAATGGAAGAATTCGTTTGTACAGAATACAACAGTCCTAAACACATAATTTATTAATAATATTTGTTAATAATCCGAAATCATACCTCCCCTGCTCAAAAAATTGGACTTAGTTGTTGTCCAAACTGCGGACATCATTGGTTTTGTAAAATAATGACTTTCTCCATTTATCCCCGAGTGGTAGATTTCTACTCTTTTTTACTATTGACCCTCAGTGGGGAATTCCTGTTCCCTTACATTGTGTACCAGTGAAGGATATTTCTTTTTTAATTCTCCCGTCGTGTTAGATTTATATTTTTCCTCATTGTCCCCTAGAGGTTGATGTCCTGTTTTCCCCCAGTTATTGATTTATCGTTTTTGCATTGTCCTCCAGCTTATCTCCCATTGTCAATTAATTTTAACATCTATACTAATTAAATTTAGATTATAAGATTATTTCATTGAATATTTCCAGTGCCAGGCTCCAGTGTAGGTATGAGCATACTTTCTGACCAGAAATTCTCAGCTCTCATAGACAAAGTATCAGAAGCCACATTGATGGGTGTAAAAGACATGGGTTTTACCACCATGATGGAAATCCAGGCCAAAGCCATACCCCCCTTGCTGGAAGGAAGGGATTTGGTTGGTGCGGCCCAAACTGGGTCTGGAAAAACCCTAGCCTTTCTCATACCAGCTATTGAATTGATGTACAAATTGAAGTTCATGCCTCGGAATGGTTTGTAATTATTTTTGGTAATTAATGTATAATACCTAAGTTATTTTTATATTATAGTTGTTTCTTCAGTATCAGTTGTATCTTCGAAATTTGAGAATTTATTAATCAAATTAACTATGTAAAATAATTAATGTTTTTTATATTATTGCAATTGGGTAGATTTAATTTCAATATTTATATTAAATCATACAATCAAAACCAAGAGAGAGGGTCTACTATTTAATGGGGAGCCCCTAAAATTCATTTAAAGGCCACTTGTCCAGTCACAAGCCCAAGAGACTATTCTCACTCCTCCGAACTGACAAAAATCACTAAGAATTTTATTTGCATTGCATATTGTTTAAAATTCCATTTACCATCGCAGCCCCTAGAAGTCCTCTAGACCTCCACTGTTGGAGATATACCTTACAGAAATTTCTGGAGAATTTAGCCTACACATGCCATGCTGCAAGAAGATTTTTTATAGCAAGAAGTAGACAAATTCATTCCATGGATTCAACGTGCAGGTCCTGGGTCCATCATGTGTGGGAAAGAGAGAGGAAAATAATGGTGTCTCGGGCTTGCAACCGACTATAGGCTGGAGGCCTCCTTCTTTATTGCGCTTAAGACGCTCTCCATCCACCAATTCCACAAGTTGGTAATGATACAGGGACCAATGTTGTAAATCTATTACAAATGTACGTAAAAAAAGTAGGCATTTCTCAAATTGGAAAGCATTTTTTAATAATAAATTCTGTTTACTAATATAAAAATTGCAGTGAGATTTCCGTGTGCATGCTAGGCCTAAATTTATAATAGGGTCTACTTAGAAATGATGATCAAAAGGCGAATGTGAATACTTGATTCCGAAACCAATTCAAAGTTTCTAAGGAAAAATCACGATTCTGTTTCCGGTTTCGACTGTTGAGACTAAAAATTGGTTTATCTTTAAAACTAGTATTGGTTCTGTTGAGCGGTTCCTATGAACGCAGAATGGATATCTGATCTACCATAGACATAAATGACTTAATTAATATATTTTTTAAGATTTAGTGACATTATAAATATATTTCTAGGCACTGGTTGTATAATTTTGTCACCTACGAGAGAGTTGTCAATGCAAACGTTTGGTGTTCTGAAAGAGTTGATGAAGCACCATCATCATACTTATGGTCTGGTGATGGGGGGAGCAAATAGGAGTACTGAAGCACAAAAACTATCCAGAGGTAAGGATTTTATTTAGTGGACATAAAGCCCATAGGTACTCTTTAAATAAACCAACAGGACGTTGAAAACATAGGAGATGAAGTTTGCAAAAATAAACAACAACTATTTAAGGAATAATAAAAAAATCAAATAAAACCCGACTGTTTAAAAAAATAACTTAAAATAAACTGACGAAAAAAAAATCAAACTGAGTATAAATGAACTTCTAACATAAACTAAAGCGAAAAAACAATCCCAAGGGTTCCGTCGACAAAAAGTTTGAGAAAAGCTGAACTACACCATTGAAATAACTTTATGATTGATACTCACATAAAAGAAGAAATAAATTGATCTGCAATCACTATATAACACGAGCAATGCTGAATCAAACAGCTAGTTTGCTATAATTGAATAATTTTTCACGGACAGCTTTGGCCTTAATATACATATTAAAACCAGTATTTTTGCAGGTGTAAACATCCTAGTAGCTACACCAGGTAGATTACTGGATCACCTCCAGAACACGCCAGATTTCCTGTACAAAAATCTGCAATGTCTCATCATAGACGAGGCTGACAGAATACTAGAAATTGGATTTGAGGAAGAAGTCAAACAAATCATCAAGTTACTTCCCAGTAAGTACATTTTTTAAATATTTAATTGTTAATTAAAAACAACTTAATAAAATATTTATTCATAAAATTATCTAGGGCTTAGGTTAGGACCCAAAATTCCATGTACTATTCTCTTGGTTGGCATTTGGGTTTGCCACACTCGTGACCAATTCGTTAATGAATATAATTGAAGAAACAAAACTTGCATTTAGTTTGCTCTTTGATAACACTTTAATTCTTTCAAAATTTGATGCTGGTACAAAAATAATAACGGTGAATTTCTTAAAATCTAATTATTAAGTTTTCGGCCTTAAATATCCTTTGATTAACTTTTGATGCCCCTAGTTTTAGCCAACATTTCAAGTTAAAACTTAAATACATCATATTTATTCACTTAACATGGTTTTGTAAAGTGATATTGGATTATTTTCCGATTAATCTAAAGCTTTCAATTATGTCTCACATATCAGTAATATGCTGCATGAGCTGGATCACTATAGGGTAAAAGGATAAAGCTCTAAAGCTCCAAAAATCCTATTTTAGTGACATGGTTTAAAGGGTTATGGTTGAAAAAAACCTCTAGTGATGCTGCTGTAAGGAGTTCCACAAGGATCAATACTTGGTCCTTTCTTCTTTTTAGTTTAGACTTCGTAAATGACACTTCACTTCACTGTATACAAAAATTACGAAGTTTTAATTGCTAATTGAACACATTTATATATTTAGTGAGTTTAAAAAAAAATGTTACAACGACATCGATAATATTCTTTGTAAGGTCACAAGATTGGTCACAGTAGAAATTTCTTAACAACAGTTTGTTTTACTGTTTAATTATTTATTTAAATACTTTATTGAACAAAAACTTAAAATTAGTGTACATAGGCAAGTTTAATGCCAGTTAGGCAGTTTCTAACAACTAAACTGTTAAGAGGTAACAACTTTGCATTCCTCTCACTTTTTGGAAATCTAGTCATTAAATTCTAGAAAATTAATTTACAGACATTGAGAATGTTTTACTAGTGTTCTGTCTAAAATTAGGTATAGGTAAGTAGATATCTAATATTACAGTAATTTTATTTCCTAGAAACTAGCTGGTTAATTACATTTTCCAAAGTACACTCAGACTTCAAAAATCTTTTAAAATAATGGAATCTTTAAAGAGGGATGAAAAGCTTTACAACCATCTTGAGACAAATGTCTCAGCATTTAGTGAATTCCGTGTCCATTGTATGTCGCCAAGTCAGGAGAAGGATAGTGTTTTGGTATTGCAACCGAACACGATTGGTTTAAAAAGTTGCGCAATGACACGCTTACCATCCACTATTCTGCTACTCTAGCTACCCATTCAAATACGTGTGATTCTACTATATACTATAGATACTGATTTTTTTACAGAACGTAGACAAACCATGCTATTTAGTGCCACTCAGACCAAGAAGACAGAGTCCTTGACGGCCCTGGCTGTCAAGCAGGAACCTATCTATGTGGGCGTCGACGACCATAGACAACAGGCCACAGTTGAGTCTCTAGAACAAGGGTAATTGACATTTTGAGTATTCATTTGATTGATTTTTAGGTGGTTAGGTAGTTAATTACAATTTTTTGTATTCCAGTTACATAGTATGTCCGTCCGAGAAGAGAATGTTAGTGCTGTTCACGTTCTTAAAGAAGAACAGAACAAAGAAAGTGATGGTGTTCTTCTCCACGTGTATGTCGGTCAAATATCATCACGAACTATTCAACTACATCGATCTACCTGTCATGTCCATACACGTGAGTACACCCACACAACTTATCTGTGAACTGAAATCTTGTATTGAGCAAGCGATCATCCTGCAAAGTGTTAAATCTGAAATGTCCATAATTTTATTCCCTAGCGTTGAACCCTCCTAATTTGATGTCGGCTGACCGAATAATTTAATAGCTGACCATTACATACCTCTCATTATTTAACACAGGGCAAACAGCAGCAGACGAAGAGGACCACAACATTCTTCCAGTTCTGTAACGCGGAGAGCGGCATCCTGCTGTGCACCGACGTGGCGGCGCGCGGGCTCGACATCCCCGCAGTCGACTGGATAGTACAGTATGACCCTCCGGATGATCCCAAGGTACTACTAACTGCTTCTACTACTAAACAAACAGCAGCAGACGAAGAGGACCACAACATTCTTCCAGTTCTGTAACGCGGAGAGCGGCATCCTGCTGTGCACCGACGTGGCGGCGCGCGGCCTCGACATCCCCGCAGTCGACTGGATAGTACAGTACGACCCTCCGGATGATCCCAAGGTACTACCAACTGCTTCTACTACTAAACAAACAGCAGCAGACGAAGAGGACCACAACATTCTTCCAGTTCTGTAACGCGGAGAGCGGCATCCTGCTGTGCACCGACGTGGCGGCGCGCGGCCTCGACATCCCCGCAGTCGACTGGATAGTACAGTACGACCCTCCGGATGATCCCAAGGTACTACCAACTGCTTCTACTACTAAACAAACAGCAGCAGACGAAGAGGACCACAACATTCTTCCAGTTCTGTAACGCGGAGAGCGGCATCCTGCTGTGCACCGACGTGGCGGCGCGCGGCCTCGACATCCCCGCAGTCGACTGGATAGTACAGTACGACCCTCCGGATGATCCCAAGGTACTACTAACTGCTTCTACTACTAAACCTCTATCAAATTAATCAAATAACATTTATTGTGTCATAATCAAATCATAACATGATCATAATGAAATAATATTGAGTCATAATCAATCAGTTCATATCATAATGAAATAACATGATCATAATCAAATAACATTGGATCATAATCAAATTGACATCGAAAGATCGTGCGAATGATGATTAATATTGGTAGGAATACATCCACCGAGTGGGCAGGACGGCTCGCGGGCTCGGAGCCAGCGGACATGCTCTCCTGGTCCTGAGGCCCGAGGAGTTGGGGTTCCTCAGGTTCCTGCAGCAGGCCCGGGTCACACTCAACGAGTTCCAGTTCTCGTGGAACAAGATCGCAGACATACAGATGCAGGTCAGTACTATACAGGGTGAAAACGACGTTGGTGATCGATTGATTCATGAGAAATATTCATATATATTTAAGTAACAAAAATAATAGAGCACAAGGATAAAAATGTGTCAACGCTTGCCAGTAAAAAAAATACTACGCTTGCTATAGAAATAATACAAAATATGACCTTGCTTATTATTGCTATATTGTTGGGGTAGATCGGATGGTAACCGGTACGCGAGCTCCAAGAATGGGAGCAAATAACGCAAACTACTGACGACCGACAATCCCTACTATAATGCCGGCCTTAAATAAATCAAGTATTTTGTGTATTTTAACCGGCAATCGAACCTGGTATCTCCGAGTCTAAATCTACGGTCTTAATTAAAATTTCACTTCGCATTCCCCTAGCTCGTACACTCCAACATTTACAAAACTGAGCATTTATTCTTAAATATAGTGAATTATCTAGGAAATCAATTTAAAGATATATTATTCATAGAATTGTTTTAGAAAAATAGAGGACAATAGTTAAAAAACAGTCTATAATAACAGATTTTTTTAAGTAAAGTTGATAGACTACATTTCTGAAGAGTACACCGAGCAACCCTCTGACAATGGCAAACATTTATATTACAGCTGGAGAAATTAATATCTCGGAATTATTTCCTAAACCAATCTGCTAAGGAAGCCATGAAGAGTTATGTCCGGGCATACGATTCGCACCATCTTAAAACTATCTTCGACGTGGACACCCTGGACCTGGCCAAAGTGGCCAAGGCTTTCGGCTTCCTGGTCCCCCCCGCTATGGAACTACGTATCCTTTTATATCAATCAATTAAACATGTTATAGCATTAAGCTCGCCTTTGTACCCACACTATTTTTGGTTCTGTACAATAAAGAATTTATTATTATTATACTAGGTAGCAACGTATATTACTACCGTGTATTACTACATATATGTACAGCATTTGCGTAGTATAAATCCCTACAAATTCATATAAATTAAATTAAATACTACATATTATTATTATTATTTTTACTGTTTGTTTTTAACTTTTTAATTAACGTGTATACCTACTAACATAGTTCTAAGTTAATATGTTTTTAATAATTATGGAAATAATTGTGAAATAAATAATTTATTATTATTATTACCGTATCAAAGTAAAAAAAGTACCATTACAACCGTTCAGAAACCACGCTTATAAAGCGGATTCACATTTAGCCAACTTGACTATAGGCCAATCATGACAAGTGGCAAGTTCGACGATGTCTCCAGCATTTACATTATTAAATATTTTTGTGTCCCGACCAGGAATCGAACCCGGTACCTCCGAGTCTAAATCCACGGACTTAACCGCTAGACCACGGAGTCAGTTATATAAATTAAGTTATATAAAAATTAAGTTAATAAAAATATATAAACTAAATTAAAAATAAAAGTATAATCTAAACTATATATAAAAATATTCACCCATGACTTGATCATGTGGCAGTGTGCCAAGAACACTGGCAGCATTCCCCCGCTGCACAGCGATGCTGATTTGCTGCGCAAAAAAATAACTTCTAGCCCTCTTGTCATAATGTATATAATAAATATTATTGTGTCCCGTGCTTTTATTGTAGTTATATTTTGACCTGTTAATATGAAGGAAAGGTATATTATGTATTTGTGTACCTACATGTTTTTTATGTGTTAAATTAGTTTGTATGCTGACGTGTGTTTTGTTGCATCTCTTAATTATTAATTATATTAGTTATGACATTATTATTTTTAGTTATTAGTTATGACGTTATTCTATTAGTTATGACGTTATACTTTTAGTTATTAGTTAGGACATTCTTAAGAGTATTAATATTAATTCTGACAACGCCTCTTTACAGCTGCTTTATTATTATTATTATAACATGACATATAAATAATTAGACATTTAATATTTAGCTTTATTACCTCGCCAAGCCGTCTGGCCAGCGTGGCGAGTGTAGGCCAAATTCTCCAGATATATGTTCTGGAAGGCCCATCTCCAGCAGTGGAGGTCTAGGACGCTGTGTTGTGTTCTAGGGGCTGTAATGAATGAAAAAAAAGTGTAGGTAATTAAGACAATGCCTCTTTACAGCTGCTATTCACTATCAGAATTAAGTTTGTTATTGTCAGGCCCTTATTAGCAGACTGTCCCTTGCTAACAGCCAGCTATTTCAGCCATTTTATTTTATATTGATTTAATATAATACACAACACATTCTTATTAATCTATAGGTTTTACAACGGATATTTTTTCCTTATTATTAAACACAGGAGTTGCTGATAAGAAGGGACCTCCGACAAAGAGGAAAGGCGGCGGAGGATTCGGGTACTTCAAATCTCTCAATGGACCCAACAATAATAATAATAAAGTTACCAAAACTAAACTTTACAGGCAAAAAGGCGGCGGCGGAGGGTAGAAATTTAATAGATGATTTTATAAATTATTAATAAATACATAATTTGTTATTTTACTGTGTTTTATTTGCCGAAACCATTTACCACTAACCTTTAGTGTAAACCAAACCAAACATTGTGTAAGACGACGTACTGGAATCTTGTCATATACATCTTGCACCAAACATTGTATAAGACGACGCACTGGAATCTTGTCATATACAACTTGCACCAAACATTGTGTAAGACGACGCACTGGAATCTTGTCATATACAACTTGCACCAAACATTGTGTAAGACGACGCACTGGAATATTGTCATAGACAACTTGCACCAAACATTGTGTAAGACGACGTACTGGAATCTTGTCATATACAACTTGCACCAAACATTGTATAAGACGACGCACTGGAATCTTGACATATACAACTTGCACCAAACATTGTATAAGACGACGCACTGGAATCTTGTCATATACAACTTGCACCAAACATTGTGTAAGACGACGCACTGGAATCTTGTCATATACAACTTGCACCAAACATTGTATAAGACGACGCACTGGAATCTTGTCATATACAACTTGCACCAAAAATTGTATAAGACGACGCACTGGAATCTTGTCATATACAACTTGCACCAAACCATGTGTAAGACGACGTACTGGAATCTTGTCATATACAACTTGCACCAAACATTGTATAAGACGACGCACTGGAATCTTGTCATATACAACTTGCACCAAACATTGTATAAGACGACGCACTGGAATCTTGTCATATACAACTTGCACCAAACATTGTGTAAGACGACGTACTGGAATCTTGTCATATACAACTTGCACGAAACATTGTGTAAGACGACGTACTGAAATCTTGTCATATACAACTTGCACCAAACATTGTATAAGACGACGCACTGGAATCTTGTCATATACAACTTGCACCAAACATTGTGTAAGACGACGCACTGGAATCTTGTCATATACAACTTGCACCAAACACTGTGTAAGACGACGCACTGGAATCTTGTCATATACAACTTGCACCAAACATTGTATAAGACGACGCACTGGAATCTTGTCATATACAACTTGCACCAAACATTGTGTAAGACGACGCACTGGAATATTGTCATATACGACAACTTGCGCGTCTGTCTGCATTGCATGACTTACACCCGTATTCTTAACTCGTTCCGAATCATGCTCAGAGCGCTTAAAATTAATATGATACATAGAGCGTGATAGGTACTCGTATCAATTCGAACCGGACTAAATTACATTTTTATTCCTATCATAGTTTTTGTTAAGAAGATAAATTGCGGATGTGTAACGTTTAATTAATTTATTTTGGTCTTCTGAAACAACTTGCAGTGTTACGACTTTTTAATTTAAAATGAAACTATTTCTTTGACAGATACATGGTAGGTACAGATATGTAAATTATTATATGTAATTATATCACATGCTTCACTATTTAGCATACAAAATTTAGTCACATGACTTTGTTGAGCTTAGTGTCTAGGTATTCTTTTGTCAAAACATTTATGAACCAGCATTTGTTTGTCTGTTGTCCGATAGGCGGCGCGCATCAGCGCTGATTTTATTATATATATATAGTTACTTAGTAGTATTATTATTAATAATGACATTCATTGCCAGTCAGGCGGTACGAAGTTCGCCGGATCAACTATTAAGAAATAAACCTTAATAGCGTTTGAGAGTAAAAAATTAAATATAAAATAAATCTATATATAAATTTCGGCGTCTTCTTCAACACTTCGCGCTACAGATTATCGCTGCTTCGGTACGCACATTTTTTTTTATTGTTGATGTTGAATCGAGAATAGTAAAATTAGTGCGAAAACAATTAATGGCCGATGATATTGAGAGTGCTCTATGAATTTCGAAAAGTTTTTTTTTTTTTAAATCCACAATTTGTATGCATTGTTCTGGCGTTAAACGATTCATTCATGATAAATTACCAAACCTTACAAAACAGAAATCTCAACACAGTTTGACATTCTTAAATGTCAAACCATAGACAACTATCGACACTTCTCATGCAGCTAATAAAAATCCCTATGTAAATTTTAAAAAAAATCTAGCGCAACATTTTCCCTCTGTATAGCGAGGCTAATATGTTGGCAGAAATAATTGCCAGCATTCATGTCTCCAGACAACTCCTTGTTGTGTTTGGACAACTATTATTTTATTTGCTAATGTGTAGGGTTGACAAGTTAAAGAAAAAAAACAATAAGCAGATTATTTAAGTCTTTATTAGTCTACAGTCTACTTAAGATAATTCGGGACTTCCCTGAGGCCGAAGGATTTGCTGAGGCCCTTCAAGTCAACGTTTTTGAGAATAAATATTTTCTTCAAGGTGTAACTCTTGTAACTCCTGATGAAGGCGACGAATGCCTTCCTCCCCAATATGTTGAGGTAGCCTGTCTTCGCAACTACTTCTTCCAACTAAAAAAAAAATATACAATAGATTAGTTGAGAGAAAACATTCCATGGATTCATCGTACGGGTGCCTTGGTGTGTGGGTAAGAGATGAGACGATTTTTTTATAATATTCATTTTATCAGAATTTAATTAACGAAATAATTTATATTTTAATAAAATAAATACATTATTTTAGAGATGTTGGAATGTATGCAATATTTGTGTGTTGTGCGCTGTGACGTCACTTTATGTTCAACAAAAGAGTAAAGCGTTTAGTTTTTGCAAACTAATTTAAATAAAAAAACAAGAAAGCGGATACATTTGTAATAAATGCATAATATTATATATCAAAATTAAAAGGCGGGATAAAATGACATGAATATTCCCTATTACGAGTGTGTGGTACTAACCGTAGTTTGTTCTTGTCCGGTCACAAATCCGAAGTCGTATTTGTCCAGAAACGCCTTTTCCTTTTCGAGTAGCTTGAGGAACTCGAGTTCCTCCTGCGTCAGCAACAGCACTGCGTTGCCTGTTGTGGAATCTCCACGAACAGTTCTGCCAACTCGGTGGATATATTGCTGGGGAAAACATATAATAGTGATACCCAACTGGGAATAGTATCGATACAATTGATTGTACAAAATATATCAACGATAGTGATATTATCGATAGTAGGGTCGTTAACTATCCATATATTGACCCTGTGTGTGAGACTGACCCAGTGACTGTGAGACTGACCCTGTGTGTGTGATTGCCCCTATGTGTGTGAGATTGACCCAGTGTGTGTGAGATTGACTCAGTGTGTGTGAGATTGACCCAGTGTGTGTGAGACTGACTATGTGTGTATGCGACTGACCCAGTGTGTGTAAGACTAACCCTGTGTGTGTGAGACTGCCCCTGTGTGTGAGAGACTGACCCAGTGTGTGTGAGACTGACCCAGAGTGTATGAGACTGACCCAGTGTGTGTGAGACTGACCCAGCGACTGTGAGACTAACCCTGTGTGTGAGAGACTGACCCAGTGTGTGTGAGACTGACCCAGTGTGTGTGAGACTGACCCAGAGTGTATGAGACTGACCCAATGTGTGTGAGACTGACCCAGTGTGTATGAGACTGACCCAGTGTGTGTGAAACTGACCCTGTGGTTGTGAGAGACTGACCTTGGTGTCGGTGGGTGGGTCGAACTGTATGATCCAGTCCACTGCGGGTATGTCGAGTCCCCGCGCCGCCACATCAGTACAGAACAGAGCTCCGCTCTTCGCCTCCACAAAACTAAGATACGCCGCCTTCCTTCTGACCTGATTTAATCTTCCCTGGAAATAGGACAAACTTATTTAAGCACAGAGAGCAGTGATCGGTCGTAAGAACGCTTGTTTATAATCCTATAATGTTGGTTAAAACTCCTCCATGTAACAATGAGAAATACAATTTTCTTAGGTACGTTTAAAATAGACTTGGATGGCACATTAAGCTCGCCCGTCCCAATTCCACTAACACCGACTTGTGGAATTGTTAATATATTGTCATAAAAAATTGACATCACACCCTCGGCAACCAGTCTCCCCAGCGTGGCCAGTGTATTCTCCAAAAAATTCTGGAAGGCACATCTCCAACAGTGGAGGTCTAGGACTGTCTCGAGGCTGTGATGTGTGATGTGATTTATTGATTTATGGATGACCTTTATAATGTTAAAAACAATACATACATGTATAGAAGTGACAACTGCGTCGCAATGTGCTGTGAAGTATTCGTGATAGAAATTAATGACTTTACACGAAGAAAAGAACACCATGACCTTCTTATCTTTAGTTTTCTTCAACATGTGGTAGAGAAACGAAAACCTGTCGCCCATCGGACACACGCAATACCTTAAAAAACAAATTCAATCATTAATTGACTGCCTCCGTGGTCTAGCGGTTAAGTCCGTGGATTTAGGCTCTTTAGGTTTTGATTATTTATCAGTACACATTTGTTTCTTGAGTCTCTAGCTTACCAAACTCGAGAAATATCACTAATAAATTAAATACGTTATTGTGTTCTGACAAAAATGAAACCCGGTACCTCCTGGGTAGTTGTTAGTGTCGTAAATTAGTTATTTACTATTACATGACGTCATTTGGCAGCCATTGCAGCGTTTCCGAACGAAAATTGCAACATTTGCAAATTGCAACCTATCTAAATTTGTGTTATATTGTTCCCTATGTATAGTTCTGTAGTAAAATACTTTATAATAATAATGATAATGAAGTTTTGGTAATATATCTTACCCCTGTTGTAATCCCTCCACAGTGGCCAGCTTTTCATTTTTAATGATGGAGACCAAGACAGGGTCTTCTCTCATGGCCAGTTGTGCCAGATTCTTGATCTTATCGTCTATTGTGGCACTGAATAGCACAGTTTGGCGTTTCTCTAAAACAATAAAATGTGCTTAAAAAAGTAAAAAAGCGACAAGTTGAACATGGGTTTAATAAAAATGTAGTTTTTGACGAAGCCAGTGCTGGCTTGCTATTGGCCTCAGATAATCAGTTTTGAGCGGAAGTGGCTTGGTTGTACAAACTTTCTCCTTAAAATAAAAAATAGGTTGTGATTCAAACCCCGGCATGTATTAATGATAAAAACGCTTTTCTTACGTACATCTGTCATAGAAATACAACACCACCATATCCGTGAGGAGTGCTCTTATTTAATTCCCTTGAAATCCTGGAATTATCAATAAATTACCATCAAATTTACATCAGACCCTCGCTGACCCTGTGAGAGGGCTCTCTCACAATATTTCCGAGTATTTTGTTTACAAAAATAGATTATTATTGTAGATGTCAGCCGTCAATTTAAAAAGCTTAGCAACTGATATTGTAAAAAATAAATCATTGCTAACGCGCAGCTTACACGAAGCCAGCACCCATCCTACAGACAAGCCAGTGCTGGCCTTACCTGAATTAAGCTAAGCCCTCTACTGCTGGATATGAGCCTTGAATTTGGCCTACTCTCGTCACGGGTCACAATCATAATCAGCTAAAGAGAATCACTTTATATAGAAACATTATACAAACTTGGTATCTTTTTGACGATTCCGACGATGTGCCTCTTGAATCCGGCTTCCAGCAGTTTGTCTGCTTCGTCGATCACCAGACATCGCAAGTTGTTACAGTTGAAGTCTGCCGTGTTACTTAGGTGGTCAAATAATCTGCCAGGAGTTCCCACTATTATGTTCACACCTACAATCAACAATTAAACCTTCAACATTATATGGAGAATTGAGACATTTCTATAACAGTACCCTACATACGAACTAGATAATAAAGCCCCTGTGAACATATTATTTTTTGACTTTGAACGTGCTTTTGATAAGGTACAACAGACAGCTGGTTAAGCTAGAACACACTTGAGCTAGAATACTTTAAATTCGCGGGAGATTATTGGTATGGCTGAAAAACTATTTGTCGGGGAAAACATTCCAAGTAAGAGTCAGAAATTGCCACTCAACTGTAACAAGTGTTCTTAGCAGATCCCACAAGAATCAGTATCAGTGCTTGCTCCAATACTATTTGGAATCTTCATCACAGACCTCTGCTCGGTCATCTGAGGCATGTTTTTTGCAGATGATGTTTAATATTCCAATCCAGTATTACACATGGGCCAAAACAATCCAAAGATTAAATATAAAGTTGGTTATGTTCCCATTACACCAGTTGTTCCTAAAAAGATCTGTAAAAGTTTACATTTATCAACATCCCGAATGTGCAACATCTACAGTAGTCTCTGCAGTGTCAATAATAATATAGACACCTTTCATGCTCTTGTACATTTCAAACCATCAATATACGAGTAGTTGAGTACAAAAAACATAATACCTAAGTCAAGTAGCCTCGGAATGTTTTATGGAGCATTGTTTGTTGATGACTCTAGAAGTTCAAAATGACTGGCTAACTTTGGGCGATTTTTGCCTCCCTCCAGCCCTAAAGTGGCGCACACTAATGTACGATTGGTCTCCGGCGTTGCTAAAGTTCTACCTAAACGCTTTTCAAATGTCACTCCCGGACCAGAGTAATCTGGTAAGGTGGGGAAAAGCTACGGAAAAGAACTGTACATTGTGTGGTGCTGCCATAGGAACTGCTAGACACACACTTGTAGGGTGCGTTACTCTTCTAGAAAAGGGCTATTACTCACGCCGACATGACAAAGTCCTTGGTGTTATCCGTGAAGCAGTAAGTCTTTCTATTGCAAGAGCCAGAAAGGGACTGACTACAAATAAAACTTTGTAAAGGAAGGGCAAAGCACGAAAACTAAATGCAAGCCCACCTCGATCCTTGGCGCCGCATCAGACTGGAAAATTCTCATGGATACATTTGAACACCATTATAGGATCCCAGATGAACTAGCTGTATCAGCCTATAGGCCAGACATCTTAGTGTTTTCTCGGAACTTGAAAAAAGTTATCCTTATTGAACTTACCGTTCCGTGGGAATCAAATATTCCAAAAGACCACAACATGAAGTCGAATAAATATTATGATCTGACAGAAGAAATGATCAGGAACGGGTTCAAGACTCAGCTTTACGCAGTGGAAGTTGGTGCAAGAGGAGTTCCAGCAAAATCTTTGCATCACTTACTGAAAACTGAAAGAATTGGGCCTAAGCAGGTCTGCCGTCAATACATTTATAGAACGAGCTTCCAAGACGGCATTAATGGAATCATACAGTATTTGGTTGGGTAGGGAGAGAAGTAGAATGGTGGATGGTGAGCGTATTATCGCGCAATAAAAAAAAAGGAGGCCTCCTTTTCTGAAACCAGCCTATTGTCGGTTGCAAGCCCGAGACACCATTCTTCTCATCTCCTACCCACACACGATGGACCCGGCACCCGCACGGTGAATCCATGGAATGCTTAGAAATTTGTCTTCTCCTCTTCTGGCGTTAAACAATTCATAATGAATTGCCAAACCTTACTGCACAGAAATGACAACACAGTTTGACATTCCCTACTGTCAATACATAGACAACAACCATCGAAAATTGTGCACAATGTTTAAGAATAAGAGTATAGCTCTATATAAAATACCTTGTTGAAGTAGTTTGACTTCTTTATTCTTGTTTTCTCCACCCACAATTATGCTGGAGGTGAGATCTGTGTCTCCGATCAACTTCATGACTACTTCATATGTTTGTAATGCTAACTCTCTTGTGGGCGACAAAATTATACCGCCAGTACCTAAAATATTAAATTAATCAAAAAAAAATTGGTGCTAGAGGAATAAATTGATTTGATTTGAATCAAGGATTCATCATCTTCAACACTATGCAAGTTTAGGAAAACATAGGGTATGGTCCAAAATGTACGAACACTGCTAACATTACGCACACACCTCTTACGGCTAGTTGCAGAAAGGCTGATTATCTTTTGACATGTTGAACATATACCTATGAGCCACATCATTGGCAGAAATGACAATCTAAATACCAATCACGTGGCGTATGTCTGCCCCCACGGCTGGTGGACTGGTGGACTGGATAGGTGGCTTCCTGCATGAGCGCAGCATTCGTGTCCTTGTGGACGGGAATGCGTCTGATCTCATGTCAGTGAACGCTGGCGTACCGCAGGGCTCTGTGTTATCACCAACACTCTTTCTTCTGCATATCAATGATATGTTGTCTCTTGGCAACATTCATTGTTATGCAGACGACAGCACGGCCCACGGGAGGTATCTAAGTCCCCGAGCTTTGGGAGGTAGCCAACTAGAGGAATCACGGCGTATTATGACGGCAGAACTGGACGACACCCTTCACAAAATATATTTGTGGGGTGTCCAAAATCTTGTCCAGTTCAATGCCAACAAGACCCAGGCATGCGCGCTGACGGCCAAGAAGTCCCCCTTCTCTCCTCCCCCCACTCTTCAGGGCACCACGCTGGATCTACAGCCCAGCTTCAGCATCCTCGGGGTGGAAATACGCTCAGACCTTAACCACCGGAACTACATTGAGAGCATCACCAAAACAGCGTCAAAAAAGCTCGGAATACTGAACAAGGTGAAGCGGTTTTTCCCGCCATCAATCAGACTGTTGCTGTACAAAGCACAGATCAGATCATGCGTGGAATACTGTTCACACCTTTGAGATGGTTCAGCCAAGTACCTCACAGATGCTCTCAATGTCCTACAAAGGCGAGCTGTTCGAATTGTGGACGATGCCACTATATCTGGAACTCTCGAATCCCCGCAACTTCTCTGAGTGTGTTCTACCGGCTATACTATGGTGAGTGCTCTGAAGAGCTCTATAACCTAATTCCTTCCTCCCCATTCCGCAACCGAACCACACGCACAGGTCAGAATATGCACCCACATACCGTAGTCACTATCCCTTGGCGTACCTATAAATTTGGTGACTCATACATCTGTCGCACAATAAAGATGTGGAATGCTCTTCCAGCCTCTGTGTTTCCACTTTCCTATAACCTGGAGTCCTTCAAGCGAAGTGTGAAAAGGCATCTAGTCAAGCCGGCATAGTGTTAGGGACTGATGTCGGATATAAGGGTCTGATTCCAGTTGCTAACATTCATGGACCCTGCGCGCCACTTACCATCAGGTGGGCGCAGGGTCACATGTCGTGCTAGTATAAAAAAAAAAAAAAAAAAAAAAAAAATGTCAAAATATTAATCAAGGATTATTTTAGTCATCGTTTCTGCAACTGGCCAATAGCACAGTAAATAAATTGAAAAAAAAAATAAAAAAATTGTCCGAGGCGATCTGGCAATGTCATACACCACAGACTCAAATAAAGGAGTGTCTCTGGCCTTGGAGTCAGGTTTAGTAGAGACTGAGGAAGGAATGTGTTTCCCTCCAATACAGATAGCAATATTAAACAAAATACAATAGGCCATGAATGCAGAAAATAAATTAAGTATTTTTTTATAAGTGAGCTTTAATTTTTAGCATTCGTAATAATGCGGAGTGACTCAATTTTATTATTTATGGATCATACTTTAACATTGTTTAAAATTTGACATAAAAACTACAAATAAAGTCAGGTTTACTATAGGTCCATTAAGGGAACTGTTCATTTTGATCTCAGTATATTTTGATTACATCCATTTTTTTAAAGACATTTCGTACATATAGCATAAACTCCTCCCGTCACAAATTTTGCTATTGGGTATATGGAGCGGTTTCAGCTTTAAATGTCATTGTCGTAAGCAATCGTTTTAACGTTGTAATCATATTTATTTTTAATTACTTATTTATAAATATGGAAAAAAAAACACAAATATTTTGAAAGATCGCATACAAAGCCCCCACTCAAGATATGGGGCATTGAGATTAGTTCCGCAGCAGCATTGTAAACAGTTAACAACCTAAATGAACGGCATTGAGATTTCCATATTTTGCACTTTCTACCCACGCTAATATCTGATTGAATCGAAATGTATTCTTTATGACAGTTTTCCTAATGGGCCTATTGTAGATAGACATCTGTTGTGATGTCATAGATGACATCATATAGCCTACATAAGTTACTAAGTGCTCATTTTGGTCCGACATATGGCGTGCTTACATTACCAATAGCGCGCGTATGCACATTTTGGACCATACCAATAAACTGCACTTAATAATAAACAATAAAACACCGTTTTCCCATACCTAGCTAATCGCAAAATTAAAAATACAAAACTACTTTGTAGGTCTTACCCGCTTACCCGGCGTGAGTCTTCTAAGAAAGGTTATCAGCATGAACCACTATCTACTGTGCAAATTATGGAAAGTGTGACTAAATGACTAGAAAAGTTAGGTTACATTACGAACCTAGCGATTTTTTAAAACCTTCTTTTAATAGCAAATCCAACATTGGAATCAGAAAGGCCAGGGTTTTCCCACTTCCAGTCTTCGCAGCGCCGATCACATCCTTTCCCTGAAGAAGGAAAGGCAGAGCTTTGGCCTGTATCGGAGTCGGTTTCTCAAAACCCATGGCGTGTATAGCTATAAGAATTCTTCCATCAACCTTTCCTTCAAGCATAGAAAACCTCGAATCTTCTATTACGCTTGCAGAACTACTTTCCCCCATTTTAATTCTTTATTTATATAAATAAGGCACAAGAAACCACAAACTTGCAAACCAAAGGAAGAGATTGCATTCCAATATTTAAAAAGTTCGAATGTTTTCCAATCAAAAAATATTAGGTACTTGGTTTAACACTTTTGATACCCATAAGTCTATTTCATTTCTGTGGTGAGTATTGATCTGTCTGGAAGAATATTTTAATTTTGAAACGCAATCCGAAAAATTTCACTTATTTTTTTCTGCACAGATTATTTATGACTCGCGTTTAAGTTAACTTTTAAATAATTAATATGCCAATGTACTTATTACATTATTATTGAATAAATATACTAATATGACTTACTTGGTAAAATATATAAATTGAAGCTTAAAATATTTTGCCAAATATTTTGCCTCTCTTTGGAGCAAATTTCAACTAAATTCATTTAGCAGTCTAAGATTCACTCATGAAATTTCTAAAACTAACATAACATTTTTAGATGTAGATATTACTTATAATAATCATAATATTTCAACTTCTGTTCATTTTAAAGAAACCAACAAGTTACAGTATCTGCATTACAGTAGTTGCCACCCGTCGCACACAAAACGGTCTATACCACATTCACTTTCTATCCGCGGTAAAAGAATTTGTAATAATTCAACATCTTTGGCTAAATATCAAGGCAAAATCTTTAATGGGTTATGTAGGCGCGATTATCCCCCAAACTTTTTACACAAACACATGAACAGGCCTTCTAACACTCCAAACGCTATACACACACAACAACAAAATTCCCTTCGGCTTATAATACCATACTTCCACGGGGCACACAAAATTCAAAATTTATTAAAGGATAGCTTTTCTATCCTTAAGAATAATAATATTACACGAAATCTTTTGGAAACGTGCCCTAGTGTAACGTATAAACAAAATAAAAATTTAAAAGCTATTTTAGCAAAAAATAAAAATACACGGAGTAATAATACTTTGTTAGGTACACACAAGTGCAACCAATCTCGTTGCAAAACATGTCCCATAATAAATTCCGATATCATACAAACTCATCATAACCCTGTTGTCATCAAAATTCAAAATTTCGCACAATGTACTACTTCTCATTGCGTATATATGCTGGAGTGCAGATTTTGTAACAGTTTTTATGTAGGAGAGACTACGACACCCCTTCGTACTCGCATGAATGGACACAGACATTCAGTAGATTCTCAAATTAATAATATTTTACCTGTGCCCACCCATGCGCGTATACATAACACTACCTTTAACAATTGTTTCACAGTAAGAGTATTAAAGAGTTTTCCTAAAACTATTCGGTCTATTGATTTAAAAACATGGGAAAGCTCTTTTATATGGCAGCTTGGTGCATACTATAGCCCTGGTCTGAATGTAATGCATTAGGTTTTGTCTAACTTGTTTTGTAAATTTATTAATATCGAACCAACAATGGACATAACATACTGATGATGTTTTCCATGATGCGCGAGGTGATGATGATATTTTTCTAAAAAATAAATACAAAACTATATAGTGCATTGCCTTTACCATTGCTAAAAGAAATAAAATTACTTTTTTCAAAATTTATGACAAAGACCTTCAGTCACTGTCACTGATGACGCCGCTCCAAAGAGAGGCGAAATATTTGGCAAAAAATATTTTAAGCTTCAATTTATATATTTTACCAAGTAAGAAACACATCTAACACATTTTATTTGTTGCAGATTATACTAATATGACTAAATTCGAAGATTTTTTTTACAGTTATTTAGTATCTTTGTCTAAAATTATGCGTAAATATAACTCTGGGACCAAGCTACACAAATACTTTTTTTTTGTAAATAGGACTACCGTCTCTTGAATAATGTTACGGTGAGTTTACACTCCTTGCGGGCAGCGGGGAACTGCGGGGTAGTCGCAAGGAAAATGCATGTTCATGGTCCGAGATCGATGAAGCGTTTTATATTTCAAACTCACAAATACAAAAGTTGCTGAGCGAAAAACAGATTATTTAAGAACGTTTCATAGATCTTATTGAAACTGTACTCAGTTTCCGAAAGGATGGTTTTTGCTTATAGGGCACTACATGATTATTTGTCATAATAAAGTGACAAGCAAAATACCAAACACGTGCTTAGATTAAAAAAGGGACTGTATCTTCACGAAGATATCACGCGAGAACTAGCAAACTATGTCCAACTGACGCATTTGAATCAGCAGTAAGATCAAACCTCATTGTGACATTTTTTTCAAACATCGATGATGCAACTGTTGAAGGGTGACTCTATCTGTTCGGCATTTGGTAGGGAATAACAGCGCCGCATTTAAACATAGGCTACATCACAAATTAACTTATACCACAAATGGGCAGAATTGGTTTGTTAATGGAAAAGAAAGAAAGAAAGAAAGAAAAAAAATTTATTTGTCACATTAACAAACGAAAAAAAAAAAAAAGTAAACTTAAAATTAAAAGTGTGTGGTGACAAATAGGGAATCAGCTCAGCATTGAGCTGCGACGCTTTGAGAGTCACAGCGCTGATAATGGGGTGTGTCACTAACTTTTTACCACGATAGATGGCGCATGATAGATGGTACCTAATAGAACTGTCAGTTGCATAGAAAACTTGTATTTTTATTACGAAATGTATTATTTTCTGGATATTATGCAGAAGTGAGCAACTTTTAAGTGTACAAATCGAGATTTCCAAGCGAAAGCAAAAATATGGTGATCTCAAAATTGCCGTTCTATTAATTCAACCTTTTTTTTTATTTTAAAGACGGTGTTCGCTTACTTAATTCGTCTTTTAAGGTAGGTAATGTTAAGTTAAAATATATTTTTCTGTTATAAAAATGTAAAACTACAAATAAATTTAAAAAATTATCAATTATAGGTGGAAACAAGGTACCAGTGCCGCTAGCGACATCTACAAAAAGCTTTGCCTGATACACCCCATTAGCTAGGAAACTAATTTTCTACCAATGCGAGTTAAAATTGTATCACTAGCAACACTGTCGTTATGGCTTGGGATTCCCCTTGCTCGTGCTAAGTTCGACTTTAAAGCAAATAAATTATTTTTTTTACCGTATTTAGTATAAAAATAGACTAGAAATAAAGTAAACAAAAGCGCTTAAAGCGATAAGTCAAACACAAGGCAGTGTTCAGATAAAGTGATTGAAGAAAATAGTCTATCCGTTTTGACAAACCTTCCTTTGTAATTAAAATATCCAACAGATACCAACCGTAATGTGGTAGACCACTTTTTTGGTCTAACTTACACAGGCTCACCATAACATTTAAGTCACAGATTATATAGACATGTACAGTATTCCCAAATTAATAATGCACATACAGATCTTCGCTAATTGTCGTATTCCCGGAAACACCCGAATCATTGAATCGTAAGAGCCTAAACATTGCACTTGCATTTTGCACCTTGTTCGAAAGAAATAGAAGTCAATATCATGTGTACACAATCGAAAACAATTCGGGCGGTCGGTGACTGCATGTGTTCTCTCTGAGTGGAATTATATAGAGCTGATATTACACACCGTTCTTGGTTTTGTTTTCAAAGGTGAATTTAATTTCAACTTTAATTATCTTATTCAACTTTAAATAGTTTATTAATTTATTAGTTTATTTATTAGTTTTTATTAGTTTATTACACATAATTCTACTAAATTATGCATGAAGAAAATGCACTTAACCACTCTATATACACATCGTCTTCCGACGCTCGGGGAATACGACCGTTGCCGAACAGTGACGAAGATTTCTATGCGCATTATCACTTTGGGAGAACTGTATTACTTAAGTTAAAGTTATAAGTTTTTTTTTTTAGTTTTTTTTTTCTTTAAGTTTTGTAGGAAATAAAACAAGTATATGAAGAGTGTATGTATTTATTTTTGTAAAATTAGTTTACAATAGACCTTGCCGTTTCAAATCTTCATAAGTTTTTCTGTTCACAACATTTCCTTGTGAATCTTCGTATTCTTCATCATTCTCAGCCACAAATCTTTCATCTTCTTTCTGGTTCTTAATCTTCTCCCATACTAAAATTAAATATAAATTAATCATCACATTCGCTAGAACACAGAGCTTGCTGCTGACCAGACGGGTTAACAAGGGTCTGATGTACAGTTTTGACTCCATAAGTTTTTATTTATGGAATTTAGATTTAGATTTGTGGAACCGGGGCTGTGGGATGAACATGGGAACGTAAGATAAGTGGTACATTCCGGAGTCCGATAACTGCAAATATATTATTATAAAATATATATATATACATTTAAATACATACATACAAGTAAACTATTAACCTGTAAACCACTATCATAGTATACTGGATGTAGGCTACTCTGTCATAGTACACTCTTATGAGTCAATCTTTATTTTTATAATTGTTTGTCCTAGCTTATAGTATGACAATGCCTCTTTACAGCAGCTATTATCATAACTGACATTTACATTTATATTTTTATAATTGTGTCTGTCTTAGCTTATAGTGTGACAATGCCTATCTACAGCAGCTACAATGTTAAGCGTTATTCTGTATTTATAATTGTTTGTCCTAGCTTATAGTATGACAATGCCTCTTTACAGCAGCTATTATCATAACTGACATTTACATTTGTATTTTTATAATTGTGTCTGTCTTAGCTTATAGTGTGACAATGCCTATCTACAGCAGCTATAATGTTAAGCGTTATTCTGTATTTATAATTTTGTTATTTTTATTATTTTATTGTTTCTCTTTCCAAATGCTGGTTATCATGTACTGCTCCAGATTCACCAATATGTACTATAAAATGATATTGTAAAAATATCAATATTAATAAATACAGATATCAATACCGCCTTGATGAATTTGACCGCCTCCGTGGTCTAGTGGTAACAAACGTTGCCGTGAGCTCGGGAGGTCGTGGGTTCGATTCCCACCGGGGGCAAGTTGTACATTGTATAATTTGTCTCGGTCTGGGTGTTTATATGTATAATATGTATATATTTACAAAATAAAAAAGTATAATATGTAGTTTATCAACCATCTAGTTTCCGTAACACAAGCCTCGTAGCTTACCACGGAAACTAGATGGCGCTGTGTGAATATTTATTATTATTATTTATTTATATTGTAAAAATTGACGTGTAAGTGCAGAATACATTTTTTATCCTATGCCTACTTACAAAATAAACGAATTGAATTGAATTATCGTCAATACGCGACACAGTTTATTTAATACCCCCTTAACTTGTTATAAAATTGCATACTTTTAGACTTTAAACTTATTCACTGGCTTCCTGTACTTACATGCAAGTGCATCTTCAATTTGTGTGACATTGGCAAAATGTGCAGTATTTGGTATGAGAAGGCATCGCATTCCGTGAGCATGTCTCCATTCCGCAAAGTGTCTCTGAAAAGCTTTGGGTCCCTTGTACGTGTAGTTTCCGCAAATCTCACACACATAACTAATGTTCAATCCGTGCAGCTTGTACAGCCAATACGGTATGGGCTGAAATGGGAGAACAAATACTGTTATAGTCTGAAGGAGGGCTTCGGGCTACTGATACAATAAATACAAATATTCGTATAGCCGAAGGGCTATTACTCACGCCGATATGACAAAGTCCTAGGTGTTATCCGTGAAGCAGTAAGTCTTTCTAGAAAGCCAGAAAGGGATTGACTACAAATAAAACTTTGACCACATTTGTAAAGGAAGGGCAAAGCACGAAAACTAAATGCAAGCCCACCTCGATCCTTGGATCAGACTGGAAAATTCTCATGGATACATTTGAACACCATTATAGGATTCCAGATGAACTAGCTGTATCAGCCTATAGGCCAGACATCTTAGTGTTTTCTCGGAACTTGAAAAAAGTTATTCTTATTGAACTTACCGTTCCGTGGGAATCAAATATTCCAAAAGACAACATGAAGTCGAATAAATATTATGATCTCACAGAAGAAATGATCAGGAACGCTTTACGCAGTGGAAGTTGGTGCGAGAGGAGTTCCAGCAAAATCTTTGCATCACTTACTGAAAGAATTGGGCCTGAGCAGGTCTGCCGTCAATACATTTATGGAACGAGCTTCCAAGACGGCGCAATAGAAAAAAAAGGAGGCCACACACGATGGACCCGGCACCCGCACGGTGAATCCATGGAATGCTTAGAAATTTGTCTTCTTCTTCCAGGAGCCGACAGGCCGACTCCGTGGGTACTTAGGGGCTCCAGCACCCATGGAAGCTAAATAATGGGTGTTAAGCACCCATGACCATATACATCTGATAGTCGGTGGAATTTGCTAAGCTGCTAGTCTTCTGCTAACAGCTTACTCCTTGGACCACTTCGATGCTTAGTCTTCCACTAACAGGAGTAGAATCATTCTAAATAATTTAAATTATGACGTGTCACAAATGCCTGTAAAAGTTTACGTGAATAAAGATACTTTGACTTTGGTTTTTTTCTTACCTTTCCATCCCATCCGAGGGGCAGGTTCTTGGGGTTGTAGGGCACGTCGTCGTCGTCGGAGTCGAGATCGTCGTGCGAGTTTCCGTCACTCTCCTCGGCGCTGTCGTCCCTCCTCTCCCCCGCGGCCCGGGCCGAGCGCCGCGTCACGTTCTCGGAGGACGCGGCGCGCTCGTTACTTACCATGTTAGCGAATCTAAACATCATTACATCATTACAGAACATATATCTGGAGAATTTGGCCTACACTCGCCACGCTGGCCAGACGGCTTGGCGAGGAGAATCTAAACATTGTTTTTTTTTTTTAATCTAAACAAATCTTATTAATTATTATTATCTTCAAGTCAAATCATTAATTACAATTTGGCCTTCTCGGCCTCTTTTGTATTGTCACATTACATTGTTATAATTATTTAAATAAATTATATTAAATTTATTACAATACAATCGAATTGACCTAAATATAAACATACACCAACAGTAACAGGTGTCCAAAGTATATTATTAATATACATTTGCACATCTACCAGGCATTTTTGTCACTAATAAAATCATTTATCTTATAATAGGCCTTGCCTATAAGTCGACTTTTGACATGAATTTTTAGTTTATCTAAACACAAGCTAGTTAGTTCCTTTGGGAGTGTGTTATAAAAACGAACACCAAGTCCCAAAAAAGACTTTCTAGTTTTACTGAGGCGTAGGTGAGGCAAAGCTAATTAGTGATTATTGCGTGTGTTGCGAGAATGCAAGTCACAATTCCTTTTAAATTGTTTTATATTCTTGTGGACATACATAATATTCTCTAGAATATACTGAGATGCCACTGTAAGAATATCATACTCCTTAAACTTATCTCTTAGCGAAGTGCAAGCGGTCAAATTATAAATATATCGAATAGCCCCTTTTTCCAACAGGGACTTCCTAACTTTGACGGTTGATAACGGCCATCTTGTTGAAGCTACAACTGTAAAATTAGTTGTCATTTATTCAGTCTGTTTTGCCAAAGAATTGTCAAATAAATTATTCCGTGGAAGACTACATCGCTGGTTATTGGAAAATAGTTTTTACTCATTTATTTATTTATTTATATAGTACACACAGCAGTACATATATTATCACACACATAACATAGTATAAATATGTACCAATTAGGTGTCACAGCATTCACCAATATAAAAAGAAGAATAATATGACTTCTAAAATAAAATAATTCATTTTTTCTTTTTTAATAGAACTATAAAGGAAACATAAATATTGCATAAATTTGGTACCTTAAAATTGACCGAATATAATAATTATATGCCAATTTTTTTTTTCAAGGTGTATTATTTTGTCATTTATTTATATTATATAAGATTGACATATGTAATGAACCTATATAAGATTAATATATGTAAATTCATTGTTTGTTTTACCCGTAGTTTTAGAATAATTGTTAATTAATGTTAGGACTCAAATTAATAGTTGTACACATTGTTGCAGGGAAAAATATATTATTCATGTTTAATATGTAACCATCATCAATTTAATTTCATTTCATATTCAAATCACCAAGCAAATCGCGATATAGCATTCAACACGTGCAAATAATAAAATTGTTTTATCAAAATGGTTCTTCTGTTCGGGCAACGTGCGGCTTCGCCCATTTTACGGTCACCATAATCGTCCTACCGAGACGTGGTGGATAAATATGAGTCCACTGGTTCAGTAAACGATCGACCAACACCTGTACGTCGACGAAAGTGTCAAGCAGATGCAGAATCCAAAGCAGTCGATTTCGCATCGCTCACAAGGACTCGGCCTTTCGCAGACCACAACTACAGCGGTCCTTAAAACCAACATAACCTATGCCATCGGTCAAATTCAATCCGATTTATGCGCCAGAGTTATGGAAAATAGGACATTTCAGATGCGCTCCACCTAAAGAAGCCGTGGCAGACATTTGAGTGATGTCAGATTCACTCAATGTCAAAATCACTGATAAACTCAATGACCTCCCAATACATATATATATATATATATATATACTTACATATAACTTAGCTGTAAGAATTCCTAAATAAATATTATAAAAAAAACTGTGGGCAAAATTTTTTTTCAAACTTACCTATATACTTGTGCTTCAATAGCGGCGATATCTTTGTGTCTCTGTTGAGTGCTAGCTTTGGCCTTGTTGGCACCTTTTTTAGCCACCAGAGACTTATCCAAAGCAGTCTGACCTTTTGTACTGAACAATCTGGAAATAGTTTATTATTTAGTACTGTAACGTTGCTTACCATATTTGTTTATTTTAAACCTAATAAAATATTATTAAAAACTTTTAATAAATTTTCGTGACACTTGAATATTCATAATATGAAAGAGACATATGGATGTCACAAGTGCCAGAACATGTAGTACAGAATAAATATTTAGTACATTGAAACGCAAATTAAATAACAAAATATTTTTTAGGCATAACGATTGACCAATGTTGCTCTTGGACACAACATAGAAGTGATATAACAACTTAAATAAATAGATTTGTCTACCTTTGCGGCGATTATCTAACGAAAAATCCATTCGTAAAAAACGATATTATTTTAGTGTTTTTTAGTTTTAGTTCGCATAAATCGTTCATGTATAATAAAAAATTATGTGGGGTTTAATATACAACTTTGTGGCACACCAAACAGCATAGGTAATTCATCACTGAAGTTGTCACCTATTTTTACTGTTTGAGTTCTGTTCGAAAGGTAGTCGGCAAATAGTTCTAAAGTTTACATTTTTGACAGCAAGATAGGGATAGAAACCGTGTCAAAAGCTTTAGCTAAGTCAAAGAACACGCCTGTACACTTGTCACCCTTGTCTAAAGCATTTACAACTTCTTCCGATAGTGAGGAAATAGCCCTACACACCTCCTATGACTTCCTGTCGTCCTTTATTTATAAAACTAAAATTACTGACTGTTACTTCATCTACATACTTGAATGCTGTTTATTTGTAACTGACCTTTGTGCTCTTTCCTCCAAAGTTCCTCCACACTTGAGTCCCAGAGCCATGAGGGCCGACTTAAGTCGATCGAGGCCCAAAGAGGCCAACTCCTCCCAAGAAGAAAAGGCCGACAAGTCCAAATGGGCACCAACATTCGTTAAAGCACCACCTGTCTCTTTCTACAATAACAGATTACACATCATTCATCATCATTACAGCCCCTAGAACACAGCGTCCTAGACCTCCACTGTTGGAGATGGGCACATATATCTGGAGAATTTGGCCTACACTCGCCACGCTGATCAAATGAGTTGACGAGAAGACTAATGACAATTTTTTAAACGATTTCACAAGTTGGAATTAGTGGAACCGGGATCGACGCGGCTCAACGTGCTCTCCGAGGCACGAGAACGGTCGTGTTGTAAATCAATGACAAATGTACGTAAGTGCATTTCTCATTGGTACATGCCGGGGGTGTTTGAACCGATTTTTGTAGGATGTTGAGGAACCGTTCTTACAACCGAGCTACCCCGCGCCATGTTTATTTACTATTACGTGACGTCATCCGGCAATCATTTGCGACTGCAACACAACTTAAAACGCATTTAAAAAGAAATTCAAGTAGACTGTTGAGTGAAGGAGCCGTTGAGGTCTTTAAGGTGCTATAAAGATTTATTCGCAGGAAATGAGGTACAATGATTTTTTTAAATACAAAAGACACATCTCCCAATAAGCTGAGTGTATTTCCGCCGTTTGAGGTTCTCTGCTTGTAATGCAGCGGCACCTGGGTCCTTAGACGTCAAGGACTAGTGGAAAGGTGCCAGGGTGTCCAAACAGTTGGCATCCCACACTAAAGGCAAACCTATCCTCCATGGAACCAGCGTCATTGGTCATGGCTGGCGAACCCACAGACACAAGGGCCCGACGAATGACGTCATTAAGGCTGGCGTGCCTCGGGATGCGACCTGTGGTCCTATAAAGATAAATTAGTAAATACTCACCGGCCATCCTACAAAAGTCCCAGCCTCCCATTGCTTCAGGAATTCCTGATGAGTGATGGCCATCTCATGAGCCTGGTCCAACAGAGGTTTGACTCGAGAAATAAACCCTTTCAAGTACTGCAATAGAGCCCTAATGTACACCCGGTAATCACTGTTCTTCCTCTCGCGTGAAATGTCGAACAAATGGTCGAAAATACCCAAATAGGTTATATAGTCGATTTTCTGAAAATTAAACAAACGTAAAAAAGTAGACGCGGATGTACCGGGTTCGATTCGGGACACAATAATTGATTTAATTTTGAGATACTTTTCGAGTCTGGTACGCTAGACATCGACGAGCCCTCCACTTGTATAGGCCTATAGTAAAGTTGGCTAAATGTGAATTCGCCGATCACCTCGTAATGATACTAAACAAAATATCATGTCGTATTTAATTTTATTGTTATTTGTGTATCAGGCATTACTAATTGCCATTAAATTTGCCAGTAATAGTTGCCAGTGTTAGGGAAATACGGGTTAAATAAAAATGATTCGTTAAATTTGGAAAGTATGAATAATAATAGTAAAATTATTTATTGCACACAAAACATAAAACATACGGCAAAGGGTTATTCCCTAATCCTTTGCTATCCAAATAGTTTTTCACAAAGGCTTTAAGTTCGCCTTTGTACATACTTTTAAGTAAAGTGCAATAAAGTATTTAATAATAATAATACAAATTTAATTTGAAAAAAAAAAAAAACCCGAATGCGTAAAAAAATAACTTTAATTAAAAACTAAAATGAAAAAAACAAGTCTTAAGACTTTTTTTTTTTAATAATAATAAATATTTCCAGACAGGACACACAACGCCATCAAGTTTCCGAGGTAAGCTACGAGGCTTGTGTTACGAAAACTAGATGGTTGATAAACTACATGTTATACTTTTTTTTTGTAAATATATACATATTATACATATAAACACCCAGACCGAGACAAATTATACAATGTACAACTTGCCCCCGGTGGGAATCGAACCCACGACCTCCCGAGTTCACGGCAACGTTTGTTACCACTAGATATTTGATACTTGATATTTGATAACCGCTTATGAACCACTAAAATAATTTTATTACATAGTGGCTTTATCAGTCGGAACCCATTTATCGGAAATATTTACGACATAGACATCACACACTCATACCAACCCTGTTGGGGTGGCCAAAATGGCCAAGCCCATGTGGCGTGCGGCAACTATTTGGGTTGATGCGAATTAAATTTAGCGGTAATTTTTAAAATATAAAACCTCGAAGGACCTGCGGGACACACTAATAATAAGGTGTAGGAAAAGAGAGAGTGGAGACAGTGCGGAGAAATTAGAGAAATGATCTGTCTCCAGGAAAAGAAAGCATGCACTAACCTTCAGGCGTCTTCTCGGCTGATGTGGATCCATAAAAACCCTAACACAAATTTCACGAGGAATTATAGTCCTGATGGTAAAAGTACACACTCAAAGTATTTTGCGGTTTTATAACGAAATTTAAATATAACAGCGGTGCGGTGACACGCGTCGGCGGAGACACCAAAACGCAGAGTGATGTGCAGTTGGCACTGCTAACGGGAAGCGGAAACGGAGGGAATATTAAAAGTGTGCCAACTAAAAAATGACAAATAACCCATTTAAAATTAAATAGGCGCGAGCACCTGTTTTTTTATATTTTTTTTTATTTGTTTTTGAATAACCGATTTGTATTCTTACTTCCAACATTTTTTTGTTGTTTAATAATTCATACTAAAAATCACCCCTACTAAAGCTAGTCCTCACATGACAGGATGCCCTAGTGTGCAGACCAGAGATTTATTGTTGTTACTAACACCTTTTACTTACCATTTTCATTATGTTATTTTTTTACTTGGTACTTACTAACACTTTTGATGAATAAATTAATTTGAATTGAATTGTTGAAAAGATTTGAGTCGGTCTCGGGTTTTAATTGGTCCCGACTGATAGTCATTATGTAATAAAACATATGAAATTATTTTTTATGTATGTATAATGTTGTGTATTTTTTTTTTATTCATGTACATTAAATATAAATTAAAAGATACCTAAATAATAAAATTAAAAATAAACTAAACTATAAATAAAAAATGTCTTCTAGAGAAGTCCTATCCGAGATAGTCCCAAGGAGACTGGCAACATTTTCCCTCTGTATAGCAAGGCTAATACGTTGGCAGAAATAATTGCCAGCCTTTCTGTCTCCAGACCTTTGACTTTGCCGCGCTGACAACTCCTTGTCCAAGCGCCTCGCTATATTTATTTCAATATAATTATATATATAATTGTTTTAGTTTAAGTGCAACCTCGGAGTTAAATTTTTTTTAACGTATTTTTGTATTAGCTGTAACCCAAAAAAAAAATATGTACAGGTTGATGAATGTCAACGTAGCCAAAGAGGTAGTCGGAATAGTACACAAGTAGCGAACAATGTACTATTAAATATAAATTTACCTCTATTCCCTTCAAGTTGATGTACTTCTCATAGCACTCGTGGAGATCCAAGTATTTCCCGTAGCCCTCTTCATCCGTAAATTCAACTGGTACTAAAAAAGAAAACAAAATTAGAGGCCAATAAATAGTTCAGCAGTCGTATTCCATTATTATTATTATTACAGCGTCTAGACCTCCACTCTTAGAGAGAACATATATCTGGAGAATTTGGCCTACACTCGCCACGCTGGCCAGTCGGCTTGGCGAGGATATGATGTCAATTTTTAATGACAATTTATTAACGACTCCACAAGTTAGTATTAGTGGAACAGGAGCCGACTGCGTAACGTGCTCGCCTCCTCACGGGAACGGTGGTGTAAATCTATGACAAATGTACGAAGAAAAGTGTATTTCTCATTGGTACATGCAAAGACAACAACTTTACAAATAAACAAATATATAATTACTTGTTGTATCTTCTGAAGGATTTTCTCTCATTTTTGCAATTTCTTCGAACTCCATGGACATTGGTATGGATATCTGCAATTTAAATACATAATATGGGATTAGCTGGAAAGTTACCTAGAAAATCGTAAACAATGCGTTGAGATCACAAGAATCTCAAAGAACCTAAAAACCAAAATAGATTTTTTTTTAATCAGAATAATTGTGGCGTACCTCAAGGAAGTGTTCTGGGGCCGCTAAACGATCTCCCAGACACGACTACGCATGATTGCATATTGTTCGCTGATGATACAACTATTACCATTAACTGTACAAACCGTAATGATGTAGAAAGAGAAACCAATATAGCCCTTAATAGTGTAATAGAATGAATGGATATAAAAAACGACCAATAGCACAAAATTTAAACCCGACATTCTATTAGTACAAATAAGGTAAAAGAATATTTCTTGGTATTAAAATTGACAAAAACTGTAACTGGAAAGCTCATATTGACAAATTAAGTACAAAATTAGGCATATTTGTTTACGCACTTAAAAGAATAACAAATGTTAAGCTACTTGGAAGCAGGGTTGTCAGCCTATCATGGGTATGTATAGTCATTGTTAAGATACGGCGTAATTATATGGGGAAATTTGGCAGAGGTAAATAGACACAGAAAAAATGTACTAGGAAGTTATGCAACGCACATCAAATGCATAGGTGTAAACCGTTATTTAGAAAACTCGGTATTCTGACTACACCGTGTTTATATATCTATGAAATAGCATTATTTCTACGAAAGTACCCAATCCTCTTTAAAACGAACGAGGGTTACCGTGCACACAGATACAAAGACAAACTATGTCCTAAACCCCATCTCAACGCTTGGAGCTTTACTCGAAAAATTGTTACTGTATGGCAATTGAATCATACCTCATTAGGATGTTTTTTATGGAATTCCTTAATTTGTTTAAGGCGAGCATAGAACTCCTGAAACTCATTGGGTCCTGATAAAGCAGCTATTTCTTCCTTCCTTAATCCATCCTTATCTTCATACAAGTCTTTCAGGCGAATTGTAGCCTCAACAAATCTCTGCAATAAATTTATTAATTTACATATTTCTTAGCGGGGTGAGTTGGAGTGCACAATCGTCTAAGATCGATTATCGACGTAATCAATTCTAGATGATTCGTTTTCGGACGATTGTCCACTCCGCCTCCCCCCGCAGCCGCCTTTTACAAATAAATATTTACATTCAAATGTTTACTGAACACCTAGCCAATTACGGATTAACATTATTTTAACTTAACATACTCGTATAGCAAAACGGATTATAAATAAATTAAACTACCTATCTACTACTTAAAAAATAAAGAGAATCATTATGTAAAGTGTGTCTGTGAATGTGTATTGACAGTACTTACACTGTGTAAAAGTGTAAGTGTGAGTGAGTGAAAATGTATAGATTTTATTGCATTGTAGGTACATATCTAATGTATCATTTACATATACTACACCTCTATCTTGTTCCGAATTGTTGTTTAGACAGACAGAAGGGGTCGATGTCTGTAAAGAATTAATTGTATTTTTTCGTTACTCTGTTTGCAACAGAATTAGATGTGTCATTATTTTGGGTGCTAGCGGGCACAAAAAGATCCCGATGTCGAGTATTGAGGCTTGGCACTCTGACACATATAATAATAAAAGACACCATCATCATCTTGTATTGGGATTTGCGCTAAATTGTATTCAAAGTAAGATATGCATTTCATTAGATGAATTATTCTAACAATAAGATTACAATTTAACTGCCTCTGTGGTCTAGCGGTTAAGTTGGTGAAATATTGACTCGGAGGTACCGGGTTTGATTCCTAGTACATAGGACACTATTTTTTTCTGTGATATTTCTAGAGTTTGGCATGTGAGAGACATTGACGAGCTTGCCACTTATCATGATCGGCCTATCATAAAGTTGTCTAAATGTGAATCGGCTTCTTAATAAGCTTGGTTTCTGACCTCCACGTCTTGATAACACTTTACTCTAGATTACAATTTAGGTAGAAGAAACCCTTTATTTTATATAGGTTATTTCATCAGGTATACCTATCAGATAAACTGCTTCTAAATGATTGGTATAGCAAATAGAAGTGTAGCAATCAAAACTTAGCTTATATCATCAAATATACCTATCTGATAAACCACTTATGGAATCCTTAATAAATCTACCCGTAACTATACAGCATACTTACGTCATGCAAATTTTTCATACGGTGATCAGCATTAATAGTTTCACGATGCTGAAAATTAAAATAGCACATTTTATAAGTTACATAAACTACAGATTTCATCATCATCATTATCAGCCTGTGTCTCTCCACTGCTGGATATAGGCCTCCCCTCACGCTCGCTACTGCACAAGGACTTTTGCAACCCTCATCAATCCCCTGCCAGCTACCTTCTTTAGGTCATCCGTCCATCTGCCAGGGGGTCGTCCCATTTTGTATCCCCTACATGGTCTCCACTCTAGAACCTGTTTGCCCCATTGGTCCGATGACCAATTCTGCGGCAGATGTGTTCGGCCCACTGCAACTTCAGCTTGCTAATTTTTAAGGCTATGTCAGTGACTTTGGTTCTCTGACAAATATCAATGTTACAAATTTTATCCATCACTATATTACAAACACAAACAATAGATTAAAGAGTAAATATTTATAATCAATATTTACAACTCCTAAAACAGAGATCAAGACTCCACTGCTAAAGATGAGCCTTAATATATTTTTACAGAAAACACCATTGGAATAACCTAAAAATATGTCTTGACGGGACACTGTGCCTTTAACAATCATCTCCATATTCTGAACATTACAGATAGCCCACTGTGTATAGGATGCATGGCGGAGGAGAAGACGACCGCGCATGTGCTCATGGAGTGTGACAGTGTGGCCTAGACTAAGGTTCCTCCAGACTGCGAGGACTCTTCCAGAGGTCTGCAGGAACGTAACGGGTCTCCTGGCCTTCCTGGAGGAGATCGGATGGCTCCGCTGAAGGAGTAAACGTCACGCACAACGGTCCAATGGAGACTAAGTGTGGAAAAGCCACCATAATCACAATCAATCAATCACAATGTCTTAGACTAAGCATGACATGTTCGGTCCCTGCTTTTCTCTATATTTCTGTATGGTGCTGAGACATGGAGTATAAAAGGCGTTGACCAAAAGCGCATGAACGCTTACGATATGTAGTGTTGGTGGAAAATGCTGAGGATCTCATGGATGGAGCATCAAACCAAAGTTTTGATTCTACAACAACTCCAAATATCAACTAGGCTATCCACCATATGTCTTCGTAGGTTACTCCAATACTTCTGACACATTGCCAGAAAGGGAGAAGATAACCTAGAAAAACTCCTTGTTACTGGCAAGGTGGAAGGAAAGAGACCAAGAGGCGAAGACCGGTATGGTGGCCCAACCAAATCTGCTCCACCACTAACACTAGCGTCCATAATGCTTTCTGCCGAAGATAGGAACGGGTGGCGTAGTGTTTTCAAGACGCACATCAATTCATCGGAAGATCATGACCCTCAGTAATGAGGAAATACAAAATTATAACCGTCCGATGGGCACTGTGTGCGGAGGACACTTACTGCGGTCCCCCGTTGAAAGGCGAGGCTGACCCTTTGAGCAAAATATTCTCTACTATAAGAGTCACCCGTCGCCAAGTGGAGGTTTTCCCCAAGCTCGAAGCGTGTGGGTGGATACTTCCCCGGCACAGCAGACTGGGCAAATTATCACCATCAGTCCGCCTACCACCTTTTTGTGTTTTTGCAATGTCAAATACCAATTTTAACTTTCAAGGAAAACTAATATTATAAGCTTGACATGGTGGTATATAAAAATAACACCGGTTGAAACAAGACTTACTAAAAAAAGACTATAAAAATAAGTTTTTCACATTAATTTCTTGTTCCTTCCATACCAAAGTAAACATATCTAGGAAGAAATTGCAAAGTGACAGACCTAATAACTTTTAAATTGGATAATTCTATGCGTTGATGACCTTAGGAAGCACAATACCTGTTAAATTTATTTATTTATAACGAGATTTATAGTAATGAGTTCACAGAATGGAAATTATAAGGTCACTGATAGTAGCGGTAATACCATAAAGGTTATAACGTAGACTCACTAAAATGTGTAAAATTACAAAAAATACCAACCCCAGTTTTTTTGTGAAGGAGCTCCTTGACCATAGCATCCAAGGTTCTCTCCCGTTCTTCATGATAACTTCTTTGCTGCTCTAGTATTGTATCCATTATAAGAATTAAAAAATAATGCAAGTATAATTTACCGAGACAAATTACAGTCACAGGCTACGTGATATAAGTGAATTTATTAAGTAAACACGTGAAAAATTAATAAAATCAAAAACACTGAGCAAAACAAACGCATCAATCGTCAGTAACTGTCAGTCAGGCAAGCCATCAGTCAATCAGCGTCAGTGTCATTCATTCCCGTTTAGTGATGTTATATTATCTAGGACCAAGAATCACATACCATGCTTTGCAAACTATCCTCTCATTCCGAATCGCGCTCAGAGCGCTTAGAACGATTATGACACTGACCGTCGCCGTCGTTCCGAATTAAATATCGCGATTTGGATGCTCAGAGCGTGATATCAATTCGGAACGGTCTAAAACACATTTTTATTCATAAAATGTTAGTTTTTTTTTAAATGCATGGAAGATAAGTTGCGGATTCCACGTTTTTGAGTATGAATACTAACAAATATACATCTCTCGGTTTATTCATCTTTATATGTGTAAAGTTTAATATTATTAACTTATTTTGGTAATTTTAAATAACTTGCCGTGTTACAGACATTTTTTTTTCACTTCCTACTTAAATATTAATTATAGATTTGTTTAAGAAGTAATATAGAAACAGTATAAACGAATTAAAATATAACAAATATACATCTCTCGGTTTATTCATTTTTATATGTGTGAAGTTTAATATTATTAACTTATTTTGGTAATTTAAAATAACTTGCCGTGTTACAGACATTTTTTTTCACTTCCTACTTAAATATTAATTATAGATTTGTTAAAGAAGCAATATAGAAACAGTATAAACGAATTACAATATAACAAATATACATCTCTCAGTTTATTCATTTTTATATGTGTACAGTTTAATATTATTAACTTATTTTGGTAATTTAAAATAACTTGCCGTGTTGCAGACATTTATTTTTCACTTTCTACTTAAATATTAATTAGAGATTTGTTTTAGAAGTAATATACAAACAGTATAAACGAATTACAATATTAAATAATTTAAAAGAAAACTTAATTTAAATAAACTTGAAAATGACGCGCGACATAATGACAAAAAACTGACAGCGCTCAGAGCGATCTACCTCGATATCGTGAGCAGTCTAAGCGCGAGAAATGATGTCATTTGTGACGTCACACAGCTTGGCAAAACAGTTTAAGCGCGTATCGGACAACCTTTAAGCGTGCTTAGGTTACTATTATCGCGTATCGGAACGAAGGTATACTATATATACTATGTATATTTAAAAAATCGTGCTCCGACAAGAGCGGTAATGGGATTTACCCCTAAAGAAAAATGGACCGATAGTAAAATTGACTCTTTTTAGAATTTTTGGTTCTGCTTATAATCATATTCCTAATAAACTAAGAAAGAAACTACACAATAAAAGCAAGAAGTTAATATTAGTTGGTTATTGTGAAGAAAGCAAAGGTTATAGATTAGTAGACCTCAGTGAACCTAAGAAAATCAATAAATCTCGAGATGTCCTATTTGATGAAACTGGTGTAATGGATGAAGAAGAAGCTATTACATCAAATATTGACAATCAGGAACCTATAATAGAAATGACAAATAATAATAAAACTATAAATGATAACAAAAATATAATTACTAATGAATTTATACCAACTAATGAAGTAGAGTAACGTGAAGATAATTACAGAAAATAATGGTCATTTGCCGGATTGTATTAGTAGTTTAAATCAAGAAGAATCGAATAATATAAATAATGAAGAAATAATCAACTTCTAATATTGAAAGCGAAGAAGAAGAAGAAAATTTTAATATGGTGTGTTTTTAAAATTTAAAGCGGATGTTGATCACTTGGATGTTAAAACAGTATTTTTTAATGGAGAACTAAAGGAAGAAGTTTATATAAGACCACCTCAAGGTTTTATTGCACAAGGAAAAGAAGAAAAAGTATGACTACCAATGAAAGCACTATATGGGCTAAAACAAGCATCAAGAGCATGGAATGAAAAACTACATGAAGCTTTGAGCAATATTGGCTTTACACGCTGTTTATACAAAAAATGTAAATGGAAAACTAATCATTATAACTGTGTAAAGTCAAAGTCAAAGTAAGCAGCACGGAGGCGGAGTATATGGCCCTAACTAATACTGCGTAAGAAGCTGTTTTTTTAAAGAATTTAATTTCGGAATTGTTTGGTGACTGTCAGAGTATTAAAATTTTTAATGACAATAGGTCAGCACTTGAAATTGCTAATCAAATCAATCAAATCAAAATCAAAATAATTTATTTCCATTGGTTCTCTCAAAACAACTTGGATACAGTCAGAACTAATTAAATCAATACAATTTTCAAAACATATGTACTAATCAAAGTGGTAATAATTATATCTGTAACAATAGAACTAAACACATTGATGTTAGGTACCATTATATTAGAGAAACTATCGAAAAGAACATGGTGGTAGTTAATCATTTGAACACTAATGATATGATCGCTGATATTCTTACGAAACCTTTATCGGGGTCTAGGTTTGAAAGACTCAGGTCTATCAAAATGATGATCATCGATTATTTTATTCATCTTTTCTGCAAGTGGCCGTTAGAAACATAAATAAGCAGTCTGTTAAATCGTATTACACACACAATTTGCAACGCGGGCCAGTAAGACTTTTTTTACAAATGTTGTTTTATATAATTATTTTAAATTATCAAGTACCTATATCAATATTATTTCAATGGGGTGTATCAGGCAAAGCTTTTTGTAGATGTCGCTAGCGGCACTGGTACCTTGTTTACACCTATGACTGAACATTTTTTAAATTTATTTGTAGTTTTACATTTTTATAACAGAAAAATGTATTTTAACCTATCGTTACCTACCTTAAAAGACGAATTAAGTAAGCGAACACCGTCTTTAAAATAAAAAAAGGTTGAATTAAAAGAACGGCGATTTTGAGATCACCATATCTTTGCTTTCGCTTGGAAATCTCAATTTGTACACATAAAAGCTGCTCACTTCTGCATAATATCCAGAAAATAATAAATTTCGTAATAAAAATACAAGTTTTCTATGCAACTGACAGTTATATTAGGTACCATCTATCATGCGCCATCTATCGTGATAAAAAGTTAGTGACACACCTCATTACAATCGATACATTTTTTAAATTCTTGCACAACACTAAAAATGCGATTGATGATGAATCATCCATAATATAAAGATAATTAATTTGTTTTATACATTGCGTGTTACTGCTAAACTAAACATAAGCTTGGTTCAAAATAACACACAATGTAAATACATATCGCGATTTACTTAAACATAGAATAACTGTTGATTGATAAACGTCAGCAGTTGTCAGTCGTTTTATTAGTGCAGTACACGTTCGCTCTAAATATATTTTCTGCAAACCGGTGTTTTAGACTAATTAACAATGTTTTATTTAAAATTAAACAATAAGATATGTATTTTCTTGTTCGTAATTTGTTCTTTTGTAATATGTGCTCAGTCTGACGTGCCCCGACCTCGAGGGGTTTCGTTATCTAAAGCGTCTCTGTATACCCCTACAAAGGATTTTACTTGTTTCGACGGTACAGTTACAATTCCTTTCAGTTATGTGAACGATGATTATTGTGACTGCTTCGACGGCAGCGACGAGCCCGGCACATCCGCTTGTTTAAACGGTATATTTCATTGCACTAACGCCGGTCATCGTGCTAAAAACTTACCTAGCACTCGCGTCAACGACGGTGTTTGCGATTGTTGCGATGGCACAGACGAATACTCATCTTCAGTAACATGTTCTAATAATTGTGATGAAATGGGCCGCGAGGCGCGTGCCGAAGCACAGAGGTTAGTAGAAATACATAAAGCCGGAGGAGAAGTAAGAAATCAACTTATACTGAAAGGTAATAAGTTAAGAAACGAAATGGCGGAACAGCTATCGCAGTTAGAGAAAGACAAAGTTGAGGCAGAGAATATAAAGACAGAGAAGGATGTTTTAAAGTCTGAAATTGAGGATAAAGAAAATGATGCTTTGAAAGTTTATAGAGATGCGGCTGAGCAAGAGAGGCAGCAGAAAGTTGAGGAGGAGCAGAAGAAAAACCGAAAGGAAGCTGAGGATACTTTTAAACGGTTTGATGCTGATCAAGATGGAACCTTGACAATAATAGAGTTACAGGTTAGAAATGTCTGTGATAAGGATAAGGATGGACAGGTCTCTGAGGATGAAGCTAAACATTTCCTTGGAGAGCAGGATCAAATAGATTTAGAAAGTTTTGTTTCTATCTCCTGGCCGCTCTTGAAGCCTTTCCTGATGATGGAGCAAGGAATGTTCCGTCCTGAAGAAACTCACTCAGATCAGGAAAATGATGTACAAGATGAAAGTGATATTCCAGAGCATGAAAACTTGGATGAACATGGAGAAGAAGAGCATTTAGATGAAGAATTGCCACTTGAAGATGAAACAGAAAATAAGCAAGTATATGATGAGGAAACTCAAAAACTAGTAGACGCTGCAACAGCAGCACGGGAGGAATTCACTAATGCTGAAAGAGCAGTTAGAGAGATAGAATCCAATATTAGGAATTTAAAACAAAATCTTGAAAAAGACTATGGTCCCCAGCAGGAATATGCTTCTCTTGATGGAGAATGCTTGGAACTCGAAGATAAGGAATACATTTACAGACTGTGTCTATTCCAGAAGGCGACTCAAAAATCTAAGAATGGAGGGTCAGAGATAGGGTTAGGTAATTGGGGAGAGTGGGCCGGAGAAAAGGGGTTGGAATATAAAGTTATGAAATATACTAATGGAGTTTCGTGCTGGAACGGACCCAATAGAAGTACAACTGTAAACATCCAATGTGGTTTAGAAACCAAAATCTTGTCTGTATCGGAGCCTTTTAGATGTGAATATAAGATGGAGTTTACAACGCCTGCTGCCTGTGATGATATTAGCCAACAAGATCATTCACATGATGAACTGTGAAACTTTGTGGCTAAGTTCCACAAAATTTTGTTAATTCTAGAATTAGTCAACCTCGTGTGGATCGAATAAGTAACACAATGTTTGTACAGTTTATTTTTGTTACTAAAAAATAAATTATTGTTACCTATATACTTATTTGAACCATTAAAGGTTCTGTGGTTGTAAATTTTATTACTATAATATCACAGTGGTAGCCTAGTATATAATTTATATTTCTTTCTGCCTTGTCACACCAGATACTTTTCATAGTGAAAGTTGGTGCAAGAGTAATATCAGCAATAAACTCTCTGCACCACTTACTAAAAGATTTAGGCCTAAGCAGTTCTACCGTTAATACATTTATAAAAGCATATTTGTCCTCTCTCTCTCCATGTCATCAAAAAATCATTTCTGTTGCTGCGCCAAAATAAAATCTATGTAAATGTAACATTGAAGGTAAAAAATGGCGTTGATTGTACCGAATCGCAGCTGATATGAATAGTAGGATAAATTCTAAAACATAATTATAAATACTTACATATGTCTCTAATATATTGAACTGTAATATCAATATACTAATACATATATACTCTTATGAACATTGTTACAATAATAGAGACTTCATTTTGATGAAACTCAGCGATAGCAATCTATGGATTCACCATGCAGGTGCCATATCCATTAAGGGTGGACTAGAAGGTGCCCGAAAAATCTCAGTTTTGGGGCCTCTTTTTATGTAAATTGTGACTTGTTTAAAAAATAAAACAAATTTAATTTGGTGTGCAGAGGCATTTAAGAATGTTGCACTTATTGTGGCATTTGTAGTGTTATAGTGTAAGCCTAGATAATATTAAAACAATTTTTACAGTAACAGTGTGATTTAGTAGTTAGTTTATTTATTTTTGAGTATTTCCTAAATTTTATTACCTATATATTATAACACCATTTAAATAATAAAGAGATTTAAATAATAAAGACTGATGTCACTGCTACATTTACACATTCCTCCTCAAGTCTGTTGATCAGAAAAAGTTAATCCAGTATGTGAACAAAACACTTGTGATCATTAAACTTATATAGTTATAAATCATTGTTTTCTTATTAAACCTTTTTATTGACTAGATCATCATTACAGCCCCTAGAACACGGAGTTCTAGTTCTCCATTGCTGGAGATGGGTCTTTAAAACATATGTCTGGAAAAAAGACAGGTTTGATCACAAATTGCAACCTAGATAGACAATTTAAATGAATAAGGCCTGTCAAGCCAGCATGCAGCAAGAGATTATTGTTATAAGCAACTGAGGTTCTCGAAAGACGTATCTCACCATCTAGTAGGAGCAGGGTCACATGTTGAGATATTTTTTTATATAATGCCGTTGGCTGTGCTGAGAAGTCTTGCCCTAAAAAACAATAGTAATATTTCTTATGTCCCTTGTCCTCAATCATGTCGCAATTTAAAAAAAATACTGTCATTACGTTTGTTTGTTTTTTTCCCTAACATGTGTTTATTTTTCGTACTTTAATTCAATTTTCTTATTTAAATGCCGATTACTATATATATATTTTAGTAAGATAGTGGGATATTAACCTGCTAAAATGTCGACTAAAAGTCGCATATTCGCCGGGAATCGCGTTTTAGGTTATGTTAGCACGCATGTACCGTTTGTCGCTCGTTTTATTAAGAGAAGAGGAGAAACTCTATTGGTGACCAGTGTTGGGAAGTGGTTTCATACTTATGGGTGTGATAAGTTCCGTTTGCTGAGCGTGAGTGGCGAACATCCCGGCCCAATAACTTGTATGAGTGGAGACGCATATCACGTGTATACTGCCAGTGAGAACGACGTTTTTGCTTGGCGACGAGGCTGTGAGCTAAAGCACGTCTACAAAGGTCATGCTGCACCAGTTCAGTTCCTCTTACCATTCGGACCACATCTCATATCCATTGATGAAGACAATGTGTTGAAAATTTTTGATATCAAAGACGAGACAGAGTTTTTGGAGTTAAAATTTGATGAAGAGCTCTTTAAAGTGACTACAATATGTCATCCGCCTACTTACTTAAACAAAGTTCTTCTCGGAAGTTATCAGGGTGAATTACAGCTGTGGAATTTGCGGACGTCGAAGTTGGTATATACTTTTGCTGGATGGAAGGTACCGGTGACTGTAACAGAGGTAGCTCCGGCAGTAGATGTGGTTGCTATTGGCTTGGCAAATGGAAAGATACTTTTGCACAACTTGCGGGTTGATAAGACTGTCATGGAGTTCCTTCATGACTGGGGGGCAGTAGCTAGTTTATCGTTTAGACTTGATGGAGTTCCAGTTATGGTTTCTGGTAGTAGGGGGGGTCATATTGTTGTGTGGGACCTGGAAGAGAGGCGCGTAATGTCCCAGGTCCAGTCTGCACACTCAGGGCCTATTGTTGGGCTGCAATGTTTGCCTTCCGAGCCTCTCATGGTCACCAACTCCTCAGACAATTCATTGAAGATGTGGATCTTTGATATGCCAGATGGCGGATGCAGACTGTTGAAAAAGAGGTAAAAGTTTACTTACAGCCAATCAAAAAATATAATCATTTTGTTCTACTTAAAAAATATATATATTATACATATTGAGGTTGTTAGGGCAGATCCAAAAAAGTACATAAAAAAGTATCTAGGAATACTATAGGTATAAGAAAAATAATGGATTGATAATTTTATTTTTTAATTAAAATATTATTTATTAAATTAAATCACATTTATTTAATTTAAAAAAATACAATATATTTTATTATTTGCCATATAATTAAACAGTATAATATTTGTCTTATTTAACAAAAAAAAAATACTTAAAAATATCAATTTCTTAAAATAACTTATTTATTTAAATAAACAAATAATAAATTAACATAAAACACCAAAAAGCAGTGCCTTTGATAAAAAAAATCTATATTATGTGTATTCGAATTTACAATAAGTTACCTGAGTTTCTCAAAAAATTACTTGACAATCAGTTGTAAGGGCCAAATTAGGAAACTATTGATAGAATGTTGCTTCTATACGCTAAGTGAATATTCCAAAAAAAAAATATATATATATGTATTATAATAATTATCTGTACAATATGTTTTAATAATAATCTGTATGTAATAAGTGTGACTAAAATTATAAATATAATAATAACATTGTAATATTGTAAATAATGTCTAACAAAATTTGTGTGCCAGAAATGGCTGAATGTGCAGAACTAACTTACTATTAATATTTACAATTACCATGTTCTATGCAAATAATTTCATTTCTTAGGGTTTCTTATTGGCCTATGTAGGGGGAAATTCCCAATTCATTGTTCTTTTTGATCCAGCATTTCCACGGTGAATCCATGAAATGCTAAGAAATATGTCTTCTCCTTTCCAGAGAGGGTCATTCCCGTCCCCCAACTGTGGTTCACCACTGTGAGCCTTCTGGGGAAAACATCCTGGCCGCCGGAAGTGACAGTTCTCTGCATATCATGAACATTGTCACCGAGACCTTTAACAAGAACCTCGGGAAGGCTTCATATAACAGAAAAGCATCTAAGAAAAAGAGTAAGAGATTGTATTTGTTAAATTTTGATTCAATAAATAAATATTAAAGTCGTAATTACACAGAAAACATTTGTTGCTTAATTACAAAATAAAAACAACATGTGTAGGTTGACATTAAAGTGTTCATATAAACAAGCAACAACATTATAATATAAAATAAATTAATAATTAAGTAAATGAGAAATCTATTGAAAAATAATCACATAACAGTAATTATGTAATAACTTATCTAGGTCTGTTTACACTCTGCTTTGTCTGTATGTATGTACAATAATGTACATATATGTCTGTATGCATCCAGGGCATACATACTGACATAGGCTATATAAAATCATCATCTGACCACCCACCAGCTATTTATCTGTCTTAGCAATTGGATTGAGTGGAGTGATGAGTGGTGCTTGTTATAGCTATTGGTAAGCATCTTGTTGCATAATAAAAGATAGGGCTTTTTGAGACACTATTCTACAGACCTTATCTCCAATACAACAAACCCACACACCTTGTCCTTGGCGCTGCATCAGACTGGAAACATTTAAACATCATTTTAGGATCCCAGATGAATTAGCTGTATCAAATAGGCCAATAAGGAGACTAATCATACATTAGTGCATGCAACTTTAGGACTTGAGGGATGCAGAAATCTCCATGGATTATCATGAAGGAAGCTCCAAGAAGAAATATCGCTATCTCCTTGTACAATAACACACTCATATATTTCTACGAATCAGAGCCATTCTGACAATGATATCTCTGTCCTGTTCTTATTACTCTCTCTGTTCATCTCTCTCCTTCTCCGTGTTCATGAGTGTATTTGTTTTTTGTTTTGCAGAAAGGCTTCAATGCGACAAACTGACTATGCCTCCTATAGTAGCAATCAGCTCGTCCATGCAACGTGACAAGCAATGGGACAGCATCGCAACATTACATCGGAACAAACCTGTCGCTACAACATGGTCGTATAACAAAAAGAAAATGGGAGAACACAAACTTAAACCCACACCCATAGATAAAGGAGTTGTAGCCACATGCCTCACTGTAACACATTGTGGCAATTTTGTTGTTATTGGTATGTATTTTATTTTTCAGGGGGCATTCTCAATATTGTATACTAACGGGATTTTAGATATTCTCACATATTAAATATTATGATCTCATAGAAGAAATGATCAGGAACGGGTTCAAGACTCAGCTTTACGCAGTGGAAGTTGGTGCAAGAGGAGTTCCAGCAAAATCTTTGCATCACTTACTGAAAGAATTGGGCCTAAGCAGGTCTGCCGTCAATACATTTATGGAACGAGCTTCCAAGACGGCATTAATGGAATCATACAGTATTTGGTTGGGTAGGGAGAGAAGAAGAATGGTGGATGGTGAGCGTATTATCGTGCAATAGAGAAAAAAGGAGGCCTCCTTTTCTGAAACCAGCCTATTGTCGGTTGCAAGCCTATTAGTGGTATGTCGGTATTAGTGGAATCAGGAACCGTGGTGTTGTAAATGTATGTAAGATAAGTGTATGTCTCATTGGTACATACTGGGTGGGTTTTAACCAACCTTTGTAGGATTTTAAGGAAAGTCTTACAATCGAGCCACCATCGCTTATTAATTTGCTTTATTAGTAAATATTCCACCTTAATTTAATTAATATTTCTTTTTTAGGATACAGTAACGGCCAAGTTCATAAGTTTAATATGCAATCTGGCATACATAGAGGTCACTACGGGAATGAAACCAAACTAGCCCACAAACAGGCTATCAGAGGGGTGGAAACTGACATCTGTAATCAAAGGGTCATCACTGCAGGAGCCGATAGTAAACTCAAGTTTTGGCATTTTAAAGATAGTAAGTATTTTTGTATAAGATACTAGTCTAAGAGCGATCTTCACCGATCATGTATCCGAATTAAATACACTTTATGAAATTAAAGCAACGGATGGGTTGTCCTACAATATTTGATTACGACCGAATGAAATGGGGCCGTAGCTTGGTTGTATGAATGCTTTTATTGAAATCCAAAAACTCCATAATCTAGTGGTTAAGTCTGTGGATTTGGACTGGGTTTGATTCCTGGTCGGATCACAATTTATTTGTGATATTTTCCGAGTTTGGCACGATTGAGACGATCATCAACAAACTTGCCACTTGTCATGATCGGCCTATAGTTAAAGTTATGCTGTTTGTAACAATGAGATATACTTTTCTAATGTCTATTTGTCATAGATTTACAATAACACCGGCTCTGTGCATCGGAGAGCTAAGTTGTAATCAGTCTTGGTTCCACTGTCACGTTGTTCGGGACATTAAAATGAAACAAGAGATTTTAAGCTAATGAAGTTAATATATTACAAAAATGAAGTTAACAGAGAGCAATGGGAATCTACAATTATATAAAGGGAGGGTCGTAAGCCAAAACTTAGCCCTATCACTCTTTATGCATCCGTTGACCGTACGTAGGGGTACCTTCCCTCGGAGAGCCTGAAGATGGGGACCCGGAGAGCGCTGCCGATCCCAAGCGGACAACGAGGCGTCACGGGGATCCTGGGCAGCGGGGTTATCTTCTCAAGCTGGGCCCCAGCTTTATAGTCCTACTGGAAAAACCCTGGAACGCACGGGGAGCACACGTTACGTTCCATCTCTAGATCCACCACCACTCCAGTCCACACCAAGACAAGATACCATGTAGTTGGTGAGACCGCAGCGGTGGTGCACAAATAAAAATGAATCTACTGCACGTGGTCATGAAGTGACCCGTACTATTTTTAATTCAATACTTACCCAAGCTACGGGGGCGACAATATCCAGTAGGTTTATTAGGTATTTAAAGATAAAGTTTAAAACGATTTTTTAAGAACTATTTATTATAACTTATAAAAAAGCAGCGCATTGCTAAAGTCTGTTTTTGAAAAGTGAGGAATGTCAAAGTCTACACTGACAGGTGACGTCTTAAATAAACGCAAGGCAAAGGATGTCGATTGCAGCCAACAATATTTATTCCTTGGCCGCATGTAATACAATCGTTACACCACTAATACCAACTTGTGGAATTGTTATATAGTTGGCTAATTTCTTTAGGTGGTCCATCTTATTTGACGTGTAAAAGTGCCTAAAATTTGCCTACGCATTGAATAAATTAATTTCATTTTTAAAAAAGTTCGAAATCCGTTTTTAAAGAAGTTGTGATGTTAAATGTATTTTTTTATGTTTTAAGCAAAAACACCTTTTCACGTAATGAAATTGTCGGAATCTGTGGCTAAAACCAAATGCCATAGAGAAAGTGGATTGTTGGCCATCTGCAATGACGACTTCACTCTACTTTTGGTGGACATAGACAATATGAGTATTGTGAGGAAATTCGAAGGACATCACGGAACCATTAATGATATCACCTTCGATTCCCAGTGTAGGTAAGTTGAAAAGATCAATGAGACATATTATATATATATCTGCAGGTTCATTTTATTCCATTCCATTCCATTACATTCCATTACATTCCATTACATTCCATTACATTCCATTACATTCCATTACATTCTATTCTATTCTATCCTTTTCTATTCTATCGTATTTTAATATATTTAACTTTTTTAAGAGACACATCTGATCTTCTCAAGACTTTAGATCTGAAACGCTAGGGATTTTTTTTTATTTTTAATATTCTGCTATAATTTGTTTCTTTCTAGACACTTGTTGCTTAATAATGTTGATTTCATAAAAAAATGTGAATAATGTGGCATCAGTACCATAGACCACATTCACACTTTGCGGCAGATAACACAGAAAATAAGAGAATAATTTGCCGCTGTGACTAGCTTTAGACTCCATCGAAACCTGTTCTGGAATACTTGATGGATGCCTAATAGACTATCGATACGTTGAGATGCTGAGATGGCTACAACTCTGTGACTATGACCATTCAGTGACAGGGTCAGCATACTAAACCGATCCAACCGTGCAGTACTATTAAAAATAAATAACTGCCTAAATGTCCTAAAGGTTTGACTGTCAGAGAATGCCCAGCGGCATTAAGTCCGAAATCAGATAACGACATGATTAAATCTATTTTTGACATAAGGTTGTTTGACCTTGTAAAATATAAATTTAGATGTAGATTGTAGTTTAAAGTAAAATTAGAATTATTGTTATAAATAAATTATGGGTTTCTAGATGCCTGAAATGAAATAATTTATTTGTCAGAAACATGGTAGGTACAGGGATGTAAATTATTATATGTAATTATATCTCATGCTTCGCTATTTCTAGCATACAAATATTTATTTAGTCACATGACGTTGTCGAGCTTTGTGTCTAGGTATTCTTTTGTCGAATAAAAACATTTATTAACCAGCATTTGTTTGACTCTTAATTTGAACAGTGTTAGTGGCAGCTCCCTTATAGTAACTGGAAGCTTATTAAATATCTTTGTTGCCATTGCATAACAATTTCGGCTATATTGAGTACTTTTATTTTAGCGGAATTCTACTAGGATAACACGTTTTAATACATTCATAATAAAATAAAATATATTTAATTTTAATTAAGTTTTATAATGAATAAATAAAATAAAAACAGATTGAAAAATATTTGACAATGTCGGTGTGTGCGAGCGAAAGGGTTAAACCCTATTAAACACAAATAATAATAATTACTTGATTTCAGATGGGTAATAAGCAGTTCAATGGATTGTACAATTTGTACTTGGGACATACCGAGTTCTTGTCTTGTCGATATATTTGCTGTAAGTATTTCAAAACGGTCAATTTTGTTAAAAATATTTTAAAAAATCGTAATTTGAGGAATGTATGGGACAAAAAATTACGAAGTGATTTCTGGTTATAAATATATGGAGTGAGGAAAGAAAAAAATATTGTCTGGGTGTGGAAATATATGGGAGTAAGAAAATATTAATGTTTGAGTCTGGGTGGAGAAATGTATGGGTGTGAGAAAAGATAAAAAATATTAGGTCTGGATGGGGAAATGTATGGGAGTGAGAAAATATTAATATTTGAGTCTGGGTGGGGAAAAGTATGGGAATGAGAAAAGATAAAAATATTAGGTCTGGATGGGGAAATGTATAGGAGTGAGAAAATATTAATATTTGAGTCTGGGTGGGGAAAAGTATGGGAATGAGAAAAGATAAAAATATTAGGTCTGGATGGGGAAATGTATAGGAGTGAGAAAATATTAATATTTGAGTCTGGGTGGGGAAATGTAAGGGCGTGAAAAAGATATAAAAAAAATGGTCTGGGTAGGGAAATGTATGCGAGTGAGAATACAAAAAAATATTAGGTCTGGGTGGGGAAATGTATGGGGGTGAGAAAATATTAATATTTGAGTCTGGGTGGGGAAATGTATGGGAGTGAGAAAAGATTAAAAAATGATGTATGGGTGGGGTATTTTATTATTTATGTATGGTATTGGGAAATGATACAAATCAAACATATTCAGTTTTGTTTTCGGAATTTTTCGGATGAAATGTGGCCTCTCTACGTATGACAAAATATGAGGAACTGAAGAAATGGATGTTGATGTCCATGATAATGTGATGTGAATAAAATTTCTAACTGCCTCTTTGATCTAGCGGTTAAGACCTTCATTTAGAGGTACTACCGGGTACTATTCTGGTCGGGACACAATAGTTTATTTAATTTATTTGTGATATTTCTCGACTTTGGTACGCTGGAGACATCGACAAGCTTTTTTTTTATAGTATTTTTATTATCGCTCAGAAATATTTTTATTTGTATGCTAGCCGTTTCCGAAACATGTGCGGGTGACGTCACAGTTCCAGGCGTCTAGTTGGCTTGGTAGACTAATAATACCCGACCAAGCCTCTTTACCATTTGTTTTGTCTTGTAGGTACAACACCCATGTACTTCCCTAAGTATGTCCCCCACTGGGGACTTCCTGTCCACCACCCACGTGGGGGAGATCGGGGTTTGTCTGTGGGCCAACAAGTTGCTATATGAACAAGTGTTCCTCAAACCAATAGACAGAACTCAACAAGTACCCAAACTAGGTAAGATATGGTATATAGAATTAATGGTAGGTATATATGTATGATTGGCGTTATGTAATCTTCTTACACATCTACATCTTAGACATCTAAATTTAAAGTGTAAAAAACATATTTGTTAAATAGTGTCAATAAACGATTTTTATTATTATTATTAAAGATAATCATTACATTACAACCCCTACACTTCTACTGCTGGAGCCTAGACCTTCTGGAATATATTTGTGGATATTAGTTTATTTGTTCAAATTTGTAGAAGACAAATTTCTAAACATTCCATGGATTCACCGTGCGGGTGCCGGGTCCATCCTGTGTGTGTAAGAGATGAGAAGAATGGTGTCTCGGGCTTGCGACCGACAATAGGCTGGTTTACTTTTTTTATGTTATTGCGCGATAATACGCTCACCATTCTACTTATCTCCCTACTTTAGTCCTAAACACGTAATTTATTCATAACAGTATATTTTTATTTATCATCATGGTTTACCATGACTTGGTTACGTCCTAATTTACGTTCTAGAGATAATTTACGTTCTATACATAACAGAGTTCATAACCGAGTTGGGGATCATCAAATTCCAAGTGTTGCAGAATTTGATGCTATTCGTGGAGTAATTCACGTCAATATCGCCCAAACACGAAGGGTATACGGGAGTTCACAGCGCGGGAAAACCGCAAAAAAATAATTGTAACTTCTGCCCCATATAGAGTCAAATTTATCGTATTCCATAATTATTCACAACGTAGCACATTATTAAACAAAATAACACCACTTTTGACTAACAATATCCACAGTAAACTAATTTATTAAACGAAAAACTTGGACTTGACATGTCCGTGCAAAATGGCGCGAAGAACTCCCCGCGGGAATTCACTATTCTTATCATTTTTTTTAAAATTATTTGAGGACATGGTACAGAATACATAAGTCCTAAACAATCTATTCTTATCAGGTAATCACAACGAACACCACACAACTAGTTCTGCCCTCACAACTAGTGTTGTAACTCAAATAAATTCATTCAATTAAAATCCAATAGTAACTCGCTCTTTTTTTTTTTTTTTAATTAATATTTCCAGACAGGTCACACAGCGCCATCTAGTTTCCGTGGTATGCTACGAGGCTTGTGTTACGGAAACTAGATGGTTGATAAACTACATATTAACTTTTTTTTTATTGTAAATATATACATATTATACATATAAACACCCAGACCGAGACAAATTATACAATGTACAACTTGCCCCCGGTGGGAATCGAACCCACGACCTCCCGAGTTCACGGAAACGTTTGTTACCACTAGACCACGGAGGCGGTCATTGATTATATTTTTTTAATTATTATTTCAGACTTGCCTTCTACAGTACCAGAAAAGCACGACTTAGAAGATTTAGCAGCCATAAACTTGGAAGATGATGAATACAAGTCTCCAGAACAAATCCACGACCAACTGATAACGCTATCCACCGAGCCCACCTCCCGCTGGCTCAACCTCTTGCAACTCGACCTTGTCAAGCGAAGAAATAAACCAAAAACACCCATCACAATTCCAAAATCGGCGCCATTTTTCCTACCCACAATCCCAAGTCTAGATCTAAAATTCGATGTAGACAATAGTAAAATAAAAGAAACTAAACTTTTAGTTTCGGATTTGTCAACTCTCTCTCAGTTCGCTAAGAAATTGCTGGATTGTAATTACAAAGATAATTATATTAAATGTATTGAAAAATTAAAAACTTTATCGCCTTCACATATTGAGATCGAAGTGATAAATATGTCGCCGGAAAATGGCGGATCAATTGAGTTACTGAAACAGTTTATATCTATGTTAAATGTTATGTTTGAGAGTAAAAGGGATTTTGAGTTAGCTCAGTCGTACTTTGGCTTGTTTTTGAAGACTCATACGAAAATTTTGTCAGAAAACAGCGAGTTGACAAGTATGTTAGGGTCCATAGAAGGGTCGGTTACCGAAGCGTGGGGCAAACTTCAAAATTATTTATTGTACAATATCTGTGTTGTTAAAGCTTTAAAGGATATGTAATATAATTTTTTAACAAGAAAATATTATAATTTATTTTTCTAATTCCTAAAAAAAAAAAATCGCGTTCCAATTTTCAAAAATATTTGATGTCTCAGACATTTGTAATATTGACTATTGTTAAAAATATGTAAAATACTTATTACATCCATTCGTTACAGCCCCTAGAACACAGCGTTCTAGACCTCCACTGCTGGAGATGGCCTTCCAGAACATCTGGCGAATTTGGCCTACACTCGCCACGCTGGCCAGGCGGCTTGGCGAGGATATGATGTCAATTTTTAATGACAATTTGTTAACGATTCCACAAGTTGGTATTAGTGGAACCGGGACCGACGGCTTAACGTGCTCTCCTCACACGGGAACGGCGTTGTAAATCTATGACAAATGTACGTGAAACACTCACCCAACTTTAAATTCAATAAATAATAAAATAACTTTATTAGAAGTCAAAAAGTTCGAGTTTACATTTTATAAGTAAGTAGGTATAAAACAAATATTTAACGCAGATCATAGAGTGACGTAAACTATACTCCAGTATTAGCAAAACCCTGCAATCCGAACGAGGAGTATTCATTGTGTGCGGAATGAGTATGATTTGAAAGTTTTTAAGTTTAAATTAGGTGATTGACGAAGCCTTTACAGCGGATTTAATTTATAGGTATTTTAGGAATTTGTGACACCTTATATAGGTATTAATTACATTGACATTTTTTACATACATATATATATATATATATGTGTAATATATATATACGAGGGGCGTTCAAAATATTCTCGGTATTGATACGTTACAACCTCTTTTATATATATATTTGTTACTGGCCGCTAAGATTCATCCATTGACATTAAAAAAAAGTAAAATTGGAACCGAGATGTTCTTTTGTTTTTCTGCAATTGCCGAACAAACATGAACACCATGAGCGAATTAACAATTTTAACGAAATTAGAGCACCGATCCGTCATAAAATTCTTGACAAAACAGGGTAAAAATCAAAAAACCATAAAAGAGGAAATGGATTGTGTTTACCGTGAGTCTGCTCCTTCTTTATCTACTATTCAAAAATGGTCAAGCGAATTTAAGCGTGGAAGGGAGAGTATTGAAGATGACCCTAGACCTGGCCGGCCTGTAGTGGCTACCTCACAAGAAAATATTGATAAAGTGGAAAAACTTATATTGGAAGACGGCCGAGTGAAGGTAAAATCTATAGCTCAAGTAACCAATCTCTCTATTGGTACCGTACATGACATTATACATGACCATCTTAATATGTCAAAAGTAAGTGCAAGATGGGTTCCGCGAATGCTGACGCTTCTTCAAAAGGATATGCGTGTGGCTTGCTGTTCAGATTTTATCGACCTGTGTGGTGAAAATCCCGATGAGGTGCTGCAAAAAATAGTTACTGGAGATGAAACCTGGGTTCATCATTATGACCCAGAGAGCAAACAGGAGTCCATGCAGTGGCACATTAAGGGTTCAGCTCATCCCAAGAAGTTCAAGGTAATCCCGTCAGCTGGCAAGGTCATGGCCACAATATTTTGGGATTGTGAAGGAGTTTTGCTTATCGATTATAAAGAAAAAGGTGTAAATATCACAGGGCAGTACTACGCTAACGTTATACGTCAATTAAGAGATGCGATCAAAGAAAAGAGGCGAGGAAAGTTAACCAAAGGTGTTCTGCTTCTGCATGACAACGCCCCTGTCCATACTGCTCATATTGCCAAGGCAGCTATTGTTGAATGTGGGTTTGAAACTGTTACTCATCCACCCTATAGTCCGGACTTAGCCCCAAGCGACTTCTTTTTGTTTCCCAATCTTAAAAAGGATCTGCGTGGAAATAAATTTTCTGACGATGAAGCGTTGAAGACGGCCGTGGAGGAGCATTTTTACACCAAAGATAAAAAATATTTTTATGAGGGATTAAAAAAAATAATTGATCGATCTTATAAGTGTATGAACATAGGGGGGGAGTATATTGAAAAATAAAAATATCAAACTTTTCGTACTTGTTTGTTTTTATCCACATACCGAGAATATTTTGAACGCCCCTCGTATGTATGTAAAAAATGTCAATGTAATTAATATATAAGGTATATATATATATATTAGTTATAGTTTATTGACATATCTAAATTCTAATATAGTATTTTAACTACCAAGTACATACATACATACATACATATCTTCACGCCAGATCCCTTGCGGGGTAGGCAGAGACAATTGAGCGCCATTTGACACGATCACGACATACCTCTTTCGCTTCGTCGACATTCATTAACCTCTTCATACATGCCCTTTGGTTACGAAGACTTTTTAATGCACCTTCAGTCAGTGTTTTATTTATTTGATCGTGATATGTGAGTCTCGGTCTGCCAGGGCCTCTTTTACCCACAACTTTCGCATTATATATCTGGCTCGTCAATCTTTCATCGCTCATCCTTTCAACATGCCCGAACCATCGTAGCATGCTTTTCCTTATTTTTGTCCCTATGCTTTCCTTCATACCAACCCTTTTCCGTATTTCGACGTTACGTATGCGGTCCGCCAAAGTGACGCCACATATCCGCCGCAACGACCGCATTTCTACTGCATTAACCCTACTCTCATGCGTATTCTGACATATCCACGTTTCGCTTCCATACATCAGTGTTGGTACCAACATGGCATTGTGTATGGCGAGCCGAGCTTTGTCACTGACATTTCGACTGCCGATCAGAGACCCCAGGGCACCGTTAACACTATTTCCCGCGTTCACTCTTCTTTCAACGTCCCTATCGTACTTCCCATCCGCAGTGAAAACACTGCCCAGATATATAATTTCATTTACTTGTTCTAGAGTTTCATCATCAATCTTTATCGTCACGGTTGTCATCCTTCTTCTTTCAAACACTAGTACCTTGGTTTTTCTCGCATTCAAACGGAGTCCTTTTTCTGCACATCCCTCCTTCATTCTTGTGACTAGTGATTGCAGTTGTTGTTCGGACGATGCCAAAAGAACAGCATCATCTGCATAAAGCAGGCAGTTCACCATTAGATCACTCATCTTTATCCCACAGTCACTCTCTCTCTCTTTTTAGGCATTTGTCGAGATATAGAGTGAATAATCTAGGAGAAAGCACACAACCCTGTTTGACGCCCATTTGGGATTCAAAGCAAGGCGACATACCCCCCTCCACCCGCACACAAGCTTTGCAGCCCTTGTACAGGGACTGTATAGCTTGTAGCAGTTTGTCATTCACTCCATACTCCGGCAATATGTCCCAAAGCTTATTTCTTACAACTCTATCAAAAGCCTTTTCCAAATCCACAAAAGCACAGAAAACCTTCTGGTTTAAGGCCAAAAACTTCTCTGTGATATTGCGGAGCGAAAAGACTTGGTCAGTGCATCCTCTTCCAGGTTTAAAGCCTCCTTGTGCCTCCCATAAAAGACCTTCAGTCTTCTCTTGCAAGCGTTTCGTGAGAATCTTGCCATACATTTAGTATATTAAAATACCGACGAGGCACCTTTACAGCCACAAACTAGACCTAAATTATTATATATTATGATAATTATTAGGCTTAGAAGTGGAAGAGATAATAATAATAATTGGGGCTGTTCCTTGCCATACTGTATCACCATATCTGGGCCAGGTATTTTGTTTAGCATTGTAATTTAGAAAAATTGACTTAACCGAGTGTCGCGATAGGATCCTATGGCGATAAATATATAAATAAATAAAAATATTAGCCCCGCGTTCGTTTTATAGCATTTCCAACATTTCGTAGCAACTTCATAAACTAGCACGAAATGTCATTGTTGTTAAGAAATACCACTTTTTTTTAACAATGCTAATATTTCTTAAAAAAACGAGCGGTGAGGCTACTTTTTGACAAGTAACAAATAATAATAAATCAATTGACAATGTATTATGGTCTTTGAATTTATTACATAAAATCGTTTAAAATACATTTTAAACAAATATAATGAAAAGTATACAACAATGTAAACAAACCATTTTTTATGTTAAATGACATCTGTCAAAAAGTAACATTAATAACCCTCCTTTCAACACGGTACTGACATACGAAATTACCATCAAATGTTAGAATTTTCATTAAACGAACGACTTGTGCTAAAAAAAGTGGTATTTTCATGATAACATTTCTTAAAACGAACGCGGCCTTATCCACCTAAGAAACTATGATGGAATAAATAGATATTGAATAAACTTTAAGGAAATATAATAATATTTTTTTTATATTAAATAGATAAAATATAGTAGATACTTATATAAAATAAATGAAATAAGATACATATGTATAAGTATTATTATTATATATATTGTGACATCCTAATGTTTTTTTACAAAAACGTAACACTATTTGTAGACAATGAATTAAAATAATATAACGCCACGTGCGTCAACACCTTCGCCGCATCGCATCTCATGGGGACAGCGCATAAAGCGGAAGCCGCGGCGTAAAATGCGGAGTCCAGCAAACGGCGCAAGTATGTAAGTATATTAAAAGATTACATATTAGTGCCGTTTGCTGTAGAAACTCTGGGCCCATGGAGTCCAAACGCAAAAAAAAATTTCAAAAGACTTGTCTCCTCCGGTGACAAAGAAGGAAGACTTCGCCCAAAGAATCAGTATTGCAATTCAGCGGGGAAATGCATTCAGCGTTCTTGCCACCATTCCACGCGGACGAGACTTAGGTATATCCCTATCCTTAGTATTATTATTATTAATTTCAATTTATATTTTGTAATTTTTTTTACCGCATAAATGTTAATATTTTATCATTGCAAAGTTAAATTAATAAATGCAAATGTAGGTAGAAGTTAAAAAATATAGTTGACGACCAAATATACCGTGCCGTGATTCATCGGTACTTGTTATTCAACTATATACTAGTGCAAATGGCACAGGGGGCACATGCAGACTGACGCATACTGTCGTATACGACAACTCTCCGACATAAACTATTATGAAACATACGTTGTCAATCAATTAAGACGTTTGAAGTTGACCTATTTGTATATATTTGAATTTTAGCTTTTGCTCCGTGGACTAAGACTCGGAGGTACCGGGTTCGATTCCTGGTCGGGATACAAAAATATAAATAAATACATTTAATTAATATTTAATTTATTTGTGATATTTCTCGGGTTTGGTACGCTGGGGACATCGACGAGCTTGCCACTTGGCATGATTGGCCCATAGTAAAGTTGGCTAAATGTGAATCCGCTTATTTATAAGCGTGGTTTCTGACCACCCCGAAAGGGAAACGGTCGTGATGATGATACTATGTTTATACATGTATGTATATGTATTTTTGAGTGCTATAAATGCGTAATTATGTTTATTTTACTAATTTAAGTTATTTTAATTTTTTTCTTCACCTTACATGATCCCCAAGGTTAGCTGGTGAAAAATGCCTTATGGCGATCATATGCATATGCCTATGTACTAGGCTTTTAAGTGCAATAAAGTATTTAATTAATACGTAAAAATAACTAAATTTACCTACCTATTTCAGATCTGTTCCGGAAAGCGGATTTCCAATCGTTAGGCTGTCGATAAATTGCTAGATATTGATAATGCAAAGCGCCACAATCTGATTTTCATTTGAGCCAAGACACTGCGCGGTTACTTCACCACAAGCAAACTTAAAGGTGCCGCTACACGACTCAATTAATTCACGAAATAAATTTTGTCTCTCACTTGTCATGATTGGCCTATAGTAAAGTTGGCTATATGTGAACCCGCTTCTTTATAAGCGTGGTTTCTGAGCACCCCGAAAGAGAAACGGTCGTGATGATACTCTAAATTATTAGACAAAACTTAATTCTGGTAGATACGTATAATATCACGACCGCCTCTGACTTGACGCCTCCGTGGTCTAGCGGTTGAGACCGTGGATTTAGACTGGAAGGTACCGCGTTCGATTCCTGGTCAGGACACGAAAATATTTATTAATATAAAATAAATACCTACATTTCATTAATATTTAATTTATTTTTGATATTCTCGAGTTTGGTAAGCTGGAGACATCGACGAGCTTGGCACTTGTCACGAATGGCCTATAGTAAAGTTGGCTAAATGTGAATCCGCTTCTTTATAAGCGTGGTTTCTGACTACCTCGGATGGGAAACGGTCGTGATGATACTTTACTTTTACCACTTGTACAGGAGTACGGAAACCATGATTTATTTAAGGAGTGTGTTAATTTAGCCAACTTTACTATAGGCAAACTCGTCGATGTATTCTTGAAATTCTCTCTTTCCACGACTTTTTAGCAGATTTTCAGTTATACAAAGTTGAGTTTGAAATCAACTATAAGTAACGAGTTAAAGTTTAAACAGTCTGTTTAGGACAAAAAAAAGCAAACCACCGTATTCGCTGTCTCTTTCTTGTCAATAAGGCCTTGCGAGCTAGAGGGAGACGAATCTAGTTATTGCTACGGCTTCACTAAACTCAGCTCCATTAATAGAAATGTTTTTTGACATAGTCGTTACATTACAAAAAAAATATATAAATTGACTCACAAATAATTAATTTGTCAACGTTAACATATTTTATTGCAGACCTGTACCTAACTAAAGCTGAAAAAGTTGTAGGTAATAATTATTTAAATTATTCACAATACGACATTATAGTGTTTAGGGTTCCTCTCACAATATTTTCCCAGTTTTCGGCAGTTACTTCCGCACATGCATTTTTTAATAAATCTAACATCTTGTTTGCCGTAAAAGGGGGATGGGTATTGTTTCTAGCGGCGTGTCCTTTGATTTGTGCCCATATTAGTTCTATAGCATTGTACTGGCAATGATACGGCGGAAGTCGAAGAACCCAATGACCACATTCGGCAGCTATTTCGTCGATAACATATCTTTTAGGGAGGCTTTTTTCGATTTTAAAATATTCACTAATTGTACTTTTAATAAAGTATTATCCAGAGCCAGTCAATTATCTCTTGTTATGATCGATATCATTACTTATTTGGCCACAACACTACAACTATCAAATTAGATCTGTCATCGAGAAAGAAATGGAAATAGTATAAGTGTACGCAAAACTTTTTTCGCTTGTGTAACAGAGCCTTAGCCTCCTGAAATCTCGGCTCGAAGTGAAGGGAGAAATGAATACTTATTGCGAAAATGAAGCGAAACCATTAATGAACGTCGGCTACGGGGAACCGATCGCTCAAACATTTAATTCTCTTCAAAAATATTCAATAAACCCCGGCCTTTCTCGCTCATCATCTACAAAGAAGCCCTCTTATTCTGTTTGTTGTATTCTTTGGTTACACAAAGCTTTTATTTTTCTGTTAAAATCACTTAAACGCGTTATTTATTTATTTATTTATTTAGTACACACAGCAGTACATATATTATCACACACATAACATAGTATAATTATAACTTATCTAATATATCTACCAATTAGGTGTCACAGCATTCACCAATACAAAAAGAAGAAGAAGTTAAAAACTTATTACTGTTAAAACAATTAAAAACTTACTACTGTTAAAACAAAAAAAAAAAAAAAAATTTAACAAAAACTATAAAATACGTAAAAGTTAGTTGCAATTTTTTAAATATAATTTAAAATTATCTGCAACAAATAAAGTGTGTTAGATGTGTTTCTTACTTGGTAAAATATATAAATTGAAGCTTAAAATTTTTATTGCCAAATATTTCGCCTCTCTTTGGAGCGGCGTCATCGCGTCACAGGCGGCGTGACAGTGACTGAAGGCTTTGTCATAAATTTTGAAAAAGTAATTTTATTTTTAGCAATGGTAAAGGCAATGCACTATACAGTTATGTTTTTTTTTTTTTTTTAATATAATTTAAAACTACTTAAAAGTAAAAATTAAAATAAATATAAACTAAACCTAATAAAAAATAAACTACATACATATCTTCACGCCAGATCCCTTGCGGGGTAGGCAGAGACAATTGAGCGCCATTTGACACGATCACGACATACTTCTTTCGCTTCGTCGACATTCATTAACCTCTTCATACATGCCCTTTGGTTACGAAGACTTTTTAATGCACCTTCAGTCAGTGTTTTATTTATTTGATCGTGATATGTGAGTCTCGGTCTGCCAGGGCCTCTTTTACCTACAACTTTCGCATTATATATCTGGTTCGTCAATCTTTCATCGCTCATCCTTTCAACATGCCCGAACCATCGTAGCATGCCTTTCCTTATTTTTGTCCCTATGCTTTCCTTCATACCAACCCTTTTCCGTATTTCGACGTTACGTATGCGGTCCGCCAAAGTGACGCCACATATCCGCCGCAACGACCGCATTTCTACTGCATTAACCCTACTCTCATGCGTATTCTGATAAACTATAAGTAAAAAATGTCCTCTAGAGACGACCCTTCAGTGATAGTCCCAAGAAGACTGGCAACATTTCCCCTCTGTATAGCTAAGCTAATACGTTGGCAGAAATAATTGCCAGCCTTCCTGTCTCCAGACTTTTCCGTTAGCCGTTTGGACAACTCCTTGGCCAGACGCTTGGCTGAGTGTCCCCATGTAATTTTGCAATTTTTTAATATTATTTTTCTCACCATCACCAATGGGGTGTATCACTATTTTTTTATCACGATAGATGGCGCATGAAAGACGGTACCTAATATAACTGCCAGTTGCATAGAAAACTTGTATTTTTATTACGAAATTTATTATTTTCTGGATATTATGCCAAAGTGATCAGCTTTTAAGTGTACAAATCGAGATTTCTAAGCGAAATCAAAGATATGGTGATCTCAAAATTGCCGTTCTATTAATAAAACCTTTTTTCTTTTTAAAGACGGTGTTCGCTTTCTTAATTTGTCTTTTAAGGTAGGTAACCTTAATTTAAAATACATTTTTTCTGTAATCAAAATAATAAACTACAATAACATTTAAAAATGATGCGATATAGGTGTAAAACAAGGTACCATTGCCGCTAGCGACATCTTCAAAAAGCTTTGCCTGATACACCCCTTTTCTATGCGACTCGCACGACCGCCCTCTCCGTTCTTATCATAACAACTTAAAAACCCACCCCAAACTTCTAGCAGATATTAAATTTTTTTCACCGTATCTGCTGCTCTCTGTAGTGTTGTCTAACTAACTAACCCTAACCATAGTCTTGGTACCGTTCTTGCGCAAGAGTCTCGCAAGATTCTTGCACAGATATTTTTTCCTAATTTTGCTAAAATATATTTTATAATTATAGGTGGTAGGCAGAATGAACGTGGTAATTTGTCCAGTCTGCTGGGGCGGGGAAGTATCCACCGTTCGTGCCGATAAACACAGTATAGTGTATCCACACATTCCGGCATATTCACACAGCCGGCATAGTGTTAGGTACTGATGTCAGTCATGAGTGTCTGATTCTAACAGTTTGCTAATGGATCTCGCTACCCACTTACCATCAGGTGCGCGCAAGGTCACATGTAGTGCTAGTATAAAAAAAAGAACAAACAGACATATTTATTTTCGCTAGGGGGAATCCGAGAGAGTTTTCCAGGTAGGAGAGTTGAACAGAGATAATTGAACGCCATTTGACAAATTCGCTTCGTCGACATTCATCAACCTCTTCATACATGCCCTTTTGTTACGAAGGCTTTTTAATGAACCTTCAGCCAGTGTTTTATTCATTAGAACGTGATATGTGAGTCTAGGTTTACCCACAACTTTCGCATTATATATCTGGTTTGTCAACCTTTCTTCGCTCATACTTTCAACATGCCCGAATCATTGTAGCATGTCTTTCCCTATTTTTGTCCCTATGCTTTCTTTTATACCTACCCTTTCCGTATTTCGACGTTAAGTATGCGGTCCGCTAAAGTCTATACTCGTATAATGGTCTTATTTCTACTGCATTAACCCTAATCTCATGCGTATTCTCACATATACACGTCGCTTCCATACATAAGTGTTGGTACCAACATAGCATTGTGTATGACGAGTCGAGCTTTGTCACTGACATTTCGACTGCCGATCAGTGAATAATAATAATAAAAGCGTCTATTGCGACAAATAAATTGATGTATGATATTATCAGGACCAGTCCGTACTAACCAGACAAATTAATAATTTATGCAATAAGAGAAAAAGGCATTAAATTTAACTAAAAAATAAATTAATGAAAATAAACCTACATAAAAATTAATTAAAAAATACCTATTATTATATTAAAAGCATATATTATAGAAGATAGTACGCGGTCACTTCATGACCACGTGCAGTGACTTTAATTTATTTGTGCACCACCGCTGCAGTCTCCCCATCTATCTGGTATCTTGTCTTGGTGTAGACTGAAGTGGTGGTGGATTTGGAGATGGAACGTAACGCGTGTTCCCCGTGCGTGTCTGGACTTTAGAGCTGGGACCTCTCTTAAGAAGATAACCCCGCTGCCCAGGATCCCCGTGACCCCTCGTTGTCCGCTTGGGATCGGTAGCGCTCTCCGGATCCCCATCTTCAGGCTCTCCGAGGGAAGGTACCCCTACGTACGGTCAACGGATGCATAAAGAGTGATAGGGCTAAGTTTTGGCTTACGACCCTCCATTTATATAATTGTAGATTCTCTTGCTCTGTTAACTTCAGCGTGAGACGCAAGGACTGGAAGAAACCTAGTGCTGGTGTTGGAAGTGGTCTCAGGACACTGGCCGTAGAGAGGCAAAACCCAGTAGCGGATGTAAATATCGCTCTGGAACTACAAATGCTGAGAGATCATATATCCATAATGAATGACAGTCTTTTAAAGGTGGTCGAATCCACTCAGCGATGCTACGATAAAATAGATGAAGTTGGCGTTAAACTTAGCGAGATGGATGAGAGACTTATAAACTTGGAAACAATAAATGCGGATCGGCCGTACTGTCGGTGTGCTATTGGTCGTGTGGAAAATAGAAATACACAAGTGACTGTGGATCGGCAGGATGACACGTTAACTGAGAGTTCCAATGCAAGTATGTCTCCATTTGTACCACTGGTGGTCCACCTTCCTTCGCCACCTGAGGCTCAACCTTTGCTTACCAGAAAAAATATTGATATCCAAGATGCTGAAGATACTAATAATGTTGTTGCCGAGAACGTTGACAGGTATCAAATGAAACAAGCTAATTTGGTAAATCAAGTACTTACAAGCACCCCTGAACTGTGCCAGTACACTTCAATAATCGATGGCTCCAGGAATGTTAGTAATTGTTTGCAGCAGGAAACACGTAAAAGGCCACGTCAATTTACTTCTCAGTGTGGTACGGCGGGCCCTGATGTAACCACACTGAGAGCTATGGAACCTCGCAAGTATATTCATTTATGGAACATGGAGTCCGGTGCGGGGGAGATTGGTGTGTACCTTCAGCGCATATGTAACGTTGGTTCATGTACCGTAGAGGAACTAAAGCCACGCGGTAATTATAGGTCGTTTAAATTGGCAGTACCTGAATCCTTCTACGAGAGGTGCCTTTCCGTTGACATCTGGCCAATCAATGCAAGGATTAAAGAGTGGAAATTTTTTCGAGGCCCCCGCGACTTCGTCAGGGAAAACAACCCGGTCACGAAATTTTAACCCATCACGCACTTACCAAAAGCCAACATTTAGGTTGCTATACCAAAATGTTAGAGGGCTTAAAACTAAGCTTAAATACTGGAGGATGAGCTTACTTTTGGCGGAGAGTGACTTGGTAGCTGTTACGGAGACAAATCTCGATGGTTCCATTAGTGACTGTGAGCTGTCGCCATGGGGCTGGAGTATCCTGCGCAGGGATCGTGCACAGCGCTTGGGAGGTGGAGTGCTCCTGGCTTCTAGATCGATGGTCCCCTTGCAGCGACGCAGGGATCTGGAGACTCAGCAGGGCGAGGATCTTTGGACAACCTTCACTTACCGAAATCTAATGTTTTACTGTTGTGTTGTATATATTCCACCAAGCTCTCCTGATGACGTGTATATGTCATGGTTCTTGACAGTTGAATCCAACATTGTAAATTTGGCTGGTACGGTAATAATTGTGGGAGATTTGAATTTAAATAGTGCCTCTAAATGTATTTCTGCATATTACTATTACTTTTTAACTGTGTGTGGTCTTGCTGAAATGAATAATGTATTAAACGACCACGGTGGAAAACTAGATGTGGTGTTGATCTCGGACCGCGTCGGAACAGGTGTGATGGTGTGTGGGACGGGCGATGGTGGGTTGGTACCGCATGCTGATTGTTACCACCCACCGTTGGACGTCTCTATACCATTAAGTCCTGTTTTTCACAACCCAGGTGTCTTACCACCAAATAATATAGACTCCCAAACAGACTGGAATTTCGCGAAGGCTGATTTTAAGCGATTGTATGTTCTACTAGGTGATGCGGATTGGGACCCTGTTACCAAGTCTCAGGATGTGAATAAAGCAGTCAAGGCCTTTTACGATGTTGTTTATAACATATTTAACACATGTGTTCCTATGAAGCGTCGTAGTAAGTGGCCATCTAGGCGGTACCCTGTCTGGTACACTCCTGATATAATTAATGATTTGCGGCGTAAATCAAAGCTTCACCGTAGATGGAGGGCCTCTGGTGATTGTAATGTTTACGTCTTGTTCAGCACGTTAAGAGCCAATCTTAAGAGGCGGGTGGCAAAGGCCTACGATTTGCATACTGCTCAACTCGAAGTAAATTTGCGAAGCAACCCTCGTGGATTTTGGCAGCTTATTAATGGTTTGAGGACTCCGGGCGGATTCGAACCCCAAATGTCGTATTGTGGTACAGTCACTGAGGGCCCTGATTTGGCTAATGCTTTTGCTGACTTTTTCTCGAGTGTCTTCCTTCAAGATGTTTCAACTCTAAGTACCCAGAAAACTGTTCTTGAGGATAAAAGTCGGTCAGCTAATTATATCCATGTTAAGGAATTTACGTGCAGTGATGTCAATGCTGGGCTGTTTGAATTAAAACCCAGATCGGCTATTGGTCCTGATGGAGTTCCTCCGTATATTCTCAAGGCCTGTCGGGATAAAATAAATCAGCCCCTAACTTACCTTTTTAACCTCATGCTTCGCCTGGGTGACTATCCCATACAATGGAAACTTTCTAGAGTGTCCCCAATTCCTAAGACGAGAGAAAAGTTACAAGTGGAAAATTACCGTCCCATAGCCATCATGTCAGCAACTGCCAAGGTCTTTGAATGCGTGTTGCACCGGAAATTAATAAGCCAGATTCGTCCTTACCTTAGTGATTCCCAACATGGGTTTCGTAGTGGTCGCTCTGTCGAGACCAACTTGTTATCTGTCGTTGATATAATATCCAGAAACATGGATCGAGGAAGGCAAGTTGATGTCGTATACTTCGACTTTGCGAAGGCTTTTGACCGGGTAGACAATAGTATCCTGTTGGCGAAACTATGCAACCTGGGATTCTCGCCGAGCCTACTGAGATTGTTCGCAAGTTACATGAGCGACCGTAAGCAGGTCGTTCGTTACGGAAGTTATATGTCCGAACCTTATCATACTAGGTCCGGAGTTAGTCAGGGATCAATACTGGGTCCGCTTCTCTTTATCCTGATGGTCAACGACCTTGAGAGTGTGGTAAAGCATTCAAAGTGCTTTCTATATGCTGACGACCTTAAGCTCGTCCATACCATTGGTGACGCGGAAAGTTGTAGGGAGTTGCAGGAGGACGTAGATGCAGTACATAAATGGAGCATTGAAAATAAGCTTTTGTTCAATAAGGCCAAGTGTTGTTCTATGTCATTTACTCGATCGATGCACCCTCTGATTGGCAACTATAGTTTGGGCATCGATCGCATTAATCGGGTTGAAACAGTCAGGGACCTGGGTGTAGTTTTTGATACCAGGCTTACGTTTAATGACCATATAACAGGTTTGGCTAAAGAGTCCTTTCGTAGATTGGGGTTCGTGATTCGCAACGCCAGGAGTTTTCAAGATGTCAGGACCATTAAACTTTTATATACATCCTTGGTGCGGTCTAAGATTGAGACTGCTTCGATGGTTTGGAACCCACATGAAGCTCAATACATACTACTTATTGAAAAGGTGCAAAAAGCGTTTCTCCGCTTTACATACAAGATGCAGTATGGATGTTACCCCTTCATGTATCCTACTAAATTTCTCTTAGGAGCACTGGGCTTTAATTCTCTTGAGACTAGACGAGACTTTGAATCACTTGTATTGATTTGTCGAATGATTCGTGGTGAATGCGACTGTCCTGATTTGTTGTCGCAGGTGTGCCGCCTATTTGTGCCTAACAACTATATGCGAGCGCGTCACCACCAGTTGCTGGCATTGCCATTATTTCGCACAATGGCGCACGATTCCTCGCCTCTGCCTCGCGCACTCCGCAGCCTAAGGAAGCTTCTCGAGACGACACCACATCTAGATATTTTTGCTGATCATCTGCATATTCTGAGCAAGGCATTCTTTAAATTTTGTGAATAATTAATTAATTATTTATAAGTTAAAATATTTGGATTTATTTATTATTGTTATTCTTGTATTAATTTATCATGATGTAGAATTGATTGATTTATTTATATACCTACTTACTCACTTTTTATTCTAATTTTATTGTCTTGTATTAACTTTATTATTATTTCATTGATTTTATTAGTGTTGAATTTTGATTTATTTTATTACTATTATTTATTTGTCTTTTCTTTCTTTTTATATTAATTAATATAACTATTGTTAATTTTAAAGCTTCATTAATATTAATATTTGTATATTAAATTTAAAAGATTATAGGTATATTGACAATCCATTTATAATTAAAATGTATGTATTAATTATAAGAATGACTGCATGGTAAATTGGGCTTTACTGTTAAGCCATGTAATGTTGTATTAATAAATAAATAAATAAATAAATCTTTCTTAATATATTAACTTAATTAACTTAAATTATTTGTTTTATTTTAATGTCCCGCATAACGTGACAAGCATATAATATTAATGCTAAACAAATTAAGATCAGTATTGAAAATATTATATACAGGTTCGGTGATAGCATGGTTGTAAAAACGATTTCTTTAAATCCTACAAAGGTCGGTTCAAACCCACCCGGCATGTACCAATGAGAAATACACTTTTCTTACCTACATTCGTCATAGATTTACAACACCACCGTTCGCGTGCCTCGGAGAGCACGTTAAGCCGTCGATCCCGGTTCCACTAATACCAACTTGTGGAATCGTTAATAAATTGTCATTAAAAATTGACATCAGATCCTCGCCAACTCGTCTGGCCAGCGTGGCGAGTGTAGGTCAAATTCTCCAGATATATGTTCGGGAAGGCCTATCCCCAACAGTAGAGATCTAGGCCGCTGTGTTTTGGGGGCTGTAATGATGACCATCATGACAACCGGTGCATCGCCTGCAGAAAATGTCTAAAAGCTTTGTATGTAACTGCACACTATTATTCAATAAATTACCAGAAGACATTATTAACTTAGAATACAATAATTTTAAGCCTCAAGTTAAAAAAATATTAATTCTCAAAGCCTACTACTCTGTGGATGAAGCTCTAAAGGAAGACCAGATTTGTTAATTGACTTATAGTACCAGTATGACATAATAATAAGAATTTTTAATTTTTGACAACGCCACTTTACAGCTGCTAAATATGACATCCCTGTTCAATTAATTAATTTTACACATGTTAATGTTATAGACAATATACTATGTTTTATTATACAAAAATAATAAGATATATATTTTATATTATTTAGTATATAGTATATATATATATATAAATTGACATAATAATAATTAGTCTGAGTTTTAATTTTAGTTCATAAGTGACAACGCCCATTTACAGCTGCTATAATTATATTTGACATTAAAATTATTGAATAAGTATTATACATCATTATTATTATTTGACATAAGACAATGTTTTTGATATGTACAATGCTCCTTTACAGCTGCATCCAACCTTAGTTTATATAATCAATGTACCACTATGTAGTAGCAGGCTGTTCCTTGCTTTCTCGTATCCGGCTATTTTTCTGTGTCATTGTATTAATTACATTGCATATAAAAAATGGTAAACTTTGACAAATCCAAGTGATCCCAAAAATAAGGTTCCTACGGATAATTAATAAGATAAACAATAAACCATCATGATACAAAATATTCGAAGTACTACTAGCTCTTTATTTATTTATTTATAAATTCTTTATTGCACTTAAAAACTTAACAGTTGAGTACAAGGGCGAACTTAATGCCTCTCGGCATATTATACTGGCTAACCTTTGGGAGTGTGGTAGACGATTGCGGGTGCATTAGAAATAAAAACAAATACCTACTTAAACATACATAACAATAATTTACATACTAATACACAAATACCAATAAAAATATAATAATTATAATATCGTCATGATCGTAGAACAGTGACGGAACTGCTATATTTAAAATTTTCATGGCGGCCATTCAAAGTTATTTCAATTGTTTTTTGTCACTTATTTTTTAAGTTAATACTAGTTTCATAATAAGTGCAAACCTTCTAGATTTCATTTTGGAACCCTTTCTAACATTTGCACAATAAATTACAGACCACAAACAATATAATATTTCAAAACTATATATGTATTTTTTTACATCCGACACTGTTCTACGATCATGACGATATATACATTTAACTAATTTTCTTAACTTATATGTCGAGAAGAATAACAATAATTATAAAACGCAAACAAAATAATAAAAAAACAACAGTGGATGAGTTTTTCTAGAATTTTATGAATGGATGCAGGGAAATGAGAACTGTCGCCCATTTGCTATTACGAGTGCCTTGTTCCGCGCCATTTAACTTCATATTTTTGAACAATGTTTAGACGGGGCCTCATCTCTACATCATTACAGGTGCTTTGAGGAGAAGCCTATATATTTTATTTTATTGTTTAATTAAAAAATATTACATGGCTTAACCTGCAGATGATATCTGAGAGATGTGGTTCGTAGTATTGCCCAATATTAGAGTAAAAACTGTCACTTTGATAGTTCTGAGCAATAATAATAATAATTTTTTTTTTTGTTTTCTTCTCCCGATGGATGATGAATGAGATGATAGGGAAGGCAAAGGGTCTAGCCCATACAGCCAAGTCTGACGTAATATATCTTTCTTTTTCATGAGTTAATGAGGTCATCATCAAATTCCAGATGCTGCAGAATTTGATGCTTTTCTTGGAGTCACTCGCGGCACCATAGCTCAAACACGTCGGGTAAAATATGGGAGTTGACAGCGCGGGAAAACCGCAAAAAAAAACTGCAACTTGTGCCCCATATTTAAAGTCCAATTTATCGTTTTCCATAATTATTCACATTGCAGTACATTATTAAACAAAACAACACCACTTTTGACCATAAATATCCACAGTAAGTTAATTTACAAAACAAAAACTTGCACTTGACATGTCCACGCAAAATGGCGCGAAGAACTCTTAATAATAATAATATGTTTAATTACCAATATACCTACAAAATACAATTACACTTATTCCAAACAAATATTTATCAAATTCGAAGTAATATACAACCAGTATAAAAGAATTACAATATAAAAGCTACCTAAATAATAAAATTAATAAAATTAAAAATAAACTAAACTATAAATAAAAAATGTCCTCTAGAGATGTTCCATCCGCGATAGTCCCAAGGAGACTGGCAATATTTTCCCTCTGTACAGCGGGGCTAATACGTTGGCAGAAATAATTGCCAGCCTTCAGTCTCCAGACCTTTCTGTCATCCGCTTTGACAACTCTTTGGCCAAGCGCCTCGCTGACGGTCCCCATGGGCCCATCGTCTCGACCCCAAACGGCGCAAACTCGTAATCGGAACCAAGGTTGGCATATTTGCGCAAATAGTAAGTATACTGCAACAAAATATCAAATGTGATTATTAGTGGACCCACACAATGCACTTTCATGCCTGACCAACTATGGGACCATGCAGTCGAATTACCAAGAATAGTTTACAAAAAGGAAAATACAAATAAAAATTGAAATCCAAGTAAAAAAGCATAAAAAATATAAACAAATTGTTGTGTTCTTTAAATCATCGGATTGTCAATCAATGGCACGTGCTAACCACTGGCGGAGCAACGAGTATTAATCTGGACCTTAAAGACAATAACTTAAAATTAACCTAATGTAGATTACTTCCGATTTACGTAACGTCTAATTTGCTAGTAGAAATTGACCAAGCGCCCAAATAGATGACTCTTGAAGAAAATGGTATATTCACATTACTTAAACAGCTCCCAACAAGTTTTCCGAAGAATATCGCCACTCATACAGAACGAAATCTCACCTGACTGTCACTATTGTATAACGTTTGCGTTGGCTGTTGATTTTTAATTTTCACAGTCGCGGTGCTTACATCTAAGTCATGTTTTTTCCACTCAAAGTTTAGAGTCGGCGAATCGCTAAAACACTTGGCGGTCCTTTATGTCCGAACCGCATTATGGCGATCAACCGTTATCTATAATAGAAATCCGATTTCTTTTTCATTAAATTTTCATTTCATATTACGTTTTTTGATTTAAACACAAGTATCGCTACGACCGTAATAATAATAATAAATCATAAACGATATTAAATTATCAGGCAAATGATGGTCCATAGATAGATAGACCTTACAACTAAAATACATATAAAAAATACATTCACTAGACAAAAATAATAGAAGTAAAGTATCATCACGACCGTTACCCTTTCGGGGTGGTCAGAAACCACGCTTATAAATAAGCGGATTTACATTTAGCCAACTTTACTATAGGCCAATCATGACAAGTGGCAAGCTCGTTGATTTCTCTAGCGTACTAAAACTCGAGAATATCACTAATAAATTAAATATTATTTAAATTATTAAATATTGTGTCCCTACCAGAAATCGAACCCGGTATCTCCGAGTATACATTCACGGACTTCGCTAGACCACGGAGGCAGACAATAGATCAATAAATTGAATAGATCATTCTAATCTAAACATTTTTTTTTATACTACCACGACATGTGACCTTGCGCCCACCTGATGTTAAGTGGCGCGCGAGGTCCATGTATGTTAGCAACTGGAATCATACACTTATGACTGACATCAGTTCCTAACACTATGCCGGCTTGACTGGGCATGACGGCAATTCGAGCCTGATCCCGAAACGTGTGGATACACTTTACTGGGTTTATCGGCACGAACGGTGGATACTACCCCGCCCCGGCAGATTGGGCAAATTACCACCATCAGTCCGCCAACCACCTGTAAAAAAACTTATTACTACAAATAAAAAAAAAATATATATACGTAACGTCGAAATACGGAAAAGGGTTGGTATGAAGGAAAGCATAGGGACAAAAATAAGGAAAGGCATGCTACGATGGTTCGGGCATGTTGAAAGGATGAGCGATGAAAGATTGACGAACCAGATATATAATGCGAAAGTTGTGGGTAAAAGAGGCCCTGGCAGACCGAGACTCACATATCACGATCAAATAAATAAAACACTGACTGAAGGTGCATTAAAAAGTCTTCGTAACCAAAGGGCATGTATGAAGAGGTTAATGAATGTCGACGAAGCGAAAGAAGTATGTCGTGATCGTGTCAAATGGCGCTCTATTGTCTCTGCCTACCCCGCAAGGGATCTGGCGTGAAGATATGTATGTATGTATGTAAAAAAAAAATATTAATAATAAATACCTAATAAACGAATGTTAATATTTATTTATTAGGTTCAGAGCATTCACCATAGTATAGCCGGTAGAACACGCTCAGAGAAGTCACTTCTCGGCAAAAGCGAAGAATTCAAGAGTTCAGATATATTGGCATCGTCACCAACAGTCTGATTGAAGGACGGGGAAAAACAAGACAAGGAGACGGAAATATTTTTCTTCTATCTGTAGCAAGTCAATATAATACTTGAAATTGCCAGCATTTCTGTCTCCATATTATTTTAATTAAATTATTAAGCTAGCACAGGAAACGCCAATAACGGATCTTTTTCTGATTATTTATTAATTATCGAGCCTGCAATGGCGCTTGTAATTAAATAGTATTAATAAGGTTTAGTTTAGTTAGAGAGAGCTATGCTTTGTATTTCTCTGATAGATAAAATTCGAAACATGGTTTTTTCATTTTGTACTAGCACGACATGTGACCTTGCGCCCACCTGATGGTAAGTGGCGAGCAAAGTCCATGAATGTTAGCAACTGAAATCAGATACTCATGACTGACATCAGTCCCTAACACTATGCCGGCTTGACTAGATGCTTTTTCACACTTCGCTTGAAGGACTCCAAGTTATAGGAAAGTGGAAACATAGAGGCTGGAAGAGCATTCCATTTATACGTACGCGAAGGGATGGTAACCACGGTATGTGGGTACATATTCTGACCTGTGCGTGTGGTTAGGTTGCGGAATGGAGAGGAATAAATTAGGTCATAGGGCTCTTAAGAGCACTCACCATAGTAAAGCCGGTAGAACACGCTCAGAGAAGCCACATCTCGGCGAAGCTGCAGGAATTCGAGAGTGTATATAGTGGCATCTTCTACAATTCGAACAGCTTGCCTCTGTAGGACATTGAGAGCATCTGTGAGGTACTTGGCGGAACCATTCCAAAGGTGAGAACCGTATTCTACGCATGATCTGATCTGTGCTTTGCACAGCAACAGTCTAATTGAAGACGGAAAAAACCGCTTCACCTTGTTCAGTATACCGAGCGATATTCGTCAGAGAAGTAAAGTTACTGACATAGCTTCTAAAATTAGCAAGCTGAAATGGCAGAACCGACCACCGAGTGGATAAACGGGTTCTAGAGCGTAGATCACGTACGGGACGACGTAGAGTCCATATGACCTAAAGAAGGTCGCTGGTGGGAGCGAACGTTAGCTATCCAGCTGTGGAGATCCACAGGCTGATGTTGATAATGATGATTAAGGTTTAGTAGAGCGGTGGCTCGGTTGTAAAAAAGTCGCGGTTCATTTCCCGGCATGTACCAATGATATGTTTGTTAAAGATTTACAACACCGCGTTCCCGTTAGGAGCAGAGCACGTGTCAGTCTCAGTTCCACTAATACCAACTTGTGGAATCGTTAATACATTGTCATTAAAATTGATATCAGACCCTCGCCAAACCGTGGCCAGCGTGGCGAGCGAGAAATATGTTCTGCAATGAAGGTCTTAGGACTCTATGTTCTAGGGGAAGAACAAGGTATTAGGGTCGTAATCATACCTACTTTAATTTAATTTACAATAATGCCTTTATACTCGTAGTCTAGTGGTTAAGACCTTAGATTTACGCCTAAAAAGGCATGGTTTCTGACCACCCTGAAATGGATTAAGGCCGTTTTTTTTTTTACATTTAACTTATATTGATGTTATTGAAGTGGGCTCGCCCGCGCCGTAAACAATCGTCAAGTTTATAGTCTAGGAGACCACTGTTAAAAAACCTATGAAATCGAATACATCTTTAAATGTAAATTTAGTAAATGTAGTTTGACATGTTGTGGTCACCTATTACTAGAGTACCATTCGCTTATTATTATTCTTTTAAATGTTTGCTTCTTTTAATATGATTAGATTTTATGTGAACTTAATGTGAACTCTTTTTAATATAATTGTATTGCTGTTAGATTCGGTCCAGCCATGGCTGCTGATAGTATATTTTTTATAAAAATATATGTATTGATAATATCCAAGTGTTGTGTACTAACCTAAGGAAATAAATAATTTGATTTGATCCTAATTAAATAAATAAACTCGATCTCATTTTATTACATAGTATTGTAGTCAAATATCAACCAGGCGTGAGCAAGTAGGATTTATATTTTAGCTGTTGGCTCTTGGTCTATTACTTCTGTATATTTTGGTTATCGTCGCTTTTGGTGTTCGTGACAACGTTTATTCTAATAACAGGTTTGGCATAACGAAGTAACCCATCAATTCTACTATTAATTACATTATCACCAACAAAAAACGACAATTTGGTGGCGACGTTTAATTTGGCGGGAAATGAGAGTCATCATGAGTTTGAATATATCAGTCATAGACTTACGCTCAGTTGCAGACAGGCTAATTATCTTTTGACATGTTTAACGTATGACCGTTATTGGCTTAAATAACTGATACCAAGTTTATATTTTATGTGCTTTTTGAATTCGGCTGTATGAGCAGCCGAACCGGCCTTTTTTACAGGTGGCATCCTAAACAAGACATCTTCCCTCACTCCATGGTACCATCACTTCGTGATAGACCTGATGGTTCAAGCACAGACGGGATTTTAGCTGACCATAAAATTTGTATTTGTATAAATATTTCGAATACATCGCGGCTCGACATTATGCAATGCAACAGTCCGCAAGGGAATGTTTTCGCATCAACAACTGAGCGCTCGCAACACACACATATAATTAAACAATACAATCTCAAAAAAACATAATATTTCTTCAAGCCATTTGTTTATTTTTATATTTTATTTGCCACATATCAATAAACACAACTTAAACAAATAAAGACTGGTAGTATACACAAGATGTGTGGTGACAAATAGGGAATCAGCTCAGCATGGAGCTGCGACTCTGGGCCACAGCGCTGATTTTCGGCTAATCCCTTGTTAGGAGAGGTGCTAATGGGTAATATATACAAATATATAGTCTGGTGTATGTATGTACGCATAAAAATATAACTAATACATTAAATAAAAATAAAATATGTATAACAAAATAATCTTAAAAACAAACTATAAAATATAAAGAAGGTATGCTGCTACATTTGGTTACTCATTGTTCAAATTTTACTATTTTGGCATGACAATTTGATCAAATTATTTGAACCAGCCTGCAGCCCAATTCTACTGATTTTGTCTCGATTTAACTTATGTTCTTTTTCGATCCCACATTAGTTATTGTCCCTGTATAATATTGTACGTATCTACAAAGTGAAACTAAAGTTGCATCCGTGGTCTAGCGGTTAAGTCCGTGTATCTAGACTCGGAGGTACCGGGTTCGATTCCTGGTCGGGACACAAAAATATTTATGTAAATATATTTATTTACATAATATTTAATTTATTTGTGATATTTCTCGAGTTTGGTACGATGGCGACATCGACGAGCTTGCCACTTGTCATGATTGGCTTATAGTAAAGTAGGCTAAATGTGAATCCGCTTATTTATAAGCGTGGTTTCTGACCACCTCGAAAGGGAAACGGTCGTGATGATACTTTACTTTTTTTTACAATCTCCCATATGTTACAAATTATTATAAAGCCTAAAACATTTTAAAAACAGCAAATATACTTATAACTGTTTATATAATAATAAATAACCGAACCACAGGCTCAGGTCAGAATATGCACACACATACCGCAGTCTCCATCCCTTTGCGTAGGTACCTATACATTTGGTGACTCATACATCTGTCGCACGATAAAGATGTGGAATGATCTTCCAGCTTCTGTGTTTCAACTTTCCTATAACCTGGAGTCCTTCAAGCGAAGTGTGAAAAGGCATCTAGTCAAGCCGGCATAGTGTTAGGGACTGATGTCGGATATAAGGGTCTGATTCCAGTTGCTAACATTCATGGACCATGTGCGCCATTTACCATCAGGTGGGCATCAAGGCGCAAGGTCACATGTCGTGCTAGTATGAAATAATAATAATAATAATACAATACAAATATCTAATTCAATACGAAATATAAAATTTAAATTATATCCCCAGAAAGGGACTGACTACAAATAAAACTTTGACCACATTTGTAAAGGAAGGGCAAAGCACGAAAACTAAATGCAAGCCCACCTCGATCCTTGGCGCCGCATCAGACTGATAAATTTACATGGATACATTTGAACATCATTATAGGATCCCAGATGAACTAGCTGTATCAGCCTATAGGCCAGACATCTTAGTGTTCTCTCGGAACTTGAAAAAAGTTTTCCTTATTGAACTTACCGTTCCGTGAGAATCAAATATTCCAAAAGACCACAACATAAAGTCGAATAAATATTATGATCTCACAGAAGAAATGATCAGGAACGGGTTGAAGACTCAGCTTTACGCAGTGGAAGTTGGTGCATCACTTACTGAAAGAATTGAGCCTAAGCAGGTCTGCAGGAGATACATTTATGGAACGAGCTTCCAAGACGGCATTAACGGAATGATACAGTATTTGATTGTGTAGGGAGAGGAGTAGAATGGTGGATGGTAAGCGTATTATCGCGCAATAAAATAAAAAAAGGGAGGCCTCCTTTTCTTAAACCAGCCTATTGTCAGTCGCAAGCCCGAGACACCATTCTTCTCATCTCTTACCCACACATTGGAAACGGCGCCCGCACGGTGAATCCATGGAATGCTTAAAAAATTGTCTTCTAATCACTAACACGGTTACAAAACAATAACTGTATTAAAACTGGCCTTACACTGGCCACGTCTTTTTTTATTTGAAATTAGTTTTATTTGAAAACTATTACGATAATACAGTTTTCAAATAATAACTAAACTAGTAGAATACGGATTTGTCAAAAGTTCCATTTTATTTCCACTTATGGAAATTGAATCAGTAAGTGAATACCTTAGAATTATGCATTACACACATACAAACCGTCTTTTACATATATTAAATAATTCTTCTTCTTCTTAGTCGCTACACTCTCGGCAGAGTGGTCGTGGTCGCCATTGGAGTGCTAGTGGCACGCTTAACCAGCCGTCGTCGCCACTCCTCTCGGACCCCGGCTTTCCTAGAGCACTCATGTAGGGGATAATCCATTGCAACCTTCACCTGAACCCACACCTCTTGTCATCGACTTTCCGCTGGACTACCAAGCGCTCGATGGATGTTTCTCCACACCGTGACACGTTTCTTGAAGAAAGTGAGAATGCGTAATTGTACAGTCGAGAAAAGGCGCTGTATATATTAAATAATAAAAAAATAAACAAAACTAAAGAGTCACCGCGACCGTATCCTTTACCTCTAAGCTACGGAGAATTTACGACTATTTACCTAACAGCCACTGATATAATATATGCTGATATAATATGTTGTTGGTGCAGCGTGATTGTTATATGAAAAGTGTATGGGTTAAGCTCTTGTTGGCATAGGTTAATTAAAAGCAAACATGGCCCGAATTTACTGTGTCCACCACTGTATGTACACTTTTAACGATAGCCCTGCCCGAGAGGAGAGGGTATGCTTTAAAATTAATACCAATTCAGATAGACTTTGCTTTCCTGCGGCTCCATTAAGGGGGTTGCACAATATAATATATTCAAAAAGATTATATAAGTTCAAAATTCTAAGACGCTTCCTCAACGGATGCTCCAATCGATTATTCCTTCCAGCTGTCAAACGGAAGTACAACCTTGGCAAGTCAAAACGCTCGAGGAATAGAACTGTCAAAGGTATATCGCGACCTTGAAACCTCCTTGAAGCGTGTGTATGTTATTTTCAACTACTATTCATTTTATTTAAACTTGTATTTCTTATTTTATTATTAGTTAAATAACATATTATGAGTTTTTTTTTTTAAAGACGGTGATTCGATAAGTCATCAATGATACGCCCCCTGTCTGAAGGGCCAACGCGGGTGGGGGTCGCATGCCCGACTCACCGTGAGGCCTCTTAAGGAGACCCCTACGGACTAAAACCCCATTTACCGTCTCTCTCTCACTGTTGCCCTGCGTGCCTTGACAGCTAAGTCTGAGTCGTGGCTACGGAGTAAAGTGAACCCAACCAGAGACATTGAGGGGACAAAAAGACAGCGGCGGCTGGATCGGCGACTGGAACGGTGGTAGTGGTAGGGTCGGGGGATCCTTAGGTTGGCGGCCAGAAGACTTGGCGGAGGCCTCAATCAGTAGATTAAGCCTCGTCGTGAGCAGCATATTTTGGGTCACGACCCTCAGCATTGAGGAAAACGACGGAAGGAGGAGGAATATATTTTTAAACAAAACTGATTTATGCAATGACAACAAAGATATTTAATAAGCTTCCAGTTACTATAAGGGAGCTGCCACTAAAACTGTTCAAATTAAAAGTCAAACAAATGCTGGTTAATAAATGTTTTTATTCGACAAAAGAATACCTAGACACTAAGCTCGACTAAGTCATGTGACTAAATTAATTTTTGTATGCTAGAAATAGCGAAGCATGTGTTATAATTACATAGAATAATATACATCCCTGTACCTACCATGTTTCTGACAAATAAATTATTTAATTTCATTTAAAACTCATTCAAAACAGATTTCGTTCCAAAATTATAAATATTATTTGTGACACATTAATTTTCATAATATGAAAGAGACGGACTTATGGATGTCAAAAGTGCTAGAGCGTGTATTAATTCAATTCTTAATTAATAAATTAATTCTTTAATGTTGCCAGAAAAAAAAGTTATCATTATGTCTTTCGAGGTTTGGAGAGTATACAACTAACCCTATGTTCGACTTGTTGCTGTAAGCGCTTTTTTCATTTTATTTCGCTCTAACAGACGTTCGGGTAGCTTTTTCAAGCGCTTTGTGTTTTTCATATCGTCGAATAAAATCAAAGACAAGGACGCGGGTTTCACAGCGAACGACGTCACTGATTTTACTGCGAATGCTTTTTTATTTTCGGGTGGTGCAATCAAAGCAAATTCCCCATTGTCAAAAATATTGTCAAATGCAGCATTCCTCTCTTTTCTATTTGATATTACCATCGTCGTGCTTTGTCTTATTTTTCTATTGTAAATATTTCTTATATTATTTAATTTAATTGTTATATTTAATATATTTTCGGGTTTAGCTAATTTATATAATAATTCTAAAATATAATATTGCATAAACCATCGATATCACTCTGGGCCTTTTACTAATGATGAATATTGGATCGCTCTTCATAATTTGGTACATCACTGTCACTTACGTAGGGAATGAAGGGTGTAAATTCGTATTAACTTTAAATAACTTTAAACAAACATTAAATTAAAATTAGTCATACGATATCTCTAAAACTAGCATTAATGATGCATGTTGAACCTATACAACCTACCTAATAAGCTATCAAGCGCTCAAAAGTGCCTAATAGTATGAAAATATTTATTTTTTAAAATTGACTTTTCAAATCTGTCGAGTTATCTTGGCAGAAAACTTTTGGCCGCTAACTTCATACCGGTTAATAAATACATATATAAATTTTAAAAAGAAAGGATCTATCTAGTTGAAGCGTAGCGATAACCTATCACACATCTATGATATGTGAAAATAACTGATCAAAATTGTATAAAGCATGATAATCCTATATAAACCATGTACCGAAAGCAAATTTACTCACAGCTTATCCAAAATAAACCAAACCAAATTAAAAATGTATTTTTGTTTTCACATATTATGGATATTGACTGTCTCCGTGGTCTAGCGATTGTCTGTGGATTAAGTAAGACTCGGAGGTACCGGGTTCGATTCCTGGTCGGGACACAAAAATATTTATTAATGTAAACATTTAATTATTATTTAATTTATTTGCAATATTTTTTGAGTGTGGTACGCTGGAGACATCGACGAGCTTGCCACTTGTCATGATTGGCCTATAGTAAAGTTGGCTAACTGTAAATCCGTTTATTTATAAGCGTGGTTTCTGACCAACCCGAAAAGGGAAATGGTCGTGATCAAAAGTTGGTATTAGTGGAACCTGGACCGACGACGCGACGGCTCAATATTCTCTCCGAGAGAACGGTGGTGTTGTAAATCTATGACAAATGTATGTAAGACAGTTGTATTTCCCACACCGCGACCTTTTTTGGATTTTAAAACCGAGCCACTACATTATTATTTATTATTTTTAAAACTTTATTGCACGTTATACAAGGGGCGGACTTAATGCCGCTAGACATTATCTGACAGCCAACCTTAGGGATAATGTGGACCATTTCAAATGTAAGGTAGGTGCAAATATTTATATATAATAATAATAAATAAATCTATATACATATAAATACAATTATATTACTAAAATACATACTAATAACTATGATATATTAAATACTAATAATACATATGATGCTTTATGCGTAATATTCTCCGCAACTTTACAATGTATATAATCAGTCCTCGTTTTAAATTAATTATGCACGTAGTAATTAGCTACAGTTAAATATACTTACGTTTACGAAGTGATATCCAAATTGTTTATTTATAGCGTGTCGGTTTGAGAACATTTAAGTTCGATTTAGTGTAAAGCCTGTAACTTGTCTGTTAAGATGGTGCGGCCATTTTACAATCAAACATTTAAGTTCAATTTGACAAAGGGCATCATTCATCTTGCCATAACTTCGGCTAAATTGTATTCACAGTTATAGTCGTATATGCATTTTTACATAATTTATTCCAATAAGAAGCTTACAAGTCTCAGGGATCGCAGAATGAGGGGAGATATAATGGAGACATTTAAAATTCTAACAGGAAGGTATAACTGCCCCCACCTAGCCAAAATGTTTAGGTTTAACACAATGATATTTCCCCGTCGTGACCACGGAATGAAGCTAATAAGAAAATCCAGCAATACAAATATAGGATATCACTTCGTGAATAACAGAGTTGTAAATATGTGGAACAAAATACCAGACGACATATTAAAGTCCTCAACTGTAAACAAACTGGACAAGTGGCTAGTGACAATCGAAATAGACTATGGTGATAACTGACAATTTAATAAACTTTACACCAGTGCTTGATATAGGCATATCAGCAATGCGCTGCTCGCCTATTAATCAATAGTAATAATAATAATAATAGAATTTGAGTAGAAAAAACCATTTACTTCATTTAGTTTAGTTGTTCAAATTATTTAAAATATCGTCATGCGTTTTTACAACCGAGCCACCACCGCGCCATTTATTAGGTACTTGTATTAAACTTAAGTCCATTTAACTAATGTAATATAGTTTGTAGGTTGACGATACCTCTTTACAGCAGCTACGCTACTCCTTCGAGTCGTGGTTCGAATTCCAGTAGAGGCCTCCTTTTTAAAGCAGCCCAAAGCCGCACTGTGAATCCATAAAAAATGATGCTAAAAAATGCTAAAAAATATCTTCATCCTCACCATTGTTCATGTGTTTGAAGATGTGATGATTTTAAGATTATATATGTCGCAATCGCCTTCACGCCAGCTCCCTTACGGGTCAATTGTCGCAGTCACAACTCTTTCGCTTCGTTGACATTAATCAACTCTTTACTGCACCTTCAGCCAGTGTTTTATTTATTTGGTCGTGATATTTTTGGTCTGCCAGTGCCTCTTTTTCCCACAACTTTCGCATTGACATATCTGGTTCGTCGATCTTTCTTCACTCATCTTTTCAACATGTCCGAACCATCGGAGCATGCCTTACCTTACTACTTTACTTACATAGAGACAAATGCTTTCTTAGTCGCTCACCCCACTTGCTAGATACTCTGTCGCAGTCGCAGCTCATCCAGCAGCCGTCTCCACTGGTTTCGCTCCTCGGCATAGTGGATGGCCTGATGCACAGGGATCTTTAGGTGGTCAGTCACCTGACTGGACCGTCGCTTATGGCTTCTTCCTCATCTACCTTGCTCGTAATTAAAAGTTTTTCTAGATTATCATCACCTTTTCTTGTAATGTGGCCAAAGTATTGTAGAATTCGGACAAAGCAGACAGTAGAAAGTCTCTGCTACCAGGTAAGCTTAAGATTTTTGAGCACAGAAATATTAGTACGTCGTGCGGTCCAAGGGATTCTGAGCAATCGACGCCAGCATCACATTTCAAACGCATCGATTCCCGCTCGATCCGTACAGAAAAATAGAGAAGACAAGTGTTCTGACGATGTTAATTTTTGTCTTTCTGAATATGTTGCTGTAGCTCCATATTCTGCTAAGTTGGGTCATCTTTGGGTTGGGGGGTTCTACCTACCCTATTGAGCTACAAGAAGGACTAGATCTCGGTCGCTATTTGTCATACCACGTGCCAAAACGAATGCAGGCAAACGGGCGCCACTCGCCAGAATGTGTCGTGTCCACGACGACAGACTTGCCTCGGTCGACATGTTCACACAAAGCTGCAGCAGTTACAAAACCAATATCACTAAGGTACTTATTGATGATCAGCAAAATTGCTGATTGAATGGTTTTTTTTTTTTAATTCGTTTATTCAGATAAAAACTTAAACTATTAACATTTTTAAAATTATACGCCAAACTGCATAACAGTTTGTTGGCGAATAGTACACTCTTTTTTTACAGTTTTTATTTTTTTTATTTTACACTATATTTTTAAAACACAAAGTTATTTACGATTAAATCACATTACTGTTGTATTTACCTAGCAAAAGCAACTTTAATTTTCCTTTAAATTCTTTTTTTGTCATTTTTACACAGCCATCAATGGGCATAATATTATTAAATATAATGGGAGTTAAAAACTTTCTAGTTCTTTTACCATAATAGTTGTTATATCGGTATTCATTGTATCTTGTCTTTTGTGAGAATCTAGTATTATAACCACATCCAGTATATACATTTTTGTAGGCACTACCTTCAAATTGCTCCAGGGCTATTAAAAAGTTCACTTTATCATGCACCGGAAGTATCTTGCAAATACCAAATAGCTTGTCATAGCTCTTACTACAGGAACTCTTGACCCTCGCATCCACCAATAACTTCATGATCCTTATTTGTAACTGTTTGATTTGGTCTAAATACGAAGGAAAAGTACAGCCATAAGAAGCAAGCCCATAACTAAGTATTGCGTCAGCCAGTGCATGATACAGCACATACAGTAAAGATCTGTTTACAATACCCTTTAGATAATAAAACCTACCTAGTGCTATCCTTAATTTATCACAAATAGTTGTTATATGCTGTTTCCAGTTTAGGTTTCTATCTATAGATAGACCGATATATTTATAGCTTTCAACAAATTCAATATCCAGGCAATTACATTTAACATTACTATGCAAACACTCGAAAGTATGTCCGACAATGCAATTGGTAAAAAAATAATAATAACGATAATTAGGTCCGTGTTGTACTCAAACCACCAAACTATCTTCCTATATGTTCTTAGTGAGAAATATCAAAGGAAGTGATTCGAATGTAACGTATGACTTTTTGTTTTTGTATCCTTTGCCTATTTGTATGTATCTTTTCTGTTTTTTTCTCCGAACAAATACATAAATAAATATTGTAAATTACGTCGTTAGATATGCGGACCTCCAAAGTGACCGACACATATCCGACGTAGTATAACAAAAAAAAACAGCTATAACTTATTAGAGCTTCCAATCTACGAGTACAGTCACTCCATTAAAACGGACACGTTGTAACCGTAGCTTCCGGCGCCGGCTGTGCCACTCGGAATATCCAATGTTGTTTCTCTTTCAATTGGAACTTGATCCTTCGTTGTTAAATGAAACAGGAAGCTGAAATACTCTGCAAAAACAAACAGCCGGTAACTAATTCTCGACTATATTGTTTTAAAGGGGTTCATTATCTAGCGACGAGTCCGCTAACTTCATTCAAGTTACATTGAGCAGAGGTTTTGCGTTTTTGCTTTCAGGTTGCTCACGGAGTAGTATCATCACTGTTACTAGAGTCCTAGACCTCCACTGTTTGATATGGGCCTTAGATAAATTTCTGCATAATTTGGCCTACACTTACGCCTGACCAGACGGGTTCATTAAAAATTAATTATTTATGACAGTTAATTAACGATTCCATTAAAATGAATTATAGTTACAGGAAAACGCCCCGAGAAGTTGAAGTTGAAGAACTGACATTTTCTGACATTACTTAATCCAGTTTTAAAATTGACAACGCCCCTGTACAGCCGCATCTAATCTAATTTTAAGTTTAAATAATAATAATTTATCTATCTTCTAAAGGTACCGCCAGTTCTGCTTTGCTTTTAACATAACCACTAACCAGGCACGATTTAGTTCGGTAATTAAAATATCGAATGTAGAAATTGATGTAATCATGGACCTAACCAAATTCCGGTGGGAACGTTCGGTGACAAATAAAGAATAAGAATAAGAAGACCATCCATAACTTTTTGAGATATTCTGATGAACTGCATTTAAAAAAAAAATGAACAGACAACAAGAATATGGTAATTAAACCCAATAACTTTTTTATGTTTTAACTTTAACTAACTGCCTCCGTGGTCTAGCGGTTAACCCCGTGGACTTAGGACTCGGCGGGACAAAAAAATATTTATTAATGTAAATTTATTTACAGAATATTAAATTTATTTGTGATATTTCTCGAGTTTGGACGCTGGAGACATCGACGAGCTTGCCACTTGGCATGATTGGCCTATAGTAAAGCTGGCGAAATGTGAATCCGCTTATTTATAAGCGTGGTTTCTGACCACCCTGAAAGGGAAACAGTCGTGATGATACTTTACGAATAACTTTTTTTGATGCCAAATGATCTTCTCTCTAATAAGGATCAATCTCTACTGGACCGACTGAGGTTTGAGTACTTGAAATGTGAGAAATCACAAAAAACTTTTCCCATACATTTTGTACGGAAAACGATTAATCAAGGCGAAATATTCTTTATTTGTCTCCTCCGGTGACAATAGGGCTGGCTCTTTCTTCGCCCAAAGAATCGGTATTGCAATTCAGCGGGGAAATGCAGCCAGCGTTCTTGCCACCATTCCACGCTGACGGGACTTATATCCCTATCCTTAGTATTAATTTTAATTTGGTAATTTTTTTTTCGAATAAATATTAATTGATATATTTAATTAATTATAATTAAACATGTACTTATATAGAAGTGGCAATGGGCCGGACACATCTGCCGCAGAACCGACGACCGATGGGGCAAACGGGTTCTGGAGTGGAGACCACGTACGGGACGACGCAGAGCGGGACGACCCCCCGCCAGATGGACGGATGACCTAAGGAGGGTCGCTGGTGGGGGTTGGATGAGGGTTGCAAAAGACCGCGTGCAGTGGCGAGCCTTGGGGGAGGCCTATATCCAGCAGTGGAGAGACAAAGGCTGACGATGATGATGATGACTGATATAGTAGACATACTTTTATACCTATAATCTAAGTACTTAGTAATAACAAAATATAATGTACCTACGTACTTTATTGTTGGCTGATAAAGCAAACTATAGTTCTGTATGATACTATTATATCTATGCATTTATGTATCTCGTATCAGTTTCTTGAATAATAGCCTCTTGAACACACATATCTCAGACAGAGCTGTCACTGCACGATGTCGTCTTGTTTTACATTATAGTAATGAGGTCAAGTATGCACTAATACACTGAAGGGGCCGTTATTCATCACGGATTCGCGACACTCGGTATCAACCAACATTTAGGTATACAGGATCAAACTGGGACCCATATCACCCAGAATGAGACCCCAAAATCATCAAAATTCAACTGTCACAGAATTTGATTATTTTCTTGGAGTCGTTCGCTTGCGATTATGTAGGGTATTAAATTAGCAAAAAAAATACTGCAATCTTGCCCTATATAATATATATATCCGATATATATATATACCACGATACGACCCCGAATGGGAAACGGTTGTGATAATACTTTACTTTTTTAAAATTATTAATTACATTTCTTAACCTTATAATGTATCTTAAGTGAATGGAGTTTGACAAGTTGTGGTCACCTTTTACTGGGGTAATATTGGGTTATGATTCTTTTTACTGCTTCTATTAATATATAATTGGATTCAATGTGTTCTCTGTTTGTGATCCTGATTAAATTAATTAATAAATAAAGAACACAGCGTCCTAGAACTCCACAACTCCACTGTTGGAGATGGGCCTTCAAGAATATATATCTGGAGAATTTTGCCTACACTCGCCACGCTGGCCAGACGGGTAGGCGAGGATCTGGTGTTTAATGACATTTTATTAACGATTCCAGAAGTTGTTATTAATGGAACCGGGATTGACGGCTTAACGTGGTCTCTGAGGCACTGGAACGGTGCCGTTGTAAATCTATGACAAATTCACGTAAGAGAAGTGTATTTCTCATAAGTACATGTTGGGGGGGTTTGAACCGACCTTTGTAGGAATTTAAGGTAAGCGTTCTTACAACCACCGGTCCATATATATAATAATAATAATACATTCTTTATTGTACAAAACAAGTGCAAGTACACAGGCGAGGTTAATGCCGTAAATGCATTTTCTACCAACTAAACTTTGTGACTGAGATATTTAATAAGCGGGTGCAGCAGATGAAAAATGATAATTGAAATTATTTATTACTATATAAAACACACATTAATTACGAAAATATAGTACCTACTTATACATAAATAAATGTCCTACATAAACAAATAAATATATAACTAAATATAAAATACAAACATATACGCATATATAATATAATAGTGAAATTTATTATTAATTAAATTTTATACTTTTCCCTTGGTAGATTTTGATCATGAGTATTAGTAATAATAATTTCCAGTTTATACCTCACTAGTAAAAGGTGATAAATAATTCAGTATCGGAAAAGAACGCAAGTCAGAAATCGCATTTACATGGCATGATGGAATTTGTCCGCACGACACTGAACTCTACGCCTTTTCATACATTCACAATTTCCTATCGTATACGTGTAAAAGGATATCAGAATAATATTTGCTATTTTCACAGTTCAAGTACCAATTTTAAGACAACATAACATAATACAATATTACTATAATCATCACTAGATCTGTTCAGTTTTGGCCCTAAAGTATTTGGGGGTCAGATAACTAAACTATCTTAATTTATAAAACAAAGTCGGGTTTGTTAGAACACTTATATACTTATATATACTATGGTACACCTCCATGTGAATTCAACTAGGAGTCCATGACCATCAGGACACGTCTAAGCATCCCGATCATAAAAGGAACCACCTGGAAGGTTCACGACGGAAATCTGGCTGTCATGGTACAAAACATGGTCTTGATAGCCAAATTCGTGCCTTCCAAGATAATGTCTATGACTTCTTCAGTGAGCACTATCCACCAACGACCACTCATGCTCACACCAATAAGGAAAACACTTGAGCTGAAATTGAGGGATAGCCGCGTCTGTCTGTCTGTCTGTCTGTCCGCGATAAACTCTAAAATTACTGCACCGATGTTCATGCTGTTTTCATCAATGAATAGAGCGGTTTAGTATGTCATTAAAATTTGCGTAAAACCCGTCTGGCCAGCGTGGGGAGTGTAAGAAAAATTCTTCAGACTATCTTCTTGAAGGCCCATCTCTAGATCCACCATAGAGGTCTAGGACTCTGTGTTGTAGGGGCTGTAATGACTACCCACACGCAAAGTCGGGACAAACAGCTAGTTTACAATAAAATCCTATCTATTCTTCATTATCTCAACCATGATTACTTACTCGCTCTTATCTTAAGTGGGTTAAGGTTGCCTTTTCCGTGACGAACGAGCGACGTTACAAATTCCTTTCACTTTGCTTATCATGCACTGACGTCACAACTCTTGCGCTTGTCATTGGCCTGATGAATGTTATCGAGATTTTTGTCATCGTTTCAACCGGCTCGTTGGTCTAGGGGTATGATTCTCGCTTTGGGTGCGAGAGGTCCCGGGTTCAAATCCCGGACGAGCCCAATTTTTATTGTTTTTTTAATTTTTGTTGTTTTATTCCTTCGCATTGTCTCTCTGTCGGTTTGTCATGGTTTCACGGCTAAACTATAGAACCGCTTTTAATACAATTTTCCAGAGATGTTCCTTGAAATCGACATCAGCATCCCACGGCTATTTGACTACCAATTTCTTTTGGTTTTATGCTTATACTACTGGAGCCATTTAAAAAATAAATCCAGTGTTCCCTAACATTTAATTAACATAACATTTGTTTCAACTATATTATTTGAATGTTTTGACAAAATTACACTTGGCTGAGTTGCATGAAAACGAAATGTTTGTTAAAGTAACGATTAAAGTTAAAAATGGCGTCGAATGTATCAGTTTTATTTTAAGGTCAGCCATCAGCTGGTACAATCGGCGCCATTTTAAAATGTTCCTATTAACTCGCTTTCCTGTATGTGTGTCCGCACGGGTGGAATTTTGTAATTTATTTTAAACTAACTTCCCGATGAGCTAGAGACTTAAAAAGAGGATTGCCCAAGCTCTTTTTTTATTTGTGGCCCAAATAAATTATTATGTTGTGTTATTAAGAATCGAACCCACGGACTTAACCGCTAGACCACGGATGTAGTACTACGTAGAGTACCTGTTATTTAATTAATTCCATATTGGCACACGGAAGCCATGCCGGCATCACTTATCCGTCTTGGTTTCACAAATTTACCGTGTTTGCAGCAATTTTCTGTCATAATGCCCTTAATAATTCAGTCGGCTGCATCCTGTTGGAAATGGAGGCGAGGTCGACTGTTTCCGCCAGACGATGGATTTAATGAGATGCTCACTAAATTGTTTTCTTTTTAAGGATTTAAGCTACATTAAAATATAATTCTGTAACAGAGATTGTCTTACCTTTAATCATCATCATCATCATCATCACAGCCCCTGAGAGTTCTGGACCCATCGATGCATATTGTATTGTATATTGTTTATTTATTAGGAGCCTATAGGAACACTTGGATTTTAATTTTTCCTATTTCATACCCATTAATATAAAATCAATATAAAATAAAAATAGCTGAAACAGCTGGCTGTTGTTAGCAAGGAACAGTCTGCTAATAAGGGCATAGTGCCTGATGAGAATAAAAGTAAAGTATCATCACGACAGTTTCCCTTTCGACCCCGAAACCACCCGGTCAGAAGCAAGCCACGCATATTAATAAGCGGATTCACATTTAGCCAACTTTACTGCCGGCCAATCATGACAAGTGGCAAGCTCGTCGATGTCTCCAGCGTACCGAACTCGAGAAATATCACAAATAAATTAAATAATAATTAAACGTATTTATTTACATTATTAAATATTTTTGTGTCCCGACCAGGAATCGAACCCGGTGCCTCCGAGTTTAAATCCACAGACTTAACCGTTAAACCACGGAGGCACTAACTCTGAGAAAAGTAGTTTTAACTATTAACTTTCAAGGAATTAAAATTACGGATTAAATATTAATTAGGCTTAGTTTTAATTTTAGTTCATACTCGTAAGTGACAACGCCCATTTACAGCTGCTATAATTATATTTGACATTAAAATTATTGAATAAGTATTATACATCATAGTTTTTAATAAGTACAACGCCTCTTTACAGCTGCATCCAACCTTAGTTTATATAATCAATGTACCACTATATAGTAGCACACAGTTCCTTGCTTTCTCGTATCCGGCTATTTTTCTGTGTCATTGTATTAATTACATTGCATATACAAAATTGTAAACTTTGACAAATCCAAGTGTTCCCAGAAACAAGGTTCCTACGGATAATTAATAAACAATAAACAGGAGGTTGTTGGAAGAGGATTTATTCAGCAACTTCTGCGCCGCCTTTAAAATAAAAATTACAAAGTTGTTACTTGTGGGTTAGCTTGCAAGGCTTTTGTGGTAGCTGCTTCGGAGTTTACCAAGTAGTTTTAATGCATTCTAACATTACAGTTATTCTTAAAATACCTGTCCAGGATGATTGCTTACCAAAACATGTTTTGCACAGAGGGTGCACTTTTGTTCACAGTGAGAAATATTCTGGTGGCCGGTATAATTTTAATTGCTTCATCTTTATTGCTTGTTATTGGTCTTATGTTGCCTGTCTCTGTCCTTTCTATTTGAATAAATAAATATAGGTATATAGACATATAAAATTACCACTTGCCAACGCGCCATGGAAAGAAGTATTTAAATATAAAACTCAAAGATAAACAAAGAAACAAATATATAAGAAACAAAACAAAAGTCATAGACGCCTTACAACACTCACAATGATTGAAATGGAAATGGGCTGGTCACGTGGCACGTCTTAAAGATAACAGATGGACTAAAGTAGTTACTACATGGAAGGGACCGAAGGGCAAGAGAAATAAAGGAAGACCTAAGGAAAGATGGGAGGACGAGATAGTAAAAGAAGCAGGACAACACTGGATGGACGAGGCACAGGATAGAAAGAAATGGATACAAAAGGAGGAGAGCTTTACCCGACGAGGGGTCTTTAATTAAATTAGAAAAAAAAATACATTATTATTTAAATTAATTTTGACATTGTAATTAATAATTTTAAAATAAATATACATTGAATTTATAATTTAGATATAAGAACATAGTTTTAGTTACATACATGTTAAATTAGTATTATTATTATTTTAAGCTTATATTTGAATTTATTAATTGAAATTGTTCTTGACTATGTAAAATCTGTACATTATTATGAATTAATTAAGGAATAGATGGCTGTATTATTATTATTAAGTATATAGACAGAGAAAAAAAAGTGTCGTCTCGTATCTCTAAAATGTCCTTAATTCCCTACTAAGTTGATAGACTACATTTCTCAAAAGTACATCTACTACTTGAAAATATTATATTGTGGGAGCGAGAGAGATACAAAACCCTCTTAAAAAAATAGAATCCCGCTGCAGGCTACGTTTTTATCAAAGGCAAAAACAAAGGGTCGCATAATGACGGAATTAGTAGAAAGTTGACGATAAATTTACAGTCGTTAGAGGACCTTTTGTCACTTTTGTATTGAGCCTAATGTACTTTCCAGCGCGAATGGTTGGTTGTTTTTTAAAATTATATATTTGCACAAGTTACTTAGATCTTTATTATTGAAAATATAACAAAAAAGGTTAATTAATTAAGTTGCGCCTTGCTTGCAGTCTGATTTTAAAAAGTGATTTTTTTTTTTGGTTCTATTCTCGCGATGAATGAGATGATAGGGAAGGCAAAGGCCATATCTAGCCCATAGAGCCAAGTCTGACGTAATATATCTTTCTTCTTAATGAGTTAATGAGGTCATCATCAAATTCCAGATGCTGCAGAATTTGATGCTTTTCTTGGAATCACTCGCGACACCATAGCTCAAACACGTCGGGCAAAATATGGGAGTTGACAGCGCGGGAAAACCGTAAAAAATAAACTGCAACTTGGGCCCCATATTTAAAGTCCAATTTATCGTTTTACATAATTATTCACGCTGTAGCACATTATTAAACAAAACAACACCACTTTTGACCAATAATAATAATAACCACAGTAAATTAATTTACAAAACAAAAACTTGCACTTGACATGTCCACGCAAAATGGCGCGAACAACTGTTTTGAAAAGTGAATTATGTCAAAATCTATTTTGACATATGGCGCCTTAAATAAAAAGGCAAAGGATGTCGGTTGCAGCCAACAATATTTATTGCAGCCAGCATCTGATACAATCTGGGAAATACGGTGGCTGCGGACTGTGTTGTTTTTGGCCAAACATTCGCGCACAAGAAATATATAATAAAAGCTCGTTAATAAATTGTCCCGTAAACCCGTCTGGCCAGCTTGGCGAGTGTAGGCTAAATTCTCCAGATATATGTTCTGGAAGGCCCATCTCCAGCAGTGGATGTCTAGGACGCTGTGTTCTAGGGGTTGTAATGAAAATGAATTGTATCTGTCAGTGAACTCTTATTATTGGCTTTATTGTATTACTATTGTCTCCTATATATGTATAAATTATTCTTAAATAAATAAATATAATGAGATATCGTAAGCGATAACTTTAACCGAATAAATAGACCGCAGTTAGGCTCCGTAATCCGGTTCAAAGGACCAAAAAATATGGGGGAGATTTACAACTCCCTTACACGGTGGTAAATGAGTGGACTGTATATAGTTGGGGGTTTGATGACGAGCCAGCTCCGTGAAGTCTAAAGAAAGAGGCAGAAGCACTTATCACTTCCAGCAGCAGCCGACCATGTCTCAGTGGAGTCGAGTCAGGAGTTCCAAAAGAAGACCAACTCTTCTGATGCTAAAACTCTTTTCTCACAAAACTAATAATCCAAGTTACAGTTCCGACCAATATGTACACGCGCTTGGCTACGCAGCAGACACAGCTGTAGCACCGAAAAATTAGCACACGCGGTATGACGTCACCGAAACACGGAATTGTAGACGTCCGCCGCCGACCGAGGCTAAGGTTCGACTGGTACCAAGGAACATAATACAAGGACTGTTATTCTGCGATGGGTCACAGAACTAGCTTTAACACATATCATCATTGCGGATTATTCCAGTGTGTTCCAAAAAATCAGGAATCTTAATGGCAGGAAAGAGTTTATGGTTTAATACTATTATAATAATATTTACTCATTATGGACCATTATGTGTGTCTCGAAAGTCATTGTTAGTGTTCAGGTTCTCATGGTGTGGCGTGTCCGGTGGTCGTCCCTTCTTTAGAAGGTCATTGCAGTGGTGGCACGTGTGTCGGGTCCCGTTCTGCACCCTAAGGGTCTGGTTGAGCGGGGGGATGGCTGGCACATGCGTTATGTCCGTGATCGGGTGCTGCTGTGGGGGCCTGGGACCTCTGCCGAACACGTTCAATTTATTGTTCTTAAATTAGCAGAGGTTTTTGCGTTTTGTCGACTTTCGAGTTGCACATAGGCATGTAGTCTATCTTAATTCTGACTTGCCTGGTGGGTTACTGCTGTACCAGGTATTGTAATCTCATAGGTACTAAATTTAAAAGGTTATTAATTGATCGTTGTGGTGCAGTTCTGTATATGTTTTATTTTGTAAATCTGAAATAGCTGAGTTTTCCTTGCAGATAAGGAATCTCAGTCAGATTAAACATTAACAGGTCACTGGAATTTGCTAAGCTGCTGGTCTTCTGCTAACAGCTTACTTATTGGACGACTTTGCTGCTTAGTCTTCTTCTAGCAGGAGTAGTTAGTTATCAGCCTGTAATAGGTTTACGTGAATAAAGATATTTTGACTCTTGACTTTTTTTTTTAGGCCTATTTGACTAAAATCGAGCTCAAAGACTGGCAGGAAAAGCTGTTATTAGCTTAAGCTAGATTTAAAAGTCCACCTATTCATTGAAGTCAGATTATATGCAGAGCTTTAATTATTCCACCTATAGTCTACATTTTCACCTTTACGCCGGCTAAAAGGTAACAAAGGGCTTTTCAATTAACCATACTTCATTTTAACCTGACCCATTATTACTAGCAAGCACGGTGACTGACATTTCCTACCGCAGCCCGGTGCACCGTCTCGACTAGGCTGGCCACGAATTCCAAATCACAATCACCGGAGGCAGTATCAAGACAACTCTTATCCCGGACTGACTTTGCAAATACACTTCGCTTGCTAATATACGAATACTGCTATACTCGTATATATAGTATAATTTTGCTCCTGCCTCTCATTCATTCATTTTGTTTTAGGTAAATAATCATTAACCTATTGGTTTTCACTTATTTATTATTATTTTTATTTTACTAGTCACAGTTCAATTGCACTATTAATTTAAATCTCATTACTATATTTAACTCTATTTCTGTTTTAATTGTATTGTCTAAATAATATAAAATCTCTTTGGCTTGTGTTTCACTATTGCTACTTTGTTTATATGTTTAATATTATAAGCTGTGATTTTAAAAATAAATAAATAAACAATAAATACATATCATTTTATCATCACTACCATAGCCTAGAACACAACGTTCTAGACCTCCGCTGCTGGAGAATGGAATTCTATAACATATTTCTTGAGAATTTGGCCTACTTCAGCTACTCCACTCTGGTCTAACTATAGAGAGCTTGGCGATGTCTTATAATTCCACAACTTGGTATTAATAGAACCTGCCTGAGACTGAACCACCTCGGGAAGTGCGGCAGATTTCGTTTAGAACCTCAAGTATGCAAATACGCCAGCATTGATACAGGTTACGAGTTTGCCCTGCCGTTTGGGGCCGAGACGAGAGGACTTAGGGCCAAGAATGAAAAATTCTGGTAATTGGAAGGATGGCAATTATTTATGCCTTGCTATACAGCGGGAAAATGTTGCCAGTTTGCTTGGGACGTTTTTATTTATAAATAGTATTTTTTTACTAAAAAATCTCAATGCTACTGTTTTTATCCTTATTTAAGCGAAATAAAAATAGAGTCGAAGGCTGACTCTTTCTTCGCCCAAAGAATCAGTATTGTAATTCAGCGGGGAAATGCAGTCAGCGTTCTTGCCACCATTCCACGCGGACGGGACTTATATCTGTATCCGTAGGTAAAAATATTTTTATTTTATATTTTGATAATATATTTTTCGAATAAATGATAATTAAATTATAATGTTATAACAATAAATGATGTATAGCTATTATTATATTAATTACAAACGCTAATGTTCTGCCCTAGCATTTGTAGAATTGTGGTTACCCCAGCCTCGAATCAACGCAGCAGACTAAACCAACACCAATTCTAAACAAATTAATTCTTATTCTTTATGCCATAACAACGAAAACTCTGTAAAAAGATGTGGATAACAAAGCATGTTGTTTTAAGTTAGAAACAGCACCCTCGGTTATGCAACTATTTGCAGAAATATGGACGAAGCAAATTAATTTTCTTTTCTGTAATTTCACAGTAAAGTGGTTTGGTTTTATTAATTGACGGCGGGTTAGACCATTGAGAGGAAATTAGATATGGACAACATATCACAGCCTTTTTGTTACTTGGATCATGTTTGTAGCTAAAGAACTGTGCGCAGAGATCATAGCTGAGGTCAATAGATTCATCGGCAAACAGTCTATGCAACACAACACAACACAACCATTATCCATCATCAACCTTACTATTTATAAAATAAAAGCGGGAGCGTACGCTGCTACAGTAAAAATCACGTGGTGAATGTTCACGTCCTTTGGTGTTAACTGGAGGAGTCCAGCAGAGTTTTGTTTGTGTCGCCCTTGCAAGTGACACCGTTACAACAAATAATAGTAGCATTTTGCTAAATACGTTAAAAAGTAAGTTTGGTTAAGAATCGATGAAGTTGTAAGTTATTGTGCCATGAAATCGTGTTCTGGATCCATGTTTTCAGCTGAGTTGGTTTAAGTATCCCCTAGCTTGGATGCTGGACCTGGGGAAGGATATAAGCGACACAACACCAAGAGTAGTTACTCTTACAATTACAAAAACTATTGATAATTTTCTCCCACGACCACACAACATTCGTCACACTCCTATTGCAAATATATCATGAGTGAGCAGCTGAATTAGTGGATATTTTTTTTGGAATATAATTAGACATAAATACGAAAATGTGTAAAGGATGTACTCGTACTTGTATACGGTAAACCTCATAGTCTGAAATTTGGCACAAAAGTTTCTCAACAGCTTTATCCATATCTATAATAATATTGTAAACGTGAAAGAAGTGGCTGCGTCTATGTATGTTTGACTTGCCTTCACGTCTTTATTACTGGACCGAGTTAAATGAAATTTGGCAGAAACGTTCCTTGGAACCTGAGACGGACATAGGCTATTAGACGTCATCATTTCACCTGGACATCTGTGCCTCTCCACAGCTGGATGTAGGCCTCTCCCAAAGACATTAGATATATAGTGAGATGGGCAAGAAGCCAATATAGAATTAAAGAAAGGGCTAACCCGTCTGGCTAGCGTGGCGAGTGTAGGCCAAATTCTGCAGATATATGTTCTGGAAGGGCTATCTCCAGCAGTGGAGGTCTAGGACGCTGTGTTCTAGGGGCTGTGATGGTAAAAGACCTGCAGGGTGAGGCGGAGTGAAAAAATCATCCGAAAACGTATCGTCTAAAATTGATTACGTTTGTCAGATATATCAAAAACTTGAACATTCCGCCTAGATTTTGACATTTCTGACAGACGTAATCGATAAATAACTTCTAAACTGTTTGTTTATTATAGCATTGTTCATCTGTGGGTCATCAATGTAAGCATTTGTTTCTTTATTTTTATTTTCTTTATGCTTTTTCACAATAATGTTATTGCAGTGATGTTTTCTTCTCTTACTCTTTATTGTATAACTTTAAACTTGTATGTGAAAAACTTTAATAGTTCTTAGTGAATTTACATACATACATAATCCCTTGCGGGGTAGGCAGAGACAATTGAACGCAACCTGACGACATACCTCTTTCGTTTTGTTGACATTCATCAACCTCTTCATACATGCCCTCTTGTTACGAAGGCTTTTAAATGCACCTTCAGCCAGTGTTTTATTTATTTGATCGTTGTATGTGAATCGCGGTCTGCCACACAACTAACGCCTTATATACCTGGTTCGTGAATCTTTCTTCGCTCATCGTTTCATCATATCGAACCATCGTAGCATGCTTTTCCTTACGCAATGACCTCATTTCTACTGCATTAACCCTACGTATTCTGACATATCGTCTCGCTTCCATACATCAGTGAATGTAAATTCACTTGTATAATATTTATTTTAAAATTGTCAACTTTTGGTTTTCCAAAATGAATTTATAAATAATTTTTAAAAATGATCTCGTTCTGTGCGATGTCCATGTCTATGCTATTAGAGTTATAATCGCATTTATTTTTTATGTAAGCTCGGCTTAACTCGCGCTAAAACTTACAGTAAATAACACAATCAACAATTTTCTAACGTTTCCGCTTAAAGTAACAGACTGCCGCCGCGGGTTTTACTGTGGTGGTTTATTCAGGCGAGTGTTATTTAAGCTTTTACGTTCCACAGTTTTGGTTTTATTTTAAGTTAAAAAGCCATTTTGTGAATAAAGTTTTTAGTTTCATAAAAGCTAAAGTTTAATACATATTAAAATAAGTCTTTGCACATACTCGTAGAGCAGCTTCCGTATTTATTTTGTACTAGTGTTCCGTGGCCCGGCTTCCCGTGAGTCTTGGCATACCATGCATTATTAGTTTTTTCTCCGTTTCCGTGGTCAGAAACTACCCTTTTTTATAGAAGCAGTTATTTATTATAAATTGCAAGCTCGTCGATGTATCTCGCGTACCAAACTCGAGACACTATTGTCTTCATGGAATGCTTAGAAATTTGTTTTCAAGCAATTGAATAACGTAAACTGTGGCTTATAGAATTCAACTAACATAACTATCCGCTAAAAGGAGGTCCTTTACGAAAAATCGCAAACACGTGCTACGCCCACATCGCACTTCCAATGACTTTGTTTATATTTTGAGAAAAAAAATCAACATAAATTATGTAAATCACAAATCAGTATAAATAATGTTAAAAAAAAAGTTATTTTTACAAAAACGCCGCTAATACGACTTTATATAAATGTCTATGACTTAATTATAACCTTTATTTGTTGTTCCGAATAACAACTTTTACATTAGGTTGCCAAGCTGCCCAATTTAAATACCTAGTATCTACATTAAAGGATATTAAATAAAAACATTTTTGTTGTGGAGATAACTTACACGCATACATTTTTTATACTTCAACAATACAATTTTGGAATTAAAAAAACACCACTTAAGTAACATATTGTCAATCTATTTACGTTCCGGCCGCCATTAACTATAAACACTAATGTATGTAGATCATTTTAACATACAGGTAAATATTTTACCACAGGTAAAATATTTTTATATTTAACGCGGACTTAGCGGGTTTTTAGTGTATTTCAACCTCGGTGTCCTTAATAAACCAAAAATTGGTGAGAAACCTCTTCCATCCGAACATTTTAGCCTGGGTTGTACCAAAATAAAGTCAGTAATTATAACAACTTAATTTTAAAATACCAACGAATGCACTAGCTGACGGATGACATTCAAAATAAACCAGGTACATTGACGCCTATTTAATATTTTTTTTAAATTTAGTTGTTTTAATACACTTTTGTACTTTTTAGTAGTGTAGTGCCTTTGTTTGTTGCCATTTTGTTTAGTCAATGTCACTGTCTTTACTCTTATCACATGGAAATATAATGAAAGAAAGATTAACAAAAATAATAATAATAAATATCAAATTAGTAATTATTAGTAGTACCTAACGTATCCTTAAGTTAAGGTAATTTTTTTTTTGAGATCAGAGGTGGCTTGTTTTATTGGCTTACCAAACAAACTTATAAAAAAAGGGTTCAATATCGATCGGCATGTACCAATGAGAAATTCTTTTCTCACTTACATTTGTCTAAGATCACCAACACCACTGTTCCTGAGTCTCGAAGAGCACGTTAAGCCGTCGCGTCAGTCCTGGTTCCAACAATACTAACTTGTGGAATCGTTAACAAATTGTCATTAAAATTAACAACACATAAATTCTACATATTTGGAAGGCCAATTTCTCCCATTTTTTTATAAATGTTTTATGTTTCGGTTTCAGATAGGGTGTGATTGATGATAGTAGGTTTTAAAATTGGACAGCAGTATTCATTCGCAGACATAAAGTTGTAAGGCCTTTTGCACTTAAAACTTTCCCCGGAGACTGCGACGCGGTAACGTTCAAATTGTTATTGTATCTGAGCGGAACTTTATCTGCTATTGTAGATTAAGGCTGCTTGTCCACAAAGAGATATTATGCTATAAAAATATCTATCAATTATATCTACAGGGAGTGAGAGAGTGAGAGGACAATATAACAACACAACCTTATCGCTTCATAAAATAATATCACACACACTAACGCACATTTGACCGCCTCCGTGGTCTAGTGGTAACAAACGTTGCCGTGAACTCGGGAGGTCGTGGGTTCGATTCCCACCGAGGGCAAGTTGTACATTAATACATAATATATATAATAATAATATATACATAATATGTATATATTTACCAAATAAAAAGTATAATATGTAGTTTATCAACCATCTAGTTTTCGTAACACAAGCCTCGTAGCTTACCACGGAAACTAGATGGCGCTGTGTGACCTGTCTGAAAATACTTACTTATTTATTTATTTATATTTATACACACACAGAAACTTACACATGATACACAACCATACACGATATGGAATAGATAATTATTATTCTACTATTAGTTTATTTTTTATCTTATTTTATTATTATATATATAATATTATTTTCTTTCTACATAAAATAATAATGCTAGGTGATGGGTAGGTCAGATAATAATTAATGTACAGACATTTTTGGGAGATAAAGATCTGAAAAAAAAAATATATAATTTTTTATTCTGTAAAACTTTATTTTTACCTTACTTTTAAAATAAGCTGTGTAAATGTTTTTCTCATGTTTTTTTTTACATAATTATAAATTTGGAAACTCTTACATCTGTCGCACGCTGAAGATGTGGAATGCTCTCCCGGTCAGATGTGTTTCACCATTTATATAACCTGGAATCCTTTAAACGAAGTGTGAAAAAGCATCTTAATAGGCCAGCATAGTGGTAGGGACTTATGTCGGTCGTCTGAGGCTGGCCTTCTTTCTTGGACCTCGAGTACCGCTTACCATCAGGTGGGCGCGATGTCACTTGGTGTGCGTAGTATAAAAAAAAAAAAAAAAAAATGTAATCTTAGGTCAATAAATATAAATATATATGCGGTCTGCAGCCCCATTCTGTTACTCAGTCGAAAACGTTATTAGTGGATTTCGTTATTTACGTCTGTGGTTGCGTTATAATTACAAAATATTATTCAATTCTCAACTCTATAAGCGCTCGAACTTGACAGCGGCCGTGTATATATAGTTAAGAGAATGGGGGGGACCTAGTACTAGTAATTTTTTTTTACAGTAGCCTGCACGATTAAACTCCGTTTATCAAATCTGTTAATTGCTGGTTTCACCTCATGTCGCTGTCTATTTTGGATATACTAAAACCATAATTTATTATTGATACTAATCATTATTGTTGTTTACTTATCTTTTTCTTCTTCTTTACTCATATCTTTCTTTTTTTACTAATTGTTGTTTCTACTATCTGACGTTACCTATTTATATAATGAATGTTTGTAAATAATATTAAGTTTTTCTGACTGCTCCTGTGGGAACCAAATATTCCAAAAGACCACAACATGAAGTCGAATAAATATTATGATCTCACAGAAGAAATGATCAGGAACGGGTTCAAGACTCAGCTTTACGCAGTGGAAGTTGGTGCAAGAGGAGTTCCAGCAAAATCTTTGCATCACTTACTGAAAGAATTGGGCCTAAGCAGGTCTGCCGTCAATACATTTATGGAACGAGCTTCCAAGACGGCACTAACGGAATCATACAGTATTTGGTTGGGTAGGGAGAGAAGTAGAATGGTGGATGGTGAGCGTATTATCGCGAAATAGAAAAAAAAGGAGGCCTCCTTTTCTTAAACCAGCCAATTGTCGGTCGCAAGCCCGAGACACCATTCTTCTCATCTCTTACCCACACACGATGGACCCGGCACCCGCACGGTGAATCCATGGAATGCTTAGAAATTTGTCTTCTCTCTTTGTTTATTTAAATGTTATTATATATATATATATGTGTGTTACTGTTTGTGAACCTAAATAAATATAAAATAAAGAAATATAAAAAAAACCCATATACACTGCGTGCAATTTATTAAAGAACAAATATTTTTATATTTTAATCTGGAATAAAACAAATGAAGTACTATTTTTTTATTTTAATGATTTAGTAATTAAATCTCCAGTCTAAAGTCTGCAAAGAAGTTGAATAGAGAGATAGTTTAAATAGAGAGAGAAAGAATTACATAAGTCAACGTTTGCGCCATCGTCGACCTTTCGCTACCTACTTGATTAGGCTCAGTATGAGTTACGATATTTTTAGGACAACTTCTCTGCACCGTAACTTAAGATTTTATTACTGAATAATTTAAATAAAAAGTACATAGTTCTTTATTTTTATTCTAGTTTATAATATAAAAATATTTACTCTGTAATAAATTCCAGTAGTATATTCGGCCAATTACAAATAACCTGTCTTCGTAAATATATCATGTATATATATCTATCAGCTTGTTGTCCCTTTATAAAAAGAAAACAAAATCGTGTTTAAAAAATCCCTTGCGTTATTCGTTACTACTGCTTGAAATATTAACATAAATGAGGGTAGATTTGAATTACGTACGCGAATTAATGTAAAAGCTCCTAACGTAACTGGCTGCACATCCACACGGGGGATTTCAAAACAAGCATTACTGTTTGTGCTCAAGTTAACATGAATATTCGGGTTATTAGGCATTTTGACGCCAATAAATCGCACTGGATGTGCGAAACGTCCAATTTTTTCATTTTTTCTATACTAGCACATGTGATCTTGCGTCCACCTAATGGTAAGTGGCGTGCAAGGTTTATGAATGTAAGCAACTGAAATCAGACACACGTCAGTCCCTAACACTATGCCGGCTAGACTAGATGCTTTTTCACACTTCGCTTGAAGGTCTCCAAGTTATAGGAAAGTGGAAACACAGAGGCAGGAAGTGCATTCCATATCTTAATCGTGCGACAGATGTATGAGTCCCCAAATTTATACGTACGCGAAGGGATGGTGACTACAATACATATGACAATAATATAAGTTGGTAAGAATCCATATTTCAAGAAATATATAGAAATTCTTGAAAGAGTATAGAGGCGGGCAACTAAACTTCCACACTGCTTGAGAAAGAAGTCATATGACAAGAGGCTTCAATATCTGAAGCTTACAAGTCTCAGATGATGATGCCCTCACCTAGCCTAAATGTTTAGGTTTAATACAATGATATTTCCCCGTCGGGATCACAGAATGAAACTAATGAAAAAAATCCAGCAATACAAATGTGGGATATCACTTCATGAATAACATAGTTTGTAAATATGTAGAACAAAATACCAAAAAACATATTGAAGTCCTCAACTGTAAATACTTTTAAAAACAAACCTGACAAGTGGCTAGTTACAATAGACATAGACTATGGTGATAACTGACTATTTTATGAACTTTACACCAGTGCTGGATGTCAGCAATGCGCTGCTCATACAGATATAACAGTATTGCTATGTTCGACTTAAAAGCAAAGAGAAATGCCAACTTTTAACCCTCAAATGCATAGTGTGCATTAAATGCATTAATAACCTAATCTATACCATTCAGTAATTTATTTTAATTCTTATTAAATTGATTTTCATTGCAGCCCCTAAAACACATGGTTCTAGACCTCAACTGTTAGAGATAGGCCTTCCAAAACATAATAATAATAAGTTCTTTATTGTACAGAACCAAAAATAGTGTGGGTGCGAGCTTAATGCTAAATGCATTTTCTACCAACTAACCTTGAAAATAGAATTTAGCCTAGACTTGTTGGCGAGGGTCTGATGTTTATTTTTTTTAATGACAATATCATAAGTTGGTATTAGTTGAACCGGGACCGAGACGAGAAATGTGGTACATACCAGATCTCATACTAAAGCATTCTTACAACATAGCCACCACCGCTCTTAAGAAATTGAGAAACCACCTTCAACATTAGTCTCATCTGTCTAGTTAATAAATATAATAAAATTTATGCATTTAAGGGTTAAAGCGAAAGAAGCGCTTAACGCGACGCGACAAATCAAACACAGGGTATATAGGTTAACATTATTAAATTATTATTAGTTCTCAACGACTAGCATATATACTTTTTACGAAGAAAAGTTCGGTTGTAAGAACGCTTTCCCTAAAATTTCAATAAATATAAATAAATAAATATTTTTCAGACAGGTCACACAGCGCCATCTAATTTCCGTGGTAAGCTACAAGGCTTGTGTTACGGAAACTAGATGGTTGATAAACTACATATTATACTTTTTTTTTGTAAATATATACATATTATACATATAAACACCCAGACCGAGACAAATTATACAATGTACAACTTGCCCCCGGTGGGAATCGAACCCACGACCTCCCGAGTTCACGGCAACGTTTGTTACCACTAGACCACGGAGGCGGTCAACTTACTTTTTGGCGGTATACTTTTTACGAAGAAAAGTAGTGGCTCGGTTGTAAGAACGCTTTCCCTAAAATCCCAATAAGGTCGGTTCACACCCTGGCATGTACCAATGATTTACAACACAACCTTTTCCGTGCCTCGGAGAGCACGTTAAGCCGTCTCGGTCCCGGTGGCACTAATACCAACGTGTGGAATCGTTACCTCCTACCTGAGCTGATTCCCTATTTATCATCACACGTTTTGTGTATACTACCAGGCTTTATTTGTTTAAATTGTGTTTATTGATATGAGGCAAATAAAATATTTTTCTTTCTTTAATAAATTGTCATTAAAAATTGACATGAGATCCTCAGTAGCCGGTCGGTTTTTCGAACAGTGGAAGTCTAGGACAGAGTTCTTGGGGCTGTAATGATGATGAGATAGAATGAGCTCGATTGGTCTAAATTAAAATAAATGCCGTTACCGAAGATTTAGACGCCGAGTAGGGTTCAATTTCTGGTGTTCCACAAAATTTGATTTTATTTGTGATATTTCCCGAGTCTTGTACGCTAGAGACATCGACGAGCTTGCCACTTGTTATGAGGAGTCTATAGTAAATTAGGCTAAATATGAATTCATTTCATAAAAAAGGATGGTTTTTGACCACCCCGCAAGGGATACGGATGTGATGATACTTTAAATCTACCTTAACATTTTGTGTAAAGTTTTCCGAACGACTCGCACATAAAGTGATATATTTTTCGTGCGAACCGAAGCGTCCATTAACAAATATAAATATTCAAGTAGGCCCATCTTTTTAAAAGGTATCTGCTATGCATAGATGCTTGTAAAAAAGGATTTTGAATGTAGGAGAAAGTAAATGCGTATACCACTGCTGAAGCGATCCTAACCTTATAACTAATGACACATATACTACCCAAGTAATTGAAAACTTACATTTCTTTTTGACAACACACGATAGATATGTCATCCGTATAACCATTACGTACATTTCATCATGGATTACTAATAATATTATTAATAATAGACGAACATGGTGGCCTACCATGCTTTATGGATATATAAAATTAACTTGTGCAAGATATTAGGAATAAAAAAAATAAAATAAAAAAAAAGAATAAATAAAAAAATAAAAAAATGAATTATCCTAAATAGATGTTCGCTTTCTATAGTGGATTATTTCTGGCCTTTGGGAAGGAGTAATTTGCTGTGCACGACGAGCAAACTAAAACTAAATAAATATTTATGAACTATACTCACTGTGGGAATTGTATTGTTATTTTCATTTTTAAATATATGTAAATGTTTATAATTGCATGCTGTGTGCACATGCTTTTGGAGATGTGCTGGAACTGTATTGTAAACATTTGAAATTTAAAAAATGTTTTGTACCCATTTCTGTTGTGTGTTTATAAAAAATAAAAAATATATATATATGCTGTGGATTTGGCCTGCGTAAGTATGATCATTGATCACATCTCACAATTTCGTATTTAATTAATGTGGCTGAATATTCGTAGATCTGTACATTTTCTGTGTTTTCTTTATAGTATCCTAAACAACCCGAAAACACCTCCTTACCAGCGCGATCGTTTCCAATTCCTTCGTGACTCCCACGTCCATTCTCTCCGCTCTTCGCACAACAATCAACTTACAATTCCTCTTCACTGTTCCAGCAGATATTCAGATTCTCTCACAGTTTCTGCAGCACGCCAATGGAACAAACTGGTCAATCCTAAAACTGGCACCTTTGTTAAACATATTTAGGCATCTACTATCTTCAACAGCAGATAAATATCTATATATTTATATATTATTATTTATGTCTTTATATCTATGCTTATTTAAGTAGTTGGCCGTAAGTATATTCAATTCAATTCAAACAAAAAGAGATGTATTCTGCACTTTTACACGTCAATTTTTACAGTATCGATATAATACAATATCATTTTATAGTATATATTGTTGTATTTGGAGTAGTACGTGATAACCATCATTTGGGAAGAGCAATAATAAAAAATAACTAAATTCTAAATACAAAATAACGCTTAAAAATATAGCTGCTGTAGATATGTCACATTAGAAGCTAAGACAGACACAATTATAAAAATATAAATAATTATAGCGCGTAAAGCCATAGGCACAAGCTAGTTAATACCTGTGAGCAAAGAGATAATATTGAAATTAGAGAATAAAAGCATTACCTTTAGTTTAAGATTCACAAAATTCAATAGAACCGAAACGTACTCTGTTGAATGACAAAATTTTTCTTTTAAAAACACAAAGAGAACCAAGAGTGGAAAATAAAACATAAGGCTTTAGGACTTAGTAGCATGGCTCATGTATAGAATTGACAAATTCTAAAATTATTCTGAGGCGAACTGAAGAAAGTGTCAGAAGACGGAGATCGGAATAGAACCTGAAGCCAAATTCTGTCACTTAAGCGCAAACGTTATTTAATGGAATCCATTAAGTATATATGTATTCATCATCATTACAACCCCTAAAACACAGACCTCCACTCTTGGAGATGGGCCTTCCAGAATATATATCTGGAGAATTTGGCCTACACTCGCCACACATATTACCGTCTTTTGGAACTTATGATATTGACCAAAGATTTATGATTTTGTATGTGGCAACATTTTTTTATGACTTACAGACCGTAATCGCTAAGATTCGATCTGACGAGACTGCTCGAGTCATCAATATCAAATATCAGAATGACAGAAAATAAAAGTAACATCTATAGTGCCAGTACTTTTAAGTCCGTACGGTTAAGTCCGTGGATTTAGACTCGGAGATAGCAGGTTCGATTCCTGGTCGGGACACAAGATTGATTAAAATTTATTTGTGATACTCGTACTTCTCGAGTTTGGTACGCTAGAGACATCGATTAGCTTGCCACTTGTCATGATTGGCCTATAGTAAAGTTGGTTAAATGTGAATCCGCTTCTCTATAATCGTGGTTTCTGACCACCCCGCAAGGAATATGGTCGTGATGATACTATACTTATACTTTACTTATTATTTACGCAAAAGGGTAGGTATTAAAGAAAGCATTGGGACAAAAATAAGGAAAGGCATGCTCCGATGGTTCGGACATGTTGAAAGAATGAGCAAAGAAAGATTGACGAACCAGATATATAATGCGAAAGTTGTGGGTAAAAGAGGCCCTGGCAGACCAAGACTTACCTATCACGATCAAATAAATTAAACAATAGCTGAAGGTGCATTAAATAGCCAACAAAATAAAAGGGCATGTATGAATGTCGAAGAAGCGAAAGAGGTATGTCGTGATCGTGTCAAGTGGCGCTCAATTGTCTCTGCCTACCCCTCAAGGCTCGAAAATATGTATGTACTAATTATTTGTCAGTTCTAAGCATGATGTATGATTCTGGTTTTTAAGAGCGAAACGAAAAGTTTTCCAATTGATAATAATTTCCATTGTGATGCAACACAATGGGGAACAGGAAAGTATGAAGTTGGGAAATAAATTCCTAATTTAAGAGCTCACTGAACGCGATCTAAAAGAAAACTCAACGTTATAAGAACAAAAAGCCATACTTTTCTGCATTTGCTTTCCTTTTATTTCGTACTTTACCGTTTCATTCATAAAGTCTCAATGCGTAACCTACCCGTTATGGTTGCACATTAAGAGGGTATAAGGGTTTTGTTTCCCTCTCGCTCGCACAAACAAACATTTTCAAAGATTTGAGTGTACTTCTGAGAAGTGTAGTAAGAATTTTTTGACGGAAAATTTACTAAAATAGTTGTATAAAAGTGGTTTTATGCCTTCTACTGCATTGTGTTTCTACTGGTCTAGCCTCCGTGGTCTAGCGGTTAAGTCCGTGAATTTAGACTCAGCGGTACCGGGTTCGTATTAAAGTTAACGATTTGCCTATAGAATTAAAACAATTGACATCAATAATTAAATTTAAGAAGCTGTTAATTAAATGGTTAAAAGAACAATGTTTTTATAGTATCCAAGAATTTTTACATTATAAGTGTTGACAAATATAATTTTAGTTGTAATTTGACATGTACTATTATTTGCATACCATTATGGTAGGATACAGCTGAACTGTAAAATTGTATTATCATATATCTACCTGTATTCTGTGCAATAAACGATTTTAAATTTGAATTCGATTCCTGGTCGGGTCACACAAAAATATTTATTGATGTAAATACGTAATACATTTAAATAATATTTAATTTATTTGTGATATTTATCGAGTTTAGTACGCTGGAGACACCGACGAGCTTGCCACTTGTCATAAATGGCCTATAGTAAAGTTGGCTAAATGTGAACCCGCTTATTTATAAGCGTGGTTTCTGACCACCCCGAAAGGGAAACGGTTGTGATGATACTTTTTGTGTTCCTAATGCTTTTTTGTCTACGATATGCAGTGCTTAAAATTATTTTTATAATATGTAAACTGACATACCAAAATGTAACGATTGTTATATAGGTAAAATATACAAATAATACTCACTTACTAGGAAATAAAATAACGGACATTTTGGACATATTTTCACTTTTAGAAACAACATAAAAAAAAAAAACATTTATACGAATTTGCGCCGTTCGGGGTCGAGACGATGGGCCCATGGGGACCGTCAGCTAGGCGCTTGGCCAAGGAGTTGTCAAAGCGGCTGACAGATAGGTCTGGAGACAGGAATGCTGGCAATTATTTCTGCCAACGTATTAGCCTCGCTATACAGAGGGGAAATGTTGCCAGTCTCCTTGGGACTATCTCGGATGGGACGTCTCTAGAGGACATTTTTTATTTATAGTTTAGTTTATTTTTAATTTTATTATTTAGGTAGCTTTTAATTTATATTCAATGTACTAATTAACTTCGAATAAATCTTTAATATTTAATTTAAAAATAAAATCAATTTTCCTCTTTTACTAAAACAAATAATGTATGATTTAAAGAAGAAAACAGTTTACTAAGCATTCCATGGATTCACCGCCCGTACTTGTGTGGATAAGAGAGATGAGAAGAATAGTGTCTTGGGCTTGTGACCAACAATACAAATGCTCCATAAGACGCTCACCATCCATCATTATGATCCTATATCCAACCAAATACCATATGATTCCGTAAATGCCGTCATAGAAGCTCGTTCCATAAATGTATTGAGGGCAAACCTGCTTATGCCCAATTAACAAACACAAATCAAACAATCCCAAAAACTTGGGATACTGAACAAGGTGAAGCGGTTTTTCCCGCCTGCTTTAAGACTTATGCTGTATAAAGCACATATATAGTCATGCGTGGAATACTGTTCTCAACTCTGGGATGGCTCCGCTAAGTATCTTACAGATGCTCTCAATGTCCTACAGAGGCGGGCAATTCGGATAGTGGACGACACCACAGTCTCTAAAACTCTCGAATTCGCCGTGACGTTGCCTCTCTGAGCGTGTTCTACAAGCTATACCACGGCGAGTGTTCTGAGGAGCTCCATAACCTTATCCCTTCTTCTCTATTCCGCAACCGAACCACAAGCACAGGCCAAAGTATGCATCCACATACCTTACCCACTATCCCTATGCGTACTTATAAATTTGGAGACTCTTACATCTGTCGCACGCTGAAGATGTGGAATGCTCTCCCAGCCAGTGTTTTCCCACTCTTATAACCTGGAATCCTTCAAGCAAAGTGTGAAAAAGCATCTTGTTAGGCCGGCATAGTGGTAGAGACTCCCATTCTTGGACCTCGCGTACTGCTTACCATCAGGTGGGCGCGATGTCACATGCCGTGTTCAGTATATAAAAAAAAATCTTTCAGTAAGTGGTGCAACGATTTTGCTGGAATTCCTCTCGCACCAACTTCTACCGCGTAAATCTGAGTCTTGAACCCGATCTCCTTAGGACTATCTCTGATGGGAAGTATCTAGAGGATTTTTTTTATTTACTTAACGTATTTCTGGGTTTGGTTTGTATTTATTTTAATTTTATTGTACAACAAATAATTCACTTACATATAATTAATAAGTTATTTAAAAATAATAATTACGCGCGTGGAATTTTACACCAATTGTCCGAGTTCATTGCTTTATGCAACCTTTTTTGCAGCCATTAAAATTATTAAGTATCTTTACCACTGTAATTCTTTATAAGGTTAGATACTCCTATGCTTTTACTATTAAACCCAGTGTTATATCTAACTTAGCCAAATATAATTATGACAATTGTCACTTGTCGACGTCTTTTTTTTTTCTAGAACACGATATGTAACACTTTTATATTTTTTATATTAGCACGACATGTTACCTTGGGCTCACCTGATGGTAAGTGGAGCGCAAGGTCCATGAATGTTAGCAACTGAAATCAGACACTCATGACTGACAACAGTCCCCAACACTATGCCGGCTTGACTAGATGCTTTTTCACACTTCGCTTGAAGGACTCCAAGTTATAGGTAAGTGCAAACACAGAGGCTGGAAGAGCATTCCACATCTTTATCGTGCGACAAATGTATGAGTCTCCTAAATTTATACTTACGCGAAGGGATGGAGACTACTGCACCCACCTGGTGATAAGCAGTACGCAAGGTCAAATAATGGGAGCAACTGACCCCAGCCACTAACGACTGAAATTAGTCTCTACAATTATATCGGCCTATCAAGAAGCTTTTTCACACCATGCTTGAAGGTCTTCAAGTTATAGGAATGGCTAGGAGAGCATTCCACCTATTCAGCGAGCGACAGATGTAAAAATCTCCAAATTTATAGTACGCGTAGCGATAGTGTGGGTGCATATTTAACCAGACTCTAGAAAACAAATATTGTCGTATTTTAGTCGCGGTAATCGAACCTGGTACCCGTCCTATATCGACAGCTATTCTTAAAGTTAGTCGTCATCTGAACCCACTGCTAATTAAATAAATATAAATATAAATATTTCCAGACAGGTCACACAGCGCCATCTAGTTTCCGTGGTAAGCGTAGCTTGTGTTACGGAAACTAGATGGTTGATAAACTACATATTTTTATTTTTTTGTAAATATATACATATTATACATATAAACACCCAGACCGAGACAAATTATACAATGTACAACTTGCCCCCGGTGGGAATCGAACCCACGACCTCCCGAGTTCACGGCAACGTTTGTTACCACTAGACCACGGAGGCGGTCAAATTGGACCCATGGGTACATTTAACGACACTAATTTCGTAGGTGTCAACTGGACCCACAGACCAAGAGTGATTCAGATTGAACCCTCTTTTGGTGATGCTTGATAAGTTTGTTATTTGGTTTACAAAATTAGTTGACAAAATTAGGCCGTATGGGTCCAGTTAGCAATGAGTTCAGATGACTACTAACTCCAATTTTGGAACTCTGATTTTGTGATCGTAAATCTGGCTTGTTGCGCAATGCAGCGGTCTGCCTGATTACATTCCGCCTGTTACAAACAAATTGATTCAAGAGATTATAACCTTTTTCCATGGATTTATGATTGGTTAAAAAAAATAAAAAATGTATATGTTTTACAAGGCAACCGGGGTTGTCAATTTCACATTGTACGAGTACTACAATAATATTGCTTATACCACCACATCTCTAGAGTATTAATTCGTTTTTTTTTTTGTATCGCGTAGGGTGTACGTCTCCGCAGCATACAAAAAAATAGGAAACCTTGTGTACTATTTAGATAAATAAACCAGCATTTTATTCGTAAAAATCGCATAACCGCCATGCCACAATAATTTCCCGTAAAGGGATTTCCGTCGAATTGCTAGTCCAGAGCGCCACGATTCAATGAAATACAGGTATAGTACATATACAGTTCTGTCAAGTATTAATTAGCTTTTAAAGGAGGATGTCCAATGGATGTCCGGCAAATCTGCACCGCATATTATGGTAATATTTATAACTAGCAGGTTGACCCGGCTTCGCCCGTCCAATAAAATGTTCAGGAAAAAAACTTTCTGTTGGCAGTAGAGTTACTCATATAACAACATCATGTACTCCATGCCTATTGCCTATCCCTGGGTTCCCAAAAACATTTCAATTTTTTAAATTCAAATCACTTAAGTAGTATAGGTGCAAACAATGACCCTGTCAGGTGACTGACCACCTAAACATCCCAGTACACCAAGCCATCTACTCCGCGGAGGATCGCAACAACTGCGGAAACTGCTGGTGAATGCACTACCACAACGTCATGATCCTCAACCGTGGGGTAGGTACTAAGGAGGAGAAAGTAGTATAGGCGTTAAGAAGTGTTCTTCAATTAGCAGAGGTTTTTGCGTTTTGTCAACTTTCGGGTTGCACACAGGCATGTAGTCTATCTTAATTCTGACTTGCCTGGTGGGTTACTGCTGTACCAGGTATTGTAATCTCATAGATACTGATAACTAAATTTAAAAGGTTATTAATTGATCGTTGTGGTGCAGTTCTGTATATGTTTTATTTTGTAAATCTGATATAGCTGATTTTTCCTTGCAGATTCCTTTCTCAGTCAGATTAAACATTAACAAGTCACTGGAATCTGCTAAGCTGCTGGTCTTCTGCTAACAGCTTACTTATTGCTAGAATGACGTTTTATAAATGCCTGTAATAGATTTACGTGAATAAAGATATTTTGACTTTGACTTTGAAAAAGACAAAATAGATACATACACCTGGCCGTGGGATTAAATATTGAGCGATCATGAAGTCATATAGCCTTCATCATGTGATGTGGGCCACCGCCAAGGCGGGACAACCCCCGCCAGATAGACGAATGACCTAAAGAATGTCACTGGTGGGGGATGGATGAGAGTGGCAAGAAATAGTGTAAAGTGGCGACCTTTAGGGAATGCCTATATCCAGAGACTGAAGACGATCGATTTTCTTCGAAAATCATCAAATAATATCTTTTCTCAGTGTAATTTCAGAGTATACCCATTGAACATAATCTATGCTCAGTGTGATAGGAAGATGCAGCAAGGTGTGTTATGTATCCGACCTATGATTTACTGTAAACGTTGACTGATATTTTACAACCAGCGCGGCGGCCGGTATCATTCTTTAAACACAAATTTTAGATTGTCAAAATAGAGGATAGGCCGAGCTAATAATGAAGCTGAAATGTATGTGTTCTAGGGACTGTAATCATAAAAATACGAGTATGTACCAATTACGTGTCACAGCATTCACAACAAAAAAAAATTATAAAAACTTACTGGTGGGGATCGTGACTCTGTTGCAGTCCATCCACCAACCCTCTCCAATGGTCCTCGGCGTAGCGGATAACCTGATGCACAGGGTTGCCATCTTGGTCTTTGCCTAAGATCTTAGCAAGACCAAGATTAACAAGACCAATACGACGACCAAGACTAACAGGGATGTTCAGGTGGTCAGTCACCTGACTGGACTATCACTTGGGGCTACTTCCTCTATTCTAAGTTCCTAATGTCGAGTAGGTACATTGGCAAGTCTATGCTCAATTTAATGCACCGTTATTTTAATTACAGCACCTGTGGGGCTGGACTTTCGAACAAGAAGCTCAGCGGCCTATTACTTAGTTGCAAACATTATTAGTGGATTTCGTTATTTACGTCAAAAATTGCGTCAATAACAAAATATTGTTCAATTCTCAACTCTATAAGCGCTCGACATTGACAGCGGTCGAGCAAGTATCAACTTTAATAATAATAATAAATATTTCCAGACAGGTCACACAGCGCCATCTAATTTCCGTGGTAAGCTACGAGGCTTGTGTTACGGAAACTAGATGGTTGATAAACTACATATAATACTTTTTTTTTGTAAATATATACATATTATACATATGAACACCCAGACCGAGACATATTATACAATGTACAACTTGCCCCCGGTGGGAATCGAACCCACAACCTCCCGAGTTCACGGCAACGTTTGTTACCACTAGACCACGGAGGCGGTCGGTAATAGCGTGATATATGTATATATAGTTAACGGATTTCATTATATAACGTTTGCGACTAAGTCTACTGGTCTACGTACATAGGTTTCCTAATATGATGTTAATTGTCTCACATTCTGTATAATATTATTATATCCGGAAGGTACTTAGGTGTGGTTTATATTTGTAGCGCAGGGTTAAGGTGGGTTTAGACCAAACTAAATACTAGAGTCAAAACGTAAACGTCCGCGTCGGTCATATTATTATTGTACGGTTTTACCGCAAATCGCTTTGTCGACAAACTTACGATTTGGCGGCACAGGCGGCTGCTATCAGTTCACGTCCGGCCAGCAAGCGCGCCGCACGTCTTCACTATAATTAGGAATCAAAATGCGTTCACGTTGGATTATAAAGCACGCAGCGTGATCTTATTGTCATAATCAGTTAGTGTATTAAGATTAATAAATAAATCAATATCACCATTATGGGTGATAAATAGTGCCCAGCCAAAATAGTTGTCTTCACAATTATAGACTTTTTATTTGCCTCGCACCAAGACAAATTTGGGGCGTCACTCCCCAATCAATCGGTTATGTGCATTCGCTAATTCGTTTCGCACTGACATAGACATGTTTGCTGGTTCGGTAGCCTCGATTAAGAGACTATTGAGGTATTTTGTTTTCATTTTACTAATTTTGTATTTATTTATTGTCTTATTTAATCATTAATTTTATTGTTGGATACACTTTACTAGGTTTATCGGAACGAACAGTGGACTCTTATCCGCCCCGGCAGACTGGGAAAATTATCACCATCAGTCCGCCTACCACCTATTGAAATATCACAGAGGCTCGGACGTTTTTCGCAGTATCTCTGACAAAAATATAATTAATGTACTAAGACAATCGCGGCTAATTAAAACAGAAATGAGACAAAACGAAACAGGCGAACGGTACATGTGAAAGAGCTAGCACGGCACGGGCGGGTGTAGCGGCGCCGAGTCGCTTAGGCGGCAACTGTATGCATGTGAAAAGGCCCTAACAGTACAAATTTGAAAAGTGTAGGTAATTAAATCTTGAACTTGTTAATTACTATCGAAAGTTTTTGCTTTAATGAGTTTATTTAAGAATCAAAACTTTCTTAATGGTTTATTCATCCAAGTTTTATGATTCACTGTAAGTTATAAAGGTGGGTTTGGACCAAATCAATTCTACAAATTTTATGTCGATTAAACTTAAGTTACGTTCTCTTCTGATCCATTGGTTATTGTACCCGTATGATATTCTACTTACCTACAAAGAACTAAAGTTGCATCGAAAACAAATTGAATGGAATAATTATGGAAAAATATTTTATGAGGCTCAGACAATCTCCCATTCATTCATCATTACAGCCCCTACGTCCTAGACCTCTACTGATGAAGATGTAAGATGGGCCTTCCAGAACATATATCTGGAGAATTTGGCCCACACTCACCACGCTCAGACGGCTTGGCGAGGATATGATGTCAATTTTTTGTGACAATTTATTAACGATTTCACAAGTTGGTATTAGTGGAACCGGGACCGACGGCTTAACGTGCTTTCCCCACACGGGAACGGTGGTGTTGTAAATCTATGACAAATGTACGTAATAAAAGTGTATTTCTCATTGGTACATGCCGGGTAGGTTAGAACCGACCTTTGTAAGATTTAAGGAACGCGTTCTTAGAACCGAGCCACTACCGCGCCAATCGCCTTAGTGGCAAACGTTTTCTTGTGTTAGTTCGGCAATGAGAAATACACTTTTCTAATGTACATTAGTCATAGATTTACAATACGTGCCACAGAGAGTACGTTATGCCGTCGCGTCGGTCCGGTTCTACTAATACCAACATGTGTAATCGTTAATAAATTATCATTAAAAATAATTTCATCCCACCCGTCTGGCCAGGTGTGGCGAGCGTAGGCCAAATTCACCAGAATTTTCTGGATGGCCCATCTTTTTGAGTTGTCCTGCCTAGAGAGTATATGTTCGTTTGGTCTAAACCGACCTTAAGAAGTTTTTATACAATAGACTATAATCGGATTATTTTTAACTGCTGAATTCGATATCGTTAAATGCTTTATATCTTTCACAGACGATATCATTGCATTCGAATGCTTTTTGAAAAAAAAAACGCTGTACTTATTGTAAGCACTGTTTCCATCGAAACAACTAATAACAGACAGCGATAACTAAAATATATAAAATAAAATTAGTTAATTAAAAAATATAAAAAAACGTGTGCGTCGCGGGGCGTACCGCAAAAGTTAGAACTAAACTTGCAGGTTATTGATTTCGTAGTTGGTAGGAATATAGAGTTTAAATAAATGCGCGTGGCTGCGCCTAGTTGCAGCCGCGTAAAGAAAGAAAGAGAAAGAAGGAGCGGGAGAGAGCGAGAGAGGCAGCAGCTGTTTCCGAGCGCCTATCCGCCCCTCCTCCCCTTCTCTGCCGCGCTGTTTCCCCTTGAGCGATGTTCTGACGTACGGACGTACGTTCAACGAAATAGGTCCACAACCAAGAGTGCGCAATTAAGTTCTCACTTTAAAAAAGGGCTGCGTAAAAATACTTTAACTTAAAACTGAAAAGAAATAAATAAAAACTAAAAAGAATAAAAATAATTTCCATTGCTACATCGGCATCGCCAAAAAGTTTGATAACCCCTTAGATAACATATACATATATATTATTACATGGTGGCTTTATCAGTCGGGACCCATTAACAACCGGGACCGGTACAAATCTTTCCAAAAATGGGTCGCTATGTAGTAATATATATATATAATTTATTTAATAAAACTTTTTGGCCATGGCTTGTTTTTTATTCTTTTATTTATTTCTTTTCAGTTTTTTTATTAATATGTTTTAGTTTATATTATATTAATAGGTTTAGTTTATATTTAATTTTATTTATATGCATTAAGTAGTTTTTAATATTATTTAAAAGATATACAAAATAATAAATTAAACGAAGCGATCAAATATACAAGGATCTAACTAGTTTCTAGGTACATGTTGCCAAAATATGTTTAAGTAATCTTATGTACTTGAGTAAACGATACCACTAAGGAAGTAATGATTAACCAGCCCTTAACCGCTAGACCATTGAGGCATATGTAAATTAATTTACATTAAGCCAACTTTACTATAGGCCCAGAATGACAATTGGCAAGCTCGTTAATAGCATACCAGACTCGAGAATATCACAAACAAATTATAGTGTCCCGACCAGGAATTGAACCCGGTACCTTCACGTCTTAACTGCTAGACTACAGAGGCAATCTTAATAATAGTCTGAACAAAAACTATTTATCCAAATGTAAAGAAACAATGAAGGTTCTAACTATAGTTAAGAAGTTTTGACACCGCTGAGGTGTAGCCGAATTATATTTTATTAGGCGTATAAGTTATATAAAGGAATTATTTAACGAACGGACACTAATAAATTAATATTTATTCGAAAAAAATATTTACAAAATATAAATTGAAATATATAATAATACTAAGGATAGGGATGGTGGCAAGAACGCTGGCTGCATTTCCTCGCTGAATTGCAATACTGATTCCTTGGGCTAAGAAAGAGCCAGTCGGAGGAGATGACAAGACGCGGTGTTATGTCATTTAAAAGCTTTTTGCATTGATCACAAACACTGATAATGAATTTCAATTTCAATTTATTTATTAACCTTAACATACATTAAGTACACTCGGTTTTGTCACTTATACATATTATTGTTTACCAATCATGGCAGGATAGCAGAAGTATAAGATTCAGAAGTCATCGTCATTTACCACTTAACACTACAATCAATCAATACCTACATAGATGCTGCTGTACAAGGGCGTTGTCACTTAAAATCTAGAAAATAAACTAAATTAAAATTATATAATAAAATAATAATAATAATTATAATAATGAATGCTACTAAAGTTGATATTCGCATAATATTTTGTATTCCTTCGTGTTCTAGCGGTCGAGGGCCGGTAACTGAATCCTTATTTAGTGGCATTTGGCCACTTTTAAATATAGAAATTCGTATGCGGGAACGTAGTCATTTAAGTGAACGAATAGATTCAGTTACCCTAAGACTATAGATTTAAACGCGAAGTACTGGCTTCGGTTTCTGGTCGAGAACACAAAAATATTTAATTTGTGACATTTCTCGAGTGGAGTCGCTTCTTAAAAAGAATGTGGTTAGGGATTACGGTCATAATAGAAAAATATCAACACAATCCTTTGCTGACCACCCAAAAACCACATTTTCCAGTTCTCTCGAGAAATGTCACAAATCAATTAAAAAAATATTGTGTCCAGACCAGGAATCGAACCCAGTACCTCCGGGTCTAAATACACGGATTTAACCGCTAGACCTTGGTAATGGTTTTACAAGTATCGTGTCGTCACTCTGCCTGACGTAATATGCGAATAAATAAGTTAACTTTTGCGGTTAAGTAAACAGCATAGGGTCACAGATTGTGTTATCGACAGAAATGAGGTCGGTACAAAGTTAGACAACAATCTCAGGATCTGTCTAACAAATTACCTGCTTTATTGAAAGTTACTCGTTAAATACTCGTACCTGGAACTATAGTTAGACATTTTTTTAGCAATCCATAGATTCACCGTGCAGGTGCCGGGTGCATCTTACAGAGGAGATAAAGATAAAGATAAGATAAAATTCTTTATTTGCATAAATGTTAGTCTAATTTACAGGTCTTATAGTAAATTAACTTAACGTAACAACAATTGCCAAGTAAATTGGCGAGCAAATATATCAAACATCAATATAAATTTTAAATAAAATATGTCCAAAAACTTACATGTAGGTATTCATACAATATTGTCAGCTTAAACTTTAAGTAATTACAATTGTCAAAATATTTTTTTAAATTATAAAACATCTTTTCTTTTAACTTTTAAGGAGAAGAATAGTGTCTCGAGCTTGTGACCGACATATTCGTAAATCTTATGGATTCCGCATTTTGTAATAAATTCCACACTCTTCATCATCATAGACTGTCCTAGACCTCCACTTATGGAAATGGGACTTTCAGAAATTTACACTCGCTATGCTGCCGCGGGTTGGTCTCGGAATGTATTTGGACAAGACGAAAATCATGTTCAATGATCATGTCAAGCCCAGGCCAATCTGCGTAGGAAACGCTACTCTCGAAGTTGTGCAAAATTACGTCTACCTCGGGCAGACTATCTAATAAGGCGCAGCCATCTTTAGCAAAGAAGCAGAGAGAAGTATTCAGCTAGGATGGTCGGAATTCGGGAAACTCCGGACATCTTCTCATCGTCCATACCATAATGTTTGAAGACGAAGGTCTTTAACCAGTGCGTCTTCCCGGTAGAGTCGTACGGAGCAGATACGTGGACACTGACAGTGGGTTTGGTCCATAAATTCAAGGTCGCTCAGCGAGATATGGAAAGAGCTATGCTTGGTATATCTCAAATGAATAGAATTCGAAACGTTGATATTCGGCAGAGAACTAAAGTTACTGACATAGCTATTAAAATTATGAAGTGGCAGTGGGCCGGACACATCTGCCGCAGAACCGACGAACGATGGGGCAAATGGGTTCTAGAGTGGAGACCACGTACGGGAAGACGCAGAGTTGGACGATCCCCCACCAGATGGACGAATGACCTGAAGAAGGTCGCTGATGGGGATTGTGGCGGTGAAAGTGTTGAAAGTGGCTTTGGGGAGGCCTACATCCAGCAGTGAAGAGATACAGGCTAATGATGATGATGATGACGATGATGTTGCCCAGACCGGGGAGGCATGGATGTTATGATATGTATTGTTTGCTTTTATGTGTATTTTTTGGCTATTTATTGTTTTTGTTAAGTATCTATATTCATATCTAGTTCTATTGACTTATCGTTTATAAGCACCCTATAACCTCACTTATTACTATCACAAAGGTTAGCTGTAAGAGAATGCCTACGGCATTAAGTTCGCCCTTGTACACTACTTTTGTAATTTTGTGCAATAAAGTATTTTGTTGGGACAAACATTGTAGTGAAGTTTGTTACACACGGTCGACTTTCTGCCACAAATCAGAGTAAATGAGATTTGAAACAGCCAACGTCCCTGATTGCAATCGAGCAATTTGGTACGCTATCTAAAATATGTGTGTAGTTCAATTTTTAACAGGGCAACTAGGCTTGCCAGATGGTTTATTAATTTATATTTTATATTAAGGACTAACATTGAAAAAAAAAAAAAGTGTTATCATGTTGCCTAAATCGCTCGGCATTATTAACAAAATATCGTAAAGGTTTTATTTATTTATTTTAAAACTTTATTGCACTATGTATAAAGGCGGATTTAATGCCGCTAGGCATTCTCTGACAGCCAAACCTTTAGAACATTTAGACAGGATAGGTGGTAGGTGCAATTAAAAATTTGATGAAATTTAAATAAAACAGAAATATAATTGTAATATAAATATATACATACTAATATCTACATACAATTTACATACTAATACATAAATAAGTCATACTATAGATATACTAATATAACATAAATAAACTACTTACATGATGAGGAGAGTGTGACAAAATTAACAATGTGATGATGCTGCTATTATGCTGATATTAAGAGAAAAAAAGATTGAAAAGAAAGGTTTAGGTTAGGTTACTTAGTTAAAAAGTGTTTGTATACCTGGTTTTTATATATTGCACGATTGGGGCTCTGATATCAAATGTTAAGTTATTCCAAAGATTCGCAGCGACAACAGCAAATGAGTTCGAAACGTAGGAAGTGTGGTGAGAAGGTATAGAAATTGTGGAGTTGAAGGAGGAGCGAAGAATTCTATCATGTAAAGAGCTTAGAAAACTGAAATTATCTTTAAGGTACTTGGAGCTTGGAGGTTTCCCCAGTATGACATATTAACATGTAGTGAAACTGAGTTTATGAAGGTGGCAAAGATGTACTTAGGAAATAAGGATTTACTTAGGAGGAAGGTCAGCTGGTAGAGATTACCATACGGTTTTATGCTTCTTTTATTTTTTTTTAAAGACGGTGTATCGATAAATCATCAATGATACGCCCCCTGCCTGAAGGGCCAACGCGGGTGGGGGTCGCATGCCCGACTCATCCGTGAGGCCTCCTAAGGAGTCCCCGGGCGCCTACGGACTAACACCCTATAAACCGTCTCTCTCTCACTGTTGGCCCTGCGTGCCTTAACAGCTAAGTCTGAGTCGTGGCTACGGAGTGAAGGCACTCGTTCGCCGCGTACGCTATTATGATTGCCTATGTATATTATTTTATATTTTGAATTTAATAAGCGGTTGAAGAAATGGATAAACTGATTGCCTTTAAAGACCAACATCAGTCTCTACCACTATACCGGCTTAACATACCGGCCTTACGCATCGGCATTAACTCTATCAATCTCGCAGTCGGCCGTAAAGTAGCCCCTTTAAAATCAGCCAACTGGCATCTCTAAGTACAATAAATCCCCACCTGAATCTAAATGGGATATCATAGACCTATTCTAAAAGTCAGAAAAATTCCGTTTTAAAATAAACTGGTGTAGTAGCAGTTAAGATTTAGACGTGGAGGTATCGGGTTCGATTCCTGGTCGAGAATACACAAAATATAAGTCAAAGGGCACACGTGCCGTTATTTTTATTTTTTGTATATTTCCTTTTATGGTGTCCTCTAAAGCTATAAAGTTACTGACATAGCTTTCAAAATTAGCAAGCTGAATTGCACATTTCTTCCACATTCTTCTCTTCCACATTTTTTAAATATACCTATATGATAAATATTATATATGATAGAATGTTTTCAGCGATGGAATCAATGAACTACTTATGAAATGGCGAAAGTGCATAGATAATAATGGCACATACTTCGATTGATTAAAAACATATATTTTCATTATTTTTTTCGTTTTTACTTTTTCAGTATAAAACGTCAATTTCATATGTAGAGACCTAATATTAGTATGGAAGTATTATTATTAACTTTTAAACCCCTATTTTCTTGCCCACTTACTCACTAAATAAATTGCCTCTTCGTTACAAATCATAAGTTATTGAACAGCTTAACAAATATTCTTACAAATAATGTTATAAGGTAAATACACATTTTCGTGTGTTTTATTGAGATTTGCGAATTATATGCAAATATTTATTATTTTTTTAATATTACATAATAAGTAATACATATAAATACTTTGTTGTTTACTCCATTACTAGAAATACACTTTTGAGAACGATATTAATGGTAGATTTAAAATAACTTGTTTCCGAGTGTCGGATAGCACGTTAGTCTTCAGTACCGGTTCGATCGAGCCGACCGCAGCCGTTTCGACCATCTTCGGGGCATCGCACCTCTCCGCACGGCAACCGGATGGACGCCGCCTGCCCCTGGAGATCCTGGGGCCCGAGGCGTAACCCGCAGTCGTCGCCATAACTACTCTTCTCCCAACGCAGCGTGATACACCCTACAAAGAGTGAATCCCTCACAGGTGCCAGGGAATACTATTATTGAAGAGGTAAAGTATCATCACGAACGTTTCCCTTTCGGGGTAGTCAGAAACCACGCTTATAAATAAGCGGATTCACATTTAGCCAACTTTACTATAGGCCAATCATAACAAGTGGCAAGCTCGTCGATGTCTCCAGCGTGCCAAACTCGAGAAATATTACAAAAAAATTAAATACTTACCTAATAATTAAATGTATTTATTTACATTAATATATATTTTTGTGTCCCGACCAGGAATCGAACCCGGTACCACCGAGTCTAAATCCACGGACTTAACCGCAAGACCACGGAGGCAGCTTGAAGAGGTATCCAGTCATAAATTCCTAGGCATTATAATAGAGTGAATACATTGTTTTTTATGGAAGGATTTAACAGGCCCACAATTATACCTATGTTTATACATAAATTAAATTAACTCAACTTCTTATGTACATTATTACAATAAATGTCAAAGTAAATAATATAGAGTGAGAAACACCTGTTTAACTCTATCGTAAGATATACGAGTACATTTACTGCACGAATCTGTAATCACGAGAGAAGTTACGCAATTAAAGCTGAAACTAATATTTATTACCATTTAGTGTCGGACCGAAATACGATTTCCATCCGAAACCGAAACCGGATATTCGGTTTCAACTCTAGTTTCGGCTGAAATCGTAGCCGTAACTTTTTACTTTATTTTAAAAACTTTTTTTCAACTTGATTTCCACCTGCTCCACGGGGTGGTAGATAAGTAGACTGTATATGGTATAGGCGGTTTGATGACGAGCCAGCTCCGAGAAAGAAATGGGGCAGAAGCACTTACCCCTTCCAGCAGTTGCTAGAAACGTCTCAGTGTAGTCGACCCAGGGGTTCCAGAAGAAGACCAGCTTTTCTGATGCTAAAACACTTTTCACACAAATGTCATTTCACATAAAACTAATAATTCGCGTGGCTATTCAGCAGACACTGCTACAGCACCGAAATTTGAGCACACGCGGTGTAACGTTACCGAAACACATTTTTATTTTTATTTTTTCATCCTGCCCATTACCTTTCATGATCACCAAGGTTAGCTGGTGAAGAACGCCTTATGTAGTTATAGCTCGCCTATGTACTAGGTTTTTAAGTATTTTAGTTTTATTTTTTATTAACTAGCTTTTTTGTACAAGTATGTCTGTACAGGTGGAATTTGCGCCCACTATGCCGGCTTGCCTTGAATCACACTTTGCTTGAAGGACTCCATAGGTTATAGGAAAGTGGAAACACAGAGGCTGGAAGAGCATTCCACATAGTGACTACGGTATGTGTAATGAAATCCTTTTTAAAGTAAGGATGCCGAAATATGTCCACAATTTCATGCCGAGCTAAAACCGAAACTTCTCAAAAAAAACTTCTCTGTGATATTGCGGAGCGAAAAGACTTGGTCAGTGCATCCTCTTCCAGGTCTAAAGCCTCCTTGTGCCTCCCATAAAAGACCTTCAGTCTTCTCTTGCAAGCGTTTCGTGAGAATCTTGCCATACATCTTGCTCGCCAAACTGATCAAACTAATCGCTCGGTAGTTGGCACAGTCCAATCTAGATCCCTTACCTTTGTATAAAGGAACGATGACTGATTGTCGCCAGTCCTCCGGCACTCTTCCCTCCTGCCAGCAAAGGTTGCACAGTAGGTGGAAAGCGTTCCAGACCGGTATACCTCCGTATTTGATCATTTCAGCGAGCACTCGATCTTTTCCCGCTGCTTTGCCACATTTCAGGCTTCTAATTGCCGATTGCAATTCTTGCACACTTATTTCCTCCTTAAAAGTGGACGTTATAGTTGTGGATAGCTCTGGAGGTAAAGTACCCGTCGTGACGTCGTTAGGAGTACCACTAGCATACATCTCGCTAAAATATTCATTCCATCGCTGCAACACCTCATTTGTGTTTGCAAGAATGTTACCGCTTTTTGATTTCACTCTGTTCATTCGATAAGATGACAAGCAACCTTTGGCCTTCCTAACTTCCCTCCAGAAAAGTTTGGAGTTCTCCTTAAAGTTGCTCGTCATCCTATTTTCACCTATTTCCTTACATCTTTCACGCTTCTCCTTAACCAAAGATTTAGTCTCATTCTTGCAGCGATGGTACAACTCTTTTTTTTCTCTTTTTATACTTTCATTCATATTCAGCGAAGCAACGTAATCTATCCAAGCTTTCTTCTTTCTTTCTACCGAATCTTTGACCTCTTGATCCCACCACGCGTCACCCTTGGTTGCTCGCTTTTTTGCTACTCCACATACTTCTCTTGCCGATTCTACCATACCATTTTTTAGGTACTTCCAACACTCTTCTACATCTTTACTCACATCTTTCAAGTTGATAAGTTTATCTTTGACGCATTTCATATACTCCTCTTTCACACTATCATCTTGTAACTTTTCACTCTTTATTCTCTCTACTGCTGACAGATTGGTAACATTATATTAAATTTAAATGTTTATCACATGGGCAAAGCCGGGTCAAACAGCTAGTAATTAATATCAGACTGAGCTAAATCAAAACGTGGTTTGAAGTACAGTGAAACCTGTTTAGGTGGGCCCTGGAAATCTGAGAATCTCTCTTATTAATAATTACAATGAGGTCCCGACACATACATATATATATTGAATATACTAAAACGACGCGTGACCTTGCGCCCACCTGATGGTAAGTGGCGCGCGAGGTCCATGAATGTTAGCAAATGGAATCAGACAATCATGACTGACATCAATCCCTAACACTATGCCGACTTGACTGGACATGATTCCTAAACGTGTGGATACACTAAACACGGATTTATCGGCACAAACGGTGGATACTTCCCCGCCCCGGTAGACTGGGCAAATTACCACCATCAGTCCGCCTACCACCCATTTGTTGTTCTCGTTGAAAGTATGTGCCATTTGCTATTATATCAAATGCAAACGTGTACTATTAAGGAGAATATATTGTAAGCTTGCCATGGTTGCCATTAAAGTTACATTTGGACGGTGAAATTGACAGTTACATTCAAAGGACCATAAGGGATTTTAATTAAAATAGTAAAACAAAATTAAACCTACTAGACACTTCGAATGACACATATATTAGAGGGGTTCATACAAAATCACCCTATATCCTGTATTTGTTTGTTGTGTCCCGCGCGACATTAGTCGTAATGCAGTTGCCAACGCGTATCACACAACGGTTTGATTTGCCTCATATAAGAAGTGCCAATATAAAAGTTATTTAAATGTATCCGTCAAATCAGATAGTGCAATCGGCCCATAGAAGCCCTACATAAGGCAAAGTGTTTGAGATATCAAATATTGATCAAATTTATAGTATAGATAGAGAAACACTTAATAGCAACTAACTAATCTAATGAAAACTAATATAACTAATTACTAAAAGCCATATATATTTATATTAAGAAATATGGAAAATTTTAATGTATATATATTTCGAATATAAGATATCCACTTTAAAATATGAATTTATTTTAATTAAATTTTCCATATTTCTTTATATGATAAATAGTACAATTTGACCGCTCCTAGTGGGCCCCTTTATAAATAGGGCAACGTCATGTTAACCTACCTATTTGGGAAACTGAGTGATTATACTATTATTATTTCCAATCTAAATCACTCTATTACCTTACTTTTTACCATCACAAAGGTTAACTGGTAGAGAATGCCTTCGGCATTAAGTTCGCCCATGTACACTACATTTGTAAATTATGTGCAATATAGAATTTTATTATTATTATTATTATTAAAAATCCAGGTCCCTTGAGATCCCAGTTAACCGGGTTTCACTGTACCTACAAATAAGCTTTGAGTATTAGTCCCTTTGATACATGGATGTTTGAAGCTAGCTAATAACACAAATTCCTTACTGAATCAACAGATAACGCGATTTGCCAGTCTCTTTTTTGACCATGTACGCAACTAAGTTTACTCAATAGGTTTAGGAGTTAGGAACCATAGTCGTGTTGCATTAATGATGCATGTTGAACCTATTTACCTAACAAGCTATGCCAGTGCGCTCAAAAGTGCCTAATATATTTTTTTTAAATTGACTTTTCAAATTGGTCGAGTTATCTTGGCAGAAAACTTTTGCTCGCTAACTTCACATCGGTAGTCGTTTTAACGTATTGAGTGGACTCAGAGTAATGGAAACAAATTGAGCTCGTGCCTATTTAATTTAAATGGGTTATTTGTATTTATTTAGTTAGCACGTTTTAATATTCATTCTATATCCGCTTACCATTAGCTGCACGTGTCACTCTGCGTTTGTTGTTCCGCACCGCGACGTTATATTTAAACGTTTAAAACCCAGGTTAAGCTTTCGCTTAGGTAGTGTGCTCCAAGACACTGACGACCCACGACTCAATCTTCTGATAAAAAATATTTTAATGGTGTAGTTAAGCGGTTATCAAACTTTTTGGCGACGGAACCCGTAGGCTTGTATTTTTATTTTTTAAAATAAAATAAACCTCAACATGATTTTTAAATACCTATTCGATAATACCCCACTCATTATAGTGTCTCGACATCATTTTTTTTTATTTTTCACAATATGCCGTCTGGTTGTCGCCTTAATGAAATTTGATTAATGACATACCTTTAGTGACACTCGCTTGATGAAGACGAATCGATTGACGAGAGAATCATCAAAAAAGTTTTTTCTCCAGTGTGCCACAAAAATCCAGAAACCGGGAGAGGTGCATTGGTTTATTAAATAAAATTTGAACCCAAAATCTGCAAAATACTATCAAAAAAATATATATTATCAATTAAAAAGTAGAGTATCATCACGTCCATCCCTTTGGGGGTGATCAGAAACCACGCTTATAAAGAAGCGGATTCACATTTAGCCAACTTTACTATAGGCCAATCATGACAAGTGACAAGCTCGTCGATGTCTGTTTGTAATTTTTTCCAGTGGAAATTTGTAAAATATAGAACCCTAGTTATATTGTATATTTAATTGCATTGGCTGTAAATTTTCCAAATAATAAGTAAATAAATAGATGTAGAACTATCTAACAGTAAGGAGTTGATAATATGGACATATACCTATTAGAAATATTATAATATTATAATTCATTTGATTTGATTTTGACCTTTATATTATTTTGATTTTTGAATTAAAATTGAAATTAGCTACTGACAATTACTTTTTTTTTTTTTTTTTTATGTAATAAATTCTCACAACGAAACAAATGTATGTTTAAGTGTATATTCAATGCATTGCACTGATAAATTGTGATTGGGGGTCGGTTTCAAAATCACCTCCTTTTCTCATACTGCAATATGATTAAGAAACCACCTCCTAACCTTACCATTGGAATGGTTGTAAAAATAGCAAGCTGTATGCTTAAATTTTTGAGATGAAGTCCAGATCTTAGTTAGTTGTATGTATCTGTTTATATTTTGGTATGACTGCATCTTGTTATGAGCATCTAATAAATAAATAAATAAATAAAAATAATATTAGTAGGCAGGGCGCTTTCAGTTGATTGCACCAACAAATCTGCGCTCTGACGTGCATCAGTAATGGGATCCGAAAATCTGTTTAATCACTATTTTGCGGTGACGATTGAAATAGGTTCATTTTACGTCTATTCACGTGCAGCAAATATGCTTGAATGCAAATGTTATGTAAAATGTATGCACAATCAAATTTAAATCAATATAAATCAAATAGAATTAAAAGCTTAACAGTAATAAAAATAATTCATACTAAATACTAAAGTGACACCTTAAACTGTTTTTGTTTTAGCTATAGTATGACAATGCCACTTTACAGCAGCTATAATCTTAGTGACATCCTCTAGATTTTATAGTGTAAAAGAGTATCTTGAGTGCAAAACAGGTTAATTAATATATATTTTTTTGTTTTAATGTATTGTGATTATGATATTAGTATGTAAGTAAAGATTTGCACGCCTGCTTGCAGGTAGAATACATGTGAGTAGACCTGACTAAAGTTTTGTGACCACTGTAATGTATTTATTGCAAATAAACGATATTTCATTTCATTTCGTTTCGTTTCGTTTCGTTTCATTTCATTTCATTTCATTTCATTTCATAATTGTTTTCGTCTTAGCTTATAGTATGACAACAATGCCTCATTACAGCAGCTATGATCCTTGGTGTATTTATTTTATAAGTGTGTATGTCTTAGTTTGTAATATGACAATGCCTATTTACAGCAGCTATAATTTTAAGATTATGATTATGTATATTGGGGTTGTAATGTGCCGCTCCAAATACAAGCTATTTCCCAGAAAATAAGCTTTTCGTTATATTAATTAATTTTTTGACATGTAAAAGCGCAGAATACATTATATTTATTGTCCTATGCCTACTTACAAAATAAATAAATTGAATTGAATTAAATGCTCAATAAACGTATTTTATTATTATTATATAATAGTAAAAGCTATATCTGTATGTATAAAATATTTAAAAACAAGCTATACAAGTATATATATATATATCTACTACATATCTAAATATATATATATGTATATATTTAGATATGTAGTGCGTTATGGCGTTTTATTCTGTTTTAATGTAAACTTAGTTAATAAAAAATAATAATAAAGCTATGTATGGTTCTTATCTACCGATCGACTTTATTTAATAGCTCTTCGGTGAGGTTGGAGTAACAGACGTCTGCATAATCAACAACTGTTGGAGATGCGCCTTCGAATTAAATCTATGACAAATGTACGAGTACGTAAGAAAAGTGTATTCAAATTCAAATTCAAATTATTTATTTCCATTTGGTTCACAGGTAACACTCGGATATTGTCAATTTTTACAAATAAAATACAATATTATTTAAATTAAATAAAAATTAAATTATGGATGGACCGAAATAAGTAAGTGGCATTGGTGCCATAAACAAGTACTGCAGCTTTACCTAAATTTGTGGCTTTATAAAGGCCGTGTTAACTTATTAAACTAACTAGTAAACTTAATAAAAAATAAATAAAAATACAATAACAATTTCGTGGCTGTATAAAGGCCGTGTCAACTTATAATCTAAAATAATTATAATATAATGTCTAATTATAAAAAATCAAATTAACTTAATTTAATTTCGTGGCTGTATAGAGGCCGTGTCAACTTATAATCTAAAATAATTATAATATAATGTCTAATTATAATAAAATCAAATTAACTTAAATTAATTTCGTGGCTGTACAGTGGCCGAGTCAAATTAAAATTAAATTCATAATAATATAAATGTCATAATATTATTTATAATAATAATAAGAACTTAATTCGTGGCTGTAAGGAAGCTGTGTCAATTAACATACTAAATAAATAATAATATTAGTAATAAAAATAAAATTAAAATAAGTTAAAATCGTGGCTGTAAAAGGGCCGTGTCAGCTTATGATCTAATTTTATTTATGACTAAGTAGGAGTCTCTCGCGCCATTTTGCGCGGCCATGTCAAGTGTAAGTTTTTGTTTTGTAAATTAGTTTACTGTGGTTATTATTGGTCAAGAGTGGTGTTGTTTTGTTTAATAATGTGCTACAATGTGAATAATTATGGAAAACGATAAATTGGACTTTAAATATGGGGCACAAGTTGCAGTTTATTTTTTGCGGTTTTCCCGCGCTGTCAACTCCCATATTTTACCCGACGTGTTTGAGCAGTGGATGGTTCCGCGAGTGACTCCAAGAAAAGCATCAACTTCTACAGCATCTGGAATTTGATGATGACCTCATTAATTCATGAAAAAGAAAGATATATTACGTCAGACTTGGCTGTATGGGCTAGACCCTTTGCCTTCCCTATCATCTCATTCATCATCCATCGGGAGAAGAGAACAAAAAAAAAAAAAAAAAAAATTATGACTAAGTATATATAGCTTTTCTATGCTATGGTATCCAGATGGTATTCCTCATTGGTACATGCCGGGGGAATTTGAGCCGACCTTTGGATGTTAAGGATAGCGTTCTTACAACCGAGCCACCACCGCGCCAGCTTGACCCGGAAGGTCCATTACAGTGGAGGTGAAGAACTCTCTGTTCTAGTATAGAACGTGAAATTTGTCCAGAATTCCAATACCTCATATAGACGAAATTCATATTTAAATAGAGCATGTAGGTCATTCAATGAGCTGTTACTCAAGTGCGATATCGACATATTTTATACAAATGTAAGGACGGTGAGACATGTGCTTAACAACTTATTCTTTAATTTATAATACATTAATATTGTATCGTATCTTCAGTCTATTCTGTCATGTATGTATTGTTTATGCTGTTATTATGTATGTGTATGTAAGTGCTTTATTATCTTAGATTAAAATATTACTTGTTGTTTTTATAGGTATATTGTTAGTATTATGAGAACTTTTTAATGACACTCTGTTTCTAATTCTTTTTAACATAGTTTTTTTATTGTATTGTCGATAGTTTTCCAGAAAATAAATAAATAAATAAAATAAATAAAAGTAGTATATATATTGCAATCTGCAAAAAAGCAAGACCAAGGCCAAGAACAAGACTACAAATATGGTTGCAAGACCAAGACCAAGAACAAGACTACAAATATGGTTGCAAGACCAAGACCAAGAACAAGACTACAAATATGGTTGCAAGACCAAGACTACCCTAGTCTTGGTCTTGGTCCTGTACAAGAGTCTCGCAAGACTCTTGTACAGATATATTTTTAAAATTTTGCTAGTGTTTTTTTTTTGGGGTTAGGTTTTTGTTTTCAATAAAATTTAATTGCGTCGTGTCCGTAATTAATATATTTCGGTCCTAAGGAAAAATAATAACGTTTAGGTATTTGGAACTTGGAGAGCTCGTTTGCAAATAATTTTATTTTAGTATCATCATCATCATCATCAGCCTGTGTCTCTCCACTGCTGGATATAGGCCTCCCCCAAGGCTCGCCACTTCACACGATCTCCTGCCACCCTCATCCAACCCCCACCAGCGACCTTCCTCAAGTCATCCGTCCATCTAGCGGGGGGTCGACCCACTCTGCGTCCTCCCGTACGTGGTCTCCACTCTAGAACTCGTCTACTCCATCGTTCATCGGTTCTACGACAGACATGTCCAGCCCATTGCCACTTCAGCTTACTAATTTTGAAGGCTATATCAGTAACTTTGGTTCTCCGACGGATTTCCTCGTTTCGGACTTTATCCATCAGAGAAATACCGAGCATAGCTCTCTCCATAGCCCGCTGAGCGACCTTAAATTTGTGGACCAGACTCACTGTTAGTGTCCACGTTTCTGCTCCGTACGACAGCACTGGAAGAACGCACTGGTTGAAAACTCTCGTCTTCAGAGACTGGGGTATGTTTGATAGGAAGATGTGGCGCAGCTTCCCGAATGCCGCCCATCCTAGCTGAATGCGAATTTTAGTATACCTACCTAAATCCTACCTAATGCCTCCGAGGTCTAGCGGTTAATTCCGTGAATTCGGACTTGGAGGTACAGGGTTTGATTCCCAAACTTGTACAGGGTCGAGACACAAAATAATATTTAATTTATTTGTGTTATTTCTCAAGTTTGGTACCCTAAAGACATCGAGGAGAGAGACTTCCTTAGTACAATTGGAAAATAAAATATATATTGAGTCAGAGTAAGAGTCTTGCAGAAGTCTTGCTTTGGGCAACACTAAGTATAGCCAGATTGTTTAATTAAAACTAACATGGATACTTGCAGCTATAAGTTTGAGATAACCGTGTTTTATACTATAAAAGTGTATCAAAACGGAAGTAGTGTATCTCATAAAGTGAGTTAAACAGATTACCTGGCATGCACTGCCGATTGAAAATTTCTACTAGCACGAATGCACTAATGCTGGAGAATTTAATCAAAAAGTGGGGAACGGAAGAGCGGTGCTTCGGATTTACGAGCGAAATGCTTCCGGAGCTTTCCAAATTTTAACACGAAAATACTTTTTTTTCTTCTATGTTTACTATTTATTTATTAAGAAGTAGCTCTTTGACCCGTGATATAGTGATCCGTAGGGTTTAGAACCAGGAAATCCCGATCTCGAAAGTACTGGGAATTTCCGGTTCTCAGTTCAGTAAAATGAAATCGAGAAATTACATTTGATTATCGGTTCTGTCGATACTTACGGGAATTTAATTTTATTTACACCATTCATAATAGTACTTATTTACTCTTACGAGTAATTGTTTTATTCAAAAGGAGATATTATGTTTATTTATTATTTGTTAAATATGTTTAAGATAATTTCAATAAAGTAATGTAGTGTACAAGTAGGTAACGAAGTTTTATTTAAAATATGACAATGACATAGTCCAAGGACTTTGTTTTGTAAAAAGAGATGACCGAGAGGGTAGTTGAGGGTAGTAGAGTAGGGCATCAACTGTCGCGGTGGTGGCTCGGTTGTAAGAACGCGTTCCTTAAATCCTACAAAGGTCGGTTCAAACCCACCCGGCATGTACCAATGAGAAATACACTTTTCTTACGTACTGCAGTCATAGATTTAGAACACCACCGTTCCCCTGCCTCGGAAAGCATGATAAGCCGTCGGTCCCGGTTCCACTAATACCAACTTGTGGAATCGTTTATAAATTGTCATTAAAAAATTACATCATATCCTCGCCAAGCCGTCAGGCCAGCGTCGCGAGTGTAAGCCACATTCTCAAGATATATGATCGTGTTCTAGGGGCTGTAATGATGAACGAATGACTGACAATGCATCTGTCAAGTATGATGGCTCAACGAAACCAAAGGATGGGTTTGTGATATTCCCGTAGAGCTCGACAGTACTATGCACAGAGGACGGAAACGCAGGCAGTGCTAAACTAGATTTTTTTGTAAATATTTTGAATGTTTAACAGCAGTATCTCGCCATTTACACCTGGCTATTCTAAATTCAAGAACTAACTAGGGATGAATGGAAGGATACTGTTGTCAAATACGCTAGAGACATCACGAGCTTGCCACATGTCATGATAGGCTTCTAGTATAGTTTTCTAAATGTAAACTTGCCATGAAAAAAAGATTCTATTCGTACTACATGGGACATTCACCAAATTTCCTGACCCAAATAAATATACTAGAGGTAGATACCGCAGACTGAGCTAAAAGCTAATATTAACTTTCGTTTCAATAACGTAAAAGCTTTCAAATACTTTTTAACGATTCGATAGGTATAGAAATACATAAAAAAATAAACAACCAGTGGTCCAAGTCTGTTTGTTTACGCATAAACGTTTTATAAAGGATTACTTTAACGACTGCCTCCGGGTTCGATTCCCGGTCGGGAGACAATAATTTATTTGTGACATTCCTCGAGCTTGGTCCGAAACGGAGGGACGTCTCGGCACGTCACAACGCACGAGAAATAGAACCGTCAATGTCAAGGCGAATGTCATTGTGACCGAGCGACGTACCTTGAACTGTTTATGTTGTACTCAGCTAATATTTACATTATTCAAACTTGTATTTCTTATGAATACTTACTTAAATTACTAATTAAACCGCGTTTTGTAGTCTTCTCCGGTGACAAAAGGGCCGACTCTTTATTTTATATTGGGTAATTTTTTTTTAAAATAAATTTATATTAAACTATGTTTACACATTTTAAACGAAGCATTTTGTCAAATTCATACTATTCATATTTCGTTCCAAAATTATACTCACATATTTTTCGTGACATCCTAATAAATGTTACAAGTGTTAGAGCGCGTAGTAATTCTGCCAAAATTTATTTTTTAAATAAGGGAACGCAATCTTCTGTGTAGCCAGAAAAAAAAAGCTTATCTTATCAGAAATATTTTAAGTGGAAAGATTTCAGCCTTTCGAGGTTTTGGGAGTACCGATGGGAAACTCGCTTAACAGGTGGAAGGAATTGTTTATTGAGGAAATATCTTAGTTAAGGCTCTCAGCAACCATACTGTTGGCCCTTGCGATTATGTTATTTGCCTGCCCGATCACTGGTGTGTGAACGAGCCGGCATACCGACGAAAAGAGTACTACATGTGACGATAACCTCTCTTCTCTTCTCACAACTCCCTCTCATCACTCTTAATTTGTCTCTAACTCTGTTGTAGTTGTTGCAACTAATTTGTGGAATAATCTACCTGTCAACATACGGCAAGCCACTACAAGGACTTTATTTAAAAAACTGGTGCATTCACACTTTCTAAATGACTCCACACAGCGTTAGTAAGTAATATATATATATATATTATAATATTGTATATGATGTAAGTATATATTAGTTTATTTTTAATTTTCATTATATTATTATTATCTTTATGATTGCACCTATATATGGTAAAATTTGTCCCCAAGGTTTGTCTGTCAGAGAATGTCTTCGGGCATTAAGTCCGCCTTTGTACTTTGTGCAATAAAGTTTTTAAATAAATAAATAAATAAATATTGTATTTAAAATTATTTTTCTCAGATGCCTGGTCGGTAGCATTTAGCAATGTTTCTGTTCCAAATTTACCAAAATTACAATGACTATGGGACAAGCCGCTCTGCAAATTGGTTCTGGATGATAGTTTATCTTCCAGTAACCTAAGCGGGTTCGCTTCATGGCCGTCTCCATCAGGGAGTCAGATCTCTGGTTGCAGGCTTTACCCTCAGCATCGGTTAGGGCACTCCTTGACCGAAATACGTTATCCATGGTCGTGTGCCTTCGTCTCGAAGCCATGACTGTTCACCCACATAAGTGTTGGTGTAGGGAACCAGTGAAACATCTCAGACACAACGGGCTTTCTTGTGCTAGAAGTAACAGCCGCTTTTCTCGTTTCGCGGCTCTCAACGACATGGTCCTAAGGATTGTTACTGCTGGAGTACCCGCTATCGCGATGGCAAAAGTGAAAATATCTTTATTCACGTAAACCTACTACAGTCATTTATAAAAAGTCATTAATTAAATTATTTTGAATAATTTTATTCCTGCTAGTGGAAGACTAAGCAACAAAATGGTCCAAAGAGTAAGCTGTTAGCAGAAGACCAGCAGCTTAGCAGAGGCCCGATAGAGTGTCGTGGTCAGCCGCGGTCCAGGGTCGCACCATGACACGCTGCCCCGAAGCGATGTTAGTCTCAACATAAGCACCAACAGGAAGGCAGCAGATCCTGGCGTAGGTGCGTCGGATGGTTTCCGCGCTAAACCTTTTTATAAAGCAGTGCCCATAATAAAAACTCAGTAGATTAAAATACACACATCAAAAGTGTCTAGGGATCAACATATATTTTTGCAATAACTTTTCTCCTGATTGATATTCATTAAAATTTTCTTTAAGGATTGATCAAATAAAATGTTTTCGTTTGTCTACAGTAACGATAAACCAAGTCACCTTTGCATTAGTAAAAAAAATTGCCATTTTCCTAATAAAGGGATTTTTGACATTTGAACCACTAACATTAAAGTTCGAAAAAAAGACTGAAATAACAGTTTTTTTTTTAATTTTATTGGGTAACTTAAACAATTAATAATCCGTGTTTCTACCGCGAACACTAACAACACAAGAACATCGGTTTGGCATACTCAAAATGAGTTCATCCAAATCACGCTGTGGAATGGCCGCCCATGTTCGTTGCAACAACAAAAAAAGGTCTTCTTGCGACTGGATACCCTCCATATTCGGCAGAGCTCTTCTCTGAAGAATATCCCATGCATGCTCAATCGGGTTCAAGTCTGGCGACTGAGCAGGCCAGGGCAGGACATTGATGTTAGCTGCGGCGAGAGTCTGTCTTACAACTCTTGCGGTGTGCGGTCGTGCATTATCATGCATTAACTGAAATAAGGGATCGATATGCACTTGTAGAGGAACGATGACGTCTGATACAACCGTCTCAGCATAAATTTGAGCGTTGAGGTTGCCTCTGATCCAAATCAACTCAGTTCTTCCGCCGATCGAAATACCCGCCCATACCATGATGGTTCCACCACTATAAGGATGGACTTCCTGGCAGGATTTTAATCGCTGTTGGCGTCCAGGGGTTCTCCAGTGTCGTATACGTCTTGTATCCGGCCTCATACCAAAACGAGACTCATCAGAAAAGCACACGAAACGCCATTGTTCTTCTGTCCAATTTCTGTGTTCAAGAGCCCATTGATATCGAGTCCTACGATTGGGCATTGCTATAGGTGGTACCCGTAGCGGTCTTCGGGAATGAAGGTTCACTTCATGCAAGCGGTTTCTGACTGTTTGGTCGCTAATTAAGTTCCCTGAAGAGCGATGAAGGCTCACGGCTAACATCATGGCGGTTATTGTTGGAGTTCTTCGAGCTGTGATTTGAATGTATCGGTCTTGTCTCCGTGTGGTGCAGCGATACCGTCCTCCATGGCGCTCAGCCACGGTACCAGTGGTTCGGTAACGTGTCCAAAGTCGACTGATAACACTCTGACTTGTATTCAGAGCTAAAGCCACAGTACGTTGCCGGGAACCAGCTTCTATCATTCCCACGGCTCTGATCATTTCTTCCCTGCTTAAATGACGTCGCCGCTCCATAATAACGTTGGTTTTAATCAGTAGTAGGGAAACAGTAGCACTAATAATGTCTTCAATGCGTCTTATGTTTTTATAGGGAAAATATTGACAGCTGATTTTCATCTTTTACTCGAATTTGATTGACAGTTCCTGTTTTAAATTATGAAATGCACCAAAAAGGATCCATATAAATTTATAAAATCATAAATTTATTACAAAGCCACATCTCAATCACAAGAAATCCGCATAAACATGCTTGATCCCTAGACTTTTTTGATGTGTGTATAATTGGTATAGAATAATTACTGAAAATATTAAATTACCCACCTACACATGTATTCAAAGAAAATTGTTAACAAACCGATATCGCTATCTACATATTCGTCATGATAGTAGAACAGTGTCGGATTTAAAAAAAATACCCATAATTTAGCATTATTTCGATAGCAAATAATAGGAATTATTATAACTTGGTTAAAAAAATCTGATTTTATGTATACTTTTATATTGTTTGTGGTTTATAATTAATAGTGCAAATGTTAGAAAGGGTTCCAAAATGAAATGTAAAAGGTTTGCACTTATTATGAGACTAGTATTAACTTAAAGAAGTGACAAAAAACAGTTGAAATAACTTTGAATGGCCGCCATGAAAATTTTATAAATATAGCAGATCCGTCACTGTTCTACGATCATGACGATATTGTTGGCGTAAGAAAGTTAATTTTCAAACACGTATTTTATTTAAACATAAATTCACAAAATATATTTGTGTCCAAAATCTTGTCCAGTTTTATGCCAACAAGACCCGCTGACGGCCAAGAAGTTCCCTTCTCTACCCCCACTCTTCAGGGCACCACGCTGGATCTACAGTCCAGCTTCAGCATTGTCGGGGTGGAAATACGCTCAGACCTTAATCACCGAAACTACATTAAGAGCATCACCAAAACAGCGTTAAAAAAGCTCGGAATACTGAACAAGGTGAAGCGGTTTTTCCCGCCTTCAATCAGACTGTTACTGTACAAAGCACAGATGTCATGCGTGGAATACTGTTCACACCTTTGGGATAGATGCTCTCAATGTCCTACAGAGACGAGCTGTTCGAATTGTGGACGATGCCACTATATCTGGAACTATAAAAAATACCGCGAGGATTTATTAAAGGGCAAATGTTTTTATATCATAATCTAGAATAGAAATAAAGAACTACGTAGTTTTTATTTTAATTATAGAATTAGAATTAAATCTTATGTTACGGTGCAGAGAAGTTATCCTAAAAATATCGCCACTCATACAGAGCCTAATAAAGTAGGTAGCGAGAGGTCTACGATCGCGCGAACAATGACTTACGTAATTCTTTCTCTCTCTATTTCGTCTATATTTGTTCTTTTGACAATTACACGCGGTATATGTACGATAAAAAGTTTGATAACTGCTTAACTACACCATTTATTTTTCAAAATATATTATATTATATAGTGGCTTTATCAGTCGGGACCCATTAAAAACCACACCGGCTCAAATCTTCCCTTCAATGGGTCCCGACTGTTACAGTCGGTATGTAATAAAATATATAAAAATATTTCCATGGTGTAGTAAAGCGGTATTTATTTATATCCTTTCAGTTTTTATTTAAAGAATATTTTTTACGCATTCGGATATTTATATTTTTAAATAAACTTTTTTATTCGATCAAATGTCACAAATAAATTCAATAGCTGCTAAATTAATAATTTATTATTATTTATTTTTTAACCTTAGTATAGGATATTGACAAGCCCTCTTTACAGCTGCTTTAATTATTTTAGTAATTAGCTTTATATATATATATTTGACATACCTATATAATTATATATATATTTTTGACAAGGCCATAGGTGTATAATTTAGTTTTATTGCAAATATTAATGTTTTTTTTTCTTTTTTTTTTCTTTTGTTTAATTTCCTTTGACACTGCTTTAACCTGCAGTTCTGTTCCTTGCCTTATAGCACTCTCCAGGCAGGACAAATGTGTTGTACTTGTGTTTGTAACCTTAGACTTAGCCGAATTCCGGTGGGAATGTATGGCGGTACGTAAAGAATAAATAATAAGTACATATGTATATATTTAGTGTCCTCGAAGCCGTCTACAGACGTGTGTGTGACACTTGAAAATTTCATCCCGTAGGTATACTAAAAGTTTCACGCTACTTAGTCAAGATTATGAACGCATTTAGCTCATATATTCTCATTAAACAGGATTATGCTGGGAGTGGATTACTTAATTCTAATTTCTGGCAAGATACCGCGGTTAGCGAAACCTCGGCTGCCACCAAACGAACCGAGGAAAATAACGTAAAACTAAAGTATCATCACTACTGTAATCTTATTTCACTGTCATAGATTTTAATGTGTAAGAGAGTATCTTGGGTACAACTATTTCCATTTCTTTATTATCTCGATGACAGATCTAATTTGATAGTTGTAGTGTTGTGGCCAAATAAGTAATGATGTCGATTATATAATACATATACTTTATTAAAAGTACAATTAGTGAATGTTTTAAAATCGAAAAAAAGCCTCCCTAAAAGATATGTTATCGACGAAATAGCTGCCGAATGTGGTCATTGGGTTCTTCGACTTCCGCCGTATCATTGCCAGTACAATGCTATAGAACTAATATGGGCACAAATCAAAGGACACGCCGCTAGAAACAATACCCATCCCCCTTTTTCGGCAAACAAGATGTTAGATTTATTAAAAAATGCATGTGCGGAAGTAACTGCCGAAAACTGGGAAAATATTGTGAGAAGAACCCTAAACACTATAATGTCGGATTGGGAAATTCATGTGGCATTCGATAATTTAGAAGAACAGGAACTTATAATAAATGTTGGGGAGAACTCATTGAGAGACAATGACGATTCATCAGATTTTGATTAAAATAAATAAAAATTACCTGCCGTAATAATTATTTCGTTTCATTATCGAGTACCTACCTATTTTACAACAGCTATACTTATTACAATAGGCATGGTGACAGTGGTAAAGAATCAATTCATTAAAGTATCGCTATACATAAAAGAAAAAAAAAAACTGCATAAAACTGCTCAATTTGTCTTGCATGAATATTATATGGGATAAAGGAACAAAATTAGGCAGTTGTCGTATTTTTTATACATCATCGCACTTAAAAGTTTATTTTTTGTGTAATATGCGCGTTACATTCTACAGGAACTGTCATCGAAAAAATAAAGAGATGGAAATAGTATAATAATTCATATTATTAATGTAATGGTGATTATAATATTAATATATAAGTAACAATATATATATGAGTAGATACATGACTAAAGTTTTGTGACTGTACTGTATTTATTCCAAATAAATACATAAATGGTTTAATCTAGAATTTTAATTTTTAATATTGTAATTTATTTTAATTTAGTTAGGTAGGTTATTTTTAGTTAGATTATACTGTTTTTAAGACTTGTATATTTAAGTTGTCTTTTATTTGAAATTGATCATGTTATGCAAGAACATTTGAATTATATTATTATTGTATTGTCTTGTAGTGTACACTGCTGTGGATTGCAATCCAGAACTGCTGTCAAATAGTGTGTATACGAGTATATCGTGCAATGGTTGTAATCTGTTTGTTGTACCTTGAATAAATAAATAAACATTTTACATTTCATTCTGTTTCATTTTGTTCCAATTCGTTTCATTTTGTTTCGTTTCGTTATATATACATAGATACTGTAACGGAGTTTTATTTGAATTTTAATGAATAATAATATTGTCATTAATACGACAATGACATAAGTAGTCGATGGGTTTTTGATTTGTAAAAAAGAGAAAATCGGGGGCTCGGACCGAGAGGTCGACAGAGACATGGGCATGTAGTCTATCTTAATTCTGACTTGCCTGGTGGGTTACCGCTGTACTGTAATCTCATAGGTACTAATAACTAAATTTAAAAAGTTATTAATTGATCGTTGTGGTGCAGTTCTGTATACGTTTGTTGATATAGCTGAGTTTTCCTTGCAGATTCCTTTCTTAGTCAGATTAAACATTAACAGGCACTGGAATCTGATAAGCTGCTTTTGTATCGTTTCAATTCGTTTTATTTTATTTAGTTTTGTTTCATTTTTTTTTTATTTAAAAAAATATTGAACTTGTTATCGTTCTTAGCCTAAATCTACGGCTGTGATTGCTATACCACGGAGACAAACAAGTAACGCGAAATCCCCGATCAAGAATTAAGAACACTTTTGTTTTAGCAAACCGACCGGAATAATCGCTCAAGTTTAGCAATGCTACACAGACTAATGTTTTGATGGTCTCCATCAAGAGTTCGTCAGCCACAGACATATCAACAATCCAAAGAGTGTAAATTAGAGAAATATTAACTTTCCAGGAAACAAAATTACGGATATTTTAGATTTATATTCTCCCTCCCGGACCAGAGTAATCTGATAAGGTGGGGAAAAGCTACGGAAAAGAACTGTACATTGTGTGGTGCTGCCATAGGAACTGCTAGACACACACTTGTAGGGTGCGTTACTCTTCTAGAAAAGGGCTATTACTCACGCCGACATGACAAAGTCCTAGGTGTTATCCATGAAACAGTAAGTCTTCCTATTGTAAGAGCCAGAAAGGGACTGACTACAAATAAAACTTTGACCACATTTGTAAAGGAAGGGCAAAGCACGAAAACGAAATGCAAGCTCACCTCGATCCTTGGCGCCGCTAAGACTGGAAAATTCTCATGGATACATTTGAACACCATTATAGGATCCCAGATGAACTAACTGTATCAGCCTACAGGCCAGACATCTTAGTATTTTCTAGGAACTTGAAAAAAGTTATCCTTATTGAAATTACCGTTCCGTGGGAATCAAATATTCCAAAAGACCACAACATGAAGTCACACACACAACAGCTTTACGCAATGGAAGTTGGTGCGAGAGGAGTTTCAGCAAAATCTTTGCATCACTTACTGAAAGAATTGGGCCTAAGCAGGTCTGCCGTCAATATATTTATGGAACCAGCTTCCAAGACGGCATTAACGGAATCGTACAGTATTTGGTTGGGTAGGGAGAGAAGTAGAATGGTGGATGGTGAGCGTATTATCGCGCAATAAAAAAAAAGGAGGCCTCCTTTTCTTAAACCAGCCTATTGTCGGTCGCAAGCCCGAGACACCATTCTTCTCATCTCCTACCCACACACGATGGACCCGGCACCCGCACCCGGCAATCCATAGAATGCTTAGAAATTTGTCTTCTTCATGGTGGAGGATGGTGAGCGTATTATCGCGCAATAAAAAAACAAAGGGAGGCCTCCTTTTTTAAACTAGCCTATAGTCGGTCGCAAGCCCGAGACACGAGAGTGTTGGCCGTGTACTAAATGTCTATAGGTACGGATCGTTACATTTTGTCGATGTACGTGAGTGTAGGAGTATAGCAGGCCAGTCTCTTTGATGCTATTGAAAATGAGATCGCTTATCGGAACGGACTCTGCGAATAGGTGAGCCAATGTTTCCACACATAGTCTGCACCAAAACACACTTATCCCTTTTCTATTGAAGGTTTTTATGCTTCCTTTCTATACACTACTCAGGGGTTCGTTTATAAATGGAAAGAGCAAATTGATTTTGTATTTTTTAAGTGATTATAAAGGAATTTGATACTGATTCAGCCGTATAATAAAGTGCTTGGGCTCTTCTAAATTAATTTAATTTTCAAAACAAAGACAGACTTAATTTGTTTGACATACATTATAATTATTAAAATAGGACACTAATTATATATTTTCTTCTAAAATTATTTTTCGTTAATACGATTAACATTTTTTTATATTTTTTATTTAAGTGCATTATTTAAACAAAAAATATGACTTTGGCATTTATATAAATATATCTGTATGCCCTTAAGGGTAAAGTATAGCTGAACGAACAAACTACTGAATACCAATTGTATTATGCATAAGTATATCGGATGGTATGTCTCTTGTACCATGGAGTGAGGGAAGATGTCTTGTTTGGGATGCCACCTGTGTGGATTACCTTTGCCGCTTGCCACATTTCCTCTACATCAAAAAGGCCGGTTCAAATTTAGAAAGCACATCAAATATAATAGCATTAAACAAAATTATAACTTTGTGGCATTTGGGGTTGAAACAATGGGGGTATATTCTCTTGATACCCACAAATTCATAAAAGAGCTAGGTAAAGGTTTTTCCAGAATGTGGCGATCCCAAATGCCATAACTACCTAAAACAGAATATGTCGATTATAATTCAACGAGGAAATGCGGCGAGCGTTTTAGGTACCCTCCCTGGTGGTAAGCCCTTAGTTTATTTTGTAGAATAGTTTTAATTTCATAGGTATTTTTAGTTTTAGTTTTATTTATAATTAGTTTTTTAATCAATTTTATTTTAATATTTTTGTATCTAAGTACTTCGATAAATATATCTATTTAAAGTTAATATTATTAATATGCATGTACCTATACTTAAGGATGAATAAATGATTTGATTTGTCCGAAGACATTTTCTGACAGCCAAACCTTAGGGATGTCATTTACATCATTTATATTGTATGGGGATTGGAGACAAAAAACCTAGACTACAACATGTACAAACTTAAAATTAAGACAATTTTAATTGACAAATCATACTATACTATAGATTCTTTTACTTATTCTTTGTTATCATTTTTTTTTTAAACAATAATAATAAATATTATTTTAATTTTAGTATAGTTTAATTTCTAGATTTTAAGTGACAACGCCCTTGTACAGCAGCATCTATGGTAGTAGTATCTTATAATTGTGTCTGTCTTAGCTTATAGTGTGACAATGCCTATCTACAGCAGCTATAATGTTAAGCGTTATTCTGTATTTATAATTTTGTTATTTTATTATTTTATTGTTTCTCTTTCCAAATGATGGTTATCATGTACTGCTCCAGATTCACCAATATGTACTATAAAATTATATCGTTTTATATCAATATTGTAAAAATTGACGTGTAAAAGTGCAGAATACATATCTTTTTGTCCTATGCCTACTTGCAAAATAAACCAATTTAATTGAATTAAGTAGTTAGTAGTAGTAGGTATTGATTGTTTGTAGCGTTAAGTGGTAAATGAAGATGGCTGTTCTATACTATTAATGGCATTCCTGGACACTTTTGGACTAATTCGACGCATGGTTCTTTACATTATTGTTATTAAAAATATATATATAAACTGTAAATATTCAATTGATGTTATGTTTCTCATATCATTAAGTTAATTTTAAAGTCATATTGGGATTGGAAAAGGCAATGGTGTGAAACAAGACGGGCTGTTAAAATAAATCGACACTTTCAATTTCCTTTCATAGAAATTCGATTCAATAAATCATGTGAAAAATACGTTCTAATCAAATGTATATCAGATAACATTTCTTCTATAAATTATGACAAGAGGGCTGCCTCCGTGTCTCTCCCTCCCTCACGTGGGTGTGGTTGATAAGTGGACTGTATACGGTTTAGGGGTTTGATGACGAGCCAGCTCCGTGATGCCCAAAGAAAGGGGCAGAAGCACTTACCACTTTCAGCAGCAGCTGACAACGTCTCAGTGGAGTCGACCCCAGGGTTTCAGAAGAAGACCAGCTCTTCTGATGCTAAAACTCTTTTCAATTAAATGTCATATCACATAAAACTAATAATCCAAGTAACAGTTCTGACCGATGAATACACTCGCGTGGCTATTCAGCACACACTGGTGCAGCGCCGAAAATTGAGCACAAGCGGTGTGACGTCACCGAAACATTGTTGACGTCCGCCGCCGACCGAGGCTAAGGTGAGACTGGGCCCACCGATGGGTCACAGAACTGGATTTATCAATAATAATAATAAATTATTTATTGTACAAAACAAGTGCAGGTACATAGGCGAGCTTAATGCCGTAAATGCATTTTCTACTAACAAACCTTGGTGACTGAGATATGTAATAAGTGGGTGCAGAAGGTTATGAAGAAAATAGATAGTTCTAATTATTTATTACTATATAAAACACAAATTAATTACAAACATACTATCTTATATATCAATAAACGTCATAGATAAACAAATAAATATATACCTAAATATAAAATTAATATATACTAGTTTAATAAGTGAGTTATGGCGAATTATTCTGTTTGTGAAGCAAGTATTTGTATTTTTTTCATTATTTTTTTATACTTGCACGACATGTGATGCCTGATGGTAAGTGGCACGCAAGGTCCGTGAATGTTAGCAACTGAAGTCAGACACTCATAACTGCCATCAGTCCCTAACACTATGCCGGCTTGACTTTGCTTTTTTACTAATGCTTTTTCATACTTCGCTTGAAGGACTCCAAGCTATAGGAAAGTGGAAACACAGAGGCTGGAAGAGCATTCCACATCTTTATCGTACGACAGATGTATGAGTCCCCAAATTTATACGTACGCGAAGGGATGGTGACTACGGTATGTGGGTGCATATTCTGACCTGTGCGTGTGGTTCGGTTGCGGAATGGAGAAGGAAGGATTAGGTTATAGAGTTCTTCTGAGCACTCACCATAGAGCCGGTAGAACACGCTCAGAGAAGCTACATCTCGGCGAAGCTGCAGGGATTCGAGAGTTCCAGATATAGTGGCATCGTCCACAATTCGAACAGCTCGCCTCTGTAGGTCATTGAGAGCATCTGTGAGGTACTTGGCGGAACCATCCCAAAGGTGAGAACAGTATTCTATACATGATCTGATCTGTGCTTTGTACAGCAACAGTCTAATTGAAGGCGGAAAAAACCGCTTCACCTTGTTCAGTATTCCGAGCTTTCTTGACGCTGTTTTGGTGATGCTCTCAATGTAGTTCCGGTGGCTAAGGTCTGAGCGTATTTTCACCACGAGAATGTTGAAGCTGGGTTGTAGGTCCAGCGTGGTGCTCTGAAGAGTAGGGAGAGGAGAGAAGGGGGACTTCTTGGCCGTCAGCGCGCATGCCTGGGTCCTGTTGGCATTGAACTGGACAAGATTTTGAACACCCCACACATAGATTTTGTGAGTGTATTACTTATCTTTGAATATTTTAGGAGATGGTGCCTGTTAATTAAATGAAGTCTGTTCCACTGGCGAGCTGCAGATACTGTAAAGGAATCTGGAAGAGTGGGTTATTATGGGAAAAACGAAGTGAAAGGCTGCGAGAGTCACATAGGAATTTGAAACGATCTTAATAGTTAAGGCTGCAGATTCCTAGTAGGAGAACACAAAATATATATATTTAATTTATTTCTGGCATTTCTCTGGTATACTAGACACATGCCACTTGTCATGATGGACCGGCAGTAAAGTTGGCTAAATATGAACTCGCTCCTAACAAAGACGTGGTTACCCCTAAGGGATACGGTCATGTTGATACTTTACTTTACTTTTCAAGAGGGCTGGCAGTTTTCTCGCGCAGCAAATCAGTATTGAAACAATGCCGCATGAACAATGGGTGAATAATACTTCTCCTGACTTTTCGGTCAAGTTGAATTGACCGAAAATACTCTCCAGGAAGATACTCTCTACCGATCGACACTAATTATGCGAGTTAGTCCTAGGCCTTCTAGAACATTATCATTACAGTCCCTAGAACACGGCGTCCTAGACCGCCACTGCTGGGGATGGACCTTCCAGAACATATATCTGGAGAAATTGGCCGACACTCGCCCGCTGGCCAGACGGCTTAGCGATTATATTTAGTCATATTTTTTTTATGACAATTTATTAACGATTCATAAGTTGGTATTAGTGGAACCGGGACCGACGTGCTCTCCGAGGAACGGGAACGATGGTGTTGTAAATCTATGACAAATGTACTTAAGAAAAGTGTATTTCTCATTGGTACATGCCGGGGGGGTTTGAACCGACCTTTGTAGGATTTAAGGAACTCGTTCTTACAACTGAGCCACCACCGCGCTTTTCTAGAACATATAGAAGTGGAATTTGAACTACACTCGGCACGCCCCGGCCAGACGGGTTCGCAAGGGAATGCCGTCTACTGTATCTAATTTATTGTACGTTTCTTGAGTTAAAAAGTCGCTTATCGTCTAAGCAACTTAGCTTGTGAATATTTTACCTAAAAAGCTCTTTAAAAATAATCAGTAATTTCGGAGTTCCTGCCTGATTTATGTAGCAGCCGGCTCCTTCAAACATCATAATTAGTTTTGAGTAAGATATACAACTCCACATAAAAATTGCCAGCATTATAAATCATTGAATATTTAAAAAAGCTTTTATACCATGTTAGCTATTTCACCCGGATTCGCCACCGTAAGTAAAGTTACCACGATCTTTGTAAACCTTTTGCTGGTAAGAAAGCTAGGCGACAATAATGAACAATTACTTACCTTGCGTCGTAGTGTACACAGACATAAATGCTTATTTGATTTCAATTCAATTCGTTAATTTTGCAAGTAGGCATAGGACAAAAAGAGAAGTATTCTGCACTTTTCACACTTAAATTTTTTACAATATTGATTTTAACCAACTTTACTATAGGCCAATCATGACAAGTGGCAAGCTCGTCGATGTCTCCAGCGTACCAAACTCGAGAAATATCACAAATATAAAATATTAATTAAATGTATTTATTTACATCAAATCCCGACCAGGAATCGAACCCATACCTCCGAGTCTAAATCCACGGACTTAACCGCTAGACCACGGAGGCAGTTACTACTAGCTGTTTTGCCCGTTATTTTAATTTTGCTATATCTCCGAAGGTATTTATATAATTTGCATAGTGCAAATGGAAAAAATAAACTCCATAAAATTCTCATCTCTAACGTATTTAAAATGATACGGATAATACCGCATTTGTATAAATAGCTTTTCACTTACCGATTTATAATTGCCTAATTTTTAAAGTATTAAAATGGATATAGTATCTTATTCTTAAGAGATAGACATATGACATCGCGGACTTTTCTGTAGACCGATATAAGATAAACAATTCTGTCATACATTATTTTGTTAATGAGATCGTTGCGTCGGATATGCGGCGTCACTTTAGCGGACCGCATACGTAACATCGAAATACGGAATAGAGTAGGTATAAAAGAAAGCATAGGGATAAAAATAAGGAAAGGCATGCTACGATGGTTCGGGCATGTTGAAAGGATGAGCAAAGAAAGATTGACGAACCAGGTATTTAATGCGAAAGTTGTGGGTAAAAGGTGTCCTGGCAGGCCAAGACTTACATATCACGATCAAATAAATAAAACACTGGCTGAGGTGCACTAAAAAGTGTTCGCAACCAAAGGGCATGTATGAAAAGGCTGATGAATGTCGACGAAGCGAAAGAGGTATGTTGATCGTGTCAAGTGGCGCTCAATTGTCTCTGCCTACCCCGCAAGGGATCTGGCGTGAAGATATGTATGTATGTATTATTTTGTTATACCTCAAAGAGTTTAGGCAGCGTTTTCGTAGAAAGTCCCAGACGGCTTATTTTATTCTGATACCTCAAACAAATACCGTTAATGTATACAGAATTAACAAATTATATACTAAAATATTCCTCAAAAACCACTATATCCATTGATGAAAATCAGTGCAGTAGTTTTAGAGTTTATCGCGAACAGACAGACAGACGCGGACAACAGACAAAACAGACTTTGCTTTATAATATGTAGTGATATATCTAAATGTCAAAGTTCTATTGATTTATGTCGCCACTTGCAAAAATAAGACCATCTTCAGATAGGGTGATTGCGGCTTTTAGTCTTAGAATAATGGGTTTTAGTTTTATTAATTTATTCATTTACAAAGATGCCTCACTACAAGTTGCAGTCGACACCTGCTACTATTATAAATTAATCTGCTAGGTACTAATCTGGACCACAGCTCAAAATGTGAACATACGGCAAACAATAATACTATTATACTAGACCAACTTAAAACTATGATTAAAATAATAATAATATTGTCAAGCAAAATCATGCAAAAAAGTGTTTTGCAACTGACATAGCTTGCTTATCTAGGTAGCAGTATTTTGGAGTACTATTATTATTTTATAAAGAATTTTATAAATAATGCGATGTAATATTTTTACTTAAATGTACTTTATGTAAATATATTTTCTTGATACCCACAAATTCATAAAAGAGCTGGGTAAACGAATTTTTCAAGAGTGTGGCGATCCATAATGCCATAATTACTTAAAACAGAAAATTTCAATTATAATTCAACGAGGAAATGCGGCGAGCGTTTTAGGTACCCTATATTTTTAGTTTAATTTTATTGATAATTAGTTTTTTAATCTATTTTATTTTAATATTTTTGTATCTACTTCGAATAAATATATCGTTTTGTTATAACTAAAAAAAATAAAAATAAATGTATATATTGGATTGTGTAATGTAAAATGACGTGTAAAAGAGTCTGTAATTATGCCTACTTACTGAATAAACGAATTTGAATTTTTTGCTGCCCACGTTGCCACCCTCTTAAAATTTCAAAACTTTATGCTTCGTCGATGTATTTATGGTTTATGTATGTTTATGTGTTTAGGTATAATGTGTAGTATATTAGAATTAGTTAAGTAACTTATTAACTGTATCATTAAAATTTCTTATTTTTTTCATACTGCCTATCACCTTACTCGATCCCCAAGGTTAGCTGGTAAAGAATGCCTACTGGCATTATAGCTCGCCTCTGTACTATTTTTAAGTGCATTAAAGAATTTAAATAAATAAATAAATATTTCGTGCAAAATGAAAAATATAATAAATTCGTTTTGAGAGCAACATGTTCAATAAAACCATCTGCATTTTATTCGCTCAGATCCGACACAAAGCTTTATACCTTTATATTACTTTGTTCTGCAAACGTACTCTTCAAACTTTATGTGACGATTTTTCATAGTTGTTTCAATTGTATTTAAGCGGTTGTATTTTTGTACAAAATATCGGATCCCGACATATTGTATCTATGAGAAATACACTATTCTTATTTATTTATAAACTCTTTGTTCTTACAAAGTTTAGTTTTAAGTTATTACTTAGTTTTTGTTGTAATATAGTTTATTTAATTTAAGGTTTTGTTTGAAATAAACGATATACTCAAAAAGTACTTAATGTACAAGGGCGAACTTAATTCCATCCGGATTTCATAATAATAAAATAATAATAATTTTTTTTTTTTTTTTTTTTTTTTTTTTTTTTTTTTTTTTTTTTTTAGACAGGTCACACAGCGCCATCTAATTTCCGTGGTAAGCTACAAGGCTTGTGTTACGGAAACTAGATGGTTGATAAACTACATATTATACTTTTTTTTTTGTAAATATATACATATTATACATATAAACACCCAGACCGAGACAAATTATACAATGTACAACTTGCCCCCGGTGGGAATCGAACCCACGACCTCCCGAGTTTACGGCAACGTTTGTTACCACTAGACCACGGAGGCGGTCAATTATAATAATTTATTTCAGAATAAATTCCATGTGTGTTAGTAACAATTATTAAAGAAATCTTATAATATCTAGTGTTAGTAAAAATACAAAGTTATATATCAAAAATATATTTTTTTCCTTTTCTGGGGCCCAGGTCACCTGCTGACATGCAGGCGTATCCAGTGCCCCAAGAACGGAGAGTCCCACCTATCAGCCCACACGCCCAGGATGCTGCTGGGGCTGCCCCTCACGCGGGCGAGGATTGAGGCACAGCGCTTCCTCATAATAGCATGGAATTCATCCATCCGCGCCTCTGCTAGCATCCCAGAGGCACTGCAACGACGGGGCAGCCCTGAAAAGGCTCTAAAGAGAGTGACATGTACCTCCCCCGTACAACGAGCAAACCTGCGCGCCAACATATAAACAGCTAACCTTTTGAAATGTGGCAGTCCTCTGCTGATATTTAAGATAAATACAATTTGAACGTTTACCTTTAAATTCAAAAATTCAAATTATTTATTTCCTTTTGGTTCACAGGTAACACTCGGATATGTCAATTTTTACAAATAAAATACAATATTATTAAAATTAATTAAAATTAAAATATGGATGGACCGAAATAAGTAAGGGACATTGGTGCCATAAACAAGTACTGCAGCTTAACCTAAATTTGTGGCTTTATAAAGGCCGTGTTAACTTATAATCTAAATAATGATAATTTTATGTAAATTTATAAAAAAAAAATTCATTTCCAATTTCATGGCTGTATAGAGGCCGTCTCAACTTATAATCTAAAATAATTATAATATAATGTCTAATTATAATAAAATCAAATTAACTTAAATTAAATTAATTTCGTGGCCGAGTCAAATTAAAATTAAAATCATAATAATATAAATGTCATAATATTATTTATAATAACAATAATAACTTAATTCGTGGCTGTAAGGAAGCTGTGTCAATTTACATTCGTTACAGCCCCTAGAACACAGCGTCCTAGACCTCCACTGCTGGAGATGGGCCTTCCAGAACATATATCTGGAGAATTTGGCCTACAATCGCCACACTGGCCAGACGGCTTGGCGAGGATATGATGTCAATTTTTATTGACAATTTATTAACGATTCCACAAGTTGGTATTAGTGGAACCGGGACCGACGGCTTAACGTGCTCTCCGTGGCACGGGAACGGTGGTGTTGTAAATCTATAACAAATGTACGTTAGAAAAGTGCATTTCTCATTGGTACATGCCGGGTGGGTTTGAACCGACCTTTGTAGGATATAAGGAACGCGTTCTTACAACCGAGCCACCACCGCCCGCCAATTTACATACTAAATAAATAATAATATTAGTAATAAAAATAAAATGAAAATAAGTTAAAATCGTGGCTGTGAAAGGGCCGTGTCAGTTTATGATCTAATTTTATTTCTGACAATTTTTTTTAAATCGGATATATAGCCGTTCCAACCCCGGCATGTACGAGTACCAATGAAAAATACACATTTTATAATTACAATAGTTGACTATCGTAACAAAGATGATTTATTTGTTTTACTATATTATTTTATTAAGGTAGATCGTTCTGAGCGCTGCTGTCAGTTGTTTGTCATTATGTCGCGCGCCATTTTCAAGTTTATTTAATATTTATTAAGTACATATTTAATATTGTAATTCGTTTATACTGTTTGTATATTACTCCTAAAACAAATCTATATTGCCAACTGCCTCCGTGGTCTAGCGGTTAAGTCCGTGGATTTAGACTCGAAGGGTTCGATTCCTGGTCGGGACACAAAAATATTTATTAATGTAAATAATTATATTTAATTAATATTTAATTTATTCGTGATATTTCTCGAGTTTGGTTCGCTTTTATATTATTATTATTATCATATATTAACTAGTAGTAAATAAGTGTATAGACTGTTTGCTGTAGAGATTAAAGGCCCGTGGTGTCCAAATGATAAACATTGTTTAAAATACATCTTCCCTCGTCTAATTGTCTGCTCTGGTGACAAGAGGGCTAGTTCTTTCCTCGCCCAGAGAATCAGCATTGCGATTCAGCGAGGAAATGCGGCCAGCGTTCTTGCCACCATGCCGCGTGGATACGATTTATATAATATATTTTTTTTTGTTTATGTTCATTTTTAATTTATTTTTTATTTGTAGTTTGAAATTTAATATTTACTATAATATAATTTTATTTGTTCTGTTACGTGCTACGTGGTTTCATTTTGTTTTTAATCTGATGAAGACAAACATGAAATAAAAATATATACATGGATGAGTTTGTCTCAATCGACGCGTTGTCAAATGCCTAGTCCGCTGTGGAATATTGAATAAATTTCACTTCACGACGTACTTTTCCCATTTTCTTTGCAAACGAAACCAATGGATCGGAAATTTGGGCACGAGTGACACCGGTAAAAGCTCTTCACTGTTTCTTCTATTTCACATTTACCTGCTATATCTATTTAGGCTAAGCTATATATATATATATATATAATCTATAGAAAATAATCATTACGACCGCAATCTCTTTAGCAGGTTCGAGAACACAAAAATGGACTAAGAGGAACCGGTGCGTGGTTTGGTTGTAAAACGCTTTTCTTAAAATACAAAAGAGATCGCTGTTCGAGCGCCGGTATGTACAAATGAGAAATACACTCATCTTACGTATATACGTAACGTCGTATATTGTGTCTTATAAAGACTCAGCCCTATGCAGTGGAAGTTGGTGCTAGAGGAGTTTAGTTTAGTTTATTTATTTTGTAAGTAGGCATAGGACAATAAATATAATGTATTCTGCGCTTTTACATGTCAAAAAGTTAATTAATATAACGAAAAGCTTATTTTCTGGGAAATAGCTTGTATTTGGAGCAGCACATTACAACCCAAATATACATAATTATAATCTTAAAATTATAGCTGCTGTAAATAGGCATTGTCATATTATAAACTAAGACATACACAATTATAAAATGAATACATCAAGGATTAGCTGCTGTAAAGTGGCGTTGTCATACTTTAGCTAAAACAAAAACAGTTTATGGTGTCACTTAAATTATAGCTGCTGTAAAGAGGCATTGTCATACTATAAACTAAGACATACACAATAACATTTGAAATAAATTAGGACCAAGCTCGCTTGTCATCAAAATACTCGCTGATGGTATAATAGCCCTTTAAAATCAGTTTTTTCTTAACATACGATTTAAATACATTTAGTGGTAGGGTTACCTCATCTGGAATTCTGTTGAAAAAACGTATACATTGCCCTACAAACGATCGATTCACTTTACTGAGTCTAAATCTTGAAGTAACAAGTTTATTTTTACTTCTAGTATTACGAGAACTTAATTCACTATTCTTGCGAAACATGTGAATTTTCTTACGGACATACATAATATTTTCAAAAATATACTGGCTTGCGACTGTTAAAATATCAATTTCTTTAAATATTTCTCTGAGAGGAGTTCATGCAATATCATTGCACCACTTACTTAAAGAATTGGGCCTAAGCAGGTCTGCCGTCAATACATTTATGGAACAAGCTTCCAAGACGGCATTTTAACGGAATCATTTATTTATTTATTTATTTACATACATACACTCTACATGGTATCACAAGGAATACACCATGCAAGGAGGAGTCAGACGTTAATAATAATATAAAAATACCACATTGTTTAAACTTATTAGATAATAGTTAATTAATACTAAGTCCAGGAAAAAATAATAATAATAACAAAAGATAATACTCAAAATCTTATTCAATTTCATTTACTCACAAAATTTCCAACATGCTTTACTGAGTTTGGACAGATCGTCTCGACTCGAGCAAATTTCTAAGTGCATAAAGTGCACGAGGAAACGGAGAGTAGCGTACAGTATTTGGTTGGGTAGGAGGAGAAGTAGAATGGTGGATGGTGAGCGTATTGTTGCGCAATAAAATAAAAAGGAGGCCTCCTTTTCAAAGCAGCCTAGAGTCGGTCGCAAACCCGAGACACCATTCTTCTCATCTCTTACCTACACACGATGGATCCGGCATCAACATCAAGCGAATCTATGGAATGCTAAGAAATTTGTCTTCAACTTGTGGTCTCGTTAATAAATTGTCATTAAAAGTTGATTAAGATTAGGTTTGACACTGGCCAACCCGGCTGGCTATGCAGCGTGGCGAATATACGAATATACCTAATTCTCCAAAAATATCTGGAAAGCCCATCTCCAACAGTAGAGGTCTACGACTCTGTGTTTTAGGAGCCGTAATGATACATCCAAAATGTCAGTAAATAAATGTCTGGCGCGATGGTGGCTCGGTTGTAAGAACGCGTACCTTAAATCCTACAAAGGTCGGTTCAAATCCAACCGGCATGTACCAATAAGAAATACACTTTTCTTACGTACATTTGTCATAGATTTACAACACCACCGTTCCCGTGCCTCGGAGAGCACGTTAAGCCGTCGGTCCCGGTTCCACTAATGCCAACTTGTGGAATAGATAGACAAATTCTTTATTGCACATAAATTTATACATTTTACAGTACATAGGCGAGCTTAATGTCTAAAAACATTTTCTAACAGCTAACCTTTGGGAGATGTGAGCAGGGATTGTAAGGTGCATGACCGCTAATATTTGAGATAAAGAGATTTATTGAGTTAAAAACTTATAACTAAAAAAAAGAACGATATTAAATCTATAATATAAATACATACAATACATAGATAACACATACATATACTGGTTACATACTATGTATATATAGGTATATAGACTCGTCTTGCTTTTTGTGAAAGTGTTTAGTGAGCAAATTTTAATAACATATAAGTGATGGTGCTTTACGAATATAAAGAGAGTCTGGCCAGCGTGGCGAGTGTAGGCCAAATTCTCCAGTTCTGGAAGGCCCATCTCCAGCAGTGGAGGTCTATGACGCTAGGCCGTAATGAATGAAAAATAATGAAAATGTCTATTGGGTCGTGGAAACATGGCAGGTCTCTGGTGTGGTAAATACATTAGCTCCATTTCATATTGAGGCAATCTCGTCAGACGCGGGAAGTGCGGCGGTTACTGCTGAGAACCTCAAGCTGCGCAAATACCCCAACCTTAGTGCAGGTCATCTGGCCAAGGAGTTGTCCAAACGGCTAAGGAAGAAGTCTGGAGACAGAAAGGCTGACGATTATTTCTGCCAACGTATACAGAGCTCTCGCTATACAGAGGGAAAATGTTGCCAGTCTTCTTGGGCCTATCCCTGATCGATCATTTCTAGCGGTCATTTCTTACTTATAGTTTATTTATTATTAGGTTTAGTTTATTTTAATTTTAATTTTTACTTTTAAGTAGTTTTAATTATTTATAATTAAAAATAAATGTTTTTGATTCAGCTACAGTAAAAAAAAAGTATATTACATATTAGGCTCGTAGATGTATGAATAATCTAATCATTTTTGTGCACCGACTCCTGTCACTAAAACTCTATTATTGTCCTTAAGATTGACAGGCAGAGAATGTCTAACGAAATTATGTACTTTTGTGCAATAAAGAATTTAAATAAAAAATAATATAAATTAGTGGACCGAACATACTCGTAACAATAATATTTACGATAATTTTAAAACATTGTTGCCACAAACAAGTTTCATTATTAGCTAAATTAATAAAAATACCGTAAATTAATCTTTAACCTTCATAAACCTTGCTTTAATTAATATATTTGGGGATAATATTTTCGAGCTAAATTAAATTGCAGATCTTCCTTTCACTTATGCAATTAAATTTAGAGAAAGTAAACGTGATGAGTGTGGCTTGAGCGTTTCATACGACACTAGCTGAGGCAGGGAATTTAAATTAAATGCGCCACGATACGAAAAGCGTGTTTACAAAACATATTTAAAAAAACTTCAAGTAGGTTAAAACCTATTATTATATAAACCTTTTCTGGGATAAATAAAATAATTTTTTTTTTATTGGCTAAACTATTGAATACGTTTTCATCATCATCCTCAGCCTGTGTCTCTCCATTGTTGGATGTACGCCTACCTCAAGTCTCGCTTCTCGCCACGCAGTCTTTTCCAACACTTGTCCAACCCCCGCCAGCGACCTTCTTTAGGTCATTCGTACATCTAGCGAGAGGTCGTCCCCTCTAGAACCCGTTTGCCCCATCGGTCATCGGTTCCATTGCCACTTTAGATTGCTGATTTTGAATGCTATGTCAGTAACTTTGGTTCTTGGACCAAATTCAACATTTTCAAGTCTATCTATAAGAGAAATTATAAAACACAAATCGTTGCACTTATAATACAGTAAAGTAAATTATCATCACTGGGTGGTCAGAAACCACGCTTATAAATAAGCGGATTCACATTTAGCCTACTTTACTATAGGCCAAAAATGACAAGTGGCAAGCTTGTCGATGTCTGCAGCGTACCAAATTTGAGAAATATCACAAATAAATTAAATATTATTTAAATGTATTTATTTACATTAATAAATATTCTTGTGTCCCGACCAGGAATCGAACCCGGTACCTCCGAGTCTAAATCCACGGACTTAACCGCTAGACCACGGAGGCAGTTCAGTTATAATAAAGATTTTAAATTACATTATAATTACAAAATATTTTTATATACACAGATTATTTTTAGCATTTAAAGACGATGCACAAGATGGACCCGGAACCCGCACGGTGAATCTATGGAATACTAAATTTGTCATCTCTTAAATGTGAGAAAAGGCTAAACGCGACAAAAAAAAATAGTTTAATCATCATTTGCTTACAAAAACACAAGGTTGTTTATACACTTCTGTAGCACGCATGTCGGCATATTGTCTGTCAAACAATAAAATAATCTATTTAAAAGTGCACGATGAACACGACTTCAACCGGCAATAACTAGACTAATTCATTCTGTACCGATTAGCCTAGCTTAGATTTCCATACCGTTTGGCATCATGTCTTATTATATAATTAATATCTCTGAACCGAAACCTTGTTTCGGTAACACTGTCATCGGTCTGTCCTAATGTAATAGATAATAATAATATCATTGATTATTTACCTATATGTACATTATAAGTTTATAAAACAAAATAAAAAGATATTTAAATAATCTGGGCATGAGATCTGTGGCCTGAAGTGGATACCCAAATGATATCAGTTTCTCAAGTCGCCGAATTGCAACCATTAGACTAAAAAATATCAAATCTCTAGAAATAATAAACAAACAATATAAATAGCAACTACTATACAAAAGAAAATAAATAAATAATAAATATTCAATTCTTTCAAATCAATATATATTCCTTCTTTTCGCAATAGAAACAGGTTAGGTCCTTGGTGCTTAGAATTAAAACTTGTTATTGAGACACTGGGGCAAAATGGTAAAAGTTTCTGGAGATAGTCGTATTAAAAAATATTTAAAACAAAAACATTCTATAACAGTGCAACGTGGAAATACAGCCAGTGTATAAATATATACCTCGCCAAGCCGTCTGGCCAGCGTGGCGAGTGTAGGCCAAATTCTCCAGTTCTGGAAGGCAGTGGAGGTCTAGGAATGAAAAAAATGTATAAATATTGAGTACAATTTTTTATTATTAAATAATTCTACAAAAAATATAAACCAGCTCTAAGAAGATTTTGTAAATGCGCAACTGTGTGTCCTCACCGGTGATTCGGAATAACATAGCGCTAATGACAAGGCATTCACAAGGGAAAATTCTCAGCTAACTGCGACATTAGGACCTTCTTATTTGGCTATTTCGCTTCGTTATGCGACCTTTGTGGCAGTTGGGGAAAAATATAGCAGTTACATGCCAAGACGAGCATTTTCAGTAGAAGGTTGCCCTGGGAATATGTTCACACTGTTTTAAAAGTGTTTACATACAATTTATTTTTTACTACGACCTGATCGTACGCGAGGTCCATAAAAAGAAGCAGTTCCTCTAGCTCTTCTCTACTAACCAAATTTAGACGCGGAAGTACCGGGTTCGATACCTGGTCTGTGTTATTAATTTATTTGTGATATTTCTTGAGCGCTAGAGACATCGGCGAGCTTGCCACTTGTCATGATGGGCCTATGGTAAAGTTTGCAGAATATGAATACGATTCTTTAATATTGTGGTTTCTGACCATCCCGCAAGGGATACGGTCTTGATGATAATTTACTATTTGTTTTACCAAATGTATTGGAAAAGAAAGTTCTATTTTTTTTTCTACTTCAACCTGGTTTGGTCCCATAGAAGTTTGTGATCAGGTTTGGAAACAGGACCAATGAAAATAAAAACAATATCAAAAAGGAAGGCCAGGAGAAATGTTCACACTGTTCATAAAGTATATACAGGCAAAAATATATGTTTTTACTACGACCTGATTGTGCGCGACGTCCAACAAAATGAGCAGTTCCTCTAGTTCTTCTGGTCTAGGTCTAGGTCCAGGTTTGCCTTCTGGTCGGGATACATGTATTTTTTTTTATAAACTAATAGACTGCCGCAATACTTGCAAACTTTAAATTGTGAAAATAATAGATTCCTTTTGTCAAATTTATCATTAAAATGTGCAAGCTTATTTCAGTATAAACTTATATCATATCATATTGACATTAACAGCGTCCTGCGCGTTCGATAAAGAATTCCTTTATTTATTATAATTCGCTTAAATAAACAGAATTTGCCTATTGTTAATAGGACGTCAGACTAGTTGATTTGAATCAGGGAGACTTGTATAGTTGATCGAGAGAGAGAATTAGTCATTTACGTTGACATATATATACAAAGACCGTCCATCTATTACGATATTTAAGGACGTATTTGATTTAATTCAATTCAATTCAATTCGTTTATTTTGCAAGTAGGCATAGGACAAAAAGATATGTATTCTGCACTTTTACACGTCAATTTTTACAATATTGATATAAAACGATATAATTTTATAGTACATATTGGTGAATCTGGAGCAGTACATGATAACCATCATTTGGAAAGAGAAACAATAAAATACCAAAATTATAAATAAAGAATAACGCTTAACAATATAGCTGCTGTAGATAGGCATTGTCACACTATAAGCTAAGACAGACACAATTATAAGAATATAAATATAAATGTCAGTTAAAATAATAGCTGCTGTAAAGAGGCATTGTCATACTATAAGTTAGAACAAACAATTATTAAGAAAAAAAAAAAAAGGTAACTTAAAATTATAGCTATAGATCCTGTTTATTCCTTCTTAACTATTCCGTAACCGAACTACACAAGCCAAAATATGCATTCAAAGTCAAAGTCAAAGTCAAAATATCTTTATTCACGTAAACCTATTACAGGCATTTATGAAACGTCATCACATACCGTGGCCACTATCCCTACTCGTACATATAATTTTGGAGACTCGCTAAAGACAGTCCCAGCTGTTTCCCCATTTCTATAACCTGAAGTTTGTATAGTCTGAAGTGAAGTGTGAAAAGCATCATGAATGCACGCCTTCTACTGCGAAAGGATAATGAGCTGGAAACTAGAAAAATGTAGTAAAATAGTTAAGCCTTCCACCAAGATAGAGTTTAACAGAAATCTAGTTTTGGCCTTCCATTGCCAACGGGTTTCGCGGTGAGAGCTAGGCAGCTTATGAGCTTGGTCAGATGAGGTTGTTTGCTTCCATTATCCGGACCTCGCGGATTGAGCATCAGTTCAAAACAGCCTATTGTAGCCTCAAGACGTGATCTGTGTCTTTATTGTAAAGTGATGATGTCGGGTGATTCTAGTGGTAAAGATGTCTGCATGGCGATAATATTTGTTATTTGTGACCCACACGGGTGCTGTCGCACGGATTCAATAAAGAGCTCAATGATATTTCACGGAATTATCACGCATGACAGACTGTGGCAAGAGTCTGAAGACGCCAGCGCAGCGGAGTCCGGTGAAAACTAGTTTCCGACACCATGACACAGCATCCGTTCAACTCGATTAGTCCGTCTTGCTCACTCCCTTATAGTGGAAACACTTCAATGAAATTTTATTTTGGTAGTCAAGCGCGGTAGACTTTAATTTTTTTCTTTCTCACAATTTGGCGTCTGGTTGTCGTCTTACTGAAATTCGATGTATGTCATATCTTCAGTGACATTCGCGTGATTAAGACGAATCGATTGACTTGCGAATCATCTAAATCGGCACACGCGTGTGCCACAAAGGAACAAACATACATACCACGTGTAACTGTCAAAAGAGCAAATATTTATTTTATGCTTCAGGTGTCAGTGAACCCCTTTTTGGATTAAAAACAGTATATTTTTTTAAAAGGTAAAAATCATTATCCTAAAAGCAAGTGTTAATACGAGTATTAATTGATCTCGCTCACAGCCGAGAGACGTAATAGAGGGAGAAACAATGACATAAGTCAAAGTTCGCGCGATCGTCGACATTTCGTTACCTACTTGATTAGGCTCTGTATGAGTGGCTATATTTTTAGGAAAACTTCTCCGCAGACTTAAGATTTCATTACTAAATAATAATAATAAAAAATTTATTTTTTTCTAGATTTTCTAGAAAAATATTTGCTCTTTAATAAATTACACGCAATATATACTCGTAGGCTAATAAACACATAACCCTTCTTTGCGTCGCACAGTCGGGTAAAAAGCAGATTAACATTTGTTAAGACCAAATGTCCTAACATCAGTTAACCGACCACGGAGAGGAGCCTCTCCGCGGTCGTATAATAGCTTTAGGTTTAAATATATTTTTGGGACCGCGGAGTCATTGTCGGGCATTCGCGGTTCATACTACGCATCTACAGTAATAAACGCATCAAAAAAAATACAGTCCATCATTCACATAATTTACCAGCCAGGGTACCCCGAGTCATCCTACAACGGGCCTTGGCCCCAACAACATTTAACCAACTTTATGACAAGCAGCAAATTGTATCCCGACCAGACCCTGATTCTTGCGCTTTCGACATGTCTGCTCGATTTTCCCGAATGAAACTGACAGTTTTGATTCGAATATTTCTACCGTCACGCATTTCGAAAGTGCGAGAATTAGGCCCTAGGAACACGGATGCTATTGGGTTGGCCCTATTTTAATAACAAAGATCGGATCCTTTTTATGTATGTCTGTCTGTACCCATAGACCCGTTGAGAGCTTTGATAAATAGTACCTAGAATTACGATTGGAAGTAATGATTGTCATTTGTTTTGCTTTAAACTATTTACTTAAGTTTCAATAAGTACCTAGCTGTGCAGTCATAGTTAAATTGAATTAATTAACTTTGCTCGGTTCCTATTCAATTGCTTTGCGCTTTGAGTCGCTGATTATAATATATTAGCATTCTATATTTCGTATTTATATATATTATCCGTATATGTTTTATTTATTTATAGAAATATAATATAATAAATATAATATAATAATAACAAGAGAGGTGTGGTGAGGAATGGTAAGTGTGCAGTTGAAATTAGAGTTACTGGAATAACATCGACTTACAAATGAAGCCGCAGACGGGCGTTTTTTTTTTTTTATCATCCTTAGGAGCCTATACTATATTTGGATTCGTCAAATTTTCATTTTTATTATTTGATACCTATTAATATTAAGTCAATATACCTACATAAAAATGGCTGAAATATCTGGCTGTTGTTAGCAAGGAACAGTCTGCTAATAAGGTCAGCTGTAAAGGGGCATTGTCTTATTAACCGACACTAAAATAAAGCTAAATATTAAATGTCTAATTATTAAAATTATGTCAAATCTATATACCTACTTAAATATAACTAGACTACTATGAAAAGTATTTATTGCAGCTGTATAGAGCCATTGTCAGAATTAATATGAATCCTCTTAATAATGTCCTGATGTTCGTTTTTCTGGAGATGCTTGTGTTTCCGAAATAACATACGTAGGTATCTCAATCTCAAACAAACATCATTTTGAATTTAAACAACAAATTAAATCAATATTAATAGGTTAAGTATATTATACTATAAATGAAGCACTGGACGATGATAATATATTCGATATATGAGAATACATATATTTATTTTAGTTATAGATTGACTACGCCTCTATACAGCCAAATTAATAAAATTAACAAAATTATAATTACTGATTACTATTAGTTTTTAATATGACATGCTTATTAATAAATTTATTTATATTTTCTTTCTTTCTTATTTAGTTTTAATGACGATGCCCTGCCTTGTGGCAGATTTCTATGTTTAATAATATTAGTTATTTGACATATTTTAGTGTTGTATACAATATATATATATATATATTTATATTAGATTATAGTAGTACCTTGTAGTACTTGACATTTTTATTTTAATATAGTTTGACATTATTAGTATTTAAATTTTATTTTCTGTATGTCATCAAAATTCAAAATTTCGTACAATGTACTACTTCTCATTGCGTATATATGCTGGAGTGCAGATTTTGTAACAGTTTTTATGTGGGAGAGACTACGACACCCCTTCGTACTCGCATGAATGGACACAGACATTCAGTAGATTCTCAAATTAATAATATTTTACCTGTGCCCACCTATGCGCGTATACATAACACTACCTTTAACAATTGTTTCACCGTAAGAGTATTAAAGAGTTTTCCTAAAACTATTCGGTCTATTGATTTAAAAACATGGGAAAGCTCTTTTATATGGCAACTTGGTGCATACTATAGGCCTGGTCTGAATGTAATGCATTAGGTTTTGTCTAACTTGTTTTGAAAATTTATTAATATCGAACCAACAATGGACATAAACATGCTGATGATGTTTTCCATGACGCGCTAGGTGATGATGATATTTTTCTAAAAAATAAATACAAAACTGTATAGTGCATTGCCTTTACCATTGCTAAAAGAAATAAAATTACTTTTTCAAAATTTATGACAAAGACCTTCAGTCACTGTCACTGATGACGCCACTCCAGAGAGGCGAAATATTTGGCAATAAAATTTTATAGCTTCAATTTATATATTTTACCAAGTAAGAAACACATCTAACACACTTTATTTGTTGCAGATAATTTTCTGTATGTGATTATTTAGCATTCAATATGGCTCTTCCATAATTGTATTGATAGTTTGGACTATTTCTGGTCTTCGTCGTGTTGTTTCGTTGCTGTCTGACCATGATTGTGTTATCTCGTTTACTGTATTTAACTAACTAGACTACTATGAAAAGTATTTATTGCAGCTGTATAGAGCCATTGTCAGAATTAATATGAATCCTCTTAATAATGTCCTGATGTTCGTTTTTCTGGAGATGCTTGTGTTTCCGAAATAACATACGTAGGTATCTCAATCTCAAACAAACATCATTTTGAATTTAAACAACAAATTAAATCAATATTAATAGGTTAAGTATATTATACTATAAATGAAGCACTGGACGATGATAATATATTCGATATATGAGAATACATATATTTATTTTAGTTATAGATTGACTACGCCTCTATACAGCCAAATTAATAAAATTAACAAAATTATAATTACTGATTACTATTAGTTTTTAATATGACATGCTTATTAATAAATTTATTTATATTTTCTTTCTTTCTTATTTAGTTTTAATGACGATGCCCTGCCTTGTGGCAGATTTCTATGTTTAATAATATTAGTTATTTGACATATTTTAGTGTTGTATACAATATATATATATATATATTTATATTAGATTATAGTAGTACCTTGTAGTACTTGACATTTTTATTTTAATATAGTTTGACATTATTAGTATTTAAATTTTATTTTCTGTATGTCATCAAAATTCAAAATTTTGTACAATGTACTACTTCTCATTGCGTATATATGCTGGAGTGCAGATTTTGTAACAGTTTTTATGTGGGAGAGACTACGACACCCCTTCGTACTCGCATGAATGGACACAGACATTCAGTAGATTCTCAAATTAATAATATTTTACCTGTGCCCACCTATGCGCGTATACATAACACTACCTTTAACAATTGTTTCACCGTAAGAGTATTAAAGAGTTTTCCTAAAACTATTCGGTCTATTGATTTAAAAACATGGGAAAGCTCTTTTATATGGCAACTTGGTGCATACTATAGGCCTGGTCTGAATGTAATGCATTAGGTTTTGTCTAACTTGTTTTGAAAATTTATTAATATCGAACCAACAATGGACATAAACATGCTGATGATGTTTTCCATGACGCGCTAGGTGATGATGATATTTTTCTAAAAAATAAATACAAAACTGTATAGTGCATTGCCTTTACCATTGCTAAAAGAAATAAAATTACTTTTTCAAAATTTATGACAAAGACCTTCAGTCACTGTCACTGATGACGCCACTCCAGAGAGGCGAAATATTTGGCAATAAAATTTTATAGCTTCAATTTATATATTTTACCAAGTAAGAAACACATCTAACACACTTTATTTGTTGCAGATAATTTTCTGTATGTGATTATTTAGCATTCAATATGGCTCTTCCATAATTGTATTGATAGTTTGGACTATTTCTGGTCTTCGTCGTGTTGTTTCGTTGCTGTCTGACCATGATTGTGTTATCTCGTTTACTGTATTTAACTAATATTAGTTACAGAGTATTATAAATTGACTTAACCAAGTGTTTCAGACGGTCCCTACGGTGATAAATAAATGAAATTGTAACAACAAAATAAATATAACCTTGTCTACGTTGGTCTAACTCTGTATGAAGAATTTTGTAAAATCTGATAAGTAGAGGCATTTAGCAAGACAGGAATTCGATTAAACGTGGCGTGTCGACCGATATGTAATGGCATTACCTAGCGTCTCGCTTGCGGCTTCCGCTGCACGTTGCACTTAGTGCCCGACCTCCGTGGACATGTAGGTATTTGGATCAACCCCCGTGGCAGAATTTTTCACGCGGCGAACGAGTGCCTTCACTCCGTAGCCACGACTCAGACTTAGCTGTAAAGGCACACAGGGCCAACAGTGAGATAGAGACGGTTTATAGGATTTTAGTCCGTAGGCGCCCTGGGGCTTCACTAGGAAGCTTCACGGATGAGTCGGGCATGCGACCCCCACCCGCGTTGGCCCTTCAGGCAGGGGGCGTATCATTGATGATTTATTGATTCACCGTCTATAAAAAAAAAAAAACAGATTTTTTCTATATTCCTAGTGGTTTGTGTGAATCACTCAAGTGTGGTATTCACCCTTTTATAATGAATAATTTATTGTAAGGAATAGTAAAAAAAATAAAAAATAAAAATATATTAAATAAACTAAAAACTAACCTAAGTATAAATCTAAATTCACTCTTTTTATTACATAATTTATTATTTCGTTTTTGGCTTGTGTTACGGAAACTAGATGGTTGATAAACTACATATTATACTTTTTTTTTTAAATATTTACATATTATACATATAAACACCCAGACCGAGACAAATTAGTAACAAACGTTGCCGTGAACTCGGGAGGTCGTGGGTTCGATTCCCACCGGGGGCAAGTTGTACATTGTATAATTTGTCTCGGTCTGGATGTTTATATGTATAATATGTATATATTCACAAAAAAAAAAGTATAATATGTAGTTTATCAACAATCTAGTTTCCGTAACACAAGCCTCGTAGCTTACCACGGAAACTAGATGGCGCTGTGTGACCTGTCTGGAAATATATATTATTATTATTATTAATTATACAATGTACAACTTGCCCCCGGTGGGAATCGAACCCACGACCTCCCGAGTTCACGGCAACGTTTGTTACCACTAGACCACGGAGGCGGTCAAATCAATACATTTAAATAATATTTAATTTATTTATAATATTTCTCGAGTTTGGACGCCTGGAGACATCGATGAGCTTGCCACTTGTCATCATTGGCGTATAGTAAAGTTGGCTAAATGTGAATCCGCTTATTTATAAGCGTGGTTTCTGACCACCCCGAAAGGGAAACGGTCGTGATGATACTTTACTTTTTTTTATTGTATATGCACGGGGCGGGCTTAATGCTGGTAGAAATTACTTTTACTCAAAATATATCATCATATAGTAGTAAAAACACACTTTTGTTAAGAACGTTTGTCATAGAATTACAACACCACCGTGCCTCGGAGACCACGTTAAGCCGTCGGTCCCGGTTCCACTAATACCAACTTGTGGAATGTGTTAATTAATAACAGATCCTCGCCAACCCGTCTGGCCAGCGCTGCAGCGTGGCGAGTGTAGTCCAAATTTTTCCAGATATATGTTCTGGAATGCCCATCTCCAACAGCTATGTTCTAGGGGCTGTAATGAAAAAAAAACATACGAATTTTATCTAAATCGGCACAGAAGTATAGACGTTAAGGAAAGACCACTATACAATACTGTTGAGTATGGGTTCATAGATACTTTAATTTCATATTGTTGGATCGGAATATTTTCGTATAAGAATATATCTGTCTTTGCTTCCTTTAAACCTGGTTCTAATGTACGTAATTGCCACTGAAATTGATTATAAGACGCCCAACACTTTCAGGAGATTGATAAGACTATACTATACTGTAGTGAATGGAATTGACACAAGCTAGCCGAGCTACTAGTCAAACAAGAATACAATGCAATTTGGTGTCTAATGTTAGGCAAGTATTATAATCTAAGTCTAAGACAACTGCCTCCGTGGTTTAGCGATTAAGTAACGGATTTAGACTCGGAGGTACCGGGTTCGATTCCTGGTCGGGGCACAATTCATTTAATTTATTTGTGATAATTCTTATGGGCCTAAAGTAAAATTGTCTAAATGTGAACTCGCCCCATATAAAATCGTGTTTTTTTATTTTTATTTTATACAAGTACAACATGTGACCTGATGGTAATTTACGCGCTAGTTCCATGAATGTTAGCAACTGGAATCAGACACGAATGACTGACATCAGTCCCTAACACTATGCCGGCTTGACTGGGCATGACGGCAATTCAAGCCTGATCCCGAAACGTGTAGATACACTTTATTGGGTTGGGAACGGTGGATACTTTCCCGCCCCAAATTCCCCACAGGAATACGGTCGTGATGATACTTGATTTCACTAGAGTCTA